>CAKXZU010000031.1:1410962-2821925 GCA_936014575.1 Bombus lapidarius | reverse complement strand
ACACACTCTATCAGATTTGTAGCATTACGTTATAACGTATAACGTTATGTAGCATTACGTTATATCGTATAACGTTATATGCTAATACGTTATAACGTAGAACGTTATGTAGCATTACGATATAACGTATAACGTTTTATGGTAATACGTTATAACGTATAACGTTATGTAGCATTACGATATAACGTATAACGTTATGTAGCATAACGATATAGCGTATAACGTTATATAGTATTACGTTATAACGTATAACGTTATGTATCATTACGATATAACGTATAACGTTATGTAGCATAACGATATAACGTATAACGTTATATAGTATTACGTTATATCGTATAACGTTATATGCTAATACGTTATAACGTAGAACGTTATGTAGCATTACGATATAACGTATAACGTTATATGGTAATACGTTATAACGTATAACGTTATGTAGCATTACGATATAACGTATAACGTTATGTAGCATAACGATATAACGTATAACGTTATGTAGTATTACGTTATAACGTATAACGAAATGTAGCATTACGATATAACGTATAATGTTATGTAGCATTACGATATAACTTATAACGTTATATGTTAATGCCTTATAACGGATAACGTTATGTAGCAAAACGATATAACGTATAACGTTATGTATCATTACGATATAACGTATAACGTTATGTAGCATAACGATATAACGTATAACGTTATATAGTATTACGTTATATCGTATAACGTTATATGCTAATACGTTATAACGTAGAACGTTATGTAGCATTACGATATAACGTATAACGTTATATGGTAATACGTTATAACGTATAACGTTATGTAGCATTACGATATAACGTATAACGTTATGTAGCATAACGATATAACGTATAACGTTATATAGTATTACGTTATAACGTATAACGTTATGTAGCATAACGATATAACGTATAACGTTATGTAGTATTACGTTATAACGTATAACGAAATGTAGCATTACGATATAACGTATAACGTTATGTATCAATACGATATAACGTATAACGTTATGTAGCATAACGATATAACGTATAACGTTATATAGTATTACGTTATATCGTATAACGTTATATGCTAATACGTTATAACGTAGAACGTTATGTAGCATTACGATATAACGTATAACGTTATGTAGCATTACAATATAACGTATAACGTTATGTAGTATAACGATATAACTTATAACGTTATGTAGTATTACGTTATAACGTATAACGTTATGTAGCATTACGATATAACGTATAACATTATGTAGCATTACGATGTAAAGTATAATGTTATGTAACATTACGATATAACGTACAACGTTATGTAGCATTACGATATAACGTATAACGTTATGTAGCATTACGATGTAACGTATAATGTTATGTAGCATTGCGATGTAACGTGTAACGTTATGTACCATTACGATATAACGTATAACGTTATATGGTATTACGTTATAACGTATAACGTTATGTAATATTACGATATAACGTATAACGTTATGTAGCATTACGATATAACGTGTAACGCTATGTAGCATTACGATATAACGTATAACGTTATATGGTAATACGTTATAACGTATAATGTTATGTAGCATTACGATATAACGTATAACGTTATGTAGTATAACGATATAACGTATAACGTTACGTAGTATTACGTTATAAGGTATAACGTTATGTAGCATTATGATATAACGTATAACGTTATGTAGCATTACGATATAACGTATAACGTTATGTAGCATTACAATGTAACGTATAATGTTATGTAGCATTACGAAATAACGTATAACGTTATGTAGCATTACGATGTAACGTATAATGTTATGTAGCATTACGATATAACGTATTACTTTATATGGTAATACGTTATAACGTGTAACGCTATGTAGCATTACGATATAACGTATAATGTTATATGGTAATACGTCATAACGTATAACGTTATGTAGCATTACGATATAACGTATAACGTTATATGGTAATACGTTATGACGTATAACGTTATGTAGCATTACGATGTAACGTATAACGTTATGTAACATTACAATATAACGTGTAACGCTATGTAGCATTACGATATAACGTATAACGTTATATGGTAATACGTTATAACGTATAATGTTATGTAGCAGTACGATATAACGTATAACGTTATGTAGTATAACGATATAACGTATAACGTTACGTAGTATTACGTTATAAGGTATAACGTTATGTAGCATTATGATATAACGTATAACGTTATGTAGCATTACGATATAACGTATAACGTTATGTAGCATTACGATGTAACGTATAATGTCATGTAGCATTACGAAATAACGTATAACGTTATGTAGCATTACGATGTAACGTATAATGTTATGTAGCATTACGATATAACGTATTACTTTATATGGTAATACGTTATAACGTGTAACGCTATGTAGCATTACGATATAACGTATAACGTTATATGGTATTACGTTATAACGTATAACGATATGTAATATTACGATATAACGTATAACGTTATGTAGCATTACGATATAACGTATTACTTTATATGGTAATACGTTATAACGTGTAACGCTATGTAGCATTACGATGTAACGTATAACGTTATGTACCATTACGATATAACGTATAACGATATATGGTATTGCGTTATAACGTATAACGTTATGTAGTATAACGATATAACGTATAACGTTACGTAGTATTACGTTATAAGGTATAACGTTATGTAGCATTATGATATAACGTATAACGTTATGTAGCATTACGATATAACGTATAACGTTATGTAGCATTACGATGTAACGTATAATGTTATGTAGCATTACGATGTAACGTATAACGTTATGTACCATTACGATATAACGTATAACGTTATATGGTATTGCTTTATAACGTATAACGTTATGTAATATTACGATATAACTTATAACGTTATGTAGCATTACGATATATCGTATTACTTTATATGGTAATACGTTATAACGTGAGACGCTATGTAGCATTACGATATAACGTATAACGTTATATGGTAATACGTTATAACGTATAATGTTATGTAGCATTACGATATAACGTATAATGTTATGTTGCATTACGATGTAACGTATAACGTTATGTAGTATTACGTTATAACGTATAACGTTATGTAGCATTACGATATAACGTATAACGTTATGTAGCATTACGATGTAACGTATAACTTTATGTAGCATTACGATATAACGTATAACGTTATATGGTAATACGTTATAACGTATAACGTTATGTAGCATTACGATATAACGTATAACGTTATATGGTAATACGCTATAACGTATAACGTTATGTAGCATTACGATATAACGTATAACGTTATGTAGCATTACGATGTAACGTATAATGTTATGTAGCATTACGATGTAACGTATAACGTTATGTACCATTACGATATAACGTATAACGTTATATGGTATTGCTTTATAACGTATAACGTTATGTAATATTACGATATAACTTATAACGTTATGTAGCATTACGATATATCGTATTACTTTATATGGTAATACGTTATAACGTGAGACGCTATGTAGCATTACGATATAACGTATAACGTTATGTAGTATAACGATATAACGTATAACGTTATGTAGTACTACGTTATAACGTATAACGTTATGTAGCATTACGATATAACGTATAACATTATGTAGCATTACGATGTAACGTATAATGTTATGTAACATTACGATATAACGTATAACGTTATGTAGCATTACGATATAACGTATAACGTTATAAGGTAATACGTTATAACGTATAACGTTATGCAACATTACGATATAACGTATAACGTTATAAGGTAATACGTTATAACGTATAACGTTATGCAACATTACGATATAACGTATAACGTTATGTAGCATTACGATGTAACGTATAACGTTATGTACCATTACGATATAACGTATAACGATATATGGTATTACGTTATAGCGTATAACGTTATGTAATATTACGATATAACGTATAACGTTATGTAGCATTACGATATAACGTATAACGTTATATGGTAATACGATATAACGTATAATGTTATGTAGCATTACGATATAACGTATAACGTTATGTAGTATAACGATATAACGTATAACGTTACGTAGTATTACGTTATAAGGTATAACGTTATGTAGCATTATGATATAACGTATAACGTTATGTAGCATTACGATATAACGTATAACGTTATGTAGCATTACGATGTAACGTATAATGTTATGTAGCATTACGATGTAACGTGTAACATTATGTACCATTACGATATAACGTATAACGTTATATGGTATTACGTTATAACGTATAACGTTATGTAATATTACGATATAACGTATAACGTTATGTAGCATTACGATATAACGTGTAACGCTATGTAGCATTACGATATAACGTATAACGTTATATGGTAATACGTTATAACGTATAATGTTATGTAGCATTACGATATAACGTATAACGTTATGTAGTATAACGATATAACGTATAACGTTACGAATCTGATAGAGTGTGTGTATAACGTTATGTAGCATTATGATATAACGTATAACGTTATGTAGCATTACGATATAACGTATAACGTTATGTAGCATTACGATGTAACGTATAATGTTATGTAGCATTACGAAATAACGTATAACGTTATGTAGCATTACGATGTAACGTATAATGTTATGTAGCATTACGATATAACGTATTACTTTATATGGTAATACGTTATAACGTGTAACGCTATGTAGCGTTACGATATAACGTATAACGTTATATGGTAATACGTTATAACGTATAACGTTATGTAGCATTACGATGTAACGTATAAGGTTATGTAACATTACGATATAACGTGTAACGCTATGTAGCATTACGATATAACGTATAACGTTATATGGTAATACGTTATAACGTATAATGTTATGTAGCATTACGATGTAACGTATAATGTTATGTAGCATTACGAAATAACGTATAACGTTATGTAGCATTACGATGTAACGTATAATGTTATGCAGCATTACGATATAACGTATTACTTTATATGGTAATACGTTATAACGTGTAACGCTATGTAGCATTGCGATATAACGTATAACGTTATATGGTAATACGTTATAACGTATAATGTTATGTAGCATTACGATATAACGTATAACGTTATGTAGTATAACGATATAACGTATAACGTTACGTAGTATTACGTTATAAGGTATAACGTTATGTAGCATTATGATATAACGTATAACGTTATGTAGCATTACGATATAACGTATAACGTTATGTAGCATTACGATGTAACGTATAATGTTATGTAGCATTACGATGTAACGTATAACGTTATGTAACATTACGATATAACGTGTAACGCTATGTAGCATTACGATATAACGTATAACGTTATACGGTAATACGTTATAACGTATAATGTTATGTAGCATTACGATATAACGTACAACGTTATGTAGCATTACGATGTAACGTATAATGTTATGCAGCATTACGATATAACGTATTACTTTATATGGTAATACGTTATAACGTGTAACGCTATGTAGCATTGCGATATAACGTATAACGTTATATGGTAATACGTTATAACGTATAACGTTATGCAACATTACGATGTAACGTATAACGTTATGTAGCATTACGATGTAACGTATAACGTTATGTACCATTACGATATAACGTATAACGTTATATGGTATTACGTTATAACGTATAACGTTATGTAATATTACGATATAACGTATAACGTTATGTAGCATTACGATATAACGTGTAACGCTATGTAGCATTACGATATAACGTATAACGTTATATGGTAATACGTTATAACGTATAATGTTATGTAGCATTACGATATAACGTATAACGTTATGTAGTATAACGATATAACGTATAACGTTACGTAGTATTACGTTATAAGGTATAACGTTATGTAGCATTATGATATAACGTATAACGTTATGTAGCATTACGATATAACGTATAACGTTATGTAGCATTACGATGTAACGTATAATGTTATGTAGCATTACGAAATAACGTATAACGTTATATGGTAATACGTTATAACGTATAATGTTATGTAGCATTACGATGTAACGTATAATGTTATGTAGCATTACGATATAACGTATAACGTTATATGGTAATACGATATAACGTATAATGTTATGTAGCATTACGATATAACGTATAACGTTATGTAGTATAACGATATAACGTATAACGTTACGTAGTATTACGTTATAAGGTATAACGTTATGTAGCATTATGATATAACGTATAACGTTATGTAGCATTACGATATAACGTATAACGTTATGTAGCATTACGATGTAACGTATAATGTTATGTAGCATTACGATGTAACGTGTAACGTTATGTACCATTACGATATAACGTATAACGTTATATGGTATTACGTTATAACGTATAACGTTATGTAATATTACGATATAACGTATAACGTTATATGGTATTACGTTATAACGTATAACGTTATGTAATATTACGATATAACGTATAACGTTATGTAGCATTACGATATAACGTGTAACGCTATGTAGCATTACGATATAACGTATAACGTTATATGGTAATACGTTATAACGTATAATGTTATGTAGCAATACGATATAACGTATAACGTTATGTAGTATAACGATATAACGTATAACGTTACGTAATATTACGTTATAAGGTATAACGTTATGTAGCATTATGATATAACGTATAACGTTATGTAGCATTACGATATAACGTATAACGTTATGTAGCATTACGATGTAACGTATAATGTTATGTAGCATTACGAAATAACGTATAACGTTATGTAGCATTACGATGTAACGTATAATGTTATGTAGCATTACGATATAACGTATTACTTTATATGGTAATACGTTATAACGTGTAACGCTATGTAGCATTACGATATAACGTATAACGTTATATGGTATTACGTTATAACGTATAACGATATGTAATATTACGATATAACGTATAACGTTATGTAGCATTACGATATAACGTATTACTTTATATGGTAATACGTTATAACGTGTAACGCTATGTAGCATTACGATGTAACGTATAACGTTATGTACCATTACGATATAACGTATAACGATATATGGTATTGCGTTATAACGTATAACGTTATGTAGTATAACGATATAACGTATAACGTTACGTAGTATTACGTTATAAGGTATAACGTTATGTAGCATTATGATATAACGTATAACGTTATGTAGCATTACGATATAACGTATAACGTTATGTAGCATTACGATGTAACGTATAATGTTATGTAGCATTACGATGTAACGTATAACGTTATGTACCATTACGATATAACGTATAACGTTATATGGTATTGCTTTATAACGTATAACGTTATGTAATATTACGATATAACGTATAACGTTATGTAGCATTACGATATATCGTATTACTTTATATGGTAATACGTTATAACGTGAGACGCTATGTAGCATTACGATATAACGTATAACGTTATATGGTAATACGTTATAACGTATAATGTTATGTAGCATTACGAAATAACGTATAATGTTATGTTGCATTACGATGTAACGTATAACGTTATGTAGTATTACGTTATAACGTATAACGTTATGTAGCATTACGATATAACGTATAACGTTATGTAGCATTACGATGTAACGTATAACTTTATGTAGCATTACGATATAACGTATAACGTTATATGGTAATACGTTATAACGTATAACGTTATGTAGCATTACGATATAACGTATAACGTTATATGGTAATACGCTATAACGTATAACGTTATGTAGCATTACGATATAACGTATAACGTTATGTAGTATAACGATATAACGTATAACGTTATGTAGTACTACGTTATAACGTATAACGTTATGTAGCATTACGATATAACATATAACATTATGTAGCATTACGATGTAACGTATAATGTTATGTAACATTACGATATAACGTATAACGTTATGTAGCATTACGATATAACGTATAACGTTATAAGGTAATACGTTATAACGTATAACGTTATGCAACATTACGATATAACGTATAACGTTATAAGGTAATACGTTATAACGTATAACGTTATGCAACATTACGATATAACGTATAACGTTATGTAGCATTACGATGTAACGTATAACGTTATGTACCATTACGATATAACGTATAACGATATATGGTATTACGTTATAGCGTATAACGTTATGTAATATTACGATATAACGTATAACGTTATGTAGCATTACGATATAACGTATAACGTTATATGGTAATACGATATAACGTATAATGTTATGTAGCATTACGATATAACGTATAACGTTATGTAGTATAACGATATAACGTATAACGTTACGTAGTATTACGTTATAAGGTATAACGTTATGTAGCATTATGATATAACGTATAACGTTATGTAGCATTACGATATAACGTATAACGTTATGTAGCATTACGATGTAACGTATAATGTTATGTAGCATTACGATGTAACGTGTAACGTTATGTACCATTACGATATAACGTATAACGTTATATGGTATTACGTTATAACGTATAACGTTATGTAATATTACGATATAACGTATAACGTTATGTAGCATTACGATATAACGTGTAACGCTATGTAGCATTACGATATAACGTATAACGTTATATGGTAATACGTTATAACGTATAATGTTATGTAGCATTACGATATAACGTATAACGTTATGTAGTATAACGATATAACGTATAACGTTACGTAATATTACGTTATAAGGTATAACGTTATGTAGCATTATGATATAACGTATAACGTTATGTAGCATTACGATATAACGTATAACGTTATGTAGCATTACGATGTAACGTATAATGTTATGTAGCATTACGAAATAACGTATAACGTTATGTAGCATTACGATGTAACGTATAATGTTATGTAGCATTACGATATAACGTATTACTTTATATGGTAATACGTTATAACGTGTAACGCTATGTAGCGTTACGATATAACGTATAACGTTATATGGTAATACGTTATAACGTATAACGTTATGTAGCATTACGATGTAACGTATAAGGTTATGTAACATTACGATATAACGTGTAACGCTATGTAGCATTACGATATAACGTATAACGTTATATGGTAATACGTTATAACGTATAATGTTATGTAGCATTACGATGTAACGTATAATGTTATGTAGCATTACGAAATAACGTATAACGTTATGTAGCATTACGATGTAACGTATAATGTTATGCAGCATTACGATATAACGTATTACTTTATATGGTAATACGTTATAACGTGTAACGCTATGTAGCATTGCGATATAACGTATAACGTTATATGGTAATACGTTATAACGTATAATGTTATGTAGCATTACGATATAACGTATAACGTTATGTAGTATAACGATATAACGTATAACGTTACGTAGTATTACGTTATAAGGTATAACGTTATGTAGCATTATGATATAACGTATAACGTTATGTAGCATTACGATATAACGTATAACGTTATGTAGCATTACGATGTAACGTATAATGTTATGTAGCATTACGATGTAACGTATAACGTTATGTAACATTACGATATAACGTGTAACGCTATGTAGCATTACGATATAACGTATAACGTTATACGGTAATACGTTATAACGTATAATGTTATGTAGCATTACGATATAACGTACAACGTTATGTAGCATTACGATGTAACGTATAATGTTATGCAGCATTACGATATAACGTATTACTTTATATGGTAATACGTTATAACGTGTAACGCTATGTAGCATTGCGATATAACGTATAACGTTATATGGTAATACGTTATAACGTATAACGTTATGCAACATTACGATGTAACGTATAACGTTATGTACCATTACGATATAACGTATAACGTTATATGGTATTACGTTATAACGTATAACGTTATGTAATATTACGATATAACGTATAACGTTATGTAGCATTACGATATAACGTGTAACGCTATGTAGCATTACGATATAACGTATAACGTTATATGGTAATACGTTATAACGTATAATGTTATGTAGCATTACGATATAACGTATAACGTTATGTAGTATAACGATATAACGTATAACGTTACGTAGTATTACGTTATAAGGTATAACGTTATGTAGCATTATGATATAACGTATAACGTTATGTAGCATTACGATATAACGTATAACGTTATGTAGCATTACGATGTAACGTATAATGTTATGTAGCATTACGAAATAACGTATAACGTTATATGGTAATACGTTATAACGTATAATGTTATGTAGCATTACGATGTAACGTATAATGTTATGTAGCATTACGATATAACGTATAACGTTATATGGTAATACGATATAACGTATAATGTTATGTAGCATTACGATATAACGTATAACGTTATGTAGTATAACGATATAACGTATAACGTTACGTAGTATTACGTTATAAGGTATAACGTTATGTAGCATTATGATATAACGTATAACGTTATGTAGCATTACGATATAACGTATAACGTTATGTAGCATTACGATGTAACGTATAATGTTATGTAGCATTACGATGTAACGTGTAACGTTATGTACCATTACGATATAACGTATAACGTTATATGGTATTACGTTATAACGTATAACGTTATGTAATATTACGATATAACGTATAACGTTATATGGTATTACGTTATAACGTATAACGTTATGTAATATTACGATATAACGTATAACGTTATGTAGCATTACGATATAACGTGTAACGCTATGTAGCATTACGATATAACGTATAACGTTATATGGTAATACGTTATAACGTATAATGTTATGTAGCAATACGATATAACGTATAACGTTATGTAGTATAACGATATAACGTATAACGTTACGTAATATTACGTTATAAGGTATAACGTTATGTAGCATTATGATATAACGTATAACGTTATGTAGCATTACGATATAACGTATAACGTTATGTAGCATTACGATGTAACGTATAATGTTATGTAGCATTACGAAATAACGTATAACGTTATGTAGCATTACGATGTAACGTATAATGTTATGTAGCATTACGATATAACGTATTACTTTATATGGTAATACGTTATAACGTGTAACGCTATGTAGCGTTACGATATAACGTATAACGTTATATGGTAATACGTTATAACGTATAACGTTATGTAGCATTACGATGTAACGTATAAGGTTATGTAACATTACGATATAACGTGTAACGCTATGTAGCATTACGATATAACGTATAACGTTATATGGTAATACGTTATGACGTATAATGTTATGTAGCATTACGATGTAACGTATAATGTTATGTAGCATTACGAAATAACGTATAACGTTATGTAGCATTACGATGTAACGTATAATGTTATGCAGCATTACGATATAACGTATTACTTTATATGGTAATACGTTATAACGTGTAACGCTATGTAGCATTGCGATATAACGTATAACGTTATATGGTAATACGTTATAACGTATAACGTTATGCAACATTACGATGTAACGTATAACGTTATGTAGCATTACGATGTAACGTATAACGTTATGTACCATTACGATATAACGTATAACGTTATATGGTATTACGTTATAACGTATAACGTTATGTAATATTACGATATAACGTATAACGTTATGTAGCATTACGATATAACGTGTAACGCTATGTAGCATTACGATATAACGTATAACGTTATATGGTAATACGTTATAACGTATAATGTTATGTAGCATTACGATATAACGTATAACGTTATGTAGTATAACGATATAACGTATAACGTTACGTAGTATTACGTTATAAGGTATAACGTTATTTGGCATTATGATATAACGTATAACGTTATGTAGCATTACGATATAACGTATAACGTTATGTAGCATTACGATGTAACGTATAATGTTATGTAGCATTACGAAATAACGTATAACGTTATGTAGCATTACGATGTAACGTATAATGTTATGTAGCATTACGATATAACGTATTACTTTATATGGTAATACGTTATAACGTGTAACGCTATGTAGCATTACGATATAACGTATAATGTTATATGGTAATACGTCATAACGTATAACGTTATGTAGCATTACGATATAACGTATAACGTTATATGGTAATACGTTATAACGTATAACGTTATGTAGCATTACGATGTAACGTATAACGTTATGTAACATTACGATATAACGTGTAACGCTATGTAGCATTACGATATAACGTATAACGTTATACGGTAATACGTTATAACGTATAATGTTATGTAGCATTACGATATAACGTATAACGTTATGTAGTATAACGATATAACGTATAACGTTACGTAGTATTACGTTATAAGGTATAACGTTATGTAGCATTATGATATAATGTATAACGTTATGTAGCATTACGATATAACGTATAACGTTATGAAGCATTACGATGTAACGTATAATGTTATGTAGCATTACGAAATAACGTATAACGTTATGTAGCATTACGATGTAACGTATAATGTTATGTAGCATTACGATATAACGTATTACTTTATATGGTAATACGTTATAACGTGTAACGCTATGTAGCATTACGATATAACGTATAACGTTATATGGTAATACGTTATAACGTATGACGTTATGCAACATTACGATATAACGTATAACGTTATGTAGCATTACGATGTAACGTATAACGTTATGTACCATTACGATTTAACGTATAACGTTATATGGTATTACGTTATAACGTATAACGTTATGTAATATTACGATATAACGTATAACGTTATGTAGCATTACGATATAACGTATTACTTTATATGGTAATACGTTATAACGTGTAACGCTATGTAGCAATACGATATAACGTATAACGTTATATGGTAATACGTCATAACGTATAACGTTATGTAGCATTACGATATAACGTATAACGTTATATGGTAATACGTTATAACGTATAACGTTATGTAGCATTACGATGTAACGTATAACGTTATGTAACATTACGATATAACGTGTAACGCTATGTAGCATTACGATATAACGTATAACGTTATACGGTAATACGTTATAACGTATAATGTTATGTAGCATTACGATATAACGTATAACGTTATGTAGTATAACGATATAACGTATAACGTTACGTAGTATTACGTTATAAGGTATAACGTTATGTAGCATTATGATATAACGTATAACGTTATGTAGCATTACGATATAACGTATAACGTTATGAAGCATTACGATGTAACGTATAATGTTATGTAGCATTACGAAATAACGTATAACGTTATGTAGCATTACGATGTAACGTATAATGTTATGTAGCATTACGATGTAACGTGTAACGTTATGTACCATTACGATATAACGTATAACGTTATATGGTATTACGTTATAACGTATAACGTTATGTAATATTACGATATAACGTATAACGTTATGTAGCATTACGATATAACGTGTAACGCTATGTAGCATTACGATATAACGTATAACGTTATATGGTAATACGTTATAACGTGTAACGCTATGTAGCATTACGATATAACGTATAACGTTATAAGGTAATACGTTATAACGTATAACGTTATGCAACATTACGATATAACGTATAACGTTATATGGTAATACGTTATAACGTATAACGTTATGTAGCATTACGATATAACGTATAACGTTATATGGTAATACGTTATAACGTATAACGTTATGTAGCATTACGATGTAACGTATAACGTTATGTAACATTACGATATAACGTGTAACGCTATGTAGCATTACGATATAACGAATAACGTTATATGGTAATACGTTATAACGTGTAACGCTATGTGGCAATACGATATAACGTATAACGTTATATGGTAATACGTCATAACGTATAACGTTATGTAGCATTACGAAATAACGTATAACGTTATATGGTAATACGTTATAACGTACAACGTTATGTAGTATTACGTTATAAGGTATAACGTTATGTAGCATTATGATATAACGTATGACGTTATGTAGCATTACGATATAACGTATAACGTTATGTAGCATTACGATGTAACGTATAATGTTATGTAGCATTACGATGTAACGTGTAACGTTATGTACCATTACGATATAACGTGTAACGTTATATGGTATTACGTTATAACGTATAACGTTATGTAATATTACGATATAACGTATAACGTTATGTAGCATTACGATATAACGTGTAACGCTATGTAGCATTACGATATAACGTATAACGTTATATGGTAATACGTTATAACGTGTAACGCTATGTAGCATTACGATATAACGTATAACGTTATAAGGTAATACGTTATAACGTATAACGTTATGCAACATTACGATATAACGTATAACGTTATATGGTAATACGTTATAACGTATAACGTTATGTAGCATTACGATGTAACGTATAACGTTATGTAACATTACGATATAACGTGTAACGCTATGTAGCATTACGATATAACGTATAATGTTATATGGTAATACGTCATAACGTATAACGTTATGTAGCATTACGATGTGACGTATAATGTTATGTAGCATTACGATATAACGTATTACTTTATATGGTAATACGTTATAACGTGTAACGCTATGTAGCATTGCGATATAACGTATAACGTTATATGGTAATACGTTATAACGTATAACGTTATGCAACATTACGATATAACGTATAACGTTATGTAGCATTACGATGTAACGTATAACGTTATGTACCATTACGATATAACGTATAACGTTATATGGTATTACGTTATAACGTATAACGTTATGTAATATTACGATATAACGTATAAAGTTATGTAGCATTACGATATAACGTATTACTTTATATGGTAATACGTTATAACGTGTAACGCTATGTAGCAATACGATATAACGTATAACGTTATATGGTAATACGTCATAACGTATAACGTTATGTAGCATTATAATATAACGTATAACGTTATGTAGCATTACGATATAACGTATAACGTTATGTAGCATTACGATGTAACGTATAATGTTATGTAGCATTACGATGTAACGTGTAACGTTATGTACCATTACGATATAACGTATAACGTTATATGGTATTACGTTATAACGTATAACGTTATGTAATATTACGATATAACGTATAACGTTATGTAGCATTACGATATAACGTGTAACGCTATGTAGCATTACGATATAACGTATAACGTTATATGGTAATACGTTATAACGTATAATGTTATGTAGCATTACGATATAACGTATAACGTTATGTAGTATAACGATATAACGTATAACGTTACGTAGTATTACGTTATAAGGTATAACGTTATGTAGCATTATGATATAACGTATAACGTTACGTAGCATTACGATATAACGTATAACGTTATGTAGCATTACGATGTAACGTATAATGTTATTTAGCATTACGAAATAACGTATAACGTTATGTAGCATTACGATGTAACGTATAATGTTATGTAGCATTACGATATAACGTATTACTTTATATGGTAATACGTTATAACGTGTAACGCTATGTAGCATTACGATATAACGTATAATGTTATATGGTAATACGTCATAACGTATAACGTTATGTAGCATTACGATATAACGTATAACGTTATATGGTAATACGTTATAACGTATAACGTTATGTAGCATTACGATGTAACGTATAACGTTATGTAACATTACGATATAACGTGTAACGCTATGTAGCATTACGATATAACGTATAACGTTATACGGTAATACGTTATAACGTATAATGTTATGTAGCATTACGATATAACGTATAACGTTATGTAGTATAACGATATAACGTATAACGTTACGTAGTATTACGTTATAAGGTATAACGTTATGTAGCATTATGATATAACGTATAACGTTATGTAGCATTACGATATAACGTATAACGTTATGAAGCATTACGATGTAACGTATAATGTTATGTAGCATTACGAAATAACGTATAACGTTATGTAGCATTACGATGTAACGTATAATGTTATGTAGCATTACGATATAACGTATTACTTTATATGGTAATACGTTATAACGTGTAACGCTATGTAGCATTACGATATAACGTATAACGTTATATGGTAATACGTTATAACGTATAACGTTATGCAACATTACGATATAACGTATAACGTTATGTAGCATTACGGTGTAACGTATAACGTTATGTACCATTACGATATAACGTATAACGTTATATGGTATTACGTTATAACGTATAACGTTATGTAATATTACGATATAACGTATAACGTTATGTAGCATTACGATATAACGTATTACTTTATATGGTAATACGTTATAACGTGTAACGCTATGTAGCAATACGATATAACGTATAACGTTATATGGTAATACGTCATAACGTATAACGTTATGTAGCATTACGATATAACGTATAACGTTATATGGTAATACGTTATAACGTATAACGTTATGTAGCATTACGATGTAACGTATAACGTTATGTAACATTACGATATAACGTGTAACGCTATGTAGCATTACGATATAACGTATAACGTTATACGGTAATACGTTATAACGTATAATGTTATGTAGCATTACGATATAACGTATAACGTTATGTAGTATAACGATATAACGTATAACGTTACGTAGTATTACGTTATAAGGTATAACGTTATGTAGCATTATGATATAACGTATAACGTTATGTAGCATTACGATATAACGTATAACGTTATGAAGCATTACGATGTAACGTATAATGTTATGTAGCATTACGAAATAACGTATAACGTTATGTAACATTACGATGTAACGTATAATGTTATGTAGCATTACGATATAACGTATTACTTT
Organism: Bombus lapidarius; assembly: GCA_936014575.1. NCBI lineage: Eukaryota > Metazoa > Arthropoda > Insecta > Hymenoptera > Apidae > Bombus > Bombus lapidarius. Next base: position 2,804,929 of record CAKXZU010000031.1, on the reverse strand, counting down.
ATATGGTAATACGTTATAACGTGTAACGCTATGTAGCATTACGATATAACGTATAACGTTATATGGTAATACGTTATAACGTATAACGTTATGCAACATTACGATATAACGTATAACGTTATGTAGCATTACGATGTAACGTATAACGTTATGTACCATTACGATATAACGTATAACGTTATATAATATTACGATATAACGTATAACGTTATATAATATTACGATATAACGTATAACGTTATGTAGCATTACGATATAACGTATTACTTTATATGGTAATACGTTATAACGTGTAACGCTATGTAGCAATACGATATAACGTATAACGTTATATGGTAATACGTCATAACGTATAACGTTATGTAGCATTACGATATAACGTATAACGTTATATGGTAATACGTTATAACGTATAACGTTGTGTAGCATTACGATGTAACGTATAACGTTATGTAACATTACGATATAACGTGTAACGCTATGTAGCATTACGATATAACGTATAACGTTATATGGTAATACGTTATAACGTATAATGTTATGTAGCATTACGATATATCGTATAACGTTATGTAGTATAACGATATAACGTATAACATTACGTAGTATTACGTTATAAGGTATGACGTTATGTAGCATTATGATATAACGTATAACGTTATGTAGCATTACGATATAACGTATAACGTTATGTAGCATTACGATGTAACGTATAATGTTATGTAGCATTACGAAATAACGTATAACGTTATGTAGCATTACGATGTAACGTATAATGCTATGTAGCATTACGATATAACGTATTACTGTATATGGTAATACGTTATAACGTGTAACGCTATGTAGCATTACGATATAACGTATAACGTTATATGGTAATACGTCATAACGTATAACGTTATGCAACATTACGATATAACGTATAACGTTATGTAGCATTACGATGTAACGTATAACGTTATGTAGCATTACGATATAACGTATAACGTTATGTAGCATTACGATGTAACGTATAACGTTATGTAGCATTACGATATAACGTATAACGTTATATGGTAATACGTTATAACGTATAACGTTATGTAGCATTACGATATAACGTATAACGTTATGTAGTATAACGATATAACGTATAACGTTATGTAGCATTACGATGTAACGTATAACGTTATGTAGCATTACGATATAACGTATAACGTTATGTAGCATCACGATATAACGTATGACGTTATATGGTAATACGTTATAACGTATAACGTTATGTAGCATTACGATATAACGTATAACGTTATGTAGTATAACGATATAACGTGTAACGCTATGTAGCATTACGATATAACGTATAACGTTATATGGTAATACGTTATAACGTATAATGTTATGTAGCATTACGATATAACGTATAACGTTATGTAGTATAACGATATAACGTATAACGTTACGTAGTATTACGTTATAAGGTATAACGTTATGTAGCATTATGATATAACGTATAACGTTATGTAGCATTACGATATAACGTATAACGTTATGTAGCATTACGATGTAACGTATAATGTTATGTAGCATTACGAAATAACGTATAACGTTATGTAGCATTACGATGTAACGTATAATGTTATGTAGCATTACGATATAACGTATTACTTTATATGGTAATACGTTATAACGTGTAACGCTATGTAGCATTAAGATATAACGTATAATGTTATATGGTAATACGTCATAACGTATAACGTTATGTAGCATTACGATATAACGTATAACGTTATATGGTAATACGTTATAACGTATAACGTTATGTAGCATTACGATGTAACGTATAACGTTATGTAACATTACGATATAACGTGTAACGCTATGTAGCATTACGATATAACGTATAACGTTATATGGTAATACGTCATAACGTATAACGTTATGTAGCATTACGATATAACGTATAACGTTATGAAGCATTACGATGTAACGTATAATGTTATGTAGCATTACGAAATAACGTATAACGTTATGTAACATTACGATGTAACGTATAATGTTATGTAGCATTACGATATAACGTATTACTTTATATGGTAATACGTTATAACGTGTAACGCTATGTAGCATTACGATATAACGTATAACGTTATATGGTAATACGTTATAACGTATAACGTTATGCAACATTACGATATAACGTATAACGTTATGTAGCATTACGATGTAACGTATAACGTTATGTACCATTACGATATAACGTATAACGTTATATAATATTACGATATAACGTATAACGTTATATAATATTACGATATAACGTATAACGTTATGTAGCATTACGATATAACGCATTACTTTATATGGTAATACGTTATAACGTGTAACGCTATGTAGCAATACGATATAACGTATAACGTTATATGGTAATACGTCATAACGTATAACGTTATGTAGCATTACGATATAACGTATAACGTTATATGGTAATACGTTATAACGTATAACGTTGTGTAGCATTACGATGTAACGTATAACGTTATGTTACATTACGATATAACATGTAACGCTATGTAGCATTACGATATAACGTATAACGTTATATGGTAATACGTTATAACGTATAATGTTATGTAGCATTACGATATATCGTATAACGTTATGTAGTATAACGATATAACGTATAACATTACGTAGTATTACGTTATAAGGTATGACGTTATGTAGCATTATGATATAACGTATAACGTTATGTAGCATTACGATATAACGTATAACGTTATGTAGCATTACGATGTAACGTATAATGTTATGTAGCATTACGAAATAACGTATAACGTTATGTAGCATTACGATGTAACGTATAATGCTATGTAGCATTACGATATAACGTATTACTGTATATGGTAATACGTTATAACGTGTAACGCTATGTAGCATTACGATATAACGTATAACGTTATATGGTAATACGTCATAACGTATAACGTTATGCAACATTACGATATAACGTATAACGTTATGTAGCATTACGATGTAACGTATAACGTTATGTAGCATTACGATATAACGTATAACGTTATGTAGCATTACGATGTAACGTATAACGTTATGTAGCATTACGATATAACGTATAACGTTATATGGTAATACGTTATAACGTATAACGTTATGTAGCATTACGATATAACGTATAACGTTATGTAGTATAACGATATAACGTATAAAGTTATGTAGCATTACGATGTAACGTATAACGTTATGTAGCATTACGATATAACGTATAACGTTATGTAGCATCACGATATAACGTATAACGTTATATGGTAATACGTTATAACGTATAACGTTATGTAGCATTACGATATAACGTATAACGTTATGTAGTATAACGATATAACGTGTAACGCTATGTAGCATTACGATATAACGTATAACGTTATATGGTAATACGTTATAACGTATAATGTTATGTAGCATTACGATATAACGTATAACGTTATGTAGTATAACGATATAACGTATAACGTTACGTAGTATTACGTTATAAGGTATAACGTTATGTAGCATTATGATATAACGTATAACGTTATGTAGCATTACGATATAACGTATAACGTTATGTAGCATTACGATGTAACGTATAATGTTATGTAGCATTACGAAATAACGTATAACGTTATGTAGCATTACGATGTAACGTATAATGTTATGTAGCATTACGATATAACGTATTACTTTATATGGTAATACGTTATAACGTGTAACGCTATGTAGCATTAAGATATAACGTATAATGTTATATGGTAATACGTCATAACGTATAACGTTATGTAGCATTACGATATAACGTATAACGTTATATGGTAATACGTTATAACGTATAACGTTATGTAGCATTACGATGTAACGTATAACGTTATGTAACATTACGATATAACGTGTAACGCTATGTAGCATTACGATATAACGTATAACGTTATATGGTAATACGTCATAACGTATAACGTTATGTAGCATTACGATATAACGTATAACGTTATATGGTAATACGTTATAACGTATAACGTTATGTAGCATTACGATGTAACGTATAACGTTATGTAACATTACGATATAACGTGTAACGCTATGTAGCATTACGATATAACGTATAACGTTATATGGTAATACGTTATAACGTATAATGTTATGTAGCATTACGATATATCGTATAACGTTATGTAGTATAACGATATAACGTATAACATTACGTAGTATTACGTTATAAGGTATGACGTTATGTAGCATTATGATATAACGTATAACGTTATGTAGCATTACGATATAACGTATAACGTTATGTAGCATTACGATGTAACGTATAATGTTATGTAGCATTACGAAATAACGTATAACGTTATGTAGCATTACGATGTAACGTATAATGCTATGTAGCATTACGATATAACGTATTACTGTATATGGTAATACGTTATAACGTGTAACGCTATGTAGCATTACGATATAACGTATAACGTTATATGGTAATACGTCATAACGTATAACGTTATGCAACATTACGATATAACGTATAACGTTATGTAGCATTACGATGTAACGTATAACGTTATGTAGCATTACGATATAACGTATAACGTTATGTAGCATTACGATGTAACGTATAACGTTATGTAGCATTACGACATAACGTATAACGTTATATGGTAATACGTTATAACGTATAACGTTATGTAGCATTACGATATAACGTATAACGTTATGTAGTATAACGATATAACGTATAACGTTATGTAGTATAACGATATAACGTGTAACGCTATGTAGCATTACGATATAACGTATAACGTTATATGGTAATACGTTATAACGTATAATGTTATGTAGCATTACGATATAACGTATAACGTTATGTAGTATAACGATATAACGTATAACGTTACGTAGTATTACGTTATAAGGTATAACGTTATGTAGCATTATGATATAACGTATAACGTTATGTAGCATTACGATATAACGTATAACGTTATGTAGCATTACGATATAACGTATAACGTTATGTAGCATTACGATGTAACGTATAATGTTATGTAGCATTACGAAATAACGTATAACGTTATGTAGCATTACGATGTAACGTATAATGCTATGTAGCATTACGATATAACGTATTACTGTATATGGTAATACGTTATAACGTGTAACGCTATGTAGCATTACGATATAACGTATAACGTTATATGGTAATACGTCATAACGTATAACGTTATGCAACATTACGATATAACGTATAACGTTATGTAGCATTACGATGTAACGTATAACGTTATGTAGCATTACGATATAACGTATAACGTTATGTAGCATTACGATATAACGTATAACGTTATATGGTAATACGTTATAACGTATAACGTTATGTAGCATTACGATATAACGTATAACGTTATATGGTAATACGTTATAACGTATAACGTTATGTAGCATTACGATATAACGTATAACGTTATGTAGTATAACGATATAACGTGTAACGCTATGTAGCATTACGATATAACGTATAACGTTATATGGTAATACGTTATAACGTATAATGTTATGTAGCATTACGATATAACGTATAACGTTATGTAGTATAACGATATAACGTATAACGTTACGTAGTATTACGTTATAAGGTATAACGTTATGTAGCATTATGATATAACGTATAACGTTATGTAGCATTACGATATAACGTATAACGTTATGTAGCATTACGATGTAACGTATAACGTTATGTAGTATTACGTTATAACGTATAACGTTACGTAGTATTACGTTATAATGTATAACGCTATGTAGCATTACGATATAACGTATAACGTTATGTAACATTACGATATAACGTATAACGTTATGTAGCATTACGATATAACGTATAACGTTATATGGTAATACGTTATAACGTATAACGCTATGTAGCATTACGATATAACGTATAACGTCATATAGTATTACGCTATAACGTATAATGTTATGTAGCATTACGATATAACGTATAACGTTATATGGTAATACGTTATAACGTATAACGTTATGTAGCATTACGATGTAACGTATAACGTTATCTAACATTACGATATAACGTGTAACGCTATGTAGCATTACGATATAACGTATAACGTTATATGGTAATACGTTATAACGTATAATGTTATGTAGCATTACGATATAACGTATAACGTTATGTAGTATAACGATATAACGTATAACGTTACGTAGTATTACGTTATAAGGTATAACGTTATGTAGCATTATGATATAACGTATAACGTTATGTAGCATTACGATATAACGTATAACGTTATGTAGCATTACGATGTAACGTATAACGTTATGTAGCATTACGAAATAACGTATAACGTTATGTAGCATTACGATGTAACGTATAATGTTATGTAGCATTACGATATAACGTATTACTGTATATGGTAATACGTTATAACGTGTAACGCTATGTAGCATTACGATATAACGTATAACGTTATATGGTAATACGTCATAACGTATAACGTTATGCAACATTACGATATAACGAATAACGTTATGTAGCATTACGATGTAACGTATAACGTTATGTAGCATTACGATATAACGTATAACGTTATGTAGCATTACGATATAACGTATAACGTTATGTAGCATTACGATGTAACGTATAACGTTATGTAGCATTACGATATAACGTATAACGTTATGTAGCAACACGATATAACGTATAACGTTATATGGTAATACGTTATAACGTATAACGTTATGTAGCATTACGATATAACGTATAACGTTGTATGGTAATACGTTATAACGTATAACGTTATGTAGCATTACGATATAACGTATAACGTTATGTAGTATAACGATATAACGTATAACGTTATGTAGTATAACGATATAACGTATAACGTTATGTAGTATTACGTTATAACGTATAACGTTATGCAACATTACGATATAACGTATAACGTTATGTAGTATTACGTTATAACGTATAACGTTATGTAGCATTACGATATAACGTGTAACGTTATATGGTAATACGTTATAACGTATAACGTTATGTAGCATTACGATGTAACGTATAACGTTATGTAGCATTACGATATAACGTATAACGTTATATGGTAATACGTTATAACGTATAACGTTATGTAGCATTACGATATAACGTATAACGTTATGTAGTATAACGATATAACGTATAACGTTATCTAGTATTACGTTATAACGTATAACGTTATGTAGTATAACGATATAACGTATAACGTTATGTAGTATTACGTCATAACGTATAACGTTATGCAACATTACGATATAACGTATAACGTTATGTAGTATTACGTTATAACGTATAACGTTATGTAGCATTACGATATAACGTATAACGTTATGTAGCATTACGATGTAACGTATAACGTTATGTAGCAACACGATATAACGTATAACGTTATATGGTAATACGTTATAACGTATAACGTTATGTAGCATTACGATATAACGTATAACGTTATATGGTAATACGTTATAACGTATAACGTTATGTAGCATTACGATATAACGTATAACGTTATGTAGTATAACGATATAACGTATAACGTTATGTAGTATTACGTTATAACGTATAACGTTATGTAGCATTACGATATAACGTATATCATTATGTAGCATTACGATGTAACGTATAATGTTATGTAACATTACGATATAACGTATAACGTTATGTAGCATTACGATATAACGTATAACGTTATATGGTAATACGTTATAGCGTATAACGTTACGTAGTATTACGTTATAAGGTATAACGTTATGTAGCATTATGATATAACGTATAACGTTATGTAGCATTACGATATAACGTATAACGTTATGTAGCATTACGATGTAACGTGTAACGTTATGTACCATTACGATATAACGTATAACGTTATATGGTATTACGTTATATCGTATAACGTTATGTAATATTACGATATAACGTATAACGTTATGTAGCATTACGATATAACGTGTAACGCTATGTAGCATTATGATATAACGTATAACGTTATATGGTAATACGTTATAACGTATAACGTTATGTAGCATTACGATATAACGTATAACGTTATATGGTAATACGTTATAACGTATAACGTTATGTAGCATTACGATATAACGTACAACGTTATGTAGTATAACGATATAACGTATAACGTTATGTAGTATTACGTTATAACGTATAACGTTATGTAGCATTACGATATAACGTATAACATTATGTAGCATTACGATGTAACGTATAATGTTATGTAACATTACGATATAACGTATAACGTTATGTAGCATTACGATATAACGTATAACGTTATATGGTAATACGTTATAGCGTATAACGTTACGTAGTATTACGTTATAAGGTATAACGTTATGTAGCATTACGATGTAACGTATAATGTTATGTAGCATTACGAAATAACGTATAACGTTATGTAGCATTAAGATGTAACGTATAACGTTATGTAGCATTACGATATAACGTGTAACGCTATGTAGCATTATGATATAACGTATAACGTTATATGGTAATACGTTATAACGTATAACGTTATGTAGCATTACGATATAACGTATAACGTTATATGGTAATACGTTATAACGTATAACGTTATGTAGCATTACGATATAACGTACAACGTTATGTAGTATAACGATATAACGTATAACGTTATGTAGTATTACGTTATAACGTATAACGTTATGTAGCATTACGATATAACGTGTAACGCTATGTAGCATTACGATATAACGTATTACTGTATATGGTAATACGTTATAACGTGTAACGCTATGTAGCATTACGATATAACGTATAACGTTATATGGTAATACGTCATAACGTATAACGTTATGCAACATTACGATATAACGAATAACGTTATGTAGCATTACGATGTAACGTATAACGTTATGTAGCATTACGATATAACGTATAACGTTATGTAGCATTACGATATAACGTATAACGTTATGTAGCATTACGATATAACGTGTAACGCTATGTAGCATTATGATATAACGTATAACGTTATATGGTAATACGTTATAACGTATAATGTTATGTAGCATTACGATATAACGTATAACGTTATGTAGTATAACGATATAACGTATAACGTTACGTAGTATTACGTTATATGGTATAACGTTATGTAGCATTATGATATAACGTATAATGTTATGTAGCATTACGATATAACGTATAACGTTATGTAGCATTACGATGTAACGTATAATGTTATGTAGCATTACGAAATAACGTATAACGTTATGTAGCATTAAGATGTAACGTATAATGTTATGTAGCATTACGATATAACGTATTACTTTATATGGTAATACGTTATAACGTGTAACGCTATGTAGCATTACGATATAACGTATAACGTTATATGGTAATACGTTATAACGTATAATCTTATGTAGCATTACGATATAACGTATAACGTTATGTAGTATAACGATGTAACGTATAATGTTATGTAGCATTACGATGTAACGTATAACGTTATGTAGCATTACGATGTAACGTGTAACGCTATGTAGCAATACGATATAACGTATAACGTTAGATGGTAATACGTTATAACGTATAATGTTATGTAGCATTACGATATAACGTATAACGTTATATGGTAATACGTTATAACGTATAATCTTATGTAGCATTACGATATAACGTATAACGTTATGTAGTATAACGATGTAACGTATAATGTTATGTAGCATTACGATGTAACGTATAACGTTATGTAGCATTACGATGTAACGTATAATGTTATGTAGCATTACGAAACAACGTATAACGTCATGTAGCATTACGATGTAACGTATAATGTTATGTAGCATTACGATATAACGTATTACTTTATATGGTAATTCGTTATAACGTGTAACGCTATGTAGCATTACGATATAACGTATAACGTTATATGGTAATACGTCATAACGTATAACGTTATGTAGCATTACGATATAACGTATAACGTTATATGGTAATACGTTATAACGTATAACGTTATGTAGCATTACGATGTAACGTATAACGTTATGTAACATTACGATATAACGTGTAACGCTATGTAGCAATACGATATAACGTATAACGTTATATGGTAATACGTTATAACGTATAATGTTATGTAGCATTACGATATAACGTATAACGTTATGTAGTATAACGATATAACGTACAACGTTACGTAGTATTACGTTATAAGGTATAACGTTATGTAGCATTATGATATAACGTATAACGTTGTGTAGCATTACGATATAACGTGTAACGTTATGTAGCATTACGATGTAACGTATAATGTTATGTAGCATTACGAAATAACATATAACGTTATGTAGCATTACGATGTAACGTATAATGTTATGTAGCATTACGATATAACGTATTACTTTATATGGTAATACGTTATAACGTGTGACGCTATGTAGCATTACGATATAACGTATAACGTTATATGGTAATACGTTATAACGTATAATGTTATGTAGCATTACGATATAACGTATAATGTTATGTTGCATTACGATGTAACGTATAACGTTATGTAGTATTACGTTATAACGTATAACGTTATGTAGCATTACGATATAACGTATAACGTTATGTAGCATTACGATGTAACGTATAACGTTATGTAGCATTACGATATAACGTATAACGTTATATGGTAATACGTTATAACGTATAACGTTATGTAGCATTACGATATAACGTATAACGTTATATGGTAATACGTTATAACGTATAACGTTATGTAGTATAACGATATAACGTATAACGTTATGTAGTATTACGTTATAACGTATAACGTTATGTAGCATTACGATATAACGTATAACATTATGTAGCATTACGATGTAACGTATAATGTTATGTAACATTACGATATAACGTATAACGTTATGTAGCATTACGATATAACGTATAACGTTATATGGTAATACGTTATAACGTATAACGTTATGCAACGTTACGATATAACGTATAACGTTATGTAGCATTACGATGTAACGTATAACGTTATGTACCATTACGATATAACGTATAACGATATATGGTATTACGTTATAACGTATAACGTTATGTAATATTACGATATAACGTATAACGTTATGTAGCATTACGATATAACGTATTACTTTATATGGTAATACGTTATAACGTGTAACGCTATGTAGCATTACGATATAACGTATAACGTTATATGGTAATACGTTATAACGTATAATGATATGTAGCATTACGATATAACGTATAACGTTATGTAGTATAACGATATAACGTATAACGTTACGTAGTATTACGTTATAAGGTATAACGTTATGTAGCATTACGAAATAACGTATAACGTTATGTAGCATTACGATGTAACGTATAATGTTATGTAGCATTACGATACAACGTATAACGTTATGTAGCATTACGATGTAACGTATAATGTTATGTAGCATTACGATATAACGTATAACGTTATATGGTAATACGTTATAACGTATAATGTTATGTAACATTACGATATAACGTATAACGTTATGTAGCATTAAGATATATCGTATAACGTTATGTAGTATTACGTTATAACGTATAGCGTTATGTAGCATTACGATATAACGTATAACGTTATGTAGTATAACGATATAACGTATGACGTTATATAGTATTGCGTTATAACGTATAACGTTACGTAGTATTACGTTATAACGTATAACGTTATGTAGCATTACGATATATCGTATAACGTTATGTAGTATTACGTTATAACGTATAGCGTTATGTAGCATTACGATATAACGTAAAACGTTATGTAGCATTACGATATAACGTATAACGTTATGTAGCATTAGGATGTAACGTATAATGTTATGTAGCATTACGAAATAACGTATAACGTTATGTAGCATTACGATGTAACGTATAATGTTATGTAGCATTACGATACAACGTATAACGTTATGTAGCATTACGATGTAACGTATAATGTTATGTAGCATTACGATATAACGTATAACGTTATATGGTAATACGTTATAACGTATAATGTTATGTAACATTACGATATAACGTATAATGTTATGTAGTATAACGATATAACGTATAACGTTACGTAGTATTACGTTATAAGGTATAACGTTATGTAGCATTATGATATAACGTATAACGTTATGTAGCATTACGATATAACGTATGACGTTATGTAGCATTACGATGTAACGTATAATGTTATGTAGCATTACGATGTAACGTATAACGTTATGTACCATTACGATATAACGTATAACGTTATATGGTATTGCTTTATAACGTATAACGTTATGTAATATTACGATATAACGTATAACGTTATGTAGCATTACGATATAACGTATTACTTTATATGGTAATACGTTATAACGTGTGACGCTATGTAGCATTACGATATAACGTATAACGTTATATGGTAATACGTTATAACGTATAATGTTATGTAGCATTACGATATAACGTATAATGTTATGTTGCATTACGATGTAACGTATAACGTTATGTAGTATTACGTTATAACGTGTAACGTTATGTAGCATTACGATATAACGTATAACGTTATGTAGCATTACGATGTAACGTATAACGTTATGTAGCATTACGATATAACGTATAACGTTATATAGTAATACGTTATAACGTATAACGTTATGTAATATTACGATATAACGTATAACGTTATGTAGCATTACGATATAACGTATTACTTTATATGGTAATATGTTATAACGTGTAACGCTATGTAGCATTACGATATAACGTATAACGTTATATGGTAATACGTTATAACGTATAACGTTATGTAGCATTACGATGTAACGTATAATGTTATGTAGCATTACGATGTAACGTATAATGTTATGTAGCATTACGATGTAACGTATAACGTTATGTAATATTACGATATAACGTATAACGTTATGTAGCATTACGATATAACGTATTACTTTATATGGTAATACGTTATAACGTGTAACGCTATGTAGCATTACGATATAACGTATAACGTTATATGGTATTACGTTATAACGTATAACGTTATGTAATATTACGATATAACGTATAACGTTATGTAGCATTACGATATAACGTATTACTTTATATGGTAATACGTTATAACGTGTAACGCTATGTAGCATTACTTTATAACGTATAACGTTATGTAATATTACGATATAACGTATAACGTTATGTAGCATTACGATATAACGTGTAACGCTATGTAGCATTACGATGTAACGTATAACGTTATGTACCATTACGATATAACGTATAACGTTATATGGTATTACGTTATAAAGTATAACGTTATGTAATATTACGATATAACGTATAACGTTATGTAGCATTACGATATAACGTATTACTTTATATGGTAATACGTTATAACGTGTAACGCTATGTAGCATTACGATATAACGTATAACGTTATATGGTAATACGTTATAACGTATAACGTTATGTAGCATTACGATGTAACGTATAATGTTATGTAGCATTACGATGTAACGTATAACGTTATGTAGCATTACGATATAACGTATAACGTTATATGGTATTGCTTTATAACGTATAATGTTATGTAATATTACGATATAACGTATAACGTTATGTAGCATTACGATATAACGTATAACGATATATGGTATTACGTTATAACGTATAACGTTATGTAATATTACGATATAACGTATAACGTTATGTAGCATTACGATATAACGTATTACTTTATATGGTAATACGTTATAACGTGTAACGCTATGTAGCATTACGATATAACGTATAACGTTATATGGTAATACGTTATAACGTATAATGTTATGTAGCATTACGATATAACGTATAACGTTATATGGTAATACGTTATAACGTATAACGTTATGTAGCATTACGATGTAACGTATAACGATATGTAACATTACGATATAACGTGTAACGCTATGTAGCATTACGATATAACGTATAACGTTATATGGTAATACGTTATAACGTATAATGTTATGTAGCATTACGATATAACGTATAACGTTATGTAGTATAACGATATAACGTATAACGTTACGTAGTATTACGTTATAAGGTATAACGTTATGTAGCATTATGATATAACGTATAACGTTATGTAGCATTACGATATAACGTATAACGTTATGTAGCATTACGATGTAACGTATAATATTATGTAGCATTACGAAATAACGTATAACGTTATGTAGCATTACGATGTAACGTATAATGTTATGTAGCATTACGATATAACGTATTACTGTATATGGTAATACGTTATAACGTGTAACGCTATGTAGCATTATGATATAACGTATAACGTTATGTAGCATTACGATATAACGTATAACGTTATGTAGCATTACGATGTAACGTATAATGTTATGTAGCATTACGATGTAACGTGTAACGTTATGTACCATTACGATATAAAGTATAACGTTATATGGTATTACGTTATAGCGTATAACGTTATGTAATATTACGATATAACGTATAACGTTATGTAGCATTACGATATAACGTGTAACGCTATGTAGCATTACGATATAACGTATAACGTTATATGGTAATACGTTATAACGTATAATGTTATGTAGCATTACGATATAACGTATAACGTTATGTAGTATAACGATATAACGTATAACGTTACGTAGTATTACGTTATAAGGTATAACGTTATGTAGCATTATGATATAACGTATAACGTTATGTAGCATTACGATATAACGTATAACGTTATGTAGCATTACGATGTAACGTATAATGTTATGTAGCATTACGAAATAACGTATAACGTTATGTAGCATTACGATGTAACGTATAATGTTATGTAGCATTACGATATAACGTATTACTTTATATGGTAATACGTTATAACGTGTAACGCTATGTAGCATTACGATATAACGTATAACGTTATATGGTAATACGTCATAACGTATAACGTTATGTAGCATTACGATGTAACGTATAACGTTATGTAACAATACGATATAACGTGTAACGCTATGTAGCATTACGATATAACGTATAACGTTATGTAGCATTACGATGTAACGTATAATGTTATGTAGCATTACGAAATAACGTATAACGTTACGTAGTATTACGTTATAAGGTATAACGTTATGTAGCATTATGATATAACGTATAACGTTATGTAGCATTACGATATAACGTATAACGTTATGTAGCATTACGATGTAACGTATAAAGTTATGTAGCATTACGAAATAACGTATAACGTTATGTAGCATTACGATGTAACGTATAATGTTATGTAGCATTACGAAATAACGTATAACGTTATGTAGCATTACGATGTAACGTATAATGTTATGTAGCATTACGATATAACGTATAACGTTATGTAGCATTACGATGTAACGTATAATGTTATGTAGCATTACGAAATAACGTATAACGTTACGTAGTATTACGTTATAAGGTATAACGTTATGTAGCATTATGATATAACGTATAACGTTATGTAGCATTACGATATAACGTATAACGTTATGTAGCATTACGATGTAACGTATAATGTTATGTAGCATTACGATATAACGTATAACGTTATGTAGCATTACGATGTAACGTATAATGTTATGTAGCATTACGAAATAACGTATAACGTTACGTAGTATTACGTTATAAGGTATAACGTTATGTAGCATTATGATATAACGTATAACGTTATGTAGCATTACGATATAACGTATAACGTTATGTAGCATTACGATATAACGTATTACTTTATATGGTAATACGTTATAACGTGTAACGCTATGTAGCATTACGATATAACGTATAACGTTACGTAGTATTACGTTATAAGGTATAACGTTATGTAGCATTATGATATAACGTATAACGTTATATAGCATTACGATGTAACGTATAATGTTATGTAGCATTACGAAATAACGTATAACGTTATGTAGCATTACGATGTAACGTATAATGTTATGTAGCATTACGATATAACGTATAACGTTATGTAGCATTACGATGTAACGTATAATGTTATGTAGCATTACGATATAACGTATAACGTTATATGGTAATACGTTATAACGTATAATGTTATGTAACATTGCGATATAACGTATAACGCTATGTAGCATTGCGATATAACGTATAACGTTATATGGTAATACGTTATAACGTATAACGTAATGTAGCATTGCGATATAAAGTATAACGTTATGTAGGATTACGTTATAACGTATAACGTTATGTAGCATTACGATATAACGTATAACGTTATGTAATATTACGATATAACGTATAACGTTATGTAGCATTACGATATAACGTATTACGTTATATGGTAATACGTTATAACGTGTAACGCTAAGTAGCATTGCGATATAACGTATAACGTTATATGGTAATACGTTATAACGTATAATGTTATGTAGCATTACGATATAACGTATAACGTTATGTAGTATAACGATATAACGTATGACGTTATATAGTATTGCGTTATAACGTATAACGTTATGTAGCATTACGATATATCGTATAACGTTATGTAGCATTACGATATAACGTATAACCTTATATGGTAATACGTTATAACGTATAATGTTATGTAACATTACGATATAACGTATAATGTTATGTAGCATTGCGATGTAACTTATAACGTTATATGGTAATACGTTATAACGTATAACGTTATGTAGCATTACGATGTAAAGTATAATGTTATGTAGCATTACGAAATAACGTATAACGTTATGTAGCATTACGATGTGACGTATAATGTTATGTAGCATTACGATATAACGTATAACGTTATGTAGCATTACGATGTAACGTATAATGTTATGTAGCATTACGATATAACGTATAACGTTATATGGTAATACGTTATAACGTATAATGTTATGTAACATTACGATATAACGTATAATGTTATGTAGCATTGCGATGTAACGTATAACGTTATATGGTAATACGTTATAACGTATAACGTTATGTAGCTTTACGATATAAAGTATAACGTTATGTAGTATTACGTTATAACGTATAACGTTATGTAGCATTACGATATAACATATAACGTTATGTAGCATTACGATGTAACGTATAATGTTATGTAGCATTATGGTATAACGTATAACGTTATGTGGGATTACGATGTAACGTATAATGTTATGTAGCATTACGATATAACGTATAACGCTATATCGTAATACGTTATAACGTATAACGTTATGTAACATCTCGATATAACGTATAACGTTATATTTTAATACGTTACAACGTATAATGTTATGTAGCATTACGATATAATGTATAACGTTATATGGTAATACGTTATAACGTATAACGTTATGTAGCATTACGATATAACTTATAACGTTATGTAGTATAACGATATAACGTATAACGTTATGTAGCATTACGATATAACGTATAACGTTATATGGTAATACGTTAAAACGTATAACGTTACGTAGTATTACGTCATCACGTATTACGTTATGTAGCATTACGATATAACGTATAACGTTATGTAGCATTACGATGTAACGTATAATGTTATGTAGCATTACGATATAACGTATTACTTTATATGGTAATACGTTATAACGTGTAACGCTATGTAGCATTACGATATAACGTATAACGTTATATGGTAAAACGTCATAACGTATAACGATATGTAGCATTACGATGTAACGTATAACGTTATGTAGCATTACGATGTAACGTATAATGTTATGTAGCATTACGATATAACGTATTACTTTATATGGTAATACGTTATAACGTGTAACGCTATGTAGCATTACGATATAACGTATAACGTTATATGGTAATACGTCGTAACGTATAACGTTATGTAGCATTACGATGTAACGTATAACGTTATGTAACAATACGATATAACGTGTAACGCTATGTAGCATTACGATATAACGTATAACGTTATGTAGCATTACGATGTAACGTATAATGTTATGTAGCATTACGAAATAACGTATAACGTTACGTAGTATTACGTTATAAGGTATAACGTTATGTAGCATTATGATATAACGTATAACGTTATGTAGCATTACGATATAACGTATAACGTTATGTAGCATTACGATGTAACGTATAATGTTATGTAGCATTACGAAATAACGTATAACGTTATGTAGCATTACGATGTAACGTATAATGTTATGTAGCATTACGATATAACGTATTACTTTATATGGTAATACGTTATAACGTGTAACGCTATGTAGCATTACGATATAACGTATAACGTTATGTAGCATTACGATATAACGTATAACGTTATGTAGCATTGCGATGTAACGTATAACGTTATATGGTAATACGTTATAACGTATAACGTTATGTAGCTTTACGATATAAAGTATAACGTTATGTAGTATTACGTTATAACGTATAACGTTATGTAGCATTACGATATAACATATAACGTTATGTAGCATTACGATGTAACGTATAATGTTATGTAGCATTATGGTATAACGTATAACGTTATGTAGGATTACGATGTAACGTATAATGTTATGTAGCATTACGATATAACGTATAACGCTATATCGTAATACGTTATAACGTATAACGTTATGTAACATCTCGATATAACGTATAACGTTATATTTTAATACGTTACAACGTATAATGTTATGTAGCATTACTATATAATGTATAACGTTATATGGTAATACGATATAACGTATAACGTTATGTAGCATTACGATATAACTTATAACGTTATGTAGTATAACGATATAACGTATAACGTTATGTAGCATTACGATATAACGTATAACGTTATATGGTAATACGTTAAAACGTATAACGTTACGTAGTATTACGTCATCACGTATTACGTTATGTAGCATTACGATATAACGTATAACGTTATATGGTAATACCTTATAACGTATAACGTTATGTAGCATTACGATTTAAAGTATAACGTTATGTAGTATTACGTTATAACGTATAACGTTATGTAGCAATACGATATAACGTATAACGTTATGTAGCATTACGATGTAACGTATAACGTTATGTAGTATAACGATGTAACGTATAATGTTATGTAGCATTATGATATAACGTATAACGTTACGTAGTATTACGTCATAACGTATTACGTTATGTAGCATTACGATATAACGTATAACGTTACGTAGTATTACGTTATAACGTATTACGTTATGTAGCATTACGATATAAAGTATAACGTTATGTAGTATTACGTTATAACGTATCACGTTATGTAGCATTACGATATAACGTATAACGTTATGTAGCATTACGATATAACGTATAACGTTATGTAGCATTACGATGTAACGTATAATGTTATGTAGCATTACGAAATAACGTATAACGTTATGTAGCATTACGATGTAACGTATAATGTTATGTAGCATTACGATATAACGTGTAACGCTATATCGTAATACGTTATAACGTATAACGTTATGTAACATTATGATATATCGTATAACGTTATGTAGCATTACGTTATAACGTATAACGTTATGTAGCATTACGATATAACGTATAACGCTATATCGTAATACGTTATAACGTATAACGTTATGTAACATTTCGATATAACGTATAACGTTATATTTTAATACGTTACAACGTATAATGTTATGTAGCATTACGATATAATGTATAACGTTATATGGTTATACGTTATAACGTATAACGTTATGTAGCATTACGATATAACTTATAACGTTATGTAGTATTACGTTATAACGTATAACGTTATGTAGCAATACGATATAACGTATAACGTTATGTAGCATTACGATGTAACGTATAACGTTATGTAGTATAACCATATAACGTATAACGTTATATAGTATTACGTTAAAACGTATAACGTTACGTAGTATTACGTCATAACGTATTACGTTATGTAGCATTACGATATAACGTATAACGTTACGTAGTATTACGTTATAAGGTATAACGTTATGTAGCATTATGATATAACGTATAACGTTATGTAGGATTACGTTATAACGTATAACGTTATGTAGCATTACGATATAACGTATAACGTTATATGGTAATACGTTATAACGTATAACGTTATGTAGCATTACGATATAACGTATAATGTTATGTTGCATTGCGATGTAACGTATAACGTTATGTAGTATTACGTTATAACGTATAACGTTATGTAGCATTACGATGTAACGTATAACGTTATGTAGCATTACGATATAACGTATAACGTTATATGGTAATACGTTATAACGTATAACGTTATGTAGCATTACGATATAACGTATAACGTTATATGGTAATACGTTATAACGTATAACGTTATGTAGCATTATGATATAACGTATAACGTTATGTAGGATTACGTTATAACGTATAACGTTATGTAGCATTACGATATAACGTATAACGTTATGCAACATTACGATATAACGTATAACGTTATGTAGCATTACGATATAACGTATAACGTTATGTTGCATTGCGATGTAACGTATAACGTTATGTAGTATTACGTTATAACGTATAACGTTATGTAGCATTACGATATAACGTATAACGTTATGTAGTATTACGTTATAACGTATAACGTTATGCAACATTACGATATAACGTATAACGTTATGTAGCATTACGATGTAACGTATAACGTTATGTACCATTACGATATAACGTATAACGATATATGGTATTACGTTATAACGTATAACGTTATGTAATATTACGATATAACGTATAACGTTATGTAGCATTACGATATAACGTATTACTTTATATGGTAATACGTTATAACGTGTAACGCTATGTAGCATTACGATATAACGTATAACGTTATATGGTAATACGTTATAACGTATAACGTTATGTAGCATTACGATGTAACGTATAATGTTATGTAGCATTACGAAATAACGTATAACGTTATGTAGCATTACGATGTGACGTATAATGTTATGTAGCATTACGATATAACGTATAACGTTATGTAGCATTACGATGTAACGTATAATGTTATGTAGCATTACGATATAACGTATAACGTTATATGGTAATACGTTATAACGTATAATGTTATGTAACATTACGATATAACGTATAATGTTATGTAGCATTGCGATGTAACGTATAACGTTATATGGTAATACGTTATAACGTATAACGTTATGTAGCTTTACGATATAAAGTATAACGTTATGTAGTATTACGTTATAACGTATAACGTTATGTAGCATTACGATATAACGTATAACGTTATGTAGCATTACGATGTAACGTATAATGTTATGTAGCATTATGGTATAACGTATAACGTTATGTAGGATTACGATGTAACGTATAATGTTATGTAGCATTACGATATAACGTATAACGCTATATCGTAATACGTTATAACGTATAACGTTATGTAACATCTCGATATAACGTATAACGTTATATTTTAATACGTTACAACGTATAATGTTATGTAGCATTACGATATAATGTATAACGTTATATGGTAATACGTTATAACGTATAACGTTATGTAGCATTACGATATAACTTATAACGTTATGTAGTATAACGATATAACGTATAACGTTATGTAGCATTACGATATAACGTATAACGTTATATGGTAATACGTTAAAACGTATAACGTTACGTAGTATTACGTCATCACGTATTACGTTATGTAGCATTACGATATAACGTATAACGTTATATGGTAATACCTTATAACGTATAACGTTATGTAGCATTACGATTTAAAGTATAACGTTATGTAGTATTACGTTATAACGTATAACGTTATGTAGCAATACGATATAACGTATAACGTTATGTAGCATTACGATGTAACGTATAACGTTATGTAGTATAACGATGTAACGTATAATGTTATGTAGCATTATGATATAACGTATAACGTTACGTAGTATTACGTCATAACGTATTACGTTATGTAGCATTACGATATAACGTATAACGTTACGTAGTATTACGTTATAACGTATTACGTTATGTAGCATTACGATATAAAGTATAACGTTATGTAGTATTACGTTATAACGTATCACGTTATGTAGCATTACGATATAACGTATAACGTTATGTAGCATTACGATATAACGTATAACGTTATGTAGCATTACGATGTAACGTATAATGTTATGTAGCATTACGAAATAACGTATAACGTTATGTAGCATTACGATGTAACGTATAATGTTATGTAGCATTACGATATAACGTGTAACGCTATATCGTAATACGTTATAACGTATAACGTTATGTAACATTATGATATATCGTATAACGTTATGTAGCATTACGTTATAACGTATAACGTTATGTAGCATTACGATGTGACGTATAATGTTATGTAGCATTACGATATAACGTATAACGTTATGTAGCATTACGATGTAACGTATAATGTTATGTAGCATTACGATATAACGTATAACGTTATGTAGCATTACGATGTAACGTATAATGTTATGTAGCATTACGATATAACGTATAACGTTATATGGTAATACGTTATAACGTATAATGTTATGTAACATTACGATATAACGTATAATGTTATGTAGCATTGCGATGTAACGTATAACGTTATATGGTAATACGTTATAACGTATAACGTTATGTAGCTTTACGATATAAAGTATAACGTTATGTAGTATTACGTTATAACGTATAACGTTATGTAGCATTACGATATAACGTATAACGTTATGTAGCATTACGATGTAACGTATAATGTTATGTAGCATTATGGTATAACGTATAACGTTATGTAGGATTACGATGTAACGTATAACGTTATATGGTATTACGTTATAACGTATAACGTTATGTAATATTACGATATAACATATAACGTTATGTAGCATTACGATATAACGTGTAACGCTATGTAGCATTACGATATAACGTATAACGTTATATGGTAATACGTTATAACGTATAATGTTATGTAGCATTACGATGTAACGTGTAACGTTATGTACCATTACGATATAACGTATAACGTTATATGGTATTACGTTATAACG
Source organism: Bombus lapidarius (assembly GCA_936014575.1). Taxonomy (NCBI): domain Eukaryota; kingdom Metazoa; phylum Arthropoda; class Insecta; order Hymenoptera; family Apidae; genus Bombus; species Bombus lapidarius. The sequence continues at coordinate 2,781,748 of CAKXZU010000031.1, read as the reverse complement.
TATAACGTTATGTAATATTACGATATAACATATAACGTTATGTAGCATTACGATATAACGTGTAACGCTATGTAGCATTACGATATAACGTATAACGTTATATGGTAATACGTTATAACGTATAATGTTATGTAGCATTACGATATAACGTATAACGTTATGTAGTATAACGATATGACGTATAACGTTACGTAGTATTACGTTATAAGGTATAACATTATGTAGCATTATGATATAACGTATAACGTTATGTAGCATTACGATATAACGTATAACGTTATGTAGCATTATGATATAACGTATAACGCTATATCGTAATACGTTATAACGTATAACGTTATGTAACATTTCGATATAACGTATAACGTTATATTTTAATACGTTACAACGTATAATGTTATGTAGCATTACGATATAATGTATAACGTTATATGGTTATACGTTATAACGTATAACGTTATGTAGCACTACGATATAACTTATAACGTTATGTAGTATAACGATATAACGTATAACGTTATGTAGCATTACGATATAACGTATAACGTTATATGGTAATACGTTAAAACGTATAACGTTACGTAGTATTACGTCATCACGTATTACGTTATGTAGCATTACGATATAACGTATAACGTTATATTGTTAATACCTTATAACTTATAACGTTATGTAGCATTACGATTTAAAGTATAACGTTATGTAGTATTACGTTATAACGTATAACGTTATGTAGCAATACGATATAACGTATAACGTTATGTAGCATTACGATGTAACGTATAACGTTATGTAGTATAACCATATAACGTATAACGTTATATAGTATTACGTTAAAACGTATAACGTTACGTAGTATTACGTCATAACGTATTACGTTATGTAGCATTACGATATAACGTATAACGTTACGTAGTATTACGTTATAACGTATTACGTTATGTAGCATTACGATATAAAGTATAACGTTATGTAGTATTACGTTATAACGTATCACGTTATGTAGCATTACGATGTAACGTATAATGTTATGTAGCATTACGATATAACGTGTAACGCTATGTAGCATTACGATATAACGTATAACGTTATATGGTAATACGTTATAACGTATAATGTTATGTAGCATTACGATATAACGTATAACGTTATGTAGTATAACGATATAACGTATAACGTTATGTAGCATTACGATATAACGTATAACGTTATATGGTAATACGTCATAACGTATAACGTTATGTAGCATTACGATGTAACGTATAACGTTATGTAACAATACGATATAACGTGTAACGCTATGTAGCATTACGATATAACGTATAACGTTATGTAGCATTACGATGTAACGTATAATGTTATGTAGCATTACGATATAACGTATAACGTTATATGGTAATACGTTAAAACGTATAACGTTACGTAGTATTACGTCATCACGTATTACGTTATGTAGCATTACGATATAACGTATAACGTTATATGGTAATACCTTATAACGTATAACGTTATGTAGCATTACGATTTAAAGTATAACGTTATGTAGTATTACGTTTTAACGTATAACGTTATGTAGCAATACGATATAACGTATAACGTTATGTAGCATTACGATATAACGTATAACGTTACGTAGTATTACGTCATAACGTATTACGTTATGTAGCATTACGATATAACGTATAACGTTACGTAGTATTACGTTATAACGTATTACGTTATGTAGCATTACGATATAAAGTATAACGTTATGTAGTATTACGTTATAACGTATAACGTTATGTAGCATTACGATGTATCGTATAATGTTATGTAGCATTACGATGTAACGTGTAACGTTATGTACCATTACGATATAACGTATAACGTTATATGGTATTACGTTATAACGTATAACGTTATGTAATATTACGATATAACATATAACGTTATGTAGCATTACGATATAACGTGTAACGCTATGTAGCATTACGATATAACGTATAACGTTATATGGTAATACGTTATAACGTATAATGTTATGTAGCATTACGATATAACGTATAACGTTATGTAGTATAACGATATAACGTATAACGTTACGTAGTATTACGTTATAAGGTATAACATTATGTAGCATTATGATATAACGTATAACGTTATGTAGCATTACGATATAACGTATAACGCTATGTAGCATTACGATATAACGTATAACGCTATATCGTAATACGTTATAACGTATAACGTTATGTAACATTTCGATATAACGTATAACGTTATATTTTAATACGTTACAACGTATAATGTTATGTAGCATTACGATATAATGTATAACGTTATATGGTTATACGTTATAACGTATAACGTTATGTAGCATTACGATATAACTTATAACGTTATGTAGTATAACAATATAACGTATGACGTTATGTAATATTACGATATAACATATAACGTTATGTAGCATTACGATATAACGTGTAACGCTATGTAGCATTACGATATAACGTATAACGTTATATGGTAATACGTTATAACGTATAATGTTATGTAGCATTACGACATAACGTATAACGTTATGTACCATTACGATATAACGTATAACGTTATATGGTATTACGTTATAACGTATAACGTTATGTAATATTACGATATAACGTATAACGTTATGTAGCATTACGATATAACGTGTAACGCTATGTAGCATTACGATATAACGTATAACGTTATATGGTAATACGTTATAACGTATAACGTTATGTAGCATTACGATATAACGTATAACGTTATGTAGTATAACGATATAACGTATAACGTTACGTAGTATTACGTTATAAGGTATAACGTTATGTAGCATTATGATATAACGTATAACGTTATGTAGCATTACGATATAACGTATAACGTTATGTAGCATTACGATGTTACGTATAATGTTATGTAGCATTACGAAATAACGTATAACGTTATGTAGCATTACGATGTAACGTATAACGTTATATGGTAATACGTTATAACGTATAATGTTATGTAGCATTACGATGTAACGTATAACGTTATGTAGTATAACGATATAACGTATAACGTTATGTAATATTACGATATGACGTATAACGTTATGTAGCATTACGATATAACGTATAACGTTATATGGTAATACGTTATAACGTATAACGCTATGTAGTATTACGATATAACGTATAACGTTATGTAGCATTACGATATAACGTATAACGTTATGTAGCATTACGGTGTATCGTGTAATGTTATGTAGCATTACGATATAACGTATAACGTTATGTAACATTACGATATAAAGTACAACGTTATATGGTAATACGTTCTAACGTGTAATGTAATGTAGCATTACGATGGAACGTATAACATTATGTAGTATAACGAAATAACGTATAACGTTATATAGTATTACGTTATAACGTATAACGTTACGTAGTATTACGTTATAACGTATAACGTTATGTAGCATTACGATATAACGTATAACGTTATATGGTAATACGTTATAACGTATAATGTTATGTAGCATTACGATATAAGGTATAATGTTATGTTGCATTACGATGTAACGTATAACGTTATGTAGTATTACGTTACAACGTATAACGTTATGTAGCATTACGATATAACGTATAACGTTATGTAGCATTGCGATATAACATATAACGTTATATGGTAATACGTTATAACGTATAACGTTATGTAGCATTACGATATAAAGTATAACTTTATGTAGTATTACGTTATAACGTATAACGTTATGTAGCATTGCGATATAACGTATAACGTTATGTAGCATTACGATGTAACGTATAATGTTATGTAGCATTACGATATAACGTATAACGATATGTAGCATTACGATGTAACGTATAATGTTATGTAGCATTACGATATAAAGTATTACGTTATGTAGTATTACGTTATAACGTATAACGTTATGTAGCATTGCGATATAACGTATAACGTTATGTAGCATTACGATGTAACGTATAATGTTATGTAGTATTACGATATAACGTATAACGATATGTAGCATTACGATGTAACGTATAATGTTATGTAGCATTACGATATAAAGTATTACGTTATGTAGTATTACGTTATAACGTATAACGTTATGTAGCATTACGATATAACGTATAACGTTATGTAATATTACGATATAACGTATAACGTTATGTAATATTACGATATAACGTATAACGTTATGTAGCATTACGTCATAACGTATAACGTTATGTAGCTTTACGATATAACGTATAACGTTACGTAGTATTACGTTATGACGTATCACGTTATGTAGCATTACGATATAACGTATAACGTTATGTAGCATTACGATATAACGTATAACGTTATGTAGCATTACGATGTAACGTATAATGTTATGTAGCATTACGATGTAACGTGTAACGTTATGTACCATTACGATATAACGTATAACGTTATATGGTATTACGTTATAACGTATAACGTTATGTAATATTACGATATAACATATAACGTTATGTAGCATTACGATATAACGTGTAACGCTATGTAGCATTACGATATAACGTATAACGTTATATGGTAATACGTTATAACGTATAACGTTATGTAGCATTACGTCATAACGTATTACGTTATGTAGCATTACGATATAACGTATAACGTTACGTAGTATTACGTTATAACGTATTACGTTATGTAGCATTACGATATAAAGTATAACGTTATGTAGTATTACGTTATAACGTATCACGTTAAGTAGCATTACGATATAACGTATAACGTTATGTAGCATTACGATATAACGTATAACGTTATGTAGCATTACGATGTAACGTATAATGTTATGTAGCATTACGATGTAACGTGTAACGTTATGTACCATTACGATATAACTTATAACGTTATATGGTATTACGTTATAACGTATAACGTTATGTAATATTACGATATAACATATAACGTTATGTAGCATTACGATATAACGTGTAACGCTATGTAGCATTACGATATAACGTATAACGTTATATGGTAATACGTTATAACGTATAACGTTATGTAGCATTACGTCATAACGTATTACGTTATGTAGCATTACGATATAACGTATAACGTTACGTAGTATTACGTTATAACGTATTACGTTATGTAGCATTACGATATAAAGTATAACGTTATGTAGTATTACGTTATAACGTATCACGTTAAGTAGCATTACGATATAACGTATAACGTTATGTAGCATTACGATATAACGTATAACGTTATGTAGCATTACGATGTAACGTATAATGTTATGTAGCATTACGATGTAACGTGTAACGTTATGTACCATTACGATATAACTTATAACGTTATATGGTATTACGTTATAACGTATAACGTTATGTAATATTACGATATAACATATAACGTTATGTAGCATTACGATATAACGTGTAACGCTATGTAGCATTACGATATAACGTATAACGTTACGTAGTATTACGTTATGACGTATCACGTTATGTAGCATTACGATATAACGTATAACGTTATGTAGCATTACGATATAACGTATAACGTTATGTAGCATTACGATGTAACGTATAATGTTATGTAGTATTACGTTATAACGTATCACGTTAAGTAGCATTACGATATAACGTATAACGTTATGTAGCATTACGATATAACGTATAACGTTATGTAGCATTACGATGTAACGTATAATGTTATGTAGCATTACGATGTAACGTGTAACGTTATGTACCATTACGATATAACGTATAACGTTATATGGTATTACGTTATAACGTATAACGTTATGTAATATTACGATATAACATATAACGTTATGTAGCATTACGATATAACGTGTAACGCTATGTAGCATTACGATATAACGTATAACGTTATATGGTAATACGTTATAACGTATAACGTTATGTAGCATTACGTCATAACGTATTACGTTATGTAGCATTACGATATAACGTATAACGTTACGTAGTATTACGTTATAACGTATTACGTTATGTAGCATTACGATATAAAGTATAACGTTATGTAGTATTACGTTATAACGTATCACGTTAAGTAGCATTACGATATAACGTATAACGTTATGTAGCATTACGATATAACGTATAACGTTATGTAGCATTACGATGTAACGTATAATGTTATGTAGCATTACGATGTAACGTGTAACGTTATGTACCATTACGATATAACTTATAACGTTATATGGTATTACGTTATAACGTATAACGTTATGTAATATTACGATATAACATATAACGTTATGTAGCATTACGATATAACGTGTAACGCTATGTAGCATTACGATATAATGTATAACGTTATATGGTAATACGTTATAACGTATAATGTTATGTAGCATTACGATATAACGTATCACGTTATGTAGCATTACGATATAACGTATAACGTTATGTAGCATTACGATATAACGTATAACGTTATGTAGCATTACGATGTAACGTATAATGTTATGTAGCATTACGATGTAACGTGTAACGTTATGTACCATTACGATATAACGTATAACGTTATATGGTATTACGTTATAACGTATAACGTTATGTAATATTACGATATAACATATAACGTTATGTAGCATTACGATATAACGTGTAACGCTATGTAGCATTACGATATAACGTATAACGTTATATGGTAATACGTTATAACGTATAATGTTATGTAGCATTACGATATAACGTATAACGTTATGTAGTATAACGATATAACGTATAACGTTACGTAGTATTACGTTATAAGGTATAACGTTATGTAGCATTATGATATAACGTATAACGTTATGTAGCATTACGATATAACGTATAACGTTATGTAGCATTACGATATAACGTATAACGCTATATCGTAATGCGTTATAACGTATAACGTTATGTAACATTTCGATATAACGTATAACGTTATATTTTAATACGTTACACCGTATAATGTTATGTATCATTACGATATAATGTATAACGTTATATGGTTATACGTTATAACGTATAACGTTATGTAGCATTACGATATAACTTATAGCGTTATGTAGTATAACGATATAACGTATAACGTTATGTAGCATTACGATATAACGTATAACGTTATATGGTAATACGTTAAAACGTATAACGTTACGTAGTATTACGTCATCACGTATTACGTTATGTAGCATTACGATATAACGTATAACGTTATATTGTTAATACCTTATAACTTATAACGTTATGTAGCATTACGATTTAAAGTATAACGTTATGTAGTATTACGTTATAACGTATAGCGTTATGTAGAAATACGATATAACGTATAACGTTATGTAGCATTACGATGTAACGTATAACGTTATGTAGTATAACCATATAACGTATAACGTTATATAGTATTACGTTAAAACGTATAACGTTACGTAGTATTACGTCATAACGTATTACGTTATGTAGCATTACGATATAACGTATAACGTTACGTAGTATTACGTTATAACGTATTACGTTATGTAGCATTACGATATAAAGTATAACGTTATGTAGTATTACGTTATAACGTATCACGTTATGTAGCATTACGATATAACGTATAACGTTATGTAGCATTACGATGTAACGTATAATGTTATGTAGCATTACGATGTAACGTGTTACGTTATGTACCATTACGATATAACGTATAACGATATATGGTATTACGTTATAACGTATAACGTTATGTAATATTACGATATAACGTATAACGTTATGTAGCATTACGATATAACGTGTAACGCTATGTAGCATTACGATATAACGTATAACGTTATATGGTAATACGTTATAACGTATAATGTTATGTAGCATTACGATATAACGTATAACGTTATGTAGTATAACGATATAACGTATAACGTTACGTAGTATTACGTTATAAGGTATAACGTTATGTAGCATTATGATATAACGTATAACGTTATGTAGCATTACGATATAACGTATAACGTTATGTAGCATTACGATGTTACGTATAATGTTATGTAGCATTACGAAATAACGTATAACGTTATGTAGCATTACGATGTAACGTATAACGTTATATGGTAATACGTTATAACGTATAATGTTATGTAGCATTACGATGTAACGTATAACGTTATGTAGTATAACGATATAACGTATAACGTTATGTAATATTACGATATAACGTATAACGTTATGTAGCATTACGATATAACGTATAACGTTATATGGTAATACGTTATAACGTATAATGTTATGTAGCATTACGATATAACGTATAACGTTATGTAGTATAACGATATAACGTATAACGCTATGTAGCATTACGATATAACGTATAACGTTATGTAGCATTACGATATAACGTATAACGTTATGTAGCATTACGATATAACGTACAACGTTATATGGTAATACGTTCTAACGTGTAATGTTATGTAGCATTACGATGGAACGTATAATGTTATGTAGCATTACGATATAACGTATAACGATATGTAGCATTACGATGTAACGTATTGCGTTATGTAGCATTACGATATAACGTATAACGTTACGTAGTATTACGTTATAACGTATTACGTTATGTAGCATTACGATATAAAGTATTACGTTATGTAGAATTACGTTATAACGTATAACGTTATGTAGCATTACGATATAAGGTATAATGTTATGTTGCATTACGATGTAACGCATAACGTTATGTAGTATTACGTTATAACGTATAACGTTATGTAGCATTACGATATAACGTATAACGCTATGTAGCATTACGATATAACGTATAACGTTATATGGTAATACGTTATAACGTATAATGTTATGTAACATTACGATATAACGTATAATGTTATGTAGCATTGCGATATAACGTATAACGTTATATGGTAATACGTTATAAGGTATAACGTTATGTAGCATTACGATATAAAGTGTAACGTTATGTAGTATTACGTTATAACGTATAAAGTTATGTAGCATTACGATGTAACGTATAATGTTATGTAGCATTATGATATAACGTATAACGTTATGTAGCATTACGATGTAACGTATAACGTTATGTAGCATTACGATATGACGTATAACGTTATGTAGTATTACGTTATAACGTATAACGTTATGTAGTATTACGTTATAACGTATAACGTTATGTAGTATTACGATATAACGTATAACGCTATGTAGCATTACGATATAACGTATAACGTTATGTAGCATTACGATATAACGTATAACGTTATGTAGCATTACGATATAACGTATAACGTTATGTAGCATTACGGTGTATCGTGTAATGTTATGTAGCATTACGATATAACGTATAACGTTATGTAACATTACGATATAACGTACAACGTTATATGGTAATACGTTCTAACGTGTAATGTTATGTAGCATTACGATGGAACGTATAACATTATGTAGTATAACGAAATAACGTATAACGTTATGTAGCATTGCGATATAACGTATAACGTTATGTAGCATTACGATGTAACGTATAATGTTATGTAGCATTACGATATAACGTATAACGATATGTAGCATTACGATGTAACGTATAATGTTATGTAGCATTACGATATAAAGTATTACGTTATGTAATATTACGATATAACGTATAACGTTATGTAGCATTACGATATAACGTATAACGTTATGTAGCATTACGATGTAACGTATAATGTTATGTAGCATTACGATATAACGTATAACGTTATGTAGCATTACGATGTAACGTATAATGTTATGTAGCATTATGATATAACGTATAACGTTATGTAGCATTACGATGTAACGTATAATGTTATGTAGCATTACGATATAACGTATAACGTTATATGGTAATACGTTATAACGTATAATGTTATGTAACATTACGATATAACGTATAATGTTATGTAGCATTGCGATATAACGTATAACGTTATATGGTAATACGTTATAACGTATAACGTTATGTAGCATTACGATATAAAGTATAACGTTATGTAGTATTACGTTATAACGTATAAAGTTATGTAGCATTACGATATAACGTATAACGTTATGTAGCATTACGATGTAACGTATAATGTTATGTAGCATTACGATATAACGTATAACGTTATGTAGCATTACGATGTAACGTATAATGTTATGTAGCATTATGATATAACGTATAACGTTATGTAGCATTACGATGTAACGTATAATGTTATGTAGCATTACGATATAACGTATAACGCTATATGGTAATACGTTATAACGTATAACGTTATGTAACATTTCGATATAACGTATAACGTTATATTTTAATACGTTACAACGTATAATGTTATGTAGCATTACGATATAATGTATAACGTTATATGGTAATACGTTATAACGTATAACGTTATGTAGCATTACGATATAACTTATAACGTTATGTAGTATAACGATATAACGTATAACGTTATGTAGCATTACGATATAACGTATAACGTTATATGGTAATACGTTAAAACGTATAACGTTACGTAGTATTACGTCATCACGTATTACGTTATGTAGCATTACGATATAACGTATAACGTTATATGGTAATACCTTATAACGTATAACGTTATGTAGCATTACGATTTAAAGTATAACGTTATGTAGTATTACGTTATAACGTATAACGTTATGTAGCAATACGATATAACGTATAACGTTATGTAGCATTACGATGTAACGTATAACGTTATGTAGTATAACGATATAACGTATAACGTTATATAGTATTACGTTAAAACGTATAACGTTACGTAGTATTACGTCATAACGTATTACGTTATGTAGCATTACGATATAACGTATAACGTTACGTAGTATTACGTTATAACGTATTACGTTATGTAGCATTACGATATAAAGTATTACGTTATGTAGAATTACGTTATAACGTATAACGTTATGTAGCATTACGATATATCGTATAACGTTATGTAATATTACGATGTACCGTATAACGTTATGTAGCATTACGATATAACGTATAACGTTATGTAGCATTACGATGTTACGTATAATGTTATGTAGCATAACGATATAACGTATAACGTTATGTAGCATTACGATGTTACGTATAATGTTATGTAGCATTACGAAATAACGTATAACGTTATGTAGCATTACGATGTAACGTATAACGTTATATGGTAATACGTTATAACGTATAATGTTATGTAGCATTACGATGTAACGTATAACGTTATGTAGTATAACGATATAACGTATAACGTTATGTAATATTACGATATAACGTATAACGTTATGTAGCATTACGATATAACGTATAACGTTATATGGTAATACGTTATAACGTATAATGTTATGTAGCATTACGATATAACGTATAACGTTATGTAGTATAACGATATAACGTATAACGCTATGTAGCATTACGATATAACGTATAACGTTATGTAGCATTACGATATAACATATAACGTTATGTAGCATTACGATATAACGTACAACGTTATATGGTAATACGTTCTAACGTGTAATGTTATGTAGCATTACGATGGAACGTATAACATTATGTAGTATAACGAAATAACGTATAACGTTATATAGTATTACGTTATAACGTATAACGTTACGTAGTATTACGTTATAACGTATAACGTTATGTAGCATTACGATATAACGTATAACGTTATATGGTAATACGTTATAACGTATAATGTTATGTAGCATTACGATATAAGGTATAATGTTATGTTGCATTACGATGTAACGTATAACGTTATGTAGTATTACGTTATAACGTATAACGTTATGTAGCATTACGATATAACGTATAACGTTATGTAGCATTGCGATATAACGTATAACGTTATATGGTAATACGTTATAACGTATAACGATATGTAGCATTACGATATAAAGTATAACTTTATGTAGTATTACGTTATAACGTATAACGTTATGTAGCATTGCGATATAACGTATAACGTTATGTAGCATTACGATGTAACGTATAATGTTATGTAGCATTACGATATAACGTATAACGATATGTAGCATTACGATGTAACGTATAATGTTATGTAGCATTACGATATAAGGTATTACGTTATGTAGTATTACGTTATAACGTATAACGTTATGTAGCATTGCGATATAACGTATAACGTTATGTAGCATTACGATGTAACGTATAATGTTATGTAGCATTACGATATAAAGTATTACGTTATGTAGTATTACGTTATAACGTATAACGTTATGTAGCATTACGATATAACGTATAACGTTATGTAATATTACGATATAACGTATAACGTTATGTAGCATTACGATATAACGTATAACGTTATGTAGCATTACGATGTAACGTATAATGTTATGTAGCATTACGATATAACGTATAACGTTATGTAGCATTACGATGTAACGTATAATGTTATGTAGCATTATGATATAACGTATAACGTTATGTAGCATTACGATGTAACGTATAATGTTATGTAGCATTACGATATAACGTATAACGTTATATGGTAATACGTTATAACGTATAATGTTATGTAACATTACGATATAACGTATAATGTTATGTAGCATTGCGATATAACGTATAATGTTATGTAGCATTATGATATAACGTATGACGTTATGTAGCATTACGATGTAACGTATAAGGTTATGTAGCATTACGATATAACGTATAACGTTATATGGTAATACGTTATAACGTATAATGTTATGTAACATTACGATATAACGTATAATGTTATGTAGCATTGCGATATAACGTATAACGTTATATGGTAATACGTTATAACGTATAACGTTATGTAGCATTACGATATAAAGTATAACGTTATGTAGTATTACGTTATAACGTATAAAGTTATGTAGCATTACGATATAACGTATAACGTTATGTAGCATTACGATGTAACGTATAATGTTATGTAGCATTACGATATAACGTATAACGTTATGTAGCATTACGATGTAACGTATAATGTTATGTAGCATTATGATATAACGTATAACGTTATGTAGCATTACGATGTAACGTATAATGTTATGTAGCATTACGATATAACGTATAACGCTATATGGTAATACGTTATAACGTATAACGTTATGTAACATTTCGATATAACGTATAACGTTATATTTTAATACGTTACAACGTATAATGTTATGTAGCATTACGATATAATGTATAACGTTATATGGTAATACGTTATAACGTATAACGTTATGTAGCATTACGATATAACTTATAACGTTATGTAGTATAACGATATAACGTATAACGTTATGTAGCATTACGATATAACGTATAACGTTATATGGTAATACGTTAAAACGTATAACGTTATGTAGTATTGCGATATAACGTATAACGCTATGTAGCATTACGATATAACGTATAACGTTATGTAGCATTACGATATAACGTATAACGTTATGTAGCATTACGATATAACGTATAACGTTATGTAGCATTACGGTGTATCGTGTAATGTTATGTAGCATTACGATATAACGTATAACGTTATGTAACATTACGATATAACGTACAACGTTATATGGTAATACGTTCTAACGTGTAATGTTATGTAGCATTACGATGGAACGTATAACATTATGTAGTATAACGAAATAACGTATAACGTTATGTAGCATTGCGATATAACGTATAACGTTATGTAGCATTACGATGTAACGTATAATGTTATGTAGCATTACGATATAACGTATAACGATATGTAGCATTACGATGTAACGTATAATGTTATGTAGCATTACGATATAAAGTATTACGTTATGTAATATTACGATATAACGTATAACGTTATGTAGCATTACGATATAACGTATAACGTTATGTAGCATTACGATGTAACGTATAATGTTATGTAGCATTACGATATAACGTATAACGTTATGTAGCATTACGATGTAACGTATAATGTTATGTAGCATTACGATATAACGTATAACGTTATATGGTAATACGTCATAACGTATAACGTTATGTAGCATTACGATATAACGTATAACGTTATATGGTAATACGTTATAACGTATAACGTTATGTAGCATTACGATGTAACGTATAACGTTATGTAACATTACGATATAACGTGTAACGCTATGTAGCAATACGATATAACGTATAACGTTATATGGTAATACGTTATAACGTATAATGTTATGTAGCATTACGATATAACGTATAACGTTATGTAGTATAACGATATAACGTACAACGTTACGTAGTATTACGTTATAAGGTATAACGTTATGTAGCATTATGATATAACGTATAACGTTGTGTAGCATTACGATATAACGTGTAACGTTATGTAGCATTACGATGTAACGTATAATGTTATGTAGCATTACGAAATAACATATAACGTTATGCAGCATTACGATGTAACGTATAATGTTATGTAGCATTACGATATAACGTATTACTTTATATGGTAATACGTTATAACGTGTGACGCTATGTAGCATTACGATATAACGTATAACGTTATATGGTAATACGTTATAACGTATAATGTTATGTAGCATTACGATATAACGTATAATGTTATGTTGCATTACGATGTAACGTATAACGTTATGTAGTATTACGTTATAACGTATAACGTTATGTAGCATTACGATATAACGTATAACGTTATGTAGCATTACGATGTAACGTATAACGTTATGTAGCATTACGATATAACGTATAACGTTATATGGTAATACGTTATAACGTATAACGTTATGTAGCATTACGATATAACGTATAACGTTATATGGTAATACGTTATAACGTATAACGTTATGTAGTATAACGATATAACGTATAACGTTATGTAGTATTACGTTATAACGTATAACGTTATGTAGCATTACGATATAACGTATAACATTATGTAGCATTACGATGTAACGTATAATGTTATGTAACATTACGATATAACGTATAACGTTATGTAGCATTACGATATAACGTATAACGTTATATGGTAATACGTTATAACGTATAACGTTATGCAACGTTACGATATAACGTATAACGTTATGTAGCATTACGATGTAACGTATAACGTTATGTACCATTACGATATAACGTATAACGATATATGGTATTACGTTATAACGTATAACGTTATGTAATATTACGATATAACGTATAACGTTATGTAGCATTACGATATAACGTATTACTTTATATGGTAATACGTTATAACGTGTAACGCTATGTAGCATTACGATATAACGTATAACGTTATATGGTAATACGTTATAACGTATAATGATATGTAGCATTACGATATAACGTATAACGTTATGTAGTATAACGATATAACGTATAACGTTACGTAGTATTACGTTATAAGGTATAACGTTATGTAGCATTACGAAATAACGTATAACGTTATGTAGCATTACGATGTAACGTATAATGTTATGTAGCATTACGATACAACGTATAACGTTATGTAGCATTACGATGTAACGTATAATGTTATGTAGCATTACGATATAACGTATAACGTTATATGGTAATACGTTATAACGTATAATGTTATGTAACATTACGATATAACGTATAACGTTATGTAGCATTAAGATATATCGTATAACGTTATGTAGTATTACGTTATAACGTATAGCGTTATGTAGCATTACGATATAACGTATAACGTTATGTAGTATAACGATATAACGTATGACGTTATATAGTATTGCGTTATAACGTATAACGTTACGTAGTATTACGTTATAACGTATAACGTTATGTAGCATTACGATATATCGTATAACGTTATGTAGTATTACGTTATAACGTATAGCGTTATGTAGCATTACGATATAACGTAAAACGTTATGTAGCATTACGATATAACGTATAACGTTATGTAGCATTAGGATGTAACGTATAATGTTATGTAGCATTACGAAATAACGTATAACGTTATGTAGCATTACGATGTAACGTATAATGTTATGTAGCATTACGATACAACGTATAACGTTATGTAGCATTACGATGTAACGTATAATGTTATGTAGCATTACGATATAACGTATAACGTTATATGGTAATACGTTATAACGTATAATGTTATGTAACATTACGATATAACGTATAATGTTATGTAGTATAACGATATAACGTATAACGTTACGTAGTATTACGTTATAAGGTATAACGTTATGTAGCATTATGATATAACGTATAACGTTATGTAGCATTACGATATAACGTATGACGTTATGTAGCATTACGATGTAACGTATAATGTTATGTAGCATTACGATGTAACGTATAACGTTATGTACCATTACGATATAACGTATAACGTTATATGGTATTGCTTTATAACGTATAACGTTATGTAATATTACGATATAACGTATAACGTTATGTAGCATTACGATATAACGTATTACTTTATATGGTAATACGTTATAACGTGTGACGCTATGTAGCATTACGATATAACGTATAACGTTATATGGTAATACGTTATAACGTATAATGTTATGTAGCATTACGATATAACGTATAATGTTATGTTGCATTACGATGTAACGTATAACGTTATGTAGTATTACGTTATAACGTGTAACGTTATGTAGCATTACGATATAACGTATAACGTTATGTAGCATTACGATGTAACGTATAACGTTATGTAGCATTACGATATAACGTATAACGTTATATAGTAATACGTTATAACGTATAACGTTATGTAATATTACGATATAACGTATAACGTTATGTAGCATTACGATATAACGTATTACTTTATATGGTAATACGTTATAACGTGTAACGCTATGTAGCATTACGATATAACGTATAACGTTATATGGTAATACGTTATAACGTATAACGTTATGTAGCATTACGATGTAACGTATAATGTTATGTAGCATTACGATGTAACGTATAATGTTATGTAGCATTACGATGTAACGTATAACGTTATGTAATATTACGATATAACGTATAACGTTATGTAGCATTACGATATAACGTATTACTTTATATGGTAATACGTTATAACGTGTAACGCTATGTAGCATTACGATATAACGTATAACGTTATATGGTATTACGTTATAACGTATAACGTTATGTAATATTACGATATAACGTATAACGTTATGTAGCATTACGATATAACGTATTACTTTATATGGTAATACGTTATAACGTGTAACGCTATGTAGCATTACGTTATAACGTATAACGTTATGTAATATTACGATATAACGTATAACGTTATGTAGCATTACGATATAACGTGTAACGCTATGTAGCATTACGATGTAACGTATAACGTTATGTACCATTACGATATAACGTATAACGTTATATGGTATTACGTTATAAAGTATAACGTTATGTAATATTACGATATAACGTATAACGTTATGTAGCATTACGATATAACGTATTACTTTATATGGTAATACGTTATAACGTGTAACGCTATGTAGCATTACGATATAACGTATAACGTTATATGGTAATACGTTATAACGTATAACGTTATGTAGCATTACGATGTAACGTATAATGTTATGTAGCATTACGATGTAACGTATAACGTTATGTAGCATTACGATATAACGTATAACGTTATATGGTATTGCTTTATAACGTATAACGTTATGTAATATTACGATATAACGTATAACGTTATGTAGCATTACGATATAACGTATAACGATATATGGTATTACGTTATAACGTATAACGTTATGTAATATTACGATATAACGTATAACGTTATGTAGCATTACGATATAACGTATTACTTTATATGGTAATACGTTATAACGTGTAACGCTATGTAGCATTACGATATAACGTATAACGTTATATGGTAATACGTTATAACGTATAATGTTATGTAGCATTACGATATAACGTATAACGTTATATGGTAATACGTTATAACGTATAACGTTATGTAGCATTACGATGTAACGTATAACGATATGTAACATTACGATATAACGTGTAACGCTATGTAGCATTACGATATAACGTATAACGTTATATGGTAATACGTTATAACGTATAATGTTATGTAGCATTACGATATAACGTATAACGTTATGTAGTATAACGATATAACGTATAACGTTACGTAGTATTACGTTATAAGGTATAACGTTATGTAGCATTATGATATAACGTATAACGTTATGTAGCATTACGATATAACGTATAACGTTATGTAGCATTACGATGTAACGTATAATATTATGTAGCATTACGAAATAACGTATAACGTTATGTAGCATTACGATGTAACGTATAATGTTATGTAGCATTACGATATAACGTATTACTGTATATGGTAATACGTTATAACGTGTAACGCTATGTAGCATTATGATATAACGTATAACGTTATGTAGCATTACGATATAACGTATAACGTTATGTAGCATTACGATGTAACGTATAATGTTATGTAGCATTACGATGTAACGTGTAACGTTATGTACCATTACGATATAAAGTATAACGTTATATGGTATTACGTTATAACGTATAACGTTATGTAATATTACGATATAACGTATAACGTTATGTAGCATTACGATATAACGTGTAACGCTATGTAGCATTACGATATAACGTATAACGTTATATGGTAATACGTTATAACGTATAATGTTATGTAGCATTACGATATAACGTATAACGTTATGTAGTATAACGATATAACGTATAACGTTACGTTGTATTACGTTATAAGGTATAACGTTATGTAGCATTATGATATAACGTATAACGTTATGTAGCATTACGATATAACGTATAACGTTATGTAGCATTACGATGTAACGTATAATGTTATGTAGCATTACGAAATAACGTATAACGTTATGTAGCATTACGATGTAACGTATAATGTTATGTAGCATTACGATATAACGTATTACTTTATATGGTAATACGTTATAACGTATAACGTTATGTAGCATTACGATGTAACGTATAATGTTATGTAGCATTACGATATAACGTATAACGTTATGTAGCATTACGATGTAACGTATAATGTTATGTAGCATTACGAAATAACGTATAACGTTACGTAGTATTACGTTATAAGGTATAACGTTATGTAGCATTATGATATAACGTATAACGTTATGTAGCATTACGATATAACGTATAACGTTATGTAGCATTACGATGTAACGTATAATGTTATGTAGCATTACGATATAACGTATAACGTTATGTAGCATTACGATGTAACGTATAATGTTATGTAGCATTACGAAATAACGTATAACGTTACGTAGTATTACGTTATAAGGTATAACGTTATGTAGCATTATGATATAACGTATAACGTTATGTAGCATTACGATATAACGTATAACGTTATGTAGCATTACGATATAACGTATTACTTTATATGGTAATACGTTATAACGTGTAACGCTATGTAGCATTACGATATAACGTATAACGTTACGTAGTATTACGTTATAAGGTATAACGTTATGTAGCATTATGATATAACGTATAACGTTATATAGCATTACGATGTAACGTATAATGTTATGTAGCATTACGAAATAACGTATAACGTTATGTAGCATTACGATGTAACGTATAATGTTATGTAGCATTACGATATAACGTATAACGTTATGTAGCATTACGATGTAACGTATAATGTTATGTAGCATTACGATATAACGTATAACGTTATATGGTAATACGTTATAACGTATAATGTTATGTAACATTGCGATATAACGTATAACGCTATGTAGCATTGCGATATAACGTATAACGTTATATGGTAATACGTTATAACGTATAACGTAATGTAGCATTGCGATATAAAGTATAACGTTATGTAGGATTACGTTATAACGTATAACGTTATGTAGCATTACGATATAACGTATAACGTTATGTAATATTACGATATAACGTATAACGTTATGTAGCATTACGATATAACGTATTACGTTATATGGTAATACGTTATAACGTGTAACGCTAAGTAGCATTGCGATATAACGTATAACGTTATATGGTAATACGTTATAACGTATAATGTTATGTAGCATTACGATATAACGTATAACGTTATGTAGTATAACGATATAACGTATGACGTTATATAGTATTGCGTTATAACGTATAACGTTATGTAGCATTACGATATATCGTATAACGTTATGTAGCATTACGATATAACGTATAACCTTATATGGTAATACGTTATAACGTATAATGTTATGTAACATTACGATATAACGTATAATGTTATGTAGCATTGCGATGTAACTTATAACGTTATATGGTAATACGTTATAACGTATAACGTTATGTAGCATTACGATGTAAAGTATAATGTTATGTAGCATTACGAAATAACGTATAACGTTATGTAGCATTACGATGTGACGTATAATGTTATGTAGCATTACGATATAACGTATAACGTTATGTAGCATTACGATGTAACGTATAATGTTATGTAGCACTACGATATAACGTATAACGTTATATGGTAATACGTTATAACGTATAATGTTATGTAACATTAGGATATAACGTATAATGTTATGTAGCATTGCGATGTAACGTATAACGTTATATGGTAATACGTTATAACGTATAACGTTATGTAGCTTTACGATATAAAGTATAACGTTATGTAGTATTACGTTATAACGTATAACGTTATGTAGCATTACGATATAACATATAACGTTATGTAGCATTACGATGTAACGTATAATGTTATGTAGCATTATGGTATAACGTATAACGTTATGTGGGATTACGATGTAACGTATAATGTTATGTAGCATTACGATATAACGTATAACGCTATATCGTAATACGTTATAACGTATAACGTTATGTAACATCTCGATATAACGTATAACGTTATATTTTAATACGTTACAACGTATAATGTTATGTAGCATTACGATATAATGTATAACGTTATATGGTAATACGTTATAACGTATAACGTTATGTAGCATTACGATATAACTTATAACGTTATGTAGTATAACGATATAACGTATAACGTTATGTAGCATTACGATATAACGTATAACGTTATATGGTAATACGTTAAAACGTATAACGTTACGTAGTATTACGTCATCACGTATTACGTTATGTAGCATTACGATATAACGTATAACGTTATGTAGCATTACGATGTAACGTATAATGTTATGTAGCATTACGATATAACGTATTACTTTATATGGTAATACGTTATAACGTGTAACGCTATGTAGCATTACGATATAACGTATAACGTTATATGGTAATACGTCATAACGTATAACGATATGTAGCATTACGATGTAACGTATAACGTTATGTAGCATTACGATGTAACGTATAATGTTATGTAGCATTACGATATAACGTATTACTTTATATGGTAATACGTTATAACGTGTAACGCTATGTAGCATTACGATATAACGTATAACGTTATATGGTAATACGTCATAACGTATAACGTTATGTAGCATTACGATGTAACGTATAACGTTATGTAACAATACGATATAACGTGTAACGCTATGTAGCATTAAGATATAACGTATAACGTTATGTAGCATTACGATGTAACGTATAATGTTATGTAGCATTACGAAATAACGTATAACGTTACGTAGTATTACGTTATAAGGTATAACGTTATGTAGCATTATGATATAACGTATAACGTTATGTAGCATTACGATATAACGTATAACGTTATGTAGCATTACGATGTAACGTATAATGTTATGTAGCATTACGAAATAACGTATAACGTTATGTAGCATTACGATGTAACGTATAATGTTATGTAGCATTACGATATAACGTATTACTTTATATGGTAATACGTTATAACGTGTAACGCTATGTAGCATTACGATATAACGTATAACGTTATGTAGCATTACGATATAACGTATAACGTTATGTAGCATTGCGATGTAACGTATAACGTTATATGGTAATACGTTATAACGTATAACGTTATGTAGCTTTACGATATAAAGTATAACGTTATGTAGTATTACGTTATAACGTATAACGTTATGTAGCATTACGATATAACATATAACGTTATGTAGCATTACGATGTAACGTATAATGTTATGTAGCATTATGGTATAACGTATAACGTTATGTAGGATTACGATGTAACGTATAATGTTATGTAGCATTACGATATAACGTATAACGCTATATCGTAATACGTTATAACGTATAACGTTATGTAACATCTCGATATAACGTATAACGTTATATTTTAATACGTTACAACGTATAATGTTATGTAGCATTACGATATAATGTATAACGTTATATGGTAATACGATATAACGTATAACGTTATGTAGCATTACGATATAACTTATAACGTTATGTAGTATAACGATATAACGTATAACGTTATGTAGCATTACGATATAACGTATAACGTTATATGGTAATACGTTAAAACGTATAACGTTACGTAGTATTACGTCATCACGTATTACGTTATGTAGCATTACGATATAACGTATAACGTTATATGGTAATACCTTATAACGTATAACGTTATGTAGCATTACGATTTAAAGTATAACGTTATGTAGTATTACGTTATAACGTATAACGTTATGTAGCAATACGATATAACGTATAACGTTATGTAGCATTACGATGTAACGTATAACGTTATGTAGTATAACGATGTAACGTATAATGTTATGTAGCATTATGATATAACGTATAACGTTACGTAGTATTACGTCATAACGTATTACGTTATGTAGCATTACGATATAACGTATAACGTTACGTAGTATTACGTTATAACGTATTACGTTATGTAGCATTACGATATAAAGTATAACGTTATGTAGTATTACGTTATAACGTATCACGTTATGTAGCATTACGATATAACGTATAACGTTATGTAGCATTACGATATAACGTATAACGTTATGTAGCATTACGATGTAACGTATAATGTTATGTAGCATTACGAAATAACGTATAACGTTATGTAGCATTACGATGTAACGTATAATGTTATGTAGCATTACGATATAACGTGTAACGCTATATCGTAATACGTTATAACGTATAACGTTATGTAACATTATGATATATCGTATAACGTTATGTAGCATTACGTTATAACGTATAACGTTATGTAGCATTACGATATAACGTATAACGCTATATCGTAATACGTTATAACGTATAACGTTATGTAACATTTCGATATAACGTATAACGTTATATTTTAATACGTTACAACGTATAATGTTATGTAGCATTACGATATAATGTATAACGTTATATGGTTATACGTTATAACGTATAACGTTATGTAGCATTACGATATAACTTATAACGTTATGTAGTATTACGTTATAACGTATAACGTTATGTAGCAATACGATATAACGTATAACGTTATGTAGCATTACGATGTAACGTATAACGTTATGTAGTATAACCATATAACGTATAACGTTATATAGTATTACGTTAAAACGTATAACGTTACGTAGTATTACGTCATAACGTATTACGTTATGTAGCATTACGATATAACGTATAACGTTACGTAGTATTACGTTATAAGGTATAACGTTATGTAGCATTATGATATAACGTATAACGTTATGTAGGATTACGTTATAACGTATAACGTTATGTAGCATTACGATATAACGTATAACGTTATATGGTAATACGTTATAACGTATAACGTTATGTAACATTACGATATAACGTATAATGTTATGTTGCATTGCGATGTAACGTATAACGTTATGTAGTATTACGTTATAACGTATAACGTTATGTAGCATTACGATGTAACGTATAACGTTATGTAGCATTACGATATAACGTATAACGTTATATGGTAATACGTTATAACGTATAACGTTATGTAGCATAATATTAATAAATTATAATTATTTATATATAATTTATTTATATATATTATATAATATTATAATTATAAATATTTAATATATTAAATTAATTATTATAATATTAATTATAATAATAATTATTTAATAATTATGTATATTAATAATATTAATTATATTAATTAATATTTATAAATTATTAATTACGATATAACGTATAACGTTATGTTGCATTGCGATGTAACGTATAACGTTATGTAGTATTACGTTATAACGTATAACGTTATGTAGCATTACGATATAACGTATAACGTTATGTAGTATTACGTTATAACGTATAACGTTATGCAACATTACGATATAACGTATAACGTTATGTAGCATTACGATGTAACGTATAACGTTATGTACCATTACGATATAACGTATAACGATATATGGTATTACGTTATAACGTATAACGTTATGTAATATTACGATATAACGTATAACGTTATGTAGCATTACGATATAACGTATTACTTTATATGGTAATACGTTATAACGTGTAACGCTATGTAGCATTACGATATAACGTATAACGTTATATGGTAATACGTTATAACGTATAACGTTATGTAGCATTACGATGTAACGTATAATGTTATGTAGCATTACGAAATAACGTATAACGTTATGTAGCATTACGATGTGACGTATAATGTTATGTAGCATTACGATATAACGTATAACGTTATGTAGCATTACGATGTAACGTATAATGTTATGTAGCATTACGATATAACGTATAACGTTATATGGTAATACGTTATAACGTATAATGTTATGTAACATTACGATATAACGTATAATGTTATGTAGCATTGCGATGTAACGTATAACGTTATATGGTAATACGTTATAACGTATAACGTTATGTAGCTTTACGATATAAAGTATAACGTTATGTAGTATTACGTTATAACGTATAACGTTATGTAGCATTACGATATAACGTATAACGTTATGTAGCATTACGATGTAACGTATAATGTTATGTAGCATTATGGTATAACGTATAACGTTATGTAGGATTACGATGTAACGTATAATGTTATGTAGCATTACGATATAACGTATAACGCTATATCGTAATACGTTATAACGTATAACGTTATGTAACATCTCGATATAACGTATAACGTTATATTTTAATACGTTACAACGTATAATGTTATGTAGCATTACGATATAATGTATAACGTTATATGGTAATACGTTATAACGTATAACGTTATGTAGCATTACGATATAACTTATAACGTTATGTAGTATAACGATATAACGTATAACGTTATGTAGCATTACGATATAACGTATAACGTTATATGGTAATACGTTAAAACGTATAACGTTACGTAGTATTACGTCATCACGTATTACGTTATGTAGCATTACGATATAACGTATAACGTTATATGGTAATACCTTATAACGTATAACGTTATGTAGCATTACGATTTAAAGTATAACGTTATGTAGTATTACGTTATAACGTATAACGTTATGTAGCAATACGATATAACGTATAACGTTATGTAGCATTACGATGTAACGTATAACGTTATGTAGTATAACGATGTAACGTATAATGTTATGTAGCATTATGATATAACGTATAACGTTACGTAGTATTACGTCATAACGTATTACGTTATGTAGCATTACGATATAACGTATAACGTTACGTAGTATTACGTTATAACGTATTACGTTATGTAGCATTACGATATAAAGTATAACGTTATGTAGTATTACGTTATAACGTATCACGTTATGTAGCATTACGATATAACGTATAACGTTATGTAGCATTACGATATAACGTATAACGTTATGTAGCATTACGATGTAACGTATAATGTTATGTAGCATTACGAAATAACGTATAACGTTATGTAGCATTACGATGTAACGTATAATGTTATGTAGCATTACGATATAACGTGTAACGCTATATCGTAATACGTTATAACGTATAACGTTATGTAACATTATGATATATCGTATAACGTTATGTAGCATTACGTTATAACGTATAACGTTATGTAGCATTACGATGTGACGTATAATGTTATGTAGCATTACGATATAACGTATAACGTTATGTAGCATTACGATGTAACGTATAATGTTATGTAGCATTACGATATAACGTATAACGTTATGTAGCATTACGATGTAACGTATAATGTTATGTAGCATTACGATATAACGTATAACGTTATATGGTAATACGTTATAACGTATAATGTTATGTAACATTACGATATAACGTATAATGTTATGTAGCATTGCGATGTAACGTATAACGTTATATGGTAATACGTTATAACGTATAACGTTATGTAGCTTTACGATATAAAGTATAACGTTATGTAGTATTACGTTATAACGTATAACGTTATGTAGCATTACGATATAACGTATAACGTTATGTAGCATTACGATGTAACGTATAATGTTATGTAGCATTATGGTATAACGTATAACGTTATGTAGGATTACGATGTAACGTATAACGTTATATGGTATTACGTTATAACGTATAACGTTATGTAATATTACGATATAACATATAACGTTATGTAGCATTACGATATAACGTGTAACGCTATGTAGCATTACGATATAACGTATAACGTTATATGGTAATACGTTATAACGTATAATGTTATGTAGCATTACGATGTAACGTGTAACGTTATGTACCATTACGATATAACGTATAACGTTATATGGTATTACGTTATAACGTATAACGTTATGTAATATTACGATATAACATATAACGTTATGTAGCATTACGATATAACGTGTAACGCTATGTAGCATTACGATATAACGTATAACGTTATATGGTAATACGTTATAACGTATAATGTTATGTAGCATTACGATATAACGTATAACGTTATGTAGTATAACGATATAACGTATAACGTTACGTAGTATTACGTTATAAGGTATAACATTATGTAGCATTATGATATAACGTATAACGTTATGTAGCATTACGATATAACGTATAACGTTATGTAGCATTACGATATAACGTATAACGTTATGTAACATTTCGATATAACGTATAACGTTATATTTTAATACGTTACAACGTATAATGTTATGTAGCATTACGATATAATGTATAACGTTATATGGTTATACGTTATAACGTATAACGTTATGTAGCACTACGATATAACTTATAACGTTATGTAGTATAACGATATAACGTATAACGTTATGTAGCATTACGATATAACGTATAACGTTATATGGTAATACGTTAAAACGTATAACGTTACGTAGTATTACGTCATCACGTATTACGTTATGTAGCATTACGATATAACGTATAACGTTATATTGTTAATACCTTATAACTTATAACGTTATGTAGCATTACGATTTAAAGTATAACGTTATGTAGTATTACGTTATAACGTATAACGTTATGTAGCAATACGATATAACGTATAACGTTATGTAGCATTACGATGTAACGTATAACGTTATGTAGTATAACCATATAACGTATAACGTTATATAGTATTACGTTAAAACGTATAACGTTACGTAGTATTACGTCATAACGTATTACGTTATGTAGCATTACGATATAACGTATAACGTTACGTAGTATTACGTTATAACGTATTACGTTATGTAGCATTACGATATAAAGTATAACGTTATGTAGTATTACGTTATAACGTATCACGTTATGTAGCATTACGATGTAACGTATAATGTTATGTAGCATTACGATATAACGTGTAACGCTATGTAGCATTACGATATAACGTATAACGTTATATGGTAATACGTTATAACGTATAATGTTATGTAGCATTACGATATAACGTATAACGTTATGTAGTATAACGATATAACGTATAACGTTATGTAGCATTACGATATAACGTATAACGTTATATGGTAATACGTCATAACGTATAACGTTATGTAGCATTACGATGTAACGTATAACGTTATGTAACAATACGATATAACGTGTAACGCTATGTAGCATTACGATATAACGTATAACGTTATGTAGCATTACGATGTAACGTATAATGTTATGTAGCATTACGATATAACGTATAACGTTATATGGTAATACGTTAAAACGTATAACGTTACGTAGTATTACGTCATCACGTATTACGTTATGTAGCATTACGATATAACGTATAACGTTATATGGTAATACCTTATAACGTATAACGTTATGTAGCATTACGATTTAAAGTATAACGTTATGTAGTATTACGTTTTAACGTATAACGTTATGTAGCAATACGATATAACGTATAACGTTATGTAGCATTACGATGTAACGTATAACGTTATGTAGTATAACGATGTAACGTATAATGTTATGTAGCATTATGATATAACGTATAACGTTACGTAGTATTACGTCATAACGTATTACGTTATGTAGCATTACGATATAACGTATAACGTTACGTAGTATTACGTCATAACGTATTACGTTATGTAGCATTACGATATAACGTATAACGTTACGTAGTATTACGTTATAACGTATTACGTTATGTAGCATTACGATATAAAGTATAACGTTATGTAGTATTACGTTATAACGTATAACGTTATGTAGCATTACGATGTATCGTATAATGTTATGTAGCATTACGATGTAACGTGTAACGTTATGTACCATTACGATATAACGTATAACGTTATATGGTATTACGTTATAACGTATAACGTTATGTAATATTACGATATAACATATAACGTTATGTAGCATTACGATATAACGTGTAACGCTATGTAGCATTACGATATAACGTATAACGTTATATGGTAATACGTTATAACGTATAATGTTATGTAGCATTACGATATAACGTATAACGTTATGTAGTATAACGATATAACGTATAACGTTACGTAGTATTACGTTATAAGGTATAACATTATGTAGCATTATGATATAACGTATAACGTTATGTAGCATTACGATATAACGTATAACGTTATGTAGCATTACGATATAACGTATAACGCTATATCGTAATACGTTATAACGTATAACGTTATGTAACATTTCGATATAACGTATAACGTTATATTTTAATACGTTACAACGTATAATGTTATGTAGCATTACGATATAATGTATAACGTTATATGGTTATACGTTATAACGTATAACGTTATGTAGCATTACGATATAACTTATAACGTTATGTAGTATAACAATATAACGTATGACGTTATGTAATATTACGATATAACATATAACGTTATGTAGCATTACGATATAACGTGTAACGCTATGTAGCATTACGATATAACGTATAACGTTATATGGTAATACGTTATATCGTATAATGTTATGTAGCATTACGACATAACGTATAACGTTATGTACCATTACGATATAACGTATAACGTTATATGGTATTACGTTATAACGTATAACGTTATGTAATATTACGATATAACGTATAACGTTATGTAGCATTACGATATAACGTGTAACGCTATGTAGCATTACGATATAACGTATAACGTTATATGGTAATACGTTATAACGTATAATGTTATGTAGCATTACGATATAACGTATAACGTTATGTAGTATAACGATATAACGTATAACGTTACGTAGTATTACGTTATAAGGTATAACGTTATGTAGCATTATGATATAACGTATAACGTTATGTAGCATTACGATATAACGTATAACGTTATGTAGCATTACGATGTTACGTATAATGTTATGTAGCATTACGAAATAACGTATAACGTTATGTAGCATTACGATGTAACGTATAACGTTATATGGTAATACGTTATAACGTATAATGTTATGTAGCATTACGATGTAACGTATAACGTTATGTAGTATAACGATATAACGTATAACGTTATGTAATATTACGATATGACGTATAACGTTATGTAGCATTACGATATAACGTATAACGTTATATGGTAATACGTTATAACGTATAACGCTATGTAGTATTACGATATAACGTATAACGTTATGTAGCATTACGATATAACGTATAACGTTATGTAGCATTACGGTGTATCGTGTAATGTTATGTAGCATTACGATATAACGTATAACGTTATGTAACATTACGATATAAAGTACAACGTTATATGGTAATACGTTCTAACGTGTAATGTAATGTAGCATTACGATGGAACGTATAACATTATGTAGTATAACGAAATAACGTATAACGTTATATAGTATTACGTTATAACGTATAACGTTACGTAGTATTACGTTATAACGTATAACGTTATGTAGCATTACGATATAACGTATAACGTTATATGGTAATACGTTATAACGTATAATGTTATGTAGCATTACGATATAAGGTATAATGTTATGTTGCATTACGATGTAACGTATAACGTTATGTAGTATTACGTTATAACGTATAACGTTATGTAGCATTACGATATAACGTATAACGTTATGTAGCATTGCGATATAACGTATAACGTTATATGGTAATACGTTATAACGTATAACGTTATGTAGCATTACGATATAAAGTATAACTTTATGTAGTATTACGTTATAACGTATAACGTTATGTAGCATTGCGATATAACGTATAACGTTATGTAGCATTACGATGTAACGTATAATGTTATGTAGCATTACGATATAACGTATAACGATATGTAGCATTACGATGTAACGTATAATGTTATGTAGCATTACGATATAAAGTATTACGTTATGTAGTATTACGTTATAACGTATAACGTTATGTAGCATTGCGATATAACGTATAACGTTATGTAGCATTACGATGTAACGTATAATGTTATGTAGTATTACGATATAACGTATAACGATATGTAGCATTACGATGTAACGTATAATGTTATGTAGCATTACGATATAAAGTATTACGTTATGTAGTATTACGTTATAACGTATAACGTTATGTAGCATTACGATATAACGTATAACGTTATGTAATATTACGATATAACGTATAACGTTATGTAATATTACGATATAACGTATAACGTTATGTAGCATTACGTCATAACGTATAACGTTATGTAGCTTTACGATATAACGTATAACGTTACGTAGTATTACGTTATGACGTATCACGTTATGTAGCATTACGATATAACGTATAACGTTATGTAGCATTACGATATAACGTATAACGTTATGTAGCATTACGATGTAACGTATAATGTTATGTAGCATTACGATGTAACGTGTAACGTTATGTACCATTACGATATAACGTATAACGTTATATGGTATTACGTTATAACGTATAACGTTATGTAATATTACGATATAACATATAACGTTATGTAGCATTACGATATAACGTGTAACGCTATGTAGCATTACGATATAACGTATAACGTTATATGGTAATACGTTATAACGTATAACGTTATGTAGCATTACGTCATAACGTATTACGTTATGTAGCATTACGATATAACGTATAACGTTACGTAGTATTACGTTATAACGTATTACGTTATGTAGCATTACGATATAAAGTATAACGTTATGTAGTATTACGTTATAACGTATCACGTTAAGTAGCATTACGATATAACGTATAACGTTATGTAGCATTACGATATAACGTATAACGTTATGTAGCATTACGATGTAACGTATAATGTTATGTAGCATTACGATGTAACGTGTAACGTTATGTACCATTACGATATAACTTATAACGTTATATGGTATTACGTTATAACGTATAACGTTATGTAATATTACGATATAACATATAACGTTATGTAGCATTACGATATAACGTGTAACGCTATGTAGCATTACGATATAATGTATAACGTTATATGGTAATACGTTATAACGTATAATGTTATGTAGCATTACGATATAACGTATCACGTTATGTAGCATTACGATATAACGTATAACGTTATGTAGCATTACGATATAACGTATAACGTTATGTAGCATTACGATGTAACGTATAATGTTATGTAGCATTACGATGTAACGTGTAACGTTATGTACCATTACGATATAACGTATAACGTTATATGGTATTACGTTATAACGTATAACGTTATGTAATATTACGATATAACATATAACGTTATGTAGCATTACGATATAACGTGTAACGCTATGTAGCATTACGATATAACGTATAACGTTATATGGTAATACGTTATAACGTATAATGTTATGTAGCATTACGATATAACGTATAACGTTATGTAGTATAACGATATAACGTATAACGTTACGTAGTATTACGTTATAAGGTATAACGTTATGTAGCATTATGATATATCGTATAACGTTATGTAGCATTACGATATAACGTATAACGTTATGTAGCATTACGATATAACGTATAACGCTATATCGTAATACGTTATAACGTATAACGTTATGTAACATTTCGATATAACGTATAACGTTATATTTTAATACGTTACACCGTATAATGTTATGTAGCATTACGATATAATGTATAACGTTATATGGTTATACGTTATAACGTATAACGTTATGTAGCATTACGATATAACTTATAGCGTTATGTAGTATAACGATATAACGTATAACGTTATGTAGCATTACGATATAACGTATAACGTTATATGGTAATACGTTAAAACGTATAACGTTACGTAGTATTACGTCATCACGTATTACGTTATGTAGCATTACGATATAACGTATAACGTTATATTGTTAATACCTTATAACTTATAACGTTATGTAGCATTACGATTTAAAGTATAACGTTATGTAGTATTACGTTATAACGTATAGCGTTATGTAGAAATACGATATAACGTATAACGTTATGTAGCATTACGATGTAACGTATAACGTTATGTAGTATAACCATATAACGTATAACGTTATATAGTATTACGTTAAAACGTATAACGTTACGTAGTATTACGTCATAACGTATTACGTTATGTAGCATTACGATATAACGTATAACGTTACGTAGTATTACGTTATAACGTATTACGTTATGTAGCATTACGATATAAAGTATAACGTTATGTAGTATTACGTTATAACGTATCACGTTATGTAGCATTACGATATAACGTATAACGTTATGTAGCATTACGATGTAACGTATAATGTTATGTAGCATTACGATGTAACGTGTTACGTTATGTACCATTACGATATAACGTATAACGATATATGGTATTACGTTATAACGTATAACGTTATGTAATATTACGATATAACGCATAACGTTATGTAGCATTACGATATAACGTGTAACGCTATGTAGCATTACGATATAACGTATAACGTTATATGGTAATACGTTATAACGTATAATGTTATGTAGCATTACGATATAACGTATAACGTTATGTAGTATAACGATATAACGTATAACGTTACGTAGTATTACGTTATAAGGTATAACGTTATGTAGCATTATGATATAACGTATAACGTTATGTAGCATTACGATATAACGTATAACGTTATGTAGCATTACGATGTTACGTATAATGTTATGTAGCATTACGAAATAACGTATAACGTTATGTAGCATTACGATTTAACGTATAACGTTATATGGTAATACGTTATAACGTATAATGTTATGTAGCATTACGATGTAACGTATAACGTTATGTAGTATAACGATATAACGTATAACGTTATGTAATATTACGATATAACGTATAACGTTATGTAGCATTACGATATAACGTATAACGTTATATGGTAATACGTTATAACGTATAATGTTATGTAGCATTACGATGTAACGTATAACGTTATGTAGTATAACGATATAACGTATAACGTTATGTAATATTACGATATAACGTATAACGTTATGTAGCATTACGATATAACGTGTAACGCTATGTAGCATTACGATATAACGTATAACGTTATATGGTAATACGTTATAACGTATAATGTTATGTAGCATTACGATATAACGTATAACGTTATGTAGTATAACGATATAACGTATAACGCTATGTAGCATTACGTTATATCGTATAACGTTATGTAGCATTGCGATATAACGTATAACGTTATATGGTAATACGTTATAACGTATAACGTTATGTAGCATTACGATATAAAGTATAACTTTATGTAGTATTACGTTATAACGTATAACGTTATGTAGCATTGCGATATAACGTATAACGTTATGTAGCATTACGATATAACGTATAACGTTATGTAGCATTACGGTGTATCGTGTAATGTTATGTAGCATTACGATATAACGTATAACGTTATGTAACATTACGATATAACGTACAACGTTATATGGTAATACGTTCTAACGTGTAATGTTATGTAGCATTACGATGGAACGTATAACATTATGTAGTATAACGAAATAACGTATAACGTTATATAGTATTACGTTATAACGTATAACGTTACGTAGTATTACGTTATAACGTATAACGTTATGTAGCATTACGATATAACGTATAACGTTATATGGTAATACGTTATAACGTATAATGTTATGTAGCATTACGATATAAGGTATAATGTTATGTTGCATTACGATGTAACGTATAACGTTATGTAGTATTACGTTATAACGTATAACGTTATGTAGCATTACGATATAACGTATAACGTTATGTAGCATTGCGATATAACGTATAACGTTATATGGTAATACGTTATAACGTATAACGTTATGTAGCATTACGATATAAAGTATAACTTTATGTAGTATTACGTTATAACGTATAACGTTATGTAGCATTGCGATATAACGTATAACGTTATGTAGCATTACGATGTAACGTATAATGTTATGTAGCATTACGATATAACGTATAACGATATGTAGCATTACGATGTAACGTATTACGTTATGTAGCATTACGATATAACGTATAACGTTACGTAGTATTACGTTATAACGTATTACGTTATGTAGCATTACGATATAAAGTATTACGTTATGTAGAATTACGTTATAACGTATAACGTTATGTAGCATTACGATATAAGGTATAATGTTATGTTGCATTACGATGTAACGCATAACGTTATGTAGTATTACGTTATAACGTATAACGTTATGTAGCATTACGATATAACGTATAACGCTATGTAGCATTACGATATAACGTATAACGTTATATGGTAATACGTTATAACGTATAATGTTATGTAACATTACGATATAACGTATAATGTTATGTAGCATTGCGATATAACGTATAACGTTATATGGTAATACGTTATAAGGTATAACGTTATGTAGCATTACGATATAAAGTGTAACGTTATGTAGTATTACGTTATAACGTATAAAGTTATGTAGCATTACGATGTAACGTATAATGTTATGTAGCATTATGATATAACGTATAACGTTATGTAGCATTACGATGTAACGTATAACGTTATGTAGCATTACGATATGACGTATAACGTTATGTAGTATTACGTTATAACGTATAACGTTATGTAGTATTACGTTATAACGTATAACGTTATGTAGTATTACGATATAACGTATAACGCTATGTAGCATTACGATATAACGTATAACGTTATGTAGCATTACGATATAACGTATAACGTTATGTAGCATTACGATATAACGTATAACGTTATGTAGCATTACGGTGTATCGTGTAATGTTATGTAGCATTACGATATAACGTATAACGTTATGTAACATTACGATATAACGTACAACGTTATATGGTAATACGTTCTAACGTGTAATGTTATGTAGCATTACGATGGAACGTATAACATTATGTAGTATAACGAAATAACGTATAACGTTATGTAGCATTGCGATATAACGTATAACGTTATGTAGCATTACGATGTAACGTATAATGTTATGTAGCATTACGATATAACGTATAACGATATGTAGCATTACGATGTAACGTATAATGTTATGTAGCATTACGATATAAAGTATTACGTTATGTAATATTACGATATAACGTATAACGTTATGTAGCATTACGATATAACGTATAACGTTATGTAGCATTACGATGTAACGTATAATGTTATGTAGCATTACGATATAACGTATAACGTTATGTAGCATTACGATGTAACGTATAATGTTATGTAGCATTATGATATAACGTATAACGTTATGTAGCATTACGATGTAACGTATAATGTTATGTAGCATTACGATATAACGTATAATGTTATGTAGCATTATGATATAACGTATAACGTTATGTAGCATTACGATATAACCTATAATGTTATGTAGCATTGCGATATAACGTATAACGTTATATGGTAATACGTTATAACGTATAATGTTATGTAACATTACGATATAACCTATAATGTTATGTAGCATTGCGATATAACGTATAACGTTATATGGTAATACGTTATAACGTATAACGTTATGTAGCATTACGATATAAAGTATAACGTTATGTAGTATTACGTTATAACGTATAAAGTTATGTAGCATTACGATATAACGTATAACGTTATGTAGCATTACGATGTAACGTATAATGTTATGTAGCATTACGATATAACGTATAACGTTATGTAGCATTACGATGTAACGTATAATGTTATGTAGCATTATGATATAACGTATAACGTTATGTAGCATTACGATGTAACGTATAATGTTATGTAGCATTACGATATAACGTATAACGCTATATGGTAATACGTTATAACGTATAACGTTATGTAACATTTCGATATAACGTATAACGTTATATTTTAATACGTTACAACGTATAATGTTATGTAGCATTACGATATAATGTATAACGTTATATGGTAATACGTTATAACGTATAACGTTATGTAGCATTACGATATAACTTATAACGTTATGTAGTATAACGATATAACGTATAACGTTATGTAGCATTACGATATAACGTATAACGTTATATGGTAATACGTTAAAACGTATAACGTTACGTAGTATTACGTCATCACGTATTACGTTATGTAGCATTACGATATAACGTATAACGTTATATGGTAATACCTTATAACGTATAACGTTATGTAGCATTACGATTTAAAGTATAACGTTATGTAGTATTACGTTATAACGTATAACGTTATGTAGCAATACGATATAACGTATAACGTTATGTAGCATTACGATGTAACGTATAACGTTATGTAGTATAACGATATAACGTATAACGTTATATAGTATTACGTTAAAACGTATAACGTTACGTAGTATTACGTCATAACGTATTACGTTATGTAGCATTACGATATAACGTATAACGTTACGTAGTATTACGTTATAACGTATTACGTTATGTAGCATTACGATATAAAGTATTACGTTATGTAGAATTACGTTATAACGTATAACGTTATGTAGCATTACGATATATCGTATAACGTTATGTAATATTACGATGTACCGTATAACGTTATGTAGCATTACGATATAACGTATAACGTTATGTAGCATTACGATGTTACGTATAATGTTATGTAGCATAACGATATAACGTATAACGTTATG
The DNA here is from genome assembly GCA_936014575.1 of Bombus lapidarius. NCBI lineage: Eukaryota > Metazoa > Arthropoda > Insecta > Hymenoptera > Apidae > Bombus > Bombus lapidarius. The sequence continues at coordinate 2,744,202 of CAKXZU010000031.1, read as the reverse complement.
TAGCATTACGATGTTACGTATAATGTTATGTAGCATTACGAAATAACGTATAACGTTATGTAGCATTACGATGTAACGTATAACGTTATATGGTAATACGTTATAACGTATAATGTTATGTAGCATTACGATGTAACGTATAACGTTATGTAGTATAACGATATAACGTATAACGTTATGTAATATTACGATATAACGTATAACGTTATGTAGCATTACGATATAACGTATAACGTTATATGGTAATACGTTATAACGTATAATGTTATGTAGCATTACGATGTAACGTATAACGTTATGTAGTATAACGATATAACGTATAACGTTATGTAATATTACGATATAACGTATAACGTTATGTAGCATTACGATATAACGTGTAACGCTATGTAGCATTACGATATAACGTATAACGTTATATGGTAATACGTTATAACGTATAATGTTATGTAGCATTACGATATAACGTATAACGTTATGTAGTATAACGATATAACGTATAACGCTATGTAGCATTACGATATAACGTATAACGTTATGTAGCATTACGATATAACATATAACGTTATGTAGCATTACGATATAACGTACAACGTTATATGGTAATACGTTCTAACGTGTAATGTTATGTAGCATTACGATGGAACGTATAACATTATGTAGTATAACGAAATAACGTATAACGTTATATAGTATTACGTTATAACGTATAACGTTACGTAGTATTACGTTATAACGTATAACGTTATGTAGCATTACGATATAACGTATAACGTTATATGGTAATACGTTATAACGTATAATGTTATGTAGCATTACGATATAAGGTATAATGTTATGTTGCATTACGATGTAACGTATAACGTTATGTAGTATTACGTTATAACGTATAACGTTATGTAGCATTACGATATAACGTATAACGTTATGTAGCATTGCGATATAACGTATAACGTTATATGGTAATACGTTATAACGTATAACGTTATGTAGCATTACGATATAAAGTATAACTTTATGTAGTATTACGTTATAACGTATAACGTTATGTAGCATTGCGATATAACGTATAACGTTATGTAGCATTACGATGTAACGTATAATGTTATGTAGCATTACGATATAACGTATAACGATATGTAGCATTACGATGTAACGTATAATGTTATGTAGCATTACGATATAAAGTATTACGTTATGTAGTATTACGTTATAACGTATAACGTTATGTAGCATTGCGATATAACGTATAACGTTATGTAGCATTACGATGTAACGTATAATGTTATGTAGCATTACGTTATAAAGTATTACGTTATGTAGTATTACGTTATAACGTATAACGTTATGTAGCATTACGATATAACGTATAACGTTATGTAATATTACGATATAACGTATAACGTTATGTAGCATTACGATATAACGTATAACGTTATGTAGCATTACGATGTAACGTATAATGTTATGTAGCATTACGATATAACGTATAACGTTATGTAGCATTACGATGTAACGTATAATGTTATGTAGCATTATGATATAACGTATAACGTTATGTAGCATTACGATGTAACGTATAATGTTATGTAGCATTACGATATAACGTATAACGTTATATGGTATTACGTTATAACGTATAATGTTATGTAACATTACGATATAACGTATAATGTTATGTAGCATTGCGATATAACGTATAATGTTATGTAGCATTATGATATAACGTATGACGTTATGTAGCATTACGATGTAACGTATAATGTTATGTAGCATTACGATATAACGTATAACGTTATATGGTAATACGTTATAACGTATAATGTTATGTAACATTACGATATAACGTATAATGTTATGTAGCATTGCGATATAACGTATAACGTTATATGGTAATACGTTATAACGTATAACGTTATGTAGCATTACGATATAAAGTATAACGTTATGTAGTATTACGTTATAACGTATAAAGTTATGTAGCATTACGATATAACGTATAACGTTATGTAGCATTACGATGTAACGTATAATGTTATGTAGCATTACGATATAACGTATAACGTTATGTAGCATTACGATGTAACGTATAATGTTATGTAGCATTATGATATAACGTATAACGTTATGTAGCATTACGATGTAACGTATAATGTTATGTAGCATTACGATATAACGTATAACGCTATATGGTAATACGTTATAACGTATAACGTTATGTAACATTTCGATATAACGTATAACGTTATATTTTAATACGTTACAACGTATAATGTTATGTAGCATTACGATATAATGTATAACGTTATATGGTAATACGTTATAACGTATAACGTTATGTAGCATTACGATATAACTTATAACGTTATGTAGTATAACGATATAACGTATAACGTTACGTAGCATTACGATATAACGTATAACGTTATATGGTAATACGTTAAAACGTATAACGTTATGTAGTATTACGATATAACGTATAACGCTATGTAGCATTACGATATAACGTATAACGTTATGTAGCATTACGATATAACGTATAACGTTATGTAGCATTACGATATAACGTATAACGTTATGTAGCATTACGGTGTATCGTGTAATGTTATGTAGCATTACGATATAACGTATAACGTTATGTAACATTACGATATAACGTACAACGTTATATGGTAATACGTTCTAACGTGTAATGTTATGTAGCATTACGATGGAACGTATAACATTATGTAGTATAACGAAATAACGTATAACGTTATGTAGCATTGCGATATAACGTATAACGTTATGTAGCATTACGATGTAACGTATAATGTTATGTAGCATTACGATATAACGTATAACGATATGTAGCATTACGATGTAACGTATAATGTTATGTAGCATTACGATATAACGTATAACGCTATATGGTAATACGTTATAACGTATAACGTTATGTAACATTTCGATATAACGTATAACGTTATATTTTAATACGTTACAACGTATAATGTTATGTAGCATTACGATATAATGTATAACGTTATATGGTAATACGTTATAACGTATAACGTTATGTAGCATTACGATATAACTTATAACGTTATGTAGTATAACGATATAACGTATAACGTTATGTAGCATTACGATATAACGTATAACGTTATATGGTAATACGTTAAAACGTATAACGTTACGTAGTATTACGTCATCACGTATTACGTTATGTAGCATTACGATATAACGTATAACGTTATATGGTAATACCTTATAACGTATAACGTTATGTAGCATTACGATTTAAAGTATAACGTTATGTAGTATTACGTTATAACGTATAACGTTATGTAGCAATACGATATAACGTATAACGTTATGTAGCATTACGATGTAACGTATAACGTTATGTAGTATAACGATATAACGTATAACGTTATATAGTATTACGTTAAAACGTATAACGTTACGTAGTATTACGTCATAACGTATTACGTTATGTAGCATTACGATGTAACGTATAACGTTACGTAGTATTACGTTATAACGTATTACGTTATGTAGCATTACGATATAAAGTATTACGTTATGTAGAATTACGTTATAACGTATAACGTTATGTAGCATTACGATATATCGTATAACGTTATGTAATATTACGATATAACGTATAACGTTATGTAGCATTACGATATAACGTATTACGTTATATGGTAATACGTTATAACGTGTAACGCTATGTAGCATTACGATATAACGTATAACGTTATATGGTAATACGTTATAACGTATAATGTTATGTAACATTACGATATAACGTATAATGTTATGTAGCATTGCGATATAACGTATAACGTTATATGGTAATACGTTATAACGTATAACGTTATGTAGCATTACGATGTACCGTATAACGTTATGTAGCATTACGATATAACGTATAACGTTATGTAGCATTACGATGTTACGTATAATGTTATGTAGCATTACGAAATAACGTATAACGTTATGTAGCATTACGATGTAACGTATAACGTTATATGGTAATACGTTATAACGTATAATGTTATGTAGCATTACGATGTAACGTATAACGTTATGTAGTATAACGATATAACGTATAACGTTATGTAATATTACGATATAACGTATAACGTTATGTAGCATTACGATATAACGTATAACGTTATATGGTAATACGTTAAAACGTATAACGTTACGTAGTATTACGTCATCACGTATTACGTTATGTAGCATTACGATATAACGTATAACGTTATATGGTAATACCTTATAACGTATAACGTTATGTAGCATTACGATTTAAAGTATAACGTTATGTAGTATTACGTTATAACGTATAACGTTATGTAGCAATACGATATAACGTATAACGTTATGTAGCATTACGATGTAACGTATAACGTTATGTAGTATAACGATATAACGTATAACGTTATATAGTATTACGTTAAAACGTATAACGTTACGTAGTATTACGTCATAACGTATTACGTTATGTAGCATTACGATATAACGTATAACGTTACGTAGTATTACGTTATAACGTATTACGTTATGTAGCATTACGATATAAAGTATTACGTTATGTAGAATTACGTTATAACGTATAACGTTATGTAGCATTACGATATATCGTATAACGTTATGTAATATTACGATATAACGTATAACGTTATGTAGCATTACGATATAACGTATTACGTTATATGGTAATACGTTATAACGTGTAACGCTATGTAGCATTACGATATAACGTATAACGTTATATGGTAATACGTTATAACGTATAATGTTATGTAACATTACGATATAACGTATAATGTTATGTAGCATTGCGATATAACGTATAACGTTATATGGTAATACGTTATAACGTATAACGTTATGTAGCATTACGATAAAGAGTATAACGTTATGTAGTATTACGTTATAACGTATAACGTTATGTAGTATTATGTTATAACGTATAACGTTATGTAGTATTACGATATAACGTATAACGTTATGTAGTATTACGATATAAAGTATAACGTTATGTAGCATTACGATATAACGTATAACGTTATGTAGCATTACGATATAACGTATAACGTGATATGGTAATACGTTATAACGTATTACGTTATGTAGCATTTCGATATAACGTATAACGTAATATAGTATTACGATATAACGTATAACGTTATTTAGCATTACGATATGACGTATAACGTTATATAGTATTACGATATAACGTATAACGTTATGTAGCATTACGATGTAACGTATAATGTTATGTAGCATTACGATATAACGTATAACGTTATGTAGCATTACGATGTAACGTATAATGTTATGTAGCATTATGATATAACGTATAACGTTATGTAGCATTACGATGTAACGTATAATGTTATGTAGCATTACGATATAACGTATAACGTTATATGGTAATACGTTATAACGTATAATGTTATGTAACATTACGATATAACGTATAATGTTATGTAGCATTGCGATATAACGTATAACGTTATATGGTAATACGTTATAACGTATAACGTTATGTAGCATTACGATATAAAGTATAACGTTATGTAGTATTACGTTATAACGTATAAAGTTATGTAGCATTACGATATAACGTATAACGTTATGTAGCATTACGATGTAACGTATAATGTTATGTAGCATTACGATATAACGTATAACGTTATGTAGCATTACGATGTAACGTATAATGTTATGTAGCATTATGATATAACGTATAACGTTATGTAGCATTACGATGTAACGTATAATGTTATGTAGCATTACGATATAACGTATAACGCTATATGGTAATACGTTATAACGTATAACGTTATGTAACATTTCGATATAACGTATAACGTTATATTTTAATACGTTACAACGTATAATGTTATGTAGCATTACGATATAATGTATAACGTTATATGGTAATACGTTATAACGTATAACGTTATGTAGCATTACGATATAACTTATAACGTTATGTAGTATAACGATATAACGTATAACGTTATGTAGCATTACGATATAACGTATAACGTTATATGGTAATACGTTAAAACGTATAACGTTACGTAGTATTACGTCATCACGTATTACGTTATGTAGCATTACGATATAACGTATAACGTTATATGGTAATACCTTATAACGTATAACGTTATGTAGCATTACGATTTAAAGTATAACGTTATGTAGTATTACGTTATAACGTATAACGTTATGTAGCAATACGATATAACGTATAACGTTATGTAGCATTACGATGTAACGTATAACGTTATGTAGTATAACGATATAACGTATAACGTTATATAGTATTACGTTAAAACGTATAACGTTACGTAGTATTACGTCATAACGTATTACGTTATGTAGCATTACGATATAACGTATAACGTTACGTAGTATTACGTTATAACGTATTACGTTATGTAGCATTACGATATAAAGTATTACGTTATGTAGAATTACGTTATAACGTATAACGTTATGTAGCATTACGATATATCGTATAACGTTATGTAATATTACGATATAACGTATAACGTTATGTAGCATTACGATATAACGTATTACGTTATATGGTAATACGTTATAACGTGTAACGCTATGTAGCATTACGATATAACGTATAACGTTATATGGTAATACGTTATAACGTATAATGTTATGTAACATTACGATATAACGTATAATGTTATGTAGCATTGCGATATAACGTATAACGTTATATGGTAATACGTTATAACGTATAACGTTATGTAGCATTACGATATAAAGTGTAACGTTATGTAGTATTACGTTATAACGTATAAAGTTATGTAGCATTACGATATAACGTATAACGTTATGTAGCATTACGATGTAACGTATAATGTTATGTAGCATAACGATATAACGTATAACGTTATGTAGCATTACGATGTAACGTATAATGTTATGTAGCATTATGATATAACGTATAACGTTATGTAGCATTACGATGTACCGTATAACGTTATGTAGCATTACGATATAACGTATAACGTTATGTAGCATTACGATGTTACGTATAATGTTATGTAGCATTACGAAATAACGTATAACGTTATGTAGCATTACGATGTAACGTATAACGTTATATGGTAATACGTTATAACGTATAATGTTATGTAGCATTACGATGTAACGTATAACGTTATGTAGTATAACGATATAACGTATAACGTTATGTAATATTACGATATAACGTATAACGTTATGTAGCATTACGATATAACGTATAACGTTATATGGTAATACGTTATAACGTATAATGTTATGTAGCATTACGATGTAACGTATAACGTTATGTAGTATAACGATATAATGTATAACGTTATGTAATATTACGATATAACGTATAACGTTATGTAGCATTACGATATAACGTGTAACGCTATGTAGCATTACGATATAACGTATAACGTTATATGGTAATACGTTATAACGTATAATGTTATGTAGCATTACGATATAACGTATAACGTTATGTAGTATAACGATATAACGTATAACGCTATGTAGCATTACGATATAACGTATAACGTTATGTAGCATTACGATATAACATATAACGTTATGTAGCATTACGATATAACGTACAACGTTATATGGTAATACGTTCTAACGTGTAATGTTATGTAGCATTACGATGGAACGTATAACATTATGTAGTATAACGAAATAACGTATAACGTTATATAGTATTACGTTATAACGTATAACGTTACGTAGTATTACGTTATAACGTATAACGTTATGTAGCATTACGATATAACGTATAACGTTATATGGTAATACGTTATAACGTATAATGTTATGTAGCATTACGATATAAGGTATAATGTTATGTTGCATTACGATGTAACGTATAACGTTATGTAGTATTACGTTATAACGTATAACGTTATGTAGCATTACGATATAACGTATAACGTTATGTAGCATTGCGATATAACGTATAACGTTATATGGTAATACGTTATAACGTATAACGTTATGTAGCATTACGATATAAAGTATAACTTTATGTAGTATTACGTTATAACGTATAACGTTATGTAGCATTGCGATATAACGTATAACGTTATGTAGCATTACGATGTAACGTATAATGTTATGTAGCATTACGATATAACGTATAACGATATGTAGCATTACGATGTAACGTATAATGTTATGTAGCATTACGATATAAACTATTACGTTATGTAGTATTACGTTATAACGTATAACGTTATGTAGCATTGCGATATAACGTATAACGTTATGTAGCATTACGATGTAACGTATAATGTTATGTAGCATTACGATATAAAGTATTACGTTATGTAGTATTACGTTATAACGTATAACGTTATGTAGCATTACGATATAACGTATAACGTTATGTAATATTACGATATAACGTATAACGTTATGTAGCATTACGATATAACGTATAACGTTATGTAGCATTACGATGTAACGTATAATGTTATGTAGCATTACGATATAACGTATAACGTTATGTAGCATTACGATGTAACGTATAATGTTATGTAGCATTATGATATAACGTATAACGTTATGTAGCATTACGATGTAACGTATAATGTTATGTAGCATTACGATATAACGTATAACGTTATATGGTAATACGTTATAACGTATAATGTTATGTAACATTACGATATAACGTATAATGTTATGTAGCATTGCGATATAACGTATAATGTTATGTAGCATTATGATATAACGTATAACGTTATGTAGCATTACGATGTAACGTATAATGTTATGTAGCATTACGATATAACGTATAACGTTATATGGTAATACGTTATAACGTATAATGTTATGTAACATTACGATATAACGTATAATGTTATGTAGCATTGCGATATAACGTATAACGTTATATGGTAATACGTTATAACGTATAACGTTATGTAGCATTACGATATAAAGTATAACGTTATGTAGTATTACGTTATAACGTATAAAGTTATGTAGCATTACGATATAACGTATAACGTTATGTAGCATTACGATGTAACGTATAATGTTATGTAGCATTACGATATAACGTATAACGTTATGTAGCATTACGATGTAACGTATAATGTTATGTAGCATTATGATATAACGTATAACGTTATGTAGCATTACGATGTAACGTATAATGTTATGTAGCATTACGATATAACGTATAACGCTATATGGTAATACGTTATAACGTATAACGTTATGTAACATTTCGATATAACGTATAACGTTATATTTTAATACGTTACAACGTATAATGTTATGTAGCATTACGATATAATGTATAACGTTATATGGTAATACGTTATAACGTATAACGTTATGTAGCATTACGATATAACTTATAACGTTATGTAGTATAACGATATAACGTATAACGTTATGTAGCATTACGATATAACGTATAACGTTATATGGTAATACGTTAAAACGTATAACGTTACGTAGTATTACGTCATCACGTATTACGTTATGTAGCATTACGATATAACGTATAACGTTATGTGGTAATACCTTATAACGTATAACGTTATGTAGCATTACGATTTAAAGTATAACGTTATGTAGTATTACGTTATAACGTATAACGTTATGTAGCAATACGATATAACGTATAACGTTATGTAGCATTACGATGTAACGTATAACGTTATGTAGTATAACGATATAACGGATAACGTTATATAGTATTACGTTAAAACGTATAACGTTACGTAGTATTACGTCATAACGTATTACGTTATGTAGCATTACGCTATAACGTATAACGTTACGTAGTATTACGTTATAACGTATTACGTTATGTAGCATTACGATATAAAGTATTACGTTATGTAGAATTACGTTATAACGTATAACGTTATGTAGCATTACGATATAACGTATAACGTTATGTAATATTACGATATAACGTATAACGTTATGTAGCATTACGATATAACGTATTACGTTATATCGTAATACGTTATAACGTGTAACGCTATGTAGCATTACGATATAACGTATAACGTTATATGGTAATACGTTATAACGTATAATGTTATGTAACATTACGATATAACGTATAATGTTATGTAGCATTGCGATATAACGTATAACGTTATATGGTAATACGTTATAACGTATAACGTTATGTAGCATTACGATATAAAGTGTAACGTTATGTAGTATTACGTTATAACGTATAAACTTATGTAGCATTACGATATAACGTATAACGTTATGTAGCATTACGATGTAACGTATAATGTTATGTAGCATAACGATATAACGTATAACGTTATGTAGCATTACGATGTAACGTATAATGTTATGTAGCATTATGATATAACGTATAACGTTATGTAGCATTACGATGTAACGTATAATGTTATGTAGCATTACGATATAACGTATAACGTTATATGGTAATACGTTATAACGTATAATGTTATGTAACATTACGATATAACGTATAATGTTATGTAGCATTGCGATATAACGTATAACGTTATATGGTAAAACGTTATAACGTGTAACGTTATGTAGCATTACGATATAAAGTATAACGTTATGTAGTATTACGTTATAACGTATAAAGTTATGTAGCATTACGATATAACGTATAACGTTATGTAGCATTACGATGTAACGTATAATGTTATGTAGCATTACGATATAACGTATAACGTTATGTAGCATTACGATGTAACGTATAATGTTATGTAGCATTATGATATAACGTATAACGTTATGTAGCATTACGATGTAACGTATAATGTTATGTAGCATTACGATATAACGTATAACGCTATATGGTAATACGTTATAACGTATAACGTTATGTAACATTTCGATATAACGTAGAACGTTATATTTTAATACGTTACAACGTATAATGTTATGTAGCATTACGATATAATGTATAACGTTATATGGTAATACGTTATAACGTATAACGTTATGTAGCATTACGATATAACTTATAACGTTATGTAGTATAACGATATAACGTATAACGTTATGTAGCATAACGATATAACGTATAACGTTATATGGTAATACGTTAAAACGTATAACGTTACGTAGTATTACGTCGTCACGTATTACGTTATGTAGCATTACGATATAACGTATAACGTTATATGGTAATACCTTATAACGTATAACGTTATGTAGCATTACGATTTAAAGTATAACGTTATGTAGTATTACGTTATAACGTATAACGTTATGTAGCAATACGATATAACGTATAACGTTATGTAGCATTACGATGTAACGTATAACGTTATGTAGTATAACGATATAACGTATAAAGTTATATAGTATTACGTTAAAACGTATAACGTTACGTAGTATTACGTCATAACGTATTACGTTATGTAGCATTACGATATAACGTATAACGTTACGTAGTATTACGTCATAACGTATTACGTTATGTAGCATTACGATATAAAGTATTACGTTATGTAGAATTACGTTATAACGTATAACGTTATGTAGCATTACGATATAACGTATAACGTTATGTAATATTACGATATAACGTATAACGTTATGTAGCATTACGATATATCGTATTACGTTATATGGTAATACGTTATAACGTGTAACGCTATGTAGCATTACGATATAACGTATTACGTTATATGGTAATACGTTATAACGTGTAACGCTATGTAGCATTACGATATAATGTATAACGTTATATGGTAATACGTTATAACGTATAATGTTATGTAACATTACGATATAACGTATAATGTTATGTAGCATTGCGATATAACGTATAACGTTATGTAGCATTACGATATAACGTATAACGTTATGTAGCATTACGATGTTACGTATAATGTTATGTAGCATTACGAAATAACGTATAACGTTATGTAGCATTACGATGTAACGTATAACGTTATATGGTAATACGTTATAACGTATAATGTTATGTAGCATTACGATGTAACGTATAACGTTATGTAGTATAACGATATAACGTATAACGTTATGTAATATTACGATATAACGTATAACGTTATGTAGCATTACGATATAACGTATAACGTTATATGGTAATACGTTATAACGTATAATGTTATGTAGCATTACGATGTAACGTATAACGTTATGTAGTATAACGATATAACGTATAACGTTATGTAATATTACGATATAACGTATAACGTTATGTAGCATTACGATATAACGTGTAACGCTATGTAGCATTACGATATAACGTATAACGTTATGTAGCATTACGATATAACATATAACGTTATGTAGCATTACGATATAACGTACAACGTTATATGGTAATACGTTAAAACGTATAATGTTATGTAGCATTACGATATAAAGTATTACGTTATGTAGAATTACGTTATAACGTATAACGTTATGTAGCATTACGATATAACGTATAACGTTATGTAATATTACGATATAACGTATAACGTTATGTAGCATTACGATATAACGTATTACGTTATATGGTAATACGTTATAACGTATAATGTTATGTAGCATTACGATATAAAGTATTACGTTATGTAGAATTACGTTATAACGTATAACGTTATGTAGCATTACGATATAACGTATAACGTTATGTAATATTACGATATAACGTATAACGTTATGTAGCATTACGATATAACGTATTACGTTATATGGTAATACGTTATAACGTGTAACGCTATGTAGCATTACGATATAACGTATTACGTTATATGGTAATACGTTATAACGTGTAACGCTATGTAGCATTACGATATAATGTATAACGTTATATGGTAATACGTTATAACGTATAATGTTATGTAACATTACGATATAACGTATAATGTTATGTAGCATTGCGATATAACGTATAACGTTATATGGTAATACGTTATAACGTATAACGTTATGTAGCATTACGATATAAAGTGTAACGTTATGTAGTATTACGTTATAACGTATAAAGTTATGTAGCATTACGATATAACGTATAACGTTATGTAGCATTACGATGTAACGTATAATGTTATGTAGCATAACGATATAACGTATAACGTTATGTAGCATTACGATGTAACGTATAATGTTATGTAGCATTATGATATAACGTATAACGTTATGTAGCATTACGATGTAACGTATAATGTTATGTAGCATTACGATATAACGTATAACGTTATATGGTAATACGTTATAACGTATAATGTTATGTAACATTACGATATAACGTATAATGTTATGTAGCATTGCGATATAACGTATAACGTTATATGGTAAAACGTTATAACGTGTAACGTTATGTAGCATTACGATATAAAGTATAACGTTATGTAGTATTACGTTATAACGTATAAAGTTATGTAGCATTACGATATAACGTATAACGTTATGTAGCATTACGATGTAACGTATAATGTTATGTAGCATTACGATATAACGTATAACGTTATGTAGCATTACGATGTAACGTATAATGTTATGTAGCATTATGATATAACGTATAACGTTATGTAGCATTACGATGTAACGTATAATGTTATGTAGCATTACGATATAACGTATAACGCTATATGGTAATACGTTATAACGTATAACGTTATGTAACATTTCGATATAACGTATAACGTTATATTTTAATACGTTACAACGTATAATGTTATGTAGCATTACGATATAATGTATAACGTTATATGGTAATACGTTAAAACGTATAACGTTACGTAGTATTACGTCATCACGTATTACGTTATGTAGCATTACGATATAACGTATAACGTTATATGGTAATACCTTATAACGTATATCGTTATGTAACATTTCGATATAACGTATAACGTTATATTTTAATACGTTACAACGTATAATGTTATGTAGCATTACGATATAACGTATAACGCTATATGGTAATACGTTATAACGTATAACGTTATGTAACATTTCGATATAACGTATAACGTTATATTTTAATACGTTACAACGTATAATGTTATGTAGCATTACGATATAATGTATAACGTTATATGGTAATACGTTAAAACGTATAACGTTACGTAGTATTACGTCATCACGTATTACGTTATGTAGCATTACGATATAACTTATAACGTTATGTAGCATTACGATATAACGTATAACGTTATATGGTAATACGTTATAACGTATAATGTTATGTAGCATTACGATATAACGTATAACGTTATATGGTAATACGTTATAACGTATAATGTTATGTAACATTACGATATAACGTATAATGTTATGTAGCATTGCGATATAACGTATAACGTTATATGGTAAAACGTTATAACGTGTAACGTTATGTAGCATTACGATATAAAGTATAACGTTATGTAGTATTACGTTATAACGTATAAAGTTATGTAGCATTACGATATAACGTATAACGTTATGTAGCATTACGATGTAACGTATAATGTTATGTAGCATTACGATATAACGTATAACGTTATGTAGCATTACGATGTAACGTATAATGTTATGTAGCATTATGATATAACGTATAACGTTATGTAGCATTACGATGTAACGTATAATGTTATGTAGCATTACGATATAACGTATAACGCTATATGGTAATACGTTATAACGTATAACGTTATGTAACATTTCGATATAACGTAGAACGTTATATTTTAATACGTTACAACGTATAATGTTATGTAGCATTACGATATAATGTATAACGTTATATGGTAATACGTTATAACGTATAACGTTATGTAGCATTACGATATAACTTATAACGTTATGTAGTATAACGATATAACGTATAACGTTATGTAGCATAACGATATAACGTATAACGTTATATGGTAATACGTTAAAACGTATAACGTTACGTAGTATTACGTCGTCACGTATTACGTTATGTAGCATTACGATATAACGTATAACGTTATATGGTAATACCTTATAACGTATAACGTTATGTAGCATTACGATTTAAAGTATAACGTTATGTAGTATTACGTTATAACGTATAACGTTATGTAGCAATACGATATAACGTATAACGTTATGTAGCATTACGATGTAACGTATAACGTTATGTAGTATAACGATATAACGTATAAAGTTATATAGTATTACGTTAAAACGTATAACGTTACGTAGTATTACGTCATAACGTATTACGTTATGTAGCATTACGATATAACGTATAACGTTACGTAGTATTACGTCATAACGTATTACGTTATGTAGCATTACGATATAAAGTATTACGTTATGTAGAATTACGTTATAACGTATAACGTTATGTAGCATTACGATATAACGTATAACGTTATGTAATATTACGATATAACGTATAACGTTATGTAGCATTACGATATATCGTATTACGTTATATGGTAATACGTTATAACGTGTAACGCTATGTAGCATTACGATATAACGTATTACGTTATATGGTAATACGTTATAACGTGTAACGCTATGTAGCATTACGATATAATGTATAACGTTATATGGTAATACGTTATAACGTATAATGTTATGTAACATTACGATATAACGTATAATGTTATGTAGCATTGCGATATAACGTATAACGTTATGTAGCATTACGATATAACGTATAACGTTATGTAGCATTACGATGTTACGTATAATGTTATGTAGCATTACGAAATAACGTATAACGTTATGTAGCATTACGATGTAACGTATAACGTTATATGGTAATACGTTATAACGTATAATGTTATGTAGCATTACGATGTAACGTATAACGTTATGTAGTATAACGATATAACGTATAACGTTATGTAATATTACGATATAACGTATAACGTTATGTAGCATTACGATATAACGTATAACGTTATATGGTAATACGTTATAACGTATAATGTTATGTAGCATTACGATGTAACGTATAACGTTATGTAGTATAACGATATAACGTATAACGTTATGTAATATTACGATATAACGTATAACGTTATGTAGCATTACGATATAACGTGTAACGCTATGTAGCATTACGATATAACGTATAACGTTATGTAGCATTACGATATAACATATAACGTTATGTAGCATTACGATATAACGTACAACGTTATATGGTAATACGTTAAAACGTATAATGTTATGTAGCATTACGATATAAAGTATTACGTTATGTAGAATTACGTTATAACGTATAACGTTATGTAGCATTACGATATAACGTATAACGTTATGTAATATTACGATATAACGTATAACGTTATGTAGCATTACGATATAACGTATTACGTTATATGGTAATACGTTATAACGTATAATGTTATGTAGCATTACGATATAAAGTATTACGTTATGTAGAATTACGTTATAACGTATAACGTTATGTAGCATTACGATATAACGTATAACGTTATGTAATATTACGATATAACGTATAACGTTATGTAGCATTACGATATAACGTATTACGTTATATGGTAATACGTTATAACGTGTAACGCTATGTAGCATTACGATATAACGTATTACGTTATATGGTAATACGTTATAACGTGTAACGCTATGTAGCATTACGATATAATGTATAACGTTATATGGTAATACGTTATAACGTATAATGTTATGTAACATTACGATATAACGTATAATGTTATGTAGCATTGCGATATAACGTATAACGTTATATGGTAATACGTTATAACGTATAACGTTATGTAGCATTACGATATAAAGTGTAACGTTATGTAGTATTACGTTATAACGTATAAAGTTATGTAGCATTACGATATAACGTATAACGTTATGTAGCATTACGATGTAACGTATAATGTTATGTAGCATAACGATATAACGTATAACGTTATGTAGCATTACGATGTAACGTATAATGTTATGTAGCATTATGATATAACGTATAACGTTATGTAGCATTACGATGTAACGTATAATGTTATGTAGCATTACGATATAACGTATAACGTTATATGGTAATACGTTATAACGTATAATGTTATGTAACATTACGATATAACGTATAATGTTATGTAGCATTGCGATATAACGTATAACGTTATATGGTAAAACGTTATAACGTGTAACGTTATGTAGCATTACGATATAAAGTATAACGTTATGTAGTATTACGTTATAACGTATAAAGTTATGTAGCATTACGATATAACGTATAACGTTATGTAGCATTACGATGTAACGTATAATGTTATGTAGCATTACGATATAACGTATAACGTTATGTAGCATTACGATGTAACGTATAATGTTATGTAGCATTATGATATAACGTATAACGTTATGTAGCATTACGATGTAACGTATAATGTTATGTAGCATTACGATATAACGTATAACGCTATATGGTAATACGTTATAACGTATAACGTTATGTAACATTTCGATATAACGTATAACGTTATATTTTAATACGTTACAACGTATAATGTTATGTAGCATTACGATATAATGTATAACGTTATATGGTAATACGTTAAAACGTATAACGTTACGTAGTATTACGTCATCACGTATTACGTTATGTAGCATTACGATATAACGTATAACGTTATATGGTAATACCTTATAACGTATATCGTTATGTAACATTTCGATATAACGTATAACGTTATATTTTAATACGTTACAACGTATAATGTTATGTAGCATTACGATATAACGTATAACGCTATATGGTAATACGTTATAACGTATAACGTTATGTAACATTTCGATATAACGTATAACGTTATATTTTAATACGTTACAACGTATAATGTTATGTAGCATTACGATATAATGTATAACGTTATATGGTAATACGTTAAAACGTATAACGTTACGTAGTATTACGTCATCACGTATTACGTTATGTAGCATTACGATATAACTTATAACGTTATGTAGTATAACGATATAACGTATAACGTTATGTAGCATAACGATATAACGTATAACGTTATATGGTAATACGTTAAAACGTATAACGTTACGTAGTATTACGTCATCACGTATTACGTTATGTAGCATTACGATATAACGTATAACGTTATATGGTAATACCTTATAACGTATAACGTTATGTAGCATTACGATTTAAAGTATAACGTTATGTAGTATTACGTTATAACGTATAACGTTATGTAGCAATACGATATAACGTATAACGTTATGTAGCATTACGATGTAACGTATAACGTTATGTAGTATAACGATATAACGTATAACGTTATATAGTATTACGTTAAAACGTATAACGTTACGTAGTATTACGTCATAACGTATTACGTTATGTAGCATTACGATATAAAGTATAACGTTATGTAGTATTACGTTGTAACGTATCACGTTATGTAGCATTACGATATAACGTATAACGTTATGTAGCATTACGATATAACGTATAACGTTATGTAGCATTACTATGTAACGTATAATGTTATGTAGCATTACGATGTAACGTGTAACGTTATGTACCATTACGATATAACGTATAACGTTATATGGTATTACGTTATAACGTATAACGTTATGTAATATTACGATATAACGTATAACGTTATGTAGCATTACGATATAACGTGTAACGCTATGTAGCATTACGATATAACGTATAACGTTATATGGTAATACGTTATAACGTATAATGTTATGTAGCATTACGATATAACGTATAACGTTATGTAATATTACGATATAACGTATAACGTTATGTAGCATTACGATATAACGTATAACGTTATGTAGCATTACGATGTAACGTATAATGTTATGTAGCATTACGATATAACGTATAACGTTATGTAGCATTACGATGTAACGTATAATGTTATGTAGCATTATGATATAACGTATAACGTTATGTAGCATTACGATGTAACGTATAATGTTATGTAGCATTACGATATAACGTATAACGTTATATGGTAATACGTTATAACGTATAATGTTATGTAACATTACGATATAACGTATAATGTTATGTAGCATTGCGATATAACGTATAATGTTATGTAGCATTATGATATAACGTATAACGTTATATGGTAATACGTTATAACGTATAATGTTATGTAGCATTACGATATAACGTATAACGTTATGTAATATTACGATATAACGTATAACGTTACGTAGTATTACGTTATAACGTATTACGTTATGTAGCATTACGATATAAAGTATAACGTTATGTAGTATTACGTTGTAACGTATCACGTTATGTAGCATTACGATGTAACGTATAATGTTATGTAGCATTATGATATAACGTATAACGTTATGTAGCATTACGATGTAACGTATAATGTTATGTAGCATTACGATATAACGTATAACGTTATATGGTATTACGTTATAACGTATAACGTTATGTAATATTACGATATAACGTATAACGTTATGTAGCATTACGATATAACGTGTAACGCTATGTAGCATTACGATATAACGTATAACGTTATATGGTAATACGTTATAACGTATAATGTTATGTAGCATTACGATATAACGTATAACGTTATGTAATATTACGATATAACGTATAACGTTACGTAGTATTACGTTATAACGTATTACGTTATGTAGCATTACGATATAAAGTATAACGTTATGTAGTATTACGTTGTAACGTATCACGTTATGTAGCATTACGATATAACGTATAACGTTATGTAGCATTACGATATAACGTATAACGTTATGTAGCATTACTATGTAACGTATAATGTTATGTAGCATTACGATGTAACGTGTAACGTTATGTACCATTACGATATAACGTATAACGTTATATGGTATTACGTTATAACGTATAACGTTATGTAATATTACGATATAACGTATAACGTTATGTAGCATTACGATATAACGTGTAACGCTATGTAGCATTACGATATAACGTATAACGTTATATGGTAATACGTTATAACGTATAATGTTATGTAGCATTACGATATAACGTATAACGTTATGTAATATTACGATATAACGTATAACGTTATGTAGCATTACGATATAACGTATAACGTTATGTAGCATTACGATGTAACGTATAATGTTATGTAGCATTACGATATAACGTATAACGTTATGTAGCATTACGATGTAACGTATAATGTTATGTAGCATTATGATATAACGTATAACGTTATGTAGCATTACGATGTAACGTATAATGTTATGTAGCATTACGATATAACGTATAACGTTATATGGTAATACGTTATAACGTATAATGTTATGTAACATTACGATATAACGTATAATGTTATGTAGCATTGCGATATAACGTATAATGTTATGTAGCATTATGATATAACGTATAACGTTATGTAGCATTACGATGTAACGTATAATGTTATGTAGCATTACGATATAACGTATAACGTTATATGGTAATACGTTATAACGTATAATGTTATGTAACATTACGATATAACGTATAATGTTATGTAGCATTGCGATATAACGTATAACGTTATATGGTAATACGTTATAACGTATAACGTTATGTAGCATTACGATATAAAGTATAACGTTATGTAGTATTACGTTATAACGTATAAAGTTATGTAGCATTACGATATAACGTATAACGTTATGTAGCATTACGATGTAACGTATAATGTTATGTAGCATTACGATATAACGTATAACGTTATGTAGCATTACGATGTAACGTATAATGTTATGTAGCATTATGATATAACGTATAACGTTATGTAGCATTACGATGTAACGTATAATGTTATGTAGCATTACGATATAACGTATAACGCTATATGGTAATACGTTATAACGTATAACGTTATGTAACATTTCGATATAACGTATAACGTTATATTTTAATACGTTACAACGTATAATGTTATGTAGCATTACGATATAATGTATAACGTTATATGGTAATACGTTATAACGTATAACGTTATGTAGCATTACGATATAACTTATAACGTTATGTAGTATAACGATATAACGTATAACGTTATGTAGCATTACGATATAACGTATAACGTTATATGGTAATACGTTAAAACGTATAACGTTACGTAGTATTACGTCATCACGTATTACGTTATGTAGCATTACGATATAACGTATAACGTTATGTGGTAATACCTTATAACGTATAACGTTATGTAGCATTACGATTTAAAGTATAACGTTATGTAGTATTACGTTATAACGTATAACGTTATGTAGCAATACGATATAACGTATAACGTTATGTAGCATTACGATGTAACGTATAACGTTATGTAGTATAACGATATAACGTATAACGTTATATAGTATTACGTTAAAACGTATAACGTTACGTAGTATTACGACATAACGTATTACGTTATGTAGCATTACGCTATAACGTATAACGTTACGTAGTATTACGTTATAACGTATTACGTTATGTAGCATTACGATATAAAGTATTACGTTATGTAGAATTACGTTATAACGTATAACGTTATGTAGCATTACGATATAACGTATAACGTTATGTAATATTACGATATAACGTATAACGTTATGTAGCATTACGATATAACGTATTACGTTATATGGTAATACGTTATAACGTGTAACGCTATGTAGCATTACGATATAACGTATAACGTTATATGGTAATACGTTATAACGTATAATGTTATGTAACATTACGATATAACGTATAATGTTATGTAGCATTGCGATATAACGTATAACGTTATATGGTAATACGTTATAACGTATAACGTTATGTAGCATTACGATATAAAGTGTAACGTTATGTAGTATTACGTTATAACGTATAAAGTTATGTAGCATTACGATATAACGTATAACGTTATGTAGCATTACGATGTAACGTATAATGTTATGTAGCATAACGATATAACGTATAACGTTATGTAGCATTACGATGTAACGTATAATGTTATGTAGCATTATGATATAACGTATAACGTTATGTAGCATTACGATGTAACGTATAATGTTATGTAGCATTACGATATAACGTATAACGTTATATGGTAATACGTTATAACGTATAATGTTATGTAACATTACGATATAACGTATAATGTTATGTAGCATTGCGATATAACGTATAACGTTATATGGTAAAACGTTATAACGTGTAACGTTATGTAGCATTACGATATAAAGTATAACGTTATGTAGTATTACGTTATAACGTATAAAGTTATGTAGCATTACGATATAACGTATAACGTTATGTAGCATTACGATGTAACGTATAATGTTATGTAGCATTACGATATAACGTATAACGTTATGTAGCATTACGATGTAACGTATAATGTTATGTAGCATTATGATATAACGTATAACGTTATGTAGCATTACGATGTAACGTATAATGTTATGTAGCATTACGATATAACGTATAACGCTATATGGTAATACGTTATAACGTATAACGTTATGTAACATTTCGATATAACGTAGAACGTTATATTTTAATACGTTACAACGTATAATGTTATGTAGCATTACGATATAATGTATAACGTTATATGGTAATACGTTATAACGTATAACGTTATGTAGCATTACGATATAACTTATAACGTTATGTAGTATAACGATATAACGTATAACGTTATGTAGCATAACGATATAACGTATAACGTTATATGGTAATACGTTAAAACGTATAACGTTACGTAGTATTACGTCATCACGTATTACGTTATGTAGCATTACGATATAACGTATAACGTTATATGGTAATACCTTATAACGTATAACGTTATGTAGCATTACGATTTAAAGTATAACGTTATGTAGTATTACGTTATAACGTATAACGTTATGTAGCAATACGATATAACGTATAACGTTATGTAGCATTACGATGTAACGTATAACGTTATGTAGTATAACGATATAACGTATAAAGTTATATAGTATTACGTTAAAACGTATAACGTTACGTAGTATTACGTCATAACGTATTACGTTATGTAGCATTACGATATAACGTATAACGTTACGTAGTATTACGTCATAACGTATTACGTTATGTAGCATTACGATATAAAGTATTACGTTATGTAGAATTACGTTATAACGTATAACGTTATGTAGCATTACGATATAACGTATAACGTTATGTAATATTACGATATAACGTATAACGTTATGTAGCATTACGATATATCGTATTACGTTATATGGTAATACGTTATAACGTGTAACGCTATGTAGCATTACGATATAACGTATTACGTTATATGGTAATACGTTATAACGTGTAACGCTATGTAGCATTACGATATAATGTATAACGTTATATGGTAATACGTTATAACGTATAATGTTATGTAACATTACGATATAACGTATAATGTTATGTAGCATTGCGATATAACGTATAACGTTATGTAGCATTACGATATAACGTATAACGTTATGTAGCATTACGATGTTACGTATAATGTTATGTAGCATTACGAAATAACGTATAACGTTATGTAGCATTACGATGTAACGTATAACGTTATATGGTAATACGTTATAACGTATAATGTTATGTAGCATTACGATGTAACGTATAACGTTATGTAGTATAACGATATAACGTATAACGTTATGTAATATTACGATATAACGTATAACGTTATGTAGCATTACGATATAACGTATAACGTTATATGGTAATACGTTATAACGTATAATGTTATGTAGCATTACGATGTAACGTATAACGTTATGTAGTATAACGATATAACGTATAACGTTATGTAATATTACGATATAACGTATAACGTTATGTAGCATTACGATATAACGTGTAACGCTATGTAGCATTACGATATAACGTATAACGTTATATGGTAATACGTTATAACGTATAATGTTATGTAGCATTACGATATAACGTATAACGTTATGTAGTATAACGATATAACGTATAACGCTATGTAGCATTACGATATAACGTATAACGTTATGTAGCATTACGATATAACATATAACGTTATGTAGCATTACGATATAACGTACAACGTTATATGGTAATACGTTAAAACGTATAATGTTATGTAGCATTACGATATAAAGTATTACGTTATGTAGAATTACGTTATAACGTATAACGTTATGTAGCATTACGATATAACGTATAACGTTATGTAATATTACGATATAACGTATAACGTTATGTAGCATTACGATATAACGTATTACGTTATATGGTAATACGTTATAACGTATAATGTTATGTAGCATTACGATATAAAGTATTACGTTATGTAGAATTACGTTATAACGTATAACGTTATGTAGCATTACGATATAACGTATAACGTTATGTAATATTACGATATAACGTATAACGTTATGTAGCATTACGATATAACGTATTACGTTATATGGTAATACGTTATAACGTGTAACGCTATGTAGCATTACGATATAACGTATTACGTTATATGGTAATACGTTATAACGTGTAACGCTATGTAGCATTACGATATAATGTATAACGTTATATGGTAATACGTTATAACGTATAATGTTATGTAACATTACGATATAACGTATAATGTTATGTAGCATTGCGATATAACGTATAACGTTATATGGTAATACGTTATAACGTATAACGTTATGTAGCATTACGATATAAAGTGTAACGTTATGTAGTATTACGTTATAACGTATAAAGTTATGTAGCATTACGATATAACGTATAACGTTATGTAGCATTACGATGTAACGTATAATGTTATGTAGCATAACGATATAACGTATAACGTTATGTAGCATTACGATGTAACGTATAATGTTATGTAGCATTATGATATAACGTATAACGTTATGTAGCATTACGATGTAACGTATAATGTTATGTAGCATTACGATATAACGTATAACGTTATATGGTAATACGTTATAACGTATAATGTTATGTAACATTACGATATAACGTATAATGTTATGTAGCATTGCGATATAACGTATAACGTTATATGGTAAAACGTTATAACGTGTAACGTTATGTAGCATTACGATATAAAGTATAACGTTATGTAGTATTACGTTATAACGTATAAAGTTATGTAGCATTACGATATAACGTATAACGTTATGTAGCATTACGATGTAACGTATAATGTTATGTAGCATTACGATATAACGTATAACGTTATGTAGCATTACGATGTAACGTATAATGTTATGTAGCATTATGATATAACGTATAACGTTATGTAGCATTACGATGTAACGTATAATGTTATGTAGCATTACGATATAACGTATAACGCTATATGGTAATACGTTATAACGTATAACGTTATGTAACATTTCGATATAACGTATAACGTTATATTTTAATACGTTACAACGTATAATGTTATGTAGCATTACGATATAATGTATAACGTTATATGGTAATACGTTAAAACGTATAACGTTACGTAGTATTACGTCATCACGTATTACGTTATGTAGCATTACGATATAACGTATAACGTTATATGGTAATACCTTATAACGTATAACGTTATGTAACATTTCGATATAACGTATAACGTTATATTTTAATACGTTACAACGTATAATGTTATGTAGCATTACGATATAACGTATAACGCTATATGGTAATACGTTATAACGTATAACGTTATGTAACATTTCGATATAACGTATAACGTTATATTTTAATACGTTACAACGTATAATGTTATGTAGCATTACGATATAATGTATAACGTTATATGGTAATACGTTAAAACGTATAACGTTACGTAGTATTACGTCATCACGTATTACGTTATGTAGCATTACGATATAACTTATAACGTTATGTAGTATAACGATATAACGTATAACGTTATGTAGCATAACGATATAACGTATAACGTTATATGGTAATACGTTAAAACGTATAACGTTACGTAGTATTACGTCATCACGTATTACGTTATGTAGCATTACGATATAACGTATAACGTTATATGGTAATACCTTATAACGTATAACGTTATGTAGCATTACGATTTAAAGTATAACGTTATGTAGTATTACGTTATAACGTATAACGTTATGTAGCAATACGATATAACGTATAACGTTATGTAGCATTACGATGTAACGTATAACGTTATGTAGTATAACGATATAACGTATAACGTTATATAGTATTACGTTAAAACGTATAACGTTACGTAGTATTACGTCATAACGTATTACGTTATGTAGCATTACGATATAACGTATAACGTTACGTAGTATTACGTTATAACGTATTACGTTATGTAGCATTACGATATAAAGTATAACGTTATGTAGTATTACGTTATAACGTATCACGTTATGTAGCATTACGATATAACGTATAACGTTATGTAGCATTACGATATAACGTATAACGTTATGTAGCATTACTATGTAACGTATAATGTTATGTAGCATTACGATGTAACGTGTAACGTTATGTACCATTACGATATAACGTATAACGTTATATGGTATTACGTTATAACGTATAACGTTATGTAATATTACGATATAACGTATAACGTTATGTAGCATTACGATATAACGTGTAACGCTATGTAGCATTACGATATAACGTATAACGTTATATGGTAATACGTTATAACGTATAATGTTATGTAGCATTACGATATAACGTATAACGTTATGTAGCATTACGATATAACGTATAACGTTATATGGTAATACGTTAAAACGTATAACGTTACGTAGTATTACGTCATCACGTATTACGTTATGTAGCATTACGATATAACGTATAACGTTATATGGTAATACCTTATAACGTATAACGTTATGTAGCATTACGATTTAAAGTATAACGTTATGTAGTATTACGTTATAACGTATAACGTTATGTAGCATTACGATGTAACGTATAACGTTATGTAGTATAACGATATAACGTATAACGTTACGTAGTATTACGTTATAAGGTATAACGTTATGTAGCATTATGATATAACGTATAACGTTATGTAGCATTACGATATAACGTATAACGTTATGTAGCATTACGATGTAACGTATAATGTTATGTAGCATTACGAAATAACGTATAACGTTATGTAGCATTACGATGTAACGTATAACGTTATATGGTAATACGTTATAACGTATAATGTTATGTAGCATTACGATGTAACGTATAACGTTATGTAGTATAACGATATAACGTATAACGTTATGTAATATTACGATATAACGTATAACGTTATGTAGCATTACGATATAACGTATAACGTTATATGGTAATACGTTATAACGTATAACGCTATGTAGCATTACGATATAACGTATAACGTTATGTAGCATTCCGATATAACGTATAACGTTATGTAGCATTACGATGTATCGTGTAATGTTATGTAGCATTACGATGTAACGTATAACGTTATATGGTAATACGTTATAACCTATAACGTTATGTAGCATTACGATATAACGTATAACGTTATATGGTAATACGTTATAACGTATAACGTTATGTAGCATTACGATATAACGTATAACGTTATGTAGCATTACGATACAACATATAACGTTATATGGTAATACGTTATAACCTATAACGTTATGTAGCATTACGATATAACGTATAACGTTATGTAGCATTACGATACAACATATAACGTTATATGGTAATACGTTATAACCTATAACGTTATGTAGCATTACGATATAACGTATAACGTTATGTAGCATTACGATATAACGTATTACTTTATATGGTAATACGTTATAACGTGTAACGCTACGTAGCATTACGTTATAACGTATAACGTTATAAGGTAATACGTTATAACGTATAATGTTATGTTGCATTACGACATAACGTATAATGTTATGTTGCATTACGATGTAACGTATAACGTTATGTAGTATTACGTTATAACGTATAACGTTATGTAGCATTACGATATAACGTATAACGTTATGTAGTATTACGTTATAACGTATAACGTTATGTAGCATTACGATATAACGTATAACGTTATGTAGCATTACGATGTAACGTATAACGTTATGTAGCATTACGATACAACATATAACGTTATATGGTAATACGTTATAACCTATAACGTTATGTAGCATTACGATATAACGTATAACGTTATATGGTAATACGTTATAACGTATAACGTTATGTAGCATTACGATATAACGTATAACGTTATGTAGTATAACGATATAACGTATAACGTTATGTAGTATTACGTTATAACGTATAACGTTATGTAGCATTACGATGTAACGTATAACATTATGTTGCATTACGATGTAACGTATAATGTTACGTAGCATTACGATATAACGTATAACGTTATATGGTAATACGTCATAACGTATAACGTTATGTAGCATTACGATATAACGTATAACGTTATGCAACATTACGATATAACGTATAACGTTATGTAGCATTACGATGTAACGTATAACGTTATGTACCATTACGATATAACGTATAACGTTATGTAATATTACGATATAACGTATAACGTTATGTAGCATTACGATATAACGTATTACTTTATATGGTAATACGTTATAACGTGTAACGCTACGTAGCATTACGTTATAACGTATAACGTTATATGGTAATACGTTATAACGTATTATGTTATGTAGCATTACGATATAACGTATAACGTTATATGGTAATACGTTATAACGTATAATGTTATGTAACATTACGGTATAACGTATAACGTTATGTAGCATTGCGATATAACGTATAACGTTATATGGTAATACGTTATAACGTATAACGTTATGTAGCATTACGATAGAACGTATAACGTTATATGGTAATACGTTATAACGTATAATGTTATGTAGCATTACGATATAACGTATAATATTATGTTGCATTACGATGTAACGTATAACGTTATGTAGTATTACGTTATAACGTATAACGTTATGTAGCATTACGATATAACGTATAACGTTATGTAGCATTACGATGTAACGTATAACGTTATGTAGCATTACGATACAACGTATAACGTTATATGGTAATACGTTATAACCTATAACGTTATGTAGCATTACGATGTAACGTATAACGTTATGTAGTATAACGATATAACGTATAACGTTATGTAATATTACGATATAACGTATAACGTTATGTAGCATTACGATATAACGTATAACCTTATATGGTAATACGTTATAACGTATAACGTTATGTAGCATTACGATATAAAGTATAACGTTATGTAGTATTACGTTATAACGTATAAAGTTATGTAGCATTACGATATAACGTATAACGTTATGTAGCATTACGATGTAACGTATAATGTTATGTAGCATTACGATATAACGTACAACCTTATGTAGCATTACGATGTAACGTATAATGTTATGTAGCATTACGAAATAACGTATAACGTTATGTAGCATTACTATGTAACGTATAATGTTATGTAGCATTACGATATAACGTATAACGTTGTGTAGCATTACGATGTAACGTATAATGTTATGTAGCATTACGATATAACGTATAACGTTATATGGTAATACGTTATAACGTATAATGTTATGTAACATTACGATATAACGTATAATGTTATGTAGCATTGCGATATAACGTATAACGTTATATGGTAATACGTTATAACGTATAACGTTATGTAGCATTACGATATAAAGTATAACGTTATGTAGTATTACGTTATAACGTATAAAGTTATGTAGCATTACGATATAACGTATAACGTTATGTAGCATTACGATGTAACGTATAATGTTATGTAGCATTACGATATAACGTATAACGTTATGTAGCATTACGATGTAACGTATAATGTTCTGTCGCATTACGATATAACGTATAACGTTATATGGTAATACGTTATAACGTGTAATGTTATGTAACATTTCGATATAACGTATAACGTTATATGGTAATACGATACAACGTATAATGTTATGTGGCATTACGATATAACGTATAACGTTATATGGTAATACGTTATAACGTATAACGTTATGTAGCATTACGATATAACTTATAACGTTATGTTGTATAACGATATAACGTATAACGTTATGTAGCATTAGGATATAACGTATAACGTTATATGGTAATACGTTATAACGTATAATGTTCTGTAACATTACGATATAACGTATGACGTTATGTAGCATTACGATATAACGTATAACGTTATATGGTAATACCTTATAACGTATAACGTTATGTAGCATTACGATTTAAAGTATAACGTTATGTAGTATTACGTTATAACGTATAACGTTATGTAGCATTACGATGTAACGTATAACGTTATGTAGTATAACGATATAACGTATAACGTTACGTAGTATTACGTTATAAGGTATAACGTTATGTAGCATTATGATATAACGTATAACGTTATGTAGCATTACGATATAACGTATAACGTTATGTAGCATTACGATGTAACGTATAATGTTATGTAATATTACGATATAACGTATAACGTTATGTAGCATTACGATGTAACGTATAACGTTATATGGTAATACGTTATAACGTATAACGCTATGTAGCATTACGATATAACGTATAACGTTATGTAGCATTCCGATATAACGTATAACGTTATGTAGCATTACGATGTATCGTGTAATGTTATGTAGCATTACGATATAACGTATAACGTTATGTATCATTACGATATAACGTACAACGTTATATGGTAATACGTTCTAACGTATAATGTTATGTAGCAATTACGATAGAACGTATAACGTTATAAGGTAATACGTTATAACGTATAATGTTATGTTGCATTACGACATAACGTATAATGTTATGTTGCATTACGATGTAACGTATAACGTTATGTAGCATTACGATATAACGTATAACGTTATGTAGCATTACGATGTAACGTATAACGTTATGTAGCATTACGATACAACATATAACGTTATATGGTAATACGTTATAACCTATAACGTTATGTAGCATTACGATATAACGTATAACGTTATATGGTAATACGTTATAACGTATAACGTTATGTAGCATTACGATATAACGTATAACGTTATGTAGCATAACGATACAACATATAACGTTATATGGTAATACGTTATAACCTATAACGTTATGTAGCATTACGATATAACGTATAACGTTATGTAGCATTACGATACAACATATAACGTTATATGGTAATACGTTATAACCTATAACGTTATGTAGCATTACGATATAACGTATAACGTTATGTAGCATTACGATATAACGTATTACTTTATATGGTAATACGTTATAACGTGTAACGCTACGTAGCATTACGTTATAACGTATAACGTTATAAGGTAATACGTTATAACGTATAATGTTATGTTGCATTACGACATAACGTATAATGTTATGTTGCATTACGATGTAACGTATAACGTTATGTAGTATTACGTTATAACGTATAACGTTATGTAGCATTACGATATAACGTATAACGTTATGTAGTATTACGTTATAACGTATAACGTTATGTAGCATTACGATATAACGTATAACGTTATGTAGCATTACGATGTAACGTATAACGTTATGTAGCATTACGATACAACATATAACGTTATATGGTAATACGTTATAACCTATAACGTTATGTAGCATTACGATATAACGTATAACGTATTATGGTAATACGTTATAACGTATAACGTTATGTAGCATTACGATATAACGTATAACGTTATGTAGTATAACGATATAACGTATAACGTTATGTAGTATTACGTTATAACGTATAACGTTATGTAGCATTACGATGTAACGTATAACATTATGTTGCATTACGATGTAACGTATAATGTTACGTAGCATTACGATATAACGTATAACGTTATATGGTAATACGTCATAACGTATAACGTTATGTAGCATTACGATATAACGTATAACGTTATGCAACATTACGATATAACGTATAACGTTATGTAGCATTACGATGTAACGTATAACGTTATGTACCATTACGATATAACGTATAACGTTATGTAATATTACGATATAACGTATAACGTTATGTAGCATTACGATATAACGTATTACTTTATATGGTAATACGTTATAACGTGTAACGCTACGTAGCATTACGTTATAACGTATAACGTTATATGGTAATACGTTATAACGTATTATGTTATGTAGCATTACGATATAACGTATAACGTTATATGGTAATACGTTATAACGTATAATGTTATGTAACATTACGGTATAACGTATAACGTTATGTAGCATTGCGATATAACGTATAACGTTATATGGTAATACGTTATAACGTATAACGTTATGTAGCATTACGATAGAACGTATAACGTTATATGGTAATACGTTATAACGTATAATGTTATGTAGCATTACGATATAACGTATAATATTATGTTGCATTACGATGTAACGTATAACGTTATGTAGTATTACGTTATAACGTATAACGTTATGTAGCATTACGATATAACGTATAACGTTATGTAGCATTACGATGTAACGTATAACGTTATGTAGCATTACGATACAACGTATAACGTTATATGGTAATACGTTATAACCTATAACGTTATGTAGCATTACGATGTAACGTATAACGTTATGTAGTATAACGATATAACGTATAACGTTATGTAATATTACGATATAACGTATAACGTTATGTAGCATTACGATATAACGTATAACCTTATATGGTAATACGTTATAACGTATAACGTTATGTAGCATTACGATATAAAGTATAACGTTATGTAGTATTACGTTATAACGTATAAAGTTATGTAGCATTACGATATAACGTATAACGTTATGTAGCATTACGATGTAACGTATAATGTTATGTAGCATTACGATATAACGTACAACCTTATGTAGCATTACGATGTAACGTATAATGTTATGTAGCATTACGAAATAACGTATAACGTTATGTAGCATTACTATGTAACGTATAATGTTATGTAGCATTACGATATAACGTATAACGTTGTGTAGCATTACGATGTAACGTATAATGTTATGTAGCATTACGATATAACGTATAACGTTATATGGTAATACGTTATAACGTATAATGTTATGTAACATTACGATATAACGTATAATGTTATGTAGCATTGCGATATAACGTATAACGTTATATGGTAATACGTTATAACGTATAACGTTATGTAGCATTACGATATAAAGTATAACGTTATGTAGTATTACGTTATAACGTATAAAGTTATGTAGCATTACGATATAACGTATAACGTTATGTAGCATTACGATGTAACGTATAATGTTATGTAGCATTACGATATAACGTATAACGTTATGTAGCATTACGATGTAACGTATAATGTTATGTAGCATTACGATATAACGTACAACCTTATGTAGCATTACGATGTAACGTATAATGTTATGTAGCATTACGAAATAACGTATAACGTTATGTAGCATTACTATGTAACGTATAATGTTATGTAGCATTACGATATAACGTATAACGTTGTGTAGCATTACGATGTAACGTATAATGTTATGTAGCATTACGATATAACGTATAACGTTATATGGTAATACGTTATAACGTATAATGTTATGTAGCATTACGATGTAACGTATAATGTTATGTAGCATTACGAAATAACGTATAACGTTATGTAGCATTACTATGTAACGTATAATGTTATGTAGCATTACGATATAACGTATAACGTTGTGTAGCATTACGATGTAACGTATAATGTTATGTAGCATTACGATATAACGTATAACGTTATATGGTAATACGTTATAACGTATAATGTTATGTAACATTACGATACAACGTATAATGTTATGTGGCATTACGATATAACGTATAACGTTATATGGTAATACGTTATAACGTATAACGTTATGTAGCATTACGATATAACTTATAACGTTATGTTGTATAACGATATAACGTATAACGTTATGTAGCATTAGGATATAACGTATAACGTTATATGGTAATACGTTATAACGTATAATGTTCTGTAACATTACGATATAACGTATGACGTTATGTAGCATTACGATATAACGTATAACGTTATATGGTAATACCTTATAACGTATAACGTTATGTAGCATTACGATTTAAAGTACAATTTTATGTAGTATTACGTTATAACGTATATCGTTATGTAGCAATACGATATAACGAATAACGTTATGTAGAATTACGATGTAACGTATAACGTTATGTAGTATAACTATATAACGTATAACGTTATATAGTATTACGTTAAAACGTATAACGTTACGTAGTATTACGTCATAACGTATTACGTTATGTAGCATTACGATATAACGTATAACGTTACGTAGTATCACGTTATAAAGTATTACGTTATGTAGCATTACGATATAAAGTATAACGTTACGTAGTATTACGTTATAACGTATAACGTTATGTAGCATTACGATATAACGTATAACGTTATGTAGCATTACGTTATAACGTATAACGTTATGTAGCATTACGATATAACGTATAACGTTATATGGTAATACGTTATAACGTATAACGCTATGTAGCATTACGATATAACGTATAACGTTATATGGTAATACGTTATAACGTATAATGTTATGTAGCATTACGATATAACGTATAACGTTATGTAGTATAACGATATAACGTATGACGTTATATAGTATTGCGTTATAACGTATAACGTTACGTAGTATTACGTTATAACGTATAACGTTATGTAGCATTACGATATAACGTATAACGTTATGTAGTATTACGTTATAACGTGTAACGTTATGTAGCATTACGATATAACGTATAACGTTATGTAGCATTACGATGTAACGTATAATGTTATGTAGCATTACGATATAACGTATAACGTTATGTAGCATTACGATGTAACGTATAACGTTATATGGTAATACGTTACAACGTATAATGTTGTGTAGCATTACGATATAACGTATAACGTTATATGGTAATACGTTATAACGTATAATGTTATGTAGCATTGCGATGTAACGTATAACGTAATGTAGTATAACGATATAACGTATAACGTTATGTAATATTACGATATAACGTATAACGTTATGTAGCATTACGATATAACGTATAACGATATATGGTAATATGTTATAACGTATAACGCTATGTAGCATTACGATATAACGTATAACGTTATGTAGCATTACGATGTAACGTATAATGTTATGTAGCATTATGATATAACGTATAACGTTATGTAGCATTACGATGTAACGTATAATGTTATGTAGCTTTACGATATAACATATAACGCTATATGGTAATACGTTATAACGTATAACGTTATGTAACATTTCGATATAACGTATAACGTTATATTTTAATACGTTACAACGTATAATGTTATGTAGCATTACGATATAATGTATAACGTTATATGGTAATACGTTATAACGTATAACGTTATGTAGCATTACGATATAACTTATAACGTTATGTAGTATAACGATATAACGTATAACGTTATTTAGCATTACGATATAACGTATAACGTTATACGGTAGTACGTTAAAACGTATAACGTTACGTAGTATTACGTCATCACGTATTACGTTATGTAGCATTACGATATAACGTATAACGTTATATGGTAATACCTTATAACGTATAACGTTATGTAGCATTACGATTTAAAGTATAACGTTATGTAGTATTACGTTATTACGTATAACGTTATGTAGCAATACGATATAACGTATAACGTTATGTAGCATTACGATGTAACGTATAACGTTATGTAGTATAACGATATAACGTATAACGTTATATAGTATTACGTTAAAACGTATAACGTTACGTAGTATTACGTCATAACGTATTACGTTATGTAGCATTACGATATAACGTATAACGTTACGTAGTATTTCGTTATAACGTATTACGTTATGTAGCATTACGATATAAAGTATAACGTTATGTAGTATTACGTTATAGCGTATCACGTTATGTAGCATTACGATATAACGTATAACGTTATGTAGCATTACGATGTAACGTATAATGTTATGTAGCATTACGATATAACGTATAACGTTATATGGTAATACGTTATTACGTATAATGATGTGTAACATTACGATATAACGTATAACGTTATGTAGCATTACGATATAACGTATTACGTTATATGGAAATACGCTATATCGTATAACGTTATGTAGCATTACGATATAAAGTATAACGTTATGTAGTATTACGTTATAACGTATAACGTTATGTAGCATTACGATATAACGTATAACGTTATGTAGCGTTACGATGTAACGTATAACGTTATATGGTAATACGATATAACGTATAACGTTATGTAGCATTACGATATAACGTATAACGTTATGTAGCATTACGATGTATCGTGTAATGTCATGTAGCATTACGATATAACGTATAACGTTATGTAACATTACGATATAACGTACAACGTTATATGGAAATACGTTCTAACGTATAATGTTATGTAGCATTACGATAGAACGTATAACATTATGTAGTATAACGATATAACGTATAACGTTATATAGTATTACGTTATAACGTATAACGTTACGTAGTATTACGTTATAACGTATAACGTTATGTAGCATTACGATATAACGTATAACGATATATGGTAATACGTTATAACGTATACCGTTATGTAACATTACGATATAACGTATAACGTTATGTAGCATTACGATATAACGTATAACGCTATGTAGCATTACGATATAACGTATAACGTTATGTAACATTACGATATAACGTATAACGTTATGTAGCATTACGATATAACGTATAACGTTATATGGTAATACGTTATAACGTATAACGTTATGTAGCATTACGATATAACATATAACGTTATGTAGTATAACGATATAACGTATAACGTTATGTAGTATTACGTTATAACGTATAACGTTATGTAGCATTACGATGTAACGTATAACGTTATGTAACATTACGATATAACGTATAACGTTATGTAGCATTACGATATAACGTATAACGTTATATGGTAATACGTTATAACGTATAACGTTATGTAGCATTACGATATAACGTATTACGTTATATGGAAATACGCTATATCGTATAACGTTATGTAGCATTACGATATAAAGTATAACGTTATGTAGTATTACGTTATAACGTATAACGTTATGTAGCATTACGATATAACGTATAACGTTATGTAGCGTTACGATGTAACGTATAACGTTATATGGTAATACGATATAACGTATAACGTTATGTAGCATTACGATATAACGTATAACGTTATGTAGCATTACGATGTATCGTGTAATGTCATGTAGCATTACGATATAACGTATAACGTTATGTAACATTACGATATAACGTACAACGTTATATGGAAATACGTTCTAACGTATAATGTTATGTAGCATTACGATAGAACGTATAACATTATGTAGTATAACGAAATAACGTATAACGTTATATAGTATTACGTTATAACGTATAACGTTACGTAGTATTACGTTATAACGTATAACGTTATGTAGCATTACGATATAACGTATAACGGTATATGGTAATACGTTATAACGTATAACGTTATGTAACATTACGATATAACGTATAACGTTATGTAGCATTACGATATAACGTATAACGCTATGTAGCATTACGATATAGCGTATAACGTTATATGGTAATACGTTATAACGTATAATGTTATGTAGCATTACGATATAACGTATAATGTTATGTTGCATTACGATGTAACGTATAACGTTATGTAGTATTACGTTATAACGTATAACGTTATGTAGCATTACGATATAACGTATAACGTTATGTAGCATTACGATGTAACGTATAACGTTATGTAGCATTACGATATAACGTATAACGTTACGTAGTATTACGTCATAACGTATTACGTTATGTAGTATAACGATATAACGTATAACGTTATGTAGCATTACGATATAACGTATAACGTTATGTAGTATTACGTTATAACGTATAACGTTATGTAGCATTACGATATAACGTATAACGTTATGTAGCATTACGATGTAACGTATAATGTTATGTAGCATTACGATATAACGTATAACGTTATGTAGCATTACGATGTAACGTATAATGTTATGTAGCATTACGATATAAAGTATTACGTTATGTAGTATTACGTTATAACGTATAACGTTATGTAGCATTACGATATAACGTATAACGTTATGTAATATTACGATATAACGTATAACGTTATGTAGCATTACGATATAACGTATTACGTTATATGGTAATACGTTATAACGTGTAACGCTATGTAGCATTACGATATAACGTATAACGTTATATGGTAATACGTTATATCGTATAATGTTATGTAGCATTACGATATAACGTATAACGTTATGTAGCATTACGATATAACGTATAACGTTATATGGTAATACGTTATAACGTATAACGTTATGTAGCATTACGATGTAACGTATAATGTTATATGGTAATACGTTATAACGTATAATGTTATGTAGCATTACGATATAACGTATAACGTTATGCAGTATAACGATATAACGTATAACGTTATATAGTATATCGATATAACGTATAACGTTATGTAGCATTACGATATAACGTATAACGTTATATGGTAATACGATATAACGTATAACGTTATGTAACATTACGATATAACGTATAACGTTATGTAGCATTATGATATAACGTATAACGTTATATGGTAATACGTTATAACGTATAACGTTATGTAGCATTACGATATAACGTATAACGTTATATGGTAATACGTTATAACGTATAATGTTATGTAGCATTACGATATAACGTATAACGTTATGTAATATAACGATATAACGTATAACGTTATATAGTATATCGATATAACGTATAACGTTATATATTATTACGCTATAACGTATAACGTTACGTAGTACTACGTTATAACGTATAACGTTACGTAGCATTACGATATAACGTATAACGTTATATGGTAATACGTTATAACGTATAACGTTATGTAGCAATACGATAGAACGTATAACGTTATATAGTAATATGTTATAACGTATAATGTTATGTAGCATTACGATATAACGTATAACGCTATGTAGTATAACGATATAACGTATAACGTTATGCAGCATTACGATATAACGTCTAACGTTATGTAGCATTACGATGAAACGTATAACGTTATGTAGCATTACGATATAACGTATAACGTTATATGGTAATACGATATAACGTATAACGTTATATGGTAATATGATATAACGTATAACGTTATATGGTAATACGATATAACGTATAACGTTATGTAACATTACGATATAACGTATAACGTTATGTAGCATTATGATATAACGTATAACGTTATATGGTAATACGTTATAACGTATAACGTTATGTAGCATTACAATATAACGTATAACGTTATATGGTAATACGTTATAACGTATAACGTTATATAACATTACGATATAACGTATAACGTTATGTAGCATTGTGATATAACGTATAACGTTATATGGTAATACTTTATAACGTATAACGTTATGTAGCATTACGATATAACGTACAACGTTATATGGTAATACGTTATAACGTATAATGTTATGTAGCATTACGATATAACGTATAACGTTATATAATATATCGATATAACGTATAACGTTATGTAGCATTACGATATAACGTATAACGTTATATGGTAATACGATATAACGTATAACGTTATGTAACATTACGATATAACGTATAACGTTATGTAGCAATATGATATAACGTATAACGTTACATGGTAATACGTTATAACGTATAACGTTATGTAGCATTACGATATAACGTATAACGTTATATGGTAATACGTTATAACGTATAATGTTATGTAGCATTACGATATAACGTATAACGTTATGTAATATAACGATATAACGTATAACGTTATATAGTATATCGATATAACGTATAACGTTATATATTATTACGCTATAACGTATAACGTTACGTAGTATTACGTTATAACGTATAACGTTACGTAGCATTACGATATAACGTATAACGTTATATGGTAATACGTTATAACGTATAACGTTATGTAGCAATACGATAGAACGTATAACGTTATATAGTAATATGTTATAACGTATAATGTTATGTAGCATTACGATATAACGTATAACGCTATGTAGTATAACGATATAACGTATAACGTTATATGGTAATACGTTATAACGTATAATGATATGTAACATTACGATATAACGTATAACGTTATGTAACATTACGATATAACGTATAACGTTATATGGTAATACGATATAACGTATAACGTTATATGGTAATACGTTATAACGTATAACGTTATGTAGCATTACGATGTAACGAATAATGTTATGTAGTATTACGTTATTACGTATAACGATATGTAGCATTATGATATAACGTATAATGTTATGTAGCATTACGATATAACGTATAACGTTATATGGTAATACGTTATAACGTATAACGTTATGTAACATTTCGATATAACGCTTAACGTTATGTAGCATTACGATATAACGTATAACGTTATGTAGCATTACGCTATAACATATAACGTTACATAGTATTACGTTATATGGTAATACGTTATAACGTATAATGTTATGTAGCATTACGATATAACGTATAACGTTATGTAGTATTACGTTATAACGTATAACGTTATGTAGCATTACGATATAACGTATAAAGTTATGTAGCATTACGATGTAACGTATAATGTTATGTAGCAACACGATATAACGTATAACGTTATACGGTAATACGTTATAACGTATAACGTTATGTAGCATTTCGATATAACGTACAACGTTATATGGTAATACGTTATAACGTATAACGTTATGTAACATTTCGATATAACGCTTAACGTTATGTAGCATTACGATATAACGTATAACGTTATATGGTAATACGTTATAACGTATAACGTTATGTAGCATTACGATATATCGTATAACGTTATATGGTAATACGTTATAACCTATAACGTTATGTAGCATTACGATATAACGTATAACGTTATATGGTAATACGTGATAACGTATAATGTTATGTAGCATTACGATATAACGTATAACGCTATGTAGTATAACGATATAACGTATAACGTTATGTAGTATTACGTTATAACGTATAACGTTACGTAGTATTACGTTATAACGTATAACGTTACGTAGTATTACGGCATAACGTATAACGTTATGTAGTATTACGTTATAACGTATAACGTTATGTAGCATTACGATATAATGTATAACGTTATGTAGCATTACGATGTAACGAATAATGTTATGTAGTATTACGTTATAACGTATAACGTTATGTAGCATTACGATATAACGTATAACGTTATGTAGCATTACGATGTAACGTATAACGTTATATGGTAATACGTTATAACGTATAATGTTATGTAGCATTACGATATAACGTATAACGTTATGTAGTATAAGGATATAACGTGTAACGTTATGTAGCATAACGATGTAACGTATAACGTTATGTAGCAATACGATATAACGTATGACGTTATATGGTAATACGTTATAACGTATAACGTTATGTAGCATTACGATATAACGTATAATGATATGTAACATTACGATATAACGTATAACGTTATGTAGCATCACGATGTAACGTATAACGTTATGTAGCATTATGATATAACGTATAACGTTATGTAGTATAACGATATAACGTGTAACGTTATGTAGCATTACGTTGTAACGTATAACGTTATGTAGCAATACGATATAACGTATGACGTTATATGGTAATACGTTATAACGTATAACGTTATGTAGCATTACGATATAAGGTATAATGATATGTAACATTACGATATAACGTATAACGTTATGTAGCATTACGATATAACGTATAACGTTATATGGTAATACGTTATAACGTATAACGTTATGTAACATTACGATATAACGTATAACGTTATGCAGCATTACGACATAACGTATAACGTTATATAGTAACACGTTGTAACGTATAATGCTATGTAGCATTACGATATAACGTATAACGTTATGTAGCATTAAGATATAACGTATAACGTTATATGGTAATACGTTATATTGTATAATGTCATGTAGCATTACGATATAACGTATAACGTTATGTAGCATTACGATATAACGTATAACGTTATATGGTAATACGTTATAACGTATAACGTTATGTAGCATTACGATGTAACGTATAATGTTATGTAGCAATACGATATAACGTATAACCTTACGTAGTATTACGTTATAACGTATAACGTTATGTAGCATTACGATATAACGTATAACGTTATGTAGCATTACGATGTAACGAATAATGTTATGTAGTATTACGTTATTACGTATAACGATATGTAACATTACGATATAACGTATAACGTTATATGGTAATACGATATAACGTATAACGTTATATGGTAATACGTTATAACGTATAACGTTATGTAGCATTACGATGTAACGAATAATGTTATGTAGTATTACGTTATTACGTATAACGATATGTAGCATTATGATATAACGTATAATGTTATGTAGCATTACGATATAACGTATAACGTTATATGGTAATACGTTATAACGTATAACGTTATGTAACATTTCGATATAACGCTTAACGTTATGTAGCATTACGATATAACGTATAACGTTATGTAGCATTACGCTATAACATATAACGTTACATAGTATTACGTTATATGGTAATACGTTATAACGTATAATGTTATGTAGCATTACGATATAACGTATAACGTTATGTAGTATTACGTTATAACGTATAACGTTATGTAGCATTACGATATAACGTATAAAGTTATGTAGCATTACGATGTAACGTATAATGTTATGTAGCAACACGATATAACGTATAACGTTATACGGTAATACGTTATAACGTATAACGTTATGTAGCATTTCGATATAACGTACAACGTTATATGGTAATACGTTATAACGTATAACGTTATGTAACATTTCGATATAACGCTTAACGTTATGTAGCATTACGATATAACGTATAACGTTATATGGTAATACGTTATAACGTATAACGTTATGTAGCATTACGATATATCGTATAACGTTATATGGTAATACGTTATAACCTATAACGTTATGTAGCATTACGATATAACGTATAACGTTATATGGTAATACGTGATAACGTATAATGTTATGTAGCATTACGATATAACGTATAACGCTATGTAGTATAACGATATAACGTATAACGTTATGTAGTATTACGTTATAACGTATAACGTTACGTAGTATTACGTTATAACGTATAACGTTACGTAGTATTACGGCATAACGTATAACGTTATGTAGTATTACGTTATAACGTATAACGTTATGTAGCATTACGATATAATGTATAACGTTATGTAGCATTACGATGTAACGAATAATGTTATGTAGTATTACGTTATAACGTATAACGTTATGTAGCATTACGATATAACGTATAACGTTATGTAGCATTACGATGTAACGTATAACGTTATATGGTAATACGTTATAACGTATAATGTTATGTAGCATTACGATATAACGTATAACGTTATGTAGTATAAGGATATAACGTGTAACGTTATGTAGCATAACGATGTAACGTATAACGTTATGTAGCAATACGATATAACGTATGACGTTATATGGTAATACGTTATAACGTATAACGTTATGTAGCATTACGATATAACGTATAATGATATGTAACATTACGATATAACGTATAACGTTATGTAGCATCACGATGTAACGTATAACGTTATGTAGCATTATGATATAACGTATAACGTTATGTAGTATAACGATATAACGTGTAACGTTATGTAGCATTACGTTGTAACGTATAACGTTATGTAGCAATACGATATAACGTATGACGTTATATGGTAATACGTTATAACGTATAACGTTATGTAGCATTACGATATAAGGTATAATGATATGTAACATTACGATATAACGTATAACGTTATGTAGCATTACGATATAACGTATAACGTTATATGGTAATACGTTATAACGTATAACGTTATGTAACATTACGATATAACGTATAACGTTATGCAGCATTACGACATAACGTATAACGTTATATAGTAACACGTTGTAACGTATAATGCTATGTAGCATTACGATATAACGTATAACGTTATGTAGCATTAAGATATAACGTATAACGTTATATGGTAATACGTTATATTGTATAATGTCA
Organism: Bombus lapidarius; assembly: GCA_936014575.1. Lineage (NCBI taxonomy): Eukaryota > Metazoa > Arthropoda > Insecta > Hymenoptera > Apidae > Bombus > Bombus lapidarius. Next base: position 2,699,803 of record CAKXZU010000031.1, on the reverse strand, counting down.
TGTAGCATTACGATATAACGTATAACGTTATGTAGCATTACGATATAACGTATAACGTTATATGGTAATACGTTATAACGTATAACGTTATGTAGCATTACGATGTAACGTATAATGTTATGTAGCAATACGATATAACGTATAACCTTACGTAGTATTACGTTATAACGTATAACGTTATGTAGCATTACGATATAACGTATAACGTTATGTAGCATTACGATGTAACGAATAATGTTATGTAGTATTACGTTATTACGTATAACGATATGTAGCATTATGATATAACGTATAACGTTATGTAGGATTACGTTATAACGTATAACGTTATATAGTATATCGATATAACGTATAACGTTATATAGTATTACGATATAACGTCTAACGTTATGTAGTATTACGTTATAACGTATAACGTTATGTAGCATTACGATATAACGTATAAAGTTATGTAGCATTACGATGAAACGTATAACGTTATGTAGCATTACGATATAACGTATAACGTTATGTAATATAACGATATAACGTATAACGTTATATAGTATATCGATATAACGTATAACGTTATATATTATTACGCTATAACGTATAACGTTACGTAGTATTACGTTATAACGTATAACGTTACGTAGCATTACGATATAACGTATAACGTTATATGGTAATACGTTATAACGTATAACGTTATGTAGCAATACGATAGAACGTATAACGCTATATAGTAATATGTTATAACGTATAATGTTATGTAGCATTACGATATAACGTATAACGCTATGTAGTATAACGATATATAGTATAACGTTATATAGTATTTCGTTATAACGTATAACGTTACGTAGTATTACGTTATAACGTATAACGTTACGTAGTATTACGGCATAACGTATAACGTTATGTAGTATTACGTCATAACGTATAACGTTATGTAGCATTACGATATAACGTATAACGTTATGTAACATTTCGATATAACGCTTAACGTTATGTAGCATTACGATATAACGTATAACGTTATGTAGCATTACGATATAACGTATAACGTTATATGGTAATACGTTATAACGTATAATGATATGTAACATTACGATATAACGTATAACGTTATGTAGCATTACGATATAACGTATAACGTTATATGGTAATACGTTATAACGTATAACGTTATGTAACATTACGATATAACGTATAACGTTATGCAGCATTACGATATAACGTATAACGTTATATGGTAGCACGTTGTAACGTATAATGCTATGTAGCATTACGATATAACGTATAACGTTATGTAGCATTACGATATAACGTATAAAGTTATGTAGCATTACGATGAAACGTATAACGTTATGTAGCATTACGATATAACGAATAACGTTACGTAGTATTACGTTATAACGTATAACGTTATGTAGCATTACGATATAACGTCTAACGTTATGTAGTATTACGTTATGACGTATAACGTTATGTAGCATTACGATATAACGTATAAAGTTATGTAGCATTACGATGTAACGTATAATGTTATGTAGCAACACGATATAACGTATAACGTTATATGGTAATACGTTATAACGTATAACGTTATGTAACATTTCGATATAACGCTTAACGTTATGTAGCATTACGATATAACGTATAACGTTATATGGTAATACGTTATAACGAATAACGTTATGTAGCATTACGATATATCGTATAACGTTATATGGTAATACGTTATAACCTATAACGTTATGTAGCATTACGATATAACGTATAACGTTATATGGTAATACGTGATAACGTATAATGTTATGTAGCATTACGATATAACGTATAACGCTATGTAGTATAACGATATAACGTATAACGTTATGTAGTATTACGTTATAACGTATAACGTTACATAGTATTACGTTATAACGTATAACGTTACGTAGTATTACGGCATAACGTATAACGTTATGTAGTATTACGTTATAACGTATAACGTTATGTAGCATTACGATATAATGTATAACGTTATGTAGCATTACGATGTAACGAATAATGTTATGTAGTATTACGTTATAACGTATAACGTTATGTAGCATTACGATATAACGTATAACGTTATGTAGCATTACGATATAACGTATAACGTTATATGGTAATACGTTATAACGTATAATGTTATGTAGCATTACGATATAACGTATAACGTTATGTAGTATAAGGATATAACGTGTAACGTTATGTAGCATAACGATGTAACGTATAACGTTATGTAGCAATACGATATAACGTATGACGTTATATGGTAATACGTTATAACGTATAACGTTATGTAGCATTACGATACAACGTATAATGATATGTAACATTACGATATAACGTATAACGTTATGTAGCATCACGATGTAACGTATAACGTTATGTAGCATTATGATATAACGTATAACGTTATGTAGTATAACGATATAACGTGTAACGTTATGTAGCATTACGATGTAACGTATAACGTTATGTAGCAATACGATATAACGTATGACGTTATATGGTAATACGTTATAACGTATAACGTTATGTAGCATTAAGATATAACGTATAATGATATGTAACATTACGATATAACGTATAACGTTATATGGTAATACGTTATAACGTATAACGTTATGTAGCATTACGATGTAACGTATAATGTTATGTAGCAATACGATATAACGTATAACCTTACGTAGTATTACGTTATAACGTATAACGTTATGTAGCATTACGATATAACGTATAACGTTATATGGTAATACGTTATAACGTATAACGTTATGTAGTATTACGTTATTACGTATAACGATATGTAGCATTACGATATAACGTATAACGTTATGTAGTATAACGATATAACGTATAACGTTATATAGTATATCGATATAACGTATAACGTTATATAGTATTACGTTATAACGTATAACGTTACGTAGTATTACGTTATAACGTATAACGTTACGTAGCATTACGATATAACGTATAACGTTATATGGTAATACGTTATAACGTATAACGTTATGTAACATTTCGATATAACGCTTAACGTTATGTAGCATTACGATATAACGTATAACGTTATATGGTAATACGTTATAACGTATAATGTCATGTAACATTACGATATAACGTATAACGTTATGTAGCATTACGATATAACGTATAACGTTATATGGTAATACGTTATAACGTATAATGCTATGTAGCATTACGATATAACGTATAACGTTATGTAGCATATCGATATAACGTATAACGTTATATAGTACTACGTTATAACGTATAACGTTATGTAGCATTACGATATAACGTATAACGTTATGTAGTATTACGTTCTAACGTATAACGTTATGTAGCATTACGATATAACGTATAACGTTATGTAGTATTACGTTCTAACGTATAACGTTATGTAGCATTACGATATAACGTATAAAGTTATGTAGCATTACGATGAAACGTATAACGTTATGTAGCATTACGATATAACGTATAACGTTATATGGTAATACGTTATAACGTATAACGTTATGTAACATTACGATATAACGTATAACGTTATGTAGCATTATGATATAACGTATAACGTTATATGGTAATACATTATAACGTATAACGTTATGTAGCATTACGATATAACGTATAACGTTATATGGTAATACGTTATAACGTATAATGTTATGTAGCATTACGATATAACGTATAACGTTATGCAGTATAACGATATAACGTATAACGTTATATGGTAATACGTTATAACGTATAATGTCATGTAACATTACGATATAACGTATAACGTTATATAGTATTACGTTATAACGTATAACGTTATGTAACATTACGATATAACGTATAACGTTATGCAGCATTACGACATAACGTATAACGTTATATAGTAACACGTTGTAACGTATAATGCTATGTAGCATTACGATATAACGTATAACGTTATGTAGCATTAAGATATAACGTATAACGTTATATGGTAATACGTTATATCGTATAATGTTATGTAGCATTACGATAAAACTTATAACGTTATGTAGCATTACGATATAACGTATAACGTTATATGGTAATACGTTATAACGTATAACGTTATGTAGCATTACGATGTAACGTATAATGTTATGTAGCAATACGATATAACGTATAACGTTATGTAGCATTACGATGTAACGAATAATGTTATGTAGTATTACGTTATTACGTATAACGATATGTAGCATTATGATATAACGTATAACGTTATGTAGCATTACGATATAACGTATAACGTTATATGGTAATACGTTATAACGTATAATGTTATGTAGCATTACGATATAACGTATAACGTTATGTAGTATAACGATATAACGTATAACGTTATATAGTATATCGATATAACGTATAACGTTATATAGTATTACGTTATAACGTATAACGTTATGTAGCATTATGATATAACGTATAACGTTATGTAGCATTACGATGAAACGTATAACGTTATGTAGCATTACGATATAACGTATAACGTTATATGGTAATACGATATAACGTATAACGTTACGTAGTATTACGTTATAACGTATAACGTTATGTAGCATTACGATATAACGTCTAACGTTATGTAGTATTACGTTATAACGTATAACGTTATGTAGCATTACGATATAACGTATAAAGTTATGTAGCATTACGATGAAACGTATAACGTTATGTAGCATTACGATATAACGTATAACGTTATATGGTAATACGATATAACGTATAACGTTATATGGTAATACGATATAACGTATAACGTTATGTAACATTACGATATAACGTATAACGTTATGTAGCATTATGCTATAACGTATAACGTTATATGGTAATACGTTATAACGTATAACGTTATGTAGCATTACGATATAACGTATAACGTTATATGGTAATACGTTATAACGTATAATGTTATGTAGCATTACGATATAACGTATAACGTTATGTAATATAACGATATAACGTATAACGTTATATAGTATATCGATATAACGTATAACGTTATATATTATTACGCTATAACGTATAACGTTACGTAGTATTACGTTATAACGTATAACGTTACGTAGCATTACGATATAACGTATATCGTTATATGGTAATACGTTATAACGTATAACGTTATGTAGCAATACAATAGAACGTATAACGTTATATAGTAATATGTTATAACGTATAATGTTATGTAGCATTACGATATAACGTATAACGCTATGTAGTATAACGATATATAGTATAACGTTATATAGTATTTCGTTATAACGTATAACGTTACGTAGTATTACGTTATAACGTATAACGTTACGTAGTATTACGGCATAACGTATAACGTTATGTAGTATTACGTCATAACGTATAACGTTATGTAGCATTACGATATAACGTATAACGTTATGTAGCATTACGATGTAACGAATAATGTTATGTAGTATTACGTTATTACGTATAACGATATGTAGCATTATGATATAACGTATAATGTTATGTAGCATTACGATATAACGTATAACGTTATATGGTAATACGTTATAAATTATAACGTTATGTAACATTTCGATATAACGCTTAACGTTATGTAGCATTACGATATAACGTATAACGTTATATGGTAATACGTTATAAAGTATAATGTTATGTAACATTACGATATAACGTATAACGTTATGTAACATAACGATATAACATATATCGTTATATGGTAATAATTTATAACGTATAACGTTATGTAACATTTCGATATAACGCTTAACGTTATGTAGCATTACGATATAACGTATAACGTTATATGGTAACACGTTGTAACGTATAATGCTATGTAGCATTACGATATAACGTATAACGTTATGTAGCATTACGATATAACGTATAAAGTTATGTAGCATTACAATGAAACGTATAACATTATGTAGCATTACGATATAACGAATAACATTACGTAGTATTACGTTATAACGTATAACGTTATGTAGCATTACGATATAACGTCTAACGTTATGTAGTATTACGTTATCACGTATAACGTTATGTAGCATTACGATATAACGTATAAAGTTATGTAGCATTACGATGTAACGTATAATGTTATGTAGCAACACGATATAACGCATAACGCTATACGGTAATACGTTATAACGTATAACGTTATGTAGCATTTCGATATAACGTACAACGTTATATGGTAATACGTGATAACGTATAACGTTATGTAACATTTCGATATAACGCTTAACGTTATGTAGCATTACGATATAACGTATAACGTTATATGGTAATACGTTATAACGTATAACGTTATGTAGCATTACGATATATCGTATAACGTTATATGGTAATACGTTATAACCTATAACGTTATGTAGCATTACGATATAACGTATAACGTTATATGGTAATACGTGATAACGTATAATGTTATGTAGCATTACGATATAACGTATAACGCTATGTAGTATAACGATATAACGTATAACGTTATGTAGTATTACGTTATAACGTATAACGTTACGTAGTATTACGTTATAACGTATAACGTTAGGTAGTATTACGGCATAACGTATAACGTTATGTAGTATAAGGATATAACGCATAACGTTATGTAGCATTACGATATAATGTATAACGTTATGTAGCATTACGATGTAACGAATAATGTTATGTAGTATTACGTTATAACGTATAACGTTATGTAGCATTACGATATAACGTATAACGTTATGTAGCATTACGATATAACGTATAACGTTATATGGTAATACGTTATAACGTATAATGTTATGTAGCATTACGATATAACGTATAACGTTATGTAGTATAAGGATATAACGTGTAACGTTATGTAGCATAACGATGTAACGTATAACGTTATGTAGCAATACGATATAACGTATGACGTTATATGGTAATACGTTATAACGTATAACGTTATGTAGCATTACGATATAACGTATAATGATATGTAACATTACGATATAACGTATAACGTTATGTAGCATCACGATGTAACGTATAACGTTATGTAGCATTATGATATAACGTATAACGTTATGTAGTATAACGATATAACGTGTAACGTTATGTAGCATTACGATGTAACGTATAACGTTATGTAGCAATACGATATAACGTATGACGTTATATGGTAATACGTTATAACGTATAACGTTATGTAGCATTAAGATATAACGTATAATGATATGTAACATTACGATATAACGTATAACGTTATGTAGCATTACGTTATAACGTATAACGTTATGTAGTATAAGGATATAACGTGTAACGTTATGTAGCATTACGATGTAACGAATAATGTTATGTAGTATTACGTTATAACGTATAACGTTATGTAGCATTACGATATAACGTATAACGTTATGTAGCATTACGATATAACGCATAACGTTATATGGTAATACGTTATAACGTATAATGTTATGTAGCATTACGATATAACGTATAACGTTATGTAGTATAAGGATATAACGTGTAACGTTATGTAGCATAACGATGTAACGTATAACGTTATGTAGCAATACGATATAACGTATGACGTTATATGGTAATACGTTATAACGTATAACGTTATGTAGCATTACGATATAACGTATAATGATATGTAACATTACGATATAACGTATAACGTTATGTAGCATCACGATGTAACGTATAACGTTATGTAGCATTATGATATAACGTATAACGTTATGTAGTATAACGATATAACGTGTAACGTTATGTAGCATTACGATGTAACGTATAACGTTATGTAGCAATACGATATAACGTATGACGTTATATGGTAATACGTTATAACGTATAACGTTATGTAGCATTAAGATATAACGTATAATGATATGTAACATTACGATATAACGTATAACGTTATGTAGCATTACGTTATAACGTATAACGTTATATGGTAATACGTTATAACGTATAACGTTATGTAACATTACGATATAACGTATAACGTTATGCAGCATTACGACATAACGTATAACGTTATATGGTAACACGTTGTAACGTATAATGCTATGTAGCATTACGATATAACGTATAACGTTATGTAGCATTAAGATATAACGTATAACGTTATATGGTAATACGTTATATCGTATAATGTTATGTAGCATTACGATATAACGTATAACGTTATGTAGCATTACGATATAACGTTATATGCTAATACGTTATAACGTATAACGTTATGTAGCATTACGATGTAACGTATAATGTTATGTAGCAATACGATATAACGTATAACCTTACGTAGTATTACGTTATAACGTATAACGTTATGTAGCATTACGATATAACGTATAACGTTATGTAGCATTACGATGTAACGAATAATGTTATGTAGTGTTACGTTATTACGTATAACGATATGTAGCATTACGATATAACGTATAACGTTATGTAGTATAACGATATAACGTATAACGTTATATAGTATATCGATATAACGTATAACGTTATATAGTATTACGTTATAACGTATAACGTTATGTAGCATTACGATATAACGTATAACGTTATGTAGTATAACGATATAACGTATAACGTTATATAGTATATCGATATAACGTATAACGTTATATAGTATTATGATATAACGTATAACGTTATGTAGTATAACGATATAACGTATAACGTTATATAGCATATCGATATAACGTATAACGTTATATAGTATTACGTTATAACGTATAACGTTATGTAGCATTATGATATAACGTATAACGTTATATGGTAATACGTTATAACGTATAACGTTATGTAGCATTACGATGTAACGTATAATGTTATGTAGCAATACGACATAACGTATAACCTTACGTAGTATTACGTTATAACGTATAACGTTATGTAGCATTACGATATAACGTATAACGTTATGTAGCATTACGATGTAACGAATAATGTTATGTAGTATTACGTTATTACGTATAACGATATGTAGCATTATGATATAACGTATAATGTTATGTAGCATTACGATATAACGTATAACGTTATATGGTAATACGTTATAACGTATAACGTTATGTAACATTATGATATAACGCTTAACGTTATGTAGCATTACGATATAACGTATAACGTTATATAGTAATACGTTATAACGTATAATGTTATGTAACATTACGATATAACGTATAACGTTATGTAACATTACGATATAACGTATATCGTTATATGGTAATACGTTATAACGTATAACGTTATGTAACATTTCGATATAACGCTTAACGTTATGTAGCATTACGATATAACGTATAACGTTATGTAGCATTACGATATAACGTATAACGTTATATGGTAATACGTTATAACGTATAATGATATGTAACATTACGATATAACGTATAACGTTAGGTAGCATTACGATATAACGTATAACGTTATATGGTAATACGTTATAACGTATAACGTTATGTAACATTACGATATAACGTATAACGTTATGCAGCATTACGATATAACGTATAACGTTATATGGTAACACGTTGTAACGTATAATGCTATGTAGCATTACGTTATAACGTATAACGTTATGTAGCATTACGATATAACGTATAAAGTTATGTAGCATTACGATGTAACGTATAATGTTATGTAGCATTACGACATAACGTATAACGTTATGTAGTATAACGATATAACGTATAACGTTATATAGTATATCGATATAACGTATAACGTTATATAGTATTACGTTATAACGTATAACGTTACGTAGTATTACGTTATAACGTATAACGTTACGTAGCATTACGATATAACGTATAACGTTATATGGTAATACGTTATAACGTATAACGTTATGTAACATTTCGATATAACGCTTAACATTATGTAGCATTACGATATAACGTATAACGTTATATGGTAATACGTTATAACGTATAATGTTATGTAACATTACGATATAACGTATAACGTTATGTAGCATTACGATATAACGTATAACGTTATATGGTAATACGTTATAACGTATAACATTATGTAACATTACGATATAACGTATAACGTTATGCAGCATTACGATATAACGTATAACGTTATATGGTAACACGTTGTAACGTATAATGCTATGTAGCATTACGATATAACGTATAACGTTATGTAGCATATCGATATAACGTATAACGTTATATAGTATTACGTTATAACGTATAACGTTATGTAGGATTACGTTATAACGTATAACGTTACGTAGTATTACGTAATAAGGTATAACGTTATGTAGCATTACGATATAACGTATAACGTTATGTAGTATTACGTTCTAACGTATAACGTTATGTAGCATTACGATATAACGTATAAAGTTATGTAGCATTACGATGAAACGTATAACGTTATGTAGCATTACGATATAACGTATAACGTTATATGGTAATACGTTATAACGTATAACGTTATGTAACATTACGATATAACGTATAACGTTATGTAGCATTATGATATAACGTATAACGTTATATGGTAATACATTATAACGTATAACGTTATGTAGCATTACGATATAACGTATAACGTTATATGGTAATACGTTATAACGTATAATGTTATGTAGCATTACGATATAACGTATAACGTTATGCAGTATAACGATATAACGTATAACGTTATATAGTATATCGATATAACGTATAACGTTATATAGTATTACGTTATAACGTATAACGTTACGTAGTATTACGTTATAACGTATAACGTTACGTAGCATTACGATATAACGTATAACGTTAGGTAGTATTACGGCATAACGTATAACGTTATGTAGTATAAGGATATAACGCATAACGTTATGTAGCATTACGATATAATGTATAACGTTATGTAGCATTACGATGTAACGAATAATGTTATGTAGTATTACGTTATAACGTATAACGTTATGTAGCATTACGATATAACGTATAACGTTATGTAGCATTACGATATAACGTATAACGTTATATGGTAATACGTTATAACGTATAATGTTATGTAGCATTACGATATAACGTATAACGTTATGTAGTATAAGGATATAACGTGTAACGTTATGTAGCATAACGATGTAACGTATAACGTTATGTAGCAATACGATATAACGTATGACGTTATATGGTAATACGTTATAACGTATAACGTTATGTAGCATTACGATATAACGTATAATGATATGTAACATTACGATATAACGTATAACGTTATGTAGCATCACGATGTAACGTATAACGTTATGTAGCATTATGATATAACGTATAACGTTATGTAGTATAACGATATAACGTGTAACGTTATGTAGCATTACGATGTAACGTATAACGTTATGTAGCAATACGATATAACGTATGACGTTATATGGTAATACGTTATAACGTATAACGTTATGTAGCATTAAGATATAACGTATAATGATATGTAACATTACGATATAACGTATAACGTTATGTAGCATTACGTTATAACGTATAACGTTATGTAGTATAAGGATATAACGTGTAACGTTATGTAGCATTACGATGTAACGAATAATGTTATGTAGTATTACGTTATAACGTATAACGTTATGTAGCATTACGATATAACGTATAACGTTATGTAGCATTACGATATAACGCATAACGTTATATGGTAATACGTTATAACGTATAATGTTATGTAGCATTACGATATAACGTATAACGTTATGTAGTATAAGGATATAACGTGTAACGTTATGTAGCATAACGATGTAACGTATAACGTTATGTAGCAATACGATATAACGTATGACGTTATATGGTAATACGTTATAACGTATAACGTTATGTAGCATTACGATATAACGTATAATGATATGTAACATTACGATATAACGTATAACGTTATGTAGCATCACGATGTAACGTATAACGTTATGTAGCATTATGATATAACGTATAACGTTATGTAGTATAACGATATAACGTGTAACGTTATGTAGCATTACGATGTAACGTATAACGTTATGTAGCAATACGATATAACGTATGACGTTATATGGTAATACGTTATAACGTATAACGTTATGTAGCATTAAGATATAACGTATAATGATATGTAACATTACGATATAACGTATAACGTTATGTAGCATTACGTTATAACGTATAACGTTATATGGTAATACGTTATAACGTATAACGTTATGTAACATTACGATATAACGTATAACGTTATGCAGCATTACGACATAACGTATAACGTTATATGGTAACACGTTGTAACGTATAATGCTATGTAGCATTACGATATAACGTATAACGTTATGTAGCATTAAGATATAACGTATAACGTTATATGGTAATACGTTATATCGTATAATGTTATGTAGCATTACGATATAACGTATAACGTTATGTAGCATTACGATATAACGTTATATGCTAATACGTTATAACGTATAACGTTATGTAGCATTACGATGTAACGTATAATGTTATGTAGCAATACGATATAACGTATAACCTTACGTAGTATTACGTTATAACGTATAACGTTATGTAGCATTACGATATAACGTATAACGTTATGTAGCATTACGATGTAACGAATAATGTTATGTAGTGTTACGTTATTACGTATAACGATATGTAGCATTACGATATAACGTATAACGTTATGTAGTATAACGATATAACGTATAACGTTATATAGTATATCGATATAACGTATAACGTTATATAGTATTACGTTATAACGTATAACGTTATGTAGCATTATGATATAACGTATAACGTTATGTAGTATAACGATATAACGTATAACGTTATATAGTATATCGATATAACGTATAACGTTATATAGTATTATGATATAACGTATAACGTTATGTAGTATAACGATATAACGTATAACGTTATATAGCATATCGATATAACGTATAACGTTATATAGTATTACGTTATAACGTATAACGTTATGTAGCATTATGATATAACGTATAACGTTATATGGTAATACGTTATAACGTATAACGTTATGTAGCATTACGATGTAACGTATAATGTTATGTAGCAATACGACATAACGTATAACCTTACGTAGTATTACGTTATAACGTATAACGTTATGTAGCATTACGATATAACGTATAACGTTATGTAGCATTACGATGTAACGAATAATGTTATGTAGTATTACGTTATTACGTATAACGATATGTAGCATTATGATATAACGTATAATGTTATGTAGCATTACGATATAACGTATAACGTTATATGGTAATACGTTATAACGTATAACGTTATGTAACATTATGATATAACGCTTAACGTTATGTAGCATTACGATATAACGTATAACGTTATATAGTAATACGTTATAACGTATAATGTTATGTAACATTACGATATAACGTATAACGTTATGTAACATTACGATATAACGTATATCGTTATATGGTAATACGTTATAACGTATAACGTTATGTAACATTTCGATATAACGCTTAACGTTATGTAGCATTACGATATAACGTATAACGTTATGTAGCATTACGATATAACGTATAACGTTATATGGTAATACGTTATAACGTATAATGATATGTAACATTACGATATAACGTATAACGTTAGGTAGCATTACGATATAACGTATAACGTTATATGGTAATACGTTATAACGTATAACGTTATGTAACATTACGATATAACGTATAACGTTATGCAGCATTACGATATAACGTATAACGTTATATGGTAACACGTTGTAACGTATAATGCTATGTAGCATTACGTTATAACGTATAACGTTATGTAGCATTACGATATAACGTATAAAGTTATGTAGCATTACGATGTAACGTATAATGTTATGTAGCATTACGACATAACGTATAACGTTATGTAGTATAACGATATAACGTATAACGTTATATAGTATATCGATATAACGTATAACGTTATATAGTATTACGTTATAACGTATAACGTTACGTAGTATTACGTTATAACGTATAACGTTACGTAGCATTACGATATAACGTATAACGTTATATGGTAATACGTTATAACGTATAACGTTATGTAACATTTCGATATAACGCTTAACATTATGTAGCATTACGATATAACGTATAACGTTATATGGTAATACGTTATAACGTATAATGTTATGTAACATTACGATATAACGTATAACGTTATGTAGCATTACGATATAACGTATAACGTTATATGGTAATACGTTATAACGTATAACATTATGTAACATTACGATATAACGTATAACGTTATGCAGCATTACGATATAACGTATAACGTTATATGGTAACACGTTGTAACGTATAATGCTATGTAGCATTACGATATAACGTATAACGTTATGTAGCATATCGATATAACGTATAACGTTATATAGTATTACGTTATAACGTATAACGTTATGTAGGATTACGTTATAACGTATAACGTTACGTAGTATTACGTAATAAGGTATAACGTTATGTAGCATTACGATATAACGTATAACGTTATGTAGTATTACGTTCTAACGTATAACGTTATGTAGCATTACGATATAACGTATAAAGTTATGTAGCATTACGATGAAACGTATAACGTTATGTAGCATTACGATATAACGTATAACGTTATATGGTAATACGTTATAACGTATAACGTTATGTAACATTACGATATAACGTATAACGTTATGTAGCATTATGATATAACGTATAACGTTATATGGTAATACATTATAACGTATAACGTTATGTAGCATTACGATATAACGTATAACGTTATATGGTAATACGTTATAACGTATAATGTTATGTAGCATTACGATATAACGTATAACGTTATGCAGTATAACGATATAACGTATAACGTTATATAGTATATCGATATAACGTATAACGTTATATAGTATTACGTTATAACGTATAACGTTACGTAGTATTACGTTATAACGTATAACGTTACGTAGCATTACGATATAACGTATAACGTTATATGGTAATACGTTATAACGTATAACGTTATGTAGCAATACGATAGAACGTATAACGTTATAGGTAATACGTTAAAACGTATAATGTTATGTAGCATTACGATATAACGTATAACGCTATGTAGTATAACGATATATCGTATAACGTTATATAGTATTACGTTATAACGTATAACGTTACGTAGTATTACGTTATTACGTATAACGATATGTAGCATTATGATATAACGTATAATGTTATGTAGCATTACGATATAACGTATAACGTTATGTAGCATTACGATATAACGTATAACGTTATATGGTAATACGTTATAACGTATAACGTTATGTAACATTACGATATAACGCTTAACGTTATGTAACATTACGATATAACGTATAACGTTATGTAGCATTATGATATAACGTATAACGTTATATGGTAATACATTATAACGTATAACGTTATGTAGCATTACGATATAACGTATAACGTTATATGGTAATACGTTATAACGTATAATGTTATGTAGCATTACGATATAACGTATAACGTTATGCAGTATAACGATATAACGTATAACGTTATATAGTATATCGATATAACGTATAACGTTATATAGTATTACGTTATAACGTATAACGTTACGTAGTATTACGTTATAACGTATAACGTTACGTAGCATTACGATATAACGTATAACGTTATATGGTAATACGTTATAACGTATAACGTTATGTAGCAATACGATAGAACGTATAACGTTATAGGTAATACGTTAAAACGTATAATGTTATGTAGCATTACGATATAACGTATAACGCTATGTAGTATAACGATATATCGTATAACGTTATATAGTATTACGTTATAACGTATAACGTTACGTAGTATTACGTTATTACGTATAACGATATGTAGCATTATGATATAACGTATAACGTTACGTAGTATTACGTTATAACGTATAACGTTACGTAGCATTACGATATAACGTATAACGTTATATGGTAATACGTTATAACGTATAACGTTATGTAGCAATACGATAGAACGTATAACGTTATAGGTAATACGTTAAAACGTATAATGTTATGTAGCATTACGATATAACGTATAACGCTATGTAGTATAACGATATATCGTATAACGTTATATAGTATTACGTTATAACGTATAACGTTACGTAGTATTACGTTATTACGTATAACGATATGTAGCATTATGATATAACGTATAATGTTATGTAGCATTACGATATAACGTATAACGTTATGTAGCATTACGATATAACGTATAACGTTATATGGTAATACGTTATAACGTATAACGTTATGTAACATTACGATATAACGCTTAACGTTATGTAGCATTACGATATATCGTATAACGTTATATAGTATTACGCTATAACGTATAACGTTACGTAGTATTACGTTATAACGTATAACGTTATGTAGCATTACGATATAACGTATAACGTTATATGGTAATACGTTATAACGTATAATGTTATGTAGCATTACGATATCACGTATAACGTTATGTAGTATAACGATATAACGTATAACGTTATATGATAATACGTTATAACGTATAACGTTATGTGACATTACGATATAACCTATAACGTTATGTAGCATCACGATGTAACGTATAACGTTATTTAGCATTATGAAATAACGTATAACGTTACGTAGTATAACGATATAACGTGTAACGTTATGTAGCACTACGATGTAACGTATAACGTTATGTAGCATTACGATATAACGTATAACGTTATATGGTAATACGTTATAACGTATAACGTTATGTAGCATTACGATGTAACGTATAACGTTATGTAGCATTACGATATAACGTATAACGCTATATGGTAATACGTTATAACGTATAACGTTATGTGACATTACGATATAACGTATAACGTTATGTAGCATCACGATGTAACTTATAACGTTATGTAGCATTACGATATAACGTATAACGTTATATGGTAATAATTTATAACGTATAATGTTATGTAGCATCACGATATAACGTATAACGTTACGTAGTATTACGTTATAACGTATAACGTTATGTAGCATTTATGATATAACGTATAACGTTATGTAGCATTACGATATAACGTATAACGTTATATGGTAATACGTTATAACATATAATGTTATGTAGCATTACGATATAACGTATAACGTTATGTAGCATTACGATATAACGTATAACGCTATATGGTAATACGTTATAACGTATAACGTTATGTAGCATTACGATATAACGTATAACGCTATGTAGTATAACGATATATCGTATAACGTTATATAGTATTACGTTATAACGTATAACGTTACGTAGTATTACGTTATAACGTATAACGTTACGCAGTATTACGGCATAACGTATAACGTTATGTAGCATTACGATGTAACGTATAACGTTTTGTAGCATTACGATATAACGTATAACGTTATGTAGCATTACGATGTAACGAATAATGTTATGTAGTATTACGTTATTACGTATAACGATATGTAGCATTATGATATAACGTATAATGTTATGTAGCATTACGATATAACGTATAACGTTATGTAGCATTACGATATAACGTATAACGTTATATGGTAATACGTTATAACGTATAACGTTATGTAACATTACGATATAACGCTTAACGTTATGTAGCATTACGATATATCGTATAACGTTATATAGTATTACGCTATAACGTATAACGTTACGTAGTATTACGTTATAACGTATAACGTTATGTAGCATTACGATATAACGTATAACGTTATATGGTAATACGTTATAACGTATAATGTTATGTAGCATTACGATATCACGTATAACGTTATGTAGTATAACGATATAACGTATAACGTTATATGATAATACGTTATAACGTATAACGTTATGTGACATTACGATATAACCTATAACGTTATGTAGCATCACGATGTAACGTATAACGTTATTTAGCATTATGAAATAACGTATAACGTTACGTAGTATAACGATATAACGTGTAACGTTATGTAGCACTACGATGTAACGTATAACGTTATGTAGCATTACGATATAACGTATAACGTTATATGGTAATACGTTATAACGTATAACGTTATGTAGCATTACGATGTAACGTATAACGTTATGTAGCATTACGATATAACGTATAACGCTATATGGTAATACGTTATAACGTATAACGTTATGTGACATTACGATATAACGTATAACGTTATGTAGCATCACGATGTTACTTATAACGTTATGTAGCATTACGATATAACGTATAACGTTATATGGTAATAATTTATAACGTATAATGTTATGTAGCATCACGATATAACGTATAACGTTACGTAGTATTACGTTATAACGTATAACGTTATGTAGCATTATGATATAACGTATAACGTTATGTAGCATTACGATATAACGTATAACGTTATATGGTAATACGTTATAACATATAATGTTATGTAGCATTACGATATAACGTATAACGTTATGTAGCATTACGATATAACGTATAACGCTATATGGTAATACGTTATAACGTATAACGTTATGTAGTATTACGATATAACGCATAATGTTATGTAGCATTACGATATAACGTATAACATTATGTAGTATAACGATATAACGTATAACGTTATATAGTATTACGTTATAACGTATAACGTTACGTAGTGTTACGTTATAACGTATAACGTTATGTAGCATTACGATATAACGTATAACGTTATATGGTAATACGTTATAACGTATAACGTTATGAAGCATTACGATGTAACGTATAACGTTATGTAGCATTACGATATAACGTATAACGTTATATGGTAATACGTTATAACGTATAACGTTATGTAACATTACGATATAACGCATAACGTTATGCAGCATTACGATGTAACGTATAACGTTATATGGTAACACGTTGTAACGTATAATGCTATGTAGCATTACGATATAACGTATAACGTTATGTAGCATATCGATATAACGTATAACGTTATATAGTATTACGTTATAACGTATAACGTTATGTAGGATTACGTTATAACGTATAACGTTACGTAGTATTACGTTATAACGTATAACGTTATGTAACATTACGATATAACGCATAACGTTATGCAGCATTACGATGTAACGTATAACGTTATATGGTAACACGTTGTAACGTATAATGCTATGTAGCATTACGATATAACGTATAACGTTATGTAGTATTACGTTATAACGTATAACGTTATGTAGCAATACGATAGAACGTATAACGTTATATGGTAATACGTTATAACGTATAATGTTATGTAGCATTACGATATAACGTATAACGTTATGTAGTATAACGATATAACGTATAACGTTATATAGTATATCGATATAACGTATAACGTTATATAGTATATCGATATAACGTATAACGTTATATAGTATTACGTTATAACGTATAACGTTACGTAGTATTACTTTATAACGTATAACGTTACGTAGTATTACGGCATAACGTATAACGTTATGTAGTATTACGTTATAACGTATAACGCTATGTAGCATTACGATATAACGTATAACGTTATGTAGCATTACGATGTAACGAATAATGTTATGTAGTATTACGTTATTACGTATAACGATATGTAGCATTATGATATAACGTATAATGTTATGTAGCATTACGATATAACGTATAACGTTATATGGTAATACGTTATAACGTATAACGATATATGGTAATACGTTATAACGTATAACGTTATATGGTAATACGTTATAACGTATAACGTTATGAAGCATTACGATGTAACGTATAACGTTATGTAGCATTACGATATAACGTATAACGTTATATGGTAATACGTTATAACGTATAACGTTATGTAACATTACGATATAACGTATAACGTTATGCAGCATTACGATGTAACGTATAACGTTATATGGTAACACGTTGTAACGTATAATGCTATGTAGCATTACGATATAACGTATAACGTTATGTAGCATATCGATATAACGTATAACGTTATATAGTATTACGTTATAACGTATAACGTTATGTAGGATTACGTTATAACGCATAACGTTACGTAGTATTACGTTATAACGTATAACGTTATGTAACATTACGATATAACGTATAACGTTATGTAGTATTACGTTATAACGTATAACGTTATGTAGCAATTCGATAGAACGTATAACGTTATATGGTAATACGTTATAACGTATAATGTTATGTAGCATTACGATATAACGTATAACGTTATGTAGTATAACGATATAACGTATAACGTTATATAGTATATCGATATAACGTATAACGTTATATAGTATATCGATATAACGTATAACGTTATATAGTATTACGTTATAACGTATAACGTTACGTAGTATTACGTTATAACGTATAACGTTACGTAGCATTACGATATAACGTATAACGTTATATGGTAATACGTTATAACGTATAACGTTATGTAGCAATACGATAGAACGTATAACGTTATATGGTAATACGTTATAACGTATAATGTTATGTAGCATTACGATATAACGTATAAAGCTATGTAGTATAACGATATAACGTATAACGTTATATAGTATTACGTTATAACGTATAACGTTATGTAGCATCACCATGTAACGTATAACGTTATGTAGCATTATGATATAACGTATAACGTTATGTAGTATAACGATATAACGTATAACGTTATATAGTATATCGATATAACGTATAACGTTATATAGTATATCGATATAACGTATAACGTTATATAGTATTACGTTATAACGTATAACGTTACGTAGTATTACGTTATAACGTATAACGTTATGTAGCATTACGATATAACGTATAACGTTATATGGTAATACGTTATAACGTATAATGTTATGTAGCATTACGATATAACGTATAACGTTATGTAGCATTACGATGTAACAAATAATGTTATGTAGTATTACGTTATTACGAATAACGATATGTAGCATTATGATATACCGTATAATGTTATGTAGCATTACGATATAACGTATAACGTTATATGGTAATACGTTATAACGTATAACGTTATGTAACATTACGATATAACGCTTAACGTTATGTAGCATTACGATATAACGTATAACGTTATATAGTATTACGCTATAACGTATAACGTTACGTAGTATTACGTTATAACGTATAACGTTATGTAGCATTACGATATAACGTATAACGTTATATGGTAATACGTTATAACGTATAATGTTATGTAGCATTACGATATAACGTATAACGTTATGTAGTATAACGATATAACGTATAACGTTATATGATAATACGTTATAACGTATAACGTTATGTGACATTACGATATAACCTATAACGTTATGTAGCATCACCATGTAACGTATAACGTTATGTAGCATTATGATATAACGTATAACGTTATGTAGTATAACGATATAACGTATAACGTTATATAGTATATCGATATAACGTATAACGTTATGTAGTATAACGATATAACGTATAACGTTATGTAGCATTACGATATAACGTATAACGTTGTATAGTATTACGTTATAACGTATAACGTTATGTAGCATTACGATGTAACGTATAGCATTATGTAGTATAACGATATAACGTATAACGATATACAGTATTACGTTATAACGTATAACGTTACGTAGTATTACGTTATAACGTATAACGTTATGTAGCATTACGATATAACGTATAACGTTGTATAGTATTACGTTATAACGTATAACGTTATGTAGCATTACGATGTAACGTATAACGCTATGTAGCATTACGATATAACGTATAACGTTATACGGTAATACGTTATGACGTATAACGTTATGTAGCATTACGATATAACGTATAACGTTATGTAGTATAACGATATAACGTGTAACGTTATATAGTATTACGTTATAACGTATAACGTTACGTAATATTACGTTATAACGTATAACGTTATGTAGCATTACGATATAACGTATAACGTTGTATAGTATTACGTTAAAACATATAACGTTATGTAGCATTACAATGTAACGTATAACGTTATGCAGCATTACGATATAACGTATAACGCTATGTAGCATCGCGATGTAACGTATAACGTTATGTAGCATTACGATATAACGTACAACGTTATGTAGCACTACGATATAACGTATAACGCTATATGGTAATACGTTATAACGTATAACGTTATGTAGCATTACGATATAAAGTATAATGTTATGTAGCATTACGATATAACGTATAACAATATGTAGTATAACGATATAACGTATAACGTTATACAGTATTACTTTATAACGTATAACGTTACGTAGTATTACTTTATAACGTATAACGTTATAGAGCATTACGATATAACGTATAACGTTGAATAGTATTACGTTATAACGTATAACGTTATGTAGCATTACCATGTAACGTATAACGTTATGTAGCATTACGATGTAACGTATAACGTTTTGTAGCATTACGATATAACGTATAACGCTATATGGTAATACGTTATAACGTATAACGTTATGTAGCATTACGATATAACGTATAACGTTATGTAGCATTACGATATAACGTATAACTTTATATGGTAATACGTTATAACCTATAACGTTATGTAGCATTACGATGTAACGTATAACGTTTTGTAGCATTACGATATAACGTATAACGCTATATGGTAATACGTTATAATGTATAACGTTATGTGACATTACGATGTAACGTATAACGTTATGTAGCATTACGATATAACGTATAACGTTATGTAGCATTACGATGTAACGTATAACGTTATGTAGCATTACGATATAACGTATAACGTTATATGGTAATACGTTATAACGTATAATGTTATGTAGCATTACGATATAACGTATAACGTTATGTAGTATAACGATATACCGTATAACGTTATATGATAAAACGTCATAACGCATAACGTTATGTGATATTACGATATAACGTATAACGTTATGTAACATTACGATATAAGGCTTAACGTTATGTCGCATTACGATATAACGTATAACGTTATATAGTATTACGCTATAACGTATAACGTTACGTAGTATTACGATATAACGTATAACGATAAATAGCATCACGTTGTAACGTATAACGTTATGTAGCATTACGATATAACGTATAACGTTATGTAGTATAACGATATAACGTGTAACGTTATATAGTATTACGTTATAACGTATAACGTTACGTAATATTACGTTATAACGTATAACGTTATGTAGCATTACGATATAACGTATAACGTTGTATAGTATTACGTTAAAACATATAACGTTATGTAGCATTACAATGTAACGTATAACGTTATGTAGCATTACGATATAACGTATAACGCTATGTAGCATCGCGATGTAACGTATAACGTTATGTAGCATTACGATATAACGTACAACGTTATGTAGCATTACGATATAACGTATAACGCTATATGGTAATACGTTATAACGTATAACGTTATGTAGCATTACGATATAAAGTATAATGTTATGTAGCATTACGATATAACGTATAACAATATGTAGTATAACGATATAACGTATAACGTTATACAGTATTACTTTATAACGTATAACGTTACGAAGTATTACGTTATAACGTATAACGTTATAGAGCAGTACGATATAACGTATAACGTTGAATAGTATTACGTTATAACGTATAACGTTATGTAGCATTACCATGTAACGTATAACGTTATGTAGTATTACGATATAACGTATAACGTTTTGTAGCATTACGATATAACGTATAACGCTATATGGTAATACGTTATAACGTATAACGTTATGTAGCATTACGATATAACGTATAACGTTATGTAGCATTACGATATAACGTATAACTTTATATGGTAATACGTTATAACCTATAACGTTATGTAGCATTACGATGTAACGTATAACGTTTTGTAGCATTACGATATAACGTATAACGCTATATGGTAATACGTTATAATGTATAACGTTATGTGACATTACGATGTAACGTATAACGTTATGTAGCATTACGATATAACGTATAACGTTATGTAGCATTACGATGTAACGTATAACGTTATGTAGCATTACGATATAACGTATAACGTTATATGGTAATACGTTATAACGTATAATGTTATGTAGCATTACGATATAACGTATAACGTTATGTAGTATAACGATATACCGTATAACGTTATATGATAAAACGTCATAACGCATAACGTTATGTGATATTACGATATAACGTATAACGTTATGTAGCATCACGATGTAACGTATAACGTTATGTAGCTTTACGATATAACGTATAACGTTATATGGTAATACGTTATAACGTATAACGTTATGTAGCATTAAGATATAAGGTATAAAGTTGTATAGTATTACGTTATAACGTATAACGTTATGTAGCATTACGATGTAACGTATAACGTTATGTAGCATTTCGATATAACGTATAACGTTATATGGTAATACGTTATAACGTATAACGTTATGTAACATTACGATATAACGCTTAACGTTATGTCGCATTACGATATAACGTATAACGTTATATAGTATTACGCTATAACGTATAACGTTACGTAGTATTACGTTATAACGTATAACGTTATGTAGCATTACGATATAACGTATAACGTTATGTAGTATTACGTTATAAGGTATAACGTTATGTAGCATTACGATATAACGTATAACGTTATGTCATTATTACGTTATATCGTATAACGTTATGCAGCATTACGATATAACGTATAACGTTATGTAGCATTACGATGTAACGTATAACGTTATGTAGCATTACGATATAACGTATAACGTTATATGGTAATACGTTATAACGTATAACGTTATGTAACATTACGATATAACGTATAACGTTATATGGTAATACGTTATAACGTATAATGTTATGTAGCATTACGATATAACGTATAACGTTATGTAGTATAACGATATAACGTATAACGTTATATAGTATTGCGTTACAACGTATAACGTTACATAGTATTACGTTACAACGTATATCGTTATGTAGCATTACGATATAACGTATAACGTTATATAGTATTACGTTATAACGTATAACGTTATGTAACATTACGATATAACGCTTAACGTTATGTAGCATTACGATATAACGTATAACGTTATATAGTATTACGCTATAACGTATAACGTTACGTATTATTACGTTATAACGTATAACGTTATAGAGCATTACGATATAACGTATAACGTTGAATAGTATTACGTTATAACGTATAATGTTATGTAGCATTACGATATAACGTATAACGCTATATGGTAATACGTTATAACGTATAACGTTATGTAGCATTACGATATAAAGTATAATGTTATGTAGCATTACGATATAACGTATAACAATATGTAGTATAACGATATAACGTATAACGTTATACAGTATTACTTTATAACGTATAACGTTACGAAGTATTACGTTATAACGTATAACGTTATAGAGCAGTACGATATAACGTATAACGTTGAATAGTATTACGTTATAACGTATAACGTTATGTAGCATTACCATGTAACGTATAACGTTATGTAGTATTACGATATAACGTATAACGTTTTGTAGCATTACGATATAACGTATAACGCTATATGGTAATACGTTATAACGTATAACGTTATGTAGCATTACGATATAACGTATAACGTTATGTAGCATTACGATATAACGTATAACTTTATATGGTAATACGTTATAACCTATAACGTAATGTAGCATTACGATGTAACGTATAACGTTTTGTAGCATTACGATATAACGTATAACGCTATATGGTAATACGTTATAATGTATAACGTTATGTGACATTACGATGTAACGTATAACGTTATGTAGCATTACGATATAACGTATAACGTTATGTAGCATTACGATGTAACGTATAACGTTATGTAGCATTACGATATAACGTATAACGTTATATGGTAATACGTTATAACGTATAATGTTATGTAGCATTACGATATAACGTATAACGTTATGTAGTATAACGATATACCGTATAACGTTATATGATAAAACGTCATAACGCATAACGTTATGTGATATTACGATATAACGTATAACGTTATGTAGCATCACGATGTAACGTATAACGTTATGTAGCTTTACGATATAACGTATAACGTTATATGGTAATACGTTATAACGTATAACGTTATGTAGCATTAAGATATAACGTATAAAGTTGTATAGTATTACGTTATAACGTATAACGTTATGTAGCATTACGATGTAACGTATAACGTTATGTAGCATTTCGATATAACGTATAACGTTATATGGTAATACGTTATAACGTATAACGTTATGTAACATTACGATATAACGCTTAACGTTATGTCGCATTACGATATAACGTATAACGTTATATAGTATTGCGTTACAACGTATAACGTTACATAGTATTACGTTACAACGTATATCGTTATGTAGCATTACGATATAACGTATAACGTTATATAGTATTACGTTATAACGTATAACGTTATGTAACATTACGATATAACGCTTAACGTTATGTAGCATTACGATATAACGTATAACGTTATATAGTATTACGCTATAACGTATAACGTTACGTATTATTACGTTATAACGTATAACGTTATAGAGCATTACGATATAACGTATAACGTTGAATAGTATTACGTTATAACGTATAATGTTATGTAGCATTACGATATAACGTATAACGTTATATGGTAATACGTTATAACGTATAACGTTATGTAACATTACGATATAACGCTTAACGTTATGTAGCATTACGATATAACGTATAACGTTATATAGTATTACGCTATAACGTATAACGTTACGTAGTATTACGTTATAACGTATAACGTTATATAGTATATCGATATAACGTATAACGTTATATGGTAATACGTTATAACGTATAATGTTATGTAGCATTACGATATAACGTATAACGTTATATAGTATAACGATATAACGTATAACGTTATATGATAATACGTTATAACGTATAACGTTATGTAGCATTACGATATAACGTATAACGTTATGTA
This sequence comes from Bombus lapidarius, assembly GCA_936014575.1. Classification (NCBI taxonomy): domain Eukaryota; kingdom Metazoa; phylum Arthropoda; class Insecta; order Hymenoptera; family Apidae; genus Bombus; species Bombus lapidarius. The sequence continues at coordinate 2,672,664 of CAKXZU010000031.1, read as the reverse complement.
GCATTACGATATAACGTATAACGCTATATGGTAATACGTTATAACGTATAACGTTATGTAGCATTACGATATAACGCTTAACGTTATGTAGCATTACGATATAACGTATAACGTTATATAGTATTGCGCTATAACGTGTAACGTTACGTAGTATTACGTTATACCGTATAACGTTATGTAACATTACGATATAACGTATAACGTTGTATGGTAATACGTTATAACGTGTTAATGTTATGTAGCATCACGATGTAACGTATAACGTTATGTAGCATTACGATATAACGTATAACGTTATGTAGCATTACGATATAACGTATAACGCTATATGGTAATACGTTATAACGTATAATGTTATGTAGCATTACGATATAACGTATAACGTTACGTAGTATTACGTTATAACGTATAACGTTTCGTAGCATTATGATATAACGTATAACGTTATGTAGCAATACCATATAACGTATAACGTTATATGGTAATACGTTATAACGTATAATGTTATGTAGCATTGCGATATAACGTATAACGTTATGTAGCATTACGATATAACGTATAACGCTATATGGTAATACGTTATAACGTATAACGTTATGTAGCATTACGATATAACGTATAATGTTATGTAGCATTACGATATAACGTATAACTTTATATAGTATTAAGCTATAACGTATAACGTTACGTAGTATTACGTTATAACGTATAACGTTATGTAACATTACGATATAACGTATAACGTTATATGGTAATACGTTATAACGTATAACGTTGTGTAGCATTACGATATAACGTATAACGTTGTATAGTATTACGTTAAAACATATAACGTTATGTAGCATTACAATGAAACGTATAACGTTATGTAGCATTACGATATAACGTATAACGCTATGTAGCATCGCGATGTAACGTATAACGTTATGTAGCATTACGATATAACGTACAACGTTATGTAGCATTACGATATAACGTATAACGCTATATGGTAATACGTTATAACGTATAACGTTATGTAGCATTACGATATAACGTATAATGTTATGTAGCATTACGATATAACGTATAACATTATGTAGTATAACGATATAACGTATAACGTTATACAGTATTACTTTATAACGTATAACGTTACGTAGTATTACGTTATAACGTATAACGTTATAGAGCATTACGATATAACGTATAACGTTGAATAGTATTACGTTATAACGTATAACGTTATGTAGCATTACGATATAACGTATAACGTTATGTAGTATAACGATATAACGTATAACGTTATATAGTATTGCGTTATAACGTATAATGTTATGTAGCATTACGATATAACGTATAACGTTATGTAGTATAACGATATAACGTATAACGTTATATAGTATTGCGTTACAACGTATAACGTTACATAGTATTACGATATAACGTATAACGTTATGTTGCATTACGATGTAACGTATAACGTTATGTAGTATTACGCTATAACGTATAACGTTATGTAGCACTACGATATAACGTATAACGTTATGTGACATTACGATATAACGTATAACGTTATTGAGCATCACGATGTAACGTATAACGTTATGTAGCATTACGATATAACGTATAACGTTATATGGTAATACGTTATAACGTATAATGTTATGTAGCATTACGATATAACGTATAACGTTACGTAGTATTACGTTATAACGTATAACGTTATGTAGCATTACGATGTAAGGTATAACGTTGTATAGTATTACGTTAAAACGTATAACGATATGTAGCATTACAATGTAACGTATAACGTTATGTAGCATTACGATAAAACGTATAACGCTATGTAGCATCACGATGTAACGTATAACGTTATGTAGCATTACGATATAACGTATAACGTTATGTAGCATTACGATATAACGTATAACATTATGTAGTATAACGATATAACGTATAACGTTATACAGTATTACGTTATAACATATAACATTACGTAGTATTACGTTATAACGTATAACGTTATGTAGCATTACGATATAACGTATAACGTTATGTAGCATTACGATATAACGTATAACGTTATGTAGTATAACGATATAACGTGTAACGTTATATAGTATTACGTTATAACGTATAACGTTATGTAGCATTACGATGTAACGTATAACGTTATGTAGCATTACGATATAATGTATAACGTTTTGTAGCATTACGATATAACGTATAACGCTATATGGTAATACGTTATAATGTATAACGTTATGTAGCATTACGATATAACGTATAATGTTATGTAGCATTACGATATAACGTATAACGCTATATGGTAATACGTTATAACGTATAGCCTTATGTAGCATTACGATATAACGTATAACGCTATATGGTAATACGTTATAACGTATAGCCTTATCTAGCATTACGATATAACGTATAATGTTATGTAGCATTACGATATAACGTATGACATTATGTAGTATAACGATATAACGTATAACGTTATACAGTATTACGTTACAACGTATAACGTTATATAGTATTACGTTATAACGTATAACGTTATGTAGCATTACGATATAACGTATAACGCTATGTTGCATTACGATGTAACGTATAACGTTATGTAGTATTACGTTATAACGTATAGCGTTATGTAGCACTACGATATAACGTATAACGTTATGTAGCATTACGATGTAACGTATAACGTTATGTAGCATTACGATATAACGTATAACGTTATATGGTAATACGTTATAACCTATAACGTTATGTAGCATTACGATATAACGTATAACGTTATATGGTAATACGTTATAACGTATAATGTTATGTAGCATTACGATATAACGTATAACGTTATGTAGTATAACGATATAACGTATAACGTTATATGATAATACGTTATAACGTATAACGTTATGTGACATTGCGATATAACGTATAACGTTATGTAGCATCACGATGTAACGTATAACGTCATGTAGCATTACGATATAACGTATAACGTTATATGGTAATACGTTATTACGTATAACGTTATATGGTAATACGTTATAACGTATAACGTTATGTATCTTTACGATATAACGTATAACGTTATGTAGCATCACGATGTAACGTATAACGTCATGTAGCATTACGATATAACGTATAACGTTATATGGTAATACGTTATAACGTATAACGTTATATGGTAATACGTTATAACGTATAACGTTATATGGTAATACGTTATAACGTATAACGTTATGTATCTTTACGATATAACGTATAACGTTATGTAGCATTACGATATAACGTATAACGTTATATGGTAATACGTTATAACGTATAACGTTATGTAGCATTACGATGTAACGTATAACGTTATGTAGCATTACGATATAACGTATAACGTTATATGGTAATACGTTATAACGTATAACGTTATGTGACATTACGATATAACGTATAACGATATGTAGCATCACGATGTAACGTATAACGTTATGTAGCATTCCGATATAACGTATAACGTTATATGGTAATACGTTATATCGTATAACGTTATATGGTAATACGTTATAACGTATAACGTTATGTAACATTACGATATAACGTATAACGTTATGTAGCATTACGATATAACGTATAACTTTATATGGTAATACGTTATAACGTATAACGTTATGTGACATTACGATATATCGTATAACGTTATGTAGCATCACGATATAACGTATAACGTTATGTAGCATTACGATATAACGTATAACATTATATGGTAATACGTTATAACGTATAACGTTATGTAGCATTACGATATAACGTATAACGTTATATGGTCATACGTTATAACGTATAACGTTATGTAGTATTACGATATAACGTATAACATTATATGGTAATACGTTATAACGTATAACGTTATGTAGCATTCCGATATAACGTATAACGTTATATGGTAATACGTTATAACGTAGAACGTTATGTAACATTACGATATAACGTATAACGTTATGTAGCATCACGATGTAACGTATAACGTTATGTAGCATTACGATGTAACGTATAACGTTATGTAGCATTACGATATAACGTATAACGTTATGTAGCATTACGATGTAACGTATAACGTTATGTAGCATTACGATATAACGTATAACTTTATATGGTAATACGTTATAACGTATAACGTTATGTGACATTACGATATATCGTATAACGTTATGTAGCATCACGATATAACGTATAACGTTATGTAGCATTACGATATAACGTATAACATTATATGGTAATACGTTATAACGTATAACGTTATGTAGCATTCCGATATAACGTATAACGTTATATGGTAATACGTTATAACGTAGAACGTTATGTAACATTACGATATAACGTATAACGTTATATGGTCATACGTTATAAAGTATAACGTTATGTAGTATTACGATATAACGTATAACATTATATGGTAATACGTTATAACGTATAACGTTATGTAGCATTCCGATATAACGTATAACGTTATATGGTAATACGTTATAACGTAGAACGTTATGTAACATTACGATATAACGTATAACGTTATGTAGCATCACGATGTAACGTATAACGTTATGTAGCATTACGATGTAACGTATAACGTTATGTAGCATTACGATATAACGTATAACGTTATGTAGCATTACGATGTAACGTATAACGTTATGTAGCATTACGATATAACGTATAACTTTATATGGTAATACGTTATAACGTATAACGTTATGTAACATTACGATATAACGTATAACGTTATGTAGCATTACGATATAACGTATAACTTTATATGGTAATACGTTATAACGTATAACGTTATGTGACATTACGATATATCGTATAACGTTATGTAGCATCACGATATAACGTATAACGTTATGTAGCATTACGATATAACGTATAACATTATATGGTAATACGTTATAACGTATAACGTTATGTAGCATTACGATATAACGTATAACGTTATATGGTCATACGTTATAACGTATAACGTTATGTAGTATTACGATATAACGTATAACATTATATGGTAATACGTTATAACGTATAACGTTATGTAGCATTCCGATATAACGTATAACGTTATATGGTAATACGTTATAACGTAGAACGTTATGTAACATTACGATATAACGTATAACGTTATGTAGCATCACGATGTAACGTATAACGTTATGTAGCATTACAATGTAACGTATAACGTTATGTAGCATTACGATATAACGTATAACGTTATGTAGCATTACGATGTAACGTATAACGTTATGTAGCATTACGATATAACGTATAACGTTATATGGTAATACGTTATAACGTATAATGTTATGTAGCATTACAATATAACCTATAACGTTATGTAGCATAACGATATAACGTATAACGTTATATAGTATTACGTTATAACGTAGAACGTTATGTAGTAATACGTTATAACGTATAACGTTACGTAGTATTACGTTATAACGTATAACGTTATGTAGCATTACGATATAACGTATAACGTTATGTAGTATTACGTTATAACGTATAACGTTATGTAGCATTACGATATAACGTATAACGTTATGCACCATTACGATATAACGTATAACGTTATGTAGCATTACGATATAACGTATAACGTTATGTAGCATTACGATATAACGTATAATGTTATATGGTAATACGTTATAACGTATAACGTTATGTAGCATTACGATATAACGTATAACGTTATATGGTAATACGTTATAACGTATAATGTTATGTAGCATTACGATATAACGTATAACGTTATGTAGTATAACGATATACCGTATAACGTTATATGATAAAACGTTATAACGTATAACGTTATGTGATATTACGATATAGCGTATAACGTTATGTAACATAACGATATAACGTATAACGTTATATAGTATTACGTTATAACGTAGAACGTTATGTAGTATTACGTTATAACGTATAACGTTATGTAGCATTACGATATAACGTATAACGCTATGTAGCATTACGATGTAACGTATAACGTTATGTAGTATTACGTTATAACGTATAACGTTATACGTTACATCGTAATGCTACATAGCGTTATACGTTATATCGTAATGCTACATAACGTTATACGTTATAACGTAATACTACATAACGTTCTACGTTATAACGTAATACTATATAACGTTATACGTTATATCGTTATGTTACATAACGTTATACGCTATATCGTAATATCACATAACGTTATACGTTATAACGTTTTATCATATAACGTTATGTAGTATACGATATACCGTATAACGTTATATGATAAAACGTTATAACGTATAACGTTATGTGATATTACGATATAGCGTTAGAACGTTATGTAGTATTACGTTATAACGTATAACGTTACGTAGTATTACGTTATAACGTATAACGTTATGTAGCATTACGATATAACGTATAACGTTATGTAGTATTACGTTATAACGTATAACGTTATATGGTAATACGTTATAACGTATAACGTTATGTAGCATTACGATGTAACGTATAACGTTATGTAGCATTCCGATATAACGTATAACGTTATATGGTAATACGTTATAACGTATAACGTTATGTAACATTACGATATAACGTTTAACGTCATGCAGCATTACGATATAACGTATAACGTTATATGGTAATACGTTATAACGTATAATGTTATGTAGCATTACGATATAACCTATAACGTTATGTAGCATAACGATATAACGTATAACGTTATATAGTATTACGTTATAACGTAGAACGTTATGTAGTATTACGTTATAACGTATAACGTTACGTAGTATTACGTTATAACGTATAACGTTATGTAGCATTACGATATAACGTATAACGTTATGTAGTATTACGTTATAACGTATAACGTTATGTAGCATTACGATATAACGTATAACGTTATGTACCATTACGATATAACGAATCTGATAGAGTGTGTATTACGATATAACGTATAATGTTATATGGTAATACGTTATAACGTATAACGTTATGTAGCATTACGATATAACGTATAACGTTATATGGTAATACGTTATAACGTATAACGTTATGTAGCATTACGATATAACGTATAACGTTATATGGTAAAACGTTATAACGTATAATGTTATGTAGCATTACGATATAACGTATAACGTTATGTAGTATAACGATATAACGTATAACGTTATGTAGCATTACGATGTAACGTATAACGTTATGTAGCATTACGATATAACGTATAACGTTATATGGTAATACGTTATAACGTATAACGTTATGTAACATTACGATATAACGTATAACGTTATGTAGCATTACGATATAACGTATAACGATATACGGTAATACGTTATAACGTATAACGCTATGTAGCATTACATTATAACGTATAACGTTATATGGTAATACGTTATAAGTTATAACGTTATGTAGCATTACGATATAACGTATAACGTTATATGGTAATACGTTATAACGTATAATGTTATGTAGCATTACGATATAACGTATAACGTTATGTAGTATAACGATATAACGTATAACGCTATGTAGCATTACGATGTAACGTATAACGTTATGTAGCATTACGATATAACGTATAACGTTATGTACCATTACGATGTAACGTATAACGTTATATAGTAATACGTTATAACGTATAACGTTATGTAGCATTACGATGTAACGCATAACGTTATGTAGCATTACGATATAACGTATAACGTTATGTGACATTACGATATAACGTATAACGTCATACGGTAATACGTTATAACGTATAATGTTATGTAGCATTACGATGTAACGCATAACGTTATGTAGCATTACGATATAACGTATAACGTTATGTGACATTACGATATAACGTATAACGTCATACGGTAATACGTTATAACGTATAACGTTATGTAACATTACGATATAACGTATAACGTTATGTAGCATTACGATATAACGTATAACGTTATATAGTAATACGTTATAACGTATAACGTTATGTAGCATTACGATGTAACGCATAACGTTATGTAGCATTACGATATAACGTATAACGTTATGTGACATTACGATATAACGTATAACGTCATACGGTAATACGTATATAACGTATAATGTTATGTAGCATTACGATATAACGTATAACGTTATATGGTAATACGTTATAACGTATAACGTTATGTAGCATTACGATGTAACGTATAACGTTATGTAGCATTCCGATATAACGTATAACGTTATATGGTAATACGTTATAACGTATAACGTTATGTATCATTACGATATAACGTATAACGTCATGCAGCATTACGATATAACGTATAACGTTATATGGTAATACGTTATAACGTATAATGTTATGTAGCATTACAATATAACCTATAACGTTATGTAGCATAACGATATAACGTATAACGTTATATAGTATTACGTTATAACGTAGAACGTTATGTAGTAATACGTTATAACGTATAACGTTACGTAGTATTACGTTATAACGTATAACGTTATGTAGCATTACGATATAACGTATAACGTTATGTAGTATTACGTTATAACGTATAACGTTATGTAGCATTACGATATAACGTATAACGTTATGCACCATTACGATATAACGTATAACGTTATGTAGCATTACGATATAACGTATAACGTTATGTAGCATTACGATATAACGTATAATGTTATATGGTAATACGTTATAACGTATAACGTTATGTAGCATTACGATATAACGTATAACGTTATATGGTAATACGTTATAACGTATAATGTTATGTAGCATTACGATATAACGTATAACGTTATGTAGTATAACGATATACCGTATAACGTTATATGATAAAACGTTATAACGTATAACGTTATGTGATATTACGATATAGCGTATAACGTTATGTAACATAACGATATAACGTATAACGTTATATAGTATTACGTTATAACGTAGAACGTTATGTAGTATTACGTTATAACGTATAACGTTATGTAGCATTACGATATAACGTATAACGCTATGTAGCATTACGATGTAACGTATAACGTTATGTAGTATTACGTTATAACGTATAACGTTATGTAGCATTACGATATAACGTATAACGTTATGTAGCATTACGATATATCGTATAACGTTATGCACCATTACGATATAACGTATAACGTTATGTAGCATTACGATATAACGTATAATGTTATATGGTAATACGTTATAACGTATAACGTTATGTAGCATTACGATATAACGTATAACGTTATATGGTAATACGTTATAACGTATAATGTTATGTAGCATTACGATATAACGTATAACGTTATGTAGTATAACGATATAACGTATAACGTTATATAGTATTACGTTATAACGTAGAACGTTATGTAGTATTACGTTATAACGTATAACGTTACGTAGTATTACGTTATAACGTATAACGTTATGTAGCATTACGATATAACGTATAACGTTATGTAGTATTACGTTATAACGTATAACGTTATATGGTAATACGTTATAACGTATAACGTTATGTAGCATTACGATGTAACGTATAACGTTATGTAGCATTCCGATATAACGTATAACGTTATATGGTAATACGTTATAACGTATAACGTTATGTAACATTACGATATAACGTTTAACGTCATGCAGCATTACGATATAACGTATAACGTTATATGGTAATACGTTATAACGTATAATGTTATGTAGCATTACGATATAACCTATAACGTTATGTAGCATAACGATATAACGTATAACGTTATATAGTATTACGTTATAACGTAGAACGTTATGTAGTATTACGTTATAACGTATAACGTTACGTAGTATTACGTTATAACGTATAACGTTATGTAGCATTACGATATAACGTATAACGTTATGTAGTATTACGTTATAACGTATAACGTTATGTAGCATTACGATATAACGTATAACGTTATGTACCATTACGATATAACGTATAACGTTATGTAGCATTACGATATAACGTATAATGTTATATGGTAATACGTTATAACGTATAACGTTATGTAGCATTACGATATAACGTATAACGTTATATGGTAATACGTTATAACGTATAACGTTATGTAGCATTACGATATAACGTATAACGTTATATGGTAAAACGTTATAACGTATAATGTTATGTAGCATTACGATATAACGTATAACGTTATGTAGTATAACGATATAACGTATAACGTTATGTAGCATTACGATGTAACGTATAACGTTATGTAGCATTACGATATAACGTATAACGTTATATGGTAATACGTTATAACGTATAACGTTATGTAACATTACGATATAACGTATAACGTTATGTAGCATTACGATATAACGTATAACGATATACGGTAATACGTTATAACGTATAACGCTATGTAGCATTACATTATAACGTATAACGTTATATGGTAATACGTTATAAGTTATAACGTTATGTAGCATTACGATATAACGTATAACGTTATATGGTAATACGTTATAACGTATAATGTTATGTAGCATTACGATATAACGTATAACGTTATGTAGTATAACGATATAACGTATAACGCTATGTAGCATTACGATGTAACGTATAACGTTATGTAGCATTACGATATAACGTATAACGTTATGTACCATTACGATGTAACGTATAACGTTATATAGTAATACGTTATAACGTATAACGTTATGTAGCATTACGATGTAACGCATAACGATATGTAGCATTACGATATAACGTATAACGTTATGTGACATTACGATATAACGTATAACGTCATACGGTAATACGTTATAACGTATAATGTTATGTAGCATTACGATGTAACGCATAACGTTATGTAGCATTACGATATAACGTATAACGTTATGTGACATTACGATATAACGTATAACGTCATACGGTAATACGTTATAACGTATAACGTTATGTAACATTACGATATAACGTATAACGTTATGTAGCATTACGATATAACGTATAACGTTATATAGTAATACGTTATAACGTATAACGTTATGTAGCATTACGATGTAACGCATAACGTTATGTAGCATTACGATATAACGTATAACGTTATGTGACATTACGATATAACGTATAACGTCATACGGTAATACGTTATAACGTATAATGTTATGTAGCATTACGATCGTATAACGTTATATGGTAATACGTTATAACGTATAACGTTATGTAGCATTACGATGTAACGTATAACGTTATGTAGCATTCCGATATAACGTATAACGTTATATGGTAATACGTTATAACGTATAACGTTATGTAACATTACGATATAACGTATAACGTCATGCAGCATTACGATATAACGTATAACGTTATATGGTAATACGTTATAACGTATAATGTTATGTAGCATTACGATATAACCTATAACGTTATGTAGCATAACGATATAACGTATAACGTTATATAGTATTACGTTATAACGTAGAACGTTATGTAGTATTACGTTATAACGTATAACGTTACGTAGTATTACGTTATAACGTATAACGTTATGTAGCATTACGATATAACGTATAACGTTATGTAGTATTACGTTATAACGTATAACGTTATGTAGCATTACGATATAACGTATAACGTTATGTACCATTACGATATAACGTATAACGTTATGTAGCATTACGATATAACGTATAATGTTATATGGTAATACGTTATAACGTATAACGTTATGTAGCATTACGATATAACGTATAACGTTATATGGTAATACGTTATAACGTATAACGTTATGTAGCATTACGATATAACGTATAACGTTATATGGTAAAACGTTATAACGTATAATGTTATGTAGCATTACGATATAACGTATAACGTTATGTAGTATAACGATATAACGTATAACGTTATGTAGCATTACGATGTAACGTATAACGTTATGTAGCATTACGATATAACGTATAACGTTATATGGTAATACGTTATAACGTATAACGTTATGTAACATTACGATATAACGTATAACGTTATGTAGCATTACGATATAACGTATAACGATATACGGTAATACGTTATAACGTATAACGCTATGTAGCATTACGATATAACGTATAACGTTATATGGTAATACGTTATAAGTTATAACGTTATGTAGCATTACGATATAACGTATAACGTTATATGGTAATACGTTATAACGTATAATGTTATGTAGCATTACGATATAACGTATAACGTTTTATGGTAATACGTTATATCGTATATCGTTATATGGTAATACGTTATAACGTATAACGTTATGTAACATTACGATATAACGTATAACGTTATGTAGCATTACGATATAACGTATAACGTTATATAGTAATACGTTATAACGTATAACGTTATGTAGCATTACGATGTAACGCATAACGTTATGTAGCATTACGATATAACGTATAACGTTATGTGACATTACGATATAACGTATAACGTCATACGGTAATACGTTATAACGTATAATGTTATGTAGCATTACGATATAACGTATAACGTTATATGGTAATACGTTATAACGTTTTACGTTATGTAGCATCACGATGTAACGTATAACGTTATGTAGCATTCCGATATAACGTATAACGTTATATGGTAATACGTTATAACGTATAACGTTATGTAGCATTACGATGTAACGTATAACGTTATGTAGCATTACGATATAACGTATAACGTTATATGGTAATACGTTATAACGTATAACGTTAAGAGACATTACGATATAACGTATAACGTTATGTAGCATCACGATGTAACGTATAACGTTATGTAGCATTCCGATATAACGTATAACGTTATATAGTAATACGTTATAACGTATAACGTTATGTAGCATTACGATGTAACGTATAACGTTATGTAGCATTACGATGTAACGTATAACGTTATATGGTAATGCGTTATAACGTATAACGTTATGTAGCATTACGATATAACGTATAACGTTATGTACCATTACGATATAACGTATAACGTTATATGGTAATACGTTATAACGTATAATGTTATGTAGCATTACGATATAACGTATAACGTTATACGGTAATACGTTATAACGTATAACGTTATGTAGTATAACGATATAACGTATAACGCTATGTAGCATTACGATGTAACGTATAACGTTATGTAGCATTACGATATAACGTATAACGTTATGTACCATTACGATGTAACGTATAACGTTATGTAGCATTACGATATAACGTATAACATTATATGGTAATACGTTATAACGTATAACGTTATGTAGCATTACGATATAACGTATAACGTTATATGGTCATACGTTATAACGTATAATGTTATGTAGCATTACGATATAACGTTTTACGTTATGTAGCATCACGATGTAACGTATAACGTTATGTAGCATTCCGATATAACGTATAACGTTATATGGTAATACGTTATAACGTATAACGTTATGTAGCATTACGATGTAACGTATAACGTTATGTAGCATTACGATATAACGTATAACGTTATATGGTAATACGTTATAACGTATAACGTTAAGAGACATTACGATATAACGTATAACGTTATGTAGCATCACGATGTAACGTATAACGTTATGTAGCATTCCGATATAACGTATAACGTTATATAGTAATACGTTATAACGTATAACGTTATGTAGCATTACGATGTAACGTATAACGTTATGTAGCATTACGATATAACGTATAACGTTATGTAGCATTACGATGTAACGTATAACGTTATATGGTAATGCGTTATAACGTATAACGTTATGTAGCATTACGATATAACGGATAACGTTATGTACCATTACGATATAACGTATAACGTTATATGGTAATACGTTATAACGTATAATGTTATGTAGCATTACGATATAACGTATAACGTTATGCAGTATAACGATATACCGTATAACGTTATATGATAAAACGTTATAACGTATAACGTTATGTGATATTACGATATAGCGTATAACGTTATGTAACATTACGATATAACGTATAACGTTATGTAGCAATACGATATAACGTATAACGTTATATGGTAATACGTTATAACGTATAACGTTATGTAGCATTACGATGTAACGTATAACGTTATGTAGCATTACGATATAACGTATAACGTTATATGGTAATACGTTATAACGTATAACGTTATGTAGCATTACGATATAACGTATAACGTTATATGGTAAAACGTTATAACGTATAATGTTATGTAGCATTACGATATAACGTATAACGTTATGTAGCATTCCGATATAACGTATAACGTTATATGGTAATACGTTATAACGTATAACGTTATGTAGCATTACGATGTAACGTATAACGTTATGTAGCATTACGATATAACGTATAACGTTATATGGTAATACGTTATAACGTATAACGTTAAGAGACATTACGATATAACGTATAACGTTATGTAGCATCACGATGTAACGTATAACGTTATGTAGCATTCCGATATAACGTATAACGTTATATAGTAATACGTTATAACGTATAACGTTATGTAGCATTACGATGTAACGTATAACGTTATGTAGCATTAGGATGTAACGTATAACGTTATATGGTAATGCGTTATAACGTATAACGTTATGTAGCATTACGATATAACGTATAACGTTATGTACCATTACGATATAACGTATAACGTTATATGGTAATACGTTATAACGTATAATGTTATGTAGCATTACGATATAACGTATAACGTTATGTAGTATAACGATATACCGTATAACGTTATATGATAAAACGTTATAACGTATAACGTTATGTGATATTACGATATAGCGTATAACGTTATGTAACATTACGATATAACGTATAACGTTATGTAGCATTACGATATAACGTATAACGTTATATGGTAATACGTTATAACGTATAACGTTATGTAGCATTACGATATAACGTATAACGTTATATGGTAAAACGTTATAACGTATAATGTTATGTAGCATTACGATATAACGTATAACGTTATGTAGTATAACGATATAACGTATAACGTTATGTAGCATTACGATGTAACGTATAACGTTATGTAGCATTACGATATAACGTATAACGTTATATGGTAATACGTTATAACGTATAATGTTATGTAGCATTACGATGTAACGTATAACGTTATGTAGCATTACGATATAACGTATAACGTTATGTAGCATTACGATGTAACGTATAACGTTATGTAGCATTACGATATAACGTATAACGTTATATGGTAATACGTTATAACGCATAACGTTATGTAGCATTACGATATAACGTATAACGTTATATGGTAATACGTTATAACGTATAACGTTATGTGACATTACGATATAACGTATAACGTCATACGGTAATACGTTATAACGTATAATGTTATGTAGCATTACGATATAACGTATAACGTTATATGGTAATACGTTATAACGTTTTACGTTATGTAGCATCACGATGTAACGTATAACGTTATGTAGCATTCCGATATAACGTATAACGTTATATGGTAATACGTTATAACGTATAACGTTATGTAGCATTACGATGTAACGTATAACGTTATGTAGCATTACGATATAACGTATAACGTTATATGGTAATACGTTATAACGTATAACGTTAAGAGACATTACGATATAACGTATAACGTTATGTAGCATCACGATGTAACGTATAACGTTATGTAGCATTCCGATATAACGTATAACGTTATATAGTAATACGTTATAACGTATAACGTTATGTAGCATTACGATGTAACGTATAACGTTATGTAGCATTACGATATAACGTATAACGTTATGTAGCATTACGATGTAACGTATAACGTTATATGGTAATGCGTTATAACGTATAACGTTATGTAGCATTACGATATAACGGATAACGTTATGTACCATTACGATATAACGTATAACGTTATATGGTAATACGTTATAACGTATAATGTTATGTAGCATTACGATATAACGTATAACGTTATGTAGTATAACGATATACCGTATAACGTTATATGATAAAACGTTATAACGTATAACGTTATGTGATATTACGATATAGCGTATAACGTTATGTAACATTACGATATAACGTATAACGTTATGTAGCAATACGATATAACGTATAACGTTATATGGTAATACGTTATAACGTATAACGTTATGTAGCATTACGATGTAACGTATAACGTTATGTAGCATTACGATATAACGTATAACGTTATATGGTAATACGTTATAACGTATAACGTTATGTAGCATTACGATATAACGTATAACGTTATATGGTAAAACGTTATAACGTATAATGTTATGTAGCATTACGATATAACGTATAACGTTATGTAGTATAACGATATAACGTATAACGTTATGTAGCATTACGATGTAACGTATAACGTTATGTAGCATTACGATATAACGTATAACGTTATATGGTAATACGTTATAACGTATAATGTTATGTAGCATTACGATATAACGTATAACATTATATGGTAATACGTTATAACGTATAACGTTATGTAGCATTACGATATAACGTATAACGTTATATGGTCATACGTTATAACGTATAACGTTATGTAGTATTACGATATAACGTATAACATTATATGGTAATACGTTATAACGTATAACGTTATGTAGCATTCCGATATAACGTATAACGTTATATGGTAATACGTTATAACGTAGAACGTTATGTAACATTACGATATAACGTATAACGTTATGTAGCATCTCGATGTAACGTATAACGTTATGTAGCATTACGATGTAACGTATAACGTTATGTAGCATTACGATATAACGTATAACGTTATGTAGCATTACGATGTAACGTATAACGTTATGTAGCATTACGATATAACGTATAACGTTATATGGTAATACGTTATAACGTATAATGTTATGTAGCATTACGATATAACGTATAACGTTATGTAGTATAACGATATACCGTATAACGTTATATGATAAAACGTTATAACGTATAACGTTATGTGATATTACGATATAGCGTATAACGTTATGTAACATTACGATATAACGTATAACGTTATGTAGCAATACGATATAACGTATAACGTTATATGGTAATACGTTATAACGTATAACGTTATGTAGCATTACGATGTAACGTATAACGTTATGTAGCATTACGATATAACGTATAACGTTATATGGTAATACGTTATAACGTATAACGTTATGTAGCATTACGATATAACGTATAACGTTATATGGTAAAACGTTATAACGTATAATGTTATGTAGCATTACGATATAACGTATAACGTTATGTAGCATTCCGATATAACGTATAACGTTATATGGTAATACGTTATAACGTATAACGTTATGTAGCATTACGATGTAACGTATAACGTTATGTAGCATTACGATATAACGTATAACGTTATATGGTAATACGTTATAACGTATAACGTTAAGAGACATTACGATATAACGTATAACGTTATGTAGCATCACGATGTAACGTATAACGTTATGTAGCATTCCGATATAACGTATAACGTTATATAGTAATACGTTATAACGTATAACGTTATGTAGCATTACGATGTAACGTATAACGTTATGTAGCATTAGGATGTAACGTATAACGTTATATGGTAATGCGTTATAACGTATAACGTTATGTAGCATTACGATATAACGTATAACGTTATGTACCATTACGATATACGTATAACGTTATATGGTAATACGTTATAACGTATAATGTTATGTAGCATTACGATATAACGTATAACGTTATGTAGTATAACGATATACCGTATAACGTTATATGATACAACGTTATAACGTATAACGTTATGTGATATTACGATATAGCGTATAACGTTATGTAACATTACGATATAAACGTATAACGTTATGTAGCATTACGATATAACGTATAACGTTATATGGTAATACGTTATAACGTATAACGTTATGTAGCATTACGATATAACGTATAACGTTATATGGTAAAACGTTATAACCGTATAATGTTATGTAGCATTACGATATAACGTATAACGTTATGTAGTATAACGATATAACGTATAACGTTATGTAGCATTACGATGTAACGTATAACGTTATGTAGCATTACGATATAACGTATAACGTTATATGGTAATACGTTATAACGTATAATGTTATGTAGCATTACGATGTAACGTATAACGTTATGTAGCATTACGATATAACGTATAACGTTATGTAGCATTACGATGTAACGTATAACGTTATGTAGCATTACGATATAACGTATAACGTTATATGGTAATACGTTATAACGCATAACGTTATGTAGCATTACGATATAACGTATAACGTTATATGGTAATACGTTATAACGTATAACGTTATGTGACATTACGATATAACGTATAACGTCATACGGTAATACGTTATAACGTATAATGTTATGTAGCATTACGATATAACGTATAACGTTATATGGTAATACGTTATAACGTTTTACGTTATGTAGCATCACGATGTAACGTATAACGTTATGTAGCATTCCGATATAACGTATAACGTTATATGGTAATACGTTATAACGTATAACGTTATGTAGCATTACGATGTAACGTATAACGTTATGTAGCATTACGATATAACGTATAACGTTATATGGTAATACGTTATAACGTATAACGTTAAGAGACATTACGATATAACGTATAACGTTATGTAGCATCACGATGTAACGTATAACGTTATGTAGCATTCCGATATAACGTATAACGTTATATAGTAATACGTTATAACGTATAACGTTATGTAGCATTACGATGTAACGTATAACGTTATGTAGCATTACGATATAACGTATAACGTTATGTAGCATTACGATGTAACGTATAACGTTATATGGTAATGCGTTATAACGTATAACGTTATGTAGCATTACGATATAACGGATAACGTTATGTACCATTACGATATAACGTATAACGTTATATGGTAATACGTTATAACGTATAATGTTATGTAGCATTACGATATAACGTATAACGTTATGTAGTATAACGATATACCGTATAACGTTATATGATAAAACGTTATAACGTATAACGTTATGTGATATTACGATATAGCGTATAACGTTATGTAACATTACGATATAACGTATAACGTTATGTAGCAATACGATATAACGTATAACGTTATATGGTAATACGTTATAACGTATAACGTTATGTAGCATTACGATGTAACGTATAACGTTATGTAGCATTACGATATAACGTATAACGTTATATGGTAATACGTTATAACGTATAACGTTATGTAGCATTACGATATAACGTATAACGTTATATGGTAAAACGTTATAACGTATAATGTTATGTAGCATTACGATATAACGTATAACGTTATGTAGTATAACGATATAACGTATAACGTTATGTAGCATTACGATGTAACGTATAACGTTATGTAGCATTACGATATAACGTATAACGTTATATGGTAATACGTTATAACGTATAATGTTATGTAGCATTACGATATAACGTATAACATTATATGGTAATACGTTATAACGTATAACGTTATGTAGCATTACGATATAACGTATAACGTTATATGGTCATACGTTATAACGTATAACGTTATGTAGTATTACGATATAACGTATAACATTATATGGTAATACGTTATAACGTATAACGTTATGTAGCATTCCGATATAACGTATAACGTTATATGGTAATACGTTATAACGTAGAACGTTATGTAACATTACGATATAACGTATAACGTTATGTAGCATCTCGATGTAACGTATAACGTTATGTAGCATTACGATGTAACGTATAACGTTATGTAGCATTACGATATAACGTATAACGTTATGTAGCATTACGATGTAACGTATAACGTTATGTAGCATTACGATATAACGTATAACGTTATATGGTAATACGTTATAACGTATAATGTTATGTAGCATTACGATATAACGTATAACGTTATGTAGTATAACGATATACCGTATAACGTTATATGATAAAACGTTATAACGTATAACGTTATGTGATATTACGATATAGCGTATAACGTTATGTAACATTACGATATAACGTATAACGTTATGTAGCAATACGATATAACGTATAACGTTATATGGTAATACGTTATAACGTATAACGTTATGTAGCATTACGATGTAACGTATAACGTTATGTAGCATTCCGATATAACGTATAACGTTATATGGTGTTACGTCCCGCGCTCCGCACGTGCCGTATCGAAAATTATGATTCGAAAATTCTACCAATAAAGCAACCCGTGATTCGAATAAAAGTAATCTATAATTCGACAATTCAAACTACGATTCGAAAATTCTACCAATCAAAGCAACCCGCGATTTGAATAAAAGTAATCTATAATTAGACAATTCAAACTACGATTCAAAAATCCTACCAATCAAGCAACCCGCGATTTGAATAAAAATAATCTATAATTTGACGATACAAATTACAATTCGAAAATTCTACCAATCAAAGCAACCCGCGATTTGAATAAAAGTAATCTATTATTTGACAATACAAATTACAATTCGAAAATTCTACCAATCAAGCAACCCGCGATTTGAATAAAAGTAATCTATCATTTGACAATACAAATCACGATTCGAAAATTCTACCAATTAAACAACTCACGATTTGAATAAAAGTTATCTATAATTTGACAATACAAACTATGACTCGAAAATTCTACCAATCAAACAACCCGCGATTTGAATAAAAATAATCTATAATTTGACGATACAAATTACAATTCGAAAATTCTACCAATCAAAGCAACCCGCGATTTGAATAAAAGTAATCTATTATTTGACAATACAAATTACAATTCGAAAATTCTACCAATCAAGCAACCCGCGATTTGAATAAAAATAATCTATCATTTGGCAATACAAATTACGATTCGAAAATTCTACCAATTAAACAATTCGCGATTTGAATAAAAGTAATCTATAATTTGACAATACAAACTATGATTCGAAAATTCTATCAATCAAAGCAACCCGCGATTTGAACAGTAATCAGTGATTCGACAAATTCAATCTACCATTTGAAATTCTATCAATCAAAATCAACTCGCGATCTGAACTGACTAATAAATTATGATTATGTACGAATTGACAATCCAAATGGTTAGCCAATTAATCAAGAATAATTCGCGATTTAAAATAAATAAACAAACTATGATTGAATATTACACAAAAAGAATAATTTATGATTTGACAATTCAAATTACAATTCGAAATTCGATCAATTAAGAGCCACCTGCGATTTGAACAAACTAATTAATAAACTATGATTATGTACAAATTGACAATCCAAATGGTTAGCCGATTTGACAATTGAATAAACTACGATCTAAGACATTAACCAATCAAGATTAACTCGCGATTTGAATAAATTAAAAGGAAAAAGGAATAGACTAGGAATACATATTCTAATAACAAATGCGAAATACATAAAATATATATATATATTCCCTACCCTAGATAAATAACAATAAAATACATAAAATATGCAAATTACAATTAACTTGCGCAACTGGAAGAAGATACAATATCACATTATTAAAATTAATTCCATCGTGGGGAACATATATAAATATGCGAAAAGAATTAAAATACGCAATACTACATTATCGAAACTAGTTGACATGTTAGTAAATTTAAAGAAATTATATATAAAAGCAATATTGTAAAATATATATATATATGTGTTTTATATTATCAGCAATCAATACTCCAGTAAATAAAAAATATACAATTCGCGAAACTACAGTATTAAGACAAACTAGTATTTAAAATTGAGACACCTTATATAAGTTACACTGTGAAATACATACATATATATATATATATAATAAATTTAGAAGAATTAAAATTATTAAAACTAATTTTAGGAATATCACATGAAAATTATACTGTTGAACATCATCGAACAATTAATAATTTAGAACAGAATAAAGAGCAACTGAAATATACGATTCTACATTATTAAATTAGCTAATACACTTAAGGAAATTATATATGAAACTATATATATATAAATATATATATAAATATGTATTTTATATTATTAATAGTCATTAAGATAACTAGCATTTAAAATTGAAACACTTTATACAAGTTACATTGTGAAACACATACATACGTATATATAATAAAATTATTAAAACCAATTTGAGAAATGTCACATGGAAATTATACACGATGCTACATTATTAAATCAATTGACACGCTAATATATATATATACATACATATATAATAAATTCAGAAGAAATAAAATTATTAAAATCAATTTGAAGAATATCACATGAAAACTATATTGCTAAATATCATAAAACAACCAATAATTTAGAAAAGAATAAAAACAATTAAAATATACAATTCTACATTATTAAAACTAGTTAACATGTCAGTGAATTTAAACTATATATGAAAATACATTGTAAAAAATATATATGTATATGTGTTTTACATTATTAAACCAAACGAGCAGTAATCTAGTAAATATAAAATACAATTACACTATTAAGACTAACTAACATTTTAACATTAAAAGAATTCCATACATTGTGAGGCACAAATACATATAGATATATATTACACAACCTAACACATGTAAAAGAAATAAATGCACAATATCACACTATCGAAACACAAAGAAATGTTACGTTGTAAAATAAATATATATATATATATTACTATCAAATCAAACAACTAATAATCAAATAATCACAATGAAATAAATATACGAGACTACCTTGCAAATATTACATTAGATTCAACTAAACTGACTAAAGATTTAACCAACAAAATAATATATATATATAAGCATCGAACATAACCAACGCAAATATCACACACTTCACACGTCGACTACACCTTCTGGGACCATTCACAGATTTTGGAACCCGTCCTCCTCTTGCGCTGAAACAACACATGTAGTAAATAAAAGATGAATGACACAAGACAAATTAAAAATAATAAAACAATACAAAAGAACGTACTGGGACAACTTGCATAAGGAACCTTTGACGAAGACACCTCCGTATTTACCATTTAAAATCAAAATCACCAAAACCTATACCGAAAAAACAATAAATCAAACAAAATACCAGAGGCAACAATCAAATGGAAATATTAACCAGATAAGTAAAATAACTTCAAGACACATCTTACGAAGTCACTCCATATACTGGAAGCATACAGCAGAGAAGATTGCTCTGACCAGAAGAGCAGTGACGCAGGAAAACATTCAGGAACCCGGCAGAAGTCTCCTGAGGGAAGTGAGGCTTCGCACAGTCATCTGTATCGTCTTCACGAGCCATCCACACATTTTTTGGAATCTCTCCTGCTTTTTGCACTAAAAACAATATAAACAAGATCAGGCAGACAAACAGACGAAACACCATAGGAAAGAAGATAAAATTAAAAATAAATAAATATATACTCGTACAGGTTGGACAAGTGCAGGAATTTTCACGTCTATAACCAACATAACCTGCACCCACAGAGGAAAACATAAAAACCCTAATAAACTAAAATATCGAGGAAACTTAAATAAAATAAAAATAAATAATAACCAACAGTAAAAATAATTTATTCAATCCACAATATGGAACATAACCACCAAACTACACATTACCACGCACAAAACACGCATTAAAAACTATTATGAATAAAAAGAAATACAAACTACTATATAAAGACGATCAAATAGATGAAATACCATAAGGAACCACTAAAATACCGAACGAACCTAAAATAAATAAATTAAACACTAGGAATAATTTGTTCGATCCACAATATCGACCCGAACCGTCAGATCACGCACTACCACACACAAACACACGTTAAAGCTTAATGGCGTATTCACAAACGAAAACATAAACTACTACATAAAAACGATAAAATGGACGAAATACAATTAGAAATAAGACAAGGCTGAAATAAAATGATACAACAAACTAAAATACCGAGCAAATTTAAATAAAATAAAATAAATAAAAGGATAATTTACTTACTAATTTACAACACTAAGGATAATTTATTCAATCTACAATATAGAACTAAACCGTCAAAACCACGCATTAAAAGAAAATGTAAATTACTACATAAAACAATCAAATGGATAGAAATAGGACAAGACTAAAATAAATAAATGATACATACGTATACAACACAACCTGTATCCACACAGAAAATATAAAAACCACAACGAACTAAAAGTCAAGCAAACTCAATTAAGGAAAAATGGAGCAATACAAAATAATTTATTCAATCTACAAACATACAAAATCTGCACTGCAGAGTATGAAACATACACTCACTGTAGCCTTATGCTAATATAATTAAAATTATCGATATATATATATATATGTATACAACTAGGATATTATTATTAAATAGAATCAAAGTCACAAAGCGGAGCATCCGGACACAGTTCATGAAACCGTTGTATACACCATGAAAATACTATAGGTGAAAACCCCTTTTCACCAGAACGATGATGGCACAAATGAGCATCCAAAACCTCCGCAGGAATTTCCTCCGGGAACCGTATCTTTGCACAATTATTGGTATCTAGGACTTCGATCGCAGGAGAATTGGGTGGTAACTCAACCGCATCTTCATCAGACGAAGTCAAATCAATAACTGGAAAACTACCAGAATGAGACACCGACGACGAGGCTGTTATACCAGTTTGAGTAGCAGATACTTCCCTCAGTAATCTCAACTCTCTTTTTGGCGGCACAGCACACCACTACGCCAACCACGCCTTCGTAAACGATTTGGACTTCTCTTGAATGGTTTATGCTTCTGATTCTTCCTTTTCTTCCTTTTCTTCTTCTTTCTCTCACACTGAAAACACAAGAAGAATAGAGTAAAGGATGAATATCGACTAAAGATATAAAAGGAAATGCAAAGAACAAATTTTACATACCTCCACGACTGGATTAGAAGACACAGGAGCCTCCATCACAAACACTCCCACACCTGGAATAAAACCAAAATATTCATATAGAACTCCAATAGACATAAACAAACAACAAACAGCCTAACCTAACGAACACACCGCTACGAGTACAAAGAAATAACCTCGATGGTAAACTCCACTGTATCAAAAACACTGAGTTGAATCATCATGACCACACACAACCTAATAAAAATAAACTAATCGAATAACAAACCGATATCAAATCTAACGACTGATCAATACTCAAATAACGTAAATTAATAAATAAATAGATGATCAAATCTATAAAAGCCACGCACCACTTCACACCACTTTTATGGAAAATACATATATCTAAAATTACTATTAAACAAATACCTTATGGGAGACACACGAAACAACACGTGCTATACGTACAGCAGCTCCACAGAACAATAAGAGTCCCATTACCACCTCCACTAAAAATTACAAGGAAGGTTCCAGAGGCACTCCTGATAACAATACACGTGGACTAAACCCCACCATTGGCATCGGCACAAGGTCCCCAGGCGCATCCCCAACAAGGACACCCAGCCACGCGCCTGAACGTTCCCACAAGCATCAGCAGCAGGTTGCAGCAGCCTCCCAAACGCAACATCAGCGGTTATGATAAGACAAGAAACTAAGTCAGGCGACTGGCCTTGACGTTCCTTCACGTAGCAGAAATGAGAAATTAGGAATCTAATACATCGGTAGTGAACAAGATGAGATATCAGCGACCACCAAAATCCACGTTCTCTCACGTACGCGGGCAGACTCCCAAAAATTGCAGCATTGCGATTCCCACGGGAACCAACTGTCATGTGACTGTTACCCTGTGGGGGATTTAGTTATAAATAAGCTTAGAAACATAGAAATTTTTTCAGTTTTTTTCAGTCAGTTAACCAGTTAGTTACCTGTCGATTATCCGAAGCGTTACACTGTCACTCTGTCAGTTGATTTTCGATTGAGTTGTTTTAATCAAATTTTATAAGTGTCGATAACAAGTAAAAGTTTTTTCAGTTTTTTTTTTAGTCAGTTACCGGTTGATTATTCAAAGTGTTTACACCGTCACTCTGTCAGTTTGATTCACGAATAATTGTTTCAATCAAAATTTGTAAGTGTTAACTACAGTTATCATTTGAGAATCAAGGTATTTATACCGTCACTCCGTCACGTTGTCTCGTAAATAATTGTCTCGATCAAAAACAAATTAGTAAAAGTTTTATAAGTATTAACAAGCGAGTTACCATCTTGTCAATCAAAATGTTTGTCATTCTGTCAGTTAAATAATTGTCTCGATCAAAATCGATTGTCTCTAGAATAATTGCGTCAAACGAAATTTATAAGTGTTAATTCCGAAGATTGTTCGACAAAGTAAGTGTCAAAGTTGATTAATCACCGAATTGTATAATAGAATATAATCGACTCCGCATATATCTGAGGTAAAATTTTAAGCCTGTATATCCTCTTCTCTTTTAACTTCGCAGTCGTACAATGTTTAGTATCTGAACAAAACATCCGTCGGCAGTTATAGTTGGCAAATAAAACATCAAAAATACAATTTACGTGGATATTGAATTCACAATAACCGTTCGCTGTATCAACTAGTGATTGCGGTGTTTTCAATCACAGAAAACACCTATGGTTTTCGTGTTTCTCTTCCCACTGTTAGCATATAGCTCATCTTTGGGCGAGACCTACGAAGCCACGCTTGTTGTCCACAGAGAACGCCGTCGCCAATAGATATATTCGTTCTTGCTCACGACTCCATGAATTGCCTAGAATAAAATAATTATTTTCAAATTTCTAATTACTAAATTAAAATAATTATTCGCTGTGTTAACCTGTGACTACGATGCTTTCAAGTTTTGAAAACACTTACGGATCTTCGCGCTCCTCTCCCACTGTTAGCATATATAGCTCATCTTTGGGCAAGGCTTGCGAAACCGCACAGGTCTCACACAGAGAAGAACATTAATTTCATTTTGATCATATTAAATACTATAAGCAAGAAGGAATCATAGAGACAACAGTCTCCTTAATAAAAAGAAAGCTGAATACTAGTTTAACGATTGATCTCTGCTGAAATTAAAAGGGAAGAGAAGAGGCGCTTGGAAGAATTGAGATTAATTAGAGAGGGCCCAGAACCCAGTTTCTCGCCCTCGAACTCACCGATACCTGAGCATTCGAACGCGAATTACGACGAATCGCATTCCCTTCGATCTCGAACGCCATCACCTACAGTGTATGACGACGATTGTTATAATCCTTATTAAATCAGTCACCGGATCAATTTATAGATACATTCTGTTGGTAATAAAATAAAGCTTGACCAAACCCGTCTCATTGAAAACACATGCAAGATTAATTCAAATAGAGATTGGAATACTAATTATATTTATCTATAGATATTTGTATTTTATAACAATTAGAATCGTCTTTGTAATAATTCTCTACCGAGTAAAACCTGAATAAATTATAGTATATCAATACCGTCCCGACCCAACTGCACGAAATAATTCCGTGCATCCATATCAGTTATTTGATCCGAGTAACTTTAATCCTCTCCCGTGCTAGTATTCCTGCCCATAGCAGGTTAGCCGAAACGTGGAATATATTTGACCAGTCGCATTGAACGCTAGTTGACGCTACCAATGAATCTCTAAGTTGATGAATAAACCCCTAAGATACAACCCCTTGAATTAATTTGTAAATTATCTCTAAGTGCAACGAGACGAAATACTCGAGGCGATACGTGCGCCAGTGAGGGCGTCGCTTAGTTTTGAGATTTCGTTCGAGTTGTCACGAAGAGTGCAAGATTAAGGGCAACAAGACGAAATACTCAGGGCGATACGTGCGCCAGTAAGGGCGTCGCTTAGTCTTGAGATTTCATTCAAGTTGTCGCAAAGAGTGCGAGATTAAGGGCGACAAGACGAAATACTCGAGGCGACACGTGCGCCAGTAAAGGGCGTCGCTTAGTCTTGAGATTTCATTCAAGTTGTCGCGAAGAGTGCAAGTGAAGTGCAGCAAGACGAAATACTCGAGGCGATACGTGCGCCAGTAAAGGGCGTCGCTTAGTGTTGAGATTTTGTCCGAGCTGTCACGAAGGGTGTAAAGTAAAGTGAAGCAAGAGGAAATACTCGAGGCGATACGTGCGCCAGGAAGGGCGTCGCTCAGTCTTGAGATTTCATTCGAGTTATCACGAAGAGTGCAAGGTGAAGTGCAGCAAGACGAAATACTCGAGGCGATACGTGCGCCGGTAAGGGCGTCGCTTAGTCTTGAGATTTTGTCCGAGCTGTCACGAAGGGTGTAAAGTAAAGTGAAACAGGAGGAAATACTCGAGGCGATACGTGCGCCAGTAAGGGCGTCGCTTAGTCTTGAGATTTCGTTCGAGTTTTCACGGAAGGTACGAAGTTAAGTGCAACAAGACGAAAAACTCGAGACGATACGTGCGCCAGTAAAAGGCGTCGCTTAGTTTTGAGACTTCGTTCGAGTTGACACGAAGGGTGCGACGCTAAGTGTAATAAGGCGAAATATTCGAGGCGATACGTGCGCCAGTAAAGGGCGTCGCTTAGTCTTGAGATTTCATCCGAATTGTCACGAAGAGTCGCCAAGATAATTAACTTGTAATCGTAAGTTATTAAAGCACTCGCAATATATCCACCTCTTTCAATAGTGGTAGCACAAACATATATATATATATATATATATATATATGTCGGAGATGAAAGAACACCGAAGCCTCTCTTCGGAACTTGGGGAAAATCCCGTAATATTGTAATCCAGATTTTATCATAGCCATAATTAAACAATTGTCATTCAATCCGATTGTGTTTATTCGAGATTTGTAACAATGAGTTTGGGCTCGAGGCGACACTCAGTCGCCAACGTAGCCGCGGTCAAGGGATAAACGTTTACCTAAACAAAGGCATAGAGTAACCGTATAGCTCTCCTTGAAAAAATATAGCAGCGGCACGCGACAGTAAACACTCCAACGAATTCTGTCCCGTGGCTCGCTACACAAAGACCGCATTCTTTGGACAAGATGATTACCAGATGTCGATGCATCTCCACAGTACATATTCAGCTAGCCTAAAGACCCGCTATAAATCTTAGAATTTATTTAGCTGAGGTTCTTCAAACTGACAAATAATCTTAGTCTTCGCAGCCCCTAAATCAGTCACCTACTGCGGAAAGATACGAGAAACCTTCTTTTCTCACGTACAACGCTTTCGCCAGCAACTCTCTCCCTCAAGGGCGGCTAGCATCCTTTTCTAACCACCGATATGGAAATTGACCAATTAACAGCAACGTCAATTTCCCTCACCTTCTGAACGAAGGCATCGCTCCACGAATCCGATGATCTCGTGCCCTTAGACACACCCCGTCATAGTTTTCCTCTGTGGCATCATCGCGACGGAAAGTCACTTCTTTCGTGCGATCTCATTGACGAGAAAGAATAACGTCTTTACGATCAGTGAATATTTCGCGTTTGCTAACCAAGATTCGGACTTAGAGCTTGTGAGAACATACATCTGCTATCCCGTTGACCGCGGATTCGTTATCGAACCTAGAATCATTGTTATTAGCGTCTGGAGTATCTAATTAACACGGTTACTTGTCGATATCTGTAACAATCATATTTGCTCTAGTCAATATCTCCTCTATTGCATAACGACAATGTATAATCACCACGAAGATTCGTTTCACGCCCTTAACCCCAACTCTAATCATAACGCTAACCCGACATCAGAAGTGGGATCAGTGCCGGTTATAACAGAGAAAGAGCTTACGACCATCGGGCGCGAGTTAACTCAGTCACCAGTGCAAAAAAATCGAGTGCGGAATCTAACAATTTTTCGCCACCGCGTTCCAACCCTGAAACCACGAGCTCCGACCCTGCTGCATGGCGCGCAGCTGTCAATCTGGTTATGGAGGAAAATCCTTTACAAAGCAGTGCTCTGAAAGGAAACTATAATTTCGATAACGAGCGTCGAGTCGATTTCTACTTAGTGGATGCGCCAACTGCTAGATCAAGTCACCTGGGTGAGTCGTTTCCATTTTACTCCGATTCTGGAGCCGAGTGTTCGCTGATTAAAAAATCCGTGGTCTTGAGATTTTCTGGCAAAAGAACGATTGATATAGCAGCAAAGCGGGGAATAAGAAACATTTGTATTAAATGTACATCTCAAATCTTGTCCATCGTATGTATTAATGGTTTTACATTATGGATAAAGTCTCATGTCCTTACCGATAATTATTTAAAATATGATATCGTGATTGACCGTGAAATTTTAAACCCAATTTTTAACGTAATATTGCACAAGGTAGCCTCGCTATGTGTATAACAAAATTAATTAACGTCTGTAATAAAACCGCTGAAAACGAGATCGATATTATTGAAGTTGCCACTGACGTATATGGGAATGATAAAAGTCGATTAGCTTCTCTTCTCGAAAATTCAAATATTCATTCGTTACGGGTTTCCTACGTACTCGCGTAAATACAAGCCAGTTGGAAATACGATTAATTGGCCCTAATATCACCGTACAGAGAAGTCCTTATAGACTTAGCGAGGAAAAGCGCAGAATAGCACGTGAGAAAATAAGCGAATTGGTTCGAGCAAAATCATAAGGCCTAGTAATTCACCATTTACGAGCCCTATGCTACTCGTGGAAAAGAAAGATTCCTCAGATAGATTATGTGTAGATTTTCGAGGACTAAATGAAGATACGGTCGCGGATCGGTATCCTCTACCTCTTATTGCGGATCAAATGGCGAGGTTGCAAAAGCGAGATACTTTATTCATTTTTGATTCTACGAAGTATACAACATTTGTTACCCCCGACGGGCAATACGAGTATATAACGATGCCGTTTGGACTGAAAAAAATGTAACGTCCGTTTTTCATAAGGCCATTCTCAATGCCTTAGACGACCTCGCCTACTCGTACGTTATTGTTTACTAGATAACGTCCTAATTATTGCCGACTCGATAGATCAAGCCATAGAAAGATTGGACACGGTTTAAATACCTACGTAAAAGCCAGATTCTCTTTTAATTTTTCCAAATGCTCTTTTCTAAAGATATTGATACTCTATCTTGGGATATGTGATTCATAACGGAGAAGTTCGTCCCAACCCGGGTAAAATACACGCATGGAATTCTTTACCTGCGCTAACGACCATCACACAGCTTGGGCAATTCATAGGTTTAGCCTCCTACTTCCGAAAATTCGTCCCTAAATTTTCACAGGTAACGAAACCCCTGTATGTACTTACTTCCGGCAACAAAAACATAACTTGGACAGATAGTTTCTGTTCTGACTGACGAGCCGGTGTTAATGATATTCGACCCCAATTATCCGATAGAAATACACACTGACGCTAGTCCGGATGGATATAGGGCTATTTTAATGAATAAGATTGACGGTAAAACAGAGTAGTAGAATACTGTAGTAAGAAAACTAGTCCTGCGGAATCCAAGTATCACCTGCATGAACGAGAGACGTTAGCAGTTGTAAACGCCGTTAAACGTTTTCGCCACTATCTACATGGACGAGAACTTCTTGTTATCGACTGTAATTCTTCGTAGGCATCTAGCAATAAAGTGAATTTAAATGACAGAGTTTACAGGTAGTGGGCTTACCTACGAACTTTTAATTTTGATATTACGTATTGAGAAGGCAAACGAATGGCTCACGTAGATTTCTTCTAGCGGAATCCCATAGACGTGGATCACAGTATAACTAACGAAGTCGTAGATAAAGAAATTAATCTGGTCGAAATCTCAGGAGATTAGCTATTAGCCGAACGACGTCGCGATCCCCCAAATTCCCTAAATCGCCAATAAATTACAAAACGATGAGCTTGCGGAAGGCGTCGCAAATACGTACGAATTACGATCCAATACCTTTTACTGTAGAATACGAAGAAAAGGCAGAACTCTCTGCTTGCTCAGTGTCCCGATAGGTTTTAGGCGGCCCGTTATTAATCATGTGCATCAGTCAATTATGCACTTAGGATGGGATAAAACGCTCGAGAAGCTGTACGAGTATTATTGGTTCGAAGGAATGGCGAAGTATGTTCGTAAATTCGTAGAGAACTGTCGTGATTGTCAAAGTTTCAAAGGCAAGTTCAGGTAAGATACAAGCCGAACTACATCCTATACCTAAGACCAGTATACCTTGGCATACAGTGCACATGGACGTATCGGGCAAAACTAAGCGGTAAAAGTGAGTTGAAAGAATATGTTATTATTTTGGTCGATGCTTTCACTAAATTCGTGTACCTGCATCATACTTGTAAAATAGATTACCTTAGTGCCGTTAAAGCGCTTAAGTCCGCTATATTTTTATTCGAGCCCCTGCCGGATAATAGCAGATCAGGGAAGATGTTTTACGGTCAAAGAATTCCAAGATTTTGTCAAAGTAAGAATTATTAAACTCCACTTAATAGCAACCAGTGCTATAGAGTCAATGGACAGGTAGGACGTATTATGGGAACGCTGAAGAACATGTGTACAACAATAGATATGACCCGGCGGTATGACAAGACGCGATTGGGGAAATACAATTGTCCTTGAGTTGCACCACCAACCGCGCGACTAAGTCGAGTTCGTTAGAATTACTAACCGGTAAAACAGTAAGACCATACGGTTTATTGCTTTCCGACAAGATTGGAGGAAGAGAAGTAGATATCTCCGATGTAACAGCAGGCAATAGAGGATATGGAGAATAGCGCTAAGTATGATAAAGAGAGATCTGACAAAACTAAAGTTATAATGGTTAGGTTTAATCTCTGTGATTTTGTACTACAAAAAAATGAGGAAAGAAATCAAACCAAATTAGATCAAAATTCCGAGGTCCAATTGTGATAGCAGAAATTTTCGAAGGAGACAGGTATAGCTTAAAAACACTAGACGGTAAACGATCATACAAATACAGTCATGATAGATTGAAAAAATGCCAGATAGTTGTATTCCTGCTGAGTTGGACGTCTGTAGTGATGGCAACAACAGTGACCATGACGATGTGAGTACACCGGTCTCAGAGGATCATTAACACTATGTCAAATGCTGTGGTCACAGTAACACACCCAGTGCAGCGTCCGGCGCTTTCGTTCTACACCTAATGTGGTGTCCGGCGCTTTCGTATTACGCTCGCTGTGGTGTCCGCCGCTTTCGTTCTACGCCCACTGCGGCGTCCGGCGCTTTCGTCCACATCCAGTGCAGCGTCCGGCGCTTTCGTTCTACGCCTAATATGGTGTCCGGCGCTTTCGTATTACGCTCGCTGTGGTGTCCGCCGCTTTCGTTCTACGCCCAGTGCGGTGTCCGGCGCTTTCGTTCTACGCCCAGTGCAGCGTCCGGCGCTTTCGTTCTACGCCTAATATGGTGTCTGGCGCTTTCGTATTACGCTCGCTGTGGTGTCCGCCGCTTTCGTTCTACACCCACTGCGGCGTCCGGCTCATTCGTGACACAACCAGCATGATAGTGCGATTCAACAAACTGAGATTCATCCGTGTACGAAATCGAAAATGATCCATGATGTCATTACTGTCTGACTGGTGATTCACAGAATGCAACTAGCACCCTCAATACTAATCGCAACGTTCCTGATTTTTGTTTTCTTGTAGTCTGTTATTGAGCATCCGACCGAAGTTTCTGTTGTTGAACTGGACCCTTGGATTATTGGGACGTTTAGCTAACTTGCAAATAATGTTAGTTGTATCTAGTCTAATGTTAGAAAACTCAATATTTTAGTTACACCCGAGGACGTGTGATAGTCAGAATGGCCGTGTCGGAGATGAAAGAACACCGAAGCCTCTCTTCGGAACTTGGGGAAAATCCCGTAATATTGTAATCCAGATTTTATCATAGCCATAATTAAACAATTGTCATTCAATCCGATTGTGTTTATTCGAGATTTGTAACAATGAGTTTGGGCTCGAGGCGACACTCAGTCGCCAACGTAGCCGCGGTCAAGGGATAAACGTTTACCTAAACAAAGGCATAGAGTAACCGTATAGCTCTCCTTGAAAAAATATAGCAGCGGCACGCGACAGTAAACACTCCAACGAATTCTGTCCCGTGGCTCGCTACACAAAGACCGCATTCTTTGGACAAGATGATTACCAGATGTCGATGCATCTCCACAGTACATATTCAGCTAGCCTAAAGACTCGCTATAAATCTTAGAATTTATTTAGCTGAGGTTCTTCAAACTGACAAATAATCTTAGTCTTCGCAGCCCCTAAATCAGTCACCTACTGCGGGAAGATACGAGAAACCTTCTTTTCTCACGTACAACGCTTTCGCCAGCAACTCTCTCCCTCAAGGGCGGCTAGCATCCTTTTCTAACCACCGATATGGAAATTGACCAATTAACAGCAACGTCAATTTCCCTCACCTTCTGAACGAAGGCATCGCTCCACGAATCCGATGATCTCGTGCCCTTAGACACACCCCGTCATAGTTTTCCTCTGTGGCATCATCGCGACGGAAAGTCACTTCTTTCGTGCGATCTCATTGACGAGAAAGAATAACGTCTTTACGATCAGTGAATATTTCGCGTTTGCTAACCAAGATTCGGACTTAGAGCTTGTGAGAACATACATCTGCTATCCCGTTGACCGCGGATTCGTTATCGAACCTAGAATCATTGTTATTAGCGTCTGGAGTATCTAATTAACACGGTTACTTGTCGATATCTGTAACAATCATATTTGCTCTAGTCAATATCTCCTCTATTGCATAACGACAATGTATAATCACCACAAAGATTCGTTTCACGCCCTTAACCCCAACTCTAATCATAACGCTAACCCGACATATATATATATATATATATATATATATATAGATATATATATATATATATAATATCAAAAGGGGTAATAAAAGAAATTAAGAACTGTGAAAGGAAAAATAATAATAAAAGATAAGAAAAGGGGAGAAAGAAAGAAAGAATATACATACATTCAGAAATATAAGAATATAATAAATAAATAAATAAGAAATAAAAAAAAAATTTTTCGAAATAGTCCATAGACTATTTCTGGTGGCAGCAACTACCGTATTAATCGAAAGGTTTAAATTATATTTCAACCACTAGCGTTCAAATTCCTTTTCGTTTAAACTGATTACAAATCAAAGACAAAATTTGAAATATAGAAGCAAATACGTAACAATGGTAATACGTTATAACGTATAACGTTATGTAACATTACGATATAACGTATAACGTCATGTAGCATTACGATATAACGTATAACGTTATATGGTAATACGTTATAACGTATAATGTTATGTAGCATTACGATATAACCTATAACGTTATGTAGCATAACGATATAACGTATAACGTTATATAGTATTACGTTATAACGTAGAACGTTATGTAGTATTACGTTATAACGTATAACGTTACGTAGTATTACGTTATAACGTATAACGTTATGTAGCATTACGATATAACGTATAACGTTATGTAGTATTACGTTATAACGTATAACGTTATGTAGCATTACGATATAACGTATAACGTTATGTACCATTACGATATAACGCATAACGTTATGTAGCATTACGATATAACGTATAATGTTATATGGTAATACGTTATAACGTATAACGTTATGTAGCATTACGATATAACGTATAACGTTATATGGTAATACGTTATAACGTATAACGTTATGTAGCATTACGATATAACGTATAACGTTATATGGTAAAACGTTATAACGTATAATGTTATGTAGCATTACGATATAACGTATAACGTTATGTAGTATAACGATATAACGTATAACGTTATGTAGCATTACGATGTAACGTATAACGTTATGTAGCATTACGATATAACGTATAACGTTATATGGTAATACGTTATAACGTATAACGTTATGTAGCATTACGATGTAACGTATAACGTTATGTAGCATTACAATGTAACGTATAACGTTATGTAGCATTACGATATAACGTATAACGATATACGGTAATACGTTATAACGTATAACGCTATGTAGCATTACGATATAACGTATAACGTTATATGGTAATACGTTATAAGGTATAACGTTATGTAGCATTACGATATAACGTATAACGTTATATGGTAATACGTTATAACGTATAATGTTATGTAGCATTACGATATAACGTATAACGTTATGTAGTATAACGATATAACGTATAACGCTATGTAGCATTACGATGTAACGTATAACGTTATGTAGCATTACGATATAACGTATAACGTTATGTACCATTACGATGTAACGTATAACGTTATGTAGCATTACGATATAACGTATAACATTATATGGTAATACGTTATAACGTATAACGTTATGTAGCATTACGATATAACGTATAACGTTATATGGTCATACGTTATAACGTATAATGTTATGTAGCATTACGATATAACGTATAACGTTATGTAGCATTACGATATAACGTATAACGTTATGTAGTATTACGTTATAGCGTATAACGTTATGCAGCATTACGATATAACGTATAACGTTATGTAGCATTACGATGTAACGTATAACGTTATGTAGCATTACGATATAACGTATAACGTTATGTGGTAATACGTTATAACGTATAACGTTATGTAGCATTACGATATAACGTATAACGTTTTATGGTAATACGTTATAACGTATAACGTTATGTAACATTATGATATAACGTATAACGTTATGTAGCATTACGATATAACGTATAACGTTATATGGTAATACGTTATAACGTATAATGTTATGTAGCATTACGATATAACGTATAGCGTTTTATGGTAATACGTTATAACGTATATCGTTATATGGTAATACGTTATAACGTATAACGTTATGTAACATTACGATATAACGTATAACGTTATGTAGCATTACGATATAACGTATAACGTTATATAGTAATACGTTATAACGTATAATGTTATGTAGCATTACGATATAACGTATAACGTTATGTAGCATTACGATATAACGTATAACGTTATGTAGTATTACGTTATAACGTATAACGTTATGCAGCATTACGATATAACGTATAACGTTATGTAGCATTACGATGTAACGTATAACGTTATGTAGCATTACGATATAACGTATAACGTTATATGGTAAAACGTTATAACGTATAATGTTATGTAGCATTACGATATAACGTATAACGTTATGTAGTATAACGATATAACGTATAACGTTATGTAGCATTACGATGTAACGTATAACGTTATGTAGCATTACGATATAACGTATAACGTTATATGGTAATACGTTATAACGTATAACGTTATGTAGCATTACGATGTAACGTATAACGTTATGTAGCATTACAATGTAACGTATAACGTTATGTAGCATTACGATATAACGTATAACGATATACGGTAATACGTTATAACGTATAACGCTATGTAGCATTACGATATAACGTATAACGTTATATGGTAATACGTTATAAGGTATAACGCTATGTAGCATTACGATGTAACGTATAACGTTATGTAGCATTACGATATAACGTATAACGTTATGTACCATTACGATGTAACGTATAACGTTATGTAGCATTACGATATAACGTATAACATTATATGGTAATACGTTATAACGTATAACGTTATGTAGCATTACGATATAACGTATAACGTTATATGGTCATACGTTATAACGTATAATGTTATGTAGCATTACGATATAACGTATAACGTTATGTAGCATTACGATATAACGTATAACGTTATGTAGTATTACGTTATAACGTATAACGTTATGCAGCATTACGATATAACGTATAACGTTATGTAGCATTACGATGTAACGTATAACGTTATGTAGCATTACGATATAACGTATAACGTTATGTGGTAATACGTTATAACGTATAACGTTATGTAGCATTACGATATAACGTATAACGTTTTATGGTAATACGTTATAACGTATAACGTTATGTAACATTATGATATAACGTATAACGTTATGTAGCATTACGATATAACGTATAACGTTATATGGTAATACGTTATAACGTATAATGTTATGTAGCATTACGATATAACGTATAGCGTTTTATGGTAATACGTTATAACGTATATCGTTATATGGTAATACGTTATAACGTATAACGTTATGTAACATTACGATATAACGTATAACGTTATGTAGCATTACGATATAACGTATAACGTTATATAGTAATACGTTATAACGTATAATGTTATGTAGCATTACGATATAACGTATAACGTTATGTAGCATTACGATATAACGTATAACGTTATGTAGTATTACGTTATAACGTATAACGTTATGCAGCATTACGATATAACGTATAACGTTATGTAGCATTACGATGTAACGTATAACGTTATGTAGCATTACGATATAACGTATAACGTTATGTGGTAATACGTTATAACGTATAACGTTATGTAGCATTACGATATAACGTATAACGTTTTATGGTAATACGTTATAACGTATATCGTTATATGGTAATACGTTATAACGTATAACGTATAACGTTATGTAGCATTACGATATAACGTATAACGTTATATGGTAATAAGTTATAACGTATGATGTTATGTAGCGTTACGATATAACGTATAGCGTTTTATGGTAATACGTTATAACGTATATCGTTATATGGTAATACGTTATAACGTATAACGTTATGTAACATTACGATATAACGTATAACGTTATGTAGCATTACGATATAACGTATAACGTTATATAGTAATACGTTATAACGTATAACGTTATGTAGCATTACGATGTAACGCATAACGTTATGTAGCATTACGATATAACGTATAACGTTATATGGTAATACGTTATAACATATAACGTTATGTGACATTACGATATAACGTATAACGTCATACGGTAATACGTTATAACGTATAATGTTATGTAGCATTACGATATAACGTATAACGTTATATGGTAATACGTTATAACGTTTTACGTTATGTAGCATCACGATGTAACGTATAACGTTATGTAGCATTCCGATATAACGTATAACGTTATATGGTAATACGTTATAACGTATAACGTTATGTAGCATTACGATGTAACGTATAACGTTATGTAGCATTACGATATAACGTATAACGTTATATGGTAATACGTTATAACGTATAACGTTAAGAGACATTACGATATAACGTATAACGTTATGTAGCATCACGATGTAACGTATAACGTTATGTAGCATTCCGATATAACGTATAACGTTATATAGTAATACGTTATAACGTATAACGTTATGTGGCATTACGATGTAACGTATAACGTTATGTAGCATTACGATATAACGTATAACGTTATGTAGCATTACGATGTAACGTATAACGTTATATGGTAATGCGTTATAGCGTATAACGGTATATGGTAATACGTTATAGCGTATAACGATATGTAACATTACGATATAACGTATAACGTTATGTAGCATTACGACATAACGTATAACGTTATGTGGTAATACGTTATAACGTATAACGTTATGTAGCATTACGATGTAACGTATAACGTTATGTAGCATTCCGATATAACGTATAACGTTATATGGTAATACGTTCTAACGTATAACGTTATGTAACATTACGATATAACGTATAACGTCATGTAGCATTACGATATAACGTATAACGTTATATGGTAATACGTTATAACGTATAATGTTATGTAGCATTACGATATAACGTATAACGTTATGTAGCATAACGATATAACGTATAACGTTATATAGAATTACGTTATAACGTAGAACGTTATGTAGTATTACGTTATAACGTATAACGTTACGTAGTATTACATTATAACGTATGACGTTATGTAGCATTACGATATAACGTATAACGTTATGTAGTATTACGTTATAACGTATAACGTTATGTAGCATTACGATATAACGTATAACGTTATGTACCATTACGATATAACGTATAACGTCATGTAGCATTACGATATAACGTATAACGTTATATGGTAATACGTTATAACGTATAATGTTATGTAGCATTACGATATAACGTATAACGTTATGTAGCATAACGATATAACGTATAACGTTATATAGAATTACGTTATAACGTAGAACGTTATGTAGTATTACGTTATAACGTATAACGTTACGTAGTATTACATTATAACGTATGACGTTATGTAGCATTACGATATAACGTATAACGTTATGTAGCATTACGATATAACGTATAACGTTATATGGTAAAACGTTATAACGAATAATGTTATGTAGCATTACGATATAACGTATAACGTTATGTAGTATACCGATATAACGTATAACGTTATGTAGCATTACGATGTAACGTATAACGTTATGTAGCATTACGATATAACGTATAACGTTATATGGTAATACGTTATAACGTATAACGTTATGTAGCATTACGATGTAACGTATAACGTTATGTAGCATTACGATATAACGTATAACTTTATATGGTAATACGTTATAACGTATAACGTTATGTGACATTACGATATAACGTATAACGTTATATGGTAATACGTTATAACGTATAATGTTATGTAGCATTACGATATAACGTATAACGTTATGTAGTATACCGATATAACGTATAACGTTATGTAGTATTGCGTTATAGCGTATAACGTTATGTAGCATTCCGATATAACGTATAACGTTATATGGTAATACGTTATAACGTATAACGTTATGTAACATTATGATATAACGTATAACGTTATGTAGCATTACGATATAACGTATAACGTTATATAGTAATACGTTATAACGTATAACGTTATGTAGCATTACGATATAACGTATAACGTTACATGGTAATACGTTATAACGTATAACGTTATGTGACATTACGATATAACGTATAACGTCATATGGTAATACGTTATAACGTATAATGTTATGTAGCATTACGATATAACGTATAACGTTATGTAGCATAACGATATAACGTATAACGTTATATAGAATTACGTTATAACGTAGAACGTTATGTAGTATTACGTTATAACGTATAACGTTACGTAGTATTACATTATAACGTATGACGTTATGTAGCATTACGATATAACGTATAATGTTATGTAGTATTACGTTATAACGTATAACGTTATGTAGCATTACGATATAACGTATAACGTTATGTACCATTACGATATAACGTATAACGTCATGTAGCATTACGATATAACGTATAACGTTATATGGTAATACGTTATAACGTATAATGTTATGTAGCATTACGATATAACGTATAACGTTATGTAGCATAACGATATAACGTATAACGTTATATAGAATTACGTTATAACGTAGAACGTTATGTAGTATTACTTTATAACGTATAACGTTACGTAGTATTACATTATAACGTATGACGTTATGTAGCATTACGATATAACGTATAACGTTTTGTAGCATTACGATATAACGTATAACGTTATATGGTAAAACGTTGTAACGAATAATGTTATGAAGCATTACGATATAACGTATAACGTTATGTAGTATAACGATATAACGTATAACGTTATGTAGCATTACGATGTAACGTATAACGTTATGTAGCATTACGATATAACGTATAACGTTATATGGTAATACGTTATAACGTATAACGTTATGTAGCATTACGATGTAACGTATAACGTTATGTAGCATTACGATATAACGTATAACGTTATATGGTAATACGTTATAACGTATAACGTTATGTGACATTACGATATAACGTATAACGTTATATGGTAATACGTTATAACGTATAATGTTATGTAGCATTACGATATAACGTATAACGTTATGTAGTATACCGATATAACGTATAACGTTATGTAGTATTGCGTTATAACGTATAACGTTATGTAGCATTCCGATATAACGTATAACGTTATATGGTAATACGTTATAACGTATAACGTTATGTAACATTATGATATAACGTATAACGTTATGTAGCATTACGATATAACGTATACCGTTATATAGTAATACGTTATAACGTATAACGTTATGTAGCATTACGATGTAACGTATAACGTTATGTAGCATTACGATATAACGTATAACGTTACATGGTAATACGTTATAACGTATAACGTTATGTGACATTACGATATAACGTATAACGTCATATGGTAATACGTTATAACGTATAATGTTATGTAGCATTACGATATAACGTATAACGACATACGGTAATACGTTATAACGTATAACGCTATGTAGCATTACGATATAACGTATAACGTTATATGGTAATACGTTATAACGTTTTACGTTATGTAGCATCACGATATAACGTATAACGTTATATGGTAATACGTTATAACGTATAATGTTATGTAGCATTACGATATAACGTATAACGTTATGTAGTATACCGATATAACGTATAACGTTATGTAGTATTGCGTTATAACGTATAACGTTATGTAGCATTCCGATATAACGTATAACGTTATATGGTAATACGTTATAACGTATAACGTTATGTAACATTATGATATAACGTATAACGTTATGTAGCATTACGATATAACGTATAACGTTATATAGTAATACGTTATAACGTATAACGTTATGTAGCATTACGATATAACGTATAACGTTACATGGTAATACGTTATAACGTATAACGTTATGTGACATTACGATATAACGTATAACGTCATATGGTAATACGTTATAACGTATAATGTTATGTAGCATTACGATATAACGTATAACGTTATGTAGCATAACGATATAACGTATAACGTTATATAGAATTACGTTATAACGTAGAACGTTATGTAGTATTACGTTATAACGTATAACGTTACGTAGTATTACATTATAACGTATGACGTTATGTAGCATTACGATATAACGTATAACGTTAT
The DNA here is from genome assembly GCA_936014575.1 of Bombus lapidarius. NCBI lineage: Eukaryota > Metazoa > Arthropoda > Insecta > Hymenoptera > Apidae > Bombus > Bombus lapidarius. The sequence continues at coordinate 2,629,659 of CAKXZU010000031.1, read as the reverse complement.
GTAGTCTTACGTTATAACGTATAACGTTATGTAGCATTACGATATAACGTATAACGTTATGTACCATTACGATATAACGTATAACGTGATGTAGCATTACGATATAACGTATAACGTTATATGGTAAAATGTTATAACGAATAATGTTGTGAAGCATTACGATATAACGTATAACGTTATGTAGTATAACGATATAACGTATAACGTTATGTAGCATTACGATGTAACGTATAACGTTATGTAGCATTACGATATAACGTATAACGTTATATGGTAATACGTTATAACGTATAACGTTATGTAGCATTACGATGTAACGTATAACGTTATGTAGCATTACGATATAACGTATAACGTTATATGGTAATACGTTATAACGTATAACGTTATGTGACATTACGATATAACGTATAACGTTATATGGTAATACGTTATAACGTATAATGTTATGTAGCATTACGATATAACGTATAACGTTATGTAGTATACCGATATAACGTATAACGTTATGTAGTATTGCGTTATAACGTATAACGTTATGTAGCATTCCGATATAACGTATAACGTTATATGGTAATACGTTATAACGTATAACGTTATGTAACATTATGATATAACGTATAACGTTATGTAGCATTACGATATAACGTATACCGTTATATAGTAATACGTTATAACGTATAACGTTATGTAGCATTACGATGTAACGTATAACGTTATGTAGCATTACGATATAACGTATAACGTTATGTAGCATTACGATGTAACGTATAACGTTATATGGTAATGCGTTATAGCGTATAACGGTATATGGTAATACGTTATAGCGTATAACGATATGTAACATTACGATATAACGTATAACGTTATGTAGCATTACGATATAACGTATAACGCTATGTGGTAATACGTTATAACGTATAACGTTATGTAGCATTACGATGTAACGTATAACGTTATGTAGCATTCCGATATAACGTATAACGTTATATGGTAATACGTTATAACGTATAACGTTATGTAACATTACGATATAACGTATAACGTCATGTAGCATTACGCTATAACGTATAACGTTATATGGTAATACGTTATAACGTATAATGTTATGTAGCATTACGATATAACGTATAACGTTATGTAGCATAACGATATAACGTATAACGTTATATAGAATTACGTTATAACGTAGAACGTTATGTAGTATTACGTTATAACGTATAACGTTACGTAGTATTACATTATAACGTATGACGTTATGTAGCATTACGATATAACGTATAACGTTATGTAGTATTACGTTATAACGTATAACGTTATGTAGCATTACGATATAACGTATAACGTTATGTACCATTACGATATAACGTATAACGTCATGTAGCATTACGATATAACGTATAACGTTATATGGTAATACGTTATAACGTATAATGTTATGTAGCATTACGATATAACGTATAACGTTATGTAGCATAACGATATAACGTATAACGTTATATAGAATTACGTTATAACGTAGAACGTTATGTAGTATTACGTTATAACGTATAACGTTACGTAGTATTACATTATAACGTATGACGTTATGTAGCATTACGATATAACGTATAACGTTATGTAGCATTACGATATAACGTATAACGTTATATGGTAAAACGTTATAACGAATAATGTTATGTAGCATTACGATATAACGTATAACGTTATGTAGTATAACGATATAACGTATAACGTTATGTAGCATTACGATGTAACGTATAACGTTATGTAGCATTACGATATAACGTATAACGTTATATGGTAATACGTTATAACGTATAACGTTATGTAGCATTACGATGTAACGTATAACGTTATGTAGCATTACGATATAACGTATAACGTTATATGGTAATACGTTATAACGTATAACGTTATGTGACATTACGATATAACGTATAACGTTATATGGTAATACGTTATAACGTATAATGTTATGTAGCATTACGATATAACGTATAACGTTATGTAGTATACCGATATAACGTATAACGTTATGTAGTATTGCGTTATAACGTATAACGTTATGTAGCATTCCGATATAACGTATAACGTTATATGGTAATACGTTATAACGTATAACGTTATGTAACATTATGATATAACGTATAACGTTATGTAGCATTACGATATAACGTATAACGTTATATAGTAATACGTTATAACGTATAACGTTATGTAGCATTACGATGTAACGTATAACGTTATGTAGCATTACGATATAACGTATAACGTTACATGGTAATACGTTATAACGTATAACGTTATGTGACATTACGATATAACGTATAACGTCATATGGTAATACGTTATAACGTATAATGTTATGTAGCATTACGATATAACGTATAACGTTTTGTAGCATTCCGATATAACGTATAACGTTATATGGTAATACGTTATAACGTATAACGTTATGTAACATTATGATATAACGTATAACGTTATGTAGCATTACGATATAACGTATAACGTTATGTAGCATTACGATGTAACGTATAACGTTATGTAGCATTACGATATAACGTATAACGTTATATGGTAATACGTTATAACGTATAACGTTATGTAGCATTACGATGTAACGTATAACGTTATGTAGCATTACGATATAACGTATAACGTTATATGGTAATACGTTATAACGTATAACGTTATGTGACATTACGATATAACGTATAACGTTATATGGTAATACGTTATAACGTATAATGTTATGTAGCATTACGATATAACGTATAACGTTATGTAGTATACCGATATAACGTATAACGTATAACGTTATGTAGCATTCCGATATAACGTATAACGTTATATGGTAATACGTTATAACGTATAACGTTATGTAACATTATGATATAACGTATAACGTTATGTAGCATTACGATATAACGTATAACGTTACATGGTAATACGTTATAACGTATAACGTTATGTGACATTACGATATAACGTATAACGTCATATGGTAATACGTTATAACGTATAATGTTATGTAGCATTACGATATAACGTATAACGTTATGTAGCATAACGATATAACGTATAACGTTATATAGAATTACGTTATAACGTAGAACGTTATGTAGTATTACGTTATAACGTATAACGTTACGTAGTATTACATTATAACGTATGACGTTATGTAGCATTACGATATAACGTATAACGTTATGTAGTATTACGTTATAACGTATAACGTTATGTAGCATTACGATATAACGTATAACGTTATGTACCATTACGGTATAACGTATAACGTCATGTAGCATTACGATATAACGTATAACGTTATATGGTAATACGTTATAACGTATAATGTTATGTAGCATTACGATATAACGTATAACGTTATGTAGCATAACGATATAACGTATAACGTTATATAGAATTACGTTATAACGTAGAACGTTATGTAGTATTACTTTATAACGTATAACGTTACGTAGTATTACATTATAACGTATGACGTTATGTAGCATTACGATATAACGTATAACGTTTTGTAGCATTACGATATAACGTATAACGTTATATGGTAAAACGTTATAACGAATAATGTTATGTAGCATTACGATATAACGTATAACGTTATGTAGTATAACGATATAACGTATAACGTTATGTAGCATTACGATGTAACGTATAACGTTATGTAGCATTACGATATAACGTATAACGTTATATGGTAATACGTTATAACGTATAACGTTATGTAGCATTACGATGTAACGTATAACGTTATGTAGCATTACGATATAACGTATAACGTTATATGGTAATACGTTATAACGTATAACGTTATGTGACATTACGATATAACGTATAACGTTATATGGTAATACGTTATAACGTATAATGTTATGTAGCATTACGATATAACGTATAACGTTATGTAGTATACCGATATAACGTATAACGTTATGTAGTATTGCGTTATAACGTATAACGTTATGTAGCATTCCGATATAACGTATAACGTTATATGGTAATACGTTATAACGTATAACGTTATGTAACATTATGATATAACGTATAACGTTATGTAGCATTACGATATAACGTATACCGTTATATAGTAATACGTTATAACGTATAACGTTATGTAGCATTACGATGTAACGTATAACGTTATGTAGCATTACGATATAACGTATAACGTTACATGGTAATACGTTATAACGTATAACGTTATGTGACATTACGATATAACGTATAACGTCATATGGTAATACGTTATAACGTATAATGTTATGTAGCATTACGATATAACGTATAACGTCATATGGTAATACGTTATAACGTATAACGTTATGTAACATTACGATATAACGTATAACGTTATGTAGCATTACGATATAACGTATAACGACATACGGTAATACGTTATAACGTATAACGCTATGTAGCATTACGATATAACGTATAACGTTATATGGTAATACGTTATAACGTTTTACGTTATGTAGCATCACGATGTAACGTATAACGTTATGTAGCATTCCGATATAACGTATAACGCTATATGGTAATACGTTATAACGTATAACGTTATGTAGCATTACGATGTAACGTATAACGTTATGTAGCATTACGATATAACGTATAACGTTATATGGTAATACGTTATAACGTATAACGTTAAGAGACATTACGATATAACGTATAACGTTATGTAGCATCACGATGTAACGTATAACGTTATGTAGCATTCCGATATAACGTATAACGTTATATAGTAATACGTTATAACGTATAACGTTATGTAGCATTACGATGTAACGTATAACGTTATGTAGCATTCCGATATAACGTATAACGCTATATGGTAATACGATATAACGTATAACGTTATGTAGCATTACGATGTAACGTATAACGTTATATGGTAATGCGTTATAACGTATAACGGTATATGGTAATACGTTATAGCGTATAACGATATGTAACATTACGATATAACGTATAACGTTATGTAGCATTACGATATAACGTATAACGTTATATGGTAATACGTTATAACGTATAACGTTATGTAGCATTACGATGTAACGTATAACGTTATGTAGCATTCCGATATAACGTATAACGTTATATGGTAATACCTTATAACGTATAACGTTATGTAACATTACGATATAACGTATAACGTCATGTAGCATTACGATATAACGTATAACGTTATATGGTAATACGTTATAACGTATAATGTTATGTAGCATTACGATATAACGTATAACGTTATGTAGCATAACGATATAACGTATAACGTTATACAGAATTACGTTATAACGTAGAACGTTATGTAGTATTACGTTATAACGTATAACGTTACGTAGTATTACATTATAACGTATGACGTTATGTAGCATTACGATATAACGTATAACGTTATGTAGTATTACGTTATAACGTATAACGTTATGTAGCATTACGATATAACGTATAACGTTATGTACCATTACGATATAACGTATAACGTCATGTAGCATTACGATATAACGTATAACGTTATATGGTAATACGTTATAACGTATAATGTTATGTAGCATTACGATATAACGTATAACGTTATGTAGCATAACGATATAACGTATAACGTTATATAGAATTACGTTATAACGTAGAACGTTATGTAGTATTACGTTATAACGTATAACGTTACGTAGTATTACATTATAACGTATGACGTTATGTAGCATTACGATATAACGTATAACGTTATGTAGCATTACGATATAACGTATAACGTTATATGGTAAAACGTTATAACGAATAATGTTATGTAGCATTACGATATAACGTATAACGTTATGTAGTATAACGATATAACGTATAACGTTATGTAGCATTACGATGTAACGTATAACGTTATGTAGCATTACGATATAACGTATAACGTTATATGGTAATACGTTATAACGTATAACGTTATGTAGCATTACGATGTAACGTATAACGTTATGTAGCATTACGATATAACGTATAACGTTATATGGTAATACGTTATAACGTATAACGTTATGTGACATTACGATATAACGTATAACGTTATATGGTAATACGTTATAACGTATAATGTTATGTAGCATTACGATATAACGTATAACGTTATGTAGTATACCGATATAACGTATAACGTTATGTAGTATTGCGTTATAACGTATAACGTTATGTAGCATTCCGATATAACGTATAACGTTATATGGTAATACGTTATAACGTATAACGTTATGTAACACTTTGATATAACGTATAACGTTATGTAGCATTACGATATAACGTATAACGTTATATAGTAATACGTTATAACGTATAACGTTATGTGACATTACGATATAACGTATAACGTCATATGGTAATACGTTATAACGTATAATGTTATGTAGCATTACGATATAACGTATAACGTCATATGGTAATACGTTATAACGTATAACGTTATGTAACATTACGATATAACGTATAACGTTATGTAGCATTACGATATAACGTATAACGACATACGGTAATACGTTATAACGTATAACGCTATGTAGCATTACGATATAACGTATAACGTTATATAGTAATACGTTATAACGTATAATGTTATGTAGCATTACGATATAACGTATAACGTTATATGGTAATACGTTATAACGTATAATGTTATGTAGCATTACGATATAACGTATAACGTTATATGGTAATACGTTATAACGTATAACGTTATGTAGCATTACGATATAACGTATATCGTTATATGGTAATACGTTATAACGTATAATGTTATGTAGCATTACGAAATAACGTATAACGTTATATGGTAATACGTTATAACGTATAATGTTATGTAGCATCACGATGTAACGTATAACGTTATGTAGCATTCCGATATAACGTATAACGTTATATGGTAATACGTTATAACGTATAACGTTATGTAGCATTACGATGTAACGTATAACGTTATGTAGCATTACGATATAACGTATAACGTTATATGGTAATACGTTATAACGTATAACGTTAAGAGACATTACGATATAACGTATAACGTTATGTAGCATCACGATGTAACGTATAACGTTATGTAGCATTCCGATATAAGCTATAACGTTATGTAGCATTACGATGTAACGTATAACGTTATGTAGCATTACGATATAACGTATAACGTTATGTAGCATTACGATGTAACTTATAACGTTATATGGTAATACGTTATAACGTCTAACGGTATATGGTAATACGTTATAGCGTATAACGTTATGTAACATTACGATATAACGTATAACGTTATATGGCAATACGTTATAACGTATAATATTATGTAGCATTACGATATAACGTATAACGTTTCATGGTAATACGTTATAACGTATAACGTTATATGGTAATACGTTATAACGTATAACGTTATGTAACATTACGATATAACGTATAACGTTATGTAGCATTACGATATAACGTATAACGTTATATAGTAATACGTTATAACGTATAACGTTATGTAGCATTACGATGTAACGTATAACGTTATGTAGCATTACGATATAACGTATAACGTTACATGGTAATACGTTATAACGTATAATGTTATGTGACATTACGATATAACGTATAACGTTATATAGTAATACGTTATAACGTATAACGTTATGTAGCATTACGATGTAACGTATAACGTTATGTAGCATTACGATATAACGTATAACGTTACATGGTAATACGTTATAACGTATAACGTTATGTGACATTACGATATAACGTATAACGTCACATGGTAATACATTATAACGTATAATGTTATGTAGCATTACGATATAACGTATAACGTCATATGGTAATACGTTATAACGTATAACGTTATGTAACATTACGATATAACGTATAACGTTATGTAGCATTACGATATAACGTATAACGACATACGGTAATACGTTATAACGTATAACGCTATGTAGCATTACGATATAACGTATAACGTTATATGGTAATACGTTATAACGTATAACGTTATGTAGCATTACGATATAACGTATAACGACATACGGTAATACGTTATAACGTATAACGCTATGTAGCATTACGATATAACGTATAACGTTATATGGTAATACGTTATAACGTATAACGTTATGTAGCATTACGATATAACGTATAACGACATACGGTAATACGTTATAACGTATAACGCTATGTAGCATTACGATATAACGTATAACGTTATATGGTAATACGTTATAACGTATAATGTTATGTAGCATTACGATATAACGTATAACGTTTCATGGTAATACGTTATAACGTATAACGTTATATGGTAATACGTTATAACGTATAACGTTATGTAACATTACGATATAACGTATAACGTTATGTAGCATTACGATATAACGTATAACGTTATATAGTAATACGTTATAACGTATAACGTTATGTAGCATTACGATGTAACGTATAACGTTATGTAGCATTACGATATAACGTATAACGTTACATGGTAATACGTTATAACGTATAACGTTATGTGACATTACGATATAACGTATAACGTCATATGGTAATTCGTTATAACGTATAATGTTATGTAGCATTACGATATAACGTATAACGTCATATGGTAATACGTTATAACGTATAACGTTATGTAACATTACGATATAACGTATAACGTTATGTAGCATTACGATATAACGTATAACGACATACGGTAATACGTTATAACGTATAACGCTATGTAGCATTACGATATAACGTATAACGTTATATGGTAATACGTTATAACGTATAATGTTATGTAGCATTACGATATAACGTATAACGTTATGTAGCATTACGATGTAACGTATAACGTTATGTAGCATTACGATATAACGTATAACGTTACATGGTAATACGTTATAACGTATAACGTTATGTGACATTACGATATAACGTATAACGTCATATGGTAATACGTTATAACGTATAATGTTATGTAGCATTACGATATAACGTATAACGTTATATGGTAATACGTTATAACGTATAACGTTATGTAGCTTCACGATGTAACGTATAACGTTATGTAGCATTCCGATATAACGTATAACGTTATATGGTAATACGTTATAACGTATAACGTTATGTAGCATTACGATGTAACGTATAACGTTATGTAGCATTACGATATAACGTATAACGTTATATGGTAATACGTTACAACGTATAACGTTAAGAGACATTACGATATAACGTATAACGTTATGTAGCATCACGATGTAACGTATAACGTTATGTAGCATTCCGATATAACGTATAACGTTATATAGTAATACGTTATAACGTATAACGTTATGTAGCATTACGATGTAACGTATAACGTTATGTAGCATTACGATATAACGTATAACGTTATGTAGCATTACGATGTAACGTATAACGTTATATGGTAATACGTTATAACGTATAACGGTATATGGTAATAAGTTATAGCGTATAACGTTATGTAACATTACGATATAACGTATAACGTTATGTAGCATTACGATATAACGTATAACGTTATATGGTAATACGTTATAACGTATAACGTTATGTAGCATTACGATGTAACGTATAACGTTATGTAGCATTACGATATTACGTATAACGTTATATGGTAATACGTTATAACGTATAACGTTATGTGACATTACGATATAACGTATAACGTTATATGGTAATACGTTATAACGTATAATGTTATGTAGCATTACGATATAACGTATAACGTTATGTAGTATACCGATATAACGTATAACGTTATGTAGTATTGCGTTATAACGTATAACGTTATGTAGCATTCCGATATAACGTATAACGCTATATGGTAATACGTTATAACGTATAACGTTATGTAACATTATGATATAACGTATAACGTTATGTAGCATTACGATATAACGTATAACGTTATATAGTAATACGTTATAACGTATAACGTTATGTAGCATTGCGATGTAACGTATAACGTTATGTAGCATTACGATATAACGTATAACGTTACATGGTAATACGTTATAACGTATAACGTTATGTGACATTACGATATAACGTATAACGTCATATGGTAATACGTTATAACGTATAATGTTATGTAGCATTACGATATAACGTATAACGTCATATGGTAATACGTTATAACGTATAACGTTATGTAACATTACGATATAACGTATAACGTTATGTAGCATTACGATATAACGTATAACGACATACGGTAATACGTTATAACGTATAACGCTATGTAGCATTACGATATAACGTATAACGTTATATAGTAATACGTTATAACGTATAATGTTATGTAGCATTACGATATAACGTATAACGTTATATGGTAATACGTTATAACGTATAATGTTATGTAGCATTACGATATAACGTATAACGTTATATGGTAATACGTTATAACGTATAACGTTATGTAGCATTACGATATAACGTATATCGTTATATGGTAATACGTTATAACGTATAATGTTATGTAGCATTACGAAATAACGTATAACGTTATATGGTAATACGTTATAACGTATAATGTTATGTAGCATCACGATGTAACGTATAACGTTATGTAGCATTCCGATATAACGTATAACGTTATGTAGCATTACGATGTAACGTATAACGTTATGTAGCATTACGATATAACGTATAACGTTATATGGTAATACGTTATAACGTATAACGTTAAGAGACATTACGATATAACGTATAACGTTATGTAGCATCACGATGTAACGTATAACGTTATGTAGCATTCCGATATAACGTATAACGTTATGTAGCATTACGATGTAACGTATAACGTTATGTAGCATTACGATATAACGTATAACGTTATGTAGCATTACGATGTAACTTATAACGTTATATGGTAATACGTTATAACGTCTAACGGTATATGGTAATACGTTATAGCGTATAACGTTATGTAACATTACGATATAACGTATAACGTTATATGGCAATACGTTATGACGTATAATATTATGTAGCATTACGATATAACGTATAACGTTTCATGGTAATACGTTATAACGTATAACGTTATATGGTAATACGTTATAACGTATAACGTTATGTAACATTACGATATAACGTATAACGTTATGTAGCATTACGATATAACGTATAACGTTATATAGTAATACGTTATAACGTATAACGTTATGTAGCATTACGATGTAACGTATAACGTTATGTAGCATTACGATATAACGTATAACGTTACATGGTAATACGTTATAACGTATAATGTTATGTGACATTACGATATAACGTATAACGTTATATAGTAATACGTTATAACGTATAACGTTATGTAGCATTACGATGTAACGTATAACGTTATGTAGCATTACGATATAACGTATAACGTTACATGGTAATACGTTATAACGTATAACGTTATGTGACATTACGATATAACGTATAACGTCACATGGTAATACATTATAACGTATAATGTTATGTAGCATTACGATATAACGTATAACGTCATATGGTAATACGTTATAACGTATAACGTTATGTAACATTACGATATAACGTATAACGTTATGTAGCATTACGATATAACGTATAACGACATACGGTAATACGTTATAACGTATAACGCTATGTAGCATTACGATATAACGTATAACGTTATATGGTAATACGTTATAACGTATAACGTTATGTAGCATTACGATATAACGTATAACGACATACGGTAATACGTTATAACGTATAACGCTATGTAGCATTACGATATAACGTATAACGTTATATGGTAATACGTTATAACGTATAACGTTATGTAGCATTACGATATAACGTATAACGACATACGGTAATACGTTATAACGTATAACGCTATGTAGCATTACGATATAACGTATAACGTTATATGGTAATACGTTATAACGTATAATGTTATGTAGCATTACGATATAACGTATAACGTTTCATGGTAATACGTTATAACGTATAACGTTATATGGTAATACGTTATAACGTATAACGTTATGTAACATTACGATATAACGTATAACGTTATGTAGCATTACGATATAACGTATAACGTTATATAGTAATACGTTATAACGTATAACGTTATGTAGCATTACGATGTAACGTATAACGTTATGTAGCATTACGATATAACGTATAACGTTACATGGTAATACGTTATAACGTATAACGTTATGTGACATTACGATATAACGTATAACGTCATATGGTAATTCGTTATAACGTATAATGTTATGTAGCATTACGATATAACGTATAACGTCATATGGTAATACGTTATAACGTATAACGTTATGTAACATTACGATATAACGTATAACGTTATGTAGCATTACGATATAACGTATAACGACATACGGTAATACGTTATAACGTATAACGCTATGTAGCATTACGATATAACGTATAACGTTATATGGTAATACGTTATAACGTATAATGTTATGTAGCATTACGATATAACGTATAACGTTATGTAGCATTACGATGTAACGTATAACGTTATGTAGCATTACGATATAACGTATAACGTTACATGGTAATACGTTATAACGTATAACGTTATGTGACATTACGATATAACGTATAACGTCATATGGTAATACGTTATAACGTATAATGTTATGTAGCATTACGATATAACGTATAACGTTATATGGTAATACGTTATAACGTATAACGTTATGTAGCTTCACGATGTAACGTATAACGTTATGTAGCATTCCGATATAACGTATAACGTTATATGGTAATACGTTATAACGTATAACGTTATGTAGCATTACGATGTAACGTATAACGTTATGTAGCATTACGATATAACGTATAACGTTATATGGTAATACGTTACAACGTATAACGTTAAGAGACATTACGATATAACGTATAACGTTATGTAGCATCACGATGTAACGTATAACGTTATGTAGCATTCCGATATAACGTATAACGTTATATAGTAATACGTTATAACGTATAACGTTATGTAGCATTACGATGTAACGTATAACGTTATGTAGCATTACGATATAACGTATAACGTTATGTAGCATTACGATGTAACGTATAACGTTATATGGTAATACGTTATAACGTATAACGGTATATGGTAATAAGTTATAGCGTATAACGTTATGTAACATTACGATATAACGTATAACGTTATGTAGCATTACGATATAACGTATAACGTTATATGGTAATACGTTATAACGTATAACGTTATGTAGCATTACGATGTAACGTATAACGTTATGTAGCATTACGATATTACGTATAACGTTATATGGTAATACGTTATAACGTATAACGTTATGTGACATTACGATATAACGTATAACGTTATATGGTAATACGTTATAACGTATAATGTTATGTAGCATTACGATATAACGTATAACGTTATGTAGTATACCGATATAACGTATAACGTTATGTAGTATTGCGTTATAACGTATAACGTTATGTAGCATTCCGATATAACGTATAACGCTATATGGTAATACGTTATAACGTATAACGTTATGTAACATTATGATATAACGTATAACGTTATGTAGCATTACGATATAACGTATAACGTTATATAGTAATACGTTATAACGTATAACGTTATGTAGCATTGCGATGTAACGTATAACGTTATGTAGCATTACGATATAACGTATAACGTTACATGGTAATACGTTATAACGTATAACGTTATGTGACATTACGATATAACGTATAACGTCATATGGTAATACGTTATAACGTATAATGTTATGTAGCATTACGATATAACGTATAACGTCAGATGGTAATACGTTATAACGTATAACGTTACGTAACATTACGATATAACGTATAACGTTATGTAGCATTACGATATAACGTATAACGACATACGGTAATACGTTATAACGTATAACGCTATGTAGCATTACGATATAACGTATAACGTTATATGGTAATACGTTATAACGTATAATGTTATGTAGCATTATGATATAACGTATAACGTTATATGGTAATACGTTATAACGTATAACGTTATGTAGCATTACGATATAACGTATATCGTTATATGGTAATACGTTATAACGTATAATGTTATGTAGCATTACGATATAACGTATAACGTTACATGGTAATACGTTATAACGTATAACGTTATGTGACATTACGATATAACGTATAACGTCACATGGTAATACATTATAACGTATAATGTTATGTAGCATTACGATATAACGTATAACGTCATATGGTAATACGTTATAACGTATAACGTTATGTAACATTACGATATAACGTATAACGTTATGTAGCATTACGATATAACGTATAACGACATACGGTAATACGTTATAACGTATAACGCTATGTAGCATTACGATATAACGTATAACGTTATATGGTAATACGTTATAACGTATAACGTTATGTAGCATTACGATATAACGTATAACGACATACGGTAATACGTTATAACGTATAACGCTATGTAGCATTACGATATAACGTATAACGTTATATGGTAATACGTTATAACGTATAACGTTATGTAGCATTACGATATAACGTATAACGACATACGGTAATACGTTATAACGTATAACGCTATGTAGCATTACGATATAACGTATAACGTTATATGGTAATACGTTATAACGTATAATGTTATGTAGCATTACGATATAACGTATAACGTTTCATGGTAATACGTTATAACGTATAACGTTATATGGTAATACGTTATAACGTATAACGTTATGTAACATTACGATATAACGTATAACGTTATGTAGCATTACGATATAACGTATAACGTTATATAGTAATACGTTATAACGTATAACGTTATGTAGCATTACGATGTAACGTATAACGTTATGTAGCATTACGATATAACGTATAACGTTACATGGTAATACGTTATAACGTATAACGTTATGTGACATTACGATATAACGTATAACGTCATATGGTAATTCGTTATAACGTATAATGTTATGTAGCATTACGATATAACGTATAACGTCATATGGTAATACGTTATAACGTATAACGTTATGTAACATTACGATATAACGTATAACGTTATGTAGCATTACGATATAACGTATAACGACATACGGTAATACGTTATAACGTATAACGCTATGTAGCATTACGATATAACGTATAACGTTATATGGTAATACGTTATAACGTATAATGTTATGTAGCATTACGATATAACGTATAACGTTATGTAGCATTACGATGTAACGTATAACGTTATGTAGCATTACGATATAACGTATAACGTTACATGGTAATACGTTATAACGTATAACGTTATGTGACATTACGATATAACGTATAACGTCATATGGTAATACGTTATAACGTATAATGTTATGTAGCATTACGATATAACGTATAACGTTATATGGTAATACGTTATAACGTATAACGTTATGTAGCTTCACGATGTAACGTATAACGTTATGTAGCATTCCGATATAACGTATAACGTTATATGGTAATACGTTATAACGTATAACGTTATGTAGCATTACGATGTAACGTATAACGTTATGTAGCATTACGATATAACGTATAACGTTATATGGTAATACGTTACAACGTATAACGTTAAGAGACATTACGATATAACGTATAACGTTATGTAGCATCACGATGTAACGTATAACGTTATGTAGCATTCCGATATAACGTATAACGTTATATAGTAATACGTTATAACGTATAACGTTATGTAGCATTACGATGTAACGTATAACGTTATGTAGCATTACGATATAACGTATAACGTTATGTAGCATTACGATGTAACGTATAACGTTATATGGTAATACGTTATAACGTATAACGGTATATGGTAATAAGTTATAGCGTATAACGTTATGTAACATTACGATATAACGTATAACGTTATGTAGCATTACGATATAACGTATAACGTTATATGGTAATACGTTATAACGTATAACGTTATGTAGCATTACGATGTAACGTATAACGTTATGTAGCATTACGATATTACGTATAACGTTATATGGTAATACGTTATAACGTATAACGTTATGTGACATTACGATATAACGTATAACGTTATATGGTAATACGTTATAACGTATAATGTTATGTAGCATTACGATATAACGTATAACGTTATGTAGTATACCGATATAACGTATAACGTTATGTAGTATTGCGTTATAACGTATAACGTTATGTAGCATTCCGATATAACGTATAACGCTATATGGTAATACGTTATAACGTATAACGTTATGTAACATTATGATATAACGTATAACGTTATGTAGCATTACGATATAACGTATAACGTTATATAGTAATACGTTATAACGTATAACGTTATGTAGCATTGCGATGTAACGTATAACGTTATGTAGCATTACGATATAACGTATAACGTTACATGGTAATACGTTATAACGTATAACGTTATGTGACATTACGATATAACGTATAACGTCATATGGTAATACGTTATAACGTATAATGTTATGTAGCATTACGATATAACGTATAACGTCAGATGGTAATACGTTATAACGTATAACGTTACGTAACATTACGATATAACGTATAACGTTATGTAGCATTACGATATAACGTATAACGACATACGGTAATACGTTATAACGTATAACGCTATGTAGCATTACGATATAACGTATAACGTTATATGGTAATACGTTATAACGTATAATGTTATGTAGCATTACGATATAACGTATATCGTTATATGGTAATACGTTATAACGTATAATGTTATGTAGCATTACGATATAACGTATAACGTTATATGGTAATACGTTATAACGTATAACGTTATGTAGCATCACGATGTAACGTATAACGTTATGTAGCATTCCGATATAACGTATAACGTTATATGGTAATACGTTATAACGTATAACGTTAAGAGACATTACGATATAACGTATAACGTTATGTAGCATCACGATGTAACGTATAACGTTATGTAGCATTCCGATATAACGTATAACGTTATATAGTAATACGTTATAACGTATAACGTTATGTAGCATTACGATGTAACGTATAACGTTATGTAGCATTACGATATAACGTATAACGTTATGTAGCATTACGATGTAACTTATAACGTTATATGGTAATACGTTATAACGTATAACGGTATATGGTAATACGTTATAGCGTATAACGTTATGTAACATTACGATATAACGTATAACGTTATATGGCAATACGTTATAACGTATAATGTTATGTAGCATTACGATATAACGTATAACGTTTCATGGTAATACGTTATAACGTATAACGTTATATGGTAATACGTTATAACGTATAACGTTATGTAACATTACGATATAACGTATAACGTTATGTAGCATTACGATATAACGTATAACGTTATATAGTAATACGTTATAACGTATAACGTTATGTAGCATTACGATGTAACGTATAACGTTATGTAGCATTACGATATAACGTATAACGTTACATGGTAATACGTTATAACGTATAACGTTATGTGACATTACGATATAACGTATAACGTCATATGGTAATTCGTTATAACGTATAATGTTATGTAGCATTACGATATAACGTATAACGTCATATGGTAATACGTTATAACGTATAACGTTATGTAACATTACGATATAACGTATAACGTTATGTAGCATCACGATGTAACGAATAACGTTATGTAGCATTCCGATATAACGTATAACGTTATATGGTAATACGTTATAACGTATAACGTTATGTAGCATTACGATGTAACGTATAACGTTATGTAGCATTACGATATAACGTATAACGTTATATGGTTATACGTTATAACGTATAACGTTAAGAGACATTACGATATAACGTATAACGTTATGTAGCATCACGATGTAACGTATAACGTTATGTAGCATTCCGATATAACGTATAACGTTATATAGTAATACGTAATAACGTATAACGTTATGTAGCATTACGATGTAACGTATAACGTTATGTAGCATTACGATATAACGTATAACGTTATGTAGCATTACGATGTAACGTATAACGTTATATGGTAATACGTTATAACGTATAACGGTATATGGTAATAAGTTATAGCGTATAACGTTATGTAACATTACGATATAACGTATAACGTTATGTAGCATTACGATATAACGTATAACGTTATATGGTAATACGTTATAACGTATAACGTTATGTAGCATTACGATGTAACGTATAACGTTATGTAGCATTCCGATATAACGTATAACGTTATATGGTAATACGTTATAACGTATAACGTTATGTAACATTACGTTATAACGTATAACGTTACG
The DNA here is from genome assembly GCA_936014575.1 of Bombus lapidarius. NCBI lineage: Eukaryota > Metazoa > Arthropoda > Insecta > Hymenoptera > Apidae > Bombus > Bombus lapidarius. Next base: position 2,611,231 of record CAKXZU010000031.1, on the reverse strand, counting down.
TAGTATTACGTTATAACGTATAACGTTATGTAGCATTACGATATAACGTATAACGTTATGTAGCATTACGATATAACGTATAACGTTATATGGTAATACGTTATAACGTATAACGTTATGTAACATTACGATATAACGTATAACGTTATATGGTAATACGTTATAACGTATAACGTTATGTAGCATTACGATGTAACGTATAACGTTATGTAGCATTACGATATAACGTATAACGTTATATGGTAATACGTTATAACGTATAACGTTATGTAGCATTACGATGTAACGTATAACGTTATGTAGCATTACGATATAACGTATAACGTTATATGGTAATACGTTATAACGTATAACGTTATGTAGCATTACGATGTAACGTATAACGTTATGTAGCATTACGATATAACGTATAACGTTATATGGTAATACGTTATAACGTATAACGTTAAGAGACATTACGATATAACGTATAACGTTATGTAGCATCACGATGTAACGTATAACGTTATGTAGCATTCCGATATAACGTATAACGTTATATAGTAATACGTTATAACGTATAACGTTATGTAGCATTACGATGTAACGTATAACGTTATGTAGCATTACGATATAACGTATAACGTTATGTAGCATTACGATGTAACGTATAACGTTATATGGTAATACGTTATAACGTATAACGGTATATGGTAATAAGTTATAGCGTATAACGTTATGTAGCATTACGATATAACGTATAACGTTATATGGTAATACGTTATAACGTATAACGTTATGTAGCATTACGATGTAACGTATAACGTTATGTAGCATTCCGATATAACGTATAACGTTATGTAACATTACGATATAACGTATAACGTCATGTAGCATTACGATATAACGTATAACGTTATATGGTAATACGTTATAACGTATAATGTTATGTAGCATTACGATATAACGTATAAAGTTATGTAGCATAACGATATAACGTATAACGTTATATAGTATTACGTTATAACGTAGAACGTTATGTAGTATTACGTTATAACGTATAACGTTATGTAGCATTACGATATAACGTATAACGTTATATGGTAATACGTTATAACGTATAACGTTATGTGACATTACGATATAACGTATAACGTTATATGGTAATACGTTATAACGTATAATGTTATGTAGCATTACGATATAACGTATAACGTTATGTAGTATAACGATATAACGTATAACGTTATGTAGTATTGCGTTATAACGTATAACGTTATGTAGCATTCCGATATAACGTATAACGTTATGTAACATTACGATATAACGTATAACGTCATGTAGCATTACGATATAACGTATAACGTTATATGGTAATACGTTATAACGTATAACGTTATGTAACATTATGATATAACGTATAACGTTATGTAGCATTACGATATAACGTATAACGTTATATGGCAATACGTTATAACGTATAATGTTATGTAGCATTACGATATAACGTATAACGTTTTATGGTAATACGTTATAACGTATAACGTTATATGGTAATACGTTATAACGTATAACGTTATGTAGCATTACGATATAACGTATAACGTTATATGGTAAAACGTTATAACGTATAATGTTATGTAGCATTACGATATAACGTATAACGTTATGTAGTATAACGATGTAACGTATAACGTTATGTAGCTTTACGATGTAACGTATAACGTTATGTAGCATTACGATATAACGTATAACGTTATATGGTAATACGTTATAACGTATGACGTTATGTAACATTATGATATAACGTATAACGTTATGTAGCATTACGATATAACGTATAACGTTATATGGCAATACGTTATAACGTATAACGTTAAGAGACATTACGATATAACGTATAACGTTATATGGTAAAACGTTATAACGTATAATGTTATGTAGCATTACGATATAACGTATAACGTTATGTATTATAACGATGTAACATATAACGTTATATGGCAATACGTTATAACGTATAATGTTATGTAGCATTACGATATAACGTATAACGTTTTATGGTAATACGTTATAACGTATAACGTTATATGGTAATACGTTATAACGTATAATGTTATCTAGCATTACGATATAACGTATAACGTTATGTAGCATAACAATATAACGTATAACGTTATATAGTATTACGTTATAACGTAGAACGTTATGTAGTATTACGTTATAACGTATAACGTTACGTAGTATTACGTTATAACGTATAACGCTATGTAGCATTACGATATAACGTATAACGTATAACGTTATGTAGCATTACGATATAACGTATAACGTTATATGGTAAAACGTTATAACGTATAATGTTATGTAGCATTACGATATAACGTATAACGTTATGTAGTATAACGATGTAACGTATAACGTTATGTAGCATTACGATGTAACGTATAACGTTATGTAGCATTACGATATAACGTATAACGTTATATGGTAATACGTTATAACGTATGACGTTATGTAACATTATGATATAACGTATAACGTTATGTAGCATTACGATATAACGTATAACGTTATATGGCAATACGTTATAACGTATAATGTTATGTAGCATTACGATATAACGTATAACGTTATATGGTAATACGTTATAACGTATAACGTTACGTAGTATTACGTTATAACGTATAACGTTATGTAGCATTACGATATAACGTATAACGTTATATGGTAATACGTTATAACGTATAACGTTATGTAGCATTACGATATAACGTATAACGTTATATGGTAAAACGTTATAACGTATAATGTTATGTAGCATTACGATATAACGTATAACGTTATGTATTATAACGATGTAACATATAACGTTATATGGCAATACGTTATAACGTATAATGTTATGTAGCATTACGATATAACGTATAACGTTTTATGGTAATACGTTATAACGTATAACGTTATATGGTAATACGTTATAACCTATAACGTTATGTAACATTACGATATAACGTATAACGTCATGTAGCATTACGATATAACGTACAACGTTATATGGTAATACGTTATAACGTATAATGTTATGTAGCATTACGATATAACGTATAACGTTATGTAGCATAACGATATAACGTATAACGTTATATAGTATTACGTCATAACGTAGAACGTTATGTAGTATTACGTTATAACGTATAACGTTACGTAGTATTACGTTATAACGTATAACGTTATGTAGCATTACGATATAACGTATAACGTTATGTAGCATTACGATGTAACGTATAACGTTATGTAACATTATGATATAACGTATAACATTATGTAGCATTACGATATAACGTATAACGTTATATGGCAATACGTTATAACGTATAATGTTATGTAGCATTACGATATAACGTATAACGTTATGTAGCATTACGATATAACGTATAACGTTATATGGTAATACGTTATAACGTATAACGTTAAGAGACATTACGATATAACGTATAACGTTATGTAGCATCACGATGTAACGTATAACGTTATGTAGCATTCCGATATAACGTATAACGTTATATAGTAATACGTTATAACGTATAACGTTATGTAGCATTACGATGTAACGTATAACGTTATGTAGCATTACGATATAACGTATAACGTTATGTACCATTACGATATAACGTATAACGTTATGTAGCATTACGATATAACGTATAACGTTATATGGTAATACGTTATAACGTATAACGTTATGTAGCATTACGATATAACGTATAACGTTATATGGTAATACGTTATAACGTATAACGTTATGTAGCATTACGATGTAACGTATAACGTTATGTAGCATTACGATATAACGTATAACGTTACATGGTAATACGTTATAACGTATAATGTTATGTGACATTACGATATAACGTATAACGACATACGGTAATACGTTATAACGTATAACGCTATGTAGCATTACGATATAACGTATAACGTTATGTAGTATACCGATATAACGTATAACGTTATGTAGTATTGCGTTATAACGTATAACGTTATGTAGCATTCCGATATAACGTATAACGTTATATGGTAATACGTTATAACGTATAACGTTATGTAACATTATGATATAACGTATAACGTTATGTAGCATTACGATATAACGTATAATGTTATATGGTAATACGTTATAACGTATAACGTTATGTAGCATTATGATGTAACGTATAACGTTATGTAACATTACGATATAACGTATAACGTCATGTAGCATTACGATATAACGTATAACGTTATATGGTAATACGTTATAACTTATAATGTTATCTAGCATTACGATATAACGTATAACGTTATGTAGCATAACGATATAACGTATAACGTTATATAGTATTACGTTATAACGTAGAACGTTATGTAGTATTACGTTATAACGTATAACGTTACGTAGTATTACGTTATAACGTATAACGCTATGTAGCATTACGATATAACGTGTAACGTTATGTAGTATTACGTTATAACGTATAACGTTATGTAACATTATGATATAACGTATAACGTTATGTAGCATTACGATATAACGTATAACGTTATATGGCAATACGTTATAACGTATAATGTTATGTAGCATTACGATATAACGTATAACGTTTTATGGTAATACGTTATAACGTATAACGTTATGTACCATTACGATATAACGTATAACGTTATGTAGCACTACGATATAACGTATAATGTTATATGGTAATACGTTATAACGTATAACGTTATGTAGCATTACGATGTAACGTATAACGTTATGTAGCATTCCGATATAACGTATAACGTTATATGGTAATACGTTATAACGTATAACGTTATGTAACATTACGATATAACGTATAACGTCATGTAGCATTACGATATAACGTATAACGTTATATGGTAATACGTTATAACGTATAATGTTATCTAGCATTACGATATAACGTATAACGTTATGTAGCATAACAATATAACGTATAACGTTATATAGTATTACGTTATAACGTAGAACGTTATGTAGTATTACGTTATAACGTATAACGTTACGTAGTATTACGTTATAACGTATAACGCTATGTAGCATTACGATATAACGTATAACGTTATATGGTAATACGTTATAACGTATAACGTTATGTAGCATTACGATATAACGTATAACGTTATATGGTAAAACGTTATAACGTATAATGTTATGTAGCATTACGATATAACGTATAACGTTATGTAGTATAACGATGTAACGTATAACGTTATGTAGCATTACGATGTAACGTATAACGTTATGTAGCATTACGATATAACGTATAACGTTATATGGTAATACGTTATAACGTATGACGTTATGTAACATTATGATATAACGTATAACGTTATGTAGCATTACGATATAACGTATAACGTTATATGGCAATACGTTATAACGTATAATGTTATGTAGCATTACGATATAACGTATAACGTTATATGGTAATACGTTATAACGTATAACGTTACGTAGTATTACGTTATAACGTATAACGTTATGTAGCATTACGATATAACGTATAACGTTATATGGTAATACGTTATAACGTATAACGTTATGTAGCATTACGATATAACGTATAACGTTATATGGTAAAACGTTATAACGTATAATGTTATGTAGCATTACGATATAACGTATAACGTTATGTATTATAACGATGTAACATATAACGTTATATGGCAATACGTTATAACGTATAATGTTATGTAGCATTACGATATAACGTATAACGTTTTATGGTAATACGTTATAACGTATAACGTTATATGGTAATACGTTATAACGTATAACGTTATGTAACATTACGATATAACGTATAACGTCATGTAGCATTACGATATAACGTACAACGTTATATGGTAATACGTTATAACGTATAATGTTATGTAGCATTACGATATAACGTATAACGTTATGTAGCATAACGATATAACGTATAACGTAATATAGTATTACGTCATAACGTAGAACGTTATGTAGTATTACGTTATAACGTATAACGTTACGTAGTATTACGTTATAACGTATAACGTTATGTAGCATTACGATATAACGTATAACGTTATGTAGCATTACGATGTAACGTATAACGTTATGTAACATTATGATATAACGTATAACGTTATGTAGCATTACGATATAACGTATAACGTTATATGGCAATACGTTATAACGTATAATGTTATGTAGCATTACGATATAACGTATAACGTTATGTAGCATTACGATATAACGTATAACGTTATATGGTAATACGTTATAACGTATAACGTTAAGAGACATTACGATATAACGTATAACGTTATGTAGCATCACGATGTAACGTATAACGTTATGTAGCATTCCGATATAACGTATAACGTTATATAGTAATACGTTATAACGTATAACGTTATGTAGCATTACGATGTAACGTATAACGTTATGTAGCATTACGATATAACGTATAACGTTATGTACCATTACGATATAACGTATAACGTTATGTAGCATTACGATATAACGTATAACGTTATATGGTAATACGTTATAACGTATAACGTTATGTAGCATTACGATATAACGTATAACGTTATATGGTAATACGTTATAACGTATAACGTTATGTAGCATTACGATGTAACGTATAACGTTATGTAGCATTACGATATAACGTATAACGTTATATGGTAATACGTTATAACGTATAACGTTATGTGACATTACGATATAACGTATAACGTTATATGGTAATACGTTGTAACATATAATGTTATGTAGCATTACGATATAACGTATAACGTTATGTAGTATAACGATATAACGTATAACGTTATGTAGTATTGCGTTATAACGTATAACGTTATGTAGCATTCCGATATAACGTATAACGTTATATGGTAATACGTTATAACGTATAACGTTATGTAACATTATGATATAACGTATAACGTTATGTAGCATTACGATATAACGTATAACGTTATATGGCAATACGTTATAACGTATAATGTTATGTAGCATAACGATATAACGTATAACGTTTTATGGTAATACGTTATAACGTATAACGTTATATGGTAATACGTTATAACGTATAACGTTATGTACCATTACGATATAACGTATAACGTTATGTAGCATTACGATATAACGTATAATGTTATATGGTAATACGTTATAACGTATAACGTTATGTAGCATTACGATGTAACGTATAACGTTATGTAGCATTCCGATATAACGTATAACGTTATATGGTAATACGTTATAACGTATAACGTTATGTAACATTACGATATAACGTATAACGTCATGTAGCATTACGATATAACGTATAACGTTATATGGTAATACGTTATAACGTATAATGTTATCTAGCATTACGATATAACGTATAACGTTATGTAGCATAACGATATAACGTATAACGTTATATAGTATTACGTTATAACGTATAATGTTATGTAGCATTACGATATAACGTATAACGTTTTATGGTAATACGTTATAACGTATAACGTTATATGGTAATACGTTATAACGTATAACGATATGTACCATTACGATATAACGTATAACGTTATGTAGCATTACGATATAACGTATAATGTTATATGGTAATACGTTATAACGTATAACGTTATGTAGCATTATGATGTAACGTATAACGTTATGTAACATTACGATATAACGTATAACGTCATGTAGCATTACGATATAACGTATAACGTTATATGGTAATACGTTATAACTTATAATGTTATCTAGCATTACGATATAACGTATAACGTTATGTAGCATAACGATATAACGTATAACGTTATATAGTATTACGTTATAACGTAGAACGTTATGTAGTATTACGTTATAACGTATAACGTTACGTAGTATTACGTTATAACGTATAACGCTATGTAGCATTACGATATAACGTGTAACGTTATATGGTAATACGTTATAACGTATAACGTTATGTAGCATTACGATATAACGTATAACGTTATATGGTAAAACGTTATAACGTATAATGTTATGTAGCATTACGATATAACGTATAACGTTATGTAGTATAACGATGTAACGTATAACGTTATGTAGCATTACGATGTAACGTATAACGTTATGTAGCATTACGATATAACGTATAACGTTATATGGTAATACGTTATAACGTATGACGTTATGTAACATTATGATATAACGTATAACGTTATGTAGCATTACGATATAACGTATAACGTTATATGGCAATACGTTATAACGTATAATGTTATGTAGCATTACGATATAACGTATAACGATTTATGGTAATACGTTATGACGTATAACGTTATATGGTAATACGTTATAACGTATAACGTTATGTACCATTACGATATAACGTATAACGTTATGTAGCATTACGATATAACGTATAATGTTATATGGTAATACGTTATAACGTATAACGTTATGTAGCATTACGATGTAACGTATAACGTTATGTAGCATTACGATATAACGTATAACGTTATATGGTAATACGTTATAACGTATAATGTTATGTAGCATTACGATATAACGTATAAAGTTATGTAGCATAACGATTTAACGTATAACGTTATATAGTATTACGTTATAACGTAGAACGTTATGTAGTATTACGTTATAACGTATAACGTTACGTAGTATTACGTTATAACGTATAACGTTATGTAGCATTACGATATAACGTATAACGTTATGTAGTATTACGTTATAACGTATAACCTTATGTAGCATTACGATATAACGTATAACGTTATGTACCATTACGATATAACGTATAACGTTATGTAGCATTACGATATAACGTATAACGTTATATGGTAATACGTTATAACGTATAACGTTATGTAGCATTACGATATAACGTATAACGTTATATGGTAATACGTTATAACGTATAACGTTATGTAGCATTACGATGTAACGTATAACGTTATGTAGCATTACGATATAACGTATAACGTTATATGGTAATACGTTATAACGTATAACGTTATGTGACATTACGATATAACGTATAACGTTATATGGTAATACGTTATAACGTATAATGTTATGTAGCATTACGATATAACGTATAACGTTATGTAGTATAACGATATAACGTATAACGTTATGTAGTATTGCGTTATAACGTAGAACGTTATGTAGTATTACGTTATAACGTATAACGTTACGTAGTATTACGTTATAACGTATAACGCTATGTAGCATTACGATATAACGTATAACGATATATGGTAATACGTTATAACGTATAACGTTATGTAGCATTACGATATAACGTATAACGTTATATGGTAAAACGTTATAACGTATAATGTTATGTAGTATTACGATATAACGTATAACGTTATGTAGTATAACGATGTAACGTATAACGTTATGTAGCATTACGATGTAACGTATAACGTTATGTAGCATTACGATATAACGTATAACGTTATATGGTAATACGTTATAACGTATGACGTTATGTAACATTATGATATAACGTATAACGTTATGTAGCATTACGATATAACGTATAACGTTATATGGCAATACGTTATAACGTATAATGTTATGTAGCATTACGATATAACGTATAACGTTTTATGGTAATACGTTATAACGTATAACGTTATATGGTAATACGTTATAACGTATAACGTTATGTACCATTACGATATAACGTATAACGTTATGTAGCATTACGATATAACGTATAATGTTATATGGTAATACGTTATAACGTATAACGTTATGTAGCATTACGATGTAACGTATAACGTTATGTAGCATTCCGATATAACGTATAACGTTATATGGTAATACGTTATAACGTATAACGTTATGTAACATTACGATATAACGTATAACGTTATGTAGCATAACGATATAACGTATAACGTTATATAGTATTACGTCATAACGTAGAACGTTATGTAGTATTACGTTATAACGTATAACGTTACGTAGTATTACGTTATAACGTATAACGTTATGTAGCATTACGATATAACGTATAACGTTATATGGTAATACGTTATAACGTATAACGTTATGTAGCATTACGATATAACGTACAACGTTATATGGTAAAACGTTATAACGTATAATGTTATGTAGCATTACGATATAACGTATAACGTTATGTATTATAACGATGTAACATATAACGTTATATGGCAATACGTTATAACGTATAATGTTATGTAGCATTACGATATAACGTATAACGTTTTATGGTAATACGTTATAACGTATAACGTTATATGGTAATACGTTATAACGTATAACGTTATGTAACATTACGATATAACGTATAACGTCATGTAGCATTACGATATAACGTACAACGTTATATGGTAATACGTTATAACGTATAATGTTATGTAGCATTACGATATAACGTATAACGTTATGTAGCATAACGATATAACGTATAACGTTATATCGTATTACGTCATAACGTAGAACGTTATGTAGTATTACGTTATAACGTATAACGTTACGTAGTATTACGTTATAACGTATAACGTTATGTAGCATTACGATATAACGTATAACGTTATGTAGCATTACGATGTAACGTATAACGTTATGTAACATTATGATATAACGTATAACGTTATGTAGCATTACGATATAACGTATAACGTTATATGGCAATACGTTATAACGTATAATGTTATGTAGCATTACGATATAACGTATAACGTTTTATGGTAATACGTTATAACGTATAACGTTATATGGTAATACGTTATAACGTATAACGTTATGTAACATTACGATATAACGTATAACGTTATGTAGCATTACGATATAACGTATAACGTTATATAGTAATATGTTATAACGTATAACGTTATGTAGCATTACGATATAAAGTATAACGTTATATAGTAATACGTTATAACGTATAACGTTATGTAGCATTACGATGTAACGTATAACGTTATGTAGCATTACGATATAACGTATAACGTCATATGGTAATACGTTATAACGTATAACGTTATGTCGCATTACGATATAACGTATAACGTCATATGGTAAAACGTTATAACGTATAATGTTATGTAGCATTACGATATAACGTATAACGTTATGTATTATAACGATGTAACATATAACGTTATGTAGCATTACGATGTAACGTATAACGTTATGTAGCATTACGATATAACGTATAACGTTATATGGTAATACGTTATAACGTATAACGTTATGTAGCATTACGATGTAACGTATAACGTTATGTAGCATTACGATATAACGTATAACGTTATATGGTAATACGTTATAACGTATAACGTTATGTGACATTACGATATAACGTATAACGTTATATGGTAATACGTTATAACGTATAATGTTATGTTGCATTACGATATAACGTATAACGTTATGTAGTATAACGATATAACGTATAACGTTATGTAGTATTGCGTTATAACGTATAACGTTATGTAGCATTCCGATATAACGTATAACGTTATATGGTAATACGTTATAACGTATAACGTTATGTAACATTATGATATAACGTATAACGTTATGTAGCATTACGATATAACGTATAACGTTATATGGCAATACGTTATAACGTATAATGTTATGTAGCATTACGATATAACGTATAACGTTTTATGGTAATACGTTATAACGTATAACGTTATATGGTAATACGTTATAACGTATAACGTTATGTCGCATTACGATATAACGTATAACGTCATATGGTAAAACGTTATAACGTATAATGTTATGTAGCATTACGATATAACGTATAACGTTATGTATTATAACGATGTAACAAATAACGTTATGTAGCATTACGATGTAACGTATAACGTTATGTAGCATTACTATATAACGTATAACGTTATATGGTAATACGTTATAACGTATAACGTTATGTAGCATTACGATGTAACGTATAACGTTATGTAGCATTACGATATAACGTATAACGTTATATGGTAATACGTTATAACGTATAACGTTATGTGACATTACGATATAACGTATAACGTTATATGGTAATACGTTATAACGTATAATGTTATGTTGCATTACGATATAACGTATAACGTTATGTAGTATAACGATATAACGTATAACGTTATGTAGTATTGCGTTATAACGTATAACGTTATGTAGCATTCCGATATAACGTATAACGTTATATGGTAATACGTTATAACGTATAACGTTATGTAACATTATGATATAACGTATAACGATATGTAGCATTACGATATAACGTATAACGTTATATGGCAATACGTTATAACGTATAATGTTATGTAGCATTACGATATAACGTATAACGTTTTATGGTAATACGTTATAACGTTATGTCGCATTACGATATAACGTATAACGTCATATGGTAATACGTTATAACGTATAATGTTATGTAGCATTACGATATAACGTATAACGTTATGTATTATAACGATATAACGTATAACGTTATGTAGTATTGCGTTATAACGTATAACGTTATGTAGCATTCCGATATAACGTATAACGTTATATGGTAATACGTTATAACGTATAACGTTATGTAACATTATGGTATAACGTATAACGTTATGTAGCATTACGATATAACGTATAACGTTATATGGCAATACGTTATAACGTATAATGTTATGTAGCATTACGATATAACGTATAACGTTTTATGGTAATACGTTATAACGTATAACGTTATATGGTAATACGTTATAACGTATAACGTTATGTCGCATTACGATATAACGTATAACGTCATATGGTAAAACGTTATAACGTATAATGTCATGTAGCATTACGATATAACGTATAACGTTATGTATTATAACGATATAACGTATAACGTTATGTAGTATTGCGTTATAACGTATAACGTTATGTAGCATTCCGATATAACGTATAACGTTATATGGTAATACGTTATAACGTATAACGTTATGTAGCATTACGATGTAACGTATAACGTTATGTAGCATTACGATATAACGTATAACGTTATATGGTAATACGTTATAACGTATAACGTGATGTGACATTACGATATAACGTATAACGTTATATGGTAATACGTTATAACGTATAATGTTATGTTGCATTACGATATCACGTATAACGTTATGTAGTATAACGATATAACGTATAACGTTATGTAGTATTGCGTTATAACGTATAACGTTATGTAGCATTCCGATATAACGTATAACGTTATATGGTAATACGTTATAACGTATAACGTTATGTAACATTATGATATAACGTATAACGTTATGTAGCATTACGATATAACGTATAACGTTATATGGCAATACGTTATAACGTATAATGTTATGTAGCATTACGATATAACGTATAACGTTTTATGGTAATACGTTATAACGTATAACGTTATATGGTAATACGTTATAACGTATAACGTTATGTAACATTACGATATAACGTATAACGTTATGTAGCATTACGATATAACGTATAACGTTATATAGTAATACGTTATAACGTATAACGTTATGTAGCATTACGATGTAACGTATAACGTTATGTAGCATTACGATATAACGTATAACGTCATATGGTAATACGTTATAACGTATAACGTTATGTAGCATTACGATATAACGTATAACGTCATATGGTAATACGATATAACGTATAACGTTATGTAGCATTACGATATAACGTATAACGATATACGGTAATACGTTATAACGTATAACGCTATGTAGCATTACGATATAACGTATAACGTTATATGGTAATACGTTATAACGTATAATGTTATGTCGCATTACGATATAACGTATAACGTTATATGGTAATACGTTATAACGTATAACGTTATGTAGCATTACGATATAACGTATAACGTTATATGGTAATACGTCATAACGTACAACGTTATGTAGCATTACGATGTAACGTATAACGTTATGTAGCATTACGATATAACGTATAACGTTATATGGTAATACGTTATAACGTATAACGTTATGTGACATTACGATATAACGTATAACGTTATGTAGCATTACGATATAACGTATAACGTTATATGGTAATACGTTATAACGTATAATGTTATGTAGCATTACGATATAACGTATAACGTTTTATGGTAATACGTTATAACGTATATCGTTATATGGTAATAAGTTATAACGTATAACGTTATGTAACATTACGATATAATGTATAACGTTATGTAACATTACGATATAACGTATAACGTCATGTAGCATTACGATATAACGTATAACGTTATATGGTAATACGTTATAACGTATAACGTTATGTAGCATTACGATATAACGTATAACGTTATGTAGCATAACGATATAACGTATAACGTTATATAGTATTACGTTATAACGTATAACGTTATGTAGTATTACGTTATAACGTATAACGTTAGGTAGTATTACGTTATAACGTATAACGTTATGTAGCATTACGATATAACGTATAACGTTATGTAGTATTACGTTATAACGTATAACGTTATGTAGCATTACGATATAACGTATAACGTTATGTAGCATTACGATATAACGTATAACGTTATGTAGTATAACGATATAACTTATAACGTTATATGGTAATACGTTATAACGTATAACGTTATGTAGCATTACGATATAACGTATAACGTTATATGGTAAAACGTTATAACGTATAATGTTATGTAGCATTACGATATAACGTATAACGTTATGTAGCATCACGATATAACGTATAACGTTATGTAGCATTACGATATAACGTATAACGTTATATGGTAATACGTTATAACGTATAACGTAATGTAGCATTACGATATAGCGTATAACGTTATGTAGCATTACGATGTAACGTATAACGTTATGTAGCATTACGATATAATGTAAAACGTTATATGGTAATACGTTATAACGTATAACGTTATGTAACATTACGATATAACGCTTAACGTTATGTAGCATTACGATATAACGTATAACGTTATATAGTATTACGCTATAACGTATAACGTTACGTAGTATTTCGTTATAACGTATAACGTTATGTAGCATTACGATATAACGTATAACGTTATATGGTAATACGTTATAACGTATAACGTTATGTAGCATTACGATATAACGTATAACGTTATGTAGCATTCCGATATAACGTATAACGTTATATGGTAATACGTTATAACGTATAACGTTATGTAACATTATGATATAACGTATAACGTTATATGGTAAAACGTTATAACGTATAATGTTATGTAGCATTACGATATAACGTATAACGTTATGTAGTATAACGATATAACGTATAACGT
The DNA here is from genome assembly GCA_936014575.1 of Bombus lapidarius. Lineage (NCBI taxonomy): Eukaryota > Metazoa > Arthropoda > Insecta > Hymenoptera > Apidae > Bombus > Bombus lapidarius. The sequence goes on along the minus strand of CAKXZU010000031.1, from coordinate 2,595,875 downwards.
TATGTAGCATTACGATGTAACGTATAACGTTATATGGTAATACGTTATAACGTATAACGTTATGTAGCATTACGATGTAACGTATAACGTTATGTAGCATTACGATATAACGTATAACGTTATATGGTAATACGTTATAACGTATAACGTTATGTAGCATCACGGTATAACGTATAACGTTATGTAGCATTACGATATAACGTATAACGTTATATGGTAATACGTTATATCGTATAACGTTATGTAGCATTACGATGTAACGTATAACGTTATGTAGCATTACGATATAACGTATAAGGTTATGTAGCATTACGATGTAACGTATAACGTTATATGGTAATACGTTATAACGTATAACGTTATGTAGCATTACGATATATCGTATAACGTTATGTAGCATCACGATGTAACGTATAACGTTATGTAGCATTACGATATAACGTATAACGTTATATGGTAATGCGTTATAACGTATAACGGTATATGGTAATACGTTATAACGTATAACGTTATGTAACATTACGATATAACGTATAACGTTATGTAGCATTACGATATAACGTATAACGTTATATGGTAATACGTTATAACGTATAACGTTATGTAGCATTACGATGTAACGTATAACGTTATGTAGCATTCCGATATAACGTATAACGTTATATGGTAATACGTTATAACGTATAACGTTATGTAACATTACGATATAACGTATAACGTCATGTAGCATTACGATATAACGTATAACGTTATATGGTAATACGCTATAACGTATACTGTTATGTAGCATTACGATATAACGTATAACGTTATGTAGCATAACGATATAACGTATAACGTTATATAGTATTACGTTATAACGTATAACGTCATGTAGTATTACGTTATAACGTATAACGTTACGTAGTATTACGTTATAACGTATAACGTTATGTAGCATTACGATATAACGTATAACGTTATGTAGTATTACGTTATAACGTATAACGTTATGTAGCATTACGATATGACGTATAACGTTATGTACCATTACGATATAACGTATAACGTTGTGTAGCATTACGATATAACGTATAATGTTATATGGTAATACGTTATAACGTATAACGTTATGTAGCATTACGATATAACGTATAACGTTATGTAGCATTACGATATAACGTATAACGTTATATGGCAATACGTTATAACGTATAATGTTATGTAGCATTACGATATAACGTATAACGTTTTATGGTAATACGTTATAACGTATAACGTTATATGGTAATACGTTATAACGTATAACGTTATGTACCATTACGATATAACGTATAACGATATGTAGCATTACGATATAACGTATAATGTTATATGGTAATACGTTATAACGTATAACGTTATGTAGCATTACGATGTAACGTATAACGTTATGTAGCATTCCGATATAACGTATAACGTTATATAGTATTACGTCATAACGTAGAACGTTATGTAGTATTACGTTATAACGTATAACGTTATGTAGCATTACGATGTAACGTATAACGTTATGTAACATTACGATATAACGTATAACGTCATGTAGCATGACGATATAACGTGCAACGTTATATGGTAATACGTTATAACGTATAATGTTATGTAGCATTACGATATAACGTATAACGTTATGTAGCATAACGATATAACGTATAATGTTATATGGTAATACGTTATAACGTATAACGTTATGTAGCATTACGATGTAACGTATAACGTTATGTAACATTACGATATAACGTATAACGTCATGTAGCATTACGATATAACGTACAACGTTATATGGTAATACGTTATAACGTATAATGTTATGTAGCATTACGATATAACGTATAACGTTATGTAGCATAACGATATAACGTATAACGTTATGTAGCATTACGATGTAACGTATAACGTTATGTAGCATTACGTTATAACGTATAACGTTAGGTAGTATTACGTTATAACGTATAACGTTATGTAGCATTACGATATAACGTATAACGTTATATGGTAATACGTTATAACGTATAACGTTAAGAGACATTACGATATAACGTATAACGTTATGTAGCATCACGATGTAACGTATAACGTTATGTAGCATTACGATATAACGTATAACGTTATATGGTAAAACGTTATAACGTATAATGTTATGTAGCATTACGATATAACATATAACGTTATGTATTATAACGATGTAACATATAACGTTATGTAGCATTACGATGTAACGTATAACGTTATGTAGCATTACGATATAACGTATAACGCTATATGGTAATACGTTATAACGTATAACGTTATGTAGCATTACGATGTAACGTATAACGTTATGTAGCATTACGATATAACGTATAACGTTATATGGTAATACGTTATAACGTATAACGTTATGTGACATTACGATATAACGTATAACGTTATATGGTAATACGTTATAACGTATAATGTTATGTTGCATTACGATATAACGTATAACGTTATGTAGTATAACGATATAACGTATAACGTTATGTAGTATTGCGTTATAACGTATAACGTTATGTAGCATTTCGATATAACGTATAACGTTATATGGTAATACGTTATAACGTATAACGTTATGTAACATTATGATATAACGTATAACGTTATGTAGCATTACGATATAACGTATAACGTTATATGGCAATACGTTATAACGTATAATGTTATGTAGCATTACGATATAACGTATAACGTTTTATGGTAATACGTTATAACGTATAACGTTATGTAGCATTACGATATAACGTATAACGTCATATGGTAATACGTTATAACGTATAACGTTATGTAACATTACGATATAACGTATAACGTTATGTAGCATTACGATATAACGTATAACGATATACGGTAATACGTTATAACGTATAACGCTATGTAGCATTACGATATAACGTATAACGTTATATGGTAATACGTTATAACGTATAATGTTATGTAGCATTACGATATAACGTATAACGTTATATGGTAATACGTTATAACGTATAACGTTACGTAGTATTTCGTTATAACGTATAACGTTATGTAGCATTACGATATAACGTATAACGTTATGTAGCATTACGATGTAACGTATAACGTTATGTAGCATTACGATATAACGTATAACGTTATATGGTAATACGTTATAACGTATAACGTTATGTGACATTACGATATAACGTATAACGTCATATGGTAATACGTTATAACGTATAATGTTATGTAGCATTACGATATAACGTATAACGTCATATGGTAATACGTTATAACGTATAACGTTATGTAACATTACGATATAACAAATAACGTTATGTAGCATTACGATATAACGTATAACGATATACGGTAATACGTTATAACGTATAACGCTATGTAGCATTACGATATAACGTATAACGTTATATGGTAATACGTTATAACGTATAATGTTATGTAGCATTACGATATAACGTATAACGGTATGTAGTATAACGATATAACGTATAACGTTATGTAGTATTGCGTTATAACGTATAACGTTATGTAGCATCACGATGTAACGTATATCGTTATGTAGCATTCCGATATAACGTATAACGTTATATGGTAATACGTTATAACGTATAACGTTATGTAACATTATGATATAACGTATAACGTTATGTAGCATTACGATATAACGTATAACGTTATATGGCAATACGTTATAACGTATAATGTTATGTAGCATTACGATATAACGTATAACGTTTTATGGTAATACGTTATAACGTATATCGTTATGTAGCATTACGATATAACGTATAACGTTATTTAGCATTACGATGTAACGTATAACGTTATGTAGCATTACGATATAATGTATAACGTTATATGGTAATACGTTATAACGTATAACGTTATGTAACATTACGATATAACGCTTAACGTTATGTAGCATTACGATATAACGTATAACGTTATATAGTATTACGCTATAACGTATAACGTTACGTAGTATTTCGTTATAACGTATAACGTTATGTAGCATTACGATATAACGTATAACGTTATGTAGCATCACGATATAACGTATAACGTTATGTAGCATTACGATATAACGTATAACGTTATATGGTAATACGTTATAACGTATAACGTTATGTAGCATTACGATATAAGGTATAACGTTATGTAGCATTACGATGTAACGTATAACGTTATGTAGCATTACGATATAATGTATAACGTTATATGGTAATACGTTATAACGTATAACGTTATGTAACATTACGATATAACGCTTAACGTTATGTAGCATTACGATATAACGTATAACGTTATATAGTATTACGCTATAACGTATAACGTTACGTAGTATTTCGTTATAACGTATAACGTTATGTAGCATTACGATATAACGTATAACCTTATGTAGCATTACGATGTAACGTATAACGTTATATGGTAATACGTTATAACGTATAACGTTATGTAGCATTACGATGTAACGTATAACGTTATGTAGCATTACGATATAACGTATAACGTTATATGGTAATACGTTATATCGTATAACGTTATGTAGCATTACGATGTAACGTATAACGTTATGTAGCATTACGATATAACGTATAAAGTTATGTAGCATTACGATGTAACGTATAACGTTATATGGTAATACGTTATAACGTATAACGTTATGTAGCATTACGATGTAACGTATAACGTTATGTAGTATAACGATATACCGTATAACGTTATATGATAAAACGTTATAACGTATAACGTTATGTGACATTACGATATATCGTATAACGTTATGTAGCATCACGATGTAACGTATAACGTTATGTAGCATTACGATATAACGTATAACGTTATATGTAATTCGTTATAACGTATAACGGTATATGGTAATACGTTATAACGTATAACGTTATGTAACATTACGATATAACGTATAACGTTATGTAGCATTACGATATAACGTATAACGTTATATGGTAATACGTTATAACGTATAACGTTATGTAGCATTACGAAGTAACGTATAACGTTATGTAGCATTCCGATATAACGTATAACGTTATATGGTAATACGTTATAACGTATAACGTTATGTAACATTACGATATAACGTATAACGTCATGTAGCATTACGATATAACGTATAACGTTATATGGTAATACGCTATAACGTATAATGTTATGTAGCATTACGATATAACGTATAACGTTATGTAGCATAACGATATAACGTATAACGTTATATAGTATTACGTTATAACGTATAACGTTATGTAGTATTACGTTATAACGTATAACGTTACGTAGTATTACGTTATAGCGTATAACGTTATGTAGCATTACGATATAACGTATAACGTTATGTAGTATTACGTTATAACGTATAACGTTATGTAGCATTACGATATAACGTATAACGTTATGTACCATTACGATATAACGTATAACGTTATGTAGCATTACGATATAACGTATAATGTTATATGGTAATACGTTATAACGTATAACGTTATATGGTAATACGTTATAACGTATAACGTTATGTAGCATTACGATGTAGCGTATAACGTTATGTAGCATTACGATATAACGTATAACGTTATATGGTAATACGTTATAACGTATAACGTTATGTAGCATCACGATATAACGTATAACGTTATGTAGCATTACGATATAACGTATAACGTTATATGGTAATACGTTATATCGTATAACGTTATGTAGCATTACGATGTAACGTATAACGTTATGTAGCATTACGATATAACGTATAAAGTTATGTAGCATTACGATGTAACGTATAACGTTATATGGTAATACGTTATAACGTATAACGTTATGTAGCATTACGATGTAACGTATAACGTTATGTAGCATTACGATATAACGTATAACGTTATGTAGCATTACGATATAACGTATAACGTTATATGGTAATACGTTATAACGTATAACGTTATGTAGCATTACGATGTAACGTATAACGTTATGTAGCATTACGATATAACGTATAACGTTATATGGTAATACGTTATAACGTATAACGCTATGTGACAATACGATATAACGTATAATGTTATATGGTAATACGTTATAACGTATAACGTTATATGGTAATACGTTATAACGTATAACGTTATGTAGCATTACGATGTAGCGTATAACGTTATGTAGCATTACGATATAACGTATAACGTTATATGGTAATACGTTATAACGTATAACGTTATGTAGCATCACGATATAACGTATAACGTTATGTAGCATTACGATGTAACGTATAACGTTATGTAGTATAACGATATACCGTATAACGTTATATGATAAAACGTTATAACGTATAACGTTATGTGACATTACGATATATCGTATAACGTTATGTAGCATCACGATGTAACGTATAACGTTATGTAGCATTCCGATATAACGTATAACGTTATATGGTAATACGTTATAACGCATAACGTTATGTAACATTACGATATAACGTATAACGTCATGTAGCATTACGATATAACGTATAACGTTATATGGTAATACGCTATAACGTATAATGTTATGTAGCATTACGATATAACGTATAACGTTATGTAGCATAACGATATAACGTATAACGTTATATAGTATTACGTTATAACGTATAACGTTATGTAGTATTACGATATAACGTATAATGTTATATGGTAATACGTTATAACGTATAACGTTATATGGTAATACGTTATAACGTATAACGTTATGTAGCATTACGATGTAGCGTATAACGTTATGTAGCATTACAATATAACGTATAACGTTATGTACCATTACGATATAACGTATAACGTTAAGTAGCATTACGATATAACGTATAATGTTATATGGTAATACGTTATAACGTATAACGTTATGTAGCATTACGATATAACGTATAACGTTATATGGTAATACGTTATAACGTATAACGTTATGCAGCATTACGATATAACGTATAACGTTATATGGTAAAACGTTATAACTTATAATGTTATGTAGCATTACGATATAACGTATAACGTTATGTAGTATAACGATATAACGTATAACGTTATGTAGCATTACGATGTAACGTATAACGTTATGTAGCATTACGATATAACGTATAACGTTATATGGTAATACGTTATAACGTATAACGTTATGTAGCATTACGATGTAACGTATAACGTTATGTAGCATTACGATATAACGTATAACGTTATATGGTAATACGTTATAACGTATAACGCTATGTGACAATACGATATAACGTATAAAGGTATATGGTAATACGTTATAACGTATAACGTTATGTAACATTACGATATAACGTATAACGTTATGTAGCATTACGATATAACGTATAACGTTATATGGTAAAACGTTATAACGTATAATGTTATGTAGCATTACGATATAACGTATAACGTTATGTAGTATAACGATATAACGTATAACGTTATGTAGCATTACGATGTAACGTATAACGTTATATGGTAATACGTTATAACGTATAACGTTATGTAGCATTACGATGTAACGTATAACGTTATGTAGCATTACGATATAACGTATAACGTTATATGGTAATACGTTATATCGTATAACGTTATGTAGCATTACGATGTAACGTATAACGTTATGTAGCATTACGATATAACGTATAAAGTTATGTAGCATTACGATGTAACGTATAACGTTATATGGTAATACGTTATAACGTATAACGTTATGTAGCATTACGATGTAACGTATAACGTTATGTAGCATTACGATATAACGTATAACGTTATGTAGTATAACGATATACCGTATAACGTTATATGATAAAACGTTATAACGTATAACGTTATGTGACATTACGATATATCGTATAACGTTATGTAGCATCACGATGTAACGTATAACGTTATGTAGCATTACGATATAACGTATAACGTTATATGGTAATGCGTTATAACGTATAACGGTGTATGGTAATACGTTATAACGTATAACGTTATGTAACATTACGATATAACGTATAACGTTATGTAGCATTACGATGTAACGTATAACGTTATGTAACATCACGATATAACGTATAACGTTATGTAGCATTACGATATAACGTATAACGTTATATGGTAATACGTTATAACGTATAACGTTATGTAGCATTACGATATAACGTATAACGTTATATGGTAATACGTTATAACGTATAACGTTATGTAGCATTACGATATAACGTATAACGTTATGTAGTATAACGATATAACGTATAACGTTATATGGTAATACGTTATAACGTATAACGTTATGTAGCATTACGATATAACGTATAACGTTATATGGTAATACGTTATAACGTATAACGTAATGTAGCATTACGATATAACGTATAACGTTATGTAGCATTACGATGTAACGTATAACGTTATGCAGCATTACGATATAATGTATAACGTTATATGGCAATACGTTATAACGTATAACGTTATGTAACATTACGATATAACGCTTAACGTTATGTAGCATTACGATATAACGTATAACGTTATATAGTATTACGCTATAACGTATAACGTTACGTAGTATTTCGTTATAACGTATAACGTTATGTAGCATTACGATATAACGTATAACGTTATATGGTAATACGTTATAACGTATAACGTTATGTAGCATTACGATATAACGTATAACGTTATGTAGTATAACGATATAACGTATAACGTTATATGGTAATACGTTATAACGTATAACGTTATGTAGCATTACGATATAACGTATAACGTTATATGGTAAAACGTTATAACGTATAATGTTATGTAGCATTACGATATAACGTATAACGTTATGTAGTATAACGATATAACGTATAACGTTATGTAGCATTACGATGTAACGTATAACGTTATATGGTAATACGTTATAACGTATAACGTTATGTAGCATTACGATGTAACGTATAACGTTATGTAGCATTACGATATAACGTATAACGTTATATGGTAATACGTTATAACGTATAACGTTATGTAGCATCACGATATAACGTATAACGTTATGTAGCATTACGATATAACGTATAACGTTATATGGTAATACGTTATATCGTATAACGTTATGTAGCATTACGATGTAACGTATAACGTTATGTAGCATTACGATATAACGTATAAAGTTATGTAGCATTACGATGTAACGTATAACGTTATATGGTAATACGTTATAACGTATAACGTTATGTAGCATTACGATGTAACGTATAACGTTATGTAGCATTACGATATAACGTATAACGTTATGTAGCATTACGATCTAACGTATAACGTTATGTAGTATAACGATATACCGTATAACGTTATATGATAAAACGTTATAACGTATAACGTTATGTGACATTACGATATATCGTATAACGTTATGTAGCATCACGATGTAGCGTATAACGTTATGTAGCATTACGATATAACGTATAACGTTATATGGTAATGCGTTATAACGTATAACGGTATATGGTAATACGTTATAACGTATAACGTTATGTAACATTACGATATAACGTATAACGTTATGTAGCATTACGATATAACGTATAACGTTATATGGTAATACGTTATAACGTATAACGTTATGTAGCATCACGATATAACGTATAACGTTATGTAGCATTACGATATAACGTATAACGTTATATGGTAATACGTTATATCGTATAACGTTATGTAGCATTACGATGTAACGTATAACGTTATGTAGCATTACGATATAACGTATAAAGTTATGTAGCATTACGATGTAACGTATAACGTTATATGGTAATACGTTATAACGTATAACGTTATATAGCATTACGATGTAACGTATAACGTTATGTAGCATTACGATATAACGTATAACGTTATGTAGCATTACGATCTAACGTATAACGTTATGTAGTATAACGATATACCGTATAACGTTATATGATAAAACGTTATAACGTATAACGTTATGTGACATTACGATATATCGTATAACGTTATGTAGCATCACGATGTAACGTATAACGTTATGTAGCATTACGATATAACGTATAACGTTATATGGTAATGCGTTATAACGTATAACGGTATATGGTAATACGTTATAACGTATAACGTTATGTAACATTACGATATAACGTATAACGTCATGTAGCATTACGATATAACGTATAACGTTATATGGTAATACGCTGTAACGTATACTGTTATGTAGCATTACGATATAACGTATAACGTTATGTAGCATAACGATATAACGTATAACGTTATATAGTATTACGTTATAACGTATAACGTTATGTAGTATTACGTTATAACGTATAACGTTACGTAGTATTACGTTATAACGTATAACGTTATGTAGCATTACGATATAACGTATAACGTTATGTAGTATTACGTTATAACGTATAACGTCATGTAGCATTACGATATAACGTATAACGTTATGTACCATTACGATATAACGTATAACGTTATGTAGCATTACGATATAACGTATAATGTTATATGGTAATACGTTATAACGTATAACGTTATGTAGCATTACGATATAACGTATAACGTTATGTAGCATTACGATATAACGTATAACGTTATATGGCAATACGTTATAACGTATAATGTTATGTAGCATTACGATATAACGTATAACGTTTTATGGTAATACGTTATAACGTATAACGTTATATGGTAATACGTTATAACGTATAACGTTATGTACCATTGCGATATAACGTATAACGTTATGTAGCATTACGATATAACGTATAATGTTATATGGTAATACGTTATAACGTATAACGTTATGTAGCATTACGATGTAACGTATAACGTTATGTAGCATTCCGATATAACGTATAACGTTATATAGTATTATGTCATAACGTAGAACGTTATGTAGTATTACGTTTTAACGTATAACGTTATGTAGCATTACGATGTAACGTATAACGTTATGTAACATTACGATATAACGTATAACGTCATGTAGCATGACGATATAACGTACAACGTTATATGGTAATACGTTATAACGTATAATGTTATGTAGCATTACGATATAACGTATAACGTTATGTAGCATAACGATATAACGTATAATGTTATATGGTAATACGTTATAACGTATAACGTTATGTAGCATTACGATGTAACGTATAACGTTATGTAACATTACGATATAACGTATAACGTCATGTAGCATTACGATATAACGTACAACGTTATATGGTAATACGTTATAACGTATAATGTTATGTAGCATTACGATATAACGTATAACGTTATGTAGCATAACGATATAACGTATAACGTTATATAGTATTACGTCATAACGTAGAACGTTATGTAGTATTACGTTATAACGTATAACGTTATGTAGCATTACGATATAACGTATAACGTTATATGGTAATACGTCATAACGTATAACGTTATGTAGCATTACGATATAACGTATAACGTTATATGGTAAAACGTTATAACGTATAATGTTATGTAGCATTACGATATAACGTATAACGTTATGTATTATAACGATGTAACATATAACGTTATGTAGCATTACGATGTAACGTATAACGTTATGTAGCATTACGATATAACGTATAACGTTATATGGTAATACGTTATAACGTATAACGTTATGTAGCATTACGATGTAACGTATAACGTTATGTAGCATTACGATATAACGTATAACGTTATATGGTAATACGTTATAACGTATAACGTTATGTGACATTACGATATAACGTATAACGTTATATGGTAATACGTTATAACGTATAATTTTATGTTGCATTACGATATAACGTATAACGATATGTAGTATAACGATATAACGTATAACGTTATGTAGTATTGCGTTATAACGTATAACGTTATGTAGCATTCCGATATAACGTATAACGTTATATGGTAATACGTTATAACGTATAACGTTATGTAACATTATGATATAACGTATAACGTTATGTAGCATTACGATATAACGTATAACGTTATATGGCAATACGTTATAACGTATAATGTTATGTAGCATTACGATATAACGTATAACGTTTTATGGTAATACGTTATAACGTATAACGTTATATGGTAATACGTTATAACGTATAACGTTATGTAACATTACGATATAACGTATAACGTTATGTAGCATTACGATATAACGTATAACGTTATATAGTAATACGTTATAACGTATAACGTTATGTAGCATTACGATGTAACGTATAACGCTATGTAGCATTACGATATAACGTATAACGTCATATGGTAATACGTTATAACGTATAACGTTATGTAGCATTACGATATAACGTATAACGTCATATGGTAATACGTTATAACGTATAACGTTATGTAACATTACGATATAACGTATAACGTTATGTAGCATTACGATATAACGTATAACGATATACGGTAATACGTTATAACGTATAACGCTATGTAGCATTACGATATAACGTATAACGTTATATGGTAATACGTTATAACGTATAATGTTATGTAGCATTACGATATAACGTATAACGTTATATGGTAATACGTTATAACGTATAACGTTACGTAGTATTTCGTTATAACGTATAACGTTATGTAGCATTACGATATAACGTATAACGTTATGTAGCATTACGATATAACGTATAACGTTATATAGTAATACGTTATAACGTATAACGTTATGTAGCATTACGATGTAACGTATAACGCTATGTAGCATTACGATATAACGTATAACGTCATATGGTAATACGTTATAACGTATAACGTTATGTAGCATTACGATATAACGTATAACGTCATATGGTAATACGTTATAACGTATAACGTTATGTAACATTACGATATAACGTATAACGTTATGTAGCATTACGATATAACGTATAACGTTATATGGTAATACGTTATAACGTATAACGTTATGTGACATTACGATATAACGTATAACGTCATATGGTAATACGTTATAACGTATAACGTTATGTAGCATTACGATATAACGTATAACGTCATATGGTAATACGTTATAACGTATAACGTTATGTAACATTACGATATAACAAATAACGTTATGTAGCATTACGATATAATGTATAACGATATACGGTAATACGTTATAACGTATAACGCTATGTAGCATTACGATATAACGTATAACGTTATATGGTAATACGTTATAACGTATAATGTTATGTAGCATTACGATCTAACGTATAACGTTATATGGTAATACGTTATAACGTATAACGTTATGTAGCATTACGATATAACGTATAACGTTATATGGTAATACGTTATAACGTATAACGTTATGTAGCATTACGATATAACGTATAACGTTATATGGTAATACGTTATAACGTATAACGTTATGTAGCATTACGATGTAACGTATAACGTTATGTAGCATTCCGATATAACGTATAACGTTATATGGTAATACGTTATAACGTATAACGTTATGTAACATTACGATATAACGTATAACGTCATGTAGCATTACGATATAACGTATAACGTTATATGGTAATACGCTATAACGTATAATGTTATGTAGCATTACGATATAACGTATAACGTTATGTAGCATAACGATATAACGTATAACGTTATATAGTATTACGTTATAACGTATAACGTTATGTAGTATTACGTTATAACGTGTAACGTTGCGTAGTATTACGTTATAACGTATAACGTTATGTAGCATTACGATATAACGTATAACGTTATGTAGTATTACGTTATAACGTATAACGTTATGTAGCATTACGATATAACGTATAAAGTTATGTACCATTACGATATAACGTATAACGTTATGTAGCATTACGATATAACGTATAATGTTATATGGTAATACGTTATAACGTATAACGTTATATGGTAATACGTTATAACGTATAACGTTATGTAGCATTACGATGTAGCGTATAACGTTGTGTAGCATTACGATATAACGTATAACGTTGTATGGTAATACGTTATAACGTATAACGTTATGTAGCATCACGATATAACGTATAACGTTATGTAGCATTACGATATAACGTATAACGTTATATGGTAATACGTTATATCGTATAACGTTATGTAGCATTACGATGTAACGTATAACGTTATGTAGCATTACGATATAACGTATAAAGTTATGTAGCATTACGATGTAACGTATAACGTTATATGGTAATACGTTATAACGTATAACGTTATGTAGCATTACGATGTAACGTATAACGTTATGTAGCATTACGATATAACGTATAACGTTATATGGTAATACGTTATAACGTATAACGTTATGTAGCATTACGATATAACGTATAACGTTATATGGTAATACGTTATAACGTATAACGTTATGTAGCATTACGATATAACGTATAACGTTATATGGTAATACGTTATAACGTATAACGTTATGTAGCATTACGATATAACGTATAACGTTATATGGTAATACGTTATAACGTATAATGTTATGTAGCATTACGATATAACGTATAACGTTATGTAGTATAACGATATAACGTATAACGCTATGAAGCATTACGATGTAACGTATAACGTTATATAGCATTACGATATAACGTATAACGTTATGTAGCATTACGATATAACGTATAACGTTATATGGCAATACGTTATAACGTATAATGTTATGTAGCATTACGATATAACGCATAACGTTTTATGGTAATACGTTATAACGTATAACGTTATATGGTAATACGTTATAACGTATAACGTTATGTAACATTACGATATAACGTATAACGTTATGTAGCATTACGATATAACGCATAACGTTATATAGTAATACGTTATAACGTATAACGTTATGTAGCATTACGATGTAACGTATAACGTTATGTAGCATTACGATATAACGTATAACGTCATATGGTAATACGTTATAACGTATAACGTTATGTAGCATTACGATATAACGTAAAACGTCATATGGTAATACGTTATAACGTATAACGTTATGTAACATTACGATATAACGTATAACGTTATGTAGCATTACGATATAACGTATAACGATATACGGTAATACGTTATAACGTATAACGCTATGTAGCATTACGATATAACGTATAACGTTATATGGTAATACGTTATAACGTATAACGTTATGTGACATTACGATATAACGTATAACGTCATATGGTAATACGTTATAACGTATAATGTTATGTAGCATTACGATATAACGTATAACGTCATATGGTAATACGTTATAACGTATAACGTTATGTAACATTACGATATAACAAATAACGTTATGTAGCATTACGATATAACGTATAACGTTATATGGTAATACGTTATAACGTATAACGTTATGTGACATTACGATATAACGTATAACGTTATATGGTAATACGTTATAACGTATAATGTTATGTTGCATTACGATATAACGTATAACGTTATGTAGTATAACGATATAACGTATAACGTTATGTAGTATTGCGTTATAACGTATAACGTTATGTAGCATTCCGATATAACGTATAACGTTATATGGTAATACGTTATAACGTATAACGTTATGTAACATTATGATATAACGTATAACGTTATGTAGCATTACGATATAACGTATAACGTTATATGGCAATACGTTATAACGTATAATGTTATGTAGCATTACGATATAACGCATAACGTTTTATGGTAATACGTTATAACGTATAACGTTATATGGTAATACGTTATAACGTATAACGTTATGTAACATTACGATATAACGTATAACGTTATGTAGCATTACGATATAACAAATAACGTTATGTAGCATTACGATATAACGTATAACGTTATATGGTAATACGTTATAACGTATAACGTTATGTGACATTACGATATAACGTATAACGTTATATGGTAATACGTTATAACGTATAATGTTATGTTGCATTACGATATAACGTATAACGTTATGTAGTATAACGATATAACGTATAACGTTATGTAGTATTGCGTTATAACGTATAACGTTATGTAGCATTCCGATATAACGTATAACGTTATATGGTAATACGTTATAACGTATAACGTTATGTAACATTATGATATAACGTATAACGTTATGTAGCATTACGATATAACGTATAACGTTATATGGCAATACGTTATAACGTATAATGTTATGTAGCATTACGATATAACGCATAACGTTTTATGGTAATACGTTATAACGTATAACGTTATATGGTAATACGTTATAACGTATAACGTTATGTAACATTACGATATAACGTATAACGTTATGTAGCATTACGATATAACGTATAACGTTATATAGTAATACGTTATAACGTATAACGTTATGTAGCATTACGATGTAACGTATAACGTTATGTAGCATTACGATATAACGTATAACGTCATATGGTAATACGTTATAACGTATAACGTTATGTAGCATTACGATATAACGTAAAACGTCATATGGTAATACGTTATAACGTATAACGTTATGTAACATTACGATATAACGTATAACGTTATGTAGCATTACGATATAACGTATAACGATATACGGTAATACGTTATAACGTATAACGCTATGTAGCATTACGATATAACGTATAACGTTATATGGTAATACGTTATAACGTATAATGTTATGTAGCATTACGATATAACGTATAACGTTATATGGCAATACGTTATAACGTATAACATTATGTAGCATTACGATATAACGTATAACGTTATATGGTAATACGTCATATCGTATAACGTTATGTAGCATTACGATGTAACGTATAACGTTATGTAGCATTACGATATAACGTATAACGTTATATGGTAATACGTTATAACGTATAACGTTATGTGACATTACGATATAACGTATAACGTCATATGGTAATACGTTATAACGTATAATGTTATGTAGCATTACGATATAACGTATAACGTCATATGGTAATACGTTATAACGTATAACGTTATGTAACATTACGATATAACAAATAACGTTATGTAGCATTACGATATAACGTATAACGATATACGGTAATACGTTATAACGTATAACGCTATGTAGCATTACGATATAACGTATAACGTTATATGGTAATACGTTATAACGTATAATGTTATGTAGCATTACGATATAACGTATAACGTTATATGGTAATACGTTATAACGTATAACGTTATGTAGCATTACGATATAACGTATAACGTTATATGGTAATACGTTATAACGTATAACGTTATGTAGCATTACGATATAACGTATAACGTTATATGGTAATACGTTATAACGTATAATGTTATGTAGCATTACGATATAACGTATAACGTTATGTAGTATAACGATATAACGTATAACGCTATGAAGCATTACGATGTAACGTATAACGTTATATAGCATTACGATATAACGTATAACGTTATGTACCATTACGATGTAACGTACAACGTTATGTAGCATTACGATATAACGTATAACGTTATATGGTAATACGTTATAACGTATAACGTTATGTAGCATTACGATATAACGTATATCGTTATATGGTCATACGTTATAACGTATAATGTTATGTAGCATTACGATATAACGTATAACGTTATGTAGCATTACGATATAACGTATAACGTTATGTAGTATTACGTTATAACGTATAACGTTATGCAGCATTACGATATAACGTATAACGTTATGTAGCATTACGATGTAACGTATAACGTTATGTAGCATTACGATATAACGTATAACGTTATGTGGTAATACGTTATAACGTATAACGTTATGTAGCATTACGATGTAACGTATAACGTTATGTAGCATTACGATATAGCGTATAACGTTATATGGTAATACGTTATAACGTATAACGTTATGTGACATTACGATATAACGTATAACGTTATATGGTAATACGTTATAACGTATAATGTTATGTAGCATTACGATATAACGTATAACGCTATGTAGTATAACGATATAACGTATAACGTTATGTAGTATTGCGTTATAACGTATAACGTTATGTAGCATCACGATGTAACGTATAACGTTATGTAGCATTCCGATATAACGTATAACGTTATATGGTAATACGTTATAACGTATAACGTTATGTAACATTACGATATAACGTATAACGTTATGTAGCATTACGATATAACGTATAACGTTATATAGTAATACGTTATAACGTATAACGTTATGTAGCATTACGATGTAACGTATAACGTTATGTAGCATTACGATATAACGTATAACGTCATATGGTAATACGTTATAACGTATAACGTTATGTAGCATTACGATATAACGTAAAACGTCATATGGTAATACGTTATAACGTATAACGTTATGTAACATTACGATATAACGTATAACGTTATGTAGCATTACGATATAACGTATAACGATATACGGTAATACGTTATAACGTATAACGCTATGTAGCATTACGATATAACGTATAACGTTATATGGTAATACGTTATAACGTATAATGTTATGTAGCATTACGATATAACGTATAACGTTATATGGCAATACGTTATAACGTATAACATTATGTAGCATTACGATATAACGTATAACGTTATGTAGTATTACGTTATAACGTATAACGTTATGTAGCATTACGATATAACGTATAACGTTATGTACCATTACGATATAACGTATAACGTTATGTAGCATTACGATATAACGTATAACGTTATATGGTAAAACGTTATAACGTAGAATGTTATGTAGCATTACGATATAACGTATAACGTTATGTAGTATAACGATATAACGTATAACGTTATGTAGCATTACGATGTAACGTATAACGTTATGTAGCATCACGATATAACGTATAACGTTATGTAGCATTACGATATAACGTATAACGTTATATGGTAATACGTTATAACGTATAACGTTATGTAGCATTACGATATAACGTATAACGTTATGTAGCATTACGATGTAACGTATAACGTTATGTAGCATTACGATATAATGTATAACGTTATATGGTAATACGTTATAACGTATAACGTTATGTAACATTACGATATAACGCTTAACGTTATGTAGCATTACGATATAACGTATAACGTTATATAGTATTACGCTATAACGTATAACGTTACGTAGTATTTCGTTATAACGTATAACGTTATGTAGCATTACGATATAACGTATAACGTTATGTAGCATCACGATATAACGTATAACGTTATGTAGCATTACGATATAACGTATAACGTTATATGGTAATACGTTATAACGTATAACGTTATGTAGCATTACGATATAAGGTATAACGTTATGTAGCATTACGATGTAACGTATAACGTTATGTAGCATTACGATATAATGTATAACGTTATATGGTAATACGTTATAACGTATAACGTTATGTAACATTACGATATAACGTATAACGTTATGTAGTATAACGATATAACGTATAACGTTATATGGCAATACGTTATAACGTATAACGTTATGTAGCATTACGATATAACGTATAAAGTTATGTGGTAAAACGTTATAACGTATAATGTTATGTAGCATTACGATATAACGTATAACGTTATGTAGTATAACGATATAACGTATAACGTTATGTAGCATTACGATGTAACGTATAACGATATATGGTAATACGTTATAACGTATAACGTTATGTAGTATTACGATGTAACGTATAACGTTATGTAGCATTACGATATAACGTATAACGTTATATGGTAATACGTTATATCGTATAACGTTATATGATAAAACGTTATAACGTATAACGTTATGTGACATTACGATATATCGTATAACGTTATGTAGCATCACGATGTAACGTATAACGTTATGTAGCATTACGATATAACGTATAACGTTATATGGTAATGCGTTATAACGTATAACGGTATATGGTAATACGTTATAACGTATAACGTTATGTAACATTACGATATAACGTATAACGTTATGTAGCATTACGATATAACGTATAACGTTATATGGTAATACGTTATAACGTATAACGTTATGTAGCATTACGATGTAACGTATAACGTTATGTAGCATTCCGATATAACGTATAACGTTATATGGTAATACGTTATAACGTATAACGTTATGTAACATTACGATATAACGTATAACGTCATGTAGCATTACGATATAACGTATAACGTTATATGGTAATACGCTATAACGTATAATGTTATGTAGCATTACGATATAACGTATAACGTTATGTAGCATAACGATATAACGTATAACGTTATATAGTATTACGTTATAACGTATAACGTTATGTAGTATTACGTTATAACGTATAACGTTGCGTAGTATTACGTTATAACGTATAACGTTATGTAGCATTACGATATAACGTATAACGTTATGTAGTATTACGTTATAACGTATAACGTTATGTAGCATTACGATATAACGTATAACGTTATGTACCATTACGATATAACGTATAACGTTATGTAGCATTACGATATAACGTATAATGTTATATGGTAATACGTTATAACGTATAACGTTATATGGTAATACGTTATAACGTATAACGTTATGTAGCATTACGATGTAGCGTATAACGTTGTGTAGCATTACGATATAACGTATAACGTTATATGGTAATACGTTATAACGTATAACGTTATGTAGCATCACGATATAACGTATAACGTTATGTAGCATTACGATATAACGTATAACGTTATATGGTAATACGTTATATCGTATAACGTTATGTAGCATTACGATGTAACGTATAACGTTATGTAGCATTACGATATAACGTATAAAGTTATGTAGCATTACGATGTAACGTATAACGTTATATGGTAATACGTTATAACGTATAACGTTATGTAGCATTACGATGTAACGTATAACGTTATGTAGCATTACGATATAACATATAACGTTATGTAGCATTACGATGTAACGTATAACGTTATGTAGTATAACGATATACCGTATAACGTTATATGATAAAACGTTATAACGTATAACGTTATGTAGTATTACGTTATAACGTATAACGTTATGTAGTATTACGTTATAACGTATAACGTTACGTAGTATTACGTTATAACGTATAACGTTACGTAGTATTACGTTATAACGTATAACGTTATGTAGCATTACGATATAACGTATAACGTTATGTAGTATTACGTTATAACGTATAACGTTATGTAGTATTACGTTATAACGTATAACGTTATGTAGCATTACAATATAACGTATAATGTTATGTAGCATTACGATATAACGTATAACGTTATGTAGTATAACGATATAACGTATAACGTTATGTAGCATTACGATGTAACGTATAACGTTATGTAGCATTACGATATAACGTATAACGTTATATGGTAATACGTTATATCGTATAACGTTATGTAGCATTACGATGTAACGTATAACGTTATGTAGCATTACGATATAACGTATAACGTTATATGGTAATACGTTATAACGTATAACGCTATGTGACAATACGATATAACGTATAACGTTATATGGTAATACGTTATAACGTATAAAGGTATATGGTAATACGTTATAACGTATAACGTTATGTAACATTACGATGTAACGTATAACGTTATGTAGCATTACGATATAACGTATAACGTTATATGGTAATGCGTTATAACGTATAACGGTATATGGTAATACGTTATAACCTATAACGTTATGTAACATTACGATATAACGTATAACGTTATGTAGCATTACGATATAACGTATAACGTTATATGGTAATACGTTATAACGTATAACGTTATGTAGCATTACTATGTAACGTATAACGTTATGTAGCATTCCGATATAACGTATAACGTTATATGGTAATACGTTATAACGTATAACGTTATGTAACATTACGATATAACGTATAACGTCATGTAGCATTACGATATAACGTATAACGTTATATGGTAATACGCTATAACGTATAATGTTATGTAGCATTACGATATAACGTATAACGTTATGTAGCATAACGATATAACGTATAACGTTATATAGTATTACGTTATAACGTATAACGTTATGTAGTATTACGTTATAACGTATAACGTTATATGGAAATACGTTATATCGTATAACGTTATATGATAAAACGTTATAACGTATAACGTTATGTGACATTACGATATATCGTATAACGTTATGTAGCATCACGATGTAACGTATAACGTTATGTAGCATTACGATATAACGTATAACGTTATATGGTAATGCGTTATAACGTATAACGGTATATGGTAATACGTTATAACGTATAACGTTATGTAACATTACGATATAACGTATAACGTTATGTAGCATTACGATATAACGTATAACGTTATATGGTAATACGTTATAACGTATAACGTTATGTAGCATTACGATGTAACGTATAACGTTATGTAGCATTCCGATATAACGTATAACGTTATATGGTAATACGTTATAACGTATAACGTTATGTAACATTACGATATAACGTATAACGTCATGTAGCATTACGATATAACGTATAACGTTATATGGTAATACGCTATAACGTATAATGTTATGTAGCATTACGATATAACGTATAACGTTATGTAGCATAACGATATAACGTATAACGTTATATAGTATTACGTTATAACGTATAACGTTATGTAGTATTACGTTATAACGTATAACGTTGCGTAGTATTACGTTATAACGTATAACGTTATGTAGCATTACGATATAACGTATAACGTTATGTAGTATTACGTTATAACGTATAACGTTATGTAGCATTACGATATAACGTATAACGTTATGTACCATTACGATATAACGTATAACGTTATGTAGCATTACGATATAACGTATAATGTTATATGGTAATACGTTATAACGTATAACGTTATATGGTAATACGTTATAACGTATAACGTTATGTAGCATTACGATGTAGCGTATAACGTTGTGTAGCATTACGATATAACGTATAACGTTATATGGTAATACGTTATAACGTATAACGTTATGTAGCATCACGATATAACGTATAACGTTATGTAGCATTACGATATAACGTATAACGTTATATGGTAATACGTTATATCGTATAACGTTATGTAGCATTACGATGTAACGTATAACGTTATGTAGCATTACGATATAACGTATAAAGTTATGTAGCATTACGATGTAACGTATAACGTTATATGGTAATACGTTATAACGTATAACGTTATGTAGCATTACGATGTAACGTATAACGTTATGTAGCATTACGATATAACATATAACGTTATGTAGCATTACGATGTAACGTATAACGTTATGTAGTATAACGATATACCGTATAACGTTATATGATAAAACGTTATAACGTATAACGTTATGTAGTATTACGTTATAACGTATAACGTTATGTAGTATTACGTTATAACGTATAACGTTACGTAGTATTACGTTATAACGTATAACGTTATGTAGCATTACGATATAACGTATAACGTTATGTAGTATTACGTTATAACGTATAACGTTATGTAGCATTACAATATAACGTATAACGTTATGTACCATTACGATATAACGTATAACGTTAAGTAGCATTACGATATAACGTATAATGTTATATGGTAATACGTTATAACGTATAACGTTATGTAGCATTACGATATAACGTATAACGTTATATGGTAATACGTTATAACGTATAACGTTATGTAGCATTACGATATAACGTATAACGTTATATGGTAAAACGTTATAACGTATAATGTTATGTAGCATTACGATATAACGTATAACGTTATGTAGTATAACGATATAACGTATAACGTTATGTAGCATTACGATGTAACGTATAACGTTATGTAGCATTACGATATAACGTATAACGTTATATGGTAATACGTTATATCGTATAACGTTATGTAGCATTACGATGTAACGTATAACGTTATGTAGCATTCCGATATAACGTATAACGTTATATGGTAATACGTTATAACGTATAACGTTATGTAACATTACGATATAACGTATAACGTCATGTAGCATTACGATATAACGTATAACGTTATATGGTAATACGCTATAACGTATAATGTTATGTAGCATTACGATATAACGTATAACGTTATGTAGCATAACGATATAACGTATAACGTTATATAGTATTACGTTATAACGTATAACGTTATGTAGTATTACGTTATAACGTATAACGTTGCGTAGTATTACGTTATAACGTATAACGTTATGTAGCATTACGATATAACGTATAACGTTATGTAGTATTACGTTATAACGTATAACTTTATGTAGCATTACGATATAACGTATAACGTTATGTACCATTACGATATAACGTATAACGTTATGTAGCATTACGATATAACGTATAATGTTATATGGTAATACGTTATAACGTATAACGTTATATGGTAATACGTTATAACGTATAACGTTATGTAGCATTACGATGTAGCGTATAACGTTGTGTAGCATTACGATATAACGTATAACGTTATATGGTAATACGTTATAACGTATAACGTTATGTAGCATCACGATATAACGTATAACGTTATGTAGCATTACGATATAACGTATAACGTTATATGGTAATACGTTATATCGTATAACGTTATGTAGCATTACGATGTAACGTATAACGTTATGTAGCATTACGATATAACGTATAAAGTTATGTAGCATTACGATGTAACGTATAACGTTATATGGTAATACGTTATAACGTATAACGTTATGTAGCATTACGATGTAACGTATAACGTTATGTAGCATTACGATATAACATATAACGTTATGTAGCATTACGATGTAACGTATAACGTTATGTAGTATAACGATATACCGTATAACGTTATATGATAAAACGTTATAACGTATAACGTTATGTAGTATTACGTTATAACGTATAACGTTATGTAGTATTACGTTATAACGTATAACGTTACGTAGTATTACGTTATAACGTATAACGTTACGTAGTATTACGTTATAACGTATAACGTTATGTAGCATTACGATATAACGTATAACGTTATGTAGTATTACGTTATAACGTATAACGTTATGTAGTATTACGTTATAACGTATAACGTTATGTAGCATTACAATATAACGTATAATGTTATGTAGCATTACGATATAACGTATAACGTTATGTAGTATAACGATATAACGTATAACGTTATGTAGCATTACGATGTAACGTATAACGTTATGTAGCATTACGATATAACGTATAACGTTATATGGTAATACGTTATATCGTATAACGTTATGTAGCATTACGATGTAACGTATAACGTTATGTAGCATTACGATATAACGTATAACGTTATATGGTAATACGTTATAACGTATAACGCTATGTGACAATACGATATAACGTATAACGTTATATGGTAATACGTTATAACGTATAAAGGTATATGGTAATACGTTATAACGTATAACGTTATGTAACATTACGATATAACGTATAACGTCATGTAGCATTACGATATAACGTATAACGTTATATGGTAAAACGTTATAACGTATAATGTTATGTAGCATTACGATATAACGTATAACGTTATGTAGTATAACGATATAACGTATAACGTTATGTAGCATTACGATGTAACGTATAACGTTATATGGTAATACGTTATAACGTATAACGTTATGTAGCATTACGATGTAACGTATAACGTTATGTAGCATTACGATATAACGTATAACGTTATATGGTAATACGTTATATCGTATAACGTTATGTAGCATTACGATGTAACGTATAACGTTATGTAGCATTACGATATAACGTATAAAGTTATGTAGCATTACGATGTAACGTATAACGTTATATGGTAATACGTTATAACGTATAACGTTATGTAGCATTACGATGTAACGTATAACGTTATGTAGCATTACGATATAACGTATAACGTTATGTAGTATAACGATATACCGTATAACGTTATATGATATAACGTTATAACGTATAACGTTATGTGACATTACGATATATCGTATAACGTTATGTAGCATCACGATGTAACGTATAACGTTATGTAGCATTACGATATAACGTATAACGTTGTATGGTAATGCGTTATAACGTATAACGGTATATGGTAATACGTTATAACGTATAACGTTATGTAACATTACGATATAACGTATAACGTTATGTAGCATTACGATATAACGTATAACGTTATATGGTAATACGTTATAACGTATAACGTTATGTAGCATTACTATGTAACGTATAACGTTATGTAGCATTCCGATATAACGTATAACGTTATATGGTAATACGTTATAACGTATAACGTTATGTAACATTACGATATAACGTATAACGTCATGTAGCATTACGATATAACGTATAACGTTATATGGTAATACGCTATAACGTATAATGTTATGTAGCATTACGATATAACGTATAACGTTATGTAGCATAACGATATAACGTATAACGTTATATAGTATTACGTTATAACGTATAACGTTATGTAGTATTACGTTATAACGTATAACGTTATATGGAAATACGTTATATCGTATAACGTTATATGATAAAACGTTATAACGTATAACGTTATGTGACATTACGATATATCGTATAACGTTATGTAGCATCACGATGTAACGTATAACGTTATGTAGCATTACGATATAACGTATAACGTTATATGGTAATGCGTTATAACGTATAACGGTATATGGTAATACGTTATAACGTATAACGTTATGTAACATTACGATATAACGTATAACGTTATGTAGCATTACGATATAACGTATAACGTTATATGGTAATACGTTATAACGTATAACGTTATGTAGCATTACGATGTAACGTATAACGTTATGTAGCATTCCGATATAACGTATAACGTTATATGGTAATACGTTATAACGTATAACGTTATGTAACATTACGATATAACGTATAACGTCATGTAGCATTACGATATAACGTATAACGTTATATGGTAATACGCTATAACGTATAATGTTATGTAGCATTACGATATAACGTATAACGTTATGTAGCATAACGATATAACGTATAACGTTATATAGTATTACGTTATAACGTATAACGTTATGTAGTATTACGTTATAACGTATAACGTTGCGTAGTATTACGTTATAACGTATAACGTTATGTAGCATTACGATATAACGTATAACGTTATGTAGTATTACGTTATAACGTATAACGTTATGTAGCATTACGATATAACGTATAACGTTATGTACCATTACGATATAACGTATAACGTTATGTAGCATTACGATATAACGTATAATGTTATATGGTAATACGTTATAACGTATAACGTTATATGGTAATACGTTATAACGTATAACGTTATGTAGCATTACGATGTAGCGTATAACGTTGTGTAGCATTACGATATAACGTATAACGTTATATGGTAATTCGTTATAACGTATAACGTTATGTAGCATCACGATATAACGTATAACGTTATGTAGCATTACGATATAACGTATAACGTTATATGGTAATACGTTATATCGTATAACGTTATGTAGCATTACGATGTAACGTATAACGTTATGTAGCATTACGATATAACGTATAAAGTTATGTAGCATTACGATGTAACGTATAACGTTATATGGTAATACGTTATAACGTATAACGTTATGTAGCATTACGATGTAACGTATAACGTTATGTAGCATTACGATATAACATATAACGTTATGTAGCATTACGATGTAACGTATAACGTTATGTAGTATAACGATATACCGTATAACGTTATATGATAAAACGTTATAACGTATAACGTTATGTAGTATTACGTTATAACGTATAACGTTATGTAGTATTACGTTATAACGTATAACGTTACGTAGTATTACGTTATAACGTATAACGTTATGTAGCATTACGATATAACGTATAACGTTATGTAGTATTACGTTATAACGTATAACGTTATGTAGCATTACAATATAACGTATAACGTTATGTACCATTACGATATAACGTATAACGTTAAGTAGCATTACGATATAACGTATAATGTTATATGGTAATACGTTATAACGTATAACGTTATGTAGCATTACGATATAACGTATAACGTTATATGGTAATACGTTATAACGTATAACGTTATGTAGCATTACGATATAACGTATAACGTTATATGGTAAAACGTTATAACGTATAATGTTATGTAGCATTACGATATAACGTATAACGTTATGTAGTATAACGATATAACGTATAACGTTATGTAGCATTACGATGTAACGTATAACGTTATGTAGCATTACGATATAACGTATAACGTTATATGGTAATACGTTATATCGTATAACGTTATGTAGCATTACGATGTAACGTATAACGTTATGTAGCATTACGATATAACGTATAACGTTATATGGTAATACGTTATAACGTATAACGCTATGTGACAATACGATATAACGTATAACGTTATATGGTAATACGTTATAACGTATAAAGGTATATGGTAATACGTTATAACGTATAACGTTATGTAACATTACGATATAACGTATAACGTCATGTAGCATTACGATATAACGTATAACGTTATATGGTAAAACGTTATAACGTATAATGTTATGTAGCATTACGATATAACGTATAACGTTATGTAGTATAACGATATAACGTATAACGTTATGTAGCATTACGATGTAACGTATAACGTTATATGGTAATACGTTATAACGTATAACGTTATGTAGCATTACGATGTAACGTATAACGTTATGTAGCATTACGATATAACGAATAACGTTATATGGTAATACGTTATATCGTATAACGTTATGTAGCATTACGATGTAACGTATAACGTTATGTAGCATTACGATATAACGTATAAAGTTATGTAGCATTACGATGTAACGTATAACGTTATATGGTAATACGTTATAACGTATAACGTTATGTAGCATTACGATGTAACGTATAACGTTATGTAGCATTACGATATAACGTATAACGTTATGTAGTATAACGATATACCGTATAACGTTATATGATATAACGTTATAACGTATAACGTTATGTGACATTACGATATATCGTGTAACGTTATGTAGCATCACGATGTAACGTATAACGTTATGTAGCATTACGATATAACGTATAACGTTATATGGTAATGCGTTATAACGTATAACGGTATATGGTAATACGTTATAACGTATAACGTTATGTAACATTACGATATAACGTATAACGTTATGTAGCATTACGATATAACGTATAACGTTATATGGTAATACGTTATAACGTATAACGTTATGTAGCATTACTATGTAACGTATAACGTTATGTAGCATTCCGATATAACGTATAACGTTATATGGTAATACGTTATAACGTATAACGTTATGTAACATTACGATATAACGTATAACGTCATGTAGCATTACGATATAACGTATAACGTTATATGGTAATACGCTATAACGTATAATGTTATGTAGCATTACGATATAACGTATAACGTTATGTAGCATAACGATATAACGTATAACGTTATATAGTATTACGTTATAACGTATAACGTTATGTAGTATTACGTTATAACGTATAACGTTACGTAGTATTACGTTATAACGTATAACGTTATGTAGCATTACGATATAACGTATAACGTTATGTAGTATTACGTTATAACGTATAACGTTATGTAGCATTACGATATAACGTATAACGTTATATGGTAATACGCTATAACGTATAATGTTATGTAGCATTACGATATAACGTATAACGTTATGTAGCATAACGATATAACGTATAACGTTATATAGTATTACGTTATAACGTATAACGTTATGTAGTATTACGTTATAACGTATAACGTTACGTAGTATTACGTTATAACGTATAACGTTATGTAGCATTACGATATAACGTATAACGTTATATGGTAATACGCTATAACGTATAACGTTATGTAGCATTACTATGTAACGTATAACGTTATGTAGCATTCCGATATAACGTATAACGTTATATGGTAATACGTTATAACGTATAACGTTATGTAACATTACGATATAACGTATAACGTCATGTAGCATTACGATATAACGTATAACGTTATATGGTAATACGCTATAACGTATAATGTTATGTAGCATTACGATATAACGTATAACGTTATGTAGCATAACGATATAACGTATAACGTTATATAGTATTACGTTATAACGTATAACGTTATGTAGTATTACGTTATAACGTATAACGTTACGTAGTATTACGTTATAACGTATAACGTTATGTAGCATTACGATATAACGTATAACGTTATGTAGTATTACGTTATAACGTATAACGTTATGTAGCATTACGATATAACGTATAACGTTATGTACCATTACGATATAACGTATAACGTTATGTAGCATTACGATATAACGTATAATGCTATATGGTAATACGTTATAACGTATAACGTTATATGGTAATACGTTATAACGTATAACGTTATGTAGCATTACGATGTAGCGTATAACGTTATGTAGCATTACGATATAACGTATAACGTTATATGGTAATACGTTATAACGTATAACGTTATGTAGCATCACGATATAACGTATAACGTTATGTAGCATTACGATATAACGTATAACGTTATATGGTAATATGTTATATCGTATAACGTTATGTAGCATTACGATGTAACGTATAACGTTATGTAGCATTACGATATAACGTATAAAGTTATGTAGCATTACGATGTAACGTATAACGTTATATGGTAATACGTTATAACGTATAACGTTATGTAGCATTACGATGTAACGTATAACGTTATGTAGCATTACGATATAACGTATAACGTTATGTAGCATTACGATGTAACGTATAACGTTATGTAGTATAACGATATACCGTATAACGTTATATGATAAAACGTTATAACGTATAACGTTATGTAGTATTACGTTATAACGTATAACGTTACGTAGTATTACGTTATAACGTATAACGTTATGTAGCATTACGATATAACGTATAACGTTATGTAGCATCACGATATAACGTATAACGTCATGTAGCATTACGATATAACGTATAACGTTATATGGTAATACGTTATAACGTATAACGTTATGTAGCATTACGATATAACGTATAACGTTATGTAGCATAACGATATAACGTATAACGTTATATAGTATTACGTTATAACGTATAACGTTATGTAGTATTACGTTATAACGTATAACGTTATGTAGCATTACGATATAACGTATAACGTTATGTAGTATTACGTTATAACGTATAACGTTATGTAGCATTACGATATAACGTATAACGTTATGTAGCATTACGATATAACGTATAACGTTATGTACCATTACGATATAACGTATAACGTTATGTAGCATTACGATATAACGTATAACGTTATATGGTAAAACGTTATAACGTATAATGTTATGTAGCATTACGATATAACGTATAACGTTATGTAGTATAACGATATAACGTATAACGTTATGTAGCATTACGATGTAACGTATAACGTTATGTAGCATCACGATATAACGTATAAAGTTATGTAGCATTACGATATAACGTATAACGTTATATGGTAATACGTTATAACGTATAACGTTATGTAGCATTACGATATAACGTATAACGTTATGTAGCATTACGATGTAACGTATAACGTTATGTAGCATTACGATATAATGTATAACGTTATATGGTAATACGTTATAACGTATAACGTTATGTAACATTACGATATAACGCTTAACGTTATGTAGCATTACGATATAACGTATAACGTTATATAGTATTACGCTATAACGTATAACGTTACGTAGTATTTCGTTATAACGTATAACGTTATGTAGCATTACGATATAACGTATAACGTTATGTAGCATCACGATATAACGTATAACGTTATGTAGCATTACGATATAACGTATAACGTTATATGGTAATACGTTATAACGTATAACGTTATGTAGCATTACGATATAAGGTATAACGTTATGTAGCATTACGATGTAACGTATAACGTTATGTAGCATTACGATATAATGTATAACGTTATATGGTAATACGTTATAACGTATAACGTTATGTAGCATTACGATATAAGGTATAACGTTATGTAGCATTACGATGTAACGTATAACGTTATGTAGCATTACGCTATAACGTATAACGTTACGTAGTATTTCGTTATAACGTATAACGTTATGTAGCATTACGATATAACGCTTAACGTTATGTAGCATTACGATATAACGTATAACGTTATATAGTATTACGCTATAACGTATAACGTTACGTAGTATTTCGTTATAACGTATAACGTTATGTAGCATTACGATATAACGTATAACGTTATATGGTAATACGTTATAACGTATAACGTTATGTAGCATTACGATATAACGTATAACGTTATGTAGTATAACGATATAACGTATAACGTTATATGGTAATACGTTATAACGTATAACGTTATGTAGCATTACGATATAATGTATAACGTTATATGGTAATACGTTATAACGTATAACGTTATGTAACATTACGATATAACGCTTAACGTTATGTAGCATTACGATATAACGTATAACGTTATATGGTAATGCGTTATAACGTATAACGGTATATGGTAATACGTTATAACGTATAACGTTATGTAACATTACGATATAACGTATAACGTTATGTAGCATTACGATATAACGTATAACGTTATATGGTAATACGTTATAACGTATAACGTTATGTAGCATTACTATGTAACGTATAACGTTATGTAGCATTCCGATATAACGTATAACGTTATATGGTAATACGTTATAACGTATAACGTTATGTAACATTACGATATAACGTATAACGTCATGTAGCATTACGATATAACGTATAACGTTATATGGTAATACGCTATAACGTATAATGTTATGTAGCATTACGATATAACGTATAACGTTATGTAGCATAACGATATAACGTATAACGTTATATAGTATTACGTTATAACGTATAACGTTATGTAGTATTACGTTATAACGTATAACGTTACGTAGTATTACGTTATAACGTATAACGTTATGTAGCATTACGATATAACGTATAACGTTATGTAGTATTACGTTATAACGTATAACGTTATGTAGCATTACGATATAACGTATAACGTTATGTACCATTACGATATAACGTATAACGTTATGTAGCATTACGATATAACGTATAATGCTATATGGTAATACGTTATAACGTATAACGTTATATGGTAATACGTTATAACGTATAACGTTATGTAGCATTACGATGTAGCGTATAACGTTATGTAGCATTACGATATAACGTATAACGTTATATGGTAATACGTTATAACGTATAACGTTATGTAGCATCACGATATAACGTATAACGTTATGTAGCATTACGATATAACGTATAACGTTATATGGTAATATGTTATATCGTATAACGTTATGTAGCATTACGATGTAACGTATAACGTTATGTAGCATTACGATATAACGTATAAAGTTATGTAGCATTACGATGTAACGTATAACGTTATATGGTAATACGTTATAACGTATAACGTTATGTAGCATTACGATGTAACGTATAACGTTATGTAGCATTACGATATAACGTATAACGTTATGTAGCATTACGATGTAACGTATAACGTTATGTAGTATAACGATATACCGTATAACGTTATATGATAAAACGTTATAACGTATAACGTTATGTAGTATTACGTTATAACGTATAACGTTATGTAACATTACGATATAACGTATAACGTCATGTAGCATTACGATATAACGTATAACGTTATATGGTAATACGCTATAACGTATAATGTTATGTAGCATTACGATATAACGTATAACGTTATGTAGCATAACGATATAACGTATAACGTTATATAGTATTACGTTATAACGTATAACGTTATGTAGTATTACGTTATAACGTATAACGTTACGTAGTATTACGTTATAACGTATAACGTTATGTAGCATTACGATATAACGTATAACGTTATGTAGTATTACGTTATAACGTATAACGTTATGTAGCATTACGATATAACGTATAACGTTATGTACCATTACGATATAACGTATAACGTTATGTACCATTACGATATAACGTATAACGTTATGTAGCATTACGATATAACGTATAACGTTATATGGTAAAACGTTATAACGTATAATGTTATGTAGCATTACGATATAACGTATAACGTTATGTAGTATAACGATATAACGTATAACGTTATGTAGTATTACGTTATAACGTATAACGTTATGTAGCATTACGATATAACGTATAACGTTATGTACCATTACGATATAACGTATAACGTTATGTACCATTACGATATAACGTATAACGTTATGTGACATTACGATATATCGTATAACGTTATGTAGCATCACGATGTAACGTATAACGTTATGTAGCATTACGATATAACGTATAACGTTATATGGTAATGCGTTATAACGTATAACGGTATATGGTAATACGTTATAACGTATAACGTTATGTAACATTACGATATAACGTATAACGTTATGTAGCATTACGATATAACGTATAACGTTATATGGTAATACGTTATAACGTATAACGTTATGTAGCATTACGATGTAACGTATAACGTTATGTAGCATTCCGATATAACGTATAACGTTATATGGTAATACGTTATAACGTATAACGTTATGTAGCATAACGATATAACGTATAACGTTATATAGTATTACGTTATAACGTATAACGTTATGTAGTATTACGTTATAACGTATAACGTTACGTAGTATTACGTTATAACGTATAACGTTATGTAGCATTACGATATAACGTATAACGTTATGTAGTATTACGTTATAACGTATAACGTTATGTAGCATTACGATATAACGTATAACGTTATGTACCATTACGATATAACGTATAACGTTATGTAGCATTACGATATAACGTATAATGTTATATGGTAATACGTTATAACGTATAACGGTATATGGTAATACGTTATAACGTATAACGTTATGTAGCATTACGATGTAGCGTATAACGTTATGTAGCATTACGATATAACGTATAACGTTATATGGTAATACGTTATAACGTATAACGTTATGTAGCATCACGATATAACGTATAACGTTATGTAGCATTACGATATAACGTATAACGTTATATGGTAATACGTTATATCGTATAACGTTATGTAGCATTACGATGTAACGTATAACGTTATGTAGCATTACGATATAACGTATAAAGTTATGTAGCATTACGATGTAACGTATAACGTTATATGGTAATACGTTATAACGTATAACGTTATGTAGCATTACGATGTAACGTATAACGTTATGTAGCATTACGATATAACGTATAACGTTATGTAGCATTACGATGTAACGTATAACGTTATGTAGTATAACGATATACCGTATAACGTTATATGATAAAACGTTATAACGTATAACGTTATGTGACATTACGATATAACGTATAACGTTACGTAGTATTACGTTATAACGTATAACGTTATGTAGCATTACGATATAACGTATAACGTTATGTAGTATTACGTTATAACGTATAACGTTATGTAGCATTACGATATAACGTATAACGTTATGTACCATTACGATATAACGTATAACGTTATGTAGCATTACGATATAACGTATAATGTTATATGGTAATACGTTATAACGTATAACGGTATATGGTAATACGTTATAACGTATAACGTTATGTAGCATTACGATGTAGCGTATAACGTTATGTAGCATTACGATATAACGTATAACGTTATATGGTAATACGTTATAACGTATAACGTTATGTAGCATCACGATATAACGTATAACGTTATGTAGCATTACGATATAACGTATAACGTTATATGGTAATACGTTATATCGTATAACGTTATGTAGCATTACGATGTAACGTATAACGTTATGTAGCATTACGATATAACGTATAAAGTTATGTAGCATTACGATGTAACGTATAACGTTATATGGTAATACGTTATAACGTATAACGTTATGTAGCATTACGATGTAACGTATAACGTTATGTAGCATTACGATATAACGTATAACGTTATGTAGCATTACGATGTAACGTATAACGTTATGTAGTATAACGATATACCGTATAACGTTATATGATAAAACGTTATAACGTATAACGTTATGTGACATTACGATATATCGTATAACGTTATGTAGCATCACGATGTAACGTATAACGTTATGTAGCATTACGATATAACGTATAACGTTATATGGTAATGCGTTATAACGTATAACGGTATATGGTAATACGTTATAACGTATAACGTTATGTAACATTACGATATAACGTATAACGTTATGTAGCATTACGATATAACGTATAACGTTATATGGTAATACGTTATAACGTATAACGTTATGTAGCATTACGATGTAACGTATAACGTTATGTAGCATTCCGATATAACGTATAACGTTATATGGTAATACGTTATAACGCATAACGTTATGTAACATTACGATATAACGTATAACGTCATGTAGCATTACGATATAACGTATAACGTTATATGGTAATACGCTATAACGTATAATGTTATGTAGCATTACGATATAACGTATAACGTTATGTAGCATAACGATATAACGTATAACGTTATATAGTATTACGTTATAACGTATAACGTTATGTAGTATTACGTTATAACGTATCACGTTACGTAGTATTACGTTATAACGTATAACGTTATGTAGCATTACGATATAACGTATAACGTTATGTAGTATTACGTTATAACGTATAACGTTATGTAGCATTACGATATAACGTATAACGTTATGTACCATTACGATATAACGTATAACGTTAAGTAGCATTACGATATAACGTATAATGTTATATGGTAATACGTTATAACGTATAACGTTATGTAGCATTACGATATAACGTATAACGTTATATGGTAATACGTTATAACGTATAACGTTATGTAGCATTACGATATAACGTATAACGTTATATGGTAAAACGTTATAACGTATAATGTTATGTAGCATTACGATATAACGTATAACGTTATGTAGTATAACGATATAACGTATAACGTTATGTAGCATTACGATGTAACGTATAACGTTATGTAGCATTACAATATAACGTATAACGTTATATGGTAATACGTTATAACGTATAACGTTATGTAGCATTACGATGTAACGTATAACGTTATGTAGCATTACGATATAACGTATAACGTTATATGGTAATACGTTATAACGTATAACGCTATGTGACAATACGATATAACGTATAACGTTATATGGTAACACGTTATAACGTATAAAGGTATATGGTAATACGTTATAACGTATAACGTTATGTAACATTACGATATAACGTATAACGTTATGTAGCATTACGATATAACGTA
The DNA here is from genome assembly GCA_936014575.1 of Bombus lapidarius. NCBI lineage: Eukaryota > Metazoa > Arthropoda > Insecta > Hymenoptera > Apidae > Bombus > Bombus lapidarius. The sequence goes on along the minus strand of CAKXZU010000031.1, from coordinate 2,558,262 downwards.
TAACGTTATATGGTAATACGTTATAACGTATAACGTTATGTAGCATTACGATGTAACGTATAACGTTATATGGTAATACGTTATAACGTATAAAGGTATATGGTAATACGTTATAACGTATAACGTTATGTAACATTACGATATAACGTATAACGTCATGTAGCATTACGATATAACGTATAACGTTATATGGTAATACGTTATAACGTATAACGTTATGTAGCATTACGATGTAACGTATAACGTTATGTAGCATTCCGATATAACGTATAACGATATATGGTAATACGTTATAACGTATAACGTTATGTAACATTACGATATAACGTATAACGTCATGTAGCATTACGATATAACGTATAACGTTATATGGTAATACGCTATAACGTATAATGTTATGTACCATTATGATATAACGTATAACGTTATGTAGCATAACGATATAACGTATAACGTTATATAGTATTACGTTATAACGTATAACGTTATGTAGTATTACGTTATAACGTATAACGTTACGTAGTATTACGCTATAACGTATAACGTTATGTACCATTACGATATAACGTATAACGTTATGTAGCATTACGATATAACGTATAACGTTATATGGTAAAACGTTATAACGTATAATGTTATGTAGCATTACGATATAACGTATAACGTTATGTAGTATAACGATATAACGTATAACGTTATGTAGCTTTACGATGTAACGTATAACGTTATGTAGCATTACGATATAACGTATAACGTTATATGGTAATACGTTATAACCTATAACGTTCTGTAGCATTACGATGTAACGTATAACGTTTTGTAGCATTACGATATAACGTATAACGTTATATGGTAATACGTTATAACGTATAACGCTATGTGACATTACGATATAACGTATAACGTTGTATGGTAATACGTTATAACGTATAATGTTATGTAGCATTACTATATAACGTATAACGTTATGTAGTATAACGATATAACGTATAACGTTATGTAGCACTACGATATAACGTATAACGTTATGTAGCATTACGATGTAACGTATAACGTTATGTAGCATTACGATATAACGTATAACGTTATATGGTAATACGTTATAACGTATAACGTTATGTAGCATCACGATGTAACGTATAACGTTATGTAGCATTCCGATATAACGTATAACGTTATATGGTAATACGTTATAACGTATAACGTTATGTAACATTATGATATAACGTATAACGTTATGTAGCATTACGATATAACGTATATCGTTATATGGTAATACGTTATAACGTATAATGTTATGTAGCATTACGATATAACGTATAACGTTTTATGGTAATACGTTATAACGTATAACGTTATGTAACATTACTATATAACGTATAACGTTATGTAGCATTACGATATAACGTATAACGTTATGTAGCATTACGTTATAACGTATAACGTTATGTAGCATTACGATATAACGTATAACGTTATGTAGCACTACGATATAACGTATAACGTTATGTAGCATTACGATGTAACGTATAACGTTATGTAGCATTACGATATAACGTATAACGTTATATGGTAATACGTTATAACGTATAACGTTATGTAGCATTACGATATAAAGTATAACGTTATATGGTAATACGTTATAACGTATAACGTTATGTAGCATTACGATATAACGTATAACGTTATATGGTAATACGTTATAACGTATAATGTTATGTAGCATTACGATATAACGTATAACGTTATGTAGTATAACGATATAACGTATAACGTTATGTGATAATACGTTATAACGTATATCGTTATGTGACATTACGATATAACGTATAACGTTATGTTGCATCACGATGTAACGTAAAACGTTATGTAGCATTACGATATAACGTATAACGTTATATGGTAATACGTTATAACGTATAACGTTATATGGTAATACGTTATAACGTATAACGTTATGTAACGTTACGATATAACGTATAACGTTATGTAGCATTACGATGTAACGTATAACTTTATGTAGCATTACGATATAACGTATAACGTTATATGGTAATACGTTATAACGTATAACGTTAAGTGACATTACGATATAACGTATAACGTTATGTAGCATCACGATGTAACGTATAACGTTATGTAGCATTCCGATATAACGTATAACGATATATGGTAATACGTTATAACGTATAACGTCATATGGTAATACGTTATAACGTATAACGTTATGTAGCATTACGATATAACGTATAACGTTATATGGTAATCCGTTATAACGTATAACGTTATGTAGCATCACGATATAACGTATAACGTTATGTAGCATTACGATATAACGTATAACGTTATATGGTAATGCGTTATAACGTATAACGGTATATGGTAATACGTTATAACGTATAACGTTATGTAACATTACGATATAACGTATAACGTTATGTAACATTACGATATAACGTATAACGTTATGTAGCATTACGATATAACGTATAACGTTATATGGTAATACGTTATAACGTATAACGTTATGTAGCATTACGATGTAACGTATAACGTTATGTAGCATTCCGATATAACGTATAACGTTATATGGTAAAACGTTATAACGTATAACGTTATGTAACATTACGATATAACGTATAACGTCATGTAGCATTACGATATAACGTATAACGTTATATGGTAATACGCTATAACGTATAATGTTATGTACCATTACGATATAACGTATAACGTTATGTAGCATAACGATATAACGTATAACGTTATATAGTATTACGTTATAACGTATAACGTTATGTAGTATTACGTTATAACGTATAACGTTACGTAGTATTACGCTATAACGTATAACGTTATGTACCATTACGATATAACGTATAACGTTATGTAGCATTACGATATAACGTATAACGTTATATGGTAAAACGTTATAACGTATAATGTTATGTAGCATTACGATATAACGTATAACGTTATGTAGTATAACGATATAACGTATAACGTTATGTAGCTTTACGATGTAACGTATAACGTTATGTAGCATTACGATATAACGTATAACGTTATATGGTAATACGTTATAACGTATAACGTTCTGTAGCATTACGATGTAACGTATAACGTTATGTAGCATTACGATATAAAGTATAACGTTATATGGTAATACGTTATAACGTATAACGCTATGTGACATTACGATATAACGTATAACGTTGTATGGTAATACGTTATAACGTATAATGTTATGTAGCATTACTATATAACGTATAACGTTATGTAGTATAACGATATAACGTATAACGTTATGTAGTATTGCGTTATAAAGTATAACGTTATGTAGCATCACGATGTAACGTATAACGTTATGTAGCATTCCGATATAACGTATAACGTTATATGGTAATACGTTATAACGTATAACGTTATGTAACATTATGATATAACGTATAACGTTATGTAGCATTACGATATAACGTATATCGTTATATGGTAATACGTTATAACGTATAATGTTATGTAGCATTACGTTATAACGTATAACGTTTTATGGTAATACGTTATAACGTATAACGTTATGTAACATTACTATATAACGTATAACGTTATGTAGCATTACGATATAACGTATAACGTTATGTAGCATTACGTTATAACGTATAACGTTATGTAGCATTACGATATAACGTATAACGTTATGTAGCACTACGATATAACGTATAACGTTATGTAGCATTACGATGTAACGTATAACGTTATGTAGCATTACGATATAACGTATAACGTTATATGGTAATACGTTATAACGTATAACGTTATGTAGCATTACGATATAAAGTATAACGTTATATGGTAATACGTTATAACGTATAACGTTATGTAGCATTACGATATAACGTATAACGTTATATGGTAATACGTTATAACGTATAATGTTATGTAGCATTACGATATAACGTATAACGTTATGTAGTATAACGATATAACGTATAACGTTATGTGATAATACGTTATAACGTATATCGTTATGTGACATTACGATATAACGTATAACGTTATGTTGCATCACGATGTAACGTAAAACGTTATGTAGCATTACGATATAACATATAACGTTATATGGTAATACGTTATAACGTATAACGTTATATGGTAATACGTTATAACGTATAACGTTATGTAACGTTACGATATAACGTATAACGTTATGTAGCATTACGATATAACGTATAACGTTATATGGTAATACGTTATAACGTATAACGTTATGTAGCATTACGATGTAACGTATAACTTTATGTAGCATTACGATATAACGTATAACGTTATATGGTAATACGTTATAACGTATAACGTTAAGTGTCATTACGATATAACGTATAACGTTATGTAGCATCACGATGTAACGTATAACGTTATGTAGCATTCCGATATAACGTATAACGATATATGGTAATACGTTATAACGTATAACGTTATGTAGCATTACGATATAACGTATAACGTTATATGGTAATCCGTTATAACGTATAACGTTATGTAGCATCACGATATAACGTATAACGTTATGTAGCATTACGATATAACGTATAACGTTATATGGTAATACGTTATAACGTATAACGTTATGTAGCATTACGATGTAACGTATAACGTTATGTAGCATTACGATATAACGTATAACGTTATGTAGCATTACGATGTAACGTATAACGTTATATGGTAATACGTTATAACGTATAACGTTATGTAGCATTACGATGTAACGTATAACGTTATGTAGCATTACGATATAACGTATAACGTTATGTAGCATTACGATGTAACGTATAACGTTATATGGTAATCCGTTATAACGTATAACGTTATGTAGCATCACGATATAACGTATAACGTTATGTAGCATCACGATGTAACGTATAACGATATGTAGCATTACGATATAACGTATAACGTTATATGGTAATACGTTATAACGTATAAAGGTATATGGTAATACGTTATAACGTATAACGTTATGTGACATTACGATATAACGTATAACGTTATGTAGCATCACGATGTAACGTATAACGTTATGTAGCATTACGATATAACGTATAACGTTATATGGTAATACGTTATAACGTATAAAGGTATATGGTAATACGTTATAACGTATAACGTTATGTAACATTACGATATAACGTATAACGTTATGTAGCATTACGATATAACGTATAACATTATATGGTAATACGTTATAACGTATAACGTTATGTAGCATTACGATGTAACGTATAACGTTATATGGTAATACGTTATAACGTATAAAGGTATATGGTAATACGTTGTAACGTATAACGTTATGTAACATTACGATATAACGTATAACGTTATGTAGCATTACGATATAACGTATAACGTTATATGGTAATACGTTATAACGTATAAAGGTATATGGTAATACGTTATAACGTATAACGTTATGTAACATTACGATATAACGTATAACGTTATGTAGCATTACGATATAACGTATAACGTTATTTGGTAATACGTTATAACGTATAACGTTATGTAGCATTACGATGTAACGTATAACGTTATGTAGCATTCCGATATAACGTATAACGATATATGGTAATACGTTATAACGTATAACGTTATGTAACATTACGATATAACGTATAACGTCATGTAGCATTACGATATAACGTATAACGTTATATGGTAATACGCTATAACGTATAATGTTATGTACCATTATGATATAACGTATAACGTTATGTAGCATAACGATATAACGTATAACGTTATATAGTATTACGTTATAACGTATAACGTTATGTAGTATTACGTTATAACGTATAACGTTACGTAGTATTACGCTATAACGTATAACGTTATGTACCATTACGATATAACGTATAACGTTATGTAGCATTACGATATAACGTATAACGTTATATGGTAAAACGTTATAACGTATAATGTTATGTAGCATTACGATATAACGTATAACGTTATGTAGTATAACGATATAACGTATAACGTTATGTAGCTTTACGATGTAACGTATAACGTTATGTAGCATTACGATATAACGTATAACGTTATATGGTAATACGTTATAACCTATAACGTTCTGTAGCATTACGATGTAACGTATAACGTTTTGTAGCATTACGATATAACGTATAACGTTATATGGTAATACGTTATAACGTATAACGCTATGTGACATTACGATATAACGTATAACGTTGTATGGTAATACGTTATAACGTATAATGTTATGTAGCATTACTATATAACGTATAACGTTATGTAGTATAACGATATAACGTATAACGTTATGTAGCACTACGATATAACGTATAACGTTATGTAGCATTACGATGTAACGTATAACGTTATGTAGCATTACGATATAACGTATAACGTTATATGGTAATACGTTATAACGTATAACGTTATGTAGCATCACGATGTAACGTATAACGTTATGTAGCATTCCGATATAACGTATAACGTTATATGGTAATACGTTATAACGTATAACGTTATGTAACATTATGATATAACGTATAACGTTATGTAGCATTACGATATAACGTATATCGTTATATGGTAATACGTTATAACGTATAATGTTATGTAGCATTACGATATAACGTATAACGTTTTATGGTAATACGTTATAACGTATAACGTTATGTAACATTACTATATAACGTATAACGTTATGTAGCATTACGATATAACGTATAACGTTATGTAGCATTACGTTATAACGTATAACGTTATGTAGCATTACGATATAACGTATAACGTTATGTAGCACTACGATATAACGTATAACGTTATGTAGCATTACGATGTAACGTATAACGTTATGTAGCATTACGATATAACGTATAACGTTATATGGTAATACGTTATAACGTATAACGTTATGTAGCATTACGATATAAAGTATAACGTTATATGGTAATACGTTATAACGTATAACGTTATGTAGCATTACGATATAACGTATAACGTTATATGGTAATACGTTATAACGTATAATGTTATGTAGCATTACGATATAACGTATAACGTTATGTAGTATAACGATATAACGTATAACGTTATGTGATAATACGTTATAACGTATATCGTTATGTGACATTACGATATAACGTATAACGTTATGTTGCATCACGATGTAACGTAAAACGTTATGTAGCATTACGATATAACGTATAACGTTATATGGTAATACGTTATAACGTATAACGTTATATGGTAATACGTTATAACGTATAACGTTATGTAACGTTACGATATAACGTATAACGTTATGTAGCATTACGATGTAACGTATAACTTTATGTAGCATTACGATATAACGTATAACGTTATATGGTAATACGTTATAACGTATATCGTTAAGTGACATTACGATATAACGTATAACGTTATGTAGCATCACGATGTAACGTATAACGTTATGTAGCATTCCGATATAACGTATAACGATATATGGTAATACGTTATAACGTATAACGTCATATGGTAATACGTTATAACGTATAACGTTATGTAGCATTACGATATAACGTATAACGTTATATGGTAATCCGTTATAACGTATAACGTTATGTAGCATCACGATATAACGTATAACGTTATGTAGCATTACGATATAACGTATAACGTTATATGGTAATGCGTTATAACGTATAACGGTATATGGTAATACGTTATAACGTATAACGTTATGTAACATTACGATATAACGTATAACGTTATGTAACATTACGATATAACGTATAACGTTATGTAGCATTACGATATAACGTATAACGTTATATGGTAATACGTTATAACGTATAACGTTATGTAGCATTACGATGTAACGTATAACGTTATGTAGCATTCCGATATAACGTATAACGTTATATGGTAAAACGTTATAACGTATAACGTTATGTAACATTACGATATAACGTATAACGTCATGTAGCATTACGATATAACGTATAACGTTATATGGTAATACGCTATAACGTATAATGTTATGTACCATTACGATATAACGTATAACGTTATGTAGCATAACGATATAACGTATAACGTTATATAGTATTACGTTATAACGTATAACGTTATGTAGTATTACGTTATAACGTATAACGTTACGTAGTATTACGCTATAACGTATAACGTTATGTACCATTACGATATAACGTATAACGTTATGTAGCATTACGATATAACGTATAACGTTATATGGTAAAACGTTATAACGTATAATGTTATGTAGCATTACGATATAACGTATAACGTTATGTAGTATAACGATATAACGTATAACGTTATGTAGCTTTACGATGTAACGTATAACGTTATGTAGCATTACGATATAACGTATAACGTTATATGGTAATACGTTATAACGTATAACGTTCTGTAGCATTACGATGTAACGTATAACGTTATGTAGCATTACGATATAAAGTATAACGTTATATGGTAACACGTTATAACGTATAACGCTATGTGACATTACGATATAACGTATAACGTTGTATGGTAATACGTTATAACGTATAATGTTATGTAGCATTACTATATAACGTATAACGTTATGTAGTATAACGATATAACGTATAACGTTATGTAGTATTGCGTTATAAAGTATAACGTTATGTAGCATCACGATGTAACGTATAACGTTATGTAGCATTCCGATATAACGTATAACGTTATATGGTAATACGTTATAACGTATAACGTTATGTAACATTATGATATAACGTATAACGTTATGTAGCATTACGATATAACGTATATCGTTATATGGTAATACGTTATAACGTATAATGTTATGTAGCATTACGTTATAACGTATAACGTTTTATGGTAATACGTTATAACGTATAACGTTATGTAACATTACTATATAACGTATAACGTTATGTAGCATTACGATATAACGTATAACGCTATGTAGCATTACGTTATAACGTATAACGTTATGTAGCATTACGATATAACGTATAACGTTATGTAGCACTACGATATAACGTATAACGTTATGTAGCATTACGATGTAACGTATAACGTTATGTAGCATTACGATATAACGTATAACGTTATATGGTAATACGTTATAACGTATAACGTTATGTAGCATTACGATATAAAGTATAACGTTATATGGTAATACGTTATAACGTATAACGTTATGTAGCATTACGATATAACGTATAACGTTATATGGTAATACGTTATAACGTATAATGTTATGTAGCATTACGATATAACGTATAACGTTATGTAGTATAACGATATAACGTATAACGTTATGTGATAATACGTTATAACGTATATCGTTATGTGACATTACGATATAACGTATAACGTTATGTTGCATCACGATGTAACGTAAAACGTTATGTAGCATTACGATATAACATATAACGTTATATGGTAATACGTTATAACGTATAACGTTATATGGTAATACGTTATAACGTATAACGTTATGTAACGTTACGATATAACGTATAACGTTATGTAGCATTACGATATAACGTATAACGTTATATGGTAATACGTTATAACGTATAACGTTATGTAGCATTACGATGTAACGTATAACTTTATGTAGCATTACGATATAACGTATAACGTTATATGGTAATACGTTATAACGTATAACGTTAAGTGTCATTACGATATAACGTATAACGTTATGTAGCATTACGATGTAACGTATAACTTTATGTAGCATTCCGATATAACGTATAACGATATATGGTAATACGTTATAACGTATAACGTTATGTAGCATTACGATATAACGTATAACGTTATATGGTAATCCGTTATAACGTATAACGTTATGTAGCATCACGATATAACGTATAACGTTATGTAGCATTACGATATAACGTATAACGTTATATGGTAATACGTTATAACGTATAACGTTATGTAGCATTACGATGTAACGTATAACGTTATGTAGCATTACGATATAACGTATAACGTTATGTAGCATTACGATGTAACGTATAACGTTATATGGTAATACGTTATAACGTATAACGTTATGTAGCATTACGATGTAACGTATAACGTTATGTAGCATTACGATATAACGTATAACGTTATGTAGCATTACGATGTAACGTATAACGTTATATGGTAATCCGTTATAACGTATAACGTTATGTAGCATCACGATATAACGTATAACGTTATGTAGCATCACGATGTAACGTATAACGATATGTAGCATTACGATATAACGTATAACGTTATATGGTAATACGTTATAACGTATAAAGGTATATGGTAATACGTTATAACGTATAACGTTATGTGACATTACGATATAACGTATAACGTTATGTAGCATCACGATGTAACGTATAACGTTATGTAGCATTACGATATAACGTATAACGTTATATGGTAATACGTTATAACGTATAAAGGTATATGGTAATACGTTATAACGTATAACGTTATGTAACATTACGATATAACGTATAACGTTATGTAGCATTACGATATAACGTATAACATTATATGGTAATACGTTATAACGTATAACGTTATGTAGCATTACGATGTAACGTATAACGTTATATGGTAATACGTTATAACGTATAAAGGTATATGGTAATACGTTGTAACGTATAACGTTATGTAACATTACGATATAACGTATAACGTTATGTAGCATTACGATATAACGTATAACGTTATATGGTAATACGTTATAACGTATAAAGGTATATGGTAATACGTTATAACGTATAACGTTATGTAACATTACGATATAACGTATAACGTTATGTAGCATTACGATATAACGTATAACGTTATTTGGTAATACGTTATAACGTATAACGTTATGTAGCATTACGATGTAACTTATAACGTTATGTAGCATTCCGATATAACGTATAACGTTATATGGTAATACGTTATAAAGTATAACGTTAGGTGACATTACGAAATAACGTATAACGTTATGTAGCATCACGATGTAACGTATAACGTTATGTAGCATTACGATATAACGTATAACGTTATATGGTAATACGTTATAACGTATAACGTTATGTAACGTTACGATATAACGTATAACGATATATGGTAATACGTTATAACGTATAACGTTATGTAGCATCACGATATAACGTATAAAGTTATGTAGCATTACGATATAACGTATAATGTTATATGGTAATACGTTATAACGCATAACGTTAAGTGACATTACGATATAACGTATAACGTTATGTAGCATCACGATGTAACGTATAACGTTATGTAGTATAACGATATACCGTATAACGTTATATGATAAAACGTTATAACGTATAACTTTATGTGACATTACGATATAACGTATAACGTTATGTAGCATCACGATGTAACGTATAACGTTATGTAGCATTACGATGTAACGTATAACGTTATATAGCATTACGATATAACGTATAACGTTATGTAGCATTACGATGTAACGTATAACGTTATGTAGTATAACGATATACCGTATAACGTTATATGATAAAACGTTATAACGTATAACTTTATGTGACATTACGATATAACGTATAACGTTATGTAGCATCACGATGTAACGTATAACGTTATGTAGCATTACGATATAACGTATAACGTTATATGGTAATACGTTATAACGTATAACGTTATGTAGCATTACGATGTAACGTATAACGTTATGTAGCATTCCGATATAACGTATAACGTTATATGGTAATACGTTATAACGTATAACGTTAAGTGACATTACGATATAACGTATAACGTTATGTAGCATCACGATGTAACGTATAACGTTATGTAGCATTCCGATATAACGTATAACGTTATATGGTAAAACGTTATAACGTATAACGTCATATGGTAATACGTTATAACGTATAACGTTATGTAGCATTACGATATAACGTATAACGTTATATGGTAATACGTTATAACGTATAACGTTATGTAGCATTACGATGTAACGTATAACGTTATGTAGCATTACGATATAACGTATAACGTTATATGGTAATACGTTATAACGTATAACGTTATGTAGCATCACGATATAACGTATAACGTTATGTAGCATTACGATATAACGTATAACGTTATATGGTAATACGTTAAAACTTATAACGTTATGTAGCATTACGATGTAACGTATAACGTTACGTAGCATTACGATATAACGTATAACGTTATGTAGCATTACGATGTAACGTATAACGTTATATGGTAATACGTTATAACGTATAACGTTATGTAGCATTACGATGTAACGTATAACGTTATGTAGCATTACGATATAACGTATAACGTTATGTAGCATTACGATGTAACGTATAACGTTATGTAGTATAACGATATACCGTATAACGTTATATGATAAAACGTTATAACGTATAACGTTATGTGACATTACGATATAACGTATAACGTTATGTAGCAACACGATGTAACGTATAACGTTATGTAGCATTACGATATAACGTATAACGTTATATAGTAATACGTTATAACGGATAACGTTATGTAGCATTACGATGTAACGTATAACGTTATGTAGCATTACGATATAACGTATAACGTTATATGGTAATACGTTATAACGTATAACGTTATGTAGCATTACGATGTAACGTATAACGTTATGTAGCATTACGATATAACGTATAATGTTATATGGTAATACGTTATAACGCATAACGTTAAGTGACATTACGATATAACGTATAACGTTATGTAGCATCACGATGTAACGTATAACGTTATGTAGCATTCCGATATAACGTATAACGATATATGGTAATACGTTATAACGTATAACGTCATATGGTAATACGTTATAACGTATAACGTTATGTAGCATTACGATATAACGTATAACGTTATATGGTAATCCGTTATAACGTATAACGTTATGTAGCATCACGATATAACGTATAACGTTATGTAGCATTACGATATAACGTATAACGTTATATGGTAATACGTTATAACGTATAACGTTATGTAGCATTACGATGTAACGTATAACGTTATGTAGCATTACAATATAACGTATAACGTTAAGTAGCATTACGATGTAACGTATAACGTTATATGGTAATACGTTATAACGTATAACGTTATGTAGCATTACGATGTAACGTATAACGTTATGTAGCATTACGATATAACGTATAACGTTATATGGTAATCCGTTATAACGTATAACGTTATGTAGCATCACGATATAACGTATAACGTTATGTAGCATTACGATATAACGTATAACGTTATATGGTAATACGTTATAACGTATAACGTCATATGGTAATACGTTATAACGTATAACGTTATGTAGCATTACGATATAACGTATAACGTTATATGGTAATCCGTTATAACGTATAACGTTATGTAGCATAACGATGTAACGTATAACGTTATGTAGCATTACGATATAACGTATAACGTTATGTAGCATTACGATGTAACGTATAACGTTATGTAGCATTCCGATATAACGTATAACGATATATGGTAATACGTTATAACGTATAACGTCATATGGTAATACGTTAGAACGTATAACGTTATGTAGCATTACGATATAACATATAACGTTATATGGTAATACGTTATAACATATAACGTTATGTAGCATAACGATGTAACGTATAACGTTATGTAGCATTACGATATAACGTATAACGTTATGTAGCATTACGATGTAACGTATAACGTTATATGGTAATACGTTATAACGTATAACGTTATGTAGCATTACGATGTAACGTATAACGTTATATAGCATTACGATATAACGTATAACGTTATGTAGCATTACGATGTAACGTATAACGTTATGTAGTATAATGATATACCGTATAACGTTATATGATAAAACGTTATAACGTATAACGTTATGTGACATTACGATATAACGTATAACGTTATGTAGCATCACGATGTAACGTATAACGTTATGTAGCATTACGATATAACGTTTAACGTTATATGGTAATACGTTATAACGTACAAAGGTATATGGTAATACGTTATAACGTATAACGTTATGTAACATTACGATATAACGTATAACGTTATGTAGCATTACGATATAACGTATAACGTTATATGGTAATACGTTATAACGTATAACGTTATGTAGCATTACGATGTAACGTATAACGTTATGTAGCATTCCGATATAACGTATAACGTTATATGGTAATACGTTATAACGTATAACGTTAAGTGACATTACGATATAACGTATAACGTTATGTAGCATCACGATGTAACGTATAACGTTATGTAGCATTCCGATATAACGTATAACGTTATGTAGCATTACGATATAACGTATAACGTTATATGGTAATACGTTATAACGTATAACGTTATGTAGCATTACGATGTAACGTATAACGTTATGTAGCATTCCGATATAACGTATAACGATATATGGTAATACGTTATAACGTATAACGTCATATGGTAATACGTTATAACGTATAACGTTATGTAGCATTACGATATAACGTATAACGTTATATGGTAATACGTTATAACGTATAACGTTATGTAGCATAACGATGTAACGTATAACGTTATGTAGCATTACGATATAACGTATAACGTTATGTAGCATTACGATGTAACGTATAACGTTATATGGTAATACGTTATAACGTATAACGTTATGTAGCATTACGATGTAACGTATAACGTTATATAGCATTACGATATAACGTATAACGTTATGTAGCATTACGATGTAACGTATAACGTTATGTAGTATAACGATATACCGTATAACGTTATATGATAAAACGTTATAACGTATAACTTTATGTGACATTACGATATAACGTATAACGTTATGTAGCATCACGATGTAACGTATAACGTTATGTAGCATTACGATATAACGTATAACGTTATATGGTAATACGTTATAACGTATAAAGGTATATGGTAATACGTTATAACGTATAACGTTATGTAACATTACGATATAACGTATAACGTTATGTAGCATTACGATATAACGTATAACGTTATATGGTAATACGTTATAACGTATAACGTTATGTAGCATTACGATGTAACGTATAACGTTATGTAGCATTCCGATATAACGTATAACGTTATATGGTAATACGTTATAACGTATAACGTTAAGTGACATTACGATATAACGTATAACGTTATGTAGCATCACGATGTAACGTATAACGTTATGTAGCATTCCGATATAACGTATAACGTTATATGGTAATACGTTATAACGTATAACGTCATATGGTAATACGTTATAACGTATAACGTTATGTAGCATTACGATATAACGTATAACGTTATATGGTAATACGTTATAACGTATAACGTTATGTAGCATTACGATGTAACGTATAACGTTTTGTAGCATTACGATATAACGTATAACGTTATATGGTAATACGTTATAACGTATAACGTTATGTAGCATCACGATATAACGTATAACGTTATGTAGCATTACGATATAACGTATAACGTTATATGGTAATACGTTAAAACTTATAACGTTATGTAGCATTACGATGTAACGTATAACGTTACGTAGCATTACGATATAACGTATAACGTTATGTAGCATTACGATGTAACGTATAACGTTATATGGTAATACGTTATAACGTATAACGTTATGTAGCATTACGATGTAACGTATAACGTTATGTAGCATTACGATATAACGTATAACGTTATGTAGCATTACGATGTAACGTATAACGTTATGTAGTATAACGATATACCGTATAACGTTATATGATAAAACGTTATAACGTATAACGTTATGTGACATTACGATATAACGTATAACGTTATGTAGCAACACGATGTAACGTATAACGTTATGTAGCATTACGATATAACGTATAACGTTATATGGTAATACGTTATAACGTATAACGATATATGGTAATACGTTATAACGTATAACGTCATATGGTAATACGTTATAACGTATAACGTTATGTAGCATTACGATATAACGTATAACGTTATATGGTAATCCGTTATAACGTATAACGTTATGTAGCATCACGATATAACGTATAACGTTATGTAGCATTACGATATAACGTATAACGTTATATGGTAATACGTTATAACGTATAACGTTATGTAGCATTACGATGTAACGTATAACGTTATGTAGCATTACGATATAACGTATAACGTTATGTAGCATTACGATGTAACGTATAACGTTATATGGTAATACGTTATAACGTATAACGTTATGTAGCATTACGATGTAACGTATAACGTTATGTAGCATTACGATATAACGTATAACGTTATGTAGCATTACGATGTAACGTATAACGTTATGTAGTATAACGATATACCGTATAACGTTATATGATAAAACGTTATAACGTATAACGTTATGTGACATTACGATATAACGTATAACGTTATGTAGCATCACGATGTAACGTATAACGTTATGTAGCATTACGATATAACGTATAACGTTATATGGTAATACGTTATAACGTATAAAGGTATATGGTAATACGTTATAACGTATAACGTTATGTAACATTACGATATAACGTATAACGTTATGTAGCATTACGATATAACGTATAACGTTATATGGTAATACGTTATAACGTATAACGTTATGTAGCATTACGATGTAACGTATAACGTTATGTAGCATTCCGATATAACGTATAACGTTATATGGTAATACGTTATAACGTATAACGTTAAGTGACATTACGATATAACGTATAACGTTATGTAGCATTACGATATAACGTATAACGTTATATGGTAATACGTTAAAACTTATAACGTTATGTAGCATTACGATGTAACGTATAACGTTACGTAGCATTACGATATAACGTATAACGTTATGTAGCATTACGATGTAACGTATAACGTTATATGGTAATACGTTATAACGTATAACGTTATGTAGCATTACGATGTAACGTATAACGTTATGTAGCATTACGATATAACGTATAACGTTATGTAGCATTACGATGTAACGTATAACGTTATGTAGTATAACGATATACCGTATAACGTTATATGATAAAACGTTATAACGTATAACGTTATGTGACATTACGATATAACGTATAACGTTATGTAGCAACACGATGTAACGTATAACGTTATGTAGCATTACG
Organism: Bombus lapidarius; assembly: GCA_936014575.1. Lineage (NCBI taxonomy): Eukaryota > Metazoa > Arthropoda > Insecta > Hymenoptera > Apidae > Bombus > Bombus lapidarius. The sequence goes on along the minus strand of CAKXZU010000031.1, from coordinate 2,541,022 downwards.
ATATAACGTATAACGTTATATGGTAATACGTTATAACGTATAACGACATATGGTAATACGTTATAACGTATAACGTTATGTAGCATTACGATATAACGTATAACGTTATATGGTAATACGTTATAACGTATAACGTTATGTAGCATCACGATATAACGTATAACGTTATGTAGCATTACGATATAACGTATAACGTTATATGGTAATACGTTAAAACTTATAACGTTATGTAGCATTACGATGTAACGTATAACGTTACGTAGCATTACGATATAACGTATAACGTTATGTAGCATTACGATGTAACGTATAACGTTATATGGTAATACGTTATAACGTATAACGTTATGTAGCATTACGATGTAACGTATAACGTTATGTAGCATTACGATATAACGTATAACGTTATGTAGCATTACGATGTAACGTATAACGTTATGTAGTATAACGATATACCGTATAACGTTATATGATAAAACGTTATAACGTATAACGTTATGTGACATTACGATATAACGTATAACGTTATGTAGCAACACGATGTAACGTATAACGTTATGTAGCATTACGATATAACGTATAACGTTATATGGTAATACGTTATAACGTATAACGATATATGGTAATACGTTATAACGTATAACGTCATATGGTAATACGTTATAACGTATAACGTTATGTAGCATTACGATATAACGTATAACGTTATATGGTAATCCGTTATAACGTATAACGTTATGTAGCATCACGATATAACGTATAACGTTATGTAGCATTACGATATAACGTATAACGTTATATGGTAATACGTTATAACGTATAACGTTATGTAGCATTACGATGTAACGTATAACGTTATGTAGCATTACGATATAACGTATAACGTTATGTAGCATTACGATGTAACGTATAACGTTATATGGTAATACGTTATAACGTATAACGTTATGTAGCATTACGATGTAACGTATAACGTTATGTAGCATTACGATATAACGTATAACGTTATGTAGCATTACGATGTAACGTATAACGTTATGTAGTATAACGATATACCGTATAACGTTATATGATAAAACGTTATAACGTATAACGTTATGTGACATTACGATATAACGTATAACGTTATGTAGCATCACGATGTAACGTATAACGTTATGTAGCATTACGATATAACGTATAACGTTATATGGTAATACGTTATAACGTATAAAGGTATATGGTAATACGTTATAACGTATAACGTTATGTAACATTACGATATAACGTATAACGTTATGTAGCATTACGATATAACGTATAACGTTATATGGTAATACGTTATAACGTATAACGTTATGTAGCATTACGATGTAACGTATAACGTTATGTAGCATTCCGATATAACGTATAACGTTATATGGTAATACGTTATAACGTATAACGTTAAGTGACATTACGATATAACGTATAACGTTATGTAGCATCACGATATAACGTATAACGTTATGTACCATTACGATATAACGTATAACGTTATATGGTAATACGTTAAAACTTATAACGTTATGTAGCATTACGATGTAACGTATAACGTTACGTAGCATTACGATATAACGTATAACGTTATGTAGCATTACGATGTAACGTATAACGTTATATGGTAATACGTTATAACGTATAACGTTATGTAGCATTACGATGTAACGTATAACGTTATGTAGCATTACGATATAACGTATAACGTTATGTAGCATTACGATGTAACGTATAACGTTATGTAGTATAACGATATACCGTATAACGTTATATGATAAAACGTTATAACGTATAACGTTATGTGACATTACGATATAACGTATAACGTTATGTAGCAACACGATGTAACGTATAACGTTATGTAGCATTCCGATATAACGTATAACGTTATATGGTAATACGTTATAACGTATAACGTTATGTAACATTACGATATAACGTATAACGTCATGTAGCATTACGATATAACGTATAACGTTATATGGTAATACGTTATAACGTACAATGTTATGTAGCATTACGATATAACGTATAACGTTATGTAGCATAACGATATAACGTATAACGTTATATAGTATTACGTTATAACGTATAACGTTATGTAGTATTACGTTATAACGTATAACGTTACGTAGTATTACGTTATAACGTATAACGTTATATAGCATTACGATATAACGTATAACGTTATGTAGTATTACGTTATAACGTATAACGTTATGTAGCATTACGATATAACGTATAACGTTATGTACCATTACGATATAACGTATAACGTTATGTAGCATTACGATATAACGTATAATGTTATATGGTAATACGTTATAACGTATAACGTTATGTAGCATTACGATATAACGTATAACGTTATATGGTAATACGTTATAACGTATAACGTTATGTAGCATTCCGATATAACGTATAACGTCATGTAGCATTACGATATAACGTATAACGTTATGTAGCATAACGATATAACGTATAACGTTATATAGCTTCACGATGTAACGTATAACGTTATGTAGCATTCCGATATAACGTATAACGTTATGTAGCATTCCGATATAACGTATAACGTTATATGGTAATACGTTATAACGTATAACGTTATGTGACATTACGTTATAACGTATAACGTTATGTAGCATTACGATGTAACGTATAACGTTATGTAGCATTACGATATAACGTATAACGTTATATGGTAATACGTTATAACGTATAACGTTAAGTGACATTACGATATAACGTATAACGTTATGTACCATTACGATATAACGTATAACGTTATGTAGCATTACGATATAACGTATAATGTTATATGGTAATACGTTATAACGTATAACGTTATGTAGCATTACGATATAACGTATAACGGTATATGGTAATACGTTATAACGTATAACGTTATGTAACATTACGATATAACGTATAACGTTATGTAGCATTACGATATAACGTATAACGTTATATGGTAATACGTTATAACGTATAACGTTATGTAGCATTACGATGTAACGTATAACGTTATGTAGCATTCCGATATAACGTATAACGTTATATGGTAATACGTTATAACGTATAACGTTATGTACCATTACGATATAACGTATAACGTTATGTAGCATTACGATATAACGTATAATGTTATATGGTAATACGTTATAACGTATAACGTTATGTAGCATTACGATATAACGTATAACGTTATCTGGTAATACGTTATAACGTATAACGTTATGTAGCATTACGATATAACGTATAACGTTATCTGGTAAAACGTTATAACGTATAATGTTATGTAGCATTACGATATAACGTATAACGTTATGTAGTATAACGATATAACGTATAACGTTATGTAGCAGTACGATGTAACGTATAACGTTATGTAGCATTGCGATATAACGTATAACGTTATATGGTAATACGTTATAACGTATAACGTTATGTAGCATTACGATGTAACGTATAACGTTATGTAGCATTACGATATAACGTATAACGTTATATGGTAATACGTTATAACGTATAACGTTATGTGACATTACGATATAACGTATAACGTTATATGGTAATACGTTATAACGTATAATGTTATGTAGCATTACTATATATCTTATAACGTTATGTATTATAACGATATAACGTATAACGTTATGTAGTATTGCGTTATAAAGTATAACGTTATGTAGCATCACGATGTAACGTATAACGTTATGTAGCATTCCGATATAACGTATAACGTTATATGGTAATACGTTATAACGTATAACGTTATGTAACAATATGATATAACGTATAACGTTATGTAGCATTACGATATAACGTATAACGTTATATGGTAATACGTTATAACGTATAATGTTATGTAGCATTACGATATAACGTATAACGTTTTATGGTAATACGTTATAACGTATAACGTTATATGGTAATACGTTATAACGTATAACGTTATGTAACATTACTATATAACGTATAACGTTATGTAGCATTACGATATAACGTATAACGTTATGCAGCATTACGTTATAACGTATAACGTTATGTAGCATTACGATATAACGTATAACGTTATGTAGCACTACGATATAACGTATAACGTTATGTAGCATTACGATGTAACGTATAACGTTATGTAGCATTACGATATAACGTATAACGTTATATGGTAATACGTTATAACGTATAACGTTATGTAGTATAACGATATAACGTATAACGTTATATGATAATACGTTATAAGGTATATCGTTATGTGACATTACGATATAACGTATAACGTTATGTAGCATCACGATGTATCGTATAACGTTATGTAGCATTACGATATAACGTATAACGTTATATGGTAATACGTTATAACGTATAACGTTATATGGAAATACGTTATAACGTATAACGTTATGTAACGTTACGATATAACGTATAACGTTATGTAGCATTGCGATATAACGTATAACGTTATATGGTAATACGTTATAACGTATAACGTTATGTAGCATTACGATGTAACGTATAACGTTATGTAGCAGTACGATGTAACGTATAACGTTATGTAGCATTACGATATAACGTATAACGTTATATGGTAATACGTTATAACGTATAACGTTATGTAGCATTACGATGTAACGTATAACGTTATGTAGCATTCCGATATAACGTATAACGTTATATGGTAATACGTTATAACGTATAACGTTATGTGACATTACGTTATAACATATAACGTTATGTAGCATTACGATGTAACGTATAACGTTATGTAGCATTACGATATAACGTATAACGTTATATGGTAATACGTTATAACGTATAACGTTAAGTGACATTACGATATAACTTATAACGTTATGTACCATTACGATATAACGTATAACGTTATGTAGCATTACGATATAACGTATAATGTTATATGGTAATACGTTATAACGTATAACGTTATGTAGCATTACGATATAACGTATAACGTTATCTGGTAAAACGTTATAACGTATAATGTTATGTAGCATTACGATATAACGTATAACGTTATGTAGTATAACGGTATAACGTATAACGTTATGTAGCACTACGATGTAACGTATAACGTTATGTAGCATTACGATATAACGTATAACGTTATATGGTAATACGTTATAACGTATAACGTTATGTAGCATTACGATGTAACGTATAACGTTATGTAGCATTACGATATAACGTATAACGTTATATGGTAATACGTTATAACGTATAACGTTATGTGACATTACGATATAACGTATAACGTTATGTAGCAACACGATGTAACGTATAACGTTATGTAGCATTCCGATATAACGTATAACGTTATATGGTAATACGTTATAACGTATAACGTTATGTAACATTACGATATAACGTATAACGTCATGTAGCATTACGATATAACGTATAACGTTATATGGTAATACGTTATAACGTATAACGTTACGTAGTATTACGTTATAACGTATAACGTTATGTAGCATTACGATATAACGTATAACGTTATGTAGTATTACGTTATAACGTATAACGTTATGTAGCATTACGATATAACGTATAACGTTATGTACCATTACGATATAACTTATAACGTTATGTAGCATTACGATATAACGTATAATGTTATATGGTAATACGTTATAACGTATAACGTTATGTAGCATTACGATATAACGTATAACGTTATATGGTAATACGTTATAACGTATAACGTTATGTAGCATTCCGATATAACGTATAACGTCATGTAGCATTACGATATAACGTATAACGTTATGTTGCATAACGATATAACGTATAACGTTATATAGCATCACGATGTAACGTATAACGTTATGTAGCATTCCGATATAACGTATAACGTTATGTAGCATTCCGATATAACGTATAACGTTATATGGTAATACGTTATAACGTATAACGTTATGTGACATTACGTTATAACGTATAACGTGATGTAGCATTACGATGTAACGTATAACGTTATGTAGCATTACGATATAACGTATAACGTTATATGGTAATACGTTATAACGTATAACGTTAAGTGACATTACGATATAACGTATAACGTTATGTACCATTACGATATAACGTATAACGTTATGTAGCATTACGATATAACGTATAATGTTATATGGTAATACGTTATAACGTATAACGTTATGTAGCATTACGATATAACGTATAACGGTATATGGTAATACGTTATAACGTATAACGTTATGTAACATTACGATATAACGTATAACGTTATGTAGCATTACGATATAACGTATAACGTTATATGGTAATACGTTATAACGTATAACGTTATGTAGCATTACGATGTAACGTATAACGTTATGTAGCATTCCGATATAACGTATAACGTTATATGGTAATACGTTATAACGTATAACGTTATGTACCATTACGATATAACGTATAACGTTATGTAGCATTACGATATAACGTATAATGTTATATGGTAATACGTTATAACGTATAACGTTATGTAGCATTACGATATAACGTATAACGTTATCTGGTAATACGTTATAACGTATAACGTTATGTAGCATTACGATATAACGTATAACGTTATCTGGTAAAACGTTATAACGTATAATGTTATGTAGCATTACGATATAACGTATAACGTTATGTAGCATTACGATATAACGTATAACGTTATATGGTAATACGTTATAACGAATAACGTTATGTAGCATTACGATATAACGTATAACGTTATATGGCAATACGTTATAACGTATAATGTTATGTAGCATTACGATATAACGTATAACGTTATGTAGTATAACGATATAACGTATAACGTTATATGATAATACGTTATAAGGTATATCGTTATGTGACATTACGATATAACGTATAACGTTATGTAGCATCACGATGTATCGTATAACGTTATGTAGCATTACGATATAACGTATAACGTTATATGGTAATACGTTATAACGTATAACGTTATATGGAAATACGTTATAACGTATAACGTTATGTAACGTTACGATATAACGTATAACGTTATGTAGCATTGCGATATAACGTATAACGTTATATGGTAATACGTTATAACGTATAACGTTATGTAGCATTACGATGTAACGTATAACGTTATGTAGCATTACGATATAACGTATAACGTTATATGGTAATACGTTATAACGTATAACGTTAAGTGACATTACGATATAACGTATAACGTTATGTAGCATCACGATGTAACGTATAACGTTATGTAGCATTCCGATATAACGTATAACGTTATATGGTAATACGTTATAACGTATAACGTTATGTGACATTACGTTATAACGTATAACGTTATGTAGCATTACGATGTAACGTATAACGTTATGTAGCATTACGATATAACGTATAACGTTATATGGTAATACGTTATAACGTATAACGTTATGTGACATTACGATATAACGTATAACGTCATATGGTAATACGTTATAATGTATAATGTTATGTAGCATTACGATATAACGTATAACGTTATATGGTAATACGTTATAACGTATAACGTTATGTAACATTACGATATAACGTATAACGTTATGTATCATTACGATATAACGTATAATGATATATGGTAATACGTTATAACGTATAACGCTATGTAGCATTACGATATAACGTATAACGTTATATGGTAATACGTTATAACGTATAATGTTATGCAGCATTACGATACAACGTATAACGTTATATGGTAATACGTTATAACGTATTACGTTATGTAGCATTACGATATAACGTATAACGTTATATGGTAATACGTTATAACGTATAACGTTATGTAGCATTACGATATAACGTATAGCGTTATATGGTAATACGTTATAACGTATAATGTTATGTAGCATTACGATATAACGTATAACGTTATGTAGTATTACGTTATAACGTATAACGGTATGCAGCATTACGATATAACGTATAACGTTATGTAGCATTACGATGTAACGTATAACGTTATGTAGCATTACGATGTAACGTATAACGTTATGTAGTATAACGATATACCGTATAACGTTATATGGTAATACGTTATACCGTATAACGTTATGTAGCATTACGATGTAACGTATAACGTTATGTAGCATTACGATATAACGTATAACGTTATGTAGCATTACGATGTAACGTATAACGTTATGTAGTATAACGATATACCGTATAACGTTATATGATAAATCGTTATAACGTATAACGTTATGTGACATTACGATATAACGTATAACGTTATGTAGCATCACGATGTAACGTATAACGTTATGTAGCATTACGATATAACGTATAACGTTATATGGTAATACGGTATAACGTATAACGTCATATGGTAATACGTTATAACGTATAACGTTATGTAACATTACGATATAACGTATAACGTTATATGGTAATCCGTTATAACGTATAACGTTATGTAGCATCACGATATAACGTATAACGTTATGTAGCATTACGATATAACGTATAACGTTATATGGTAATACGTTATAACGTATAACGTTATGTAGCATTACGATATAACGTATAACGTTATGTAGCATTACGATGTAACGTATAACGTTATATGGTAATACGTTATAACGTATAACGTTATGTAGCATTACGATGTAACGCATAACGTTATGTAGCATTACGATATAACGTATAACGTTATGTAGCATTACGATGTAACGTATAACGTTATGTAGTATAACGATATACCGTATAACGTTATATGATAAAACGTTATAACGTATAACGTTATGTGACATTACGATATAACGTATAACGTTATGTAGCATCACGATGTAACGTATAACGTTATATGGTAATACGTTATAACGTATAACGTTATGTAGCATTACGATGTAACGTATAACGTTATGTAGCATTCCGATATAACGTATAACGTTATATGGTAATACGTTATAACGTATAACGTTAAGTGACATTACGATATAACGTATAACGTTATGTAGCATCACGATGTAACGTATAACGTTATGTAGCATTACGATATAACGTATAACGTTATATGGTAATACGTTATAACGTATAACGTTATATGGTAATACGTTATAACGTATAACGTTATGTAACGTTACGATATAACGTATAACGTTATGTAGCATTACGATATAACCTATAACGTTATATGGTAATACGTTATAACGTATAACGTTATGTAGCATTACGATGTAACGTATAACGTTATGTAGCATTACGATATAACGTATAACGTTATGTAGCATTACGATATAACGTATAACGTTATATGGTAATACGTTATAACGTATAACGTTAAGTGACATTACGATATAACGTATAACGTTATGTAGCATCACGATGTAACGTATAACGTTATGTAGCATTACGATATAACGTATAACGTTATATGGTAATACGTTATAACGTATAACGTTATGTAACGTTACGCTATAACGTATAACGTTATGTAGCATTACGATATAACCTATAACGTTATATGGTAATACGTTATAACGTATAACGTTATGTAGCATTACGATGTAACGTATAACGTTATGTAGCATTACGATATAACGTATAACGTTATGTAGCATTACGATATAACGTATAACGTTATATGGTAATACGTTACAACGTATAACGTTATGTAGCATTACGATGTAACGTATAACGTTATGTAGCATTACGATATAACGTATAACGTTATATGGTAATACGTTATAACGTATAACGTTAAGTGACATTACGATATAACGTATAACGTTATGTAGCATCACGATGTAACGTATAACGTTATGTAGCATTACGATATAACGTATCACGTTATATGGTAATACGTTATAACGTATAACGTTATGTAGCATTACGATGTAATGTATAACGTTATGTAGCATTACGATATAACGTATAACGTTATATGGTAATACGTTATAACGTATAACGTTAAGTGACATTACGATATAACGTATAACGTTATGTAGCATCACGATGTAACGTATAACGTTATGTAGCATTCCGATATAACGTATAACGTTATATGGTAATACGTTATAACGTATAACGTTATGTAACATTACGATATATCGTATAACGTTATGTAGCATTACGATATAACGTATAATGTTATATGGTAATACGTTATAACGTATAAAGGTATATGGTAATACGCTATAACGTATAACGTTATGTAACATTACGATATAACGTATAACGTTATGTAGCATTACGATATAACGTATAACGTTATATGGTTATACGTTATAACGTATAACGTTATGTAGCATTACGATGTAACGTATAACGTTATGTAGCATTCCGATATAACGTATAACGTTATATGGTAATACGTTATAACGTATAACGTTAAGTGACATTACGATATAACGTATAACGTTATGTAGCATCACGATGTAACGTATAACGTTATATGGTAATACGTTATAACGTATAACGTTATGTAGCATTACGATGTAACGTATAACGTTATGTAGCATTACGATATAACGTATAACGTTATGTAGCATTACGATGTAACGTATAACGTTATGTAGTATAACGATATACCGTATAACGTTATATGATAAAACGTTATAACGTATAACGTTATGTGACATTACGATATAACGTATAACGTTATGTAGCATCACGATGTAACGTATAACGTTATGTAACATTACGATATAACGTATAACGTTATATGGTAATACGTTATAACGTATAAAAGTATATGGTAATACGTTATAACGTATAACGTTATGTAACATTACGATATAACGTATAACGTTATGTAGCATTACGATATAACGTATAACATTATATGGTAATACGTTATAACGTATAACGTTATGTAGCATTACGATGTAACGTATAACGTTATATGGTAATACGTTATACCGTATAAAGGTATATGGTAATACGTTATAACGTATAACGTTATGTAACATTACGATATAACGTATAACGTTATGTAGCATTACGATATAACGTATAACGTTATATGGTAATACGTTATAACGTATAAAGGTATATGGTAATACGCTATAACGTATAACGTTATGTAACATTACGATATAACGTATAACGTTATGTAGCATTACGATATAACGTATAACGTTATATGGTAATACGTTATAACGTATAACGTTATGTAGCATTACGATGTAACGTATAACGTTATGTAGCATTCCGATATAACGTATAACGTTATATGGTAATACGTTATAACGTATAACGTTAAGTGACATTACGATATAACGTATAACGTTATGTAGCATCACGATGTAACGTATAACGTTATGTAGCATTACGATATAACGTATAACGTTATATGGTAATACGTTATAACGTATAACGTTATATGGTAATACGTTATAACGTATAACGTTATGTAACGTTACGATATAACGTATAACGTTATGTAGCATTACGATATAACGTATAACGTTATATGGTAATACGTTATAACGTATAACGTTATGTAGCATTACGATGTAACGTATAACGTTATGTAGCATTACGATATAACGTATAACGTTATATGGTAATACGTTATAACGTATAACGTTATGTAGCATTACGATGTAACGTATAACGTTATGTAGCATTACGATATAACGTATAACGTTATATGGTAATACGTTATAACGTATAACGTTATGTAGCATTACGATGTAACGTATAACGTTATGTAGCATTACGATATAACGTATAACGTTATGTAGCATTACGATGTAACGTATAACGTTATATGGTAATACGTTATAACGTATAACGTTATGTAGCATTACGATGTAACGTATAACGTTATGTAGCATTACGATATAACGTATAACGTTATGTAGCATTACGATGTAACGTATAACGTTATGTAGCATTACGATGTAACGTATAACGTTATGTAGTATAACGATTTACCGTATAACGTTATATGATAAAACGTTATAACGTATAACGTTATGTGACATTACGATATAACGAATAACGTTATGTAGCATCACGATGTAACGTATAACGTTATGTAGCATTACGATATAACGTATAACGTTATATGGTAATACGTTATAACGTATAAAGGTATATGGTAATACGTTATAACGTATAACGTTATGTAACATTACGATATAACGTATAACGTTATGTAGCATTACGATATAACGTATAACGTTATATGGTAATACGTTATAACGTATAACGTTATGTAGCATTACGATGTAACGTATAACGTTATGTAGCATTCCGATATAACGTATAACGTTATATGGTAATACGTTATAACGTATAACGTCATATGGTAATACGTTATAACGTATAACGTTATGTAGCATTACGATATAACGCATAACGTTATATGGTAATACGTTATAACGTATAACGTTATGTAGCATTACGATATAACGTATAACGTTATGTAGCATTACGATGTAACGTATAACGTTATATGGTAATACGTTATAACGTATAACGTTATGTAGCATTACGATGTAACGTATAACGTTATGTAGCATTACGATATAACGTATAACGTTATGTAGCATTACGATGTAACGTATAACGTTATGTAGTATAACGATATACCGTATAACGTTATATGATAAAACGTTATAACGTATAACGTTATGTGACATTACGATATAACGTATAATGTTATGTAGCATTACGATATAACGTATAACGTTATGTAGCATTACGATGTAACGTATAACGTTATATGGTAATACGTTATAACGTATAACGTTGTGTAGCATTACGATGTAACGTATAACGTTATGTAGCATTACGATATAACGTATAACGTTATGTAGCATTACGATGTAACGTATAACGTTATGTAGCATTACGATGTAACGTATATCGTTATGTAGTATAACGATATACCGTATAACGTTATATGATAAAACGTTATAACGTATAACGTTATGTGACATTACGATATAACGAATAACGTTATGTAGCATCACGATGTAACGTATAACGTTATATGGTAATACGTTATAACGTATAACGTTATGTAGCATTACGATGTAACGTATAACGTTATGTAGCATTACGATATAACGTATAACGTTATATGGTAATACGTTATAACGTATAACGTTATGTAGCATTACGATGTAACGTATAACGTTATGTAGCATTACGATATAACGTATAACGTTATATGGTAATACGTTATAACGTATAACGTTATGTAGCATTACGATGTAACGTATAACGTTATGTAGCATTACGATATAACGTATAACGTTATGTAGCATTACGATGTAACGTATAACGTTATATGGTAATACGTTATAACGTATAACGTTATGTAGCATTACGATGTAACGTATAACGTTATGTAGCATTACGATATAACGTATAACGTTATGTAGCATTACGATGTAACGTATAACGTTATGTAGCATTACGATGTAACGTATAACGTTATGTAGTATAACGATATACCGTATAACGTTATATGATAAAACGTTATAACGTATAACGTTATGTGACATTACGATATAACGAATAACGTTATGTAGCATCACGATGTAACGTATAACGTTATGTAGCATTACGATATAACGTATAACGTTATATGGTAATACGTTATAACGTATAAAGGTATATGGTAGTACGTTATAACGTATAACGATATGTAACATTACGATATAACGTATAACGTTATGTAGCATTACGATATAACGTATAACGTTATATGGTAATACGTTATAACGTATAACGTTATGTAGCATTACGATGTAACGTATAACGTTATGTAGCATTCCGATATAACGTATAACGTTATATGGTAATACGTTATAACGTATAACGTCATATGGTAATACGTTATAACGTATAACGTTATGTAGCATTACGATATAATGTATAACGTTATATGGTAATACGTTATAACGTATAACGTTATGTAGCATTACGATATAACGTATAGCGTTATGTAGCATTACGATGTAACGTATAACGTTATATGGTAATACGTTATAACGTATAACGTTATGTAGCATTACGATGTAACGTATAACGTTATGTAGCATTACGATATAACGTATAACGTTATGTAGCATTACGATGTAACGTATAACGTTATGTAGTATAACGATATACCGTATAACGTTATATGATAAAACGTTATAACGTATAACGTTATGTGACATTACGATATAACGTATAACGTTATGTAGCATCACGATGTAACGTATAACGTTATGTAGCATTACGATATAACGTATAACGTTATATGGTAATACGTTATAACGTATAAAGGTATATGGTAATACGTTATAACGTATAACGTTATGTAACATTACGATATAACGTATAACGTTATGTAGCATTACGATATAACGTACAACGTTATATGGTAATACGTTATAACGTATAACGTTATGTAGCATTACGATGTAACGTATAACGTTATGTAGCATTCCGATATAACGTATAACGTTATATGGTAATACGTTATAACGTATAACGTCATATGGTAGTACGTTATAACGTATAACGTTATGTAGCATTACGATATAACGTATAACGTTATATGGTAATACGTTATAACGTATAACGTTATATGGTAATACGTTATAACGTATAACGTTATGTAGCATTACGATGTAACGTATAACGTTATGTAGCATTACGATATAACGTATAACGTTATATGGTAATACGTTATAACGTATAACGTTATGTAGCATCACGATATAACGTATAACGTTATGTAGCATTACGATATAACGTATAACGTTATATGGTAATACGTTAAAACTTATAACGTTATGTAGCATTACGATGTAACGTATAACGTTACGTAGCATTACGATATAACGTATAACGTTATGTAGCATTACGATGTAACGTATAACGTTATATGGTAATACGTTATAACGTATAACGTTATGTAGCATTACGATGTAACGTATGACGTTATGTAGCATTACGATATAACGTATAACGTTATGTAGCATTACGATGTAACGTATAACCTTATGTAGTATAACGATATACCGTATAACGTTATATGATAAAACGTTATAACGTATAACGTTATGTGACATTACGATATAACGTATAACGTTATGTAGCATTACGATATAACGTATAATGTTATATGGTAATACGTTATAACGTATAACGTTATGTAACATTACGATATAACGTATAACGTTATGTAGCATTACGATATAACGTATAACGTTATATGGTAATACGTTATAACGTATAACGTTATGTAGCATTACGATGTAACGTATAACGTTATATGGTAATACGTTATAACGTATAACGTTATGTAGCATTACGATGTAACGTATGACGTTATGTAGCATTACGATATAACGTATAACGTTATGTAGCATTACGATGTAACGTATAACCTTATGTAGTATAACGATATACCGTATAACGTTATATGATAAAACGTTATAACGTATAACGTTATGTGACATTACGATATAACGTATAACGTTATGTAGCATTACGATATAACGTATAATGTTATATGGTAATACGTTATAACGTATAACGTTATGTAACATTACGATATAACGTATAACGTTATGTAGCATTACGATATAACTTATAACGTTATATGGTAATACGTTATAACGTATAACGTTATGTAGCATTACGATGTAACGTATAACGTTATGTAGCATTCCGATATAACGTATAACGTTATATGGTAATACGTTATAACGTATAACGTTATGTAACATTACGATATAACGTATAACGTCATGTAGCATTACAATATAACGTATAACGTTATATGGTAATACGTTATAACGTATAATGTTATGTAGCATTACGATATAACGTATAACGTTATGTAGCATAACGATATAACGTATAACGTTATATAGTATTACGTTATAACGTATAACTTTATGTAGTATTACGTTATAACGTATAACGTTACGTAGTATTACGTTATAACGTATAACGTTATGTAGCATTACGATATAACGTATAACGTTATGTAGTATTACGTTATAACGTATAACGTTATGTAGCATTACGATATAACGTATAACGTTATGTACCATTACGATATAACGTATAACGTTATGTAGCATTACGATATAACGTATAATGTTATATGGTAATACGTTATAACGTATAACGTTATGTAGCATTACGATATAACGTATAACGTTATATGGTAATACGTTATAACGTATAACGTTATGTAGCATTACGATATAACGTATAACGTTATCTGATAAAACGTTATAACGTATAATGTTATGTAGCATTACGATATAACGTATAACGTTATGTAGTATAACGATATAACGTATAACGTTATGTAGCAGTACGATGTAACGTATAACGTTATGTAGCATTACGATATAACGTATAACGTTATATGGTAATACGTTATAACGTATAACGTTATGTAGCACTACGATATAACGTATAACGTTATGTAGCATTACGATGTAACGTATAACGTTATGTAGCATTACGATGTAACGTATGACGTTATGTAGCATTACGATATAACGTATAACGTTATGTAGCATTACGATGTAACGTATAACCTTATGTAGTATAACGATATACCGTATAACGTTATATGATAAAACGTTATAACGTATAACGTTATGTGACATTACGATATAACGTATAACGTTATGTAGCATTACGATATAACGTATAACGTTATATGGTAATACGTTAAAACTTATAACGTTATGTAGCATTACGATGTAACGTATAACGTTACGTAGCATTACGATATAACGTATAACGTTATGTAGCATTACGATGTAACGTATAACGTTATATGGTAATACGTTATAACGTATAACGTTATGTAGCATTACGATGTAACGTATGACGTTATGTAGCATTACGATATAACGTATAACGTTATGTAGCATTACGATGTAACGTATAACCTTATGTAGTATAACGATATACCGTATAACGTTATATGATAAAACGTTATAACGTATAACGTTATGTGACATTACGATATAACGTATAACGTTATGTAGCATTACGATATAACGTATAATGTTATATGGTAATACGTTATAACGTATAACGTTATGTAACATTACGATATAACGTATAACGTTATGTAGCATTACGATATAACGTATAACGTTATATGGTAATACGTTATAACGTATAACGTTATGTAGCATTACGATGTAACGTATAACGTTATGTAGCATTCCGATATAACGTATAACGTTATATGGTAATACGTTATAACGTATAACGTTATGTAACATTACGATATAACGTATAACGTCATGTAGCATTACAATATAACGTATAACGTTATATGGTAATACGTTATAACGTATAATGTTATGTAGCATTACGATATAACGTATAACGTTATGTAGCATAACGATATAACGTATAACGTTATATAGTATTACGTTATAACGTATAACGTTATGTAGTATTACGTTATAACGTATAACGTTACGTAGTATTACGTTATAACGTATAACGTTATGTAGCATTACGATATAACGTATAACGTTATGTAGTATTACGTTATAACGTATAACGTTATGTAGCATTACGATATAACGTATAACGTTATGTACCATTACGATATAACGTATAACGTTATGTAGCATTACGATATAACGTATAATGTTATATGGTAATACGTTATAACGTATAACGTTATGTAGCATTACGATATAACGTATAACGTTATATGGTAATACGTTATAACGTATAACGTTATGTAGCATTACGATATAACGTATAACGTTATCTGATAAAACGTTATAACGTATAATGTTATGTAGCATTACGATATAACGTATAACGTTATGTAGTATAACGATATAACGTATAACGTTATGTAGCAGTACGATGTAACGTATAACGTTATGTAGCATTACGATATAACGTATAACGTTATATGGTAATACGTTATAACGTATAACGTTATGTAGCACTACGATATAACGTATAACGTTATGTAGCATTACGATGTAACGTATAACGTTATGTAGCATTACGATGTAACGTATGACGTTATGTAGCATTACGATATAACGTATAACGTTATGTAGCATTACGATGTAACGTATAACCTTATGTAGTATAACGATATACCGTATAACGTTATATGATAAAACGTTATAACGTATAACGTTATGTGACATTACGATATAACGTATAACGTTATGTAGCATTACGATATAACGTATAACGTTATATGGTAATACGTTAAAACTTATAACGTTATGTAGCATTACGATGTAACGTATAACGTTACGTAGCATTACGATATAACGTATAACGTTATGTAGCATTACGATGTAACGTATAACGTTATATGGTAATACGTTATAACGTATAACGTTATGTAGCATTACGATGTAACGTATGACGTTATGTAGCATTACGATATAACGTATAACGTTATGTAGCATTACGATGTAACGTATAACCTTATGTAGTATAACGATATACCGTATAACGTTATATGATAAAACGTTATAACGTATAACGTTATGTGACATTACGATATAACGTATAACGTTATGTAGCATTACGATATAACGTATAATGTTATATGGTAATACGTTATAACGTATAACGTTATGTAACATTACGATATAACGTATAACGTTATGTAGCATTACGATATAACGTATAACGTTATATGGTAATACGTTATAACGTATAACGTTATGTAGCATTACGATGTAACGTATAACGTTATGTAGCATTCCGATATAACGTATAACGTTATATGGTAATACGTTATAACGTATAACGTTATGTAACATTACGATATAACGTATAACGTCATGTAGCATTACAATATAACGTATAACGTTATATGGTAATACGTTATAACGTATAATGTTATGTAGCATTACGATATAACGTATAACGTTATGTAGCATAACGATATAACGTATAACGTTATATAGTATTACGTTATAACGTATAACGTTATGTAGTATTACGTTATAACGTATAACGTTACGTAGTATTACGTTATAACGTATAACGTTATGTAGCATTACGATATAACGTATAACGTTATGTAGTATTACGTTATAACGTATAACGTTATGTAGCATTACGATATAACGTATAACGTTATGTACCATTACGATATAACGTATAACGTTATGTAGCATTACGATATAACGTATAATGTTATATGGTAATACGTTATAACGTATAACGTTATGTAGCATTACGATATAACGTATAACGTTATATGGTAATACGTTATAACGTATAACGTTATGTAGCATTACGATATAACGTATAACGTTATCTGATAAAACGTTATAACGTATAATGTTATGTAGCATTACGATATAACGTATAACGTTATGTAGTATAACGATATAACGTATAACGTTATGTAGCAGTACGATGTAACGTATAACGTTATGTAGCATTACGATATAACGTATAACGTTATATGGTAATACGTTATAACGTATAACGTTATGTAGCACTACGATATAACGTATAACGTTATGTAGCATTACGATGTAACGTATAACGTTATGTAGCATTACGATATAACGTATAACGTTATATGGTAATACGTTATAACGTATAACGTTATGTAGCATTACGATATAACGTATAACGTTATATGGTAATACGTTATAACGTATAACGTTATGTAGCATTACGATATAACGTATAACGTTATATGATAAAACGTTATAACGTATAACGTTATGTGACATTACGATATAACGTATAACGTTATGTAGCAACACGATGTAACGTATAACGTTATGTAGCATTACGATATAACGTATAACGTTATATGGTAATACGTTATAACGTATAACGGTATATGGTAATACGTTATAACGTATAACGTTATGTAACATTACGATATAACGTATAACGTTATGTAGCATTACGATATAACGTATAACGTTATATGGTAATACGTTATAACGTATAACGTTATGTAGCATTACGATGTAACGTATAACGTTATGTAGCATTCCGATATAACGTATAACGTTATATGGTAATACGTTATAACGTATAACGTTATGTAACATTACGATATAACGTATAACGTCATGTAGCATTACAATATAACGTATAACGTTATATGGTAATACGTTATAACGTATAATGTTATGTAGCATTACGATATAACGTATAACGTTATGTAGCATAACGATATAACGTATAACGTTATGTAGCATTACGATATAACGTATAATGTTATATGGTAATACGTTATAACGTATAACGTTATGTAGCATTACGATATAACGTATAACGTTATATGGTAATACGTTATAACGTATAACGTTATGTAGCATTACGATATAACTTATAACGTTATCTGATAAAACGTTATAACGTATAATGTTATGTAGCATTACGATATAACGTATAACGTTATGTAGTATAACGATATAACGTATAACGTTATCTGATAAAACGTTATAACGTATAATGTTATGTAGCATTACGATATAACGTATAACGTTATGTAGTATAACGATATAACGTATAACGTTATATGGTAATACGTTATAACGTATAACGTTATGTAGCATTACGATATAACGTATAACGTTATCTGATAAAACGTTATAACGTATAATGTTATGTAGCATTACGATATAACGTATAACGTTATGTAGTATAACGATATAACGTATAACGTTATGTAGCAGTACGATGTAACGTATAACGTTATGTAGCATTACGATATAACGTATAACGTTATATGGTAATACGTTATAACGTATAACGTTATGTAGCATTACGATGTAACGTATAACGTTATGTAGCATTACGATATAACGTATAACGTTATATGGTAATACGTTATAACGTATAACGTTATGTGACATTACGATATAACGTATAACGTTATATGGTAATACGTTATAACGTATAATGTTATGTAGCATTACTATATATCTTATAACGTTATGTATTATAACGATATAACGTATAACGCTATGTAGTATTGCGTTATAAAGTATAACGTTATGTAGCATCACGATGTAACGTATAACGTTATGTAGCATTCCGATATAACGTATAACGTTACATGGTGATACGTTATAACGTATAACGTCATATGGTAATACGTTATAACGTATAACGTTATGTAACATTACGATATAACGTATAACGTTATATGGTAATCCGTTATAACGTATAACGTTATGTAGCATCACGATATAACGTATAACGTTATGTAGCATTACGATATAACGTATAACGTTATATGGTAATACGTTATAACGTATAACGTTATGTAACATTACTATATAACGTATAACGTTATGTAGCATTACGATATAACGTATAACGTTATGCAGCATTACGTTATAACGTATAACGTTATGTAGCATTACGATATAACGTATAACGTTATGTAGCACTACGATATAACGTATAACGTTATGTAGCATTACGATGTAACGTATAACGTTATGTAGCATTACGATATAACGTATAACGTTATATGGTAATACGTCATAACGTATAACGTTATGTAGCATTACGATATAACGTATAACGTTATATGGTAATACGTTATAACGTATAACGTTATGTAGCATTACGATATAACGTATAACGTTATATGGTAATACGTTATAACGTATAATGTTATGTAGCATTACGATATAACGTATAACGTTATGTAGTATAACGATATAACGTATAACGTTATATGATAATACGTTACAAGCTATATCGTTATGTGACATTACGATATAACGTATAACGTTATGTAGCATCACGATGTAACGTATAACGTTATGTAGCATTACGATATAACGTATAACGTTATATGGTAATACGTTATAACGTATAACGTTATATGGAAATACGTTATAACGTATAACGTTAAGTGACATTACGATATAACGTATAACGTTATGTAGCATCACGATGTAACGTATAACGTTATGTAGCATTCCGATATAACGTATAACGTTATATGGTAATACGTTATAACGTATAACGTTATGTGACATTACGTTATAACGTATAACGTTATGTAGCATTACGATGTAACGTATAACGTTATGTAGCATTACGATATAACGTATAACGTTATATGGTAATACGTTATAACGTATAACGTTAAGTGACATTACGATATAACGTATAACGTTATGTAGCATTACGTTATAACGTATAACGTTATGTAGCATTACGATGTAACGTATAACGTTATGTAGCATTACGACATAACGTATAACGTCATATGGTAATACGTTATAACGTATAACGTTAAGTGACATTACGATATAACGTATAACGTTATGTAGCATCACGATGTAACGTATAACGTTATGTAGCACTCCGATATAACGTATAACGTTATATGGTAATACGTTATAACGTATAACGTTATGTGACATTACGATATAACGTATAACGTCATATGGTAATACGTTATAACGTATAATGTTATGTAGCATTACGATATAACGTATAACGTTATATGGTAATACGTTATAACGTATAACGTTATGTAACATTACGATATAACGTATAACGTTATGTATCATTAGGATATAACGTATAATGATATATGGTAATACGTTATAACGTATAACGCTATGTAGCATTACCATATAACGTATAACGTTATATGGTAATACGTTATAACGTATAACGTTATGTAACATTACGATATAACGTATAACGTTATGTATCATTAGGATATAACGTATAATGATATATGGTAATACGTTATAACGTATAACGCTATGTAGCATTACCATATAACGTATAACGTTATATGGTAATACGTTATAACGTATAATGTTATGTAGCATTACGATACAACGTATAACGTTATATGGTAATACGTTATAACGTATAACGTTATGTAGCATTACGATATAACGTATAACGTTATATGGTAATACGTTATAACGTAAAACGTTATGTAGCATTACGATATAACGTATAGCGTTATATGGTAATACGTTATAACGTATAATGTTATGTAGCATTACGATATAACGTATAACGTTATGTAGCATTACGATATAACGTATAACGTTATATGGTAATACGTTATAACGTATAACGTTAAGTGACATTACGATATAACGTATAACGTTATGTAGCATTACGATATAACGTATAACGTTATATGGTCATACGTTATAACGTATAATGTTATGTAGCATTACGATATAACGTATAACGTTATGTAGCATTACGATATAACGTATAATGATATATGGTAATACGTTATAACGTATAACGCTATGTAGCATTACCATATAACGTATAACGTTATATGGTAATACGTTATAACGTATAATGTTATGTAGCATTACGATACAACGTATAACGTTATATGGTAATACGTTATAACGTATAACGTTATGTAGCATTACGATATAACGTATAACGTTATATGGTAATACGTTATAACGTATAACGTTATGTAGCATTACGATATAACGTATAGCGTTATATGGTAATACGTTATAACGTATAATGTTATGTAGCATTACGATATAACGTATAATGTTATGTAGTATAACGATATAACGTATAACGTTATGTAGCATTACGATGTAACGTATAACGTTATGTAGCATTACGATATAACGTATAACGTTATGTACCATTACGATGTAACGTATAACGTTATGTAGCATTACGATATAACGTATAACGTTATATGGTAATACGTTATAACGTATAACGTTATGTAGCATTACGATATAACGTATAACGTTATATGGTCATACGTTATAACGTATAATGTTATGTAGCATTACGATATAACGTATAACGTTATGTAGCATTACGATATAACGTATAACGTTATGTAGTATTACGTTATAACGTATAACGGTATGCAGCATTACGATATAACGTATAACGTTATGTAGCATTACGATGTAACGTATAACGTTATGTAGCATTACGATATAACGTATAACGTTATATGGTAATCCGTTATAACGTATAACGTTATGTAGCATCACGATATAACGTATAACGTTATGTAGCATTACGATATAACGTATAACGTTATATGGTAATACGTTATAACGTATAACGTTATGTAACATTACTATAATGTATAACGTTATGTAGCATTACGATATAACGTATAACGTTATGCAGCATTACGTTATAACGTATAACGTTATGTAGCATTACGATATAACGTATAACGTTATGTAGCACTACGATATAACGTATAACGTTATGTAGCATTACGATGTAACGTATAACGTTATGTAGCATTACGATATAACGTATAACGTTATGTGGTAATTCGTTATAACGTATAACGTTATGTAGCATTACGATATAACGTATAACGTTATATGGTAATACGTTATAACGTATAACGTTATGTAGCATTACGATATAACGTATAACGTTATATGGTAATACGTTATAACGTATAATGTTATGTAGCATTACGATATAACGTATAACGTTATGTAGTATAACGATATAACGTATAACGTTATATGATAATACGTTACAAGGTATATCGTTATGTGACATTACGATATAACGTATAACGTTATGTAGCATCACGATGTAACGTATAACGTTATGTAGCATTACGATATAACGTATAACGTTATATGGTAATACGTTATAACGTATAACGTTATATGGAAATACGTTATAACGTATAACGTTAAGTGACATTACGATATAACGTATAACGTTATGTAGCATCACGATGTAACGTATAACGTTATGTAGCATTACGATATAACGTATAACGTTACATGGTAATACGTTATAACGTATAACGTCATATGGTAATACGTTATAATGTATAACGTTATGTAACATTACGATATAACGTATAACGTTATATGGTAATCCGTTATAACGTATAACGTTATGTAGCATCACGATATAACGTATAACGTTATGTAGCATTACGATATAACGTATAACGTTATATGGTAATACGTTATAACGTATAACGTTATGTAACATTACTATATAACGTATAACGTTATGTAGCATTACGATATAACGTATAATGTTATGCAGCATTACGTTATAACGTATAACGTTATGTAGCATTACGATATAACGTATAACGTTATGTAGCACTACGATATAACGTATAACGTTATGTAGCATTACGATGTAACGTATAACGTTATGTAGCATTACGATATAACGTATAACGTTATATGGTAATACGTCATAACGTATAACGTTATGTAGCATTACGATATAACGTATAACGTTATATGGTAATACGTTATAACGTATAACGTTATGTAGCATTACGATATAACGTATAACGTTATATGGTAATACGTTATAACGTATAATGTTATGTAGCATTACGATATAACGTATAACGTTATGTAGTATAACGATATAACGTATAACGTTATATGATAATACGTTACAAGCTATATCGTTATGTGACATTACGATATAACGTATAACGTTATGTAGCATCACGATGTAACGTATAACGTTATGTAGCATTACGATATAACGTATAACGTTATATGGTAATACGTTATAACGTATAACGTTATATGGAAATACGTTATAACGTATAACGTTAAGTGACATTACGATATAAGGTATAACGTTATGTAGCATCACGATGTAACGTATAACGTTATGTAGCATTCCGATATAACGTATAACGTTATATGGTAATACGTTATAACGTATAACGTTAAGTGACATTACGATATAACGTATAACGTTATGTAGCATTACGTTATAACGTATAACGTTATGTAGCATTACGATGTAACGTATAACGTTATGTAGCATTACGACATAACGTATAACGTTATATGGTAATACGTTATAACGTATAACGTTAAGTGACATTACGATATAACGTATAACGTTATGTAGCATCACGATGTAACGTATAACGTTATGTAGCACTCCGATATAACGTATAACGTTATATGGTAATACGTTATAACGTATAACGTTATGTGACATTACGATATAACGTATAACGTCATATGGTAATACGTTATAACGTATAATGTTATGTAGCATTACGATATAACGTATAACGTTATATGGTAATACGTTATAACGTATAACGTTATGTAACATTACGATATAACGTATAACGTTATGTATCATTAGGATATAACGTATAATGATATATGGTAATACGTTATAACGTATAACGCTATGTAGCATTACCATATAACGTATAACGTTATATGGTAATACGTTATAACGTATAACGTTATGTAACATTACGATATAACGTATAACGTTATGTATCATTAGGATATAACGTATAATGATATATGGTAATACGTTATAACGTATAACGCTATGTAGCATTACCATATAACGTATAACGTTATATGGTAATACGTTATAACGTATAATGTTATGTAGCATTACGATACAACGTATAACGTTATATGGTAATACGTTATAACGTATAACGTTATGTAGCATTACGATATAACGTATAACGTTATATGGTAATACGTTATAACGTAAAACGTTATGTAGCATTACGATATAACGTATAGCGTTATATGGTAATACGTTATAACGTATAATGTTATGTAGCATTACGATATAACGTATAACGTTATGTAGCATTACGATGTAACGTATAACGTTATATGGTAATACGTTATAACGTATAACGTTAAGTGACATTACGATATAACGTATAACGTTATGTAGCATTACGATATAACGTATAACGTTATATGGTCATACGTTATAACGTATAATGTTATGTAGCATTACGATATAACGTATAACGTTATGTAGCATTACGATATAACGTATAATGATATATGGTAATACGTTATAACGTATAACGCTATGTAGCATTACCATATAACGTATAACGTTATATGGTAATACGTTATAACGTATAATGTTATGTAGCATTACGATACAACGTATAACGTTATATGGTAATACGTTATAACGTATAACGTTATGTAGCATTACGATATAACGTATAACGTTATATGGTAATACGTTATAACGTATAACGTTATGTAGCATTACGATATAACGTATAGCGTTATATGGTAATACGTTATAACGTATAATGTTATGTAGCATTACGATATAACGTATAATGTTATGTAGTATAACGATATAACGTATAACGTTATGTAGCATTACGATGTAACGTATAACGTTATGTAGCATTACGATATAACGTATAACGTTATGTACCTTTACGATGTAACGTATAACGTTATGTAGCATTACGATATAACGTATAACGTTATATGGTAATACGTTATAACGTATAACGTTATGTAGCATTACGATATAACGTATAACGTTATATGGTCATACGTTATAACGTATAATGTTATGTAGCATTACGATATAACGTATAACGATATGTAGCATTACGATATAACGTATAACGT
This sequence comes from Bombus lapidarius, assembly GCA_936014575.1. NCBI lineage: Eukaryota > Metazoa > Arthropoda > Insecta > Hymenoptera > Apidae > Bombus > Bombus lapidarius. Next base: position 2,513,618 of record CAKXZU010000031.1, on the reverse strand, counting down.
TATGTAGTATTACGTTATAACGTATAACGGTATGCAGCATTACGATATAACGTATAACGTTATGTAGCATTACGATGTAACGTATAACGTTATGTAGCATTACGATATAACGTATAACGTTATATGGTAATCCGTTATAACGTATAACGTTATGTAGCATCACGATATAACGTATAACGTTATGTAGCATTACGATATAACGTATAACGTTATATGGTAATACGTTATAACGTATAACGTTATGTAACATTACTATAATGTATAACGTTATGTAGCATTACGATATAACGTATAACGTTATGCAGCATTACGTTATAACGTATAACGTTATGTAGCATTACGATATAACGTATAACGTTATGTAGCACTACGATATAACGTATAACGTTATGTAGCATTACGATGTAACGTATAACGTTATGTAGCATTACGATATAACGTATAACGTTATGTGGTAATACGTTATAACGTATAACGTTATGTAGCATTACGATATAACGTATAACGTTATATGGTAATACGTTATAACGTATAACGTTATGTAGCATTACGATATAACGTATAACGTTATATGGTAATACGTTATAACGTATAATGTTATGTAGCATTACGATATAACGTATAACGTTATGTAGTATAACGATATAACGTATAACGTTATATGATAATACGTTACAAGGTATATCGTTATGTGACATTACGATATAACGTATAACGTTATGTAGCATCACGATGTAACGTATAACGTTATGTAGCATTACGATATAACGTATAACGTTATATGGTAATACGTTATAACGTATAACGTTATATGGAAATACGTTATAACGTATAACGTTAAGTGACATTACGATATAACGTATAACGTTATGTAGCATCACGATGTAACGTATAACGTTATGTAGCATTCCGATATAACGTATAACGTTATATGGTAATACGTTATAACGTATAACGTTATGTGACATTACGTTATAACGTATAACGTTATGTAGCATTACGATGTAACGTATAACGTTATGTAGCATTACGATATAACGTATAACGTTATATGGTAATACGTTATAACGTATAACGTTAAGTGACATTACGATATAACGTATAACGTTATGTAGCATTACGTTATAACGTATAACGTTATGTAGCATTACGATGTAACGTATAACGTTATGTAGCATTACGATATAACGTATAACGTTATATGGTAATACGTTATAACGTATAACGTTATGTGACATTACGTTATAACGTATAACGTTATGTAGCATTACGATGTAACGTATAACGTTATGTAGCATTACGATATAACGTATAACGTTATATGGTAATACGTTATAACGTATAACGTTAAGTGACATTACGATATAACGTATAACGTTATGTAGCATTACGTTATAACGTATAACGTTATGTAGCATTACGATGTAACGTATAACGTTATGTAGCATTACGATATAACGTATAACGTTATATGGTAATACGTTATAACGTATAACGTTAAGTGACATTACGATATAACGTATAACGTTATGTAGCATCACGATGTAACGTATAACGTTATGTAGCACTCCGATATAACGTATAACGTTATATGGTAATACGTTATAACGTATAACGTTATGTGACATTACGATATAACGTATAACGTCATATGGTAATACGTTATAACGTATAATGTTATGTAGCATTACGATATAACGTATAACGTTATATGGTAATACGTTATAACGTATAACGTTATGTAACATTACGATATAACGTATAACGTTATGTATCATTACGATATAACGTATAATGATATATGGTAATACGTTATAACGTATAACGCTATGTAGCATTACCATATAACGTATAACGTTATATGGTAATACGTTATAACGTATAATGTTATGTAGCATTACGATACAACGTATAACGTTATATGGTAATACGTTATAACGTATAACGTTATGTAACATTACGATATAACGTATAACGTTATGTATCATTAGGATATAACGTATAATGATATATGGTAATACGTTATAACGTATAACGCTATGTAGCATTACCATATAACGTATAACGTTATATGGTAATACGTTATAACGTATAACGTTATGTAACATTACGATATAACGTATAACGTTATGTATCATTAGGATATAACGTATAATGATATATGGTAATACGTTATAACGTATAACGCTATGTAGCATTACCATATAACGTATAACGTTATATGGTAATACGTTATAACGTATAATGTTATGTAGCATTACGATACAACGTATAACGTTATATGGTAATACGTTATAACGTATAACGTTATGTAGCATTACGATATAACGTATAACGTTATATGGTAATACGTTATAACGTAAAACGTTATGTAGCATTACGATATAACGTATAGCGTTATATGGTAATACGTTATAACGTATAATGTTATGTAGCATTACGATATAACGTATAACGTTATGTAGCATTACGATATAACGTATAACGTTATATGGTAATACGTTATAACGTATAACGTTAAGTGACATTACGATATAACGTATAACGTTATGTAGCATTACGATATAACGTATAACGTTATATGGTCATACGTTATAACGTATAATGTTATGTAGCATTACGATATAACGTATAACGTTATGTAGCATTACGATATAACGTATAATGATATATGGTAATACGTTATAACGTATAACGCTATGTAGCATTACCATATAACGTATAACGTTATATGGTAATACGTTATAACGTATAATGTTATGTAGCATTACGATACAACGTATAACGTTATATGGTAATACGTTATAACGTATAACGTTATGTAGCATTACGATATAACGTATAACGTTATATGGTAATACGTTATAACGTATAACGTTATGTAGCATTACGATATAACGTATAGCGTTATATGGTAATACGTTATAACGTATAATGTTATGTAGCATTACGATATAACGTATAATGTTATGTAGTATAACGATATAACGTATAACGTTATGTAGCATTACGATGTAACGTATAACGTTATGTAGCATTACGATATAACGTATAACGTTATGTACCATTACGATGTAACGTATAACGTTATGTAGCATTACGATATAACGTATAACGTTATATGGTAATACGTTATAACGTATAACGTTATGTAGCATTACGATATAACGTATAACGTTATATGGTCATACGTTATAACGTATAATGTTATGTAGCATTACGATATAACGTATAACGTTATGTAGCATTACGATATAACGTATAACGTTATGTAGTATTACGTTATAACGTATAACGGTATGCAGCATTACGATATAACGTATAACGTTATGTAGCATTACGATGTAACGTATAACGTTATGTAGCATTACGATATAACGTATAACGTTATATGGTAATCCGTTATAACGTATAACGTTATGTAGCATCACGATATAACGTATAACGTTATGTAGCATTACGATATAACGTATAACGTTATATGGTAATACGTTATAACGTATAACGTTATGTAACATTACTATAATGTATAACGTTATATGGTAATACGTTATAACGTATAACGTTATGTAGCATTACGATATAACGTATAACGTTATATGGTAATACGTTATAACGTATAATGTTATGTAGCATTACGATATAACGTATAACGTTATGTAGTATAACGATATAACGTATAACGTTATATGATAATACGTTACAAGGTATATCGTTATGTGACATTACGATATAACGTATAACGTTATGTAGCATCACGATGTAACGTATAACGTTATGTAGCATTACGATATAACGTATAACGTTATATGGTAATACGTTATAACGTATAACGTTATATGGAAATACGTTATAACGTATAACGTTAAGTGACATTACGATATAACGTATAACGTTATGTAGCATCACGATGTAACGTATAACGTTATGTAGCATTACGATATAACGTATAACGTTACATGGTAATACGTTATAACGTATAACGTCATATGGTAATACGTTATAATGTATAACGTTATGTAACATTACGATATAACGTATAACGTTATATGGTAATCCGTTATAACGTATAACGTTATGTAGCATCACGATATAACGTATAACGTTATGTAGCATTACGATATAACGTATAACGTTATATGGTAATACGTTATAACGTATAACGTTATGTAACATTACTATATAACGTATAACGTTATGTAGCATTACGATATAACGTATAACGTTATGCAGCATTACGTTATAACGTATAACGTTATGTAGCATTACGATATAACGTATAACGTTATGTAGCACTACGATATAACGTATAACGTTATGTAGCATTACGATGTAACGTATAACGTTATGTAGCATTACGATATAACGTATAACGTTATATGGTAATACGTCATAACGTATAACGTTATGTAGCATTACGATATAACGTATAACGTTATATGGTAATACGTTATAACGTATAACGTTATGTAGCATTACGATATAACGTATAACGTTATATGGTAATACGTTATAACGTATAATGTTATGTAGCATTACGATATAACGTATAACGTTATGTAGTATAACGATATAACGTATAACGTTATATGATAATACGTTACAAGCTATATCGTTATGTGACATTACGATATAACGTATAACGTTATGTAGCATCACGATGTAACGTATAACGTTATGTAGCATTACGATATAACGTATAACGTTATATGGTAATACGTTATAACGTATAACGTTATATGGAAATACGTTATAACGTATAACGTTAAGTGACATTACGATATAAGGTATAACGTTATGTAGCATCACGATGTAACGTATAACGTTATGTAGCATTCCGATATAACGTATAACGTTATATGGTAATACGTTATAACGTATAACGTTAAGTGACATTACGATATAACGTATAACGTTATGTAGCATTACGTTATAACGTATAACGTTATGTAGCATTACGATGTAACGTATAACGTTATGTAGCATTACGACATAACGTATAACGTTATATGGTAATACGTTATAACGTATAACGTTAAGTGACATTACGATATAACGTATAACGTTATGTAGCATCACGATGTAACGTATAACGTTATGTAGCACTCCGATATAACGTATAACGTTATATGGTAATACGTTATAACGTATAACGTTATGTGACATTACGATATAACGTATAACGTCATATGGTAATACGTTATAACGTATAATGTTATGTAGCATTACGATATAACGTATAACGTTATATGGTAATACGTTATAACGTATAACGTTATGTAACATTACGATATAACGTATAACGTTATGTATCATTAGGATATAACGTATAATGATATATGGTAATACGTTATAACGTATAACGCTATGTAGCATTACCATATAACGTATAACGTTATATGGTAATACGTTATAACGTATAACGTTATGTAACATTACGATATAACGTATAACGTTATGTATCATTAGGATATAACGTATAATGATATATGGTAATACGTTATAACGTATAACGCTATGTAGCATTACCATATAACCTATAACGTTATATGGTAATACGTTATAACGTATAATGTTATGTAGCATTACGATACAACGTATAACGTTATATGGTAATACGTTATAACGTATAACGTTATGTAGCATTACGATATAACGTATAACGTTATATGGTAATACGTTATAACGTAAAACGTTATGTAGCATTACGATATAACGTATAGCGTTATATGGTAATACGTTATAACGTATAATGTTATGTAGCATTACGATATAACGTATAACGTTATGTAGCATTACGATATAACGTATAACGTTATATGGTAATACGTTATAACGTATAACGTTAAGTGACATTACGATATAACGTATAACGTTATGTAGCATTACGATATAACGTATAACGTTATATGGTCATACGTTATAACGTATAATGTTATGTAGCATTACGATATAACGTATAACGTTATGTAGCATTACGATATAACGTATAATGATATATGGTAATACGTTATAACGTATAACGCTATGTAGCATTACCATATAACGTATAACGTTATATGGTAATACGTTATAACGTATAATGTTATGTAGCATTACGATACAACGTATAACGTTATATGGTAATACGTTATAACGTATAACGTTATGTAGCATTACGATATAACGTATAACGTTATATGGTAATACGTTATAACGTATAACGTTATGTAGCATTACGATATAACGTATAGCGTTATATGGTAATACGTTATAACGTATAATGTTATGTAGCATTACGATATAACGTATAATGTTATGTAGTATAACGATATAACGTATAACGTTATGTAGCATTACGATGTAACGTATAACGTTATGTAGCATTACGATATAACGTATAACGTTATGTACCATTACGATGTAACGTATAACGTTATGTAGCATTACGATATAACGTATAACGTTATATGGTAATACGTTATAACGTATAACGTTATGTAGCATTACGATATAACGTATAACGTTATATGGTCATACGTTATAACGTATAATGTTATGTAGCATTACGATATAACGTATAACGTTATGTAGCATTACGATATAACGTATAACGTTATGTAGTATTACGTTATAACGTATAACGGTATGCAGCATTACGATATAACGTATAACGTTATGTAGCATTACGATGTAACGTATAACGTTATGTAGCATTACGATATAACGTATAACGTTATATGGTAATCCGTTATAACGTATAACGTTATGTAGCATCACGATATAACGTATAACGTTATGTAGCATTACGATATAACGTATAACGTTATATGGTAATACGTTATAACGTATAACGTTATGTAACATTACTATAATGTATAACGTTATGTAGCATTACGATATAACGTATAACGTTATGCAGCATTACGTTATAACGTATAACGTTATGTAGCATTACGATATAACGTATAACGTTATGTAGCACTACGATATAACGTATAACGTTATGTAGCATTACGATGTAACGTATAACGTTATGTAGCATTACGATATAACGTATAACGTTATGTGGTAATACGTTATAACGTATAACGTTATGTAGCATTACGATATAACGTATAACGTTATATGGTAATACGTTATAACGTATAACGTTATGTAGCATTACGATATAACGTATAACGTTATATGGTAATACGTTATAACGTATAATGTTATGTAGCATTACGATATAACGTATAACGTTATGTAGTATAACGATATAACGTATAACGTTATATGATAATACGTTACAAGGTATATCGTTATGTGACATTACGATATAACGTATAACGTTATGTAGCATCACGATGTAACGTATAACGTTATGTAGCATTACGATATAACGTATAACGTTATATGGTAATACGTTATAACGTATAACGTTATATGGAAATACGTTATAACGTATAACGTTAAGTGACATTACGATATAACGTATAACGTTATGTAGCATCACGATGTAACGTATAACGTTATGTAGCATTCCGATATAACGTATAACGTTATATGGTAATACGTTATAACGTATAACGTTATGTGACATTACGTTATAACGTATAACGTTATGTAGCATTACGATGTAACGTATAACGTTATGTAGCATTACGATATAACGTATAACGTTATATGGTAATACGTTATAACGTATAACGTTAAGTGACATTACGATATAACGTATAACGTTATGTAGCATTACGTTATAACGTATAACGTTATGTAGCATTACGATGTAACGTATAACGTTATGTAGCATTACGATATAACGTATAACGTTATATGGTAATACGTTATAACGTATAACGTTATGTGACATTACGTTATAACGTATAACGTTATGTAGCATTACGATGTAACGTATAACGTTATGTAGCATTACGATATAACGTATAACGTTATATGGTAATACGTTATAACGTATAACGTTAAGTGACATTACGATATAACGTATAACGTTATGTAGCATTACGTTATAACGTATAACGTTATGTAGCATTACGATGTAACGTATAACGTTATGTAGCATTACGATATAACGTATAACGTTATATGGTAATACGTTATAACGTATAACGTTAAGTGACATTACGATATAACGTATAACGTTATGTAGCATCACGATGTAACGTATAACGTTATGTAGCACTCCGATATAACGTATAACGTTATATGGTAATACGTTATAACGTATAACGTTATCTGACATTACGATATAACGTATAACGTCATATGGTAATACGTTATAACGTATAATGTTATGTAGCATTACGATATAACGTATAACGTTATATGGTAATACGTTATAACGTATAACGTTATGTAACATTACGATATAACGTATAACGTTATGTATCATTACGATATAACGTATAATGATATATGGTAATACGTTATAACGTATAACGCTATGTAGCATTACCATATAACGTATAACGTTATATGGTAATACGTTATAACGTATAATGTTATGTAGCATTACGATACAACGTATAACGTTATATGGTAATACGTTATAACGTATAACGTTATGTAGCATTACGATATAACGTATAACGTTATATGGTAATACGTTATAACGTATAACGTTATGTAGCATTACGATATAACGTATAGCGTTATATGGTAATACGTTATAACGTATAATGTTATGTAGCATTACGATATAACGTATAATGTTATGTAGTATAACGATATAACGTATAACGTTATGTAGCATTACGATGTAACGTATAACGTTATGTAGCATTACGATATAACGTATAAAGTTATGTACCATTACGATGTAACGTATAACGTTATGTAGCATTACGATATAACGTATAACGTTATATGGTAATACGTTATAACGTATAACGTTATGTAGCATTACGATATAACGTATAACGTTATATGGTCATACGTTATAACGTATAATGTTATGTAGCATTACGATATAACGTATAACGTTATGTAGCATTACGATATAACGTATAATGATATATGGTAATACGTTATAACGTATAACGCTATGTAGCATTACCATATAACGTATAACGTTATATGGTAATACGTTATAACGTATAATGTTATGTAGTATTACGATACAACGTATAACGTTATATGGTAATACGTTATAACGTATAACGTTATGTAGCATTACGATATAACGTATAACGTTATATGGTAATACGTTATAACGTATAACGTTATGTAGCATTACGATATAACGTATAACGTTATATGGTAATACGTTATAACGTATAACGTTATGTAGCATTACGATATAACGTATAGCGTTATATGGTAATACGTTATAACGTATAATGTTATGTAGCATTACGATATAACGTATAATGTTATGTAGTATAACGATATAACGTATAACGTTATGTAGCATTACGATGTAACGTATAACGTTATGTAGCATTACGATATAACGTATAACGTTATGTACCATTACGATGTAACGTATAACGTTATGTAGCATTACGATATAACGTATAACGTTATATGGTAATACGTTATAACGTATAACGTTATGTAGCATTACGATATAACGTATAACGTTATATGGTCATACGTTATAACGTATAATGTTATGTAGCATTACGATATAACGTATAACGTTATGTAGCATTACGATATAACGTATAACGTTATGTAGTATTACGTTATAACGTATAACGGTATGCAGCATTACGATATAACGTATAACGTTATGTAGCATTACGATGTAACGTATAACGTTATGTAGCATTACGATATAACGTATAACGTTATATGGTAATACGTTATAACGTATAACGTTATGTAGCATTACGATGTAACGTATAACGTTATGTAGCATTACGATATAACGTATAACGTTATATGGTAATACGTTACAACGTATAACGTTATGTGACATTACGATATAACGTATAACGTTATATGGTAATACGTTATAACGTATAATGTTATGTAGCATTACGATATAACGTATAACGTTATGTAGTATTGCGTTATAACGTATAACGTTATGTAGCATCACGATGTAACGTATAACGTTATGTAGCATTCCGATATAACGTATAACGTTATATGGTAATACGTTATAACGTATAACGTTATGTAACATTATGATATAACGTATAACGTTAAGTGACATTACGATATAACGTATAACGTTATGTAGCATTACGTTATAACGTATAACGTTATGTAGCATTACGATGTAACGTATAACGTTATGTAGCATTACGATATAACGTATAACGTTATATGGTAATACGTTATAACGTATAACGTTAAGTGACATTACGATATAACGTATAACGTTATGTAGCATCACGATGTAACGTATAACGTTATGTAGCACTCCGATATAACGTATAACGTTATATGGTAATACGTTATAACGTATAACGTTATGTGACATTACGATATAACGTATAACGTCATATGGTAATACGTTATAACGTATAATGTTATGTAGCATTACGATATAACGTATAACGTTATATGGTAATACGTTATAACGTATAACGTTATGTAACATTACGATATAACGTATAACGTTATGTATCATTAGGATATAACGTATAATGATATATGGTAATACGTTATAACGTATAACGCTATGTAGCATTACCATATAACGTATAACGTTATATGGTAATACGTTATAACGTATAACGTTATGTAACATTACGATATAACGTATAACGTTATGTATCATTAGGATATAACGTATAATGATATATGGTAATACGTTATAACGTATAACGCTATGTAGCATTACCATATAACGTATAACGTTATATGGTAATACGTTATAACGTATAATGTTATGTAGCATTACGATACAACGTATAACGTTATATGGTAATACGTTATAACGTATAACGTTATGTAGCATTACGATATAACGTATAACGTTATATGGTAATACGTTATAACGTAAAACGTTATGTAGCATTACGATATAACGTATAGCGTTATATGGTAATACGTTATAACGTATAATGTTATGTAGCATTACGATATAACGTATAACGTTATGTAGCATTACGATATAACGTATAACGTTATATGGTAATACGTTATAACGTATAACGTTAAGTGACATTACGATATAACGTATAACGTTATGTAGCATTACGATATAACGTATAACGTTATATGGTCATACGTTATAACGTATAATGTTATGTAGCATTACGATATAACGTATAACGTTATGTAGCATTACGATATAACGTATAATGATATATGGTAATACGTTATAACGTATAACGCTATGTAGCATTACCATATAACGTATAACGTTATATGGTAATACGTTATAACGTATAATGTTATGTAGCATTACGATACAACGTATAACGTTATATGGTAATACGTTATAACGTATAACGTTATGTAGCATTACGATATAGCGTATAACGTTATATGGTAATACGTTATAACGTATAACGTTATGTAGCATTACGATATAACGTATAGCGTTATATGGTAATACGTTATAACGTATAATGTTATGTAGCATTACGATATAACGTATAATGTTATGTAGTATAACGATATAACGTATAACGTTATGTAGCATTACGATGTAACGTATAACGTTATGTAGCATTACGATATAACGTATAACGTTATGTACCATTACGATGTAACGTATAACGTTATGTAGCATTACGATATAACGTATAACGTTATATGGTAATACGTTATAACGTATAACGTTATGTAGCATTACGATATAACGTATAACGTTATATGGTCATACGTTATAACGTATAATGTTATGTAGCATTACGATATAACGTATAACGTTATGTAGCATTACGATATAACGTATAACGTTATGTAGTATTACGTTATAACGTATAACGGTATGCAGCATTACGATATAACGTATAACGTTATGTAGCATTACGATGTAACGTATAACGTTATGTAGCATTACGATATAACGTATAACGTTATATGGTAATCCGTTATAACGTATAACGTTATGTAGCATCACGATATAACGTATAACGTTATGTAGCATTACGATATAACGTATAACGTTATATGGTAATACGTTATAACGTATAACGTTATGTAACATTACTATAATGTATAACGTTATGTAGCATTACGATATAACGTATAACGTTATGCAGCATTACGTTATAACGTATAACGTTATGTAGCATTACGATATAACGTATAACGTTATGTAGCACTACGATATAACGTATAACGTTATGTAGCATTACGATGTAACGTATAACGTTATGTAGCATTACGATATAACGTATAACGTTATGTGGTAATACGTTATAACGTATAACGTTATGTAGCATTACGATATAACGTATAACGTTATATGGTAATACGTTATAACGTATAACGTTATGTAGCATTACGATATAACGTATAACGTTATATGGTAATACGTTATAACGTATAATGTTATGTAGCATTACGATATAACGTATAACGTTATGTAGTATAACGATATAACGTATAACGTTATATGATAATACGTTACAAGGTATATCGTTATGTGACATTACGATATAACGTATAACGTTATGTAGCATCACGATGTAACGTATAACGTTATGTAGCATTACGATATAACGTATAACGTTATATGGTAATACGTTATAACGTATAACGTTATGTGACATTACGTTATAACGTATAACGTTATGTAGCATTACGATGTAACGTATAACGTTATGTAGCATTACGATATAACGTATAACGTTATATGGTAATACGTTATAACGTATAACGTTAAGTGACATTACGATATAACGTATAACGTTATGTAGCATTACGTTATAACGTATAACGTTATGTAGCATTACGATGTAACGTATAACGTTATGTAGCATTACGATATAACGTATAACGTTATATGGTAATACGTTATAACGTATAACGTTATGTGACATTACGTTATAACGTATAACGTTATGTAGCATTACGATGTAACGTATAACGTTATGTAGCATTACGATATAACGTATAACGTTATATGGTAATACGTTATAACGTATAACGTTAAGTGACATTACGATATAACGTATAACGTTATGTAGCATTACGTTATAACGTATAACGTTATGTAGCATTACGATGTAACGTATAACGTTATGTAGCATTACGATATAACGTATAACGTTATATGGTAATACGTTATAACGTATAACGTTAAGTGACATTACGATATAACGTATAACGTTATGTAGCATCACGATGTAACGTATAACGTTATGTAGCACTCCGATATAACGTATAACGTTATATGGTAATACGTTATAACGTATAACGTTATGTGACATTACGATATAACGTATAACGTCATATGGTAATACGTTATAACGTATAATGTTATGTAGCACTACGATATAACGTATAACGTTATATGGTAATACGTTATAACGTATAACGTTATGTAACATTACGATATAACGTATAACGTTATGTATCATTACGATATAACGTATAATGATATATGGTAATACGATATAACGTATAACGCTATGTAGCATTACCATATAACGTATAACGTTATATGGTAATACGTTATAACGTATAATGTTATGTAGCATTACGATACAACGTATAACGTTATATGGTAATACGTTATAACGTATAACGTTATGTAGCATTACGATATAACGTATAACGTTATATGGTAATACGTTATAACGTATAACGTTATGTAGCATTACGATATAACGTATAGCGTTATATGGTAATACGTTATAACGTATAATGTTATGTAGCATTACGATATAACGTATAATGTTATGTAGTATAACGATATAACGTATAACGTTATGTAGCATTACGATGTAACGTATAACGTTATGTAGCATTACGATATAACGTATAAAGTTATGTACCATTACGATGTAACGTATAACGTTATGTAGCATTACGATATAACGTATAACGTTATATGGTAATACGTTATAACGTATAACGTTATGTAGCATTACGATATAACGTATAACGTTATATGGTCATACGTTATAACGTATAATGTTATGTAGCATTACGATATAACGTATAACGTTATGTAGCATTACGATATAACGTATAATGATATATGGTAATACGTTATAACGTATAACGCTATGTAGCATTACCATATAACGTATAACGTTATATGGTAATACGTTATAACGTATAATGTTATGTAGCATTACGATACAACGTATAACGTTATATGGTAATACGTTATAACGTATAACGTTATGTAGCATTACGATATAACGTATAACGTTATATGGTAATACGTTATAACGTATAACGTTATGTAGCATTACGATATAACGTATAACGTTATATGGTAATACGTTATAACGTATAACGTTATGTAGCATTACGATATAACGTATAGCGTTATATGGTAATACGTTATAACGTATAATGTTATGTAGCATTACGATATAACGTATAATGTTATGTAGTATAACGATATAACGTATAACGTTATGTAGCATTACGATGTAACGTATAACGTTATGTAGCATTACGATATAACGTATAACGTTATGTACCATTACGATGTAACGTATAACGTTATGTAGCATTACGATATAACGTATAACGTTATATGGTAATACGTTATAACGTATAACGTTATGTAGCATTACGATATAACGTATAACGTTATATGGTCATACGTTATAACGTATAATGTTATGTAGCATTACGATATAACGTATAACGTTATGTAGCATTACGATATAACGTATAACGTTATGTAGTATTACGTTATAACGTATAACGGTATGCAGCATTACGATATAACGTATAACGTTATGTAGCATTACGATGTAACGTATAACGTTATGTAGCATTACGATATAACGTATAACGTTATATGGTAATACGTTATAACGTATAACGTTATGTAGCATTACGATGTAACGTATAACGTTATGTAGCATTACGATATAACGTATAACGTTATATGGTAATACGTTACAACGTATAACGTTATGTGACATTACGATATAACGTATAACGTTATATGGTAATACGTTATAACGTATAATGTTATGTAGCATTACGATATAACGTATAACGTTATGTAGTATTGCGTTATAACGTATAACGTTATGTAGCATCACGATGTAACGTATAACGTTATGTAGCATTCCGATATAACGTATAACGTTATATGGTAATACGTTATAACGTATAACGTTATGTAACATTATGATATAACGTATAACGTTATGTAGCATTACGATATAACGTATAAAGTTATGTAGCACTACGATATAACGTATAACGTTATGTAGCATTACGATGTAACGTATAACGTTATGTAGCATTACGATAAAACGTATAACGTTATATGGTAATACGTTATAACGTATAACGTTATGTAGCATTACGATATAACGTATAACGTTATATGGTAATACGTTATAACGTATAACGTTATGTAGCATTACGATATAACGTATAACGTTATATGGTAATACGTTATAACGTATAATGTTATGTAGCATTACGATATAACGTATAACGTTATGTAGTATAACGATATAGCGTATAACGTTATATGATAATACGTTATAACGTATATCGTTATGTGACATTACGATATAACGTATAACGTTATGTAGCATCACGATGTAACGCGTAACGTTATGTAGCCTTACGATATAACGTATAACGTTATATGGTAATACGTTATAACGTATAACGTTATATGGTAATACGTTATAACGTATAACGTTATGTAACGTTACGATATAACGTATAATGATATATGGTAATACGTTATAACGTATAACGCTATGTAGCATTACGATATAACGTATAACGTTATATGGTAATACGTTATAACGTATAATGTTATGTAGCATTACGATACAACGTATAACGTTATATGGTAATACGTTATAACGTATAACGTTATGTAGCATTACGATATAACGTATAACGTTATATGGTAATACGTTATAACGTATAACGTTATATGGAAATACGTTATAACGTATAACGTTAAGGGACATTACGATATAACGTATAACGTTATGTAGCATCACGATGTAACGTATAACGTTATGTAGCATTCCGATATAACGTATAACGTTATATGGTAATACGTTATAACGTATAACGTTATGTGACATTACGTTATAACGTATAACGTTATGTAGCATTACGATGTAACGTATAACGTTATGTAGCATTACGATATAACGTATAACGTTATATGGTAATACGTTATAACGTATAACGTTAAGTGACATTACGATATAACGTATAACGTTATGTAGCATTACGTTATAACGTATAACGTTATGTAGCATTACGATGTAACGTATAACGTTATGTAGCATTACGATATAACGTATAACGTTATATGGTAATACGTTATAACGTATAACGTTAAGTGACATTACGATATAACGTATAACGTTATGTAGCATCACGATGTAACGTATAACGTTATGTAGCACTCCGATATAACGTATAACGTTATATGGTAATACGTTATAACGTATAACGTTATGTGACATTACGATATAACGTATAACGTCATATGGTAATACGTTATAACGTATAATGTTATGTAGCATTACGATATAACGTATAACGTTATATGGTAATACGTTATAACGTATAACGTTATGTAACATTACGATAAAACGTATAACGATATGTATCATTACGATATAACGTATAATGATATATGGTAATACGTTATAACGTATAACGCTATGTAGCATTACGATATAACGTATAACGTTATATGGTAATACGTTATAACGTATAATGTTATGTAGCATTACGATACAACGTATAACGTTATATGGTAATACGTTATAACGTATAACGTTATGTAGCATTACGATATAACGTATAACGTTATATGGTAATACGTTATAACGTATAACGTTATGTAGCATTACGATATAACGTATAGCGTTATATGGTAATACGTTATAACGTATAATGTTATGTAGCATTACGATATAACGTATAATGTTATGTAGTATAACGATATAACGTATAACGTTATGTAGCATTACGATGTAACGTATAACGTTATGTAGCATTACGATATAACGTATAACGTTATGTACCATTACGATGTAACGTATAACGTTATGTAGCGTTACGATATAACGTATAACGTTATATGGTAATACGTTATAACATATAACGTTATGTAGCATTACGATATAACGTATAACGTTATATGGTCATACGTTATAACGTATAATGTTATGTAGCATTACGATATAACGTATAACGTTATGTAGCATTACGATATAACGTATAACGTTATGTATTATTACGTTATAACGTATAACGGTATGCAGCATTACGATATAACGTATAACGTTATGTAGCATTACGATGTAACGTATAACGTTATGTAGCATTACGATATAACGTATAACGTTATATGGTAATACGTTATAACGTATAACGTTATGTAGCATTACGATGTAACGTATAACGTTATGTAGCATTACGATATAACGTATAACGTTATATGGTAATACGTTATAACGTATAACGTTATGTGACATTACGATATAACGTATAACGTTATATGGTAATACGTTATAACGTATAATGTTATGTAGCATTACGATATAACGTATAACGTTATGTAGTATTGCGTTATAACGTATAACGTTATGTAGCATCACGATGTAACGTATAACGTTATGTAGCATTACGATATAACGTATAACGTTATATGGTAATACGTTATTACGTATAATGTTATGTAGCATTACGATATAACGTATAATGTTATGTAGTATAACGATATAGCGTATAACGTTATATGATAATACGTTATAACGTATATCGTTATGTGACATTACGATATAACGTATAACGTTATGTAGCATCACGATGTAACGCGTAACGTTATGTAGCATTACGATATAACGTATAACGTTATATGGTAATACGTTATAACGTATAACGTTATATGGTAATACGTTATAACGTATAACGTTATGTAACGTTACGATATAACGTATAATGATATATGGTAATACGTTATAACGTATAACGCTATGTAGCATTACGATATAACGTATAACGTTATATGGTAATACGTTATAACGTATAATGTTATGTAGCATTACGATACAACGTATAACGTTATATGGTAATACGTTATAACGTATAACGTTATGTAGCATTACGATATAACGTATAACGTTATATGGTAATACGTTATAACGTATAACGTTATGTAGCATTACGATATAACGTATAACGTTATATGGTAATACGTTATAACGTATAATGTTATGTAGCATTACGATATAACGTATAACGTTATGTAGTATAACGATATAGCGTATAACGTTATATGATAATACGTTATAACGTATATCGTTATGTGACATTACGATATAACGTATAACGTTATGTAGCATCACGATGTAACGCGTAACGTTATGTAGCATTACGATATAACGTATAACGTTATATGGTAATACGTTATAACGTATAACGTTATGTAACATTACGATATAACGTATAACGTTATGTATCATTACGATATAACGTATAATGATATATGGTAATACGTTATAACGTATAACGCTATGTAGCATTACGATATAACGTATAACGTTATATGGTAATACGTTATAACGTATAATGTTATGTAGCATTACGATACAACGTATAACGTTATATGGTAATACGTTATAACGTATAACGTTATGTAGCATTACGATATAACGTATAACGTTATATGGTAATACGTTATAACGTATAACGTTATGTAGCATTACGATATAACGTATAACGTTATATGGTAATACGTTATAACGTATAACGTTATGTGACATTACGATATAACGTATAACGTCATATGGTAATACGTTATAACGTATAATGTTATGTAGCATTACGATATAACGTATAACGTTATATGGTAATACGTTATAACGTATAACG
Organism: Bombus lapidarius; assembly: GCA_936014575.1. Lineage (NCBI taxonomy): Eukaryota > Metazoa > Arthropoda > Insecta > Hymenoptera > Apidae > Bombus > Bombus lapidarius. The sequence goes on along the minus strand of CAKXZU010000031.1, from coordinate 2,494,667 downwards.
TTATGTAACATTACGATAAAACGTATAACGATATGTATCATTACGATATAACGTATAATGATATATGGTAATACGTTATAACGTATAACGCTATGTAGCATTACGATATAACGTATAACGTTATATGGTAATACGTTATAACGTATAATGTTATGTAGCATTACGATACAACGTATAACGTTATATGGTAATACGTTATAACGTATAACGTTATGTAGCATTACGATATAACGTATAACGTTATATGGTAATACGTTATAACGTATAACGTTATGTAGCATTACGATATAACGTATAGCGTTATATGGTAATACGTTATAACGTATAATGTTATGTAGCATTACGATATAACGTATAATGTTATGTAGTATAACGATATAACGTATAACGTTATGTAGCATTACGATGTAACGTATAACGTTATGTAGCATTACGATATAACGTATAACGTTATGTACCATTACGATGTAACGTATAACGTTATGTAGCATTACGATATAACGTATAACGTTATATGGTAATACGTTATAACATATAACGTTATGTAGCATTACGATATAACGTATAACGTTATATGGTCATACGTTATAACGTATAATGTTATGTAGCATTACGATATAACGTATAACGTTATGTAGCATTACGATATAACGTATAACGTTATGTATTATTACGTTATAACGTATAACGGTATGCAGCATTACGATATAACGTATAACGTTATGTAGCATTACGATGTAACGTATAACGTTATGTAGCATTACGATATAACGTATAACGTTATATGGTAATACGTTATAACGTATAACGTTATGTAGCATTACGATGTAACGTATAACGTTATGTAGCATTACGATATAACGTATAACGTTATATGGTAATACGTTATAACGTATAACGTTATGTGACATTACGATATAACGTATAACGTTATATGGTAATACGTTATAACGTATAATGTTATGTAGCATTACGATATAACGTATAACGTTATGTAGTATTGCGTTATAACGTATAACGTTATGTAGCATCACGATGTAACGTATAACGTTATGTAGCATTACGATATAACGTATAACGTTATATGGTAATACGTTATTACGTATAATGTTATGTAGCATTACGATATAACGTATAATGTTATGTAGTATAACGATATAGCGTATAACGTTATATGATAATACGTTATAACGTATATCGTTATGTGACATTACGATATAACGTATAACGTTATGTAGCATCACGATGTAACGCGTAACGTTATGTAGCATTACGATATAACGTATAACGTTATATGGTAATACGTTATAACGTATAACGTTATATGGTAATACGTTATAACGTATAACGTTATGTAACGTTACGATATAACGTATAATGATATATGGTAATACGTTATAACGTATAACGCTATGTAGCATTACGATATAACGTATAACGTTATATGGTAATACGTTATAACGTATAATGTTATGTAGCATTACGATACAACGTATAACGTTATATGGTAATACGTTATAACGTATAACGTTATGTAGCATTACGATATAACGTATAACGTTATATGGTAATACGTTATAACGTATAACGTTATGTAGCATTACGATATAACGTATAACGTTATATGGTAATACGTTATAACGTATAATGTTATGTAGCATTACGATATAACGTATAACGTTATGTAGTATAACGATATAGCGTATAACGTTATATGATAATACGTTATAACGTATATCGTTATGTGACATTACGATATAACGTATAACGTTATGTAGCATCACGATGTAACGCGTAACGTTATGTAGCATTACGATATAACGTATAACGTTATATGGTAATACGTTATAACGTATAACGTTATGTAACATTACGATATAACGTATAACGTTATGTATCATTACGATATAACGTATAATGATATATGGTAATACGTTATAACGTATAACGCTATGTAGCATTACGATATAACGTATAACGTTATATGGTAATACGTTATAACGTATAATGTTATGTAGCATTACGATACAACGTATAACGTTATATGGTAATACGTTATAACGTATAACGTTATGTAGCATTACGATATAACGTATAACGTTATATGGTAATACGTTATAACGTATAACGTTATGTAGCATTACGATATAACGTATAACGTTATATGGTCATACGTTATAACGTATAATGTTATGTAGCATTACGATATAACGTATAACGTTATGTAGCATTACGATATAACGTATAACGTTATGTAGTATTACGTTATAACGTATAACGGTATGCAGCATTACGATATAACGTATAACGTTATGTAGCATTAATCTGATAGAGTGTGTGTTATGTAGCATTACGATATAACTTATAACGTTATATGGTAATACGTTATAACGTATAACGTTATGTAGCATTACGATGTAACGTATAACGTTATGTAGCATTACGATATAACGTATAACGTTATATGGTAATACGTTATAACGTATAACGTTATGTGACATTACGATATAACGTATAACGTTATATGGTAATACGTTATAACGTATAATGTTATGTAGCATTACGATATAACGTATAACGTTATGTAGTATTGCGTTATAACGTATAACGTTATGTAGCATAACGATGTAACGTATAACGTTATGTAGCATTCCGATATAACGTATAACGTTATATGGTAATACGTTATAACGTATAACGTTATGTAACATTATGATATAACGTATAACGTCATGTAGCATTACGATATAACGTATAACGTTATGTAGCACTACGATATAACGTATAACGTTATGTAGCATTACGATGTAACGTATAACGTTATGTAGCATTACGATATAACGTATAACGTTATATGGTAATACGTTATAACGTATAACGTTATGTAGCATTACGATATAACGTATAACGTTATATGGTAATACGTTATAACAGATAACGTGATGTAGCATTACGATATAACGTATAACGTTATATGCTAATACGTTATAACGTATAACGCTATGTAGCATTACGATATAACGTATAACGTTATATGGTAATACGTTATAACGTATAATGTTATGTAGCATTACGATACAACGTATAACGTTATATGGTAATACGTTATAACGTATAACGTTATGTAGCATTACGATATAACGTATAACGTTATATGGTAATACGTTATAACGTATAACGTTATGTAGCATTACGATATAACGTATAACGTTATATGGTAATACGTTATAACGTATAATGTTATGTAGCATTACGATATAACGTATAACGTTATGTAGTATAACGATATAGCGTATAACGTTATATGATAATACGTTATAACGTATATCGTTATGTGACATTACGATATAACGTATAACGTTATGTAGCATCACGATGTTACGCGTAACGTTATGTAGCATTACGATATAACGTATAACGTTATATGGTAATACGTTATAACGTATAATGTTATGTAACATTACGATATAACGTATAACGTTATGTATCATTACGATATAACGTATAATGATATATGGTAATACGTTATAACGTATAACGCTATGTAGCATTACGATATAACGTATAACGTTATATGGTAATACGTTATAACGTATAATGTTATGTAGCATTACGATACAACGTATAACGTTATATGGTAATACGTTATAACGTATAACGTTATGTAGCATTACGATATAACGTATAACGTTCTATGGTAATACGTTATAACGTATAACGTTATGTAGCATTACGATATAACGTATAACGTTATATGGTCATACGTTATAACGTATAATGTTATGTAGCATTACGATATAACGTATAACGTTATGTAGCATTACGATATAACGTATAACGTTATGTAGTATTACGTTATAACGTATAACGGTATGCAGCATTACGATATAACGTATAACGTTATGTAGCATTACGATGTAACGTATAACGTTATGTAGCATTACGATATAACTTATAACGTTATATGGTAATACGTTATAACGTATAACGTTATGTAGCATTACGATGTAACGTATAACGTTATGTAGCATTACGATATAACGTATAACGTTATATGGTAATACGTTATAACGTATAACGTTATGTGACATTACGATATAACGTATAACGTTATATGGTAATACGTTATAACGTATAATGTTATGTAGCATTACGATATAACGTATAACGTTATGTAGTATTGCGTTATAACGTATAACGTTATGTAGCATAACGATGTAACGTATAACGTTATGTAGCATTCCGATATAACGTATAACGTTATATGGTAATACGTTATAACGTATAACGTTATGTAACATTATGATATAACGTATAACGTCATGTAGCATTACGATATAACGTATAACGTTATGTAGCACTACGATATAACGTATAACGTTATGTAGCATTACGATGTAACGTATAACGTTATGTAGCATTACGATATAACGTATAACGTTATATGGTAATGCGTTATAACGTATAACGTTATGTAGCATTACGATATAACGTATAACGTTATATGGTAATACGTTATAACGGATAACGTGATGTAGCATTACGATATAACGTATAACGTTATATGGTAATACGTTATAACGTATAATGTTATGTAGCATTACGATATAACGTATAACGTTATGTAGTATAACGATATAGCGTATAACGTTATATGATAATACGTTATGACGTATAACGTTATGTAGCATTACGATGTAACGTATAACGTTATGTAGCATTACGATATAACGTATAACGTTATATGGTAATACGTTATAACGTATAACGTTAAGTGACATTACGATATAACGTATAACGTTATGTAGCATCACGATGTAACGTGTAACGTTATGTAGCATTACGATATAACGTATAACGTTATATGGTAATACGTTATAACGTATAACGTTATATGGTAATACGTTATAACGTATAACGTTATGTAACGTTACGATATAACGTATAACGTTATGTAGCATTACGATATAACGTATAACGTTATATGGTAATACGTTATAACGTATAACGTTAAGTGACATTACGATATAACGTATAACGTTATGTAGCATCACGATGTAACGTGTAACGTTATGTAGCATTACGATATAACGTATAACGTTATATGGTAATACGTTATAACGTATAACGTTATGTAGCATTACGATGTAACGTATAACATTATGTAGCATTACGATATAACGTATAACGTTATATGGTAATACGTTATAACGTATAACGTTATGTAGCATCACGATATAACGTATAACGTTATGTAGCATTACGATATAACGTATAACGTTATATGGTAATACGTTATATCGTATAACGTTATGTAGCATTACGATGTAACGTATAACGTTATGTAGCATTACGATATAACGTATAACGTTATGTAGCATTACGATGTAACGTATAACGTTATATGGTAATACGTTATAACGTATAACGTTATGTAGCATTACGATGTAACGTATAACGTTATGTAGCATTACGATATAACGTATAACGTTATGTAGCATTACGATGTAACGTATAACGTTATGTAGTATAACGATATACCGTATAACGTTATATGATAAAACGTTATAACGTATAACGTTATGTGACATTACGATATAACGTATAACGTTATATGGTAATACGTTATAACGTATAATGTTATGTAGCATTACGATGTAACGTATAACGTTATATGGTAATACGTTATAACGTATAATGTTATGTAGCATTACGATATAACGTATAACGTTATGTAGTATTGCGTTATAACGTATAACGTTATGTAGCATCACGATGTAACGTATAACGTTATGTAGCATTACGATATAACGTATAACGTTATATGGTAATACGTTATAACGTAAAATGTTATGTAGCATTACGATATAACGTATAACGTTATGTAGTATAACGATATAGCGTATAACGTTATATGGTAATACGTTATAACGTATAACGATATAGCGTATAACGTTATATGGTAATACGTTATAACGTATAACGTTATGTAGCATTACGATGTAACGTATAACGTTATGTAGCACTACGATATAACGTATAACGTTATGTAGCATTACGATATAACGTATAACGTTATATGGTAATACGTTATAACGTATAACGTTATGTAGCATTACGATGTAACGTATAACGTTATGTAGCATTACGATATAACGTATAACGTTATATGGTAATACGTTATAACGTATAACGTTATGTGACATTACGATATAACGTATAACGTTATATGGTAATACGTTATATCGTATAACGTTATGTAGCATTACGATGTAACGTATAACGTTATGTAGCATTACGATATAACGTATAACGTTATGTAGCATTACGATGTAACGTATAACGTTATATGGTAATACGTTATAACGTATAACGTTATGTAGCATTACGATGTAACGTATAACGTTATGTAGCATTACGATATAACGTATAACGTTATGTAGCACTACGATGTAACGTATAACGTTATGTAGTATAACGATATACCGTATAACGTTATATGATAAAACGTTATAACGTATAACGTTATGTGACATTACGATATAACGTATAAAGTTATATGGTAATACGTTATAACGTATAATGTTATGTAGCATTGCGATATAACGTATAACGTTATATGGTAATACGTTATAACGTATAATGTTATGTAGCATTACGATATAACGTATAACGTTATGTAGTATTGCGTTATAACGTATAACGTTATGTAGCATCACGATGTAACGTATAACGTTATGTAGCATTACGATATAACGTATAACGTTATATGGTAATACGTTATAACGTATAATGTTATGTAGCATTACGATATAACGTATAACGTTATGTAGTATAACGATATAGCGTATAACGTTATATGGTAATACGTTATAACGTATAACGTTATGTAGCATTACGATGTAACGCATAACGTTATGTAGCATTACGATATAACGTATAACGTTATGTAGCATTACGATATAACGTATAACGTTATATGGTAATACGTTATAACGTATAACGTTATGTAGCATTACGATGTAACGTATAACGTTATGTAGCATTACGATATAACGTATAACGTTATATGGTAATACGTTATAACGTATAACGTTAAGTGACATTACGATATAACGTATAACGTTATGTAGCATCACGATGTAACGTGTAACGTTATGTAGCATTACGATATAACGTATAACGTTATATGGTAATACGTTATAACGTATAACGTTATGTAGCATTACGATGTAACGTATAACATTATGTAGCATTACGATATAACGTATAACGTTATATGGTAATACGTTATAACGTATAACGTTATGTAGCATCACGATATAACGTATAACGTTATGTAGCATTACGATATAACGTATAACGTTATATGGTAATACGTTATATCGTATAACGTTATGTAGCATTACGATGTAACGTATAACGTTATGTAGCATTACGATATAACGTATAACGTTATGTAGCATTACGATGTAACGTATAACGTTATATGGTAATACGTTATAACGTATAACGTTATGTAGCATTACGATGTAACGTATAACGTTATGTAGCATTACGATATAACGTATAACGTTATGTAGCATTACGATGTAACGTATAACGTTATGTAGTATAACGATATACCGTATAACGTTATATGATAAAACGTTATAACGTATAACGTTATGTGACATTACGATATAACGTATAAAGTTATATGGTAATACGTTATAACGTATAATGTTATGTAGCATTGCGATATAACGTATAACGTTATATGGTAATACGTTATAACGTATAATGTTATGTAGCATTACGATATAACGTATAACGTTATGTAGTATTGCGTTATAACGTATAACGTTATGTAGCATCACGATGTAACGTATAACGTTATGTAGCATTACGATATAACGTATAACGTTATATGGTAATACGTTATAACGTATAATGTTATGTAGCATTACGATATAACGTATAACGTTATGTAGTATAACGATATAGCGTATAACGTTATATGGTAATACGTTATAACGTATAACGTTATGTAGCATTACGATGTAACGCATAACGTTATGTAGCATTACGATATAACGTATAACGTTATGTAGCATTACGATATAACGTATAACGTTATATGGTAATACGTTATAACGTATAACGTTATGTAGCATTACGATGTAACGTATAACGTTATGTAGCATTACGATATAACGTATAACGTTATATGGTAATACGTTATAACGTATAACGTTAAGTGACATTACGATATAACGTATAACGTTATGTAGCATCACGATGTAACGTGTAACGTTATGTAGCATTACGATATAACGTATAACGTTATATGGTAATACGTTATAACGTATAACGTTATGTAGCATTACGATGTAACGTATAACATTATGTAGCATTACGATATAACGTATAACGTTATATGGTAATACGTTATAACGTATAACGTTATGTAGCATCACGATATAACGTATAACGTTATGTAGCATTACGATATAACGTATAACGTTATATGGTAATACGTTATATCGTATAACGTTATGTAGCATTACGATGTAACGTATAACGTTATGTAGCATTACGATATAACGTATAACGTTATGTAGCATTACGATGTAACGTATAACGTTATATGGTAATACGTTATAACGTATAACGTTATGTAGCATTACGATGTAACGTATAACGTTATGTAGCATTACGATATAACGTATAACGTTATGTAGCATTACGATGTAACGTATAACGTTATGTAGTATAACGATATACCGTATAACGTTATATGATAAAACGTTATAACGTATAACGTTATGTGACATTACGATATAACGTATAACGTTATATGGTAATACGTTATAACGTATAATGTTATGTAGCATTACGATGTAACGTATAACGTTATATGGTAATACGTTATAACGTATAATGTTATGTAGCATTACGATATAACGTATAACGTTATGTAGTATTGCGTTATAACGTATAACGTTATGTAGCATCACGATGTAACGTATAACGTTATGTAGCATTACGATATAACGTATAACGTTATATGGTAATACGTTATAACGTAAAATGTTATGTAGCATTACGATATAACGTATAACGTTATGTAGTATAACGATATAGCGTATAACGTTATATGGTAATACGTTATATCGTATAACGTTATGTAGTATTACGATGTAACGTATAACGTTATGTAGCATTACGATATAACGTATAACGTTATGTAGCATTACGATATAACGTATAACGTTATATGGTAATACGTTATAACGTATAACGTTATGTAGCATTACGATGTAACGTATAACGTTATGTAGCATTACGATATAACGTATAACGTTATATGGTAATACGTTATAACGTATAACGTTATGTGACATTACGATATAACGTATAACGTTATATGGTAATACGTTATATCGTATAACGTTATGTAGCATTACGATGTAACGTATAACGTTATGTAGCATTACGATATAACGTATAACGTTATGTAGCATTACGATGTAACGTATAACGTTATATGGTAATACGTTATAACGTATAACGTTATGTAGCATTACGATGTAACGTATAACGTTATGTAGCATTACGATATAACGTATAACGTTATGTAGCACTACGATGTAACGTATAACGTTATGTAGTATAACGATATACCGTATAACGTTATATGATAAAACGTTATAACGTATAACGTTATGTGACATTACGATATAACGTATAACGTTATATGGTAATACGTTATAACGTATAATGTTATGTAGCATTACGATATAACGTATAACGTTATATGGTAATACGTTATAACGTATAATGTTATGTAGCATTACGATATAACGTATAACGTTATGTAGTATTGCGTTATAACGTATAACGTTATGTAGCATCACGATGTAACGTATAACGTTATGTAGCATTACGATATAACGTATAACGTTATATGGTAATACGTTATAACGTATAATGTTATGTAGCATTACGATATAACGTATAACGTTATGTAGTATAACGATATAGCGTATAACGTTATATGGTAATACGTTATAACGTATAACGTTATGTAGCATTACGATGTAACGTATAACGTTATGTAGCATTACGATATAACGTATAACGTTATGTAGCATTACGATATAACGTATAACGTTATATGGTAATACGTTATAACGTATAACGTTATGTAGCATTACGATGTAACGTATAACGTTATGTAGCATTACGATATAACGTATAACGTTATATGGTAATACGTTATAACGTATAACGTTAAGTGACATTACGATATAACGTATAACGTTATGTAGCATCACGATGTAACGTGTAACGTTATGTAGCATTACGATATAACGTATAACGTTATATGGTAATACGTTATAACGTATAACGTTATGTAGCATTACGATGTAACGTATAACATTATGTAGCATTACGATATAACGTATAACGTTATATGGTAATACGTTATAACGTATAACGTTATGTAGCATCACGATATAACGTATAACGTTATGTAGCATTACGATATAACGTATAACGTTATATGGTAATACGTTATATCGTATAACGTTATGTAGCATTACGATGTAACGTATAACGTTATGTAGCATTACGATATAACGTATAACGTTATGTAGCATTACGATGTAACGTATAACGTTATATGGTAATACGTTATAACGTATAACGTTATGTAGCATTACGATGTAACGTATAACGTTATGTAGCATTACGATATAACGTATAACGTTATGTAGCATTACGATGTAACGTATAACGTTATGTAGTATAACGATATACCGTATAACGTTATATGATAAAACGTTATAACGTATAACGTTATGTGACATTACGATATAACGTATAACGTTATATGGTAATACGTTATAACGTATAATGTTATGTAGCATTACGATATAACGTATAACGTTATATGGTAATACGTTATAACGTATAATGTTATGTGGCATTACGATATAACGTATAACGTTATGTAGTATTGCGTTATAACGTATAACGTTATGTAGCATCACGATGTAACGTATAACGTTATGTAGCATTACGATATAACGTATAACGTTATATGGTAATACGTTATAACGTATAATGTTATGTAGCATTACGATATAACGTATAACGTTATGTAGTATAACGATATAGCGTATAACGTTATATGGTAATACGTTATAACGTATAACGTTATGTAGCATTACGATGTAACGTATAACGTTATGTAGCATTACGATATAACGTATAACGTTATGTAGCATCACGATATAACGTATAACGTTATATGGTAATACGTTATAACGTATAACGTTATGTAGCATTACGATGTAACGTATAACGTTATGTAGCATTACGATATAACGTATAACGTTATATGGTAATACGTTACAACGTATAACGTTATGTGACATTACGATATAACGTATAACGTTATATGGTAATACGTTATAACGTATAATGTTATGTAGCATTACGATATAACGTATAACGTTATGTAGTATTGCGTTATAACGTATAACGTTATGTAGCATCACGATGTAACGTATAACGTTATGTAGCATTACGATATAACGTATAACGTTATATGGTAATACGTTATAACGTATAATGTTATGTAGCATTACGATATAACGTATAACGTTATGTAGTATAACGATATAGCGTATAACGTTATATGATAATACGTTATAACGTATATCGTTATGTGACATTACGATATAACGTATAACGTTATGTAGCATCACGATGTAACGCGTAACGTTATGTAGCATTACGATATAACGTATAACGTTATATGGTAATACGTTATAACGTATAACGTTATGTAACGTTACGATATAACGTATAATGATATATGGTAATACGTTATAACGTATAACGCTATGTAGCATTACGATATAACGTATAACGTTATATGGTAATACGTTATAACGTATAATGTTATGTAGCATTACGATACAACGTATAACGTTATATGGTAATACGTTATAACGTATAACGTTATGTAGCATTACGATATAACGTATAACGTTATATGGTAATACGTTATAACGTATAACGTTATGTAGCATTACGATATAACGTATAACGTTATATGGTAATACGTTATAACGTATAATGTTATGTAGCATTACGATATAACGTATAACGTTATGTAGTATAACGATATAGCGTATAACGTTATATGATAATACGTTATAACGTATATCGTTATGTGACATTACGATATAACGTATAACGTTATGTAGCATCACGATGTAACGCGTAACGTTATGTAGCATTACGATATAACGTATAACGTTATATGGTAATACGTTATAACGTATAACGTTATGTAACATTACGATATAACGTATAACGTTATGTATCATTACGATATAACGTATAATGATATATGGTAATACGTTATAACGTAAAACGCTATGTAGCATTACGATATAACGTATAACGTTATATGGTAATACGTTATAACGTATAATGTTATGTAGCATTACGATACAACGTATAACGTTATATGGTAATACGTTATAACGTATAACGTTATGTAGCATTACGATATAACGTATAACGTTATATGGTAATACGTTATAACGTATAACGTTATGTAGCATTACGATATAACGTATAACGTTATATGGTCATACGTTATAACGTATAATGTTATGTAGCATTACGATATAACGTATAACGTTATGTAGCATTACGATATAACGTATAACGTTATGTAGTATTACGTTATAACGTATAACGGTATGCAGCATTACTATATAACGTATAACGTTATGTAGCATTACGATGTAACGTATAACGTTATGTAGCATTACGATATAACTTATAACGTTATATGGTAATACGTTATAACGTATAACGTTATGTAGCATTACGATGTAACGTATAACGTTATGTAGCATTACGATATAACGTATAACGTTATATGGTAATACGTTATAACGTATAACGTTATGTGACACTACGATATAACGTATAACGTTATGTAGCATTACGATATAACGTATAACGTTATATGGTAATACGTTATAACGTATAACGTTATGTAGCATTACGATGTAACGTATAACGTTATGTAGCATTACGATATAACGTATAACGTTATATGGTAATACGTTATAACGTATAACGTTATGTGACATTACGATATAACGTATAACGTTATATGGTAATACGTTATATCGTATAACGTTATGTAGCATTACGATGTAACGTATAACGTTATGTAGCATTACGATATAACGTATAACGTTATGTAGCATAACGATGTAACGTATAACGTTATATGGTAATACGTTATAACGTATAACGTTATGTAGCATTACGATGTAACGTATAACGTTATGTAGCATTACGATATAACGTATAACGTTATGTAGCACTACGATGTAACGTATAACGTTATGTAGTATAACGATATACCGTATAACGTTATATGATAAAACGTTATAACGTATAACGTTATGTGACATTACGATATAACGTATAACGTTATATGGTAATACGTTATAACGTATAATGTTATGTAGCATTACGATATAACGTATAACGTTATATGGTAATACGTTATAACGTATAATGTTATGTAGCATTACGATATAACGTATAACGTTATGTAGTATTGCGTTATAACGTATAACGTTATGTAGCATCACGATGTAACGTATAACGTTATGTAGCATTACGATATAACGTATAACGTTATATGGTAATACGTTATAACGTATAATGTTATGTAGCATTACGATATAACGTATAACGTTATGTAGTATAACGATATAGCGTATAACGTTATATGGTAATACGTTATAACGTATAACGTTATGTAGCATTACGATGTAACGTATAACGTTATGTAGCATTACGATATAACGTATAACGTTATGTAGCATTACGATATAACGTATAACGTTATATGGTAATACGTTATAACGTATAACGTTATGTAGCATTACGATGTAACGTATAACGTTATGTAGCATTACGATATAACGTATAACGTTATATGGTAATACGTTATAACGTATAACGTTAAGTGACATTACGATATAACGTATAACGTTATGTAGCATCACGATGTAACGTGTAACGTTATGTAGCATTACGATATAACGTATAACGTTATATGGTAATACGTTATAACGTATAACGTTATGTAGCATTACGATGTAACGTATAACATTATGTAGCATTACGATATAACGTATAACGTTATATGGTAATACGTTATAACGTATAACGTTATGTAGCATCACGATATAACGTATAACGTTATGTAGCATTACGATATAACGTATAACGTTATATGGTAATACGTTATATCGTATAACGTTATGTAGCATTACGATGTAACGTATAACGTTATGTAGCATTACGATATAACGTATAACGTTATGTAGCATTACGATGTAACGTATAACGTTATATGGTAATACGTTATAACGTATAACGTTATGTAGCATTACGATGTAACGTATAACGTTATGTAGCATTACGATATAACGTATAACGTTATGTAGCATTACGATGTAACGTATAACGTTATGTAGTATAACGATATACCGTATAACGTTATATGATAAAACGTTATAACGTATAACGTTATGTGACATTACGATATAACGTATAACGTTATATGGTAATACGTTATAACGTATAATGTTATGTAGCATTACGATATAACGTATAACGTTATATGGTAATACGTTATAACGTATAATGTTATGTGGCATTACGATATAACGTATAACGTTATGTAGTATTACGTTATAACGTATAACGTTATGTAGCATCACGATGTAACGTATAACGTTATGTAGCATTACGATATAACGTATAACGTTATATGGTAATACGTTATAACGTATAATGTTATGTAGCATTACGATATAACGTATAACGTTATGTAGTATAACGATATAGCGTATAACGTTATATGGTAATACGTTATAACGTATAACGTTATGTAGCATTACGATGTAACGTATAACGTTATGTAGCATTACGATATAACGTATAACGTTATGTAGCATTACGATATAACGTATAACGTTATATGGTAATACGTTATAACGTATAACGTTATGTAGCATTACGATGTAACGTATAACGTTATGTAGCATTACGATATAACGTATAACGTTATATGGTAATACGTTATAACGTATAACGTTAAGTGACATTACGATATAACGTATAACGTTATGTAGCATCACGATGTAACGTGTAACGTTATGTAGCATTACGATATAACGTATAACGTTATATGGTAATACGTTATAACGTATAACGTTATGTAGCATTACGATGTAACGTATAACATTATGTAGCATTACGATATAACGTATAACGTTATATGGTAATACGTTATAACGTATAACGTTATGTAGCATCACGATATAACGTATAACGTTATGTAGCATTACGATATAACGTATAACGTTATATGGTAATACGTTATATCGTATAACGTTATGTAGCATTACGATGTAACGTATAACGTTATGTAGCATTACGATATAACGTATAACGTTATGTAGCATTACGATGTAACGTATAACGTTATATGGTAATACGTTATAACGTATAACGTTATGTAGCATTACGATGTAACGTATAACGTTATGTAGCATTACGATATAACGTATAACGTTATGTAGCATTACGATGTAACGTATAACGTTATGTAGTATAACGATATACCGTATAACGTTATATGATAAAACGTTATAACGTATAACGTTATGTGACATTACGATATAACGTATAACGTTATATGGTAATACGTTATAACGTATAATGTTATGTAGCATTACGATATAACGTATAACGTTATATGGTAATACGTTATAACGTATAATGTTATGTGGCATTACGATATAACGTATAACGTTATGTAGTATTGCGTTATAACGTATAACGTTATGTAGCATCACGATGTAACGTATAACGTTATGTAGCATTACGATATAACGTATAACGTTATATGGTAATACGTTATAACGTATAATGTTATGTAGCATTACGATATAACGTATAACGTTATGTAGTATAACGATATAGCGTATAACGTTATATGGTAATACGTTATAACGTATAACGTTATGTAGCATTACGATGTAACGTATAACGTTATGTAGCATTACGATATAACGTATAACGTTATGTAGCATTACGATATAACGTATAACGTTATATGGTAATACGTTATAACGTATAACGTTATGTAGCATTACGATGTAACGTATAACGTTATGTAGCATTACGATATAACGTATAACGTTATATGGTAATACGTTACAACGTATAACGTTATGTGACATTACGATATAACGTATAACGTTATATGGTAATACGTTATAACGTATAATGTTATGTAGCATTACGATATAACGTATAACGTTATGTAGTATTGCGTTATAACGTATAACGTTATGTAGCATCACGATGTAACGTATAACGTTATGTAGCATTACGATATAACGTATAACGTTATATGGTAATACGTTATAACGTATAATGTTATGTAGCATTACGATATAACGTATAACGTTATGTAGTATAACGATATAGCGTATAACGTTATATGATAATACGTTATAACGTATATCGTTATGTGACATTACGATATAACGTATAACGTTATGTAGCATCACGATGTAACGCGTAACGTTATGTAGCATTACGATATAACGTATAACGTTATATGGTAATACGTTATAACGTATAACGTGATGTAACGTTACGATATAACGTATAATGATATATGGTAATACGTTATAACGTATAACGCTATGTAGCATTACGATATAACGTATAACGTTATATGGTAATACGTTATAACGTATAATGTTATGTAGCATTACGATACAACGTATAACGTTATATGGTAATACGTTATAACGTATAACGTTATGTAGCATTACGATATAACGTATAACGTTATATGGTAATACGTTATAACGTATAACGTTATGTAGCATTACGATATAACGTATAACGTTATGTAGTATAACGATATAGCGTATAACGTTATATGATAATACGTTATAACGTATATCGTTATGTGACATTACGATATAACGTATAACGTTATGTAGCATCACGATGTAACGCGTAACGTTATGTAGCATTACGATATAACGTATAACGTTATATGGTAATACGTTATAACGTATAACGTTATGTAACATTACGATATAACGTATAACGTTATGTATCATTACGATATAACGTATAATGATATATGGTAATACGTTATAACGTAAAACGCTATGTAGCATTACGATATAACGTATAACGTTATATGGTAATACGTTATAACGTATAATGTTATGTAGCATTACGATACAACGTATAACGTTATATGGTAATACGTTATAACGTATAACGTTATGTAGCATTACGATATAACGTATAACGTTATATGGTAATACGTTATAACGTATAACGTTATGTAGCATTACGATGTAACGTATAACATTATGTAGCATTACGATATAACGTATAACGTTATATGGTAATACGTTATAACGTATAACGTTATGTAGCATCACGATATAACGTATAACGTTATGTAGCATTACGATATAACGTATAACGTTATATGGTAATACGTTATATCGTATAACGTTATGTAGCATTACGATGTAACGTATAACGTTATGTAGCATTACGATATAACGTATAACGTTATGTAGCATTACGATGTAACGTATAACGTTATATGGTAATACGTTATAACGTATAACGTTATGTAGCATTACGATGTAACGTATAACGTTATGTAGCATTACGATATAACGTATAACGTTATGTAGCATTACGATGTAACGTATAACGTTATGTAGTATAACGATATACCGTATAACGTTATATGATAAAACGTTATAACGTATAACGTTATGTGACATTACGATATAACGTATAACGTTATATGGTAATACGTTATAACGTATAATGTTATGTAGCATTACGATATAACGTATAACGTTATATGGTAATACGTTATAACGTATAATGTTATGTGGCATTACGATATAACGTATAACGTTATGTAGTATTGCGTTATAACGTATAACGTTATGTAGCATCACGATGTAACGTATAACGTTATGTAGCATTACGATATAACGTATAACGTTATATGGTAATACGTTATAACGTATAATGTTATGTAGCATTACGATATAACGTATAACGTTATGTAGTATAACGATATAGCGTATAACGTTATATGGTAATACGTTATAACGTATAACGTTATGTAGCATTACGATGTAACGTATAACGTTATGTAGCATTACGATATAACGTATAACGTTATGTAGCATTACGATATAACGTATAACGTTATATGGTAATACGTTATAACGTATAACGTTATGTAGCATTACGATGTAACGTATAACGTTATGTAGCATTACGATATAACGTATAACGTTATATGGTAATACGTTATAACGTATAACGTTAAGTGACATTACGATATAACGTATAACGTTATGTAGCATCACGATGTAACGTGTAACGTTATGTAGCATTACGATATAACGTATAACGTTATATGGTAATACGTTATAACGTATAACGTTATGTAGCATTACGATGTAACGTATAACATTATGTAGCATTACGATATAACGTATAACGTTATATGGTAATACGTTATAACGTATAACGTTATGTAGCATCACGATATAACGTATAACGTTATGTAGCATTACGATATAACGTATAACGTTATATGGTAATACGTTATATCGTATAACGTTATGTAGCATTACGATGTAACGTATAACGTTATGTAGCATTACGATATAACGTATAACGTTATGTAGCATTACGATGTAACGTATAACGTTATATGGTAATACGTTATAACGTATAACGTTATGTAGCATTACGATGTAACGTATAACGTTATGTAGCATTACGATATAACGTATAACGTTATGTAGCATTACGATGTAACGTATAACGTTATGTAGTATAACGATATACCGTATAACGTTATATGATAAAACGTTATAACGTATAACGTTATGTGACATTACGATATAACGTATAACGTTATATGGTAATACGTTATAACGTATAATGTTATGTAGCATTACGATATAACGTATAACGTTATATGATAATACGTTATAACGTATAATGTTATGTGGCATTACGATATAACGTATAACGTTATGTAGTATTGCGTTATAACGTATAACGTTATGTAGCATCACGATGTAACGTATAACGTTATGTAGCATTACGATATAACGTATAACGTTATATGGTAATACGTTATAACGTATAATGTTATGTAGCATTACGATATAACGTATAACGTTATGTAGTATAACGATATAGCGTATAACGTTATATGGTAATACGTTATAACGTATAACGTTATGTAGCATTACGATGTAACGTATAACGTTATGTAGCATTACGATATAACGTATAACGTTATGTAGCATTACGATATAACGTATAACGTTATATGGTAATACGTTATAACGTATAACGTTATGTAGCATTACGATGTAACGTATAACGTTATGTAGCATTACGATATAACGTATAACGTTATATGGTAATACGTTACAACGTATAACGTTATGTGACATTACGATATAACGTATAACGTTATATGGTAATACGTTATAACGTATAATGTTATGTAGCATTACGATATAACGTATAACGTTATGTAGTATTGCGTTATAACGTATAACGTTATGTAGCATCACGATGTAACGTATAACGTTATGTAGCATTACGATATAACGTATAACGTTATATGGTAATACGTTATAACGTATAATGTTATGTAGCATTACGATATAACGTATAACGTTATGTAGTATAACGATATAGCGTATAACGTTATATGATAATACGTTATAACGTATATCGTTATGTGACATTACGATATAACGTATAACGTTATGTAGCATCACGATGTAACGCGTAACGTTATGTAGCATTACGATATAACGTATAACGTTATATGGTAATACGTTATAACGTATAACGTTATGTAACGTTACGATATAACGTATAATGATATATGGTAATACGTTATAACGTATAACGCTATGTAGCATTACGATATAACGTATAACGTTATATGGTAATACGTTATAACGTATAATGTTATGTAGCATTACGATACAACGTATAACGTTATATGGTAATACGTTATAACGTATAACGTTATGTAGCATTACGATATAACGTATAACGTTATATGGTAATACGTTATAACGTATAACGTTATGTAGCATTACGATATAACGTATATCGTTATATGGTAATACGTTATAACGTATAATGTTATGTAGCATTACGATATAACGTATAACGTTATGTAGTATAACGATATAGCGTATAACGTTATATGATAATACGTTATAACGTATATCGTTATGTGACATTACGATATAACGTATAACGTTATGTAGCATCACGATGTAACGCGTAACGTTATGTAGCATTACGATATAACGTATAACGTTATATGGTAATACGTTATAACGTATAACGTTATGTAACATTACGATATAACGTATAACGTTATGTATCATTACGATATAACGTATAATGATATATGGTAATACGTTATAACGTAAAACGCTATGTAGCATTACGATATAACGTATAACGTTATATGGTAATACGTTATAACGTATAATGTTATGTAGCATTACGATACAACGTATAACGTTATATGGTAATACGTTATAACGTATAACGTTATGTAGCATTACGATATAACGTATAACGTTATATGGTAATACGTTATAACGTATAACGTTATGTAGCATTACGATATAACGTATAACGTTATATGGTCATACGTTATAACGTATAATGTTATGTAGCATTACGATATAACGTATAACGGTATGTAGCATTACGATATAACGTATAACGTTATGTAGTATTACGTTATAACGTATAACGGTATGCAGCATTACTATATAACGTATAACGTTATGTAGCATTACGATGTAACGTATAACGTTATGTAGCATTACGATATAACTTATAACGTTATATGGTAATACGTTATAACGTATAACGTTATGTAGCATTACGATGTAACGTATAACGTTATGTAGCATTACGATATAACGTATAACGTTATATGGTAATACGTTATAACGTATAACGTTATGTGACATTACGATATAACGTATAACGTTATATGGTAATACGTTATAACGTATAATGTTATGTAGCATTACGATATAACGTATAACGTTATGTAGTATTGCGTTATAACGTATAACGTTATGTAGCATAACGATGTAACGTATAACGTTATGTAGCATTCCGATATAACGTATAACGTTATATGGTAATACGTTATAACGTATAACGTTATGTAACATTATGATATAACGTATAACGTCATGTAGCATTACGATATAACGTATAACGTTATGTAGCACTACGATATAACGTATAACGTTATGTAGCATTACGATGTAACGTATAACGTTATGTAGCATTACGATATAACGTATAACGTTATATGGTAATACGTTATAACGTATAACGTTATGTAGCATTACGATATAACGTATAACGTTATATGGTAATACGTTATAACGGATAACGTGATGTAGCATTACGATATAACGTATAACGTTATATGGTAATACGTTATAACGTATAATGTTATGTAGCATTACGATATAACGTATAACGTTATGTAGTATAACGATATAGCGTATAACGTTATATGATAATACGTTATAACGTATATCGTTATGTGACATTACGATATAACGTATAACGTTATGTAGCATCACGATGTAACGCGTAACGTTATGTAGCATTACGATATAACGTATAACGTTATATGGTAATACGTTATAACGTATAACGTTATATGGTAATACGTTATAACGTATAACGTTATGTAACGTTACGATATAACGTATAACGTTATGTAGCATTACGATATAACGTATAACGTTATATGGTAATACGTTATAACGTATAACGTTATGTAGCATTACGATGTAACGTATAACGTTATGTAGCATTACGATATAACGTATAACGTTATATGGTAATACGTTATAACGTATAACGTTAAGTGACATTACGATATAACGTATAACGTTATGTAGCATCACGATGTAACGTATAACATTATGTAGCATTACGATATATCGTATAACGTTATATGGTAATACGTTATAACGTATAACGTTATGTAGCATCACGATATAACGTATAACATTATGTAGCATTACGATATAACGTATAACGTTATATGGTAATACGTTATATCGTATAACGTTATGTAGCATTGCGATGTAACGTATAACGTTATGTAGCATTACGATATAACGTATAACGTTATGTAGCATTACGATGTAACGTATAACGTTATATGGTAATACGTTATAACGTATAACGTTATGTAGCATTACGATGTAACGTATAACATTATGTAGCATTACGATATAACGTATAACGTTATGTAGCATTACGATGTAACGTATAACGTTATGTAGTATAACGATATACCGTATAACGTTATATGATAAAACGTTATAACGTATAACGTTATGTGACATTACGATATAACGTATAACGTTATATGGTAATACGTTATAACGTATAATGTTATGTAGCATTACGATACAACGTATATCGTTATATGGTAATACGTTATAACGTATAACGTTATGTAGCATTACGATATAACGTATAACGTTATATGGTAATACGTTATAACGTATAACGTTATATGGAAATACGTTATAACGTATAACGTTAAGTGACATTACGATATAACGTATAACGTTATGTAGCATCACGATGTAACGTATAACGTTATGTAGCATTCCGATATAACGTATAACGTTATATGGTAATACGTTATAACGTATAACGTTATGTGACATTACGTTATAACGTATAACGTTATGTAGCATCACGATGTAACGTATAACGTTATGTAGCACTCCGATATAACGTATAACGTTATATGGGAATACGTTATAACGTATAACGTTATGTGACATTACGATATAACGTATAACGTCATATGGTAATACGTTATAACGTATAATGTTATGTAGCATTACGATATAACGTATAACGTTATATGGTAATACGTTATAACGTATAACGTTATGTAACATTACGATAAAACGTATAACGATATGTATCATTACGATATAACGTATAATGATATATGGTAATACGTTATAACGTATAACGCTATGTAGCATTACGATATAACGTATAACGTTATATGGTAATACGTTATAACGTATAATGTTATGTAGCATTACGATTCAACGTATAACGTTATATGGTAATACGTTATAACGTATAACGTTATGTAGCATTACGATATAACGTATAACGTTATATGGTAATACGTTATAACGTATAACGTTATGTAGCATTACGATATAACGTATAGCGTTATATGGTAATACGTTATAACGTATAATGTTATGTAGCATTACGATATAACGTATAATATTATGTAGTATAACGATATAACGTATAACGTTATGTAGCATTACGATGTAACGTATAACGTTATGTAGCATTACGATATAACGTATAACGTTATGTACCATTACGATGTAACGTATAACGATATGTAGCATTACGATATAACGTATAACGTTATATGGTAATACGTTATAACATATAACGTTATGTAGCATTACGATATAACGTATAACGTTATATGGTCATACGTTATAACGTATAATGTTATGTAGCATTACGATATAACGTATAACGTTATGTAGCATTACGATATAACGTATAACGTTATGTAGTATTACGTTATAACGTATAACGGTATGCAGCATTACGATATAACGTATAACGTTATGTAGCATTACGATGTAACGTATAACGTTATGTAGCATTACGATATAACGTATAACGTTATATGGTAATACGTTATAACGTATAACGTTATGTAGCATTACGATGTAACGTATAACGTTATGTAGCATTACGATATAACGTATAACGTTATATGGTAATACGTTATAACGTATAATGTTATGTAGCATTACGATATAACGTATAACGTTATGTAGTATAACGATATAGCGTATAACGTTATATGATAATACGTTATAACGTATATCGTTATGTGACATTACGATATAACGTATAACGTTATGTAGCATCACGATGTAACGCGTAACGTTATGTAGCATTACGATATAACGTATAACGTTATATGGTAATACGTTATAACGTATAACGTTATGTAACGTTACGATATAACGTATAATGATATATGGTAATACGTTATAACGTATAACGCTATGTAGCATTACGATATAACGTATAACGTTATATGGTAATACGTTATAACGTATAATGTTATGTATCATTACGATACAAGGTATAACGTTATATGGTAATACGTTATAACGTATAACGTTATGTAGCATTACGATATAACGTATAACGTTATATGGTAATACGTTATAACGTATAACGTTATGTAGCATTACGATATAACGTATAACGTTATATGGTAATACGTTATAACGTATAATGTTATGTAGCATTACGATACAAGGTATAACGTTATATGGTAATACGTTATAACGTATAACGTTATGTAGCATTACGATATAACGTATAACGTTATATGGTAATACGTTATAACGTATAACGTTATGTAGCATTACGATGTAACGTATAACGTTATGTAGCATTACGATATAACGTATAACGTTATATGGTAATACGTTATAACGTATAACGTTATGTAGCATTACGATGTAACGTATAACGTTATGTAGCATTACGATATAACGTATAACGTTATATGGTAATACGTTATAACGTATAATGTTATGTAGCATTACGATATAACGTATAACGTTATGTAGTATAACGATATAGCGTATAACGTTATATGATAATACGTTATAACGTATATCGTTATGTGACATTACGATATAACGTATAACGTTATGTAGCATCACGATGTAACGCGTAACGTTATGTAGCATTACGATATAACGTATAACGTTATATGGTAATACGTTATAACGTATAACGTTATATGGTAATACGTTATAACGTATAACGTTATGTAACGTTACGATATAACGTATAATGATATATGGTAATACGTTATAACGTATAACGCTATGTAGCATTACGATATAACGTATAACGTTATATGGTAATACGTTATAACGTATAATGTTATGTAGCATTACGATACAAGGTATAACGTTATATGGTAATACGTTATAACGTATAACGTTATGTAGCATTACGATATAACGTATAACGTTATATGGTAATACGTTATAACGTATAACGTTATGTAGCATTACGATATAACGTATAACGTTATATGGTAATACGTTATAACGTATAATGTTATGTAGCATTACGATATAACGTATAACGTTATGTAGTATAACGATATAGCGTATAACGTTATATGATAATACGTTATAACGTATATCGTTATGTGACATTACGATATAACGTATAACGTTATGTCACATAACGTTATACGTTATAACGTATTACCATATAACGTTATACGTTATATCGGAATGCTACATAACGTTATACGTTACATCGTGATGCTACATAACGTTATACGTTATATCGTAATGTCACTTAACGTTATACGTTATAACGTATTTCCATATAACGTTATACGTTATAACGTATTACCATATAACGTTATACGTTATATCGTAATGCTACATAACGTTATACGTTATAACGTATTACCATATAACGTTATACGTTATATCGTAATGCTACATAACGTTACGCGTTACATCGTGATGCTACATAACGTTATACGTTATATCGTAATGTCACATAACGATATACGTTATAACGTATTATCATATAACGTTATACGCTATATCGTTATACTACATAACGTTATACGTTATATCGTAATGCTACATAACATTATACGTTATAACGTATTACCATATAACGTTATACGTTATATCGTAATGCTACATAACGTTATACGTTATAACGTATTACCATATAACGTTATACGTTATATCGTAATGCTACATAACGTTATACGTTATAACGTATTACCATATAACGTTATACCTTGTATCGTAATGCTACATAACATTATACGTTATAACGTATTACCATATAACGTTATACGTTATATCGTAATGCTACATAGCGTTATACGTTATAACGTATTACCATATATCATTATACGTTATATCGTAACGTTACATAACGTTATACGTTATAACGTATTACCATATAACGTTATACGTTATAACGTATTACCATATAACGTTATACGTTATATCGTAATGCTACATAACGTTACGCGTTACATCGTGATGCTACATAACGTTATACGTTATATCGTAATGTCACATAACGATATACGTTATAACGTATTATCATATAACGTTATACGCTATATCGTTATACTACATAACGTTATACGTTATATCGTAATGCTACATAACATTATACGTTATAACGTATTACCATATAACGTTATACGTTATATCGTAATGCTACATAACGTTATACGTTACATCGTAATGCTACATAACGTTATACGTTATAACGTATTACCATATAACGTTATACGTTATATCGTAATGCTACATAACGTTATACGTTACATCGTAATGCTACATAACGTTATACGTTATATCGTAATGCTGCATACCGTTATACGTTATAACGTAATACTACATAACGTTATACGTTATATCGTAATGCTACATAACGTTATACGTTATATCGTAATGCTACATAACATTATACGTTATAACGTATGACCATATAACGTTATACGTTATATCGTAATGCTACATAACGTTATATGTTATAACGTATTACCATATAACGTTATACGTTATATCGTAATGCTACATATCGTTATACGTTACATCGTAATGGTACATAACGTTATACGTTATATCGTAATGCTACATAACGTTATACGTTACATCGTAATGCTACATAACGTTATACGTTATATCGTTATACTACATAATATTATACGTTATATCGTAATGCTACATAACATTATACGTTATAACGTATTACCATATAACGCTATACGTTATATCGTAATGCTACATAACGTTATACGTTATAACGTATTACCATATAACGTTATACGTTATATCGTAATGCTACATATCGTTATACGTTACATCGTAATGGTACATAACGTTATACGTTATATCGTATTGCTACATAACGTTATACGTTACATCGTAATGCTACATAACGTTATACGTTATATCGTTATACTACATAATATTATACGTTATATCGTAATGCTACATAACATTATACGTTATAACGTATTACCATATAACGCTATACGTTATATCGTAATGCTACATAACGTTATACGTTATAACGTATTACCATATAACGTTATACGTTATATCGTAATGCTACATAACGTTATACGTTATAACGTATTACCATATAACGTTATACGTTGTATCGTAATGCTACATAACATTATACGTTATAACGTATTACCATATAACGTTATACGTTATATCGTAATGCTACATAGCGTTATACGTTATAACGTATTACCATATATCATTATACGTTATATCGTAATGATACATATCGTTATACGTTTTATCGTAATGTTACATAACGTTATACGTTATAACGTATTACCATATAACGTTATACGTTATATGGTAATGCTACATAACATTATACGTTATAACGTATTACCATATGACGTTATACGTTATATCGTAATGCTACATAGCGTTATACGTTATAACGTATTACCATATAACGTTATACGTTATATCGTAATGATACATAACGTTATACGTTACATCGTGATGCTACATAACGTTATACGTTATAACGTAATGTCACATAACGTTATACGTTATAACGTATTACCATATAACGTTATACGTTATATCGGAATGCTACATAACGTTATACGTTACATCGTGATGCTACATAACGTTATACGTTATATCGTAATGTCACTTAACGTTATACGTTATAACGTATTTCCATATAACGTTATACGTTATAACGTATTACCATATAACGTTATACGTTATATCGTAATGCTACATAACGTTATACGTTGTATAACTATGTAGCATTACGATATAACGTATAACGTTATATGGTAATACGTTATAACGTATAATGTTATGTAGCATTACGATACAACGTATAACGTTATATGGTAATACGTTATAACGTATAACGTTATGTAGCATTACGATATAACGTATAACGTTATATGGTAATACGTTATAACGTATAACGTTATGTAGCATTACGATATAACGTATAGCGTTATATGGTAATACGTTATAACGTATAATGTTATGTAGCATTACGATATAACGTATAATATTATGTAGTATAACGATATAACGTATAACGTTATGTAGCATTACGATGTAACGTATAACGTTATGTAGCAATACGATATAACGTATAACGTTATGTACCATTACGATGGAACGTATAACGATATGTAGCATTACGATATAACGTATAACGTTATATGGTAATACGTTATAACATATAACGTTATGTAGCATTACGATATAACGTATAACGTTATATGGTCATACGTTATAACGTATAATGTTATGTAGCATTACGATATAACGTATAACGTTATGTAGCATTACGATATAACGTATAACGTTATGTAGTATTACGTTATAACGTATAACGGTATGCAGCATTACGATATAACGTATAACGTTATGTAGCATTACGATGTAACGTATAACGTTATGTAGCATTACGATATAACGTATAACGTTATATGGTAATACGTTATAACGTATAACGTTATGTAGCATTACGATGTAACGTATAACGTTATGTAGCATTACGATATAACGTATAACGTTATATGGTAATACGTTATAACGTATAATGATATGTAGCATTACGATATAACGTATAACGTTATGTAGTATAACGATATAGCGTATAACGTTATATGATAATAC
Organism: Bombus lapidarius; assembly: GCA_936014575.1. Taxonomy (NCBI): domain Eukaryota; kingdom Metazoa; phylum Arthropoda; class Insecta; order Hymenoptera; family Apidae; genus Bombus; species Bombus lapidarius. The sequence goes on along the minus strand of CAKXZU010000031.1, from coordinate 2,465,628 downwards.
GTTATAACGTATATCGTTATGTGACATTACGATATAACGTATAACGTTATGTAGCATCACGATGTAACGCGTAACGTTATGTAGCATTACGATATAACGTATAACGTTATATGGTAATACGTTATAACGTATAACGTTATATGGTAATACGTTATAACGTATAACGTTATGTAACGTTACGATATAACGTATAATGATATATGGTAATACGTTATAACGTATAACGCTATGTAGCATTACGATATAACGTATAACGTTATATGGTAATACGTTATAACGTATAATGTTATGTAGCATTACGATACAAGGTATAACGTTATATGGTAATACGTTATAACGTATAACGTTATGTAGCATTACGATATAACGTATAACGTTATATGGTAATACGTTATAACGTATAACGTTATGTAGCATTACGATATAACGTATAACGTTATATGGTAATACGTTATAACGTATAATGTTATGTAGCATTACGATATAACGTATAACGTTATGTAGTATAACGATATAGCGTATAACGTTATATGATAATACGTTATAACGTATATCGTTATGTGACATTACGATATAACGTATAACGTTATGTAGCATCACGATGTAACGCGTAACGTTATGTAGCATTACGATATAACGTATAACGTTATATGGTAATACGTTATAACGTATAACGTTATGTAACATTACGATATAACGTATAACGTTATGTATCATTACGATATAACGTATAATGATATATGGTAATACGTTATAACGTATAACGCTATGTAGCATTACGATATAACGTATAACGTTATATGGTAATACGTTATAACGTATAATGTTATGTAGCATTACGATACAACGTATAACGTTATATGGTAATACGTTATAACGTATAACGTTATGTAGCATTACGATATAACGTATAACGTTATATGGTAATACGTTATAACGTATAACGTTATGTAGCATTACGATATAACGTATAACGTTATATGGTCATACGTTATAACGTATAATGTTATGTAGCATTACGATATAACGTATAACGTTATGTAGCATTACGATATAACGTATAACGTTATGTAGTATTACGTTATAACGTATAACGGTATGCAGCATTACGATATAACGTATAACGTTATGTAGCATTACGATGTAACGTATAACGTTATGTAGCATTACGATATAACTTATAACGTTATATGGTAATACGTTATAACGTATAACGTTATGTAGCATTACGATGTAACGTATAACGTTATGTAGCATTACGATATAACGTATCACGTTATATGGTAATACGTTATAACGTATAACGTTATGTGACATTACGATATAACGTATAACGTTATATGGTAATACGTTATAACGTATAATGTTATGTAGCATTACGATATAACGTATAACGTTATGTAGCATTACGATGTAACGTATAACGTTATGTAGCATTACGATGTAACGTATAACGTTATGTAGCATTACGATATAACTTATAACGTTATATGGTAATACGTTATAACGTATAACGTTATGTAACATTATGATATAACGTATAACGTCATGTAGCATTACGATATAACGTATAACGTTATGTAGCACTACGATATAACGTATAACGTTATGTAGCATTACGATGTAACGTATAACGTTATGTAGCATTAAGATATAACGTATAACGTTATATGGTAATACGTTATAACGTATAACGTTATGTAGCATTACGATATAACGTATAACGTTATATGGTAATACGTTATAACGGATAACGTGATGTAGCATTACGATATAACGTATAACGTTATATGGTAATACGTTATAACGTATAATGTTATGTAGCATTACGATATAACGTATAACGTTATGTAGTATAACGATATAGCGTATAACGTTATATGATAATACGTTATAACGTATATCGTTATGTGACATTACGATATAACGTATAACGTTATGTAGCATCACGATGTAACGCGTAACGTTATGTAGCATTACGATACAACGTATAACGTTATATGGTAATACGTTATAACGTATAACGTTATATGGTAATACGTTATAACGTATAACGTTATGTAACGTTACGATATAACGTATAACGTTATGTAGCATTACGATATAACGTATAACGTTATATGGTAATACGTTATAACGTATAACGTTATGTAGCATTACGATGTAACGTATAACGTTATGTAGCATTACGATATAACGTATAACGTTATATGGTAATACGTTATAACGTATAACGTTAAGTGACATTACGATATAACGTATAACGTTATGTAGCATCACGATGTAACGTGTAACGTTATGTAGCATTACGATATAACGTATAACGTTATATGGTAATACGTTATAACGTATAACGTTATGTAGCATTACGATGTAACGTATAACATTATGTAGCATTACGATATAACGTATAACGTTATATGGTAATACGTTATAACGTATAACGTTATGTAGCATCACGATATAACGTATAACGTTATGTAGCATTACGATATAACGTATAACGTTATATGGTAATACGTTATATCGTATAACGTTATGTAGCACTACGATGTAACGTATAACGTTATATGGTAATACGTTATAACGTATAACGTTATGTAGCTTTACGATGTAACGTATAACGTTATGTAGCATTACGATATAACGTATAACGTTATATGGTAATACGTTATAACGTATAACGTTAAGTAACATTTCGATATAACGTATAACGTTATGTAGCATCACGATGTAACGTATAACGTTATGTAGCATTCCGATATAACGTGTAACGTTATATGGTAATACGTTATAACGTATAACGTCATATGGTAATACGTTATAACGTATAACGTTATGTAGCATTACGATATAACGTATAACGTTATATGGTAATACGTTATAACGTATAACGTTATGTAGCATTACGATGTAACGTATAACGTTATGTAGCATTACGATATAACGTATAACGTTATATGGTAATACGTTATAACGTATAACGTTATGTAGCATCACGATATAACGTATAACGTTATGTAGCATTACGATATAACGTATAACGTTATATGGTAATACGTTATAACGTATAACGTTATGTAGCATTACGATATAACGTATAACGTTATATGGTAATACGTTATAACGTATAACGTTATGTAGCATCACGATATAACGTATAACGTTATGTAGCATTACGATATAACGTATAACGTTATATGGTAATACGTTATAACGTATAATGTTATGTAGCATTACGATATAACGTATAACGTTTTATGGTAATACGTTATAACGTATAACGTTATATGGTAATACGGTATAACGTATAACGTTATGCAACATTACTATATAACGTACAACGTCATGTAGCATTACGATATAACGTATAACGTTATGTAGCATTAAGTTATAACGTATAACGATATATGGTAATACGTTATAACGTATAACGGTATATGGTAATACGATATAACGTATAACGTTATGTAGCATTACGATATAACGTATAACGTTATGTAGCATTACGATATAACGTATAACGTTATATGGTAATACGTTATAACGTATAACGTTATGTAGCATTACGATGTAACGTATAACGTTATGTAGCATTCCGATATAACGTATAACGTTATATGGTAATACGTTATAACGTGTAACGTTATGTAACATTACGATATAACGTATAACGTCATGTAGCATTACGATATAACGTATAACGTTATATGGTAATACGTTATAACGTATAATGTTATGTAGCATTACGATATAACGTATAACGTTATGTAGCATAACGATATAACGTATAACGTTATATAGTATTACGTTATAACGTATAACGTTATGTAGTATTACGTTATAACGTATAACGTTACGTAGTATTACGTTATAACGTATAACGTTATATGGTAATACGTTATAACGTATAACGTTATGACGCATTACGATGTAACGTATAACGTTATGTAGCATTACGATATAACGTATAACGTTATATGGTAATACGTTATAACGTATAACGTTATGTAGCAATACGATATAACGTATAACGTTATGTACCATTACGATATAACGTATAACGTTATGTAGCATTACGATATAACGTATAATGTTATGTGGTAATACGTTATAACGTATAACGTTATGTAGCAATACGATATAACGTATAACGTCATATGGTAATACGTTATAACGTATAACGTTATGTAGCATTACGATATAACGTGTAACGTTATATGGTAAAACGTTATAACGTATAATGTTATGTAGCATTACGATATAACGTATAACGTTATGTAGTATAACGATATAACGTATAACGTTATGTAGCATTACGATGTAACGTATAACGTTATGTAGCATTACGATATAGCGTATAACGTTATATGGTAATACGTTATAACGTATAACGTTATGTAGCATTACGATGTAACGTATAACGTTATGTAGCATTACGATATAACGTATAACGTTATATGGTAATACGTTATAACGTATAACGTTATGTGACATTACGATATAACGTATAACGTTATATGGTAATACGTTATAACGTATAATGTTATGTAGCATTACTATATAACGTATAACGTTATGTAGTATAACGATATAACGTATAACGTTATGTAGTATTGCGTTATAAAGTATAACGTTATGTAGCATTACGATATAACGTATAACGTTATATGGTAATACGTTATAACGTATAACGTTATGTGACATTACGATATAACGTAAAACGTTATATGGTAATACGTTATAACGTATAATGTTATGTAGCATTACTATATAACGTATAACGTTATGTAGTATAACGATATAACGTATAACGTTATGTAGTATAACGATATAACGTATAACGTTATGTAGCATTACGATGTAACGTATAACGTTATGTAGCATTACGATATAGCGTATAACGTTATATGGTAATACGATATAACGAATAACGTTATGTAGCATCACGATGTAACGTATAACGTTATGTAGCATTCCGATAAAACGTATAACGTTATATGGTAATACGTTATAACGTATAACGTTATGTAACATTATGATATAACGTATAACGTAATGTAGCATTACGATATAACGCATAACGTTATGTAGCATAACGATATAACGTATATCGTTATGTAGTATTACGTTATAACGTATAACGTTACGTAGTATTACGTTATAACGTATAGCGTTTTGTAGCATTACGATATAACGTATAACGTTATGTAGTATTACGTTATAACGTATAATGTTATGTAGCATTACGATATTACGTATAACGTTATGTGCCATTACGATGTAACGTATAACGTTATGTAGCATTACGACATAACGTATAACGTTATATGGTAATACGTTATAACGTATAACGTTATGTAGCATTACGATATAACGTATAACGTTATATGGTCATACGTTATAACGTATAACGTTAGGTAGCATTGCGATATAACGTATAACGTCATGTAGTATTACGTTATAACGTATAACGTTATGCAGCATTACGATATAACGAATAACGTTATGTAGCATTGCGATGTAACGTATAACGTTATGTAGCATTACGATATAACGTATAACGTTATATGGTAATACGTTATAACGCATAACGTTATGTAGCATTACGATGTAACGTATAACGTTATGTAGCATTACGATATAACGTATAACGTTATGTAGTATTACGTTATAACGTATAACGCTATGCAGCATTACGATATAACGTATAACGTTATGTAGCATTACGATGTAACGTATAACGTTATGTAGCATTACGATATAACGTATAACGTTATATGGTAATACGTTATAACGTATAACGTTATGTAGCATTACGATGTAACGTATAACGTTATGTAGCATTCCGATATAACGTATAACGTTATATGGTAATACGTTATAACGTATAACGTTATGTAACATTAGGATATAACGTATAACGTCATGTAGCATTACGATATAACGTATAACGTTATGTATCACTACGATATAACGTATAAGGATATATGGTAATACGTTATAACGTATAACGCTATGTAGCATTACGATATAACGTATAACGTTATATGGTAATACGGTATAACGTATAATGTTATGTAGCATTACGATACAAAGTATAACGTTATATGGTAATACGTTATAACGTATAACGTTATGTAGCATTACGATATAACGTATAACGTTATATGGTAATACGTTATAACGTATAACGTTATGCAGCATTACGATATAACGTATAACGTTATATGGTAATACGTTATAACGTATAATGTTATGTAGCATTACGATATAACGTATAATGTTATGTAGTATAACGATATAACGTATAACATTATGTAGCATTACGATGTAACGTATAACGTTATGTAGCATTACGATATAACGTATAACGTTATGTACCATTACGATGTAACGTATAACGTTATGTAGCATTACGATATAACGTATAACGTTATATGGTAATACGTTATAACATATAACGTTATGTAGCATTACGATATAACGTATAACGTTATATTGTCATACGTTATAACGTATAATGTTATGTAGCATTACGATATAACGTATAACGTTATGTAGCATTACGATATAACGTATAACGTTATGTAGTATTACGTTATAACGTATAACGTTATGCAGCATTACGATATAACGTATAACGTTATGTAGCATTACGATGTAACGTTTAACGTTATGTAGCATTACGATATAACGTATAACGTTATATGGTAATACGTTATAACGTATAACGTTATGTAGCATTACGATGTAACGTATAACGTTATGTAGCATTACGATATAACGTACAACGTTATATGGTAATACGTTATAACGTATAACGTTATGTGACATTACGATATAGCGTATAACGTTATATGGTAATACGTTATAACGTATAATGTTATGTCGCATTACGATATAACGTATAACGTTATGTAGTATAACGATATACCGTATAACGTTATGTAGTATTGCGTTATAACGTATAACGTTATGTAGCATTCCGATATAACGTATAACGTTATATGGTAATACGTTATAACGTATAACGTTATGTAACATTATGATATAACGTATAACGTCATGTAGCATTACGATATAACGTATAACGTTATATGGTAATACGTTATAACGTATAATGTTATGTAGCATTACGATATAACGTATAACGTTATGTAGCATAACGGTATAACGTATTACGTTATATAGTATTACGTTATAACGTATAACGTTATGTATTATTACGTTATAACGTATAACGTTACGTAGTATTACGCTATAACGTATAACGTTATGTAGCATTACGATATAACGAATAACGTTATGTAGTATTACGATATAACGTATAACGTTATGTAGCATTACGATATAACGTATAACGTTATGTAGCAGTACGATATAACGTATAACGTTATGTAGCATTAAGTTATAACGTATAACGTTATGTAGCATTACGATGTAACGTAAAACGTTATGTAGCATTACGATATAACGTATAACGCTATATGGTAATACGTTATAACGTATAACGTAATGTAACATTACGATATGACGTATAACGTTATGTAGCATTACGATATAACGTATAACGTTATATGGTAATACGTTATAACGTATAACGTTATGTAGCATTACGATGTAACGTATAACGTTATGCAGCATTCCGATATAATGTATAACGTTATATGGTAATACGTTATAACGTATAACGTTATGTAACTTTACGATATAACGTATAACGTCATGTAGCATTACGATATAACGTATAACGTTATATGGTAATACGTTATAACGTATAATGTTATGTAGCATTACGATATAACGTATAACGTTATGTAGCAGAACGATATAACGTATAACGTTATATAGTATTACGTTATAACGTATAACGTTATGTATTATTACGTTATAACGTATAACGTTACGTAGTATTACGTTATAACGTATAACGTTATGTAGCATAACGATATAACGAATAACGTTATGTAGTATTACGTTATAACGTATAACGTTATGTAGCATTACGATATAACATATAACGTTATGTAGCAGTACGATATAACGTATAACGTTATATGGTAATACGTTATAACGTATAACGTTATGTAGCATTACGATATAACGTATAACGTTATATGGTCATACGTTATAACGTATAATGTTATGTAGCATTACGATATAACGTATAACGTTATGTAGTATTACGTTATAACGTATAACGTTATGCAGCATTACGATATAACGTATAACGTTATGTAGCATTACGATATAACGTATAACGTTATATGGTAATACGTTATAACGTATAACGCTATGTAGCATTACGATATAACGTATAACGTTATATGGTAATACGTTATAACGTATTATGTTATGTAGCATTACGATATAACGTATAACGTTATGTAGCATCACGATGTTTCGTATAACGTTATGTAGCATTCCGATAAAACGTATAACGTTATATGGTAATACGTTATAACGTATAACGTTATGTAACATTATGATATAACGTATAACGTTATGTAGCATTACGATATAACGCATAACGTTATGTAGCATAACGATATAACGTATAACGTTATGTAGTATTACGTTATAACGTATAACGTTACGTAGTATTACGTTATAACGTATAGCGTTTTGTAGCATTACGATATAACGTATAACGTTATGTAGTATTACGTTATAACGTATAACGTTATGTAGCATTACGATATTACGTATAACGTTATGTACCATTACGATGTAACGTCTAACGTTATGTAGCATTATGATATAACGTATAACGTCATGTGGTAATACGTTATAACGTATAACGTTATGTAGCATTACGATATAACGTATAACGTTATATGGTCATACGTTATAACGTATAACGTTAGGTAGCATTGCGATATAACGTATAACGTTATGTAGTATTACGTTATAACGTATAACGTTATGCAGCATTACGATATAACGAATAACGTTATGTAGCATTACGCTATAACGTATAACGTTATGTAGCATTACGATATAACGTATAACGTTATGTACCATTACGATGTAACGTATAACGTTATGTAGCATTACGATATAACGTATAACGTTATATGGTAATACGTTATAACGTATAACGTTATGTAGCATTACGATATAACGTATAACGTTATATGGTCATACGTTATAACGTATAATGTTATGTAGCATTACGATATAACGTATAACGTTATATGGTAATACGTTATAACGTATAACGTTATGTAACATTACGATATAACGTATAACGTTATGTAGCATTACGATATAACGTATAACGTTATATGGTAATACGTTATAACGTATAACGCTATGTAGCATTACGATATAACGTATAACGTTATATGGTAATACGTTATAACGTATTATGTTATGTAGCATTACGATATAACGTATAACGTTATGTAGCATCACGATGTAACGTATAACGTTATGTAGCATTACGATAAAACGTATAACGTTATATGGTAATACGTTATAACGTATAACGTTATGTAACATTATGATATAACGTATAACCTTATGTAGCAATACGATATAACGCATAACGTTATGTAGCATAACGATATAACGTATAACGTTATGTAGTATTACGTTATAACGTATAACGTTACGTAGTATTACGTTATAACGTATAGCGTTTTGTAGCATTACGATATAACGTATAACGTTATGTAGTATTACGTTATAACGTATAACGTTATGTAGCATTACGATATTACGTATAACGTTATGTACCATTACGATATAACGTATAACGTCATGTAGCATTACGATATAACGTATATCGTTATATGGTAATACGTTATGACGTATAATGTTATGTAGCGTTACGATATAACGTATAACGTTATGTAGCATAACGATATAACGTATAACGTTATATAGTATTACGCTATAACGTATAACGTTATGTAGTATCACGTTATAACGTATAACGTTACGTAGCATTACGATATAACGAATAACGTTATGTAGTATTACGCTATAACGTATAACGTTATGTAGCATTACGATATAACGTATAACGTTATGTACCATTACGATGTAACGTATAACGTTATGTAGCATTACGATATAACGTATAACGTTATATGGTAATACGTTATAACGTATAACGTTATGTAGCATTACGATATAACGTATAACGTTATATGGTCATACGTTATAACGTATAATGTTATGTAGCATTACGATATAACGTATAACGTTATATGGTAATACGTTATAACGTATAACGTTATGTAACATTACGATATAACGTATAACGTTATGTAGCATTACGATGTAACGTATAACGTTATGTAGCATTACGACATAACGTATAACGTTATATGGTAATACGTTATAACGTATAACGTTATGTAACATTATGATATAACGTATAACCTTATGTAGCATTACGATATAACGCATAACGTTATGTAGCATAACGATATAACGTATAACGTTATGTAGTATTACGTTATAACGTATAACGTTACGTAGTATTACGTTATAACGTATAGCGTTTTGTATCATTACGATATAACGTATAACGTTATGTAGTATTACGTTATAACGTATAACGTTATGTAGCATTACGATATTACGTATAACGTTATGTACCATTACGATATAACGTATAACGTCATGTAGCATTACGATATAACGTATATCGTTATATGGTAATACGTTATGACGTATAATGTTATGTAGCGTTACGATATAACGTATAACGTTATGTAGCATAACGATATAACGTATAACGTTATATAGTATTACGCTATAACGTATAACGTTATGTAGTATCACGTTATAACGTATAACGTTACGTAGCATTACGATATAACGAATAACGTTATGTAGTATTACGCTATAACGTATAACGTTATGTAGCATTACGATATAACGTATAACGTTATGTACCATTACGATGTAACGTATAACGTTATGTAGCATTACGATATAACGTATAACGTTATATGGTAATACGTTATAACGTATAACGTTATGTAGCATTACGATATAACGTATAACGTTATATGGTCATACGTTATAACGTATAATGTTATGTAGCATTACGATATAACGTATAACGTTATATGGTAATACGTTATAACGTATAACGTTATGTAACATTACGATATAACGTATAACGTTATGTAGCATTACGATGTAACGTATAACGTTATGTAGCATTACGACATAACGTATAACGTTATATGGTAATACGTTATAACGTATAACGTTATGTAGCATTACGATATAACGTATAACGTTATATGGTCATACGTTATAACGTATAACGTTAGGTAGCATTGCGATATAACGTATAACGTCATGTAGTATTACGTTATAACGTATAACGTTATGCAGCATTACGATATAACGAATAACGTTATGTAGCATTGCGATGTAACGTATAACGTTATGTAGCATTACGATATAACGTATAACGTTATATGGTAATACGTTATAACGCATAACGTTATGTAGCATTACGATGTAACGTATAACGTTATGTAGCATTACGATATAACGTATAACGTTATATGGTAATACGTTATAACGTATAACGTTATGTGACATTACGATATAACGTATAACGTTATATGGTAATACGTTATAACGTATAATGTTATGTAGCATTACGATATAACGATATAACGTATAACGTTATGTAGTATTGCGATATGACGTATAACTTTATGTAGCATCACGATGTAACGTATAACGTTATGTAGCATTCCGATATAACGTATAACGTTATATGGTATTACGTTATAACGTATAACGTTATGTAACATTATGATATAACGTATAACGTTATGTAGCAGTACGATATAACGTATAACGTTATATGGTAATACGTTATAACGTATAACGTTATGTAGCATTACGATATAACGTATAACGTTATATGGTCATACGTTATAACGTATAATGTTATGTAGCATTACGATATAACGTATAACGTTATGTAGCATTACGATATAACGTATAACGTTATATGGTAATACGTTATAACGTATAACGCTATGTAGCATTACGATATAACGTATAACGTTATATGGTATTACGTTATAACGTATTATGTTATGTAGCATTACGATATAACGTATAACGTTATGTAGCATCACGATGTAACGTATAACGTTATGTAGCATTCCGATAAAACGTATAACGTTATATGGTAATACGTTATAACGTATAACGTTATGTAACATTATGATATAACGTATAACGTTATGTAGCATTACGATATAACGCATAACGTTATGTAGCATAACGATATAACGTATATCGTTATGTAGTATTACGTTATAACGTATAACGTTACGTAGTATTACGTTATAACGTATAGCGTTTTGTAGCATTACGATATAACGTATAACGTTATGTAGTATTACGTTATAACGTATAACGTTATGTAGCATTACGATATTACGTATAACGTTATGTGCCATTACGATGTAACGTATAACGTTATGTAGCATTACGACATAACGTATAACGTTATATGGTAATACGTTATAACGTATAACGTTATGTAGCATTACGATATAACGTATAACGTTATATGGTCATACGTTATAACGTATAACGTTAGGTGGCATTGCGATATAACGTATAACGTCATGTAGTATTACGTTATAACGTATAACGTTATGCAGCATTACGATATAACGAATAACGTTATGTAGCATTGCGATGTAACGTATAACGTTATGTAGCATTACGATATAACGTATAACGTTATATGGTAATACGTTATAACGCATAACGTTATGTAGCATTACGATGTAACGTATAACGTTATGTAGCATTACGATATAACGTATAACGTTATATGGTAATACGTTATAACGTATAACGTTATATGGTAATACGTTATAACGTATAACGTTATGTAACATTATGATATAACGTATAACGTTATGTAGCAGTACGATATAACGTATAACGTTATATGGTAATACGTTATAACGTATAACGTTATGTAGCATTACGATATAACGAATAACGTTATGTAGCATTGCGATGTAACGTATAACGTTATGTAGCATTACGATATAACGTATAACGTTATATGGTAATACGTTATAACGTATAACGTTATGCAGCATTACGATATAACGAATAACGTTATGTAGCATTGCGATGTAACGTATAACGTTATGTAGCATTCCGATATAACGTATAACGTTATATGGTCATACGTTATAACGTATAACGTTAGGTAGCATTGCGATATAACGTATAACGTCATGTAGTATTACGTTATAACGTATAACGTTATGCAGCATTACGATATAACGAATAACGTTATGTAGCATTGCGATGTAACGTATAACGTTATGTAGCATTACGATATAACGTATAACGTTATATGGTAATACGTTATAACGTATAACGTTATGCAGCATTACGATATAACGAATAACGTTATGTAGCATTGCGATGTAACGTATAACGTTATGTAGCATTCCGATATAACGTATAACGTTATATGGTATTACGTTATAACGTATAACGTTATGTAACATTATGATATAACGTATAACGTTATGTAGCAGTACGATATAACGTATAACGTTATATGGTAATACGTTATAACGTATAACGTTATGTAGCATTACGATATAACGTATAACGTTATATGGTCATACGTTATAACGTATAATGTTATGTAGCATTACGATATAACGTATAACGTTATGTAGTATTACGTTATAACGTATAACGTTATGCAGCATTACGATATAACGTATAACGTTATGTAGCATTACGATGTAACGTATAACGTTATGTAGCATTACGATATAACGTATAACGTTATATGGTAATACGTTATAACATATAACGTTATGTAGCATTACGATATAACGTATAACGTTATATTGTCATACGTTATAACGTATAATGTTATGTAGCATTACGATATAACGTATAACGTTATGCAGCATTACGATATAACGTATAACGTTATGTAGCATTACGATGTAACGTATAACGTTATGTAGCATTACGATATAACGTATAACGTTATATGGTATTACGTTATAACGTATTATGTTATGTAGCATTACGATATAACGTATAACGTTATGTAGCATCACGATGTAACGTATAACGTTATGCAGCATTCCGATATAATGTATAACGTTATATGGTAATACGTTATAACGTATAACGTTATGTAACTTTACGATATAACGTATAACGTCATGTAGCATTACGATATAACGTATAACGTTATATGGTAATACGTTATAACGTATAATGTTATGTAGCATTACGATATAACGTATAACGTTACGTAGTATTACGTTATAACGTATAACGTTACGTAGTATTACGTTATAACGTATAACGTTATGTAGCATAACGATATAACGAATAAGGTTATGTAGTATTACGTTATAACGTATAACGTTATGTAGCATTACGATATAACATATAACGTTATGTAGCAGTACGATATAACGTATAACGTTATATGGTAATACGTTATAACGTATAACGTTATGTAGCATTACGATATAACGTATAACGTTATATGGTCATACGTTATAACGTATAGTGTTATGTAGCATTACGATATAACGTATAACGTTATGTAGTATTACGTTATAACGTATAACGTTATGCAGCATTACGATATAACGTATAACGATATGTAGCATTACGATATAACGTATAACGTTACATGGTAATACGTTATAACGTATAACGCTATGTAGCATTACGATATAACGTATAACGTTATATGGTAATACGTTATAACGTATTATGTTATGTAGCATTACGATATAACGTATAACGTTATGTAGCAGTACGATATAACGTATAACGTTATGTAGTATTACGTTATAACGTATAACGTTATGCAGCATTACGATATAACGTATAACGATATGTAGCATTACGATATAACGTATAACGTTACATGGTAATACGTTATAACGTATAACGCTATGTAGCATTACGATATAACGAATAACGTTATGTAGTATTACGATATAACGTATAACGTTATGTAGCATTACGATATAACGTATAACGTTATGTAGCAGTACGATATAACGTATAACGTTATGTAGCATTAAGTTATAACGTATAACGTTATGTAGCATTACGATGTAACGTAAAACGTTATGTAGCATTACGATATAACGTATAACGCTATATGGTAATACGTTATAACGTATAACGTAATGTAACATTACGATATGACGTATAACGTTATGTAGCATTACGATATAACGTATAACGTTATATGGTAATACGTTATAACGTATAACGTTATGTAGCATTACGATGTAACGTATAACGTTATGCAGCATTCCGATATAATGTATAACGTTATATGGTAATACGTTATAACGTATAACGTTATGTAACTTTACGATATAACGTATAACGTCATGTAGCATTACGATATAACGTATAACGTTATATGGTAATACGTTATAACGTATAATGTTATGTAGCATTACGATATAACGTATAACGTTACGTAGTATTACGTTATAACGTATAACGTTACGTAGTATTACGTTATAACGTATAACGTTATGTAGCATAACGATATAACGAATAAGGTTATGTAGTATTACGTTATAACGTATAACGTTATGTAGCATTACGATATAACATATAACGTTATGTAGCAGTACGATATAACGTATAACGTTATATGGTAATACGTTATAACGTATAACGTTATGTAGCATTACGATATAACGTATAACGTTATATGGTCATACGTTATAACGTATAGTGTTATGTAGCATTACGATATAACGTATAACGTTATGTAGTATTACGTTATAACGTATAACGTTATGCAGCATTACGATATAACGTATAACGATATGTAGCATTACGATATAACGTATAACGTTACATGGTAATACGTTATAACGTATAACGCTATGTAGCATTACGATATAACGTATAACGTTATATGGTAATACGTTATAACGTATTATGTTATGTAGCATTACGATATAACGTATAACGTTATGTAGCATCACGATGTTACGTATAACGTTATGTAGCATTGCGATAAAACGTATAACGTTATATGGTAATACGTTATAACGTATAACGTTATGTAACATTATGATATAACGTATAACGTTATGTAGCATTACGATATAACGCATAACGTTATGTAGCATAACGATATAACGTATAACGTTATGTAGTATTACGTTATAACGTATAACGTTACGTAGTATTACGTTATAACGTATAGCGTTTTGTAGCATTACGATATAACGTATAACGTTATGTAGTATTACGTTATAACGTATAACGTTATGTAGCATTACGATATTACGTATAACGTTATGTACCATTATGATGTAACGTATAACGTTATGTAGCATTATGATATAACGTATAACGTTATATGGTAATACGTTATAACGTATAACGTTATGTAGCATTACGGTATAACGTATAACGTTATATGGTCATACGTTATAACGTATAACGTTAGGTAGCATTGCGATATAACGTATAACGTTATGTAGTATTACGTTATAACGTATAACGTTATGCAGCATTACGATATAACGAATAACGTTATGTAGCATTACGCTATAACGTATAACGTTATGTAGCATTACGATATAACGTATAACGTTATGTACCATTACGATGTAACGTATAACGTTATGTAGCATTACGATATAACGTATAACGTTATATGGTAATACGTTATAACGTATAACGTTATGTAGCATTACGATATAACGTATAACGTTATATGGTCATACGTTATAACGTATAATGTTATGTAGCATTACGATATAACGTATAACGTTATATGGTAATACGTTATAACGTATAACGTTATGTAGCATTACGATGTAACGTATAACGTTATGTAGCATTCCGATATAACGTATAACGTTATATGGTAATACGTTATAACGTATAACGTTATGTAACATTAGGATATAACGTATAACGTCATGAAGCATTACGATATAACGTATAACGTTATATGGTAATTCGTTATAACGTATAACGTTATGTAGCATTACGATGTAACGTATAACGTTATGTAGCATTCCGATATAACGTATAACGTTATATGGTAATACGTTATAACGTATAACGTTATGTAACATTAGGATATAACGTATAACGTCATGTAGCATTACGATATAACGTATAACGTTATATGGTAATTCGTTATAACGTATAATGTTATGTAGCGTTACGATATAACGTATAACATTATGTAGCATAACGATATAACGTATAACGTTATATAGTATTACGCTATAACGTGTAACGTTATGTAGTATTACGTTATAACGTATAACGTTACGTAGCATTACGATATAACGAATAACGTTATGTAGTATTACGCTATAACGTATAACGTTATGTAGCATTACGATATAACGTATAACGTTATGTACCATTACGATGTAACGTATAACGTTATGTAGCATTACGATATAACGTATAACGTTATATGGTAATACGTTATAACGTATAACGTTATGTAGCATTACGATATAACGTATAACGTTATATGGTCATACGTTATAACGTATAATGTTATGTAGCATTACGATATAACGTATAACGTTATATGGTAATACGTTATAACGTATAACGTTATGTAACATTACGATATAACGTATAACGTTATGTAGCATTACGATATAACGTATAACGTTATATGGTAATACGTTATAACGTATAACGCTATGTAGCATTACGATATAACGTATAACGTTATATGGTAATACGTTATAACGTATTATGTTATGTAGCATTACGATATAACGTATAACGTTATGTAGCATCACGATGTAACGTATAACGTTATGTAGCATTCCGATAAAACGTATAACGTTATATGGTAATACGTTATAACGTATAACGTTATGTAACATTATGATATAACGTATAACGTTATGTAGCATTACGATATAACGCATAACGTTATGTAGCATAACGATATAACGTATATCGTTATGTAGTATTACGTTATAACGTATAACGTTACGTAGTATTACGTTATAACGTATAGCGTTTTGTAGCATTACGATATAACGTATAACGTTATGTAGTATTACGTTATAACGTATAACGTTATGTAGCATTACGATATTACGTATAACGTTATGTACCATTACGATGTAACGTATAACGTTATGTAGCATTACGATATAACGTATAACGTTATATGGTAATACGTTATAACGTATAACGTTATGTAGCATTACGATATAACGTATAACGTTATATGGTCATACGTTATAACGTATAACGTTAGGTAGCATTGCGATATAACGTATAACGTTATGTAGTATTACGTTATAACGTATAACGTTATGCAGCATTACGATATAACGAATAACGTTATGTAGCATTGCGATGTAACGTATAACGTTATGTAGCATTACGATATAACGTATAACGTTATATGGTAATACGTTATAAAGCATAACGTTATGTAGCATTACGATGTAACGTATAACGTTATGTAGCATTACGATATAACGTATAACGTTATATGGTAATACGTTATAACGTATAACGTTATGTGACATTACGATATAACGTATAACGTTATATGGTAATACGTTATAACGTATAATGTTATGTAGCATTACGATATAACGATATAACGTATAACGTTATGTAGTATTGCGTTATGACGTATAACTTTATGTAGCATCACGATGTAACGTATAACGTTATGTAGCATTCCGATATAACGTATAACGTTATATGGTAATACGTTATAACGTATAACGTTATGTAACATTATGATATAACGTATAACGTTATGTAGCAGTACGATATAACGTATAACGTTATATGGTAATACGTTATAACGTATAACGTTATGTAGCATTACGATATAACGTATAACGTTATATGGTCATACGTTATAACGTATAATGTTATGTAGCATTACGATATAATGTATAACGTTATGTAGTATTACGTTATAACGTATAACGTTATGCAGCATTACGATATAACGTATAACGTTATGTAGCAGTACGATATAACGTATAACGTTATATGGTAATACGTTATAACGTATAACGTTATGTAGCATTACGATATAACGTATAACGATATATGGTCATACGTTATAACGTATAATGTTATGTAGCATTACGATATAACGTATAACGTTATGTAGTATTACGTTATAACGTATAACGTTATGCAGCATTACGATATAACGTATAACGTTATGTAGCATTACGATATAACGTATAACGTTATATGGTAATACGTTATAACGTATAACGTTATGTAGCATTACGATGTAACGTATAACGTTATGTAGCATTCCGATATAACGTATAACGTTATATGGTAATTCGTTGTAACGTATAATGTTATGTAGCGTTACGATATAACGTATAACATTATGTAGCATAACGATATAACGTATAACGTTATATAGTATTACGCTATAACGTGTAACGTTATGCAGTATTACGTTATAACGTATAACGTTACGTAGTATTACGTTATAACGTATAACGTTACGTAGCATTACGATATAACGAATAACGTTATGTAGTATTACGCTATAACGTATAACGTTATGTAGTATTACGATATAACGTATAACGTTATGTAGCATTACGATATAACGTATAACGTTATATGGTAATTCGTTATAACGTATAATGTTATGTAGCGTTACGATATAACGTATAACATTATGTAGCATAACGATATAACGTATAACGTTATATAGTATTACGCTATAACGTGTAACGTTATGCAGTATTACGTTATAACGTATAACGTTACGTAGTATTACGTTATAACGTATAACGTTACGTAGCATTACGATATAACGAATAACGTTATGTAGTATTACGCTATAACGTATAACGTTATGTAGTATTACGATATAACGTATAACGTTATGTACCATTACGATGTAACGTATAACGTTATGTAGCATTACGATATAACGTATAACGTTATATGGTAATACGTTATAACGTATGACGTTATGTAACATTATGATATAACGTATAACGTTATGTAGCATTACGATATAACGCATAACGTTATGTAGCATTACGATATAACGATATAACGTATAACGTTATGTAGTATTGCGTTATAACGTATAACGTTATGTAGCATCACGATGTAACGTATAACGTTATGTAGCATTCCGATAAAACGTATAACGTTATATGGTAATACGTTATAACGTATAACGTTATGTAACATTATGATATAACGTATAACGTTATGTAGCATTACGATATAACGTATAACGTTATGTACCATTACGATGTAACGTATAACGTTATGTAGCATTACGATATAACGCATAACGTTATATGGTAATACGTTATAACCTATAACGTTATGTAGCATTACGATGTAACGTATAACGTTATGTAGCATTACGATATAACGTATAACGTTATATGGTAATACGTTATGACGTATAACGTTATGTGACATTACGATATAACGTATAACGTTATATGGTAATACGTTATAACGTATAATGTTATGTAGCATTACGATATAACGTATAACGTTTTATGGTAATACGTTATAACGTATAATGTTATGTAGTGTTACGATATAACGTATAACGTTATGTAGCATAACGATATAACGTATAACGTTATATAGTATTACGCTATAACGTATAACGTTATGTAGTATTACGTTATAACGTATAACGTTATGTAGCATTACGATATAACGTATAACGTTATGTAGTATTACGCTATAACGTATAACGATATGTAGCATTACGATATAACGTATAACGTTATGTAGCATTACGATATAACGTACAACGTTATGTACCATTACGATGTAACGTATAACGTTATGTAGCATTACGATATAACGTATAACGTTATATGGTCATACGTTATAACGTATAATGTTATGTAGCATTACGATATAACGTATAACGTTATATGGTAATACGTTATAACGTATAACGTTATGTAACATTACGATATAACGTATAACGTTATGTAGCATTACGATATAACGTATAACGTTATATGGTAATACGTTATAACGTATAACGTTATGCAGCATTACGATATAACGTATAACGTTATGTAGCAGTACGATATAACGTATAACGTTATATGGTAATACGTTATAACGTATAACGTTATGTAGCATTACGATATAACGTATAACGTTATATGGTCATACGTTATAACGTATAATGTTATGTAGCATTACGATATAACGTATAACGTTATGTAGCATTACGTTATAACGTATAACGTTATGCAGCATTACGATATAACGTATAACGTTATGTAGCATTACGATATAACGTATAACGTTATATGGTAATTCGTTATAACGTATAATGTTATGTAGCGTTACGATATAACGTATAACATTATGTAGCATAACGATATAACGTATAACGTTATATAGTATTACGCTATAACGTGTAACGTTATGCAGTATTACGTTATAACGTATAACGTTACGTAGTATTACGTTATAACGTATAACGTTACGTAGCATTACGATATAACGAATAACGTTATGTAGTATTACGCTATAACGTATAACGTTATGTAGTATTACGATATAACGTATAACGTTATGTACCATTACGATGTAACGTATAACGTTATGTAGCATTACGATATAACGTATAACGTTATATGGTAATACGTTATAACGTATGACGTTATGTAACATTATGATATAACGTATAACGTTATGTAGCATTACGATATAACGCATAACGTTATGTAGCATTACGATATAACGATATAACGTATAACGTTATGTAGTATTGCGTTATAACGTATAACGTTATGTAGCATCACGATGTAACGTATAACGTTATGTAGCATTCCGATAAAACGTATAACGTTATATGGTAATACGTTATAACGTATAACGTTATGTAACATTATGATATAACGTATAACGTTATGTAGCATTACGATATAACGCATAACGTTATGTAGCATAACGATATAACGTATAACGTTATGTAGCATAACGATATAACGTATAACGTTATGTAGTATTGCGTTATAACGTATAACGTTACGTAGTATTACGTTATAACGTATAACGTTATGTAGCATTACGATATAACGTATAACGTTATGTAGTATTACGTTATAACGTATAACGTTATGTAGCATTACGATATAACGTATAACGTTATGTACCATTACGATGTAACGTATAACGTTATGTAGCATTACGATATAACGCATAACGTTATATGGTAATACGTTATAACGTATAACGTTATGTAGCATTACGCTGTAACGTATAACGTTATGTAGCATTACGATATAACGTATAACGTTATATGGTAATACGTTATGACGTATAACGTTATGTGACATTACGATATAACGTATAACGTTATATGGTAATACGTTATAACGTATAATGTTATGTAGCATTACGATATAACGTATAACGTTTTATGGTAATACGTTATAACGTATAATGTTATGTAGTGTTACGATATAACGTATAACGTTATGTAGCATAACGATATAACGTATAACGTTATATAGTATTACGCTATAACGTATAACGTTATGTAGTATTACGTTATAACGTATAACGTTATGTAGCATTACGATATAACGTATAACGTTATGTAGTATTACGCTATAACGTATAACGATATGTAGCATTACGATATAACGTATAACGTTATGTAGCATTACGATATAACGTACAACGTTATGTACCATTACGATGTAACGTATAACGTTATGTAGCATTACGATATAACGTATAACGTTATATGGTCATACGTTATAACGTATAATGTTATGTAGCATTACGATATAACGTATAACGTTATATGGTAATACGTTATAACGTATAACGTTATGTAACATTACGATATAACGTATAACGTTATGTAGCATTACGATATAACGTATAACGTTATATGGTAATACGTTATAACGTATAACGCTATGTAGCATTACGATATAACGTATAACGTTATATGGTAATACGTTATAACGTATAATGTTATGTAGCATTACGATATAAAGTATAACGTTATGTAGTATAACGATATAACGTATAACGTTATGTAGTATTGCGTTATAACGTATAACGTTATGTAGCACCACGATGTAACGTATAACGTTATGTAGCATTCCGATAAAACGTATAACGCTATATGGTAATACGTTATAACGTATAACGTTATGTAACATTATGATATAACGTATAACGTTATGTAGCATTACGATATAACGCATAACGTTATGTAGCATAACGATATAACGTATAACGTTATGTAGTATTACGTTATAACGTATAACGTTACGTAGTATTACGTTATAACGTATAACGTTATGTAGCATTACGATATAACGTATAACGTTATGTAGTATTACGTTATAACGTATAACGTTATGTAGCATTACGATATAACGTATAACGTTATGTACCATTACGATATAACGTATAACGTTATATGGTAATACGTTATAACGTATAACGTTATGTAGCATTACGATATAACGTATAACGTTATGTAGTATTACGTTATAACGTATAACGTTATGTAGCATTACGATATAACGTATAACGTTATGTACCATTACGATATAACGTATAACGTTATATGGTAATACGTTATAACGTATAACGTTATGTAGCATTACGATATAACGTATAACGTTATATGGCCATACGTTATAACGTATAACGATATAACGTATAACGTTATATGGTAATACGTTATAACGTATAACGTTATGTTGCATTACGATGTAACGTATAACGTTATGTAGCATTACGATATAACGTATAACGTTATGTAGCATTACGATGTAACGTATAACGTTATGTAGCATTACGATATAACGTATAACGTTATGTAGTATTACGTTATAACGTATAACGTTATGCAGCATTACGATGTAACGTATAACGTTATGTAGCATTACGATATAACGTATAACGTTATATGGTAACACGTTATAACGTATAACGTTATGTGTCATTACGATATAACGTATAACGTTATATGGTAATACGTTATAACGTATAATGTTATGTAGCATTACGATATAACGATATAACGTATAACGTTATGTAGTATTGCGTTATAACGTATAACGTTATGTAGCATCACGATGTAACGTATAACGTTATGTAGCATTCCGATATAACGTATAACGTTATATGGTAATACGTTATAATGTATAACGTTATGTAACATTATGATATAACGTATAACGTTTTATGGTAATACGTTATAACGTATAATGTTATGTAGTGTTACGATATAACGTATAACGTTATGTAGCATAACGATATAACGTATAACGTTATATAGTATTACGCTATAACGTATAACGTTATGTAGTATTACGTTATAACGTATAACGTTATGTAGCATTACGATATAACGTATAACGTTATGTAGTATTACGCTATAACGTATAACGATATGTAGCATTACGATATAACGTATAACGTTATGTAGCATTACGATATAACGTACAACGTTATGTACCATTACGATGTAACGTATAACGTTATGTAGCATTACGATATAACGTATAACGTTATATGGTCATACGTTATAACGTATAATGTTATGTAGCATTACGATATAACGTATAACGTTATATGGTAATACGTTATAACGTATAACGTTATGTAACATTACGATATAACGTATAACGTTATGTAGCATTACGATATAACGTATAACGTTATATGGTAATACGTTATAACGTATAACGTTATGCAGCATTACGATATAACGTATAACGTTATGTAGCAGTACGATATAACGTATAACGTTATATGGTAATACGTTATAACGTATAACGTTATGTAGCATTACGATATAACGTATAACGTTATATGGTCATACGTTATAACGTATAATGTTATGTAGCATTACGATATAACGTATAACGTTATGTAGCATTACGTTATAACGTATAACGTTATGCAGCATTACGATATAACGTATAACGTTATGTAGCATTACGATATAACGTATAACGTTATATGGTAATTCGTTATAACGTATAATGTTATGTAGCGTTACGATATAACGTATAACATTATGTAGCATAACGATATAACGTATAACGTTATATAGTATTACGCTATAACGTGTAACGTTATGCAGTATTACGTTATAACGTATAACGTTACGTAGTATTACGTTATAACGTATAACGTTACGTAGCATTACGATATAACGAATAACGTTATGTAGTATTACGCTATAACGTATAACGTTATGTAGTATTACGATATAACGTATAACGTTATGTACCATTACGATGTAACGTATAACGTTATGTAGCATTACGATATAACGTATAACGTTATATGGTAATACGTTATAACGTATGACGTTATGTAACATTATGATATAACGTATAACGTTATGTAGCATTACGATATAACGCATAACGTTATGTAGCATTACGATATAACGATATAACGTATAACGTTATGTAGTATTGCGTTATAACGTATAACGTTATGTAGCATCACGATGTAACGTATAACGTTATGTAGCATTCCGATAAAACGTATAACGTTATATGGTAATACGTTATAACGTATAACGTTATGTAACATTATGATATAACGTATAACGTTATGTAGCATTACGATATAACGCATAACGTTATGTAGCATAACGATATAACGTATAACGTTATGTAGCATAACGATATAACGTATAACGTTATGTAGTATTGCGTTATAACGTATAACGTTACGTAGTATTACGTTATAACGTATAACGTTATGTAGCATTACGATATAACGTATAACGTTATGTAGTATTACGTTATAACGTATAACGTTATGTAGCATTACGATATAACGTATAACGTTATGTACCATTACGATGTAACGTATAACGTTATGTAGCATTACGATATAACGCATAACGTTATATGGTAATACGTTATAACGTATAACGTTATGTAGCATTACGCTGTAACGTATAACGTTATGTAGCATTACGATATAACGTATAACGTTATATGGTAATACGTTATGACGTATAACGTTATGTGACATTACGATATAACGTATAACGTTATATGGTAATACGTTATAACGTATAATGTTATGTAGCATTACGATATAACGTATAACGTTTTATGGTAATACGTTATAACGTATAATGTTATGTAGTGTTACGATATAACGTATAACGTTATGTAGCATAACGATATAACGTATAACGTTATATAGTATTACGCTATAACGTATAACGTTATGTAGTATTACGTTATAACGTATAACGTTATGTAGCATTACGATATAACGTATAACGTTATGTAGTATTACGCTATAACGTATAACGATATGTAGCATTACGATATAACGTATAACGTTATGTAGCATTACGATATAACGTACAACGTTATGTACCATTACGATGTAACGTATAACGTTATGTAGCATTACGATATAACGTATAACGTTATATGGTCATACGTTATAACGTATAATGTTATGTAGCATTACGATATAACGTATAACGTTATATGGTAATACGTTATAACGTATAACGTTATGTAACATTACGATATAACGTATAACGTTATGTAGCATTACGATATAACGTATAACGTTATATGGTAATACGTTATAACGTATAACGCTATGTAGCATTACGATATAACGTATAACGTTATATGGTAATACGTTATAACGTATAATGTTATGTAGCATTACGATATAAAGTATAACGTTATGTAGTATAACGATATAACGTATAACGTTATGTAGTATTGCGTTATAACGTATAACGTTATGTAGCACCACGATGTAACGTATAACGTTATGTAGCATTCCGATAAAACGTATAACGCTATATGGTAATACGTTATAACGTATAACGTTATGTAACATTATGATATAACGTATAACGTTATGTAGCATTACGATATAACGCATAACGTTATGTAGCATAACGATATAACGTATAACGTTATGTAGTATTACGTTATAACGTATAACGTTACGTAGTATTACGTTATAACGTATAACGTTATGTAGCATTACGATATAACGTATAACGTTATGTAGTATTACGTTATAACGTATAACGTTATGTAGCATTACGATATAACGTATAACGTTATGTACCATTACGATATAACGTATAACGTTATATGGTAATACGTTATAACGTATAACGTTATGTAGCATTACGATATAACGTATAACGTTATGTAGTATTACGTTATAACGTATAACGTTATGTAGCATTACGATATAACGTATAACGTTATGTACCATTACGATATAACGTATAACGTTATATGGTAATACGTTATAACGTATAACGTTATGTAGCATTACGATATAACGTATAACGTTATATGGCCATACGTTATAACGTATAACGATATAACGTATAACGTTATATGGTAATACGTTATAACGTATAACGTTATGTTGCATTACGATGTAACGTATAACGTTATGTAGCATTACGATATAACGTATAACGTTATGTAGCATTACGATGTAACGTATAACGTTATGTAGCATTACGATATAACGTATAACGTTATGTAGTATTACGTTATAACGTATAACGTTATGCAGCATTACGATGTAACGTATAACGTTATGTAGCATTACGATATAACGTATAACGTTATATGGTAACACGTTATAACGTATAACGTTATGTGTCATTACGATATAACGTATAACGTTATATGGTAATACGTTATAACGTATAATGTTATGTAGCATTACGATATAACGATATAACGTATAACGTTATGTAGTATTGCGTTATAACGTATAACGTTATGTAGCATCACGATGTAACGTATAACGTTATGTAGCATTCCGATATAACGTATAACGTTATATGGTAATACGTTATAATGTATAACGTTATGTAACATTATGATATAACGTATAACGTTATGTAGCATTACGATATAACGTATAACGTTATATGGTAATACGTTATAACGTATAATGTTATGTAGCATTACGATATAACGTATAACGTTATGTAGCATTACGATGTAACGTATAACGTTATGTAGCATTACGATATAACGTATAACGTTATATGGTAATACGTTATAACGTATAATGTTATGTAGCATTACGATATAACGTTTAACGTTATGTTGCATTACGATGTAACGTATAACGTTATGTAGTATTACGTTATAACGTATAACGTTATGTAGCATTACGATATAACGTATAACGTTATGTAGCGTTACGATATAACGTATAACGTTATATGGTAATACGTTATAACGTATAACGATATAACGTATAACGTTATATGGTAATACGTTATAACGTATAACGTTATGTAGCATTACGATGTAACGTATAACGTTATGTAGCATTACGATATAACGTATTACGTTATGTAGCATTACGATGTAACGTATAACGTTATGTAGCATTACGATATAACGTATAACGTTATATGGTAATACGTTATAACGTATAACGTTATGTAGCATTACGATGTAACGTATAACGTTATGTAGCATTACGATATAACGTATAACGTTATGTAGCATTACGATGTAACGTATAACGTTATGTAGCATTACGATATAACGTATAACGTTATATGGTAATTCGTTATAACGTATAATGTTATGTAGCTTTACGATATAACGTTTAACGTTATGTTGCATTACGATGTAACGTATAACGTTATGTAGTATTACGTTATAACGTATAACGTTATGTAGCATTACGATATAACGTATAACGTTATATGGTAATACGTTATAACGTATAACGTTATGTGACATTACGATATAACGTATAACGTTATGTAGCATATCGATATAACGTATAACGTTATGTAGCATTACGAGATAACGTATAACGTTATATGGTAATACGTTATAACGTATAAGGTTATGTAGCATTACGATATAACATATAACGTATAACGTTATGTAGTATTACGCTATAACGTATAACGTTATGTAGCATTACGATATAACGTATAACGTTATGTGGTAATACGTTATAACGTATGACGTTATGTAACATTACGATATAACGTATAACGTTATGTAGCATTACGATATAACGTATAACGATATATGGTAATACGTTATAACGTATAACGCCATGTAGCATTACGATATAACGTATAACGTTATATGGTAATACGTTATAACGTATAATGTTATGTAGCATTACGATATAACGTATAACGTTATGTAGTATTGCGTTATAACGTATAACGTTACGTAGTATTACGTTATAACGTATAACGTTAT
This sequence comes from Bombus lapidarius, assembly GCA_936014575.1. Classification (NCBI taxonomy): domain Eukaryota; kingdom Metazoa; phylum Arthropoda; class Insecta; order Hymenoptera; family Apidae; genus Bombus; species Bombus lapidarius. The sequence continues at coordinate 2,436,340 of CAKXZU010000031.1, read as the reverse complement.
GTAGCATTACGATATAACGTATAACGTTATGTAGTATTACGTTATAACGTATAACGTTATGTAGCATTACGATATAACGTATAACGTTATGTACCATTACGATGTAACGTATAACGTTATGTAGCATTACGATATAACGTATAACGTTATATGGTAATACGTTATAACGTATAACGTTATGTAGCATTACGATGTAACGTATAACGTTATGTAGCATTACGATATAACGTATAACGTTATATGGTAATACGTTATGACGTATAACGTTATGTGACATTACGATATAACGTATAACGTTATATGGTAATACGTTATAACGTATAATGTTATGTAGCATTACGATATAACGTATAACGTTTTATGGTAATACGTTATAACGTATAATGTTATGTAGCGTTACGATATAACGTATAACGTTATGTAGCATAACGATATAACGTATAACGTTATGTAGCATAACGATATAACGTATAACGTTATATAGTATTACGCTATAACGTATAACGTTATGTAGTATTACGTTATAACGTATAACGTTATGTAGCATTACGATATAACGTATAACGTTATGTAGTATTACGCTATAACGTATAACGATATGTAGCATTACGATATAACGTATAACGTTATGTAGCATTACGATATAACGTATAACGTTATGTACCATTACGATGTAACGTATAACGTTACGTAGCATTACGATATAACGAATAACGTTATGTAGTATTACGCTATAACGTATAACGTTATGTAGCATTACGATATAACGTACAACGTTATGTACCATTACGATGTAACGTATAACGTTATGTAGCATTACGATATAACGTATAACGTTATATGGTCATACGTTATAACGTATAATGTTATGTAGCATTACGATATAACGTATAACGTTATATGGTAATACGTTATAACGTATAACGTTATGTAACATTACGATATAACGTATAACGTTATGTAGCATTACGATATAACGTATAACGTTATATGGTAATACGTTATAACGTATAACGCTATGTAGCATTACGATATAACGTATAACGTTATATGGTAATACGTTATAACGTATAATGTTATGTAGCATTACGATATAAAGTATAACGTTATGTAGTATAACGATATAACGTATAACGTTATGTAGTATTGCGTTATAACGTATAACGTTATGTAGCACCACGATGTAACGTATAACGTTATGTAGCATTCCGATAAAACGTATAACGCTATATGGTAATACGTTATAACGTATAACGTTATGTAACATTATGATATAACGTATAACGTTATGTAGCATTACGATATAACGCATAACGTTATGTAGCATAACGATATAACGTATAACGTTATGTAGTATTACGTTATAACGTATAACGTTACGTAGTATTACGTTATAACGTATAACGTTATGTAGCATTACGATATAACGTATAACGTTATGTAGTATTACGTTATAACGTATAACGTTATGTAGCATTACGATATAACGTATAACGTTACGTACCATTACGATGTAACGTATAACGTTATGTAGCATTACGATATAACGTATAACGTTATATGGTAATACGTTATAACGTATAACGTTATGTAGCATTACGATATAACGTATAACGTTATATGGCCATACGTTATAACGTATAACGTTAGGTAGCATTACGATATAACGTATAACGTTATGTAGTATTACGTTATAACGTATAACGTTATGCAGCATTACGATGTAACGTATAACGTTATGTAGCATTACGATATAACGTATAACGTTATATGGTAACACGTTATAACGTATAACGTTATGTGTCATTACGATATAACGTATAACGTTATATGGTAATACGTTATAACGTATAATGTTATGTAGCATTACGATATAACGATATAACGTATAACGTATAACGTTATGTAGCATCACGATGTAACGTATAACGGTATGTAGCATTCCGATATAACGTATAACGTTATATGGTAATACGTTATAATGTATAACGTTATGTAACATTATGATATAACGTATAACGTTATGTAGCATTACGATATAACGTATAACGTTATATGGTAATACGTTATAACGAATAATGTTATGTATCATTACGATATAACGTATAACGTTATGTAGCATTACGATGTAACGTATAACGTTATGTAGCATTACGATATAACGTATAACGTTATATGGTAATACGATATAACGTATAATGTTATGTAGCATTACGATATAACGTTTAACGTTATGTTGCATTACGATGTAACGTATAACGTTATGTAGTATTACGTTATAACGTATAACGTTATGTAGCATTACGATATAACGTATAACGTTATGTAGCATTACGATATAACGTATAACGTTATATGGTAATACGTAATAACGTATAACGATATAACGTATAACGTTATATGGTAATACGTTATAACGTATAACGTTATGTAGCATTACGATGTAACGTATAACGTTATGTAGCATTACGATATAACGTATAACGTTATGTAGCATTACGATGTAACGTATAACGTTATGTAGCATTACGATATAACGTATAACGTTATATGGTAATACGTTATAACGTATAACGTTATGTAGCATTACGATGTAACGTATAACGTTATGTAGCATTACGATATAACGTATAACGTTATATGGTAATACGTTATAACGTATAACGTTATGTGACATTACGATATAACGTATAACGTTATGTAGCATATCGATATAACGTATAACGTTATGTAGCATTACGAGATAACGTATAACGTTATATGGTAATACGTTATAACGTATAAGGTTATGTAGCATTACGATATAACGTATAACGTATAACGTTATGTAGTATTACGCTATAACGTATAACGTTATGTAGCATTACGATATAACGTATAACGTTATATGGTAATACGTTATAACGTATGACGTTATGTAACATTACGATATAACGTATAACGTTATGTAGCATTACGATATAACGTATAACGATATATGGTAATACGTTATAACGTATAACGCTATGTAGCATTACGATATAACGTATAACGTTATATGGTAATACGTTATAACGTATAATGTTATGTAGCATTACGATATAACGTATAACGTTATGTAGTATAACGATATAACGTATAACGTTATGTAGTATTGCGTTATAACGAATAACGTTACGTAGTATTACATTATAACGTATAACGTTATGTAGCATTACGATATAACGTATAACGTTATATGGTAATACGTTATAACGTATAACGTTATGTGACATTACGATATAACGTATAACGTTATGAAGCATATCGACATAACGTATAACGTTATGTAGCATTACGATATAACGTATAACGTTATATGGTAATACGTTATAACTTATAACGTTATGTAGCATTACGATGTAACGTATAACGTTATGTAGCATTACGATATAACGTATAACGTTATGTAGCATTACGATGTAACGTATAACGTTATGTAGCATTACGATATAACGTATAACGTTATATGGTAATACGTTATAACGTATAACGTTATGTAGCATTACGATATAACGTATAACGTTATATGGTAATACGTTATAACGTATAATGTTATGTAGCGTTACGATATAACGTATAACGTTATGTAGCATAACGATATAACGTATAACGTTACATAGTATTACGCTATAACGTATAACGTTATGTAGTATTACGTTATAACGTATAACGTTACGTAGTATTACGTTATAACGTATAACGCTACGTAGCATTACGATATAACGAATAACGTTATGTAGTATTACGCTATAACGTATAACGTTATGTAGCATTACGATATAACGTATAACGTTATGTACCATTACGATGTAACGTATAACGTTATGTAGCATTACGATATAACGTATGACTTTATGTAGCATTACGATACAACGTATAACGATATATGGTAATACGTTATAACGTATAACGGTATGTACCATTATGATATAACGTATAACGTTATGTAGCATTACGATATAACGTATAACGTTATATGGTAATACGTTATAGCGTATAATGTTATGTAGCATTACGATATAACGTATAACGTTATGTAGCATAACGATATAACGTATAACGTTTTGTAGCGTTACGATATAACGTATAATGTTATATGGTAATACGTTATAACGTATGATGTTATGTAACATTACGATATAACGTATAACGTTATGTAGCATTACGATATATCGTATAACGTTACATAGTATTACGCTATAACGAATAACGTTATGTAGTATTACGCTATAACGTATAACGTTACGAAGCATTACGATATATCGTATAACGTTATGTAGTATAACGATATACCGTATAACGTTATGTAGCATTACGATATAACGTATAACGATATATGGTAATACGTTATAACGTATAACGTTATGTACCATTATGATATAACGTATAACGTTATGTAGCATTACGATATAACGTATAACGATATATGGTAATACGTTATAACGTATAACGTTATGTACCATTATGATATAACGTATAACGTTATGTAGCATTACGGTATAACGTATAACGTTATATGGTAATACGTTATGGCGTATAATGTTATGTAGCATTACGATATAACGTATAACGTTATGTAGCATAACGATATAACGTATAACGTTATGTAGTATAACGATATAACGTATAACGTTATGTAGTATTGCGTTATAACGAATAACGTTACGTAGTATTACGTTATAACGTATAACGTTATGTAGCATTACGATATAACGTATAACGTTATATGGTAATACGTTATAACGTATAACGTTATGTGACATTACGATATAACGTATAACGTTATGAAGCATATCGACATAACGTATAACGTTATGTAGCATTACGATATAACGTATAACGTTATGTAGTATAACGATATAACGTATAACGTTATGTAGTATTGCGTTATAACGAATAACGTTACGTAGTATTACGTTATAACGTATAACGTTATGTAGCATTACGATATAACGTATAACGTTATATGGTAATACGTTATAACGTATAATGTTATGTAGCATTACGATATAACGTATAACGTTATGTAGTATAACGATATAACGTATAACGTTATGTAGTATTGCGTTATAACGAATAACGTTACGTAGTATTACGTTATAACGTATAACGTTATGTAGCATTACGATATAACGTATAACGTTATATGGTAATACGTTATAACGTATAACGTTATGTGACATTACGATATAACGTATAACGTTATGAAGCATATCGACATAACGTATAACGTTATGTAGCATTACGATATAACGTATAACGTTATATGGTAATACATTATAACGTATAACGTTATGTAGCATTACGATGTAACGTATAACGTTATGTAGCATTACGATATAACGTATAACGTTATGTAGCATTACGATGTAACGTATAACGTTATGTAGCATTACGATATAACGTATAACGTTATATGGTAATACGTTATAACGTATAACGTTATGTAGCATTACGATATAACGTATAACGTTATATGGTAATACGTTATAACATATAATGTTATGTAGCGTTACGATATAACGTATAACGTTATGTAGCATAACGATATAACGTATAACGTTACATAGTATTACGCTATAACGTATAACGTTATGTAGTATTACGTTATAACGTATAACGTTACGTAGTATTACGTTATAACGTATAACGCTACGTAGCATTACGATATAACGAATAACGTTATGTAGTATTACGCTATAACGTATAACGTTATGTAGCATTACGATATAACGTATAACGTTATGTAGCATTACGATACAACGTATAACGATATATGGTAATACGTTATAACGTATAACGGTATGTACCATTATGATATAACGTATAACGTTATGTAGCATTACGATATAACGTATAACGTTATATGGTAATACGTTATAGCGTATAATGTTATGTAGCATTACGATATAACGTATAACGTTATGTAGCATAACGATATAACGTATAACGTTTTGTAGCGTTACGATATAACGTATAATGTTATATGGTAATACGTTATAACGTATGACGTTATGTAACATTACGATATAACGTATAACGTTATGTAGCATTACGATATATCGTATAACGTTACATAGTATTACGCTATAACGTATAACGTTATGTAGTATTACGTTATAACGTATAACGTTACGTAGTATTACTTTATAACGTATAACGTTACGCAGCATTACGATATAACGAATAACGTTATGTAGTATTACGCTATAACGTATAACGTTATGAAGCATTACGATATATCGTATAACGTTATGTAGTATAACGATATACCGTATAACGTTATGTAGCATTACGATATAACGTATAACGATATATGGTAATACGTTATAACGTATAACGTTATGTACCATTATGATATAACGTATAACGTTATGTAGCATTACGGTATAACGTATAACGTTATATGGTAATACGTTATGGCGTATAATGTTATGTAGCATTACGATATAACGTATAACGTTATGTAGCATAACGATATAACGTATAACGTTATGTAGCATTACCATATAACGTATAACGTTATATGGTAATACGTTATAACGTATAACGTTATGTGACATTACGATATAACGTATAACGTTATGAAGCATATCGACATAACGTATAACGTTATGTAGCATTACGATATAACGTATAACGTTATATGGTAATACGTTATAACGTATAACGTTATGTAGCATTACGATGTAACGTATAATGTTATGTAGCATTACGATATAACGTTTAACGTTATGTTGCATTACGATGTAACGTATAACGTTATGTAGTATTACGTTATAACGTATAACGTTATGTAGCGTTACGGTATAACGTATAACGTTATATGGTAATACGTTATAACGTATAACGTTATGTAGCATTACGATATAACGTATAACGTTATGTAGCATTACGATGTAACGTATAACGTTATGTAGCATTACGATATAACGTATAACGTTATATGGTAATACGTTATAACGTATAATGTTATGTAGCATTACGATATAACGTATAACGTTATATGGTAATACGTTATAGCGTATAATGTTATGTAGCATTACGATATAACGTATAACGTTATGTAGCATAACGATATAACGTATAACGTTATGTAGTATAACGATATAACGTATAACGTTATGTAGTATTGCGTTATAACGAATAACGTTACGTAGTATTACGTTATAACGTATAACGTTATGTAGCATAACGATATAACGTATAACGTTACATAGTATTACGCTATAACGTATAACGTTATGTAGTATTACGTTATAACGTATAACGTTACGTAGTATTTCGTTATAACGTATAACGCTACGTAGCATTACGATATAACGAATAACGTTATGTAGTATTACGCTATAACGTATAACGTTATGTAGCATTACGATATAACGTATAACGTTATGTACCATTACGATGTAACGTATAACGTTATGTAGCATTACGATATAACGTATGACTTTATGTAGCATTACGATACAACGTATAACGATATATGGTAATACGTTATAACGTATAACGGTATGTACCATTATGATATAACGTATAACGTTATGTAGCATTACGATATAACGTATAACGTTATATGGTAATACGTTATAGCGTATAATGTTATGTAGCATTACGATATAACGTATAACGTTATGTAGCATAACGATATAACGTATAACGTTTTGTAGCGTTACGATATAACGTATAATGTTATATGGTAATACGTTATAACGTATGATGTTATGTAACATTACGATATAACGTATAACGTTATGTAGCATTACGATATATCGTATAACGTTACATAGTATTACGCTATAACGAATAACGTTATGTAGTATTACGCTATAACGTATAACGTTACGAAGCATTACGATATATCGTATAACGTTATGTAGTATAACGATATACCGTATAACGTTATGTAGCATTACGATATAACGTATAACGATATATGGTAATACGTTATAACGTATAACGTTATGTACCATTATGATATAACGTATAACGTTATGTAGCATTACGATATAACGTATAACGATATATGGTAATACGTTATAACGTATAACGTTATGTACCATTATGATATAACGTATAACGTTATGTAGCATTACGGTATAACGTATAACGTTATATGGTAATACGTTATGGCGTATAATGTTATGTAGCATTACGATATAACGTATAACGTTATGTAGCATAACGATATAACGTATAACGTTATGTAGTATAACGATATAACGTATAACGTTATGTAGTATTGCGTTATAACGAATAACGTTACGTAGTATTACGTTATAACGTATAACGTTATGTAGCATTACGATATAACGTATAACGTTATATGGTAATACGTTATAACGTATAACGTTATGTGACATTACGATATAACGTATAACGTTATGAAGCATATCGACATAACGTATAACGTTATGTAGCATTACGATATAACGTATAACGTTATGTAGTATAACGATATAACGTATAACGTTATGTAGTATTGCGTTATAACGAATAACGTTACGTAGTATTACGTTATAACGTATAACGTTATGTAGCATTACGATATAACGTATAACGTTATATGGTAATACGTTATAACGTATAATGTTATGTAGCATTACGATATAACGTATAACGTTATGTAGTATAACGATATAACGTATAACGTTATGTAGTATTGCGTTATAACGAATAACGTTACGTAGTATTACGTTATAACGTATAACGTTATGTAGCATTACGATATAACGTATAACGTTATATGGTAATACGTTATAACGTATAACGTTATGTGACATTACGATATAACGTATAACGTTATGAAGCATATCGACATAACGTATAACGTTATGTAGCATTACGATATAACGTATAACGTTATATGGTAATACATTATAACGTATAACGTTATGTAGCATTACGATGTAACGTATAACGTTATGTAGCATTACGATATAACGTATAACGTTATGTAGCATTACGATGTAACGTATAACGTTATGTAGCATTACGATATAACGTATAACGTTATATGGTAATACGTTATAACGTATAACGTTATGTAGCATTACGATATAACGTATAACGTTATATGGTAATACGTTATAACATATAATGTTATGTAGCGTTACGATATAACGTATAACGTTATGTAGCATAACGATATAACGTATAACGTTACATAGTATTACGCTATAACGTATAACGTTATGTAGTATTACGTTATAACGTATAACGTTACGTAGTATTACGTTATAACGTATAACGCTACGTAGCATTACGATATAACGAATAACGTTATGTAGTATTACGCTATAACGTATAACGTTATGTAGCATTACGATATAACGTATAACGTTATGTACCATTACGATGTAACGTATAACGTTATGTAGCATTACGATATAACGTATAACGTTATGTAGCATTACGATACAACGTATAACGATATATGGTAATACGTTATAACGTATAACGGTATGTACCATTATGATATAACGTATAACGTTATGTAGCATTACGATATAACGTATAACGTTATATGGTAATACGTTATAGCGTATAATGTTATGTAGCATTACGATATAACGTATAACGTTATGTAGCATAACGATATAACGTATAACGTTTTGTAGCGTTACGATATAACGTATAATGTTATATGGTAATACGTTATAACGTATGACGTTATGTAACATTACGATATAACGTATAACGTTATGTAGCATTACGATATATCGTATAACGTTACATAGTATTACGCTATAACGTATAACGTTATGTAGTATTACGTTATAACGTATAACGTTACGTAGTATTACTTTATAACGTATAACGTTACGCAGCATTACGATATAACGAATAACGTTATGTAGTATTACGCTATAACGTATAACGTTATGAAGCATTACGATATATCGTATAACGTTATGTAGTATAACGATATACCGTATAACGTTATGTAGCATTACGATATAACGTATAACGATATATGGTAATACGTTATAACGTATAACGTTATGTACCATTATGATATAACGTATAACGTTATGTAGCATTACGGTATAACGTATAACGTTATATGGTAATACGTTATGGCGTATAATGTTATGTAGCATTACGATATAACGTATAACGTTATGTAGCATAACGATATAACGTATAACGTTATGTAGCATTACCATATAACGTATAACGTTATATGGTAATACGTTATAACGTATAACGTTATGTGACATTACGATATAACGTATAACGTTATGAAGCATATCGACATAACGTATAACGTTATGTAGCATTACGATATAACGTATAACGTTATATGGTAATACGTTATAACGTATAACGTTATGTAGCATTACGATGTAACGTATAATGTTATGTAGCATTACGATATAACGTTTAACGTTATGTTGCATTACGATGTAACGTATAACGTTATGTAGTATTACGTTATAACGTATAACGTTATGTAGCGTTACGGTATAACGTATAACGTTATATGGTAATACGTTATAACGTATAACGTTATGTAGCATTACGATATAACGTATAACGTTATGTAGCATTACGATGTAACGTATAACGTTATGTAGCATTACGATATAACGTATAACGTTATATGGTAATACGTTATAACGTATAATGTTATGTAGCATTACGATATAACGTATAACGTTATATGGTAATACGTTATAGCGTATAATGTTATGTAGCATTACGATATAACGTATAACGTTATGTAGCATAACGATATAACGTATAACGTTATGTAGTATAACGATATAACGTATAACGTTATGTAGCATTACGATATAACGTATAACGTTATATGGTAATACGTTATAACGTATAACGTTATGTAGCATTACGATGTAACGTATAACGTTATGTAGCATTACGATATAACGTATAACGTTATGTAGCATTACGATGTAACGTATAACGTTATGTAGCATTACGATATAACGTATAACGTTATATGGTAATACGTTATAACGTATAACGTTATGTAGCATTACGATGTAACGTATAACGTTATGTAGCATTACGATATAACGTATAACGTTATGTAGCATTACGATGTAACGTATAACGTTATGTAGCATTACGATATAACGTATAACGTTATATGGTAATACGTTATAACGTATAATGTTATGTAGCATTACGATATAACGTTTAACGTTATGTTGCATTACGATGTAACGTATAACGTTATGTAGTATTACGTTATAACGTATAACGTTATGTAGCGTTACGGTATAACGTATAACGTTATATGGTAATACGTTATAACGTATAACTTTATGTGACATTACGATATAACGTATAACGTTATGTAGCATTACGAGATAACGTATAACGTTATATGGTAATACGTTATAACGTATAAGGTTATGTAGCATTACGATATAACGTATAACGTATAACGTTATGTAGTATTACGCTATAACGTATAACGTAATGTAGCATTACGATATAACGTATAACGTTATATGGTAATACGTTATAACGTATGACGTTATGTAACATTACGATATAACGTATAACGTTATGTAGCATTACGATATAACGTATAACGATATATGGTAATACGTTATAACGTATAACGCTATGTAGCATTACGATATAACGTATAACGTTATATGGTAATACGTTATAACGTATAATGTTATGTAGCATTACGATATAACGTATAACGTTATGTAGTATAACGATATAACGTATAACGTTATGTAGTATTGCGTTATAACGAATAACGTTACGTAGTATTACGTTATAACGTATAACGTTACGTAGAATTACGTTATAACGTATAACGTTATATGGTAATACGTTATAACGTATAACGTTATGTGACATTACGATATAACGTATAACGTTATGAAGCATATCGACATAACGTATAACGTTATGTAGCATTACGATATAACGTATAACGTTATATGGTAATACGTTATAACGTATAACGATATAACGTATAACGTTATGTGGTAATACGTTATAACGTATAACGTTATGTAGCATTACGATGTAACGTATAACGTTATGTAGCATTACGATATAACGTATAACGTTATGTAGCATTACGATGTAACGTATAACGTTATGTAGCATTACGATATAACGTATAACGTTATATGGTAATACGTTATAACGTATAACGTTATGTAGCATTACGATGTAACGTATAACGTTATGTAGCATTACGATATAACGTATAACGTTATGTAGCATTACGATGTAACGTATAACGTTATGTAGCATTACGATATAACGTATAACGTTATATGGTAATACGTTATAACGTATAATATTATGTAGCATTACGATATAACGTTTAACGTTATGTTGCATTACGATGTAACGTATAACGTTATGTAGTATTACGTTATAACGTATAACGTTATGTAGCATTACGATATAACGTATAACGTATAACGTTATGTAGTATTACGCTATAACGTATAACGTTATGTAGCATTACGATATAACGTATAACGTTATATGGTAATACGTTATAACGTATGACGTTATGTAACATTACGATATAACGTATAACGTTATGTAGCATTACGATATAACGTATAACGATATATGGTAATACGTTATAACGTATAACGCTATGTAGCATTACGATATAACGTATAACGTTATATGGTAATACGTTATAACGTATAATGTTATGTAGCATTACGATATAACGTATAACGTTATGTAGTATAACGATATAACGTATAACGTTATGTAGTATTGCGTTATAACGAATAACGTTACGTAGGATTACGTTATAACGTATAACGTTATGTAGCATTACGATATAACGTATAACGTTATATGGTAATACGTTATAACGTATAACGTTATGTGACATTACGATATAACGTATAACGTTATGAAGCATATCGACATAACGTATAACGTTATGTAGCATTACGATATAACGTATAACGTTATATGGTAATACGTTATAACTTATAACGTTATGTAGCATTACGATGTAACGTATAACGTTATGTAGCATTACGATATAACGTATAACGTTATGTAGCATTACGATGTAACGTATAACGTTATGTAGCATTACGATATAACGTATAACGTTATATGGTAATACGTTATAACGTATAACGTTATGTAGCATTACGATATAACGTATAACGTTATATGGTAATACGTTATAACGTATAATGTTATGTAGCGTTACGATATAACGTATAACGTTATGTAGCATAACGATATAACGTATAACGTTACATAGTATTACGCTATAACGTATAACGTTATGTAGTATTACGTTATAACGTATAACGTTACGTAGTATTACGTTATAACGTATAACGCTACGTAGCATTACGATATAACGAATAACGTTATGTAGTATTACGCTATAACGTATAACGTTATGTAGCATTACGATATAACGTATAACGTTATGTACCATTACGATGTAACGTATAACGTTATGTAGCATTACGATATAACGTATGACTTTATGTAGCATTACGATACAACGTATAACGATATATGGTAATACGTTATAACGTATAACGGTATGTACCATTATGATATAACGTATAACGTTATGTAGCATTACGATATAACGTATAACGTTATATGGTAATACGTTATAGCGTATAATGTTATGTAGCATTACGATATAACGTATAACGTTATGTAGCATAACGATATAACGTATAACGTTTTGTAGCGTTACGATATAACGTATAATGTTATATGGTAATACGTTATAACGTATGACGTTATGTAACATTACGATATAACGTATAACGTTATGTAGCATTACGATATATCGTATAACGTTACATAGTATTACGCTATAACGTATAACGTTATGTAGTATTACGTTATAACGTATAACGTTACGTAGTATTACTTTATAACGTATAACGTTACGCAGCATTACGATATAACGAATAACGTTATGTAGTATTACGCTATAACGTATAACGTTATGAAGCATTACGATATATCGTATAACGTTATGTAGTATAACGATATACCGTATAACGTTATGTAGCATTACGATATAACGTATAACGATATATGGTAATACGTTATAACGTATAACGTTATGTACCATTATGATATAACGTATAACGTTATGTAGCATTACGATATAACGTATAACGATATATGGTAATACGTTATAACGTATAACGTTATGTACCATTATGATATAACGTATAACGTTATGTAGCATTACGGTATAACGTATAACGTTATATGGTAATACGTTATGGCGTATAATGTTATGTAGCATTACGATATAACGTATAACGTTATGTAGCATAACGATATAACGTATAACGTTATGTAGTATAACGATATAACGTATAACGTTATGTAGTATTGCGTTATAACGAATAACGTTACGTAGTATTACGTTATAACGTATAACGTTATGTAGCATTACGATATAACGTATAACGTTATATGGTAATACGTTATAACGTATAACGTTATGTGACATTACGATATAACGTATAACGTTATGAAGCATATCGACATAACGTATAACGTTATGTAGCATTACGATATAACGTATAACGTTATGTAGTATAACGATATAACGTATAACGTTATGTAGTATTGCGTTATAACGAATAACGTTACGTAGTATTACGTTATAACGTATAACGTTATGTAGCATTACGATATAACGTATAACGTTATATGGTAATACGTTATAACGTATAATGTTATGTAGCATTACGATATAACGTATAAAGTTATGTAGTATAACGATATAACGTATAACGTTATGTAGTATTGCGTTATAACGAATAACGTTACGTAGTATTACGTTATAACGTATAACGTTATGTAGCATTACGATATAACGTATAACGTTATATGGTAATACGTTATAACGTATAACGTTATGTGACATTACGATATAACGTATAACGTTATGAAGCATATCGACATAACGTATAACGTTATGTAGCATTACGATATAACGTATAACGTTATATGGTAATACATTATAACGTATAACGTTATGTAGCATTACGATGTAACGTATAACGTTATGTAGCATTACGATGTAACGTATAACGTTATGTAGCATTACGATATAACGTATAACGTTATGTAGCATTACGATGTAACGTATAACGTTATGTAGCATTACGATATAACGTATAACGTTATATGGTAATACGTTATAACGTATAACGTTATGTAGCATTACGATATAACGTATAACGTTATATGGTAATACGTTATAACATATAATGTTATGTAGCGTTACGATATAACGTATAACGTTATGTAGCATAACGATATAACGTATAACGTTACATAGTATTACGCTATAACGTATAACGTTATGTAGTATTACGTTATAACGTATAACGTTACGTAGTATTACGTTATAACGTATAACGCTACGTAGCATTACGATATAACGAATAACGTTATGTAGTATTACGCTATAACGTATAACGTTATGTAGCATTACGATATAACGTATAACGTTATGTACCATTACGATGTAACGTATAACGTTATGTAGCATTACGATATAACGAATAACGTTATGTAGTATTACGCTATAACGTATAACGTTATGAAGCATTACGATATATCGTATAACGTTATGTAGTATAACGATATACCGTATAACGTTATGTAGCATTACGATATAACGTATAACGTTATGTAGCATTACGATGTAACGTATAACGTTATGTAGCATTACGATATAACGTATAACGTTATATGGTAATACGTTATAACGTATAACGTTATGTAGCATTACGATATAACGTATAACGTTATATGGTAATACGTTATAACGTATGACGTTATGTAACATTACGATATAACGTATAACGTTATGTAGCATTACGATATATCGTATAACGTTACATAGTATTACGCTATAACGTATAACGTTATGTAGTATTACGTTATAACGTATAACGTTACGTAGTATTACTTTATAACGTATAACGTTACGCAGCATTACGATATAACGAATAACGTTATGTAGTATTACGCTATAACGTATAACGTTATGAAGCATTACGATATATCGTATAACGTTATGTAGTATAACGATATACCGTATAACGTTATGTAGCATTACGATATAACGTATAACGTTATGTAGCATTACGATGTAACGTATAACGTTATGTAGCATTACGATATAACGTATAACGTTATATGGTAATACGTTATAACGTATAACGTTATGTAGCATTACGATATAACGTATAACGTTATATGGTAATACGTTATAACATATAATGTTATGTAGCGTTACGATATAACGTATAACGTTATGTAGCATAACGATATAACGTATAACGTTACATAGTATTACGCTATAACGTATAACGTTATGTAGTATTACGTTATAACGTATAACGTTACGTAGTATTACGTTATAACGTATAACGCTACGTAGCATTACGATATAACGAATAACGTTATGTAGTATTACGCTATAACGTATAACGTTATGTAGCATTACGATATAACGTATAACGTTATGTACCATTACGATGTAACGTATAACGTTATGTAGCATTACGATATAACGTATAACGTTATGTAGCATTACGATACAACGTATAACGATATATGGTAATACGTTATAACGTATAACGGTATGTACCATTATGATATAACGTATAACGTTATGTAGCATTACGATATAACGTATAACGTTATATGGTAATACGTTATAGCGTATAATGTTATGTAGCATTACGATATAACGTATAACGTTATGTAGCATAACGATATAACGTATAACGTTTTGTAGCGTTACGATATAACGTATAATGTTATATGGTAATACGTTATAACGTATGACGTTATGTAACATTACGATATAACGTATAACGTTATGTAGCATTACGATATATCGTATAACGTTACATAGTATTACGCTATAACGTATAACGTTATGTAGTATTACGTTATAACGTATAACGTTACGTAGTATTACTTTATAACGTATAACGTTACGCAGCATTACGATATAACGAATAACGTTATGTAGTATTACGCTATAACGTATAACGTTATGAAGCATTACGATATATCGTATAACGTTATGTAGTATAACGATATACCGTATAACGTTATGTAGCATTACGATATAACGTATAACGATATATGGTAATACGTTATAACGTATAACGTTATGTACCATTATGATATAACGTATAACGTTATGTAGCATTACGGTATAACGTATAACGTTACATGGTAATACGTTATGGCGTATAATGTTATGTAGCATTACGATATAACGTATAACGTTATGTAGCATAACGATATAACGTATAACGTTATGTAGCATTACCATATAACGTATAACGTTATATGGTAATACGTTATAACGTATAACGTTATGTGACATTACGATATAACGTATAACGTTATGAAGCATATCGACATAACGTATAACGTTATGTAGCATTACGATATAACGTATAACGTTATATGGTAATACGATATAACGTATAACGTTATGTAGCATTACGATGTAACGTATAACGTTATGTAGCATTACCATATAACGTATAACGTTATGTAGCATTACGATGTAACGTATAACGTTATATGGTAATACGTTATAACGTATAACGTTATGTAGCATTACGATGTAACGTATAACGTTATGTAGCATTACGATGTAACGTATAACGTTATGTAGCATTACGATATAACGTATAACGTTATGTAGCATTACGATGTAACGTATAACGTTATGAAGCATATCGACATAACGTATAACGTTATGTAGCATTACGATATAACGTATAACGTTATATGGTATTACGTTATAACGTATAACGTTATGTAGCATTACGATGTAACGTATAACGTTATGTAGCATTACGATATAACGTATAACGTTATGTAGCATTACGATGTAACGTATAACGTTATGTAGCATTACGATATAACGTATAACGTTATATGGTAATACGTTATAACGTATAACGTTATGTAGCATTACGATGTAACGTATAACGTTATGTAGCATTACGATATAACGTATAACGTTATGTAGCATTACGATATAACGTATAACGTTATGTAGCATTACGATGTAACGTATAACGTTATGTAGCATTACGATATAACGTATAACGTTATATGGTAATACGTTATAACGTATAATGTTATGTAGCAATACGATATAACGTTTAACGTTATGTTGCATTACGATGTAACGTATAACGTTATGTAGTATTACGTTATAACGTATAACGTTATGTAGCGTTACGGTATAACGTATAACGTTATATGGTAATACGTTATAACGTATAACGTTATGTGACATTACGATATAACGTATAACGTTATGTAGCATATCGATATAACGTATAACGTTATGTAGCATTACGAGATAACGTATAACGTTATATGGTAATACGTTATAACGTATAAGGTTATGTAGCATTACGATATAACGTATAACGTATAACGTTATGTAGTATTACGCTATAACGTATAACGTTATGTAGCATTACGATATAACGTATAACGTTATATGGTAATACGTTATAACGTATGACGTTATGTAACATTACGATATAACGTATAACGTTATGTAGCATTACGATATAACGTATAACGTTATGTAGCATTACGGTATAACGTATAACGTTATATGGTAATACGTTATGGCGTATAATGTTATGTAGCATTACGATATAACGTATAACGTTATGTAGCATAACGATATAACGTATAACGTTATGTAGTATAACGATATAACGTATAACGTTATGTAGTATTGCGTTATAACGAATAACGTTACGTAGTATTACGTTATAACGTATAACGTTACGTAGAATTACGTTATAACGTATAACGTTATATGGTAATACGTTATAACGTATAACGTTATGTGACATTACGATATAACGTATAACGTTATGAAGCATATCGACATAACGTATAACGTTATGTAGCATTACGATATAACGTATAACGTTATATGGTAATACGTTATAACGTATAATGTTATGAAGCATTACGATATATCGTATAACGTTATGTAGCATTACGATGTAACGTATAACGTTATGTAGCATTACGATATAACGTATAACGTTATATGGTAATACGTTATAACGTATAACGTTATGTAACATTACGATATAACGTATAACGTTATATGGTAATACGTTATAACGTATAATGTTATGTAGCGTTACGATATAACGTATAACGTTATGTAGCATAACGATATAACGTATAACGTTACATAGTATTACGCTATAACGTATAACGTTATGTAGTATTACGTTATAACGTATAACGTTACGTAGTATTACGTTATAACGTATAACGCTACGTAGCATTACGATATAACGAATAACGTTATGTAGTATTACGCTATAACGTATAACGTTATGTAGCATTACGATATAACGTATAACGTTATGTACCATTACGATGTAACGTATAACGTTATGTAGCATTACGATATAACGTATAACGTTATGTAGCATTACGATACAACGTATAACGATATATGGTAATACGTTATAACGTATAACGGTATGTACCATTATGATATAACGTATAACGTTATGTAGCATTACGATATAACGTATAACGTTATATGGTAATACGTTATAGCGTATAATGTTATGTAGCATTACGATATAACGTATAACGTTATGTAGCATAACGATATAACGTATAACGTTTTGTAGCGTTACGATATAACGTATAATGTTATATGGTAATACGTTATAACGTATGACGTTATGTAACATTACGATATAACGTATAACGTTATGTAGCATTACGATATATCGTATAACGTTACATAGTATTACGCTATAACGTATAACGTTATGTAGTATTACGTTATAACGTATAACGTTACGTAGTATTACTTTATAACGTATAACGTTACGCAGCATTACGATATAACGAATAACGTTATGTAGTATTACGCTATAACGTATAACGTTATGAAGCATTACGATATATCGTATAACGTTATGTAGTATAACGATATACCGTATAACGTTATGTAGCATTACGATATAACGTACAACGATATATGGTAATACGTTATAACGTATAACGTTATGTACCATTATGATATAACGTATAACGTTATGTAGCATTACGGTATAACGTATAACGTTATATGGTAATACGTTATGGCGTATAATGTTATGTAGCATTACGATATAACGTATAACGTTATGTAGCATAACGATATAACGTATAACGTTATGTAGTATAACGATATAACGTATAACGTTATGTAGTATTGCGTTATAACGAATAACGTTACGTAGTATTACGTTATAACGTATAACGTTATGTAGCATTACGATATAACGTATAACGTTATATGGTAATACGTTATAACGTATAACGTTATGTGACATTACGATATAACGTATAACGTTATGAAGCATATCGACATAACGTATAACGTTATGTAGCATTACGATATACCGTATAACGTTATATGGTAATACGTTATAACGTATAACGTTATGTAGCATTACGATGTAACGTATAACGTTATGTAGCATTACGATATAACGTATAACGTTATGTAGCATTACGATGTAACGTATAACGTTATGTAGCATTACGATATAACGTATAACGTTATATGGTAATACGTTATAACGTATAACGTTATGTAGCATTACGATGTAACGTATAACGTTATGTAGCATTACGATATAACGTATAACGTTATGTAGCATTACGATGTAACGTATAACGTTATGTAGCATTACGATATAACGTATAACGTTATATGGTAATACGTTATAACGTATAATGTTATGTAGCATTACGATATAACGTATAACGTTATATGGTAATACGTTATAGCGTATAATGTTATGTAGCATTACGATATAACGTATAACGTTATGTAGCATAACGATATAACGTATAACGTTATGTAGTATAACGATATAACGTATAACGTTATGTAGTATTGCGTTATAACGAATAACGTTACGTAGTATTACGTTATAACGTATAACGTTATGTAGCATTACGATATAACGTATAACGTTATATGGTAATACGTTATAACGTATAACGTTATGTGACATTACGATATAACGTATAACGTTATGAAGCATATCGACATAACGTATAACGTTATGTAGCATTACGATATAACGTATAACGTTATATGGTAATACGTTATAACGTATAACGTTATGTAGCATTACGATATAACGTATAACGTTGTGTAGCATTACGATGTAACGTATAACGTTATGTAGCATTACGATATAACGTATAACGTTATATGGTAATACGTTATAACGTATAATGTTATATGGTAATACGTTATAACGTATAACGTTATGTGACATTACGATATAACGTATAACGTTATGTAGCATATCGATATAACGTATAACGTTATGTAGCATTACGAGATAACGTATAACGTTATATGGTAATACGTTATAACGTATAAGGTTATGTAGCATTACGATATAACGTATAACGTATAACGTTATGTAGTATTACGCTATAACGTATAACGTTATGTAGCATTACGATATAACGTATAACGTTATATGGTAATACGTTATAACGTATGACGTTATGTAATATTACGATATAACGTATAACGTTATGTAGCATTACGATATAACGTATAACGATATATGGTAATACGTTATAACGTATAACGCTATGTAGCATTACGATATAACGTATAACGTTATATGGTAATACGTTATAACGTATAATGTTATGTAGCATTACGATATAACGTATAACGTTATGTAGTATAACGATATAACGTATAACGTTATGTAGTATTGCGTTATAACGAATAACGTTACGTAGTATTACGTTATAACGTATAACGTTACGTAGAATTACGTTATAACGTATAACGTTATATGGTAATACGTTATAACGTATAACGTTATGTGACATTACGATATAACGTATAACGTTATGAAGCATATCGACATAACGTATAACGTTATGTAGCATTACGATATAACGTATAACGTTATATGGTAATACGTTATAACGTATAACGTTATGTAGCATTACGATATAACGTATAACGTTGTGTAGCATTACGATGTAACGTATAACGTTATGTAGCATTACGATATAACGTATAACGTTATATGGTAATACGTTATAACGTATAATGTTATGTAGCATTACGATATAACGTTTAACGTTATGTTGCATTACGATGTAACGTATAACGTTATGTAGTATTACGTTATAACGTATAACGTTATGTAGCATTACGATATAACGTATAACGTTATATGGTAATACGTTATAACGTATAACGTTATGTGACATTACGATATAACGTATAACGTTATGTAGCATATCGATATAACGTATAACGTTATGTAGCATTACGAGATAACGTATAACGTTATATGGTAATACGTTATAACGTATAAGGTTATGTAGCATTACGATATAACGTATAACGTATAACGTTATGTAGTATTACGCTATAACGTATAACGTTATGTAGCATTACGATATAACGTATAACGTTATATGGTAATACGTTATAACGTATGACGTTATGTAATATTACGATATAACGTATAACGTTATGTAGCATTACGATATAACGTATAACGATATATGGTAATACGTTATAACGTATAACGCTATGTAGCATTACGATATAACGTATAACGTTATATGGTAATACGTTATAACGTATAATGTTATGTAGCATTACGATATAACGTATAACGTTATGTAGTATAACGATATAACGTATAACGTTATGTAGTATTGCGTTATAACGAATAACGTTACGTAGTATTACGTTATAACGTATAACGTTACGTAGAATTACGTTATAACGTATAACGTTATATGGTAATACGTTATAACGTATAACGTTATGTGACATTACGATATAACGTATAACGTTATGAAGCATATCGACATAACGTATAACGTTATGTAGCATTACGATATAACGTATAACGTTATATGGTAATACGTTATAACGTATAACGTTATGTAGCATTACGATGTAACGTATAACGTTATGTAGCATTACGATATAACGTATAACGTTATGTAGCATTACGATGTAACGTATAACGTTATGTAGCATTACGATATAACGTATAACGTTATATGGTAATACGTTATAACGTATAACGTTATGTAGCATTACGATATAACGTATAACGTTATATGGTAATACGTTATAACGTATAATGTTATGAAGCATTACGATATATCGTATAACGTTATGTAGTATAACGATATACCGTATAACGTTATGTAGCATTACGATATAACGTATAACGATATATGGTAATACGTTATAACGTATAACGTTATGTACCATTATGATATAACGTATAACATTATGTAGCATTACGATATAACGTATAACGTTATATGGTAATACGTTATAGCGTATAATGTTATGTAGCATTACGATATAACGTATAACGTTATGTAGCATAACGATATAACGTATAACGTTATGTAGCATTACGATATAACGTATAACGTTATATGGTAATACGTTATAACGTATGACGTTATGTAACATTACGATATAACGTATAACGTTATGTAGCATTACGATATAACGTATAACGATATATGGTAATACGTTATAACGTATAACGCTGTGTAGCATTACGATATAACGTATAACGTTATATGGTAATACGTTATAACGTATAATGTTATGTAGCGTTACGATATAACGTATAACGTTATGTAGCATAACGATATAACGTATAACGTTACATAGTATTACGCTATAACGGATAACGATATGTAGTATTACGTTATAACGTATAACGTTACGTAGTATTACGTTATAACGTATAACGCTACGTAGCATTACGATATAACGTATAACGTTACGTAGCATTACGATATAACGAATAACGTTATGTAGTATTACGCTATAACGTATAACGTTATGAAGCATTACGATATATCGTATAACGTTATGTAGTATAACGATATACCGTATAACGTTATGTAGCATTACGATATAACATATAACGATATATGGTAATACGTTATAACGTATAACGTTATGTACCATTATGATATAACGTATAACGTTATGTAGCATTACGATATAACGTATAACGTTATATGGTAATACGTTATAGCGTATAACGTTATGTTGCATTACGATATAACGTATAACGTTATATGGTAATACGTTATAACGTATAACGTTATGTAGCATTACGATATAACGTATAACGTTATATGGTAATACGTTATAACGTATAATGTTATGAAGCATTACGATATATCGTATAACGTTATGTAGTATAACGATATAACGTATAACGTTATGTAGCATTACGATATAACGTATAACGTTATATGGTAATACGTTATAGCGTATAATGTTATGTAGCATTACGATATAACGTATAACGTTATGTTGCATTACGATATAACGTATAACGTTATGTAGCATAACGATATAACGTATAACGTTTTGTAGCATTACGATATAACGTATAATGTTATATGGTAATACGTTATAACGCATGACGTTATGTAACATTACGATATAACGTATAACGTTATGTAGCATTACGATATAACGTATAACGATATGTAGCATAACGATATAACGTATAACGTTATGTAGCATTACGATATAACGTATAACGTTATATGGTAATACGTTATAGCGTATAATGTTATGTAGCATTACGATATAACGTATAACGTTATGTAGCATAACGATATAACGTATAACGTTATGTAGTATAACGATATAACGTATAACGTTATGTAGTATTGCGTTATAACGAATAACGTTACGTAGTATTACGTTATAACGTATAACGTTATGTAGCATTACGATATAACGTATAACGTTATATGGTAATACGTTATAACGTATAACGTTATGTGACATTACGATATAACGTATAACGTTATGAAGCATATCGACATAACGTATAACGTTATGTAGCATTACGATATAACGTATAACGTTATATGGTAATACGTTATAACGTATAATGTTATGTAGCATTACGATATAACGTTTAACGTTATGTTGCATTACGATGTAACGTATAACGTTATGTAGTATTACGTTATAACGTATAACGTTATGTAGCATTACGATATAACGTATAACGTTATATGGTAATACGTTATAACGTATAACGTTATGTGACATTACGATATAACGTATAACGTTATGTAGCATATCGATATAACGTATAACGTTATGTAGCATTACGAGATAACGTATAACGTTATATGGTAATACGTTATAACGTATAACGTTATGTAGCATTACGATATAACGTATAACGTTATATGGTAATACGTTATAACGTATGACGTTATGTAACATTACGATATAACGTATAACGTTATGTAGCATTACGATATAACGTATAACGATATATGGTAATACGTTATAACGTATAACGCTATGTAGCATTACGATATAACGTATAACGTTATATGGTAATACGTTATAACGTATAATGTTATGTAGCATTACGATATAACGTATAACGTTATGTAGTATAACGATATAACGTATAACGTTATGTAGTATTGCGTTATAACGAATAACGTTACGTAGTATTACGTTATAACGTATAACGTTACGTAGAATTACGTTATAACGTATAACGTTATATGGTAATACGTTATAACGTATAACGTTATGTGACATTACGATATAACGTATAACGTTATGAAGAATATCGACATAACGTATAACGTTATGTAGCAATACGATATAACGTATAACGTTATACGGTAATACGTTATAACGTATAACGTTATGTAGCATTACGATGTAACGTATAACGTTATGTAGCATTACGATATAACGTATAACGTTATGTAGCATTACGATGTAACGTATAACGTTATGTAGCATTACGATATAACGTATAACGTTATATGGTAATACGTTATAACGTATAACGTTATGTAGCATTACGATATAACGTATAACGTTATATGGTAATACGTTATAACGTATAATGTTATGAAGCATTATGATATATCGTATAACGTTATGTAGTATAACGATATACCGTATAACGTTATGTAGCATTACGATATAACGTATAACGATATATGGTAATACGTTATAACGTATAACGTTATGTACCATTATGATATAACGTATAACATTATGTAGCATTACGATATAACGTATAACGTTATATGGTAATACGTTATAGCGTATAATGTTATGTAGCATTACGATATAACGTATAACGTTATGTAGCATAACGATATAACGTATAACGTTATGTAGCATTTCGATATAACGTATAACGTTATATGGTAATACGTTATAACGTATGACGTTATGTAACATTACGATATAACGTATAACGTTATGTAGCATTACGATATAACGTATAACGATATATGGTAATACGTTATAACGTATAACGCTGTGTAGCATTACGATATAACGTATAACGTTATATGGTAATACGTTATAACGTATAATGTTATGTAGCGTTACGATATAACGTATAACGTTATGTAGCATAACGATATAACGTATAACGTTATGTAGCATTACGATATAACGTATAACGTTATATGGTAATACGTTATAACGTATGACGTTATGTAACATTACGATATAACGTATAACGTTATGTAGCATTACGATATAACGTATAACGATATATGGTAATACGTTATAACGTATAACGCTGTGTAGCATTACGATATAACGTATAACGTTATATGGTAATACGTTATAACGTATAATGTTATGTAGCGTTACGATATAACGTATAACGTTATGTAGCATAACGATATAACGTATAACGTTATGTAGTATTACGCTATAACGTATAACGTTATGTAGCATTACGATATAACGTATAACGTTATGTACCATTACGATGTAACGTATAACGTTATGTAGCATTACGATATAACGTATAACGATATATGGTAATACGTTATAACGTATAACGCTGTGTAGCATTACGATATAACGTATAACGTTATATGGTAATACGTTATAACGTATAATGTTATGTAGCGTTACGATATAACGTATAACGTTATGTAGCATAACGATATAACGTATAACGTTACATAGTATTACGCTATAACGTATAACGTTATGTAGTATTACGTTATAACGTATAACGTTACGTAGTATTACGTTATAACGTATAACGTTACGTAGCATTACGATATAACGAATAACGTTATGTAGTATTACGCTATAACGTATAACGTTATGTAGCATTACGATATAACGTATAACGTTATGTACCATTACGATGTAACGTGTAACGTTATGTAGCATTACGATATAACGTATAACGTTATGTAGCATTACGATACAACGTATAACGATATATGGTAATACGTTATAACGTATAACGGTATGTACCATTATGATATAACGTATAACGTTATGTAGCATTACGATATAACGTATAACGTTATATGGTAATACGTTATAGCGTATAATGTTATGTAGCATTACGATATAACGTATAACGTTATGTAGCAATACGATATAACGTATAACGTTTTGTAGCATTACGATATAACGTATAATGTTATATGGTAATACGTTATAACGTATGACGTTATGTAACATTACGATATAACGTATAACGTTATGTAGCATTACGATATAACGTATAACGATATATGGTAATACGTTATAACGTATAACGCTATGTAGCATTACGATATAACGTATAACGTTATATGGTAATACGTTATAACGTATAATGTTATGTAGCATTACGATATAACGATATAACGTATAACGTCATGTAGTATTGCGTTATAACGTATAACGTTATGTAGCATCACGATGTAACGTATAACGTTATGTAGCATTCCGATATAACGTATAACGTTATATGGTAATACGTTATAATGTATAACGTTATGTAACATTATGATATAACGTATAACGTTATGTAGCATTACGATATAACGTATAACGTTATATGGTAATACGTTATAACGTATAATGTTATGTAGCATTACGATATAACGTAAAACGTTTTATGGTAATACGTTATAACGTATAACGTTATGTAGCATTACGATGTAACGTATAACGTTATGTAGCATTACGATATAACGTATAACGTTATATGGTAATACGTTATAACGTATAACGTTATGTGACATTACGATATAACGTATAACGTTATGTAGCATATCGATATAACGTATAACGTTATGTAGCATTACGATATAACGTATAACGTTATATGGTAATACGATATAACGTATAACGTTATGTGACATTACGATATAACGTATAACGTTATGTAGCATATCGATATAACGTATAAAGTTGTGTAGCATTACGAGATAACGTATAACGTTATATGGTAATACGTTATAACGTATAAGGTTATGTAGCATTAAGATATAACGTATAACGTATAACGTTATGTAGTATTACGCTATAACGTATAACGTTATGTAGCATTACGATATAACGTATAACGTTATATGGTAATACGTTATAACGTATGACGTTATGTAACATTACGATATAACGTATAACGTTATGTAGCATTACGATATAACGTATAACGATATATGGTAATACGTTATAACGTATAACGCTATGTAGCATTACGATATAACGTATAACGTTATATGGTAATACGTTATAACGTATAATGTTATGTAGCATTACGATATAACGTATAACGTTATGTAGTATAACGATATAACGTATAACGTTATGTAGTATTGCGTTATAACGAATAACGTTACGTAGTATTACGTTATAACGTATAACGTTATGTAGCATTACGATATAACGTATAACGTTATATGGTAATACGTTATAACGTATAACGTTATGTGACATTACGATATAACGTATAACGTTATGAAGCATATCGACATAACGTATAACGTTATGTAGCATTACGATATAACGTATAACGTTATATGGTAATACGTTATAACGTATAACGTTATGTAGCATTACGATGTAACGTATAACGTTATGTAGCATTACGATATAACGTATAACGTTATGTAGCATTACGATGTAACGTATAACGTTATGTAGTATAACGATATACCGTATAACGTTATGTAGCATTACGATATAACGTATAAAGATACATGGTAATACGTTATAACGTATAACGTTATGTACCATTATGATATAACGTATAACGTTATGTAGCATTACGATATAACGTATAACGTTATATGGTAATACGTTATAGCGTATAATGTTATGTAGCATTACGATATAACGTATAACGTTATGTAGCATAACGATATAACGTATAACGTTATGTAGCATTACGATATAACGTATAACGTTATATGGTAATACGTTATAACGTATGACGTTATGTAACATTACGATATAACGTATAACGTTATGTAGCATTACGATATAACGTATAACGATATATGGTAATACGTTATAACGTATAACGCTGTGTAGCATTACGATATAACGTATAACGTTATATGGTAATACGTTATAACGTATAATGTTATGTAGCGTTACGATATAACGTATAACGTTATGTAGCATAACGATATAACGTATAACGTTACATAGTATTACGCTATAACGTATAACGTTATGTAGTATTACGTTATAACGTATAACGTTACGTAGTATTACGTTATAACGTGTAACGCTGCGTAGCATTACGATATAACGAATAACGTTATGTAGTATTACGCTATAACGTATAACGTTATGTACCATTACGATGTAACGTATAACGTTATGTAGCATTACGATATAACGTATAACGTTATGTAGCATTACGATACAACGTATAACGATATATGGTAATACGTTATAATGTATAACGGTATGTACCATTATGATATAACGTATAACGTTATGTAGCATTACGATATAACGTATAACGTTATATGGTAATACGTTATAGCGTATAATGTTATGTAGCATTACGATATAACGTATAACGTTATGTAGCATAACGATATAACGTATAACGTTTTGTAGCATTACGATATAACGTATAATGTTATATGGTAATACGTTATAACGTATGACGTTATGTAACATTACGATATAACGTATAACGTTATGTAGCATTACGATATAACGTATAACGATATATGGTAATACGTTATAACGTATAACGCTATGTAGCATTACGATATAACGTATAACGTTATATGGTAATACGTTATAACGTATAATGTTATGTAGCGTTACGATATAACGTATAACGTTATGTAGCAATACGATATAACGTATAACGTTATATGGTAATACGTTATGACGTATAACGTTATGTGACATTACGATATAACGTATAACGTTATATGGTAATACGTTATAACGTATAATGTTATGTAGCATTACGATATAACGTATAACGTTTTATGGTAATACGTTATAACTTATAACGTTATGTAGCATTACGATATAACGTATAACGATATATGGTAATACGTTATAACGTATGACGCTATGTAGCATTACGATATAACGTATAACGTTATATGGTAATACGTTATAACGTATAATGTTATGTAGCGTTACGATATAACGTATAACGTTATGTAGCATAACGATATAACGTATAACGTTATATAGTATTACGCTATAACGTATAACGTTATGTAGCATAACGATATAACGTATAACGTTATATAGTATTACGCTATAACGTATAACGTTATGTAGTATTACGTTATAACGTATAACGTTATGTAGCATTACGATATAACGTATAACGTTATGTAGTATTACGCTATAACGTATAACGTTATGTAGCATTACGATATAACGTATAACGTTATGTAGCATTACGATATAACGTATAACGTTATGTAGCATTACGATATAACGATATAACGTATAACGTTATGTAGTACTGCGTTATAACGTATAACGTTATGTAGCATCACGATGTAACGTATAACGTTATGTAGCATTCCGATAAAACGTATAACGTTATATGATAATACGTTATAACGTATAACGTTAAGTAACATTATGATATAACGTATAACGTTATGTAGCATTACGATATAACGCATAACGTTATGTAGCATAACGATATAACGTATAACGTTATGTAGTATTACGTTATAACGTATAACGTTACGTAGTATTACTTTGTAACGTATAACGTTATGTAGCATTACGATATAACGTATAACGTTATGTAGTATTACGTTATAACGTATAACGTTATGTAGCATTACGATATAATGTATAACGTTGTGTACCATTACGATGTAACGTATAACGTTATGTAGCATTACGATATAACGTATAACGTTATATGGTAATACGTTATAACGTATAACGTTATGTAGCATTACGATAAAACGTATAACGTTATATGGTCATACGTTATAACGTATAACGTTAGGTAGCATTACGATATAACGTATAACGTTATGTAGTACTACGTTAATACGTATAACGTTATGCAGCATTACGATATAACGTATAACGTTATGTAGCATTGCGATGTAACGTATAACGTTATGTAGCATTACGATATAACGTATAACGTTATATGGTAATACGTTATAACGTATAACGTTATGTAGCATTACGATGTAACGTATAACGTTATGTAGCATTACGATATAACGTATAACGTTATATGGTAATACGTTATGACGTATAACGTTATGTGACATTACGATATAACGTATAACGTTATATGGTAATACGTTATAACGTATAATGTTATGTAGCGTTACGATATAGCGTATAATGTTATGTAGCATTACGATATAACGTATAACGTTATGTAGCATAACGATATAACGTATAACGTTTTGTAGCATTACGATATAACGTATAATGTTATATGGTAATACGTTATAACGTATGACGTTATGTAACATTACGATATAACGTATAACGTTATGTAGCATTACGATATAACGTATAACGATATATGGTAATACGTTATAACGTATAACGCTATGTAGCATTACGATATAACGTATAACGTTATATGGTAATACGTTATAACGTATAATGTTATGTAGCGTTACGATATAACGTATAACGTTATGTAGCATTACGATATAACGTATAACGTTATATGGTAATACGTTATAACGTATAATGTTATGTAGCATTACGATATAACGTATAACGTTTTATGGTAATACGTTATAACGTATAACGTTAT
Organism: Bombus lapidarius; assembly: GCA_936014575.1. Lineage (NCBI taxonomy): Eukaryota > Metazoa > Arthropoda > Insecta > Hymenoptera > Apidae > Bombus > Bombus lapidarius. Next base: position 2,404,160 of record CAKXZU010000031.1, on the reverse strand, counting down.
GCAGCATTACGATATAACGTATAACGTTATATGGTCATACGTTATAACGTATCATGTTATGTAGCGTTACGATATAACGTATAACGTTATGTAGCATAACGATATAACGTATAACGTTATATAGTATTACGCTATAAAGTATAACGTTATGTAGTATTACGTTATAACGTATAACGTTATGTAGCATTACGATATAACGTATAACGTTATGTAGTATTACGCTATAACGTATAACGTTATGTAGCATTACGATATAACGTATAACGTTATGTAGCATTACGATATAACGTATAACGTTATGTACCATTACGATGTAACGTATAACGTTATGTAGCATAACGATATAACGTATAACGTTATGTAGCATTACGATATAACGTATAACGTTATGTAGCTGTACGATATAACGTATAACGTTATGTAGCCTTACGATATAACGTATATCGTTATATAGTAATACGTTATAACGTATAACGTTATGTAGCATTACGATGTAACGTATAACGTTATGTAGCACTACGATATAACGTATAACGTTATATGGTAATACGTTATAACGTATAACGTTATGTAACATTACGATATAACGTATAACGTTATGTAGCATATCGATATAACGTATAACGTTATGTAGCATTACGATATAACGTATAACGTTATATGGTAATACGTTATAACGTATAACGTTATGTAGCATTACGATGTAACGTATAACGTTATGTAGCATTACGATATAACGTATAACATTATGTAGCATTACGATGTAACGTATAACGTTATGTAGCATTACGATATAACTTATAACGTTATATGGTAATACGTTATAACGTATAATGTTATGTAGCATTACGATATAACGTATAACGTTATGTAGTATAACGATATAACGTATAACGTTATGTAGTATTGCGTTATAACGTATAACGTTATGTAGCATCACGATGTAACGTATAACGTTATGTAGCATTCCGATAAAACGTATAACGTTATATGGTAATACGTTATAACGTATAACGTTATGTAACATTATGATATAACGTATAACGTTATGTAGCATTACGATATAACGCATAACGTTATGTAGCATAACGATATAACGTATAACGTTATGTAGTATTACGTTATAACGTATAACGTTATGTAGTATTACGTTATAACGTATAACGTTATGTAGCATTACGATATAACGTATAACGTTATGTACCATTACGATGTAACGTATAACGTTATGTAGCATTACGATATAACGTATAACGTTATATGGTAATACGTTATAACGTATAACGTTATGTAGCATTACGATATAACGTATAACGTTATATGGTCATACGTTATAACGTATAACGTTAGGTAGCATTACGATATAACGTATAACGTTATGTAGTATTACGTTAATACGTATAACGTTATGCAGCATTACGATATAACGTATAACGTTATGTAGCATTGCGATGTAACGTATAACGTTATGTAGCATTCCGATAAAACGTATAACGTTATATGGTAATACGTTATAACGTATAACGTTATGTAACATTATGATATAACGTATAACGTTATGTAGCATTACGATATAACGTATAACGTTATATGGTAATACGTTATAACGTATAATGTTATCTAGCATTACGATATAACGTATAACGTTTTATGGTAATACGTTATAACTTATAACGTTATGTAGCATTACGATATAACGTATAACGATATATGGTAATACGTTATAACGTATGACGCTATGTAGCATTACGATATAACGTATAACGTTATGTAGTATAACGATATAACGTATAACGTTATGTAGTATTGCGTTATAACGAATAACGTTACGTAGTATTACGTTATAACGTATAACGTTATGTAGCATTACGATATAACGTATAACGTTATATGGTAATACGTTATAACGTATAACGTTATGTGACATTACGATATAACGTATAACGTTATGAAGCATATCGACATAACGTATAACGTTATGTAGCATTACGATATAACGTATAACGTTATATGGTAATACGTTATAACGTATAACGTTATGTAGCATTACGATGTAACGTATAACGTTATGTAGCATTACGATATAACGTATAACGTTATGTAGCATTACGATGTAACGTATAACGTTATGCAGCATTACGATATAACGTATAACGTTATATGGTAATACGTTATAACGTATAACGTTATGTAGCATTACGATATAACGTATAACGTTATATGGCAATACGTTATAACGTATAATGTTATGAAGCATTACGATATATCGTATAACGTTATGTAGTATAACGATATACCGTATAACGTTATGTAGCATTACGATATAACGTATAACGATATATGGTAATACTTTTATAACGTATAACGTTATGTACCATTATGATATAACGTATAACGTTATGTAGCATTACGATATAACGTAGAACGTTATATGGTAATACGTTATAGCGTACAATGTTATGTAGCATTACGATATAACGTATAACGTTATGTAGCATAACGATATAACGTATAACGTTATGTAGCATTACGATATAACGTATAACGTTATATGGTAATACGTTATAACGTATGACGTTATGTAACATTACGATATAACGTATAACGTTATGTAGCATTACGATATAACGTATAACGATATATGTTAATACGTTATAACGTATAACGCTGTGTAGCATTACGATATAACGTATAACGTTATATGGTAATACGTTATAACGTATAATGTTATGTAGCGTTACGATATAACGTATAACGTTATGTAGCATAACGATATAACGTATAACGTTACATAGTATTACGCTATAACGTATAACGTTATGTAGTCTTACGTTATAACGTATAACGTTACGTAGTATTACGTTATAACGTGTAACGCTACGTAGCATTACGATATAACGAATAACGTTATGTAGTATTACGCTATAACGTATAACGTTATGTAGCATTACGATATAACGTATAACGTTATGTACCATTACGATGTAACGTATAACGTTATGTAGCATTACGATATAACGTATAACGTTACGTAGCATTACGATACAACGTATAACGATATATGGTAATACGTTATAACGTATAACGGTATGTACCATTATGATATAACGTATAACGTTATGTAGCATTACGATATAACGTATAACGTTATATGGTAATACGTTATAGCGTATAATGTTATGTAGCATTACGATATAACGTATAACGTTATGTAGCATAACGATATAACGTATAACGTTTTGTAGCATTACGATATAACGTATAATGTTATATGGTAATACGTTATAACGTATGACGTTATGTAACATTACGATATAACGTATAACGTTATGTAGCATTACGATATAACGTATAACGATATATGGTAATACGTTATAACGTATAACGCTATGTAGCATTACGATATAACGTATAACGTTATATGGTAATACGTTATAACGTATAATGTTATGTAGCGTTACGATATAACGTATAACGTTATGTAGCAATACGATATAACGTATAACGTTATATGGTAATACGTTATGACGTATAACGTTATGTGACATTACGATATAACGTATAACGTTATATGGTAATACGTTATAACGTATAATGTTATGTAGCATTACGATATAACGTATAACGTTTTATGGTAATACGTTATAACTTATAACGTTATGTAGCATTACGATATAACGTATAACGTTATGTAGCATTACGATATAACGTATAACGATATATGGTAATACGTTATAACGTATAACGCTATGTAGCATTACGATATAACGTATAACGTTATATGGTCATACGTTATAACGTATAACGTTAGGTAGCATTACGATATAACGTATAACGTTATGTAGTATTACGTTAATACGTATAACGTTATGCAGCATTACGATATAACGTATAACGTTATGTAGCATTGCGATGTAACGTATAACGTTATGTAGCATTACGATATAACGTATAACGTTATATGGTAATACGTTATAACGTATAACGTTATGTAGCATTACGATGTAACGTATAACGTTATGTAGCATTACGATATAACGTATAACGTTATATGGTAATACGTTATGACGTATAACGTTATGTGACATTACGATATAACGTATAACGTTATATGGTAATACGTTATAACGTATAATGTTATGTAGCATTACGATATAACGTATAACGTTTTATGGTAATACGTTATAACGTATAACGTTATGCAGCATTACGATATAACGTATAACGTTATATGGTCATACGTTATAACGTATCATGTTATGTAGCGTTACGATATAACGTATAACGTTATGTAGCATAACGATATAACGTATAACGTTATATAGTATTACGCTATAAAGTATAACGTTATGTAGCTGTACGATATAACGTATAACGTTATGTAGCATTACGATATAACGTATAACGTTATGTACCATTACGATGTAACGTATAACGTTATGTAGCATAACGATATAACGTATAACGTTATGTAGCATTACGATATAACGTATAACGTTATGTAGTATTACGTTAATACGTATAACGTTATGCAGCATTACGATATAACGTATAACGTTATGTAGCATTACGATATAACGTATAACGTTATGTAGCATTACGATATAACGTATAACGTTATGTACCATTACGATGTAACGTATAACGTTATGTAGCATAACGATATAACGTATAACGTTATGTAGCATTACGATATAACGTATAACGTTATGTAGCATTACGATATAACGTATAACGTTATGTAGCTGTACGATATAACGTATAACGTTATGTAGCCTTACGATATAACGTATAACGTTATATAGTAATACGTTATAACGTATAACGTTATGTAGCATTACGATGTAACGTATAACGTTATGTAGCACTACGATATAACGTATAACGTTATATGGTAATACGTTATAACGTATAACGTTATGTAACATTACGATATAACGTATAACGTTATGTAGCATATCGATATAACGTATAACGTTATGTAGCATTACGATATAACGTATAACGTTATATGGTAATACGTTATAACGTATAACGTTATGTAGCATTACGATGTAACGTATAACGTTATGTAGCATTACGATATAACGTATAACATTATGTAGCATTACGATGTAACGTATAACGTTATGTAGCATTACGATATAACTTATAACGTTATATGGTAATACGTTATAACGTATAATGTTATGTAGCATTACGATATAACGTATAACGTTATGTAGTATAACGATATAACGTATAACGTTATGTAGTATTGCGTTATAACGTATAACGTTATGTAGCATCACGATGTAACGTATAACGTTATGTAGCATTCCGATAAAACGTATAACGTTATATGGTAATACGTTATAACGTATAACGTTATGTAACATTATGATATAACGTATAACGTTATGTAGCATTACGATATAACGCATAACGTTATGTAGCATAACGATATAACGTATAACGTTATGTAGTATTACGTTATAACGTATAACGTTATGTAGTATTACGTTATAACGTATAACGTTATGTAGCATTACGATATAACGTATAACGTTATGTACCATTACGATGTAACGTATAACGTTATGTAGCATTACGATATAACGTATAACGTTATATGGTAATACGTTATAACGTATAACGTTATGTAGCATTACGATATAACGTATAACGTTATATGGTCATACGTTATAACGTATAACGTTAGGTAGCATTACGATATAACGTATAACGTTATGTAGTATTACGTTAATACGTATAACGTTATGCAGCATTACGATATAACGTATAACGTTATGTAGCATTGCGATGTAACGTATAACGTTATGTAGCATTCCGATAAAACGTATAACGTTATATGGTAATACGTTATAACGTATAACGTTATGTAACATTAAATCTGATAGAGTGTGTTTATGTAGCATTACGATATAACGTATAACGTTATATGGTAATACGTTATAACGTATAATGTTATCTAGCATTACGATATAACGTATAACGTTTTATGGTAATACGTTATAACTTATAACGTTATGTAGCATTACGATATAACGTATAACGATATATGGTAATACGTTATAACGTATGACGCTATGTAGCATTACGATATAACGTATAACGTTATGTAGTATAACGATATAACGTATAACGTTATGTAGTATTGCGTTATAACGAATAACGTTACGTAGTATTACGTTATAACGTATAACGTTATGTAGCATTACGATATAACGTATAACGTTATATGGTAATACGTTATAACGTATAACGTTATGTGACATTACGATATAACGTATAACGTTATGAAGCATATCGACATAACGTATAACGTTATGTAGCATTACGATATAACGTATAACGTTATATGGTAATACGTTATAACGTATAACGTTATGTAGCATTACGATGTAACGTATAACGTTATGTAGCATTACGATATAACGTATAACGTTATGTAGCATTACGATGTAACGTATAACGTTATGCAGCATTACGATATAACGTATAACGTTATATGGTAATACGTTATAACGTATAACGTTATGTAGCATTACGATATAACGTATAACGTTATATGGCAATACGTTATAACGTATAATGTTATGAAGCATTACGATATATCGTATAACGTTATGTAGTATAACGATATACCGTATAACGTTATGTAGCATTACGATATAACGTATAACGATATATGGTAATACTTTTATAACGTATAACGTTATGTACCATTATGATATAACGTATAACGTTATGTAGCATTACGATATAACGTATAACGTTATATGGTAATACGTTATAGCGTACAATGTTATGTAGCATTACGATATAACGTATAACGTTATGTAGCATAACGATATAACGTATAACGTTATGTAGCATTACGATATAACGTATAACGTTATATGGTAATACGTTATAACGTATGACGTTATGTAACATTACGATATAACGTATAACGTTATGTAGCATTACGATATAACGTATAACGATATATGTTAATACGTTATAACGTATAACGCTGTGTAGCATTACGATATAACGTATAACGTTATATGGTAATACGTTATAACGTATAATGTTATGTAGCGTTACGATATAACGTATAACGTTATGTAGCATAACGATATAACGTATAACGTTACATAGTATTACGCTATAACGTATAACGTTATGTAGTCTTACGTTATAACGTATAACGTTACGTATTATTACGTTATAACGTGTAACGCTACGTAGCATTACGATATAACGAATAACGTTATGTAGTATTACGCTATAACGTATAACGTTATGTAGCATTACGATATAACGTATAACGTTATGTACCATTACGATGTAACGTATAACGTTATGTAGCATTACGATATAACGTATAACGTTACGTAGCATTACGATACAACGTATAACGATATATGGTAATACGTTATAACGTATAACGGTATGTACCATTATGATATAACGTATAACGTTATGTAGCATTACGATATAACGTATAACGTTATATGGTAATACGTTATAGCGTATAATGTTATGTAGCATTACGATATAACGTATAACGTTATGTAGCATAACGATATAACGTATAACGTTTTGTAGCATTGCGATATAACGTATAATGTTATATGGTAATACGTTATAATGTATGACGTTATGTAACATTACGATATAACGTATAACGTTATGTAGCATTACGATATAACGTATAACGATATATGGTAATACGTTATAACGTATAACGCTATGTAGCATTACGATATAACGTATAACGTTATATGGTAATACGTTATAACGTATAATGTTATGTAGCGTTACGATATAACGTATAACGTTATGTAGCAATACGATATAACGTATAACGTTATATGGTAATACGTTATGACGTATAACGTTATGTGACATTACGATATAACGTATAACGTTATATGGTAATACGTTATAACGTATAATGTTATGTAGCATTACGATATAACGTATAACGTTTTATGGTAATACGTTATAACTTATAACGTTATGTAGCATTACGATATAACGTATAACGATATATGGTAATACGTTATAACGTATGACGCTATGTAGCATTACGATATAACGTATAACGTTATATGGTAATACGTTATAACGTATAATGTTATGTAGCGTTACGATATAACGTATAACGTTATATAGCATAACGATATAACGTATAACGTTATATAGTAATACGCTATAACGTATAACGTTATGTAGCATAACGATATAACGTATAACGTTATATAGTATTACGCTATAACGTATAACGTTATGTAGTATTACGTTATAACGTATAACGTTATGTAGCAATACGATATAACGTATAACGTTATATGGTAATACGTTATGACGTATAACGTTATGTGACATTACGATATAACGTATAACGTTATGTAGCATTACGATATAACGTATAACGTTATGTAGCATTACGATATAACGATATAACGTATAACGTTATGTAGTATTGCGTTATAACGTATAACGTTATGTAGCATCACGATGTAACGTATAACGTTATGTAGCATTCCGATAAAACGTATAACGTTATATGGTAATACGTTATAACGTATAACGTTAAGTAACATTATGATATAACGTATAACGTTATGTAGCATTACGATATAACGCATAACGTTATGTAGCATAACGATATAACGTATAACGTTATGTAGTATTACGTTATAACGTATAACGTTACGTAGTATTACTTTGTAACGTATAACGTTATGTAGCATTACGATATAACGTATAACGTTATGTAGTATTACGTTATAACGTATAACGTTATGTAGCATTACGATATAATGTATAACGTTGTGTACCATTACGATGTAACGTATAACGTTATGTAGCATTACGATATAACGTATAACGTTATATGGTAATACGTTATGACGTATAACGTTATGTAGCATTACGATATAACGTATAACGTTATATGGTCATACGTTATAACGTATAACGTTAGGTAGCATTACGATATAACGTATAACGTTATGTAGTATTACGTTAATACGTATAACGTTATGCAGCATTACGATATAACGTATAACGTTATGTAGCATTGCGATGTAACGTATAACGTTATGTAGCATTACGATATAACGTATAACGTTATATGGTAATACGTTATAACGTATAACGTTATGTAGCATTACGATGTAACGTATAACGTTATGTAGCATTACGATATAACGTATAACGTTATATGGTAATACGTTATGACGTATAACGTTATGTGACATTACGATATAACGTATAACGTTATATGGTAATACGTTATAACGTATAATGTTATGTAGCATTACGATATAACGTATAACGTTTTATGGTAATACGTTATAACGTATAACGTTATGCAGCATTACGATATAACGTATAACGTTATATGGTCATACGTTATAACGTATAATGTTATGTAGCGTTACGATATAACGTATAACGTTATGTAGCATAACGATATAACGTATAACGTTATATAGTATTACGCTATAAAGTATAACGTTATGTAGTATTACGTTATAACGTATAACGTTATGTAGCATTACGATATAACGTATAACGTTATGTAGTATTACGCTATAACGTATAACGTTATGTAGCATTACGATATAACGTATAACGTTATGTAGCATTACGATATAACGTATAACGTTATGTACCATTACGATGTAACGTATAACGTTATGTAGCATAACGATATAACGTATAACGTTATGTAGCATTACGATATAACGTATAACGTTATGTAGCTGTACGATATAACGTATAACGTTATGTAGCATTACGATATAACGTATAACGTTATATAGTAATACGTTATAACGTATAACGTTATGTAGCATTACGATGTAACGTATAACGTTATGTAGCACTACGATATAACGTATAACGTTATATGGTAATACGTTATAACGTATAACGTTATGTAACATTACGATATAACGTATAACGATATGTAGCATATCGATATAACGTATAACGTTATGTAGCATTACGATATAACGTATAACGTTATATGGTAATACGTTATAACGTATAACGTTATGTAGCATTACGATGTAACGTATAACGTTATGTAGCATTACGATATAACGTATAACATTATGTAGCATTACGATGTAACGTATAACGTTATGTAGCATTACGATATAACGTATAACGTTATATGGTAATACGTTATAACGTATAATGTTATGTAGCATTACGATATAACGTATAACGTTATGTAGTATAACGATATAACGTATAACGTTATGTAGTATTGCGTTATAACGTATAACGTTATGTAGCATCACGATGTAACGTATAACGTTATGTAGCATTCCGATAAAACGTATAACGTTATATGGTAATACGTTATAACGTATAACGTTATGTAACATTATGATATAACGTATAACGTTATGTAGCATTACGATATAACGCATAACGTTATGTAGCATAACGATATAACGTATAACGTTATGTAGCATTACGATATAACGTATAACGTTATGTAGTATTACGTTATAACGTATAACGTTATGTAGCATTACGATATAACGTATAACGTTATGTACCATTACGATGTAACGTATAACGTTATGTAGCATTACGATATAACGTATAACGTTATATGGTAATACGTTATAACGTATAACGTTATGTAGCATTACGATATAACGTATAACGTTATATGGTCATACGTTATAACGTATAACGTTAGGTAGCATAACGATATAACGTATAACGTTATGTAGTATTACGTTAATACGTATAACGTTATGCAGCATTACGATATAACGTATAACGTTATGTAGCATTGCGATGTAACGTATAACGTTATGTAGCATTACGATATAACGTATAACGTTATATGGTAATACGTTATAACGTATAACGTTATGTAGCATTACGATGTAACGTATAACGTTATGTAGCATTACGATATAACGTATAACGTTATATGATAATACGTTATGACGTATAACGTTATGTGACATTACGATATAACGTATAACGTTATATGGTAATTCGTTATAACGTATAATGTTATGTAGCATTACGATATAACGTATAACGTTTTATGGTAATACGTTATAACGTATAACGTTATGCAGCATTACGAAATAACGTATAACGTTATATGGTCATACGTTATAACGTATAATGTTATGTAGCATTACGATATAACGTATAACGTTATGTAGTATAACGATATAACGTATAACGTTATGTAGTATTGCGTTATAACGTATAACGTTATGTAGCATCACGATGTAACGTATAACGTTATGTAGCATTCCGATAAAACGTATAACGTTATATGGTAATACGTTATAACGTATAACGTTATGTAACATTATGATATAACGTATAACGTTATGTAGCATTACGATATAACGCATAACGTTATGTAGCATAACGATATAACGTATAACGTTATGTAGTATTACGTTATAACGTATAACGTTATGTAGTATTACGTTATAACGTATAACGTTATGTAGCATTACGATATAACGTATAACGTTATGTACCATTACGATGTAACGTATAACGTTATGTAGCATTACGATATAACGTATAACGTTATATGGTAATACGTTATAACGTATAACGTTATGTAGCATTACGATATAACGTATAACGTTATATGGTCATACGTTATAACGTATAACGTTAGGTAGCATTACGATATAACGTATAACGTTATGTAGTATTACGTTAATACGTATAACGTTATGCAGCATTACGATATAATGTATAACGTTATGTAGCATTGCGATGTAACGTATAACGTTATGTAGCATTCCGATAAAACGTATAACGTTATATGGTAATACGTTATAACGTATAACGTTATGTAACATTATGATATAACGTATAACGTTATGTAGCATTACGATATAACGCATAACGTTATGTAGCATAACGATATAACGTATAACGTTATGTAGCATTACGATATAACGTATAACGTTATGTAGTATTACGTTATAACGTATAACGTTATGTAGCATTACGATATAACGTATAACGTTATGTACCATTACGATGTAACGTATAACGTTATGTAGCATTACGATATAACGTATAACGTTATATGGTAATACGTTATAACGTATAACGTTATGTAGCATTACGATATAACGTATAACGTTATATGGTCATACGTTATAACGTATAACGTTATGTAGCATTACGATGTAACGTATAACGTTATGTAGCATTACGATATAACGTATAACGTTATATGGTAATACGTTATGACGTATAACGTTATGTGACATTACGATATAACGTATAACGTTATATGGTCATACGTTATAACGTATAACGTTATACAGCATTACGATATAACGTATAACGTTATGTAGCATTGCGATGAAACGTATAACGTTATGTAGCATTACGATATAACGTATAACGTTATATGGTAATACGTTATAACGTATAACGTTATGTAGCATTACGATGTAACGTATAACGTTATGTAGCATTACGATATAACGTATAACGTTATATGGTAAAACGTTATGACGTATAACGTTATGTGACATTACGATATAACGTATAACGTTATATGGTAATTCGTTATAACGTATAATGTTATGTAGCATTACGATATAACGTATAACGTTTTATGGTAATACGTTATAACGTATAACGTTATGCAGCATTACGATATAACGTATAACGTTATATGGTCATACGTTATAACGTATAATGTTATGTAGCGTTACGATATAACGTATAACGTTATGTAGCATAACGATATAACGTATAACGTTATATAGTATTACGCTATAACGTATAACGTTATGTAGTATTACGTTATAACGTATAACGTTATGTAGCATTACGATATAACGTATAACGTTATGTAGTATTACGCTATAACGTATAACGTTATGTAGCATTACGATATAACGTATAACGTTATGTAGCATTACGATATAACGTATAACGTTATGTAGCATTACGATATAACGTATAACGTTATGTACCATTACGATGTAACGTATAACGTTATGTAGCATAACGATATAACGTATAACGTTATGTAGCATTACGATATAACGTATAACGTTATGTAGCAGTACGATATAACGTATAACGTTATGTAGCATTACGATATAACGTATAACGTTATGTAGCACTACGATATAACGTATAACGTTATGTAGCATTACGATATAACGTATAACGTTATATGGTAATACGTTATAACGTATAACGTTATGTAGCATTACGATGTAACGTATAACGTTATGTAGCATTACGATATAACGTATAACGTTATGTAGCATTACGATGTAACGTATAACGTTATGTAGCATTACGATATAACGTATAACGTTATATGGTAATACGTTATAGCGTATAACGTTATGTAGCATTACGATATAACGTATAACGATATATGGTAATACGTTATAACGTATAATGTTATGAAGCATTACGATATATCGTATAACGTTATGTAGTATAACGATATACCGTATAACGTTATGTAGCATTACGATATAACGTATAACGATATATGGTAATACGTTATAACGTATAAGGTTATGTACCATTATGATATAACGTATAACGTTATGTAGCATTACGATATAACGTATAACGTTATATGGTAATACGTTATAGCGTATAATGTTATGTAGCATTACGATATAACGTATAACGTTATGTAGCATAACGATATAACGTATAACGTTATGTAGCATTACGATATAACGTATAACGTTATATGGTAATACGTTATAACGTATGACGTTATGTAACATTACGATATAACGTATAACGTTATGTAGCACTACGATATAACGTATAACGTTATGTAGCATTACGATATAACGTATAACGTTATATGGTAATACGTTATAACGTATAACGTTATGTAGCATTACGATGTAACGTATAACGTTATGTAGCATTACGATATAACGTATAACGTTATGTAGCATTACGATGTAACGTATAACGTTATGTAGCATTACGATATAACGTATAACGTTATATGGTAATACGTTATAGCGTATAATGTTATGTAGCATTACGATATAACGTATAACGTTATGTAGCATAACGATATAACGTATAACGTTATGTAGCATTACGATATAACGTATAACGTTATATGGTAATACGTTATAACGTATGACGTTATGTAACATTACGATATAACGTATAACGTTATGTAGCACTACGATATAACGTATAACGTTATGTAGCATTACGATATAACGTATAACGTTATATGGTAATACGTTATAACGTATAACGTTATGTAGCATTACGATGTAACGTATAACGTTATGTAGCATTACGATATAACGTATAACGTTATGTAGCATTACGATGTAACGTATAACGTTATGTAGCATTACGATATAACGTATAACGTTATATGGTAATACGTTATAACGTATAACGTTATGTAGCATTACGATATAACGTATAACGATATATGGTAATACGTTATAACGTATAATGTTATGAAGCATTACGATATATCGTATAACGTTATGTAGTATAACGATATACCGTATAACGTTATGTAGCATTACGATATAACGTATAACGATATATGGTAATACGTTATAACGTATAAGGTTATGTACCATTATGATATAACGTATAACGTTATGTAGCATTACGATATAACGTATAACGATATATGGCAATACGTTATAACGTATAATGTTATGAAGCATTACGATATATCGTATAACGTTATGTAGTATAACGATATACCGTATAACGTTATGTAGCATTACGATATAACGTATAACGATATATGGTAATACGTTATAACGTATAAGGTTATGTACCATTATGATATAACGTATAACGTTATGTAGCATTACGATATAACGTATAACGTTATATGGTAATACGTTATAGCGTATAATGTTATGTAGCATTACGATATAACGTATAACGTTATGTAGCATAACGATATAACGTATAACGTTATGTAGCATTACGATATAACGTATAACGTTATATGGTAATACGTTATAACGTATGACGTTATGTAACATTACGATATAACGTATAACGTTATGTAGCATTACGATATAACGTATAACGGTATATGGTAATACGTTATAACGTATAACGCTGTGTAGCATTACGATATAACGTATAACGTTATATGGTAATACGTTATAACGTATAATGTTATGTAGCGTTACGATATAACGTATAACGTTATGTAGCATAACGATATAACGTATAACGTTACATAGTATTACGCTATAACGTATAACGTTATGTAGTATTACGTTATAACGTATAACGTTACGTAGTATTACGTTATAACGTATAACGCTACGTAGCATTACGATATAACGAATAACGTTATGTAGTATTACGCTATAACGTATAACGTTATGTAGCATTACGATATAACGTATAACGTTATGTACCATTACGATGTAACGTATAACGTTATGTAGCATTACGATATAACGTATAACGTTATGTAGCATTACGATACAACGTATAACGATATATGGTAATACGTTATAACGTATAACGGTATGTACCATTATGATATAACGTATAACGTTATGTAGCATTACGATATAACGTATAACGTTATATGGTAATACGTTATAGCGTATAATGTTATGTAGCATTACGATATAACGTATAACGTTATGTAGCATAACGATATAACGTATAACGTTTTGTAGCATTACGATATAACGTATAATGTTATATGGTAATACGTTATAACGTATGACGTTATGTAACATTACGATATAACGTATAACGTTATGTAGCATTACGATACAACGTATAACGATATATGGTAATACGTTATAACGTATAACGCTATGTAGCATTACGATATAACGTATAACGTTATATGGTAATACGTTATAACGTATAATGTTATGTAGCGTTACGATATAACGTATAACGTTATGTAGCAATACGATATAACGTATAACGTTATATGGTAATACGTTATGACGTATAACGTTATGTGACATTACGATATAACGTATAACGTTATATGGTAATACTTTATAACGTATAATGTTATGTAGCATTACGATATAACGTATAACGTTTTATGGTAATACGTTATAACTTATAACGTTATGTAGCATTACGATATAACGTATAACGATATATGGTAATACGTTATAACGTATGACGCTATGTAGCATTACGATATAACGTATAACGTTATATGGTAATACGTTATAACGTATAATGTTATGTAGCGTTACGATATAACGTATAACGTTATGTAGCATAACGATATAACGTATAACGTTATATAGTATTACGCTATAACGTATAACGTTATGTAGCATAACGATATAACGTATAACGTTATATAGTATTACGCTATAACGTATAACGTTATGTAGTATTACGTTATAACGTATAACGTTATGTAGCATTACGATATAACGTATAACGTTATGTAGTATTACGCTATAACGTATAACGTTATGTAGCATTACGATATAACGTATAACGTTATGTAGCATTACGATATAACGTATAACGTTATGTAGCTGTACGATATAACGTATAACGTTATGTAGCATTACGATATAACGTATAACGTTATATAGTAATACGTTATAACGTATAACGTTATGTAGCATTACGATGTAACGTATAACGTTATGTAGCACTACGATATAACGTATAACGTTATATGGTAATACGTTATAACGTATAACGTTATGTAACATTACGATATAACGTATAACGTTATGTAGCATATCGATATAACGTATAACGTTATGTAGCATTACGATATAACGTATAACGTTATATGGTAATACGTTATAACGTATAACGTTATGTAGCATTACGATGTAACGTATAACGTTATGTAGCATTACGATATAACGTATAACATTATGTAGCATTACGATGTAACGTATAACGTTATGTAGCATTACGATATAACGTATAACGTTATATGGTAATACGCTATAACGTATAATGTTATGTAGCATTACGATATAACGTATAACGTTATGTAGTATAACGATATAACGTATAACGTTATGTAGTATTGCGTTATAACGTATAACGTTATGTAGCATCACGATGTAACGTATAACGTTATGTAGCATTCCGATAAAACGTATAACGTTATATGGTAATACGTTATAACGTATAACGTTATGTAACATTATGATATAACGTATAACGTTATGTAGCATTACGATATAACGCATAACGTTATGTAGCATAACGATATAACGTATAACGTTATGTAGCATTACGATATAACGTATAACGTTATGTAGTATTACGTTATAACGTATAACGTTATGTAGCATTACGATATAACGTATAACGTTATGTACCATTACGATGTAACGTATAACGTTATGTAGCATTACGATATAACGTATAACGTTATATGGTAATACGTTATAACGTATAACGTTATGTAGCATTACGATATAACGTATAACGTTATATGGTCATACGTTATAACGTATAACGTTAGGTAGCATAACGATATAACGTATAACGTTATGTAGTATTACGTTAATACGTATAACGTTATGCAGCATTACGATATAACGTATAACGTTATGTAGCATTGCGATGTAACGTATAACGTTATGTAGCATTACGATATAACGTATAACGTTATATGGTAATACGTTATAACGTATAACGTTATGTAGCATTACGATGTAACGTATAACGTTATGTAGCATTACGATATAACGTATAACGTTATATGGTAATACGTTATGACGTATAACGTTATGTGACATTACTATATAACGTATAACGTTATATGGTAATTCGTTATAACGTATAATGTTATGTAGCATTACGATATAACGTATAACGTTTTATGGTAATACGTTATAACGTATAACGTTATGCAGCATTACGATATAACGTATAACGTTATGTAGTATTACGTTAATACGTATAACGTTATGCAGCATTATGATATAACGTATAACGTTATGTAGCATTACGATATAACGCATAACGTTATGTAGCATAACGATATAACGTATAACGTTATGTAGCATTACGATATAACGTATAACGTTATGTAGTATTACGTTATAACGTATAACGTTATGTAGCATTACGATATAACGTATAACGTTATGTACCATTACGATGTAACGTATAACGTTATGTAGCATTACGATATAACGTATAACGTTATATGGTAATACGTTATAACGTATAACGTTATGTAGCATTACGATATAACGTATAACGTTATATGGTCATACGTTATAACGTATAACGTTAGGTAGCATAACGATATAACGTATAACGTTATGTAGTATTACGTTAATACGTATAACGTTATGCAGCATTACGATATAACGTATAACGTTATGTAGCATTGCGATGTAACGTATAACGTTATGTAGCATTACGATATAACGTATAACGTTATATGGTAATACGTTATAACGTATAACGTTATGTAGCATTACGATGTAACGTATAACGTTATGTAGCATTCCGATAAAACGTATAACGTTATATGGTAATACGTTATAACGTATAACGTTATGTAACATTATGATATAACGTATAACGTTATGTAGCATTACGATATAACGCATAACGTTATGTAGCATAACGATATAACGTATAACGTTATGTAGCATTACGATATAACGTATAACGTTATGTAGTATTACGTTATAACGTATAACGTTATGTAGCATTACGATATAACGTATAACGTTATGTACCATTACGATGTAACGTATAACGTTATGTAGCATTACGATATAACGTATAACGTTATATGGTAATACGTTATAACGTATAACGTTATGTAGCATTACGATATAACGTATAACGTTATATGGTCATACGTTATAACGTATAACGTTAGGTAGCATAACGATATAACGTATAACGTTATGTAGTATTACGTTAATACGTATAACGTTATGCAGCATTACGATATAACGTATAACGTTATGTAGCATTGCGATGTAACGTATAACGTTATGTAGCATTACGATATAACGTATAACGTTATATGGTAATACGTTATAACGTATAACGTTATGTAGCATTACGATGTAACGTATAACGTTATGTAGCATTACGATATAACGTATAACGTTATATGGTAATACGTTATGACGTATAACGTTATGTGACATTACTATATAACGTATAACGTTATATGGTAATTCGTTATAACGTATAATGTTATGTAGCATTACGATATAACGTATAACGTTTTATGGTAATACGTTATAACGTATAACGTTTTATGGTAATACGTTATAACGTATAACGTTATGCAGCATTACGATATAACGTATAACGTTATATGGTCATACGTTATAACGTATAATGTTATGTAGCATTACGATATAACGTATATCGTTATGTAGTATAACGATATAACGTATAACGTTATGTAGTATTGCGTTATAACGTATAACGTTATGTAGCATCACGATGTAACGTATAACGTTATGTAGCATTCCGATAAAACGTATAACATTATATGGTAATACGTTATAACGTATAACGTTATGTAACATTATGATATAACGTATAACGTTATGTAGCATTACGATATAACGCATAACGTTATGTAGCATAACGATATAACGTATAACGTTATGTAGTATTACGTTATAACGTATAACGTTATGTAGTATTACGTTATAACGTATAACGTTATGTAGCATTACGATATAACGTATAACGTTATGTACCATTACGATGTAACGTATAACGTTATGTAGCATTACGATATAACGTATAACGTTATATGGTAATACGTTATAACGTATAACGTTATGTAGCATTACGATATAACGTATAACGTTATATGGTCATACGTTATAACGTATAACGTTAGGTAGCATTACGATATAACGTATAACGTTATGTAGTATTACGTTAATACGTATAACGTTATGCAGCATTACGATATAACGTATAACGTTATGTAGCATTGCGATGTAACGTATAACGTTATGTAGCATTCCGATAAAACGTATAACGTTATATGGTAATACGTTATAACGTATAACGTTATGTAACATTATGATATAACGTATAACGTTATGTAGCATTACGACATAACGTATAACGTTATATGGTAATACGTTATGACGTATAACGTTATGTGACATTACTATATAACGTATAACGTTATATGGTAATTCGTTATAACGTATAATGTTATGTAGCATTACGATATAACGTATAACGTTTTATGGTAATACGTTATAACGTATAACGTTATGCAGCATTACGATATAACGTATAACGTTATGTAGTATTACGTTAATACGTATAACGTTATGCAGCATTATGATATAACGTATAACGTTATGTAGCATTACGATATAACGCATAACGTTATGTAGCATAACGATATAACGTATAACGTTATGTAGCATTACGATATAACGTATAACGTTATGTAGTATTACGTTATAACGTATAACGTTATGTAGCATTACGATATAACGTATAACGTTATGTACCATTACGATGTAACGTATAACGTTATGTAGCATTACGATATAACGTATAACGTTATATGGTAATACGTTATAACGTATAACGTTATGTAGCATTACGATATAACGTATAACGTTATATGGTCATACGTTATAACGTATAACGTTAGGTAGCATAACGATATAACGTATAACGTTATGTAGTATTACGTTAATACGTATAACGTTATGCAGCATTACGATATAACGTATAACGTTATGTAGCATTGCGATGTAACGTATAACGTTATGTAGCATTACGATATAACGTATAACGTTATATGGTAATACGTTATAACGTATAACGTTATGTAGCATTACGATGTAACGTATAACGTTATGTAGCATTACGATATAACGTATAACGTTATATGGTAATACGTTATGACGTATAACGTTATGTGACATTACTATATAACGTATAACGTTATATGGTAATTCGTTATAACGTATAATGTTATGTAGCATTACGATATAACGTATAACGTTTTATGGTAATACGTTATAACGTATAACGTTATGCAGCATTACGATATAACGTATAACGTTATATGGTCATACGTTATAACGTATAATGTTATGTAGCATTACGATATAACGTATAACGTTATGTAGTATAACGATATAACGTATAACGTTATGTAGTATTGCGTTATAACGTATAACGTTATGTAGCATCACGATGTAACGTATAACGTTATGTAGCATTCCGATAAAACGTATAACATTATATGGTAATACGTTATAACGTATAACGTTATGTAACATTATGATATAACGTATAACGTTATGTAGCATTACGATATAACGCATAACGTTATGTAGCATAACGATATAACGTATAACGTTATGTAGTATTACGTTATAACGTATAACGTTATGTAGTATTACGTTATAACGTATAACGTTATGTAGCATTACGATATAACGTATAACGTTATGTACCATTACGATGTAACGTATAACGTTATGTAGCATTACGATATAACGTATAACGTTATATGGTAATACGTTATAACGTATAACGTTATGTAGCATTACGATATAACGTATAACGTTATATGGTCATACGTTATAACGTATAACGTTTGGTAGCATTACGATATAACGTATAACGTTATGTAGTATTACGTTAATACGTATAACGTTATGCAGCATTACGATATAACGTATAACGTTATGTAGCATTGCGATGTAACGTATAACGTTATGTAGCATTCCGATAAAACGTATAACGTTATATGGTAATACGTTATAACGTATAACGTTATGTAACATTATGATATAACGTATAACGTTATGTAGCATTACGATATAACGCATAACGTTATGTAGCATAACGATATAACGTATAACGTTATGTAGCATTACGATATAACGTATAACGTTATGTAGTATTACGTTATAACGTATAACGTTATGTAGCATTACGATATAACGTATAACGTTATGTACCATTACGATGTAACGTATAACGTTATGTAGCATTACGATATAACGTATAACGTTATATGGTAATACGTTATAACGTATAACGTTATGTAGCATTACGATATAACGTATAACGTTATATGGTCATACGTTATAACGTATAACGTTTGGTAGCATAACGATATAACGTATAACGTTATGTAGTATTACGTTAATACGTATAACGTTATGCAGCATTACGATATAACGTATAACGTTATGTAGCATTGCGATGTAACGTATAACGTTATGTAGCATTACGATATAACGTATAACGTTATATGGTAATACGTTATAACGTATAACGTTATGTAGCATTACGATGTAACGTATAACGTTATGTAGCATTACGATATAACGTATAACGTTATATGGTAATACGTTATGACGTATAACGTTATGTGACATTACGATATAACGTATAACGTTATATGGTAATTCGTTATAACGTATAATGTTATGTAGCATTACGATATAACGTATAACGTTTTATGGTAATACGTTATAACGTATAACGTTATGCAGCATTACGATATAACGTATAACGTTTTATGGTAATACGTTATAACGTATAACGTTATGCAGCATTACGATATAACGTATAACGTTATATGGTCATACGTTATAACGTATAATGTTATGTAGCGTTACGATATAACGTATAACGTTATGTAGCATAACGATATAACGTATAACGTTATATAGTATTACGCTATAACGTATAACGTTATGTAGTATTACGTTATAACGTATAACGTTATGTAGCATTACGATATAACGTATAACGTTATGTAGTATTACGCTATAACGTATAACGTTATGTAGCATTACGATATAACGTATAACGTTATGTAGCATTACGATATAACGTATAACGTTATGTACCATTACGATGTAACGTATAACGTTATGTAGCATAACGATATAACGTATAACGTTATGTAGCATTACGATATAACGTATAACGATATGTAGCAGTACGATATAACGTATAACGTTATGTAGCATTACGATATAACGTATTACGTTATGTAGCACTACGATATAACGTATAACGTTATGTAGCATTCCGATAAAACGTATAACGTTATATGGTAATACGTTATAACGTATAACGTTATGTAGCATTACGATGTAACGTATAACGTTATGTAGCATTACGATATAACGTATAACGTTATGTAGCATTACGATGTAACGTATAACGTTATGTAGCATTACGATATAACGTATAACGTTATATGGTAATACGTTATAACGTATAACGTTATGTAGCATTACGATATAACGTATAACGTTATATGGCAATACGTTATAACGTATAATGTTATGAAGCATTACGATATATCGTATAACGTTATGTAGTATAACGATATACCGTATAACGTTATGTAGCATTACGATATAACGTATAACGATATATGGTAATACGTTATAACGTATAACGTTATGTACCATTATGATATAACGTATAACGTTATGTAGCATTACGATATAACGTATAACGTTATATGGTAATACGTTATAGCGTATAATGTTATGTAGCATTACGATATAACGTATAACGTTATGTAGCATAACGATATAACGTATAACGTTATGTAGCATTACGATATAACGTATAACGTTATATGGTAATACGTTATAACGTATGACGTTATGTAACATTACGATATAACGTATAACGTTATGTAGCATAACGATATAACGTATAACGTTACATAGTATTACGCTATAACGTATAACGTTATGTAGTATTACGTTATAACGTATAACGTTACGTAGTATTACGTTATAACGTATAACGCTACGTAGCATTACGATATAACGAATAACGTTATGTAGTATTACGCTATAACGTATAACGTTATGTAGCATTACGATATAACGTATAACGTTATGTACCATTACGATGTAACGTATAACGTTATGTAGCATTACGATATAACGTATAACGTTATGTAGCATTACGATACAACGTATAACGATATATGGTAATACGTTATAACGTATAACGGTATGTACCATTATGATATAACGTATAACGTTATGTAGCATTACGATATAACGTATAACGTTATATGGTAATACGTTATAGCGTATAATGTTATGTAGCATTACGATATAACGTATAACGTTATGTAGCATAACGATATAACGTATAACGTTTTGTAGCATTACGATATAACGTATAATGTTATATGGTAATACGTTATAACGTATGACGTTATGTAACATTACGATATAACGTATAACGTTATGTAGCATTACGATATAACGTATAACGATATATGGTAATACGTTATAACGTATAACGCTATGTAGCATTACGATATAACGTATAACGTTATATGGTAATACGTTATAACGTATAATGTTATGTAGCGTTACGATATAACGTATAACGTTATGTAGCAATACGATATAACGTATAACGTTATATGGTAATACGTTATGACGTATAACGTTATGTGACATTACGATATAACGTATAACGTTATATGGTAATACTTTATAACGTATAATGTTATGTAGCATTACGATATAACGTATAACGTTTTATGGTAATACGTTATAACTTATAACGTTATGTAGCATTACGATATAACGTATAACGATATATGGTAATACGTTATAACGTATGACGCTATGTAGCATTACGATATAACGTATAACGTTATATGGTAATACGTTATAACGTATAATGTTATGTAGCGTTACGATATAACGTATAACGTTATGTAGCATAACGATATAACGTATAACGTTATATAGTATTACGCTATAACGTATAACGTTATGTAGCATAACGATATAACGTATAACGTTATATAGTATTACGCTATAACGTATAACGTTATGTAGTATTACGTTATAACGTATAACGTTATGTAGCATTACGATATAACGTATAACGTTATGTAGTATTACGCTATAACGTATAACGTTATGTAGCATTACGATATAACGTATAACGTTATGTAGCATTACGATATAACGTATAACGTTATGTAGCATTACGATATAACGATATAACGTATAACGTTATGTAGTATTGCGTTATAACGTATAACGTTATGTAGCATCACGATGTAACGTATAACGTTATGTAGCATTCCGATAAAACGTATAACGTTATATGGTAATACGTTATAACGTATAACGTTATGTAACATTATGATATAACGTATAACGTTATGTAGCATTACGATATAACGCATAACGTTATGTAGCATAACGATATAACGTATAACGTTACGTAGTATTACGTTGTAACGTATAACGTTATGTAGCATTACGATATAACGTATAACGTTATGTAGTATTACGTTATAACGTATAACGTTATGTAGCATTACGATATAATGTATAACGTTATGTACCATTACGATGTAACGTATAACGTTATGTAGCATTACGATATAACGTATAACGTTATATGGTAATACGTTATAACGTATAACGTTATGTAGCATTACGATATAACGTATAACGTTATATGGTCATACGTTATAACGTATAACGTTAGGTAGCATTACGATATAACGTATAACGTTATGTAGTATTATGTTAATACGTATAACGTTATGCAGCATTACGATATAACGTATAACGTTATGTAGCATTGCGATGTAACGTATAACGTTATGTAGCATTACGATATAACGTATAACGTTATATGGTAATACGTTATAACGTATAACGTTATGTAGCATTACGATGTAACGTATAACGTTATGTAGCATTACGATATAACGTATAACGTTATATGGTAATACGTTATAACGTATAATGTTATGTAGCATTACGATATAACGTATAACGTTATGTAGTATAACGATATAACGTATAACGTTATGTAGTATTGCGTTATAACGTATAACGTTATGTAGCATCACGATGTAACGTATAACGTTATGTAGCATTCCGATAAAACGTATAACGTTATATGGTAATACGTTATAACGTATAGCGTTATGTAGTATTACGTTAATACGTATAACGTTATGCAGCATTACGATATAACGTATAACGTTATGTAGCATTGCGATGTAACGTATAACGTTATGTAGCATTACGATATAACGTATAACGTTATATGGTAATACGTTATAACGTATAACGTTATGTAGCATTACGATGTAACGTATAACGTTATGTAGCATTACGATATAACGTATAACGTTATATGGTAATACGTTATAACGTATAATGTTATGTAGCATTACGATATAACGTATAACGTTATGTAGTATAACGATATAACGTATAACGTTATGTAGTATTGCGTTATAACGTATAACGTTATGTAGCATCACGATGTAACGTATAACGTTATGTAGCATTCCGATAAAACGTATAACGTTATATGGTAATACGTTATAACGTATAACGTTATGTAACATTATGATATAACGTATAACGTTATGTAGCATTACGATATAACGCATAACGTTATGTAGCATAACGATATAACGTATAACGTTATGTAGTATTACGTTATAACGTATAACGTTATGTAGCATTACGATATAACGTATAACGTTATGTAGCATTACGATATAACGTATAACGTTATGTACCATTACGATGTAACGTATAACGTTATGTAGCATTACGATATAACGTATAACGTTATATGGTAATACGTTATAACGTATAACGTTATGTAGCATTACGATATAACGTATAACGTTATATGGTCATACGTTATAACGTATAACGTTAGGTAGCATTACGATATAACGTATAACGTTATATGGTAATACGTTATAACGTATAACGTTATGTAACATTATGATATAACGTATAACGTTATGTAGCATTACGATATAACGCATAACGTTATGTAGCATAACGATATATCGTATAACGTTATGTAGCATTACGATATAACGTATAACGTTATGTAGTATTACGTTATAACGTATAACGTTATGTACCATTACGATGTAACGTATAACGTTATGTAGCATTACGATATAACGTATAACGTTATATGGTAGTACGTTATAACGTATAACGTTATGTAGCATTACGATATAACGTATAACGTTATATGGTCATACGTTATAACGTATAACGTTAGGTAGCATTACGATATAACGTATAACGTTATGTAGTATTACGTTAATACGTATAACGTTATGCAGCATTACGATATAACGTATAACGTTATGTAGCATTGCGATGTAACGTATAACGTTATGTAGCATTACGATATAACGTATAACGTTATATGGTAATACGTTATAACGTATAACGTTATGTAGCATTACGATGTAACGTATAACGTTATGTAGCATTACGATATAACGTATAACGTTATGTAGTATAACGATATAACGTATAACGTTATGTAGTATTGCGTTATAACGTATAACGTTATGTAGCATCACGATGTAACGTATAACGTTATGTAGCATTCCGATAAAACGTATAACGTTATATGGTAATACGTTATAACGTATAACGTTATGTAACATTATGATATAACGTATAACGTTATGTAGCATTACGATATAACGCATAACGTTATGTAGCATAACGATATAACGTATAACGATATGTAGTATTACGTTATAACGTATAACGTTATGTAGCATTACGATATAACGTATAACGTTATGTACCATTACGATGTAACGTATAACGTTATGTAGCATTACGATATAACGTATAACGTTATATGGTAATACGTTATAACGTATAACGTTATATGGTAATACGCTATAACGTATAACGTTATGTAGCATTACGATATAACGTATAACGTTATATGGTCATACGTTATGACGTATAACGTTAGGTAGCATTACGATATAACGTATAACGTTATGTAGTATTACGTTAATACGTATAACGTTATGCAGCATTACTATATAACGTATAACGTTATGTAGCATTGCGATGTAACGTATAACGTTATGTAGCATTCCGATAAAACGTATAACGTTATATGGTAATACGTTATAACGTATAACGTTATGTAACATTATGATATAACGTATAACGTTATGTAGCATTACGATATAACGCATAACGTTATGTAGCATAACGATATAACGTATAACGTTATGTAGCATTACGATATAACGTATAACGTTATGTAGTATTACGTTATAACGTATAACGTTATGTAGCATTACGATATAACGTATAACGTTATGTACCATTACGATGTAACGTATAACGTTATGTAGCATTACGATATAACGTATAACGATATATGGTAATACGTTATAACGTATAACGTTATGTAGCATTACGATATAACGTATAACGTTATATGGTCATACGTTATAACGTATAACGTTATGTAGCATTACGATATAACGTATAACGTTATGTAGTATTACGTTAATACGTATAACGTTATGCAGCATTACGATATAACGTATAACGTTATGTAGCATTGCGATGTAACGTATAACGTTATGTAGCATTACGATATAACGTATAACGTTATATGGTAATACGTTATAACGTATAACGTTATGTAGCATTACGATGTAACGTATAACGTTATGTAGCATTACGATATAACGTATAACGTTATATGGTAATACGTTATGACGTATAACGTTATGTGACATTACGATATAACGTATAACGTTATATGGTAATACGTTATAACGTATAATGTTATGTAGCATTACGATATAACGTATAACGTTTTATGGTAATACGTTATAACGTATAATGTTATGTAGCGTTACGATATAACGTATAACGTTATGTAGCATAACGATATAACGTATAACGTTATATAGTATTACGCTATAACGTATAACGTTATGTAGTATTACGTTATAACGTATAACGTTATGTAGCATTACGATATAACGTATAACGTTATGTAGTATTACGCTATAACGTATAACGTTATGTAGCATTACGATATAACGTATAACGTTATGTAGCATTACGATATAACGTATAACATTATGTACCATTACGATGTAACGTATAACGTTATGTAGCATAACGATATAACGTATAACGTTATGTAGCATTACGATATAACGTATAACGTTATGTAGCAGTACGATATAACGTATAACGTTATGTAGCATTACGATATAACGTATAACGTTATATGGTAATACGTTATAATGTATAACGTTATGTAACATTATGATATAACGTATGACGTTATGTAGCATTACGATATAACGTATAACGTTATATGGTAATACGTTATAACGTATAATGTTATGTAGCATTACGATATAACGTATAACGTTTTATGGTAATACGTTATAACGTATAACTTTATATGGTAATACGTTATAACGTATAACGTTATGTAACATTACGATATAACGTATAACGTTATGTAGCATTACGATATAACGTATAACGTTATATGGCCATACGTTATAACGTATAACGTTAGGTAGCATTACGATATGACGTATAACGTTATGTAGTATTGCGTTATAACGTATAACGTTATGTAGCATCACGATGTAACGTATAACGTTATGTAGCATTCCGATATAACGTATAACGTTATATGGTAATACGTTATAATGTATAACGATATGTAACATTATGATATAACGTATAACGTTATGTAGCATTACGATATAACGTATAACGTTATATGGTAATACGTTATAACGTATAATGTTATGTAGCATTACGATATAACGTTTAACGTTATGTTGCATTACGATGTAACGTATAACGTTATGTAGTATTACGTTATAACGTATAACGTTATGTAGCATTACGATATAACGTATAACGTTATATGGTAATACGTTATAACGTATAACGTTATGTGACATTACGATATAACGTATAACGTTATGTAGCATATCGATATAACGTATAACGTTATGTAGCATTACGATATAA
Organism: Bombus lapidarius; assembly: GCA_936014575.1. NCBI lineage: Eukaryota > Metazoa > Arthropoda > Insecta > Hymenoptera > Apidae > Bombus > Bombus lapidarius. The sequence goes on along the minus strand of CAKXZU010000031.1, from coordinate 2,374,305 downwards.
CCTATAACGTTATATGGTAATACGTTATAACGTATAAGGTTATGTAGCATTACGATATATCGTATAACGTTATGTAGTATAACGATATACCGTATAAAGTTATGTAGCATTACGATATAACGTATAACGATATATGGTAATACGTTATAACGTATAAAGTTATGTAACATTATGATATAACGTATAACGTTATGCAGCATTACGATATAACGTATAACGTTATATGGTAATGCGTTATAGCGTATAATGTTATGTAGCATTACGATATAATGTATAACGTTATGTAGCATAACGATATAACGTATAACGTTATATAGTATTACGTTATAACGTATAACGTTACGTAGTATTACATTATAACGTATAAGGGTATGTAGCATTACGATATAACGTATAACGTTATGTAGTATTACGCTATAACGTATAACGTTATGTAGCATTACGATATAACGTATAACGTTATATGGTAATACGTTATAACGTATGACGTTATGTAACATTACGATATAACGTATAACGTTATGTAGCATTACGATATAACGTATAACGATATATGGTAATACGTTATAACGTATAACGCTATGTAGCATTACGATATAACGTATAACGTTATATGGTAATACGTTATAACGTATAACGCTATGTAGCATTACGATATAACGTATAACGTTATATGGTAATACGTTATAACGTATAATGTTATGTAGCATTACGATATAACGTATAACGTTATGTAGTATAACGATATAACGTATAACGTTATGTAGTATTGCGTTATAACGAATAACGTTACGTAGTATTACGTTATAACGTATAACGTTATGTAGCATCACGATGTAACGTATAACGTTATGTAGCATTCCGATAAAACGTATAACGTTATATGGTAATACGTTATAACGTATAACGTTATGTAACATTATGATATAACGTATAACGTTATGTAGCATATCGATATAACGTATAACGTTATGTAGCATTACGATATAACGTATAACGTTATATGGTAATACGTTATAACGTATAACGTTATGTAGCATTACGATGTAACGTATAACGTTATGTAGCATTACGATATAACGTATAACGTTATGTAGCATTACGATGTAACGTATAACGTTATGTAGCATTACGATATAACGTATAACGTTATATGGTAATACGTTATAACGTATAATGTTATGTAGCATTACGATATAACGTATAACGTTATATGGTCATACGTTATAACGTATAATGTTATGTAGCATTACGATATAACGTATAACGTTATATGGTAATACGTTATAACGTATAACGTTATGTAACATTACGATATAACGTATAACGTTATGTAGCATTACGATATAACGTATAACGTTATGTAGTATTGCGTTATAACGTATAACGTTATGTAGCATCACGATGTAACGTATAACGTTATATGGTAATACGTTATAACGTATAATGTTATGTAGCATTACGATATAACGTATAACGTTATGTAGTATAACGATATACCGTATAACGTTATGTAGCATTACGATATAACGTATAACGTTATATGGTAATACGTTATAACGTATGACGTTATGTAACATTACGATATAACGTATAACGTTATGTAGCATTACGATATAACGTATAACGATATATGGTATTACGTTATAACGTATAACGCTATGTAGCATTACGATATAACGTATAACGTTATGTAGCATTACGATATAACGTATAACGTTATATAGTAATACGTTATAACGTATAACGTTATATGGTAATACGTTATAACGTATAACGTTATGTGACATTACGATATAACGTATAACGTTATGTAGCATATCGATATAACGTATAACGTTATGTAGCATTACGATATAATGTATAACGATATATGGTAATACGTTATAACGTATAACGTTATGTAGCATAACGATATAACGTATAACGTTATGTAGCATTACGATATAACGTATAACGTTATATGGTAATACGTTATAACGTATGACGTTATGTAACATTACGATATAACGTATAACGTTATGTAGCATTACGATATAACGTATAACGATATATGGTATTACGTTATAACGTATAACGCTATGTAGCATTACGATATAACGTATAACGTTATGTAGCATTACGATATAACGTATAACGTTATATAGTAATACGTTATAACGTATAACGTTATGTAGCATTACGATGTAACGTATAACGTTATGTAGCACTACGATATAACGTATAACGTTATATGGTAATACGTTATAACGTATAACGTTATGTGACATTACGATATAACGTATAACGTTATGTAGCATATCGATATAACGTATAACGTTATGTAGCATTACGATATAACGTATAACGTTATATGGTAATACGTTATAACGTATAACGTTATGTAGCATTACGATGTAACGTATAACGTTATGTAGCATTACGATATAACGTATAACGTTATGTAGCATTACGATGTAACGTATAACGTTATGTAGCATTACGATATAACGTATAACGTTATATGGTAATACGTTATAACGTATAATGTTATGTAGCATTACGATATAACGTATAACGTTATATGGTCATACGTTATAACGTATAATGTTATGTAGCATTACGATATAACGTATAACGTTATATGGTAATACGTTATAACGTATAACGTTATGTAACATTACGATATAACGTATAACGTTATGTAGCATTACGATATAACGTATAACGTTATATGGTAATACGTTATAACGTATAACGCTATGTAGCATTACGATATAACGTATAACGTTATATGGTAATACGTTATAACGTATAATGTTATGTAGCATTACGATATAACGTATAACGTTATGTAGTATAACGATATAACGTATAACGTTATGTAGTATTGCGTTATAACGTATAACGTTATGTAGCATCACGATGTAACGTATAACGTTATGTAGCATTCCGATAAAACGTATAACGTTATATGGTAATACGTTATAACGTATAACGTTATGTAACATTATGATATAACGTATAACGTTATGTAGCATTACGATATAACGCATAACGTTATGTAGCATAACGATATAACGTATAACGTTATGTAGTATTACGTTATAACGTATAACGTTACGTAGTATTACGTTATAACGTATAACGTTATGTAGCATTACGATATAACGTATAACGTTATATGGTAATACGTTATAATGTATAACGTTATGTAACATTATGATATAACGTATAACGTTATGTAGCATTACGATATAACGTATAACGTTATATGGTAATACGTTATAACGTATAATGTTATGTAGCATTACGATATAACGTATAACGTTTTATGGTAATACGTTATAACGTATAACTTTATATGGTAATACGTTATAACGTATAACGTTATGTAACATTACGATATAACGTATAACGTTATGTAGCATTACGATATAACGTATAACGTTATATGGGCATACGTTATAACGTATAACGTTAGGTAGCATTACGATATGACGTATAACGTTATGTAGTATTGCGTTATAACGTATAACGTTATGTAGCATCACGATGTAACGTATAACGTTATGTAGCATTCCGATATAACGTATAACGTTATATGGTAATACGTTATAATGTATAACGATATGTAACATTATGATATAACGTATAACGTTATGTAGCATTACGATATAACGTATAACGTTATATGGTAATACGTTATAACGTATAATGTTATGTAGCATTACGATATAACGTATAACGTTTTATGGTAATACGTTATAACGTATAACTTTATATGGTAATACGTTATAACGTATAACGTTATGTAACATTACGATATAACGTATAACGTTATGTAGCATTACGATGTAACGTATAACGTTATGTAGCATTACGATATAACGTATAACGTTATATGGTAATACGTTATAACGTATAACGTTATGTGACATTACGATATAACGTATAACGTTATGTAGGATATCGATATAACGTATAACGTTATGTAGCATTACGATATAACGTATAACGTTATATGGTAATGCGTTATAACGTATAACGTTATGTAGCATTACGATGTAACGTATAACGTTATGTAGCATTACGATATAACGTATAACGTTATGTAGCATTACGATGTAACGTATAACGTTATGTAGCATTACGATATAACGTATAACGATATATGGTAATACGTTATAACGTATAATGTTATGTAGCATTACGATATAACGTTTAACGTTATGTTGCATTACGATGTAACGTATAACGTTATGTAGTATTACGTTATAACGTATAACGTTATGTAGCATTACGATATAACGTATAACGTTATATGGTAATACGTTATAACGTATAACGTTATGTGACATTACGATATAACGTATAACGTTATGTAGCATATCGATATAACGTATAACGTTATGTAGCATTACGATATAACCTATAACGTTATATGGTAATACGTTATAACGTATAAGGTTATGTAGCATTACGATATATCGTATAACGTTATGTAGTATAACGATATACCGTATAAAGTTATGTAGCATTACGATATAACGTATAACGATATATGGTAATACGTTATAACGTATAAAGTTATGTAACATTATGATATAACGTATAACGTTATGTAGCATTACGATATAACGTATAACGTTATATGCTAATGCGTTATAGCGTATAATGTTATGTAGCATTACGATATAACGTATAACGTTATGTAGCATAACGATATAACGTATAACGTTATATAGTATTACGTTATAACGTATAACGTTACGTAGTATTACGTTATAACGTATAACGGTATGTAGCATTACGATATAACGTATAACGTTATGTAGTATTACGCTATAACGTATAACGTTATGTAGCATTACGATATAACGTATAACGTTATATGGTAATACGTTATAACGTATGACGTTATGTAACATTACGATATAACGTATAACGTTATGTAGCATTACGATATAACGTATAACGATATATGGTAATACGTTATAACGTATAACGCTATGTAGCATTACGATATAACGTATAACGTTATATGGTAATACGTTATAACGTATAACGCTATGTAGCATTACGATATAACGTATAACGTTATATGGTAATACGTTATAACGTATAATGTTATGTAGCATTACGATATAACGTATAACGTTATGTAGTATAACGATATAACGTATAACGTTATGTAGTATTGCGTTATAACGAATAACGTTACGTAGTATTACGTTATAACGTATAACGTTATGTAGTATAACGATATAACGTATAACGTTATATGGTAATACGTTATAACGTATAACGTTATGTGACATTACGATATAACGTATAACGTTATGTAGCATATCGATATAACGTATAACGTTATGTAGCATTACGATATAACCTATAACGTTATATGGTAATACGTTATAACGTATAAGGTTATGTAGCATTACGATATAACGTTTAACGTTATGTTGCATTACGATGTAACGTATAACGTTATGTAGTATTACGTTATAACGTATAACGTTATGTAGCATTACGATATAACGTATAACGTTATATGGTAATACGTTATAACGTATAACGTTATGTGACATTACGATATAACGTATAACGTTATGTAGCATATCGATATAACGTATAACGTTAGGTAGCATTACGATATAACCTATAACGTTATATGGTAATACGTTATAACGTATAAGGTTATGTAGCATTACGATATATCGTATAACGTTATATGGTAAACACGTTATAACGTATGACGTTATGTAACATTACGATATAACGTATAACGTTATGTAGCATTACGATATAACGTATAACGTTATATGGTAATACGTTATAACGTATAACGTTATGTGACATTACGATATAACGTATAACGTTATGTAGCATTACGATATAACGTATAACGTTATATGGTAATACGTTATAACGTATAACGTTATGTAGCATTACGATGTAACGTATAACGTTATGTAGCATTACGATATAACGTATAACTTTATGTAGCATTACGATGTAACGTATAACGTTATATGGTAATACGTTATAGCGTATAATGTTATGTAGCATTACGATATAACGTATAACGTTATGTAGCATAACGATATAACGTATAACGTTATGTAGCATTACGATATAACGTATAACGTTATATGGTAAACACGTTATAACGTATGACGTTATGTAACATTACGATATAACGTATAACGTTATGTAGCATTACGATATAACGTATAACGATATACGGTAATACGTTATAACGTATAACGCTATGTAGCATTACGATATAACGTATAACGTTATATGGTAATACGTTATAACGTATAATGTTATGTAGCGTTACGATATAACGTATAACGTTATATGGTAATACGTTATAACGTATAATGTTATGTAGCATTACGATATATCGTATAACGTTATGTAGTATAACGATATACCGTATAACGTTATGTAGCATTACGATATAATGTATAACGATATATGGTAATACGTTATAACGTATAACGTTATGTACCATTATGATATAACGTATAACGTTATGTAGCATTACGATATAACGTATAACGTTATATGGTAATACGTTATAGCGTATAATGTTATGTAGCATTACGATATAACGTATAACGTTATGTAGCATAACGATATAACGTATAACGTTATGTAGCATAACGATATAACGTATAACGTTATGTAGCATTACGATATAACGTATAACGTTATATGGTAAACACGTTATAACGTATGACGTTATGTAACATTACGATATAACGTATAACGTTATGTAGCATTACGATATAACGTATAACGATATACGGTAATACGTTATAACGTATAACGCTATGTAGCATTACGATATAACGTATAACGTTATATGGTAATACGTTATAACGTATAATGTTATGTAGCGTTACGATATAACGTATAACGTTATGTAGCTTAACGATATAACGTATAACGTTATATGGTAATACGTTATAACGTATAATGTTATGTAGCATTACGATATAACGTATAACGTTTTATGGTAATACGTTATAACGTATAACTTTATATGGTAATACGTTATAACGTATAACGTTATGTAACATTACGATATAACGTATAACGTTATGTAGCATTACGATGTAACGTATAACGTTATGTAGCATTACGATATAACGTATAACGTTATATGGTAATACGTTATAACGTATAACGTTATGTGACATTACGATATAACGTATAACGTTATGTAGGATATCGATATAACGTATAACGTTATGTAGGATATCGATATAACGTATAACGTTATGTAGCATTACGATATAACGTATAACGTTATATGGTAATGCGTTATAACGTATAACGTTATGTGGCATTACGATGTAACGTATAACGTTATGTAGCATTACGATATAACGTATAACGTTATGTAGCATTACGATGTAACGTATAACGTTATGTAGCATTACGATATAACGTATAACGTTATATGGTAATACGTTATAACGTATAATGTTATGTAGCATTACGATATAACGTTTAACGTTATGTTGCATTACGATGTAACGTATAACGTTATGTAGTATTACGTTATAACGTATAACGTTATGTAACATTACGATATAACGTATAACGTTAGATGGTAATACGTTATAACGTATAACGTTATGTGACATTACGATATAACGTATAACGTTATGTAGCATATCGATATAACGTATAACGTTATGTAGCATTACGATATAACGTATAACGTTATATGGTAATGCGTTATAGCGTATAATGTTATGTAGCATTACGATATAACGTATAACGTTATGTAGCATAACGATATAACGTATAACGTTATATAGTATTACGTTATAACGTATAACGTTACGTAGTATTACGTTATAACGTATAACGGTATGTAGCATTACGATATAACGTATAACGTTATGTAGTATTACGCTATAACGTATAACGTTATGTAGCATTACGATATAACGTATAACGTTATATGGTAATACGTTATAATGTATAACGATATGTAACATTACGATATAACGTATAACGTTATGTAGCATTACGATATAACGTATAACGTTATATGGCCATACGTTATAACGTATAACGTTAGGTAGCATTACGATATGACGTATAACGTTATGTAGTATTGCGTTATAACGTATAACGTTATGTAGCATCACGATGTAACGTATAACGTTATGTAGCATTCCGATATAACGTATAACGTTATATGGTAATACGTTATAATGTATAACGATATGTAACATTATGATATAACGTATAACGTTATGTAGCATTACGATATAACGTATAACGTTATATGGTAATACGTTATAACGTATAATGTTATGTAGCATTACGATATAACGTATAACGTTTTATGGTAATACGTTATAACGTATAACTTTATATGGTAATACGTTATAACGTATAACGTTATGTAACATTACGATATAACGTATAACGTTATGTAGCATTACGATGTAACGTATAACGTTATGTAGCATTACGATATAACGTATAACGTTATATGGTAATACGTTATAACGTATAACGTTATGTGACATTACGATATAACGTATAACGTTATGTAGGATATCGATATAACGTATAACGTTATGTAGCATTACGATATAACGTATAACGTTATATGGTAATGCGTTATAACGTATAACGTTATGTAGCATTACGATGTAACGTATAACGTTATGTAGCATTACGATATAACGTATAACGTTATGTAGTATTACGTTATAACGTATAACGTTATGTAGCATTACGATATAACGTATAACGTTATATGGTAATACGTTATAACGTATAACGTTATGTGACATTACGATATAACGTATAACGTTATGTAGCATATCGATATAACGTATAACGTTATGTAGCATTACGATATAACCTATAACGTTATATGGTAATACGTTATAACGTATAAGGTTATGTAGCATTACGATATAACGTATAACGTTATATGCTAATGCGTTATAGCGTATAATGTTATGTAGCATTACGATATAACGTATAACGTTATATGGTAATACGTTATAACGTATAACGTTATGTAGCATTACGATATAACGTATAACGTTATGTAGCATTACGATATGACGTATAACGTTATGTAGTATTGCGTTATAACGTATAACGTTATGTAGCATCACGATGTAACGTATAACGTTATGTAGCATTCCGATATAACGTATAACGTTATATGGTAATACGTTATAATGTATAACGATATGTAACATTATGATATAACGTATAACGTTATGTAGCATTACGATATAACGTATAACGTTATATGGTAATACGTTATAACGTATAACGTTATGTAGCATTACGATATAACGTATAACGTTATATGCTAATGCGTTATAGCGTATAATGTTATGTAGCATTACGATATAACGTATAACGTTATGTAGCATAACGATATAACGTATAACGTTATATAGTATTACGTTATAACGTATAACGTTACGTAGTATTACGTTATAACGTATAACGGTATGTAGCATTACGATATAACGTATAACGTTATGTAGTATTACGCTATAACGTATAACGTTATGTAGCATTACGATATAACGTATAACGTTATATGGTAATACGTTATAACGTATGACGTTATGTAACATTACGATATAACGTATAACGTTATGTAGCATTACGATATAACGTATAACGATATATGGTAATACGTTATAACGTATAACGCTATGTAGCATTACGATATAACGTATAACGTTATATGGTAATACGTTATAACGTATAACGCTATGTAGCATTACGATATAACGTATAACGTTATATGGTAATACGTTATAACGTATAATGTTATGTAGCATTACGATATAACGTATAACGTTATGTAGTATAACGATATAACGTATAACGTTATGTAGTATTGCGTTATAACGAATAACGTTACGTAGTATTACGTTATAACGTATAACGTTATGTAGTATAACGATATAACGTATAACGTTATATGGTAATACGTTATAACGTATAACGTTATGTGACATTACGATATAACGTATAACGTTATGTAGCATTACGATATAACGTATAACGTTATATGGTAATACGTTATAACGTATAACGTTATGTAGCATTACGATGTAACGTATAACGTTATGTAGCATTACGATATAACGTATAACTTTATGTAGCATTACGATGTAACGTATAACGTTATATGGTAATACGTTATAGCGTATAATGTTATGTAGCATTACGATATAACGTATAACGTTATGTAGCATAACGATATAACGTATAACGTTATGTAGCATTACGATATAACGTATAACGTTATATGGTAAACACGTTATAACGTATGACGTTATGTAACATTACGATATAACGTATAACGTTATGTAGCATTACGATATAACGTATAACGATATACGGTAATACGTTATAACGTATAACGCTATGTAGCATTACGATATAACGTATAACGTTATATGGTAATACGTTATAACGTATAATGTTATGTAGCGTTACGATATAACGTATAACGTTATATGGTAATACGTTAAAACGTATAATGTTATGTAGCATTACGATATATCGTATAACGTTATGTAGTATAACGATATACCGTATAACGTTATGTAGCATTACGATATAATGTATAACGATATATGGTAATACGTTATAACGTATAACGTTATGTACCATTATGATATAACGTATAACGTTATGTAGCATTACGATATAACGTATAACGTTATATGGTAATACGTTATAGCGTATAATGTTATGTAGCATTACGATATAACGTATAACGTTATGTAGCATAACGATATAACGTATAACGTTATGTAGCATTACGATATAACGTATAACGTTATATGGTAAACACGTTATAACGTATGACGTTATGTAACATTACGATATAACGTATAACGTTATGTAGTATAACGATATAACGTATAACGTTATGTAGTATTGCGTTATAACGTATAACGTTATATGGTAATACGTTATAACGTATAACGTTATGTAGCATTGCGATATAACGTATAACGTTATATGGTAATACGTTATAACGTATAATGTTATGTAGCATTACGATATATCGTATAACGTTATGTAGTATAACGATATACCGTATAACGTTATGTAGCATTACGATATAATGTATAACGATATATGGTAATACGTTATAACGTATAACGTTATGTACCATTATGATATAACGTATAACGTTATGTAGCATTACGATATAACGTATAACGTTATATGGTAATACGTTATAGCGTATAATGTTATGTAGCATTACGATATAACGTATAACGTTATGTAGCATAACGATATAACGTATAACGTTATGTAGCATTACGATATAACGTATAACGTTATATGGTAAACACGTTATAACGTATGACGTTATGTAACATTACGATATAACGTATAACGTTATGTAGCATTACGATATAACGTATAACGATATACGGTAATACGTTATAACGTATAACGCTATGTAGCATTACGATATAACGTATAACGTTATATGGTAATACGTTATAACGTATAATGTTATGTAGCGTTACGATATAACGTATAACGTTATGTAGCTTAACGATATAACGTATAACGTTATATGGTAATACGTTATAACGTATAATGTTATGTAGCATTACGATATAACGTATAACGTTTTATGGTAATACGTTATAACGTATAACTTTATATGGTAATACGTTATAACGTATAACGTTATGTAACATTACGATATAACGTATAACGTTATGTAGCATTACGATGTAACGTATAACGTTATGTAGCATTACGATATAACGTATAACGTTATATGGTAATACGTTATAACGTATAACGTTATGTGACATTACGATATAACGTATAACGTTATGTAGGATATCGATATAACGTATAAGGTTATGTAGGATATCGATATAACGTATAACGTTATGTAGCATTACGATATAACGTATAACGTTATATGGTAATGCGTTATAACGTATAACGTTATGTGGCATTACGATGTAACGTATAACGTTATGTAGCATTACGATATAACGTATAACGTTATGTAGCATTACGATGTAACGTATAACGTTATGTAGCATTACGATATAACGTATAACGTTATATGGTAATACGTTATAACGTATAATGTTATGTAGCATTACGATATAACGTTTAACGTTATGTTGCATTACGATGTAACGTATAACGTTATGTAGTATTACGTTATAACGTATAACGTTATGTAACATTACGATATAACGTATAACGTTAGATGGTAATACGTTATAACGTATAACGTTATGTGACATTACGATATAACGTATAACGTTATGTAGCATATCGATATAACGTATAACGTTATGTAGCATTACGATATAACCTATAACGTTATATGGTAATACGTTATAACGTATAATGTTATGTAGCACTACGATATAACGTATAACGTTATGTAGTATAACGATATAACGTATAACGTTATGTAGTATTGCGTTATAACGAATAACGTTACGTAGTATTACGTTATAACGTATAACGTTATGTAGTATAACGATATAACGTATAACGTTATATGGTAATACGTTATAACGTATAACGTTATGTGACATTACGATATAACGTATAACGTTATGTAGCATTACGATATAACGTATAACGTTATATGGTAATACGTTATAACGTATAACGTTATGTAGCATTACGATGTAACGTATAACGTTATGTAGCATTACGATATAACGTATAACTTTATGTAGCATTACGATGTAACGTATAACGTTATATGGTAATACGTTATAGCGTATAATGTTATGTAGCATTACGATATAACGTATAACGTTATGTAGCATAACGATATAACGTATAACGTTATGTAGCATTACGATATAACGTATAACGTTATATGGTAAACACGTTATAACGTATGACGTTATGTAACATTACGATATAACGTATAACGTTATGTAGCATTACGATATAACGTATAACGATATACGGTAATACGTTATAACGTATAACGCTATGTAGCATTACGATATAACGTATAACGTTATATGGTAATACGTTATAACGTATAATGTTATGTAGCGTTACGATATAACGTATAACGTTATATGGTAATACGTTAAAACGTATAATGTTATGTAGCATTACGATATATCGTATAACGTTATGTAGTATAACGATATACCGTATAACGTTATGTAGCATTACGATATAATGTATAACGATATATGGTAATACGTTATAACGTATAACGTTATGTACCATTATGATATAACGTATAACGTTATGTAGCATTACGATATAACGTATAACGTTATATGGTAATACGTTATAGCGTATAATGTTATGTAGCATTACGATATAACGTATAACGTTATGTAGCATAACGATATAACGTATAACGTTATGTAGCATTACGATATAACGTATAACGTTATATGGTAAACACGTTATAACGTATGACGTTATGTAACATTACGATATAACGTATAACGTTATGTAGTATAACGATATAACGTATAACGTTATGTAGTATTGCGTTATAACGTATAACGTTATATGGTAATACGTTATAACGTATAACGTTATGTAGCATTGCGATATAACGTATAACGTTATATGGTAATACGTTATAACGTATAATGTTATGTAGCATTACGATATATCGTATAACGTTATGTAGTATAACGATATACCGTATAACGTTATGTAGCATTACGATATAATGTATAACGATATATGGTAATACGTTATAACGTATAACGTTATGTACCATTATGATATAACGTATAACGTTATGTAGCATTACGATATAACGTATAACGTTATATGGTAATACGTTATAGCGTATGATGTTATGTAGCATTACGATATAACGTATAACGTTATGTAGCATAACGATATAACGTATAACGTTATGTAGCATTACGATATAACGTATAACGTTATATGGTAAACACGTTATAACGTATGACGTTATGTAACATTACGATATAACGTATAACGTTATGTAGCATTACGATATAACGTATAACGATATACGGTAATACGTTATAACGTATAACGCTATGTAGCATTACGATATAACGTATAACGTTATATGGTAATACGTTATAACGTATAATGTTATGTAGCGTTACGATATAACGTATAACGTTATGTAGCTTAACGATATAACGTATAACGTTATATGGTAATACGTTATAACGTATAATGTTATGTAGCATTACGATATAACGTATAACGTTTTATGGTAATACGTTATAACGTATAACTTTATATGGTAATACGTTATAACGTATAACGTTATGTAACATTACGATATAACGTATAACGTTATGTAGCATTACGATGTAACGTATAACGTTATGTAGCATTACGATATAACGTATAACGTTATATGGTAATACGTTATAACGTATAACGTTATGTGACATTACGATATAACGTATAACGTTATGTAGGATATCGATATAACGTATAAGGTTATGTAGGATATCGATATAACGTATAACGTTATGTAGCATTACGATATAACGTATAACGTTATATGGTAATGCGTTATAACGTATAACGTTATGTGGCATTACGATGTAACGTATAACGTTATGTAGCATTACGATATAACGTATAACGTTATGTAGCATTACGATGTAACGTATAACGTTATGTAGCATTACGATATAACGTATAACGTTATATGGTAATACGTTATAACGTATAATGTTATGTAGCATTACGATATAACGTTTAACGTTATGTTGCATTACGATGTAACGTATAACGTTATGTAGTATTACGTTATAACGTATAACGTTATGTAACATTACGATATAACGTATAACGTTAGATGGTAATACGTTATAACGTATAACGTTATGTGACATTACGATATAACGTATAACGTTATGTAGCATATCGATATAACGTATAACGTTATGTAGCATTACGATATAACCTATAACGTTATATGGTAATACGTTATAACGTATAAGGTTATGTAGCATTACGATATATCGTATAACGTTATGTAGTATAACGATATACCGTATAAAGTTATGTAGCATTACGATATAACGTATAACGATATATGGTAATACGTTATAACGTATAAAGTTATGTAACATTATGATATAACGTATAACGTTATGTAGCATTACGATATAACGTATAACGTTATATGGTAATGCGTTATAGCGTATAATGTTATGTAGCATTACGATATAACGTATAACGTTATGTAGCATAACGATATAACGTATAACGTTATATAGTATTACGTTATAACGTATAACGTTACGTAGTATTACGTTATAACGTATAACGGTATGTAGCATTACGATATAACGTATAACGTTATGTAGTATTACGCTATAACGTATAACGTTATGTAGCATTACGATATAACGTATAACGTTATATGGTAATACGTTATAACGTATGACGTTATGTAACATTACGATATAACGTATAACGTTATGTAGCATTACGATATAACGTATAACGATATATGGTATTACGTTATAACGTATAACGCTATGTAGCATTACGATATAACTTATAACGTTATATGGTAATACGTTATAAAGTATAACGCTATGTAGCATTACGATATAACGTATAACGTTATATGGTAATACGTTATAACGTATAATGTTATGTAGCATTACGATATAACGTATAACGTTATGTAGTATAACGATATAACGTATAACGTTATGTAGTATTGCGTTATAACGAATAACGTTACGTAGTATTACGTTATAACGTATAACGTTATGTAGTATAACGATATAACGTATAACGTTATATGGTAATACGTTATAACGTATAACGTTATGTGACATTACGATATAACGTATAACGTTATGTAGCATTACGATATAACGTATAACGTTATATGGTAATACGTTATAACGTATAACGTTATGTAGCATTACGATGTAACGTATAACGTTATGTAGCATTACGATATAACGTATAACGTTATGTAGCATTACGATGTAACGTATAACGTTATGTAGCATTACTATATAACGTATAACGTTATATGGTAATACGTTATAACGTATAACGTTATGTAGCATTGCGATATAACGTATAACGTTATATGGTAATACGTTATAACGTATAATGTTATGTAGCATTACGATATATCGTATAACGTTATGTAGTATAACGATATACCGTATAACGTTATGTAGCATTACGATATAATGTATAACGATATATGGTAATACGTTATAACGTATAACGTTATGTACCATTATGATATAACGTATAACGTTATGTAGCATTACGATATAACGTATAACGTTATATGGTAATACGTTATAGCGTATAATGTTATGTAGCATTACGATATAACGTATAACGTTATGTAGCATAACGATATAACGTATAACGTTATGTAGCATTACGATATAACGTATAACGTTATATGGTAATACATTATAACGTATGACGTTATGTAACATTACGATATAACGTATAACGTTATGTAGCATTACGATATAACGTATAACGATATATGGTAATACGTTATAACGTATAACGCTATGTAGCATTACGATATAACGTATAACGTTATATGGTAATACGTTATAACGTATAATGTTATGTAGCGTTACGATATAACGTATAACGTTATGTAGCTTAACGATATAACGTATAACGTTATATAGTATTACGCTATAACGTATAACGTTATGTAGTATTACGTTATAACGTATAACGTTACGTAGTATTACGTTATAACGTATAACGTTACGTAGCATTACGATATAACGAATAACGTTATGTAGTATTACGCTATAACGTATAACGTTATGTAGCATTACGATATAACGTATAACGTTATGTACCATTACGATGTAACGTATAACGTTATGTAGCATTACGATATAACGTATAACGTTATGTAGCATTACGATATAACGTATAACGATATATGGTAATACGTTATAACGTATAACGTTATGTAGCATTACGATATAACGTATAACGTTATATGGTAATACGTTATAGCGTATAATGTTATGTAGCATTACGATATAACGTATAACGTTATGTAGCATAACGATATAACGTATAACGTTATGTAGCATTACGATATAACGTATAATGTTATATGGTAATACGTTATAACGTATGACGTTATGTAACATTAAGATATAACGTATAACGTTATGTAGCATTACGATATAACGTATAACGATATATGGTAATACGTTATAACGTATAACGCTATGTAGCATTACGATATAACGTATAACGTTACGTAGTATTACGTTATAACGTATAACGTTATGTAGCATTACGATATACCGTATAATGTTATATGGTAATACGTTATAACGTATAATGTTATGTAGCGTTACGATATAACGTATAACGTTATGTAGCATAACGATATAACGTATATCGTTATATAGTATTACGCTATAACGTATAACGTTATGTAGTATTATGTTATAACGTATAACGTTACGTAGTATTACGTTATAACGTATAACGTTACGTAGCATTACGATATAACGAATAACGTTATATGGTAATACGTTATAACGTATAATGTTATGTAGCATTACGATATAACGTATAACGTTATGTAGTATTGCGTTATAACGAATAACGTTATGTAACATTAAGATATAACGTATAACGTCATGTAGCATTACGATATAACGTATAACGTTATATGGTAATACGTTATAACGTATAATGTTATGTAGCATTACGATATAACGTATAACGTTATGTAGCATAACGATATAACGTATAACGTTATATAGTATTACGTTATAACGTATAACGTTATGTATTATTACGTTATAACGTGTAACGTTACGTAGTATTACGTTATAACGTATAACGTTATGTAGCATTACGATATAACGAATAACGTTATGTAGTATTACGTTATAACGTATAACGTCATGTAGCATTACGATATAACGTATAACGTTATGTAGCATTACGATATAACGTATAACGTTATATGGTAATACGTTATAACGTATGACGTTATGTAACATTACGATATAACGTATAACGTTATGTAGCATTACGATATAACGTATAACGGTATATGGTAATACGTTATAACGTATAACGCTATGTAGCATTACGATATAACGTATAACGTTATATGGTAATACGTTATAACGTATAATGTTATGTAGCGTTACGATATAACGTATAACGTTATGTAGCATAACGATATAACGTATAACGTTATATAGTATTACGCTATAACGTATAACGTTATGTAGTATTACGTTATAACGTATAACGTTACGTAGTATTACGTTATAACGTATAACGTTACGTAGCATTACGATATAACGAATCACGTTATGTAGTATTACGCTATAACGTATAATTTTATGTAGCATTACGATATAACGTATAACGTTATGTAGCATAACGATATAACGTATAACGTTATGTAGCATTACGATATAACGTATAATGTTATATGGTAATACGTTATAACGTATGACGTTATGTAACATTACGATATAACGTATAACGTTATGTAGCATTACGATATAACGTATAATGTTATATGGTAATACGTTATAACGTATGACGTTATGTAACATTACGATATAACGTATAACGTTATGTAGCATTACGATATAACGTATAACGATATATGGTAATACGTTATAACGTATAACGCTATGTAGCATTACGATATAACGTATAACGTTATATGGTAATACTTTATAACGTATAATGTTATGTAGCGTTACGATATAACGTATAAGGTTATGTAGCATAACGATATAACGTATAACGTTATATAGTATTACGCTATAACGTATAACGTTATGTAGTATTACGTTATAACGTATAACGTTACGTAGTATTACGTTATAACGTATAACGTTACGTAGCATTACGATATAACGAATAACGTTATGTAGTATTACGCTATAACGTATAACGTTATGTAGCATTACGATATAACGTATAACGTTATGTACCATTACGATGTAACGTATAACGTTATGTAGCATTACGATATAACGTATAACGTTATGTAGCATTACGATATAACGTATAACGTTATGTAGCAGTACGATATAACGTATCACGTTATATGGTAATACGTTATAACGTATAACGTTATGTAGCATTACGATATAACGTATAACGTTATATGGTCATACGTTATAACGTATAATGTTATGTAGCGTTACGATATAACGTATAACGTTATGTAGCATAACGATATAACGTATATCGTTATGTAGCATTACGATATAACGTATAATGTTATATGGTAATAAGTTATAACGTATGACGTTATGTAACATTACGATATAACGTATAACGTTATGTAGCATTACGATATAACGTATAACGATATATGGTAATACGTTATAACGTATAACGCTATGTAGCATTACGATATAACGTATAACGTTATATGGTAACACGTTATAACGTATAATGTTATGTGGCGTTACGATATAACGTATAACGTTATGTAGCATAACGATATAACGTATAACGTTATATAGTATTACGCTATAACGTATAACGTTATGTAGTATTACGTTATAACGTATAACGTTACGTAGTAATACGTTATAACGTATAACGTTACGTAGCATTACGATATAACGAATAACGTTATGTAGTATTACGCTATAACGTATAAGGTTATGTAGCATTACGATATAACGTATAACGTTATGTACCATTACGATGTAACGTATAACGTTATGTAGCATTACGATATAACGTATAACGTTATGTAGCATTACGATATAACGTATACCGATATATGGTAATACGTTATAACGTATAACGTTATGTACCATTATGATATAACGTATAACGTTATGTAGCATTACGATATAACGTATAACGTTATATGGTAATACGTTATAGCGTATAATGTTATGTAGCATTACGATATAACGTATAACGTTATGTAGCATAACGATATAACGAATAACGTTATGTAGCATTACGATATAACGTATAATGTTATATGGTAATACGTTATAACGTATGACGTTATGTAACATTACGATATAACGTATAACGTTATGTAGCATTACGATATAACGTATAACGATATATGGTAATACGTTATAACGTATAACGCTATGTAGCATTACGATATAACGTATAACGTTATATGGTAATACGTTATAACGTATAAAGTTATGTAGCGTTACGATATAACGTATAACGTTATGTAGCGTTACGATATAACGTATAACGTTATGTAGCATAACGATATAACGTATATCGTTATATAGTATTACGCTATAACGTATAACGTTATGTAGTATTACGTTATAACGTATAACGTTATGTAGCATTACGATATAACGTATAACGTTATGTAGTATTACGCTATAACGTATAACGTTATGTAGCATTACGATATAACGTATAACGTTATGTACCATTACGATGTAACGTATAACGTTATGTAGCATTACGATATAACGTATAACGTTATGTAGCATTACGATATAACGTATAACGTTATGTAGCAGTACGATGTAACGTATAACGTTATATGGTAATACGTTATAACGTATAACGTTATGTAGCATTACTATGTAACGTATAACGTTATGTAGCATTCCGATATAACGTATATCATTATATGGTAATACGTTATGACGTATAACGTTATGTAACATTACGATATAACGTATAACGTCATGTAGCATTACGATATAACGTATAACGTTATATGGTAATACGTTATAACGTATAATGTTATGTAGCATTACGATATAACGTATAACGTTATGTAGCATAACGATATAACGTATAACGTTATATAGTATTACGTTATAACGTATAACGTTATGTATTATTACGTTATAACGTGTAACGTTACGTAGTATTACGTTATAACGTATAACGTTATGTAGCATTACGATATAACGAATAACGATATGTAGTATTTCGTTATAACGTATAACGTTATGTAGCATTACGATATAACGTATAACGTTATGTAGCAGTACGATATAACGTATAACGTTATATGGTAATACGTTATAACGTATAACGTTATGTAGCATTACGATATAACGTATAACGTTATATGGTCATACGTTATAACGTATAATGTTATGTAGCATTACGATATAACGTATAACGTTATGTAGTATTATGTTATAACGTATAACGTTATGCAGCATTACGATATAACGTATAACGTTATGTAGCATTACGATGTAACGTATAACGTCATGTAGCATTACGATATAACGTATAACGTTATATGGTAATACGTTATAACGTATAATGTTATGTAGCGTTACGATATAACGTATAACGTTATGTAGCATAACGATATAACGTATAACGTTATATAGTATTACGCTATAACGTATAACGTTATGTAGTATTACGTTATAACGTATAACGCTACGTAGTATTACGTTATAACGTATAACGTTACGTAGCATTACGATATAACGAATAACGTTATGTAGTGTTACGCTATAACGTATAACGTTATGTAGTATTACGATATAACGTATAACGTTATGTACCATTACGATGTAACGTATAACGTTATGTAGCATTACGATATAACGTATAACGTTATATGGTAATACGTTATAACGTATAACGTTATGTAGCATTACGATATAACGTATAACGTTATATGGTAATACGTTATAACGTATAACGTTATGTAACATTACGATATAACGTATAACGTTATGTAGTATTACGTTATAACGTATAACGTTACGTAGTATTACGTTATAACGTATAACGTTATATGGTAATACGTTATAACGTATAATGTTATGTAGCGTTACGATTTAACGTATAACGTTATGTAGCCTAACGATATCACGTATAACGTTATATAGTATTACGCTATAACGTATAACGTTATGTAGTATTACGTTATAACGTATAACGTTATATGGTAATACGTTATAACGTATAATGTTATGTAGCATTACGATATAACGTATAACGTTATGTAGTATAACGATATAACGTATAACGTTGTGTAGTATTGCGTTATAACGTATGACGTTATGTAACATTACGATATAACGTATAACGTAATGTAGCATTACGATATAACGTATAACGATATATGGTAATACGTTATAACGTATAACGTTATGTAGCATTACGATGTAACGTTTAACGTTATATAGCATTCCGATATAACGTATAACGTTATATGGTAATACCTTATAACGTATAACGTTATGTAGCATTACGATATAACGTATAACGTCATGTAGCATTACGATATAACGTATAACGTTATATGGTAATACGTTATAACGTATAATGTTATGTAGCGTTACGATTTAACGTATAACGCTACGTAGTATTACGTTATAACGTATAACGTTACGTAGCATTACGATATAACGAATAACGTTATGTAGTGTTACGCTATAACGTATAACGTTATGTAGTATTACGATATAACGTATAACGTTATGTACCATTACGATGTAACGTATAACGTTATGTAGCATTACGATATAACGTATAACGTTATATGGTAATACGTTATAACGTATAACGTTATGTAGCATTACGATATAACGTATAACGTTATATGGTCATACGTTATAACGTATAATGTTATGTAGCATTACGATATAACGTATAACGTTATATGGTAATACGTTATAACGTATAACGTTATGTAACATTACGATGTAACGTATAACGTTATGTAGTATTACGTTATAACGTATAACGTTACGTAGTATTACGTTATAACGTATAACGTTATATGGTAATACGTTATAACGTATAATGTTATGTAGCGTTACGATTTAACGTATAACGTTATGTAGCATAACGATATAACGTATAACGTTATATAGTATTACGCTATAACGTATAACGTTATGTAGTATTACGTTATAACGTATAACGTTATATGGTAATACGTTATAACGTATAATGTTATGTAGCATTACGATATAACGTATAACGTTATGTAGTATAACGATATAACGTATAACGTTGTGTAGTATTGCGTTATAACGTATAACGTTATGTAGCATCACGATGTAACGTATAACGTTATGTAGCATTCCGATAAAACGTATAACGTTATATGGTAATACGTTATAACGTATAACGTTATGTAACATTATGATATAACGTATAACGTTATGTAGCATTACGATATAACGCATAACGATATAACGTATAACGTTATGTTGTAATACGTTATAACGTATAACGTTACGTAGTATTACGTTATAACGTATAACGTTATGTAGTATTACGTTATAACGTATAACGTTACGTAGTATTACGTTATAACGTATAACGTTATGTAGCATTACGATATAACGTATAACGTTATGTAGTATTACGTTATAACGTATAACGTTATGTAGCATTACGATATACCGTATAACGTTATATGGAAATACGTTATAACGTATAATGTTATGTAGCATTACGATATATCGTATAACGTTATGTAGTATAACGATATACCGTATAACGTTATGTAGCATTACGATATAACGTATAACGATATATGGTAATACGTTATAACGTATAACGTTATGTAACATTATGATATAACGTATAACGTTATGTAGCATTACGATATAACGTATAACGTTATGTAGCATAACGATATAACGTATAACGTTATATAGTATTACGTTATAACGTATAACGTTACGTAGTATTACGTTATAACGTATAACGTTATGTAGCATTACGATATAACGTATAACGTTATGTAGTATTACGCTATAATGTATAACGTTATGTAGCATTACGATATAACGTATAACGTTATATGGTAATACGTTATAACGTATAACGTTATGTAGCATTACGATATAACGTATAACGTTATATGGTCATACGTTATAACGTATAATGTTATGTAGCATTACGATATAACGTATAACGTTATGTAGTATTATGTTATAACGTATAACGTTATGCAGCATTACGATATAACGTATAACGTTATGTAGCATTACGATGTAACGTATAACGTCATGTAGCATTACGATATAACGTATAACGTTATATGGTAATACGTTATAACGTATAATGTTATGTAGCGTTACGATATAACGTATAACGTTATGTAGCATAACGATATAACGTATAACGTTATATAGTATTACGCTATAACGTATAACGTTATGTAGTATTACGTTATAACGTATAACGCTACGTAGTATTACGTTATAACGTATAACGTTACGTAGCATTACGATATAACGAATAACGTTATGTAGTGTTACGCTATAACGTATAACGTTATGTAGTATTACGATATAACGTATAACGTTATGTACCATTACGATGTAACGTATAACGTTATGTAGCATTACGATATAACGTATAACGTTATATGGTAATACGTTATAACGTATAACGTTATGTAGCATTACGATATAACGTATAACGTTATATGGTCATACGTTATAACGTATAATGTTATGTAGCATTACGATATAACGTATAACGTTATATGGTAATACGTTATAACGTATAACGTTATGTAACATTACGATATAACGTATAACGTTATGTAGTATTACGTTATAACGTATAACGTTACGTAGTATTACGTTATAACGTATAACGTTATATGGTAATACGTTATAACGTATAATGTTATGTAGCGTTACGATTTAACGTATAACGTTATGTAGCCTAACGATATCACGTATAACGTTATATAGTATTACGCTATAACGTTATATGGTAATACGTTATAACGTATAATGTTATGTAGCATTACGATATAACGTATAACGTTATGTAGTATAACGATATAACGTATAACGTTGTGTAGTATTGCGTTATAACGTATGACGTTATGTAACATTACGATATAACGTATAACGTTATGTAGCATTAGGATATAACGTATAACGATATATGGTAATACGTTATAACGTATAACGTTATGTAGCATTACGATGTAACGTTTAACGTTATATAGCATTCCGATATAACGTATAACGTTATATGGTAATACCTTATAACGTATAACGTTATGTAACATTACGATATAACGTATAACGTCATGTAGCATTACGATATAACGTATAACGTTATATGGTAATACGTTATAACGTATAATGTTATGTAGCGTTACGATTTAACGTATAACGCTACGTAGTATTACGTTATAACGTATAACGTTACGTAGCATTACGATATAACGAATAACGTTATGTAGTGTTACGCTATAACGTATAACGTTATGTAGTATTACGATATAACGTATAACGTTATGTACCATTACGATGTAACGTATAACGTTATGTAGCATTACGATATAACGTATAACGTTATATGGTAATACGTTATAACGTATAACGTTATGTAGCATTACGATATAACGTATAACGTTATATGGTCATACGTTATAACGTATAATGTTATGTAGCATTACGATATAACGTATAACGTTATATGGTAATACGTTATAACGTATAACGTTATGTAACATTACGATGTAACGTATAACGTTATGTAGTATTACGTTATAACGTATAACGTTACGTAGTATTACGTTATAACGTATAACGTTATATGGTAATACGTTATAACGTATAATGTTATGTAGCGTTACGATTTAACGTATAACGTTATGTAGCATAACGATATAACGTATAACGTTATATAGTATTACGCTATAACGTATAACGTTATGTAGTATTACGTTATAACGTATAACGTTATATGGTAATACGTTATAACGTATAATGTTATGTAGCATTACGATATAACGTATAACGTTATGTAGTATAACGATATAACGTATAACGTTGTGTAGTATTGCGTTATAACGTATAACGTTATGTAGCATCACGATGTAACGTATAACGTTATGTAGCATTCCGATAAAACGTATAACGTTATATGGTAATACGTTATAGCGTATAACGTTATGTAACATTATGATATAACGTATAACGTTATGTAGCATTACGATATAACGCATAACGATATAACGTATAACGTTATGTTGTAATACGTTATAACGTATAACGTTACGTAGTATTACGTTATAACGTATAACGTTATGTAGTATTACGTTATAACGTATAACGTTACGTAGTATTACGTTATAACGTATAACGTTATGTAGCATTACGATATAACGTATAACGTTATGTAGTATTACGTTATAACGTATAACGTTATGTAGCATTACGATATACCGTATAACGTTATATGGAAATACGTTATAACGTATAATGTTATGTAGCATTACGATATATCGTATAACGTTATGTAGTATAACGATATACCGTATAACGTTATGTAGCATTACGATATAACGTATAACGATATATGGTAATACGTTATAACGTATAACGTTATGTAACATTATGATATAACGTATAACGTTATGTAGCATTACGATATAACGTATAACGTTATGTAGCATAACGATATAACGTATAACGTTATATAGTATTACGTAATAACGTATAACGTTACGTAGTATTACGTTATAACGTATAACGTTATGTAGCATTACGATATAACGTATAACGTTATGTAGTATTACGCTATAATGTATAACGTTATGTAGCA
The DNA here is from genome assembly GCA_936014575.1 of Bombus lapidarius. Classification (NCBI taxonomy): domain Eukaryota; kingdom Metazoa; phylum Arthropoda; class Insecta; order Hymenoptera; family Apidae; genus Bombus; species Bombus lapidarius. The sequence goes on along the minus strand of CAKXZU010000031.1, from coordinate 2,347,734 downwards.
TTACGATATAACGTATAACGTTATATGGTAATACGTTATAACGTATGACGTTATGTAGCATTACGACATAACGTATAACGTTATGTAGCATTACGATATAACGTATAACGATATATGGTAATACGTTATAACGTATAACGCTTTGTAGCATTACGATATAACGTATAGCGTTATATGGTAATACGCTATAACGTATAATGTTATGTAGCATTACGATATAACGTATAACGTTATGTAGTATAACGATATAACGTATAACGTTATGTAGTATTGCGTTATAACGAATAACGTTACGTAGTATTACGTTATAACGTATAACGTTATGTAGCATTACGATATAACGTATAACGTTATATGGTAATACGTTATAACGTATAACGTTATGTGACATTACGATATAACGTATAACGTTATGTAGCATTACGATATAACGTATAACGTTATATGGTAATACGTTATAACGTATAATGTTATGTAGCATTACGATATATCGTATAACGTTATGTAGTATAACGATATACCGTATAACGTTATGTAGCATTACGATATAACGTATAACGTTATGTACCATTACGATGTAACGTATAACGTTATGTAGCATTACGATATAACGTATAACGTTATGTAGTATTACGTTATAACGTATAACGTTATGCAGCATTACGATATAACGTATAACGGTATGTAGCATTGCGATGTAACGTATAACGTTATGTAGCATTACGATATAACGTATAACGTTATGTAGTATAACGATATAATGTATAACGCTATGTAGCATTACGATATAACGTATAACGATATATGGTAATACGTTATAACGTATAACACTTTGTAGCATTACGATATAACGTATAGCGTTATATGGTAATACGTTATAGCGTATAATGTTATGTAGCATTGCGATATAACGTTTAACGTTATGTTGCATTACGATGTAACGTATAACGTTATGTAGTATTACGTTATAACGTATAACGTTATGTAGCATTACGATATAACGTATAACGTTATGTAGCATTACGATGTAACGTATAACGTCATGTAGCATTACGATGTAACGTATAACGTTATGTAGCATTACGATATAACGTATAACGTTATATGGTAATACGTTATAACGTATAACGTTATGCAGCATTACGATATAACGTATAACGTTATGTAGCATTACGATATAACGTATAACGTTATGTAGTATAACGATATAATGTATAACGTTATGTAGTATTGCGTTATAACGAATAACGTTACGTAGTATTACGTTATAACGTATAACGTTATGTAGCATTACGATATAACGTATAACGTTATATGGTAATACGTTATAACGTATAACGCTATGTAGCATTACGATATAACGTATAACGATATATGGTAATACGTTATAACGTATAACACTTTGTAGCATTACGATATAACGTATAGCGTTATATGGTAATACGTTATAACGTATAATGTTATGTAGCATTACGATATAACGTATAACGTTATGTTGTATAACGATATAATGTATAACGTTATGTAGTATTGCGTTATAACGAATAACGTTACGTAGTATAACGATATAATGTTTAACGTTATGTAGTATTGCGTTATAACGAATAACGTTACGTAGTATTACGTTATAACGTATAACGTTATGTAGCATTACGATATAACGTATAACGTTATATGGTAATACGTTATAACGTATAACGCTATGTAGCATTACGATATAACGTATAACGTTATATGGTAATACGTTATAGCGTATAATGTTATGTAGCATTGCGATATAACGTTTAACGTTATGTTGCATTACGATGTAACGTATAACGTTATGTAGTATTACGTTATAACGTATAACGTTATGTAGCATTACGATATAACGTATAACGTTATGTAGCATTACGATGTAACGTATAACGTTATGTAGCATTACGATGTAACGTATAACGTTATGTAGCATTACGATATAACGTATAACGTTATATGGTAATACGTTATAACGTATAACGTTATGCAGCATTACGATATAACGTATAACGTTATGTAGCATTACGATGTAACGTATAACGTTATGTAGCATTACGATATAACGTATAACGTTATATGGTAATACGTTATAACGTACAATGTTATGTAGCATTTCGATATAACGTATAACGTTATGTAGTGTAACGATATAACGTATAACGTTATGTAGTATTGCGTTATAACGTATAACGTTATGTAGCATCACGATGTAACGTATAACGTTATGTAGCATTCCGATATAACGTATAACGTTATATGGTAATACGTAATAACGTATAACGTTAGGTAACATTACAATATAACGTATAACGTTATGTAGCATTACGATATAACGTACAACGTTATGTAGCATTACGATATAACGTATAACCTTATGTAACATTACGATATAACGTATAACGTTATGTAGCATTACGATATAACGTATAACGTTATATGGTAGTACGTTATAAAGTATAACGTTATGTAGCATTACGATATAACGTATAACGTTATATAGTATTACGTTGTAACGTATAACCTTACGTAGTATTACGTTATAACGTATAACGTTATGTAGCATTACGATATAACGTATAACGTTATGTAGCATATCGATATAACGGATAACGTTATATAGTATTACGTTATAACGTATAACGTTATGTAGTATTACGTTATAACGTATAACGTTACGTAGTATTACGTTATAACGTATAACGATATGTAGCATTATGATTTAACGTATAACGTTATGTAGCATTACGATAGAACGTATAACGTTATATGGTAATACGTTATAACGTATAATGTTATGTAGCATTACGATATAACGTATAACGTTATGTAGTATAACGATATAACGTATAACGTTATATAGTATTACGTTGTAACGTATAACCTTACGTAGTATTACGTTATAACGTATAACGTTATGTAGTATTACGTTATAACGTATAACGTTATGTAGTATTACGTTATAACGTATAACGTTACGTAGTATTACGTTATAACGTATAACGTTATGTAGTATTACGTTATAACGTATAACGTTATGTAGTATTACGTTATAACGTATAACGTTACGTAGTATTACGTTATAACGTATAACGATATGTAGCATTATGATTTAACGTATAACGTTATGTAGCATTACGATATAACGTATAACGTTATATGGTAATACGTTATAACGTATAATGTTATGTAGCATTACGATATAACGTATAACGATATGTAGTATAACGATATAACGTATAACGTTATGTAGCAGTACGATATAACGTATAACGTTATATGGTAATACGTTATAACGTATAACGTTATGTAGCATTACGATATAACGTATAACGTTATATGGTCATACGTTATAACGTATAATGTTATGTAGCATTACGATATAACGTAGAACGTTATGTAGTATAACGATATAACGTATAACGTTATGTAGCAGTACGATATAACGTATAACGTTATATGGTAATACGTTATAACGTATAACGTTATGTAGTATAACGATATAACGTATAACGTTATGTAGCAGTACGATATAACGTATAACGTTATATGGTAATACGTTATAACGTATAACGTTATGTAGCATTACGATATAACGTAGAACGTTATGTAGTATTACGTTATAACGTATAACGTTATATGGTAATACGTTATAACGTATAATGTTATGTAGCATTACGATATAACGTATAACGTTATGTAGTATAACGATATAACGTATAACGTTATGTAGTATAACGATATAACGTATAACGTTATGTAGCAGTACGATATAACGTATAACGTTATATGGTAATACGTTATAACGTATAACGTTATGTAGCATTACGATATAACGTATAACGTTATATGGTAATACGTTATAACGTATAATGTTATGTAGCATTACGATATAACGTATAACGTTATGTAGTATAACGATATAACGTATAACGTTATATAGTATTACGTTATAACGTATAACGTTATGTAGTATTACGTTATAACGTATAACGTTACGTAGTATTACGTTATAACGTATAACGATATGTAGCATTACGATATAACGTAGAACGTTATGTAGTATTACGTTATAACGTATAACGTTATATGGTAATACGTTATAACGTATAATGTTATGTAGCATTACGATATAACGTATAACGTTATGTAGTATAACGATATAACGTATAACGTTATATAGTATTACGTTATAACGTATAACGTTATGTAGTATTACGTTATAACGTATAACGTTACGTAGTATTACGTTATAACGTTTAACGTTATGTAGCATTACGATATAACGTATAACGTTATATGGTAATACGTCATAACGTATAACGTTATGTAACATTACGACATAACGTATAACGTTATGTAGCATTACGATGTAACGTATAACGTTATGTAGCATTACGATATAACGTATAACGTTATGTAGTATAACGATATAACGTATAACGTTATATAGTATTACGTTATAACGTATAACGTTACTTAGTATTACGTTATAACGTATAACGTTATGTAGCATTACGATATAACGTATAACGTTATGTAGCATAACGTTATAACGAATAACGTTAAGTAGTATTACGTTATAACGTATAACGTTATGTAGCACTACGATATAACGTATAAAGTTATGTAGCATTACGATGTAACGTATAATGTTATGTAGCATTACGATATAACGTATAACGTTATGTAGTATAACGATATATCGTATAACGTTATATAGTATTACGTTATAACGTACAACGTTATATGGTAATACGTTATAACGTATAATGTTATGTAGCATTACGATATAACGTATAACGTTATGTAGTATAACGATATAACGTATAACGTTATATAGTATTGCGTTATAACGTATAACGTTATGTAGCATTCCGATATAACGTATAACGTTATGTAGCATTACGATGTAACGTATAACGTTATGTAGCATTACGATATAACGTATAACGTTATATGGTAATACGTTATAACGTACAATGTTATGTAGCATTTCGATATAACATATAACGTTATGTAGTGTAACGATATAACATATAACGTTATGTAGTATTGCATTATAACGTATAACGTTATGTAGCATCACGATGTAACGTATAACGTTATGTAGCAATCCGATATAACGTATAACGTTATATGGTAATACGTAATAACGTATAACGTTAGGTAACATTACAATATAACGTATGACGTTATGTAGCATTACCATATAACGTATAACGTTATGTAGCATTACGATATAGCGTATAACGTTATATGGTAATACGTTATAACGTATAACCTTATGTAACATTACGATATAACGTATAACGTTATGTAGCATTACGATATAACGTATAACGTTATATGGTAGTACGTTATAAAGTATAACGTTATGTAGCATTACGATATAACGTATAACGTTATGTAGTATTACGTTATAACGTATAACGTTATGTAGCATTACGATATAACGTATAACTTTATGTAGCATTACGATGTAACGTATAATGTTATGTAGCATTACGATATAACGGATAACGTTATATGGTAATACGTTATAACGTATAACGTTATGTACCATTATGATATAACGCATAACGTTATTTAGCATTACGATATAACGTATAACGTTATATGGTAATTCGTTATAGCGTATAATGTTATGTAGCATTACGATATAACGTATAGCGTTATGTAGCATATCGATATAACGTATAACGTTATGTAGCATCACGATGTAACGTATAACGTTATGTAGCTTTACGATATAACGTATAACGATATATGGTAATACGTTTTAACGTATAACGTTATGTAACATTACGATATAACGTATAACGTTATGTAGCATTACGATATAACGTATAACGTTATGTAGCATTACGATATAACGTAGTACGTTATATGGTAACACGTTGTAACGTATAATGTTATGTAGCATTACGATATAACGTATAACGTTATGTAGCATATCGATATAACGGATAACGTTATATAGTATTACGTTATAACGTATAACGTTATGTAGTATTACGTTATAACGTATAACGTAACGTAGTATTACGATGTAACGTATAACGTTATGTAGTATTACGTTGTAACGTATAGACGTTATGTAGCATTACGATATAACGTATAACGTTATGTAGCATTACGATGTAACGTATAACGTTATGTAGCATTACGATATAACGTATAACGTTATATGGTAATACGTTATAACGTATAACGTTATGTAGCATTACGATATAACGTATAATGTTATATGGTAATACGTTATAACGTATAATGTTATGTAGCATTACGATATAACGTATAACGTTATGTAGTATAACGATATAACGTATAACGTTATATAGTATTACGTTATATCGTATAACGTTACGTAGTATTACGTGATAACGTATTACGTTATGTAGCATTACGTTATAACGTATAATGTTATGTAACATTACGATATAACGTATAACGTTATGTAGCATTACGATATAACGTATAACGTTATATGGTAATACGTCATAACGTATAACGTTATGTAACATTACGACATAACGTATAACGTTATGTAGCATTACGATGTAACGTATAACGTTATGTAGCATTACGATATAACGTATAACGTTATGTAGTATAACGATATAACGTTAACGTTATATAGTATTACGTTATAACGTATAACGTTACTTAGTATTACGTTATAACGTATAACGTTATGTAGCATTACGATATAACGTATAACGTTATGTAGCATAACGTTATAACGAATAACGTTAAGTAGTATTACGTTATAACGTATAACGTTATGTAGCACTACGATATAACGTATAAAGTTATGTAGCATTACGATGAACGTATAATGTTATGTAGCATTACGATATAACGTATAACGTTATGTAGTATAACGATATATCGTATAACGTTATATAGTATTACGTTATAACGTACAACGTTACGTAGTATTACGTTATGACGTATAACGTTATGTAGCATTACGATATAACGTATAAAGTTATATGGTAATACGTCATAACGTATAACGCTATATGGTAGTACGTTATAACGTATAATGTTATGTAGCATTACGATATAACGTATAACGTTATGTAGTATAACGATATAACGTATAAAGTTATGTAGCATTACGATGTAACGTATAATGTTATGTAGCATTACGATATAACGTATAACGTTATGTAGTATAACGATATATCGTATAACGTTATATAGTATTACGTTATAACGTACAACGTTACGTAGTATTACGTTATGACGTATAACGTTATGTAGCATTACGATATAACGTATAACGTTATATGGTAATACGTCATAACGTATAACGTTATGTAACATTACGACATAACGTATAACGTTATGTAGCGTTACGATGTAACTTATAACGTTATGTAGCATTACGATATAACGTATAATGTTATGTAGCATTACGATATAACGTATAACGTTATGTAGTATAACGATATAACGTATAACGTTATATAGTATTACGTTATAACGTATAACGCTACGTAGTATTACGTTATAACGTACAACGTTATGTAGCATTACGATATAACGTATAACGTTATGTAGCATTATGATATAACGTATAACGTTATATGGTAATACGCTATAACGTATAACGTTATGTAGCATTACGATATAACGTATAACGCTATATGGTAGTACGTTATAACGTATAATGTTATGTAGCATTACGATATAACGTATAACGTTATGTAGTATAACGATATAACGTATAACGTTATATAGTATTACGTTATAACGTATAACGTTACGTAGTATTACGTTATAACGTATAACGTTATGTAGCATTACGATATAACGTATAACGTTATGTAGCATAACGTTATAACGAATAACGTTATGTAGTATTACGATATAACGTATAACGATATATGGTAATACGTTATAACGTATAACGCTTTGTAGCATTACGATATAACGTATAACGTTATATGGTAATACGTTATAACGTATAATGTTATTTAGCATTACGATATAACGTATAACGTTATGTAGTATAACGATATAGCGAATAACGTTATGTAGTATTGCGTTATAACGTATAACGTTACGTAGTATTACGTTATAACGTATAACGTTATGTAGCATTACGATATAACGTTCAACGTTATATGGTAATACGTTATAACGTATAACGTTATGTAGCATTTCGATATAACGTATAACGTTATATGGTAATACGTTATAACGTATAACGCTATGTAGCATTACGATATAACGTATAACGTTATATGGTAATACGTTATAACGTATAATGTTATGTAGCATTACGATATAACGTATAACGTTATGTAGTATAACGATATAACATATAACGTTATATAGTATTGCGTTATAACGTATAACGTTATGTAGCATTCCGATATAACGTATAACGTTATGTAGCATTACGATGTAACGTATAACGTTATGTAGCATTACGATATAACGTATAGCGTTATATGGTAATACGTTATAACGTACAATGTTATGTAGCATTTCGATATAACGTATAACGTTATGTAGTGTAACGATATAACATATAACGTTATGTAGTATTGCGTTATAACGTATAACGTTATGTAGCATCACGATGTAACGTATAACGTTATGTAGCATTCCGATATAACGTATAACGTTATATGGTAATACGTAATAACGTATAACGTTAGGTAACATTACAATATAACGTATAACGTTATGTAGCATTACGATATAACGTATAACGTTATGTAGCATTACGATATAACGTATAACGTTATATGGTAATACGTTATAATGTACAATGTTATGTAGCATTTCGATATAACGTATAACGTTATGTAGTGTAACGATATAACATATAACGTTATGTAGTATTGCGTTATAACGTATAACGTTATGTAGCATCACGATGTAACGTATAACGTTATGTAGCATTCCGATATAACGTATAACGTTATATGGTAATACGTTATAACGTATAATGTTATGTAGCATTACGATATAACGCATAACGTTATGTAGTATAACGATATAACGTATAACGTTATATAGTATTACGTTGTAACGTATAACCTTACGTAGTATTACGTTATAACGTATAACGTTATGTAGTATTACGTTATAACGTATAACGTTATGTAGTATTACGTTATAACGTATAACGTTACGTAGTATTACGTTATAACGTATAACGTTATGTAGTATTACGTTATAACGTATAACGTTATGTAGTATTACGTTATAACGTATAACGTTACGTAGTATTACGTTATAACGTATAACGATATGTAGCATTATGATTTAACGTATAACGTTATGTAGCATTACGATATAACGTATAACGTTATATGGTAATACGTTATAACGTATAATGTTATGTAGCATTACGATATAACGTATAACGTTATGTAGTATAACGATATAACGTATAACGTTATATAGTATTACGTTGTAACGTATAACCTTACGTAGTATTACGTTATAACGTATAACGTTATGTAGTAATACGTTATAACGTATAACGTTACGTAGTATTACGTTATAACGTATAATGTTATGTAGCATTACGATAGAACGTATAACATTATGTAGTATAACGATATAACGTATAACGTTATATAGTATTACGTTATAACGTATAACGTTACGTAGTGTTACGTTATAACATATTACGTTATGTTGCATTACGATGTAACGTATAACGTTATGTAGTATTACGTTGTAACGTATAACGTTATGTAGCATTACGATATAACGTATAACGTTATGTAGCATTACGATGTAACGTATAACGTTATGTAGCATTACGATATAACGTATAACGTTATATGGTAATACGTTATAACGTATAACGTTATGTAGCATTACGATATAACGTATAATGTTATGTAGCATTACGATATAACGTATAACGTTATGTAGTATAACGATATAACGTATAACGTTATATAGTATTACGTTATATCGTATAACGTTACGTAGTATTACGTGATAACGTATTACGTTATGTAGCATTACGTTATAACGTATAATGTTATGTAACATTACGATATAACGTATAACGTTATGTAGCATTACGATATAACGTATAACGTTATATGGTAATACGTCATAACGTATAACGTTATGTAACATTACGACATAACGTATAACGTTATGTAGCATTACGATGTAACGTATAACGTTATGTAGCATTACGATATAACGTATAACGTTATGTAGTATAACGATATAACGTATAACGTTATATAGTATTACGTTATAACGTATAACGTTACTTAGTAATACGTTATAACGTATAACGTTATGTAGCATTACGATATAACGTATAACGTTATGTAGCATAACGTTATAACGAATAACGTTAAGTAGTATTACGTTATAACGTATAACGTTATGTAGCACTACGATATAACGTATAAAGTTATGTAGCATTACGATGTAACGTATAATGTTATGTAGCATTACGATATAACGTATAACGTTATGTAGTATAACGATATATCGTATAACGTTATATAGTATTACGTTATAACGTACAACGTTACGTAGTATTACGTTATGACGTATAACGTTATGTAGCATTACGATATAACGTATAACGTTATATGGTAATACGTCATAACGTATAACGTTATGTAACATTACGACATAACGTATAACGTTATGTAGCGTTACGATGTAACTTATAACGTTATGTAGCATTACGATATAACGTATAATGTTATGTAGCATTACGATATAACGTATAACGTTATGTAGTATAACGATATAACGTATAACGTTATATAGTATTACGTTATAACGTATAACGCTACGTAGTATTACGTTATAACGTACAAAGTTATGTAGCATTACGATATAACGTATAACGTTATGTAGCATTATGATATAACGTATAACGTTATATGGTAATACGCTATAACGTATAACGTTATGTAGCATTACGATATAACGTATAACGCTATATGGTAGTACGTTATAACGTAAAATGTTATGTAGCATTACGATATAACGTATAACGTTATGTAGTATAACGATATATCGTATAACGTTATATAGTATTACGTTATAACGTACAACGTTACGTAGTATTACGTTATGACGTATAACGTTATGTAGCATTACGATATAACGTATAACGTTATATGGTAATACGTCATAACGTATAACGTTATGTAACATTACGACATAACGTATAACGTTATGTAGCGTTACGATGTAACTTATAACGTTATGTAGCATTACGATATAACGTATAATGTTATGTAGCATTACGATATAACGTATAACGTTATGTAGTATAACGATATAACGTATAACGTTATATAGTATTACGTTATAACGTATAACGCTACGTAGTATTACGTTATAACGTACAACGTTATGTAGCATTACGATATAACGTATAACGTTATGTAGCATTATGATATAACGTATAACGTTATATGGTAATACGCTATAACGTATAACGTTATGTAGCATTACGATATAACGTATAACGCTATATGGTAGTACGTTATAACGTATAATGTTATGTAGCATTACGATATAACGTATAACGTTATGTAGTATAACGATATAACGTATAACGTTATATAGTATTACGTTATAACGTATAACGTTACGTAGTATTACGTTATAACGTATAACGTTATGTAGCATTACGATATAACGTATAACGTTATGTAGCATAACGTTATAACGAATAACGTTATGTAGTATTACGTTATAACGTATAACGTTATGTAGCACTACGATATAACGTATAAAGTTATGTAGCATTACGATATAACGTATAACGATATATGGTAATACGTTATAACGAATAACGCTATGTAGCATTACGATATAACGTATAACGTTATATGGTAATACGTTATAACGTATAACGTTATGTAACATTACGATATAACGTATAACGTTATGTAGCATTTCGATATAACGTATAACGTTATATGGTAATACGTTATAACGTATAACGCTATCTAGCATTACGATATAACGTATAACGTTATATGGTAATACGTTATAACGTATAATGTTATGTAGCATTACGATATAACGTATAACGTTATGTAGTATAACGATATAACATATAACGTTATATAGTATTGCGTTATGACGTATAACGTTATGTAGCATTCCGATATAACGTATAACGTTATGTAGCATTACGATGTAACGTATAACGTTATGTAGCATTACGATATAACGTATAACGTTATATCGTAATACGTTATAACGTACAATGTTATGTAGCATTTCGATATAACGTATAACGTTATGTAGTGTAACGATATAACATATAACGTTATGTAGTATTGCGTTATAACGTATAACGTTATGTAGCATCACGATGTAACGTATAACGTTATGTAGCATTCCGATATAACGTATAACGTTATATGGTAATACGTAATAACGTATAACGTTAGGTAACATTACAATATAACGTATAACGTTATGTAGCATTACGATATAACGTATAACGTTATGTAGCATTACAATATAACGTATAACGTTATATGGTAATACGTTATAACGTACAATGTTATGTAGCATTTCGATATAACGTATAACGTTATGTAGTGTAACGATATAACATATAACGTTATGTAGTATTGCGTTATAACGTATAACGTTATGTAGCATCACGATGTAACGTATAACGTTATGTAGCATTCCGATATAACGTATAACGTTATATGGTAATACGTTATAACGTATAATGTTATGTAGCATTACGATATAATGTATAACGTTATGTAGTATAACGATATAACGTATAACGTTATATAGTATTACGTTGTAACGTATAACCTTACGTAGTATTACGTTATAACGTATAACGTTATGTAGTATTACGTTATAACGTATAACGTTATGTAGTATTACGTTATAACGTATAACGTTACGTAGTATTACGTTATAACGTATAACGTTATGTAGTATTACGTTATAACGTATAACGTTATGTAGTATTACGTTATAACGTATAACGTTACGTAGTATTACGTTATAACGTATAACGATATGTAGCATTATGATTTAACGTATAACGTTATGTAGCATTACGATATAACGTATAACGTTATATGGTAATACGTTATAACGTATAATGTTATGTAGCATTACGATATAACGTATAACGTTATGTAGTATAACGATATAACGTATAACGTTATGTAGCAGTACGATATAACATATAACGTTATATGGTAATACGTTATAACGTATAAGGTTATGTAGCATTACGATATAACGTATAACGTTATATGGTCATACGTTATAACGTATAATGTTATGTAGCATTACGATATAACGTATAACGTTATGTAGTATAACGATATAACGTATAACGTTATGTAGCAGTACGATATAACGTATAACGTTATATGGTAATACGTTATAACGTATAACGTTATGTAGCATAACGATATAACGTATAACGTTATGTAGCAGTACGATATAACGTATAACGTTATATGGTAATACGTTATAACGTATAACGTTATGTAGCATTACGATATAACGTATAACGTTATATGGTAATACGTTATAACGTATAACGTTATGTAGCATTACGATATAACGTAGTACGTTATATGGTAACACGTTGTAACGTATAATGTTATGTAGCATTACGATATAACGTATAACGTTATGTAGCATATCGATATAACGGATAACGTTATATAGTGTTACGTTATAACGTATAACGTTATGTAGTATTACGTTATAACGTATAACGTTACGTAGTATTACGTTATAACGTATAACGATATGTAGCATTATGATTTAACGTATAACGTTATGTAGCATTACGATATAACGTATAACGTTATATGGTAATACGTTATAACGTATAATGTTATGTAGCATTACGATATAACGTATAACGTTATGTAGTATAACGATATAACGTATAACGTTATATAGTATTACGTTATAACGTATAACGTTATGTAGTATTGCGTTATAACGTATAACGTTACGTAGTATTACGTTATAACGTATAACGATATGTAGCATTATGATTTAACGTATAACGTTATGTAGCATTACGATATAACGTATAACGTTATATGGTAATACGTTATAACGTATAATGTTATGTAGCATTACGATATAACGTATAACGTTATGTAGTATAACGATATAACGTTTAACGTTATATAGTATTACGTTGTAACGTATAACCTTACGTAGTATTACGTTATAACGTATAACGTTATGTAGTATTACGTTATAACGTATAACGTTACGTAGTATTACGTTATAACGTATAACGATATGTAGCATTATGATTTAACGTATAACGTTATATAGTATTACGTTGTAACGTATAACCTTACGTAGTATTACGTTATAACGTATAACGTTATGTAGCATTACGATATAACGTATAACGTTATGTAGCATTACGATGTATCGTATAATGTTATGTAGCATTACAATATAACGTATAACGTTATATGGTAATACGTTATAACGTATAACGTTATGTAGCATTACGATATAACGTATAATGTTATGTAGCATTACGATATAACGTATAACGTTATGTAGTATAACGATATAACGTATAACGTTATATGGTAATACGTTCTAACGTATAATGTTATGTAGCATTACGATAGAACGTATAACATTATGTAGTATAACGATATAACGTATAACGTTATATAGTATTACGTTATAACGTATAACGTTACGTAGTGTTACGTTATAACATATAACGTTATGTTGCATTACGATGTAACGTATAACGTTATGTAGTATTACGTTGTAACGTATAACGTTATGTAGCATTACGATATAACGTATAACGTTATGTAGCATTACGATGTAACGTATAACGTTATGTAGCATTACAATATAACGTATAACGTTATATGGTAATACGTTATAACGTATAACGTTACTTAGTATTACGTTATAACGTATAACGTTATGTAGCATTACGATATAACGTATAACGTTATGTAGCATAACGTTATAACGAATAACGTTAAGTAGTATTACGTTATAACGTATAACGTTATGTAGCACTACGATATAACGTATAAAGTTATGTAGCATTACGATGTAAAGTATAATGTTATGTAGCATTACGATATAACGTATAACGTTATGTAGTATAACGATATATCGTATAACGTTATATAGTATTACGTTATAACGTACAACGTTACGTAGTATTACGTTATGACGTATAACGTTATGTAGCATTACGATATAACGTATAACGTTATATGGTAATACTTCATAACGTATAACGTTATGTAACATTACGACATAACGTATAACGTTATGTAGCGTTACGATGTAACTTATAACGTTATGTAGCATTACGATATAACGTATAATGTTATGTAGCATTACGATATAACGTATAACGTTATGTAGTATAACGATATAACGTATAACGTTATATAGTATTACGTTATAACGTATAACGCTACGTAGTATTACGTTATAACGTACAACGTTATGTAGCATTACGATATAACGTATAACGTTATGTAGCATTATGATATAACGTATAACGTTATATGGTAATACGCTATAACGTATAACGTTATGTAGCATTACGATATAACGTATAACGCTATATGGTAGTACGTTATAACGTATAATGTTATGTAGCATTACGATATAACGTATAACGTTATGTAGTATAACGATATAACGTATAACGTTATATAGTATTACGTTATAACGTATAACGTTACGTAGTATTACGTTATAACGTATAACGTTATGTAGCATTACGATATAACGTATAACGTTATGTAGCATAACGTTATAACGAATAACGTTATGTAGTATTATGTTATAACGTATAACGTTATGTAGCACTACGATATAACGTATAAAGTTATGTAGCATTACGATATAACGTATAACGATATGTGGTAATACGTTATAACGTATAACGCTATGTAGCATTACGATATAACGTATAACGTTATATGGTAATACGTTATAACGTATAATGTTATTTAGCATTACGATATAACGTATAACGTTATGTAGTATAACGATATAGCGTATAACGTTATGTAGTATTGCGTTATAACGTATAACGTTACGTAGTATTACGTTATAACGTATAACGTTATGTAGCATTACGATATAACGTTCAACGTTATATGGTAATACGTTATAACGTATAACGCTATGTAGCATTACGATATAACGTATAACGTTATATGGTAATACGTTATAACGTATAACGTTATGTAACATTACGATATAACGTATAACGTTATGTAGCGTTACGATATAACGTATAACGTTATATGGTAATACGTTATAACGTATAACGCTATGTAGCATTACGATATAACGTATAACGTTATATGGTAATACGTTATAACGTATAATGTTATGTAGCATTACGATATAACGTATAACGTTATGTAGTATAACGATATAACGTATAACGTTATATAGTATTGCGTTATAACGTATAACGTTATGTAGCATTCCGATATAACGTATAACGGTATGTAGCATTACGATGTAACGTATAACGTTATGTAGCATTACGATATAACGTATAACGTTATATGGTAATACGTTATAACGTACAATGTTATGTAGCATTTCGATATAACGTATAACGTTATGCAGTGTAACGATATAACATATAACGTTATGTAGTATTGCGTTATAACGTATAACGTTATGTAGCATCACGATGTAACGTATAACGTTATGTAGCATTCCGATATAACGTATAACGTTATATGGTAATACGTAATAACGTATAACGTTAGGTAACATTACAATATAACGTATAACGTTATGTAGTATTACGTTATAACGTATAACGTTATGTAGCATTACGATATAACGTATAACTTTATGTAGCATTACGATGTAACGTATAATGTTATGTAGCATTACGATATAACGGATAACGTTATATGGTAATACGTTTTAACGTATAACGTTATGTACCATTATGATATAACGTATAACGTTATTTAGCATTACGATATAACGTATAACGTTATATGGTAATACGTTATAGCGTATAATGTTATGTAGCATTACGATATAACGTATAGCGTTATGTAGCATATCGATATAACGTATAACGTTATGTAGCATCACGATGTAACGTATAACGTTATGTAGCTTTACGATATAACGTATAACGTTATATGGTAATACGTTTTAACGTATAACGTTATGTAACATTACGATATAACGTATAACGTTATGTAGCATTACGATATAACGTATAACGTTATGTAGCATTACGATATAACGTAGTACGTTATATGGTAACACGTTGTAACGTATAATGTTATGTAGCATTACGATATAACGTATAACGTTACGTAGTATTACGATGTAACGTATAACGTTATGTAGTATTACGTTGTAACGTATAACGTTATGTAGCATTACGATATAACGTATAACGTTATGTAGCATTACGATGTAACGTATAACGTTATGTAGCATTACGATATAACGTATAACGTTATATGGTAATACGTTATAACGTATAACGTTATGTAGCATTACGATATAACGTATAATGTTATATGGTAATACGTTATAACGTATAATGTTATGTAGCATTACGATATAACGTATAACGTTATATAGTATAACGATATAACGTATAACGTTATATAGTATTACGTTATATCGTATAACGTTACGTAGTATTACGTGATAACGTATTACGTTATGTAGCATTACGTTATAACGTATAATGTTATGTAACATTACGATATAACGTATAACGTTATGTAGCATTACGATATAACGTATAACGTTATATGGTAATACGTGATAACGTATAACGTTATGTAACATTACGACATAACGTATAACGTTATGTAGCATTACGATGTAACGTATAACGTTATGTAGCATTACGATATAACGTATAACGTTATGTAGTATAACGATATAACGTATAACGTTATATAGTATTACGTTATAACGTATAACGTTACGTAGTATTACGTTATAACGTATGACGTTATGTAGCATTACGATATAACGTATAACGTTATGTAGCATAACGTTATAACGAATAACGTTAAGTAGTATTACGTTATAACGTATAACGTTATGAAGCACTACGATATAACGTATAAAGTTATGTAGCATTACGATGTAACGTATAATGTTATGTAGCATTACGATATAACGTATAACGTTATGTAGTATAACGATATAACGTATAACGTTATATAGTATTACGTTATAACGTATAACGTTACGTAGTATTACGTTATGACGTATAACGTTATGTAGCATTACGATATAACGTATAACGTTATATGGTAATACGTCATAACGTATAACGTTATGTAACATTACGACATAACGTATAACGTTATGTAGCATTACGATGTAACTTATAACGTTATGTAGCATTACGATATAACGTATAATGTTATGTAGCATTACGATATAAAGTATAACGTTATGTAGTATAACGATATAACGTATAACGTTATATAGTATTACGTTATAACGTATAACGCTACGTAGTATTACGTTATAACGTACAACGTTATGTAGCATTACGATATAACGTATAACGTTATATGGTAGTACGTTATAACGTATAATGTTATGTAGCATTACGATATAACGTATAACGTTATGTAGTATAACGATATAACGTATAACGTTATATAGTATTACGTTATAACGTATAACGTTACGTAGTATTACGTTATGACGTATAACGTTATGTAGCATTACGATATAACGTATAACGTTATGTAGCATTACGATATATCGTATAACGTTATGTAACATTACGATATAACGTATAACGTTATGTAGCATTTCGATACAACGTATAACGTTATATGGTAATACGTTATAACGTATAACGTTATGTAACATTACGATATAACGTATAACGTTATGTAGCATTACGATATAACGTATAACGTTATATGGTAATACGTTATAACGTATAACGCTATGTAGCATTACGATGTAACTTATAACGTTATGTAGCATTACGATATAACGTATAATGTTATGTAGCATTAGGATATAACGTATTACGTTATGTAGTATAACGATATAACGTATAACGTTGTATAGTATTACGTTATAACGTATAACGCTACGTAGTATTACGTTATAACGTACAACGTTATGTAGCATTACGATATAACGTATAACGTTATGTAGCATTATGATATAACGTATAACGTTATATGGTAATACGCTATAACGTATAACGTTATGTAGCATTACGATATAACGTATAACGTTATATGGTAGTACGTTATAACGTATAATGTTATGTAGCATTACGATATAACGTATAACGTTATGTAGTATAACGATATAACGTATAACGTTATATAGTATTACGTTATAACGTATAACGTTACGTAGTATTACGTTATAACGTATAACGTTATGTAGCATTACGATATAACGTATAACGTTATGTAACATTACGATATAACGTATAACGTTATGTTGCATTACGATATAACGTATAACGTTATATGGTAATACGTTATAACGTATAACGTTATGTAACATTACGATATAACGTACAACGTTATGTAGCATTACGATATAACGTATAACGTTATATGGTAATACGTTATAACGTATAACGCTATGTAGCATTACGATAGAACGTATAACGTTATGTAGCATTACGATATAACGTATGACGTTATGCAGCATTACGATATAACGTATAACGTTATGTAGCATTACGATATAACGTACAACGTTATGTAGTATAACGATATAACGTATAACGTTATATAGTATTGCGTTACAACGTATAACGTTACGTAGTATTACGTTATAACGTATAACGTTATGCAGCATTACGATATAACGTATAACGTTATGTAGCATTACGATATAACGTATAACGTTATGTAGTATTACGCTATAACGTATAACGTCATGTAGCATTACGATATCACGTATAACGTTATGTAGCATTACAATATAACGTATAACGTTATATGGTAATACGTTACAACGTATAATGTTATGTAGCATTACGATATAACGTAAAACGTTACGTAGTATTACGTTATAACGTATTTCGTTATGTAGCATAATGATATAACGTATAACGTTATGTAGCATTACGATATAACGTATAACGTTATATGGTAATACGTTATAACGTATAATGTTATGTAGCATTACGATATAACGTATAACGTTATGTAGTATAACGATATAACGTATAACGTTATATAGTATTACGTTGTAACGTATAACCTTACGTAGTATTACGTTATAACGTATAACGTTATGTAGCATTACGATATAACGTATAACGTTATGTAGCATTACGATATAACGTATAACTTTATGTAGCATTACGATATAACGTATAATCTTATGTAGCATTACGATATAACGTATAACATTATGTAGTATAACGATATAACGTATGACGTTATACAGTATTACGTTATAACGTATAACGTTATGTAGCATTACGATATAACGTATAACGTTATGTAGCATTACGATGTATCGTATAATGTTATGTAGCATTACGATATAACGTATAACGTTATATGGTAATACGTTCTAACGTATAATGTTATGTAGCATTACGATGTATCGTATAATGTTATGTAGCATTACGATATAACGTATAACGTTATATGGTAATACGTTCTAACGTATAATGTTATGTAGTATTACGATAGAACGTATAACATCATGTAGTATAACGATATAACGTATAACGTTATATAGTATTACGTTATAACGTATAACGTTACGTAGTATTACGTTATAACGTATAACGTTATGTAGCATTACGATATAACGTATAACGTTGTATAGTATTACGTTATAACGTATAACGTTATGTCGCATTACGATGTAACGTATAACGTTATGTAGCATTACGATATAACGTATAACGGTATATGGTAATACGTTATAACGTATAATGTTATGTAACATTACGATGTAACGTATAATGTTATGTAGCAATACGATGTAACGTATAACGTTATACGGTAATACGTTATAACGTATAACGTTATGTAGCATTACGATATAACGTATAATGTTATGTAGCAATACGATGTAACGTATAACGTTATACGGTAATACGTTATAACGTATAACGTTATGTCGCATTACGATGTAACGTATAACGTTATGTAGCATTACGATATAACGTATAACGTTATATGGTAATACGTTATTACGTATAACGTTATGTAGCATTACGATGTAACGTATAATGTTATGTAGCAATACGATGTAACGTATAACGTTATACGGTAATACGTTATAACGTATAACGTTATGTAGCATTACGATATAACGTATAACGTTATGTAGCATTACGATATAACGTATAACGTTATATGGTAATACGTTATAACGTATAATGTTATGCAGCATTACGATATAACGTATAACGTTATGTAGTATAACGATATAACGTATAACGTTATATGGTAATACGTTATAACTTATATTGTTATGTAACATTACGATATAACGTATAACGTTATGTAGCATTACGATATGACGTATAACGTTATATGGTAATACGTTATAACGTATAATGTTATGTAGCATTACGATATAACGTAGAACATTATGTAGTATAACGATATAACGTATGACGTTATACAGTATTACGTTATAACGTATAACGTTACGTAGTATTACGTTATAACGTATAACGTTATGTAGCATTACGATATAACGTATAACGTTGTATAGTATTACGTTATAACGTATAACGTTATGTCGCATTACGATGTAACGTATAACGTTATGTAGCATTACGATATAACGTATAACGTTATATGGTACTACGTTATAACGTATAACGATACGTAGTATTACGTTATAACGTATAACGTTATGTAGCATTACGATATAACGTATAACGTTATGTAGCATTACGATATAACGTATAACGTTATGTAGTATATCGATATAACGTATAACGTTATATAGTATTACGTTATAACGTATAACGTTACGTAGTATTACGATATAACGTATAACGTTACGTAGCATTACGATATAACGTATAACGTTATATGGCAATACGTTATAACGTATAACGTTATGTAGCATTACGATATAACGTATAACGTTATATGGTAATACGTTATAACGTATAATGTTATGTAACATTACGATGTAACGTATAACGTTATGTAGCATTACGATATAACGTATAACGTTATATGGTAATACGTTATTACGTATAACGTTACGTAGTATTACGTTATAACGTATAACGTTATGCAGCATTACGATATAACGTATAACGTTATGTAGCATTACGATATAACGTATAACGTTATGTAGTATTACGCTATAACGTATAACGTCATGTAGCATTACGATATCACGTATAACGTTATGTAGCATTACAATATAACGTATAACGTTATATGGTAATACGTTACAACGTATAATGTTATGTAGCATTACGATATAACGTAAAACGTTACGTAGTATTACGTTATAACGTATTACGTTATGTAGCATAATGATATAACGTATAACGTTATGTAGCATTACGATATAACGTATAACGTTATATGGTAATACGTTATAACGTATAATGTTATGTAACATTACGATATAACGTATAACGTTATGTAGCATTACGATATAACGTATAACGTTATATGGTAATACGTTATAACGTATAACGTTATGTAGCATTACGATATAACGTATAACGTTATGTAGCATTACGATATAACGTATAACGTTATGTAGCATTACGATATAACGTATAACGTTATGTAGTATATCGATATAACGTATAACGTTATATAGTATTACGTTATAACGTATAACGTTACGTAGTATTACGATATAACGTATAACGTTACGTAGCATTACGATATAACGTATAACGTTATATGGTAATACGTTATAACGTATAACGTTATGTAGCATTACGATATAACGTATAACGTTATATGGTAATACGTTATAACGTATAATGTTATGTAACATTACGATATAACGTATAACGTTATGTAGCATTACGATATAACGTATAACGTTATATGGTAATACGTTATAACGTATAATGTTATGTAACATTACGATATAACGTATAACGTTATGTAGCATTACGATATAACGTATAACGTTATATGGTAATACGTTATTACGTATAACGTTATGTAGCATTACGATGTAACGTATAATGTTATGTAGCAATACGATGTAACGTATAACGTTATACGGTAATACGTTATAACGTATAACGTTATACGGTAATACGTTATAACGTATAACGTTATGTAACATTAAGATATAACGCTTAACGTTATGTAGCATTACGATATAACGTACAACGTTATGTAGCATTACGATATAACGTATAACGTTATATGGTAATATGTTATAACGTATATTGTTATGTAACATTACGATATAACGTATAACGTTATGTAGCATTACGATATAACGTATAACGTTATATGGTAATACGTTATAACGTATAACGTTATGTAGCATTACGATATAACGTATATCGTTATATGGTAATACGTTATAACGTATAACGTTATGTAACATTACGATATAACGTATAACGTTATGTAGCATTACGATATAACGTATAACGCTATATGATAATACGTTATAACGTATAACGTTATGTAGCATTACGATATAACGCATAATCCTATGTAGCATTACGATATAACGTAGAACATTATGTAGTATAACGATATAACGTATGACGTTATACAGTATTACGTTATAACGTATAACGTTACGTAGTATTACGTTATAACGTATAACGTTATGTCGCATTACGATGTAACGTATAACGTTATGTAGCATTACGATATAACGTATAACGGTATATGGTAATACGTTATAACGTATAATGTTATGTAACATTACGATGTAACGTATAACGTTATGTAGCATTACGATATAACGTATAACGTTATATGGTAATACGTTATTACGTATAACGTTATGTAGCATTACGATGTAACGTATAATGTTATGTAGCAATACGATGTAACGTATAACGTTATACGGTAATACGTTATAACGTATAACGTTATGTAGCATTACGATATAACGTATAACGTTATGTAGCATTACGATATAACGTATAACGTTATATGGTAATACGTTATAACGTATAATGTTATGCAGCATTACGATATAACGTATAACGTTATGTAGTATAACGATATAACGTATAACGTTATGTAGCATTACGATATAACGTATAACGTTATACGGTAATACGTTATAACGTATAATGTTATGCAGCATTACGATATAACGTATAACGTTATGTAGTATAACGATATAACGTATAACGTTATATGGTAATACGTTATAACGTATAACGTTATGTAGCATTACGATATAACGTATAACGTTATATGGTAATACGTTATTACGTATAATGTTATGTAACATTACGATATAACGTATAACGTTATGTAGCATTACGATATAACGTATAACGTTATGTAGTATAACGATATAACGTATAACGTTATGTAGCATTACGATATAACGTATAACGTTATATGGTAATACGTTATAACGTATAATGTTATGCAGCATTACGATATAACGTATAACGTTATATGGTAATACGTTATAACGTATAATGTTATGTAACATTACGATATAACGTATAACGTTATGTAGCATTACGATATAACGTATAACGTTATATGGTAATACGTTATTACGTATAACGTTATGTAGCATTACGATGTAACGTATAATGTTATGTAGCAATACGATGTAACGTATAACGTTATACGGTAATACGTTATAACGTATAACGTTATGTAACATTAAGATATAACGCTTAACGTTATGTAGCATTACGATATAACGTACAACGTTATGTAGCATTACGATATAACGTATAACGTTATATGGTAATACGTTATAACGTATATTGTTATGTAACATTACGATATAACGTATAACGTTATGTAGCATTACGATATAACGTATAACGTTATATGGTAATACGTTATAACGTATAACGTTATGTAGCATTACGATATAACGTATATCGTAATATGGTAATACGTTATAACGTATAACGTTATGTAGCATTACGATGTAACGTATAACGTTATGTACCATTACCATATAACGTATAACGTTATGTAGCATTACGATATAACGTATAACGTTATATGGTACTACGTTGTAACGTATAACGATACGTAGTATTACGTTATAACGTATAACGTTATGTAGCATTACGATATAACGTATAACGTTATGTAGCATTACGATATAACGTATAACGTTATGTAGTATATCGATATAACGTATAACGTTATATAGTATTACGTTATAACGTATAACGTTACGTAGTATTACGATATAACGTATAACGTTACGTAGCATTACGATATAACGTATAACGTTATATGGTAATACGTTATAACGTATAACGTTATGTAGCATTACGATATAACGTATAACGTTATATGGTAATACGTTATAACGTATAATGTTATGTAACATTACGATGTAACGTATAATGTTATGTAGAATTACGATATAACGTATAACGTTATATGGTAATACGTTATTACGTATAACGTTACGTAGTATTACGTTATAACGTATAACGTTATGCAGCATTACGATATAACGTATAACGTTATGTAGCATTACGATATAACGTATAACGTTATGTAGTATTACGCTATAACGTAAAACGTCATGTAGCATTACGATATCACGTATAACGTTATGTAGCATTACAATATAACGTATAACGTTATATGGTAATACGTTACAACGTATAATGTTATGTAGCATTACGATATAACGTAAAACGTTACGTAGTATTACGTTATAACGTATTACGTTATGTAGCATAATGATATAACGTATAACGTTATGTAGCATTACGATATAACGTATAACGTTATATGGTAATACGTTATAACGTATAATGTTATGTAACATTACGATATAACGTATAACGTTATGTAGCATTACGATATAACGTATAACGTTATATGGTAATACGTTATTACGTATAACGTTATGTAGCATTACGATGTAACGTATAATGTTATGTAGCAATACGATGTAACGTATAACGTTATACGGTAATACGTTATAACGTATAACGTTATGTAACATTACGATATAACGTACAACGTTATGTAGCATTACGATATAACGTATAACGTTATATGGTAATACGTTATAACGTATATTGTTATGTAACATTACGATATAACGTATAACGTTATGTAGCATTACGATATAACGTATAACGTTATATGGTAATACGTTATAACGTATAACGTTATGTAGCATTACGATATAACGTATATCGTTATATGGTAATACGTTATAACGTATAACGTTATGTAGCATTACGATGTAACGTATAACGTTATGTACCATTACCATATAACGTATAACGTTATGTAGCATTACGATATAACGTATAACGTTATATGGTACTACGTTATAACGTATAACGATACGTAGTATTACGTTATAGCGTATAACGTTATGTAGCATTACGATATAACGTATAACGTTATGTAGCATTACGATATAACGTATAACGTTATGTAGTATATCGATATAACGTATAACGTTATATAGTATTACGTTATAACGTATAACGTTACGTAGTATTACGATATAACGTATAACGTTATATGGTAATACGTTATAACGTATAACGTTATGTAGCATTACGATATAACGTATAACGTTATATGGTAATACGTTATAACGTATAATGTTATGTAACATTACGATATAACGTATAACGTTATGTAGCATTACGATATAACGTATAACGTTATATGGTAATACGTTATAACGTATAATGTTATGTAACATTACGATATAACGTATAACGTTATGTAGCATTACGATATAACGTATAACGTTATATGGTAATACGTTATTACGTATAACGTTATGTAGCATTACGATGTAACGTATAATGTTATGTAGCAATACGATGTAACGTATAACGTTATACGGTAATATGTTATAACGTATAACCTTATGTAACATTAAGATATAACGCTTAACGTTATGTAGCATTACGATATAACGTACAACGTTATGTAGCATTACGATATAACGTATAACGTTATATGGTAATACGTTATAACGTATATTGTTATGTAACATTACGATATAACGTATAACGTTATGTAGCATTACGATATAACGTATAACGTTATATGGTAATACGTTATAACGTATAACGTTATGTAGCATTACGATATAACGTATATCGTTATATGGTAATACGTTATAACGTATAACGTTATGTAACATTACGATATAACGTATAACGTTATGTAGCATTACGATATAACGTATAACGCTATATGATAATACGTTATAACGTATAACGTTATGTAGCATTACGATATAACGTATAATCCTATGTAGCATTACGATATAACGTAGAACATTATGTAGTATAACGATATAACGTATGACGTTATACAGTATTACGTTATAACGTATAACGTTACGTAGTATTACGTTATAACGTATAACGTTATGTAGCATTACGATATAACGTATAACGTTGTATAGTATTACGTTATAACGTATAACGTTATGTCGCATTACGATGTATCGTATAACGTTATGTAGCATTACGATATAACGTATAACGGTATATGGTAATACGTTATAACGTATAATGTTATGTAACATTACGATGTAACGTATAACGTTATGTAGCATTACGATATAACGTATAACGTTATATGGTAATACGTGATAACGTATAATGTTATGCAGCATTACGATATAACGTATAACGTTATGTAGTATAACGATATAACGTATAACGTTATATGGAAATACGTTATAACTTATATTGTTATGTAACATTACGATATAACGTATAACGTTATGTAGCATTACGATATAACGTATAACGTTATATGGTAATACGTTATAACGTATAATGTTATGTAACATTACGATATAACGTATAACGTTATGTAGCATTACGATATAACGTATAACGTTATATGGTAATACGTTATTACGTATAACGTTATGTAGCATTACGATGTAACGTATAATGTTATGTAGCAATACGATGTAACGTATAACGTTATACGGTAATACGTTATAACGTATAACGTTATGTAACATTAAGATATAACGCTTAACGTTATGTAGCATTACGATATAACGTACAACGTTATGTAGCATTACGATATAACGTATAACGTTATATGGTAATACGTTATAACGTATATTGTTATGTAACATTACGATATAAGGTATAACGTTATGTAGCATTACGATATAACGTATAACGTTATATGGTAATACGTTATAACGTATAACGTTATGTAGCATTACGATATAACGTATATCGTTATATGGTAATACGTTATAACGTATAACGTTATGTAGCATTACGATGTAACGTATAACGTTATGTACCATTACCATATAACGTATAACGTTATGTAGCATTACGATATAACGTATAACGTTATATGGTACTACGTTATAACGTATAACGATACGTAGTATTACGTTATAACGTATAACGTTATGTAGCATTACGATATAACGTATAACGTTATGTAGCATGACGATATAACGTATAACGTTATGTAGTATATCGATATAACGTATAACGTTATATAGTATTACGTTATAACGTATAACGTTACGTAGTATTACGATATAACGTATAACGTTACGTAGCATTACGATATAACGTATAACGTTATATGGTAATACGTTATAACGTATAATGTTATGTAACATTACGATGTAACGTATAACGTTATGTAGCATTACGATATAACGTATAACGTTATATGGTAATACGTTATTACGTATAACGTTATGTAGCATTACGATGTAACGTATAACGTTATACGGTAATACGTTATAACGTATAACGTTATGTAGCATTACGATATAACGTATAACGTTATGTAGCATTACGATATAACGTATAACGTTATATGGTAATACGTTATAACGTATAATGTTATGCAGCATTACGATATAACGTATAACGTTATGTAGTATAACGATATAACGTATAACGTTATATGGTAATACGTTATAACTTATATTGTTATGTAACATTACGATATAACGTATAACGTTATGTAGCATTACGATATAACGTATAACGTTATATGGTAATACGTTATAACGTATAATGTTATGTAACATTACGATATAACGTATAACGTTATGTAGCATTACGATATAACGTATAACGTTATATGGTAATACTTTATTACGTATAACGTTATGTAGCATTACGATGTAACGTATAATGTTATGTAGCAATACGATGTAACGTATAACGTTATACGGTAATACGTTATAACGTATAACGTTATGTAACATTACGATATAACGTACAACGTTATGTAGCATTACGATATAACGTATAACGTTATATGGTAATACGTTATAACGTATATTGTTATGTAACATTACGATATAACGTATAACGTTATGTAGCATTACGATATAACGTATAACGTTATATGGTAATACGTTATAACGTATAACGTTATGTAGCATTACGATATAACGTATATCGTTATATGGTAATACGTTATAACGTATAACGTTATGTAGCATTACGATGTAACGTATAACGTCATGTACCATTACCATATAACGTATAACGTTATGTAGCATTACGATATAACGTATAACGTTATATGGTACTACGTTATAACGTATAACGATACGTAGTATTACGTTATAACGTATAACGTTATGTAGCATTACGATATAACGTATAACGTTATGTAGCATTACGATATAACGTATAACGTTATGTAGTATATCGATATAACGTATAACGTTATATGGTAATACGTTATAACGTATAACGTTATGTACCATTATGATATAACGTATAACGTTATTTAGCATTACAATATAACGTATAACGTTATATGGTAATACGTTATAGCGTATAATGTTATGTAGCATTACGATATAACGTATAGCGTTATGTAGCATATCGATATAACGTATAACGTTATGTAGCATCATGATGTAACGTATAACGTTATGTAGCTTTACGATATAACGTATAACGTTATATGGTAATACGTTTTAACGTATAACGTTATGTAACATTACGATATAACGTATAACGTTATGTAGCATTACGATATAACGTATAACGTTATGTAGCATAACGTTATAACGAATAACGTTAAGTAGTATTACGTTATAACGTATAACGTTATGTAGCACTACGATATAACGTATAAAGTTATGTAGCATTACGATGTAACGTATAATGTTATGTAGCATTACGATATAACGTATAACGTTATGTAGTATTACGTTATAACGTATAACGTTACGTAGTATTACGTTATAACGTATAACGATATGTAGCATTATGATTTAACGTATAACGTTATGTAGCATTACGATATAACGTATAACGTTATATGGTAATACGTTCTAACGTATAATGTTATGTAGCATTACGATAGAACGTATAACATTATGTAGTATAACGATATAACGTATAACGTTATATAGTATTACGTTATAACGTATAACGTTACGTAGTGTTACGTTATAACATATAACGTTATGTTGCATTACGATGTAACGTATAACGTTATGTAGTATTACGTTGTAACGTATAACGTTATGTAGCATTACGATATAACGTATAACGTTATGTAGCATTACGATGTAACGTATAACGTTATGTAGCATTACGATATAACGTATAACGTTATATGGTAATACTTTATAACGTATAACGTTATGTAGCATTACGATATAACGTATAATGTTATATGGTAATACGTTATAACGTATAATGTTATGTTGCATTACGATATAACGTATAACGTTATGTAGTATAACGATATAACGTATAACGTTATATAGTATTACGTTTTATCGTATAACGTTACGTAGTATTACGTGATAACGTATTACGTTATGTAGCATTACGTTATAACGTGTAATGTTATGTAACATTACGATATAACGTATAACGTTATGTAGCATTACGATATAACGTATAACGTTATATGGTAATACGTGATAACGTATAACGTTATGTAACATTACGACATAACGTATAACGTTATGTAGCATTACGATGTAACGTATAACGTTATGTAGCATTACGATATAACGTATAACGTGATGTAGTATAACGATATAACGTATAACGTTATATAGTATTACGTTATAACGTATAACGTTACGTAGTATTACGTTATAACGTATGACGTTATGTAGCATTACGATATAACGTATAACGTTATGTAGCATAACGTTATAACGAATAACGTTAAGTAGTATTACGTTATAACGTATAACGTTATGTAGCACTACGATATAACGTATAAAGTTATGTAGCATTACGATGTAACGTATAATGTTATGTAGCATTACGATATAACGTATAACGTTATGTAGTATAACGATATAACGTATAACGTTATATAGTATTACGTTATAACGTATAACGTTACGTAGTGTTACGTTATAACATATAACGTTATGTTGCATTACGATGTAACGTGTAACGTTATGTAGTATTACGTTGTAACGTATAACGTTATGTAGCATTACGATATAACGTATAACGTTATGTAGCATTACGATGTAACGTATAACGTTATGTAGCATTACGATATAACGTATAACGTTATATGGTAATACGTTATAACGTATAACGTTATGTAGCATTACGATATAACGTATAATGTTATATGGTAATACGTTATAACGTATAATGTTATGTAGCATTACGATATAACGTATAACGTTATGTAGTATAACGATATAACGTATAACGTTATATAGTATTACGTTATATCGTATAACGTTACGTAGTATTACGTGATAACGTATAACGTTATGTAACATTACGACATAACGTATAACGTTATGTAGCATTACGATGTAACGTATAACGTTATGTAGCATTACGATATAACGTATAACGTTATGTAGTATAACGATATAACGTATAACGTTATATAGTATTACGTTATAACGTATAACGTTACGTAGTATTACGTTATAACGTATGACGTTATGTAGCATTACGATATAACGTATAACGTTATGTAGCACTACGATATAACGTATAAAGTTATGTAGCATTACGATGTAACGTATAATGTTATGTAGCATTACGATATAACGTATAACGTTATGTAGTATAACGATATAACGTATAACGTTATATAGTATTACGTTATAACGTATAACGTTACGTAGTATTACGTTATGAAGTATAACGTTATGTAGCATTACGATATAACGTATAACGTTACATAGTAATACGTCATAACGTATAACGTTATGTAACATTACGACATAACGTATAACGTTATGTAGCATTACGATGTAACTTATAACGTTATGTAGCATTACGATATAACGTATAATGTTATGTAGCATTACGATATAACGTATAACGTTATGTAGTATAACGATATAACGTATAACGTTATATAGTATTACGTTATAACGTATAACGCTACGTAGTATTACGTTATAACGTACAACGTTATGTAGCATTACGATATAACGTATAACGTTATGTAGCATTATGATATAACGTATAACGTTATATGGTAATACGCTATAACATATAACGTTATGTAGCATTACGATATAACGTATAACGTTATATGGTAGTACGTTATAACGTATAATGTTATGTAGCATTACGATATAACGTATAACGTTATGTAGTATAACGATATAACGTATAACGTTATGTAACATTACGATATAACGTATAACGTTATGTAGCATTACGATATAACGTATAACGTTATATGGTAATACGTTATAACGTATAACGTTATGTAACATTACGATATAACGTATAACGTTATGTAGCATTACGATATAACGTATAACGTTATATGGTAATACGTTATAACGTATAACGCTATGTAGCATTACGATATAACGTATAACGTTATATGGTAATACGTTATAACGTATAACGTTATGTAGCATTACGATATAACGTATAACGTTACGTAGTATTACGTTATAACGTATAACGTTATGTAGCATTACGATATAACGTATAACGTTATGTAACATTACGATATAACGTATAACGTTATGTAGCATTACGATATAACGTATAACGTTATATGGTAATACGTTATAACGTATAACGTTATGTAACATTACGATATAACGTATAACGTTATGTAGCATTACGATATAACGTATAACGTTATATGGTAATACGTTATAACGTATAACGCTATGTAGCATTACGATATAACGTATAACGTTATATGGTAATACGTTATAACGTATAACGTTATGTAGCATTACGATATAACGTATAACGTTATGTAGCATTACGATATAACGTACAACGTTATGTAGTATAACGATATAACGTATAACGTTATATAGTATTGCGTTACAACGTATAACGTTACGTAGTATTACGTTATAACGTATAACGTTATGCAGCATTACGATATAACGTATAACGTTATATGGTAATACGTTATAACGTATAATGTTATGTAGCATTACGACATAACGTATAACGTTATATGGTAATACGTTACAACGTATAATGTTATGTAGCATTACGATATAACGTAAAACGTTACGTAGTATTACGTTATAACGTATTACGTTATGTAGCATAATGATATAACGTATGACGTTATGTAGCATTACGATATAACGTATAACGTTATATGGTAATACGTTATAACGTATAATGTTATGTAGCATTACGACATAACGTATAACGTTATGTAGTATAACGATATAACGTATAACGTTATATAGTATTACGTTGTAACGTATAACCTTACGTAGTATTACGTTATAACGTATAACGTTATGTAGCATTACGATATAACGTATAACGTTATGTAGCATTACGATATAACGTATAACTTTATGTAGCATTACGATGTATCGTATAATGTTATGTAGCATTACGATACAACGTATAACGTTATATGGTAATACGTTATAACGTGTAACGTTATGTAATATTACGATATAACGTATAACATCATGTAGCATTACGATATAACGTATAACGTTACATGGTAATACGTTATAACGTATAATGTTATGTAGCATTACGATATAACGTATAACGTTATATGGTCATACGTTATAACGTATAATGTTATGTAGCATTACGATATAACGTATAACGTTATGTAGCATTATGATATAACGTATAACGTTATGTAGTATTACGTTATAACGTATATCGTTATGCAGCATTACGATATAACGTATAACGTTATGTAGCATTACGATGTAACGTATAACGTTATGTAGCATTACGATATATCGTATAACGTTGTATCGTAATACGTTATAACGCATAACGTTATGTAACATTACGATATAACGTATAACGTTATGTAGCATTACGATATAACGTATAACGTTATATGGTAATACGTTATAACGTATAACGCTATGTAGCATTACGATATAACGTATAACGTTATGTAGTATTACGTTATAACGTATAACGTTATGTAGCATTACGATATAACGTATAACGTTATGTAGCATTACGATGTAACGTATAATGTTATGTAGCATTACGATATAACGTATAACGTTACGTAGTATTACGTTATAACGTATAACGTTATGTAGCATAATGATATAACGTATAACGTTATGTAGCATTACGATATAACGTATAACGTTATATGGTAATACGTTATAACGTATAATGTTATGTAGCATTACGATATAACGTATAACGTTATGTAGTATAACGATATAACGTATAACGTTATATAGTACTCCGTTGTAACGTATAACCTTACGTAGTATTACGTGATAACGTATAACGTTATGTAGCATTACGATAAAACGTATAACGTTATGTAGCATTACGATATAACGTATAACGTTATGTAGCATTACGATGTATCGTATAAAGTTATGTAGCATTACGATATAACGTATAACGTTATATGGTAATACGTTCTAACGTATAATGTTATGTAGTATTACGATAGAACGTATAACATCATGTAGTATAACGATATAACGTATAACGTTATATAGTATTACGTTATAACGTATAACGTTACGTAGTGTTACGTTATAACATATAACGTTATGTAGCATTACGATATAACGTAAAACGTTATATGGTAATACGTTATAACGTATAACGTTATGTAACATTACGATATAACGTATAACGTTATGTAGCATTACGATATAACGTATAACGCTATATGGTAATACGTTATAACGTATAACGTTATGTAGCATTACGATATAACGTATAATCTTATGTAGCATTACGATATAACGTATAACATTATGTAGTATAACGATATAACGTATGACGTTATACAGTATTACGTTATAACGTATAACGTTACGTAGTATTACGTTATAACGTATAACGTTATGTAGCATTACGATATAACGTATAACGTTGTATAGTATTACGTTATAACGTATAACGTTATGTCGCATTACGATGTAACGTATAACGTTATGTAGCATTACGATATAACGTATAACGGTATATGGTAATACGTTATAACGTATAATGTTATGTAACATTACGATGTAACGTATAACGTTATGTAGCATTACGATATAACGTATAACGTTATATGGTAATACGTTATTACGTATAACGTTATGTAGCATTACGATGTAACGTATAATGTTATGTAGCAATACGATGTAACGTATAACGATATACGGTAATACGTTATAACGTATAACGTTATGTAGCATTACCATATAACGTATAACGTTATGTAGCATTACGATATAACGTATAACGTTATATGGTAATACGTTATAACGTATAATGTTATGCAGCATTACGATATAACGTATAACGTTATGTAGTATAACGATATAACGTATAACGTTATATGGTAATACATTATAACTTATATTGTTACGTAACATTACGATATAACGTATAACGTTATGTAGCATTACGATATAACGTATAACGTTATATGGTAATACGTTATAACGTATAATGTTATGTAACATTACGATATAACGTATAACGTTATGTAGCATTACGATATAACGTATAACGTTATATGGTAATACGTTATTACGTATAACGTTATGTAGTATTACGATGTAACGTATATTGTTATGTAGCAATACGATGTAACGTATAACGTTATACGGTAATAAGTTATAACGTATAACGTTATGTAACATTAAGATATAACGCTTAACATTATGTAGCATTACGATATAACGTACAACGTTATGTAGCATTACGATATAACGTATAACGTTATTTGGTAATACGTTATAACGTATATTGTTATGTAACATTACGATATAACGTATAACGTTATGTAGCATTACGATATAACGTATAACGTTATATGGTAATACGTTATTACGTATAACGTTATGTAGCATTACGATGTAACGTATAATGTTATGTAGCAATACGATGTAACGTATAACGTTATACGGTAATACGTTATAACGTATAACGTTATGTAGCATTACGATATAACGTATAACGTTATATGGTAATACGTTATAACGTATAACGTTATGTAGCATTACGATATAACGTATAACGTTATATGGTACTACGTTATAACGTATAACGATACGTAGTATTACGTTATAACGTATAACGTTATGTAGCATTACGATATAACGTATAACGATATGTAGCATTACGATATAACGTATAACGTTATGTAGTATATCGATATAACGTATAACGTTATATAGTATTACGTTATAACGTATAACGTTACGTAGTATTACGA
Organism: Bombus lapidarius; assembly: GCA_936014575.1. Taxonomy (NCBI): domain Eukaryota; kingdom Metazoa; phylum Arthropoda; class Insecta; order Hymenoptera; family Apidae; genus Bombus; species Bombus lapidarius. Next base: position 2,310,919 of record CAKXZU010000031.1, on the reverse strand, counting down.
TATAACGTGTAACGTTACGTAGCATTACGATATAACGTATAACGTTATATGGTAATACGTTATAACGTATAACGTTATGTAGCATTACGATATAACGTATAACGTTATATGGTAATACGTTATAACGTATAATGTTATGTAGCATTACGATATAACGTATAACGCTATATAGTAAAACGATATAACGTATCACGTTATATAGTATTACGTTATAACGTATAACGTTACGTAGTATTACGATATAACGTATAACGTTACGTAGCATTACGATATAACGTATAACGTTATATGGTAATACGTTATAACGTATAACGTTATGTAGCATTACGATATAACGTATAACGTTATATGGTAATACGTTACAACGTATAACGTTATGTAGCATTACGATATAACGAATAACGTTATGTAGCATTACGATGTAACGTATAACGTTATGTAGCAATACGATATAACGTATAACGTTATGTAGCAATACGATGTAACGTATAACGTTATGTAGCATTACGATATAACGTATAACGCTATATGGTAATACGTTATAACGTATAACGTTATGTGACGTTACGATATAACGTATAACGATATGTAGCATCACGATGTAACGTATAACGTTATGTAGCATTACGATATAACGTATAACGTTATATGGTAATAAGTTTTAACGTATAACGTTATGTAACATTACGATATAACGTATAACGTTATGTAGCATTACGATATAACATATAACGTTATATAGTATTACGTTATAACGTATAACGTTACGTAGTACTACGTTATAACGTATAACGTTATGTAAAATTACGATATAACGTATAACGTTATATGGTAATACGTTATAACGTATAATGTTTTGTAGCATTACGATATAACGTATAATGTTATGTTGCATTACGATGTAACGTATAACGTTATGTAGTATTACGTTATAACGTATAATGCTTTGTAGCATTACGATATAACGTATAACGTTATGTAGCATTACGATGTAACGTATAACGTTATGTAGCATTACGATATAACGTATAACGTTATGTAGCATTACGATGTATCGTATAATGTTATGTAGCATTACGATATAACGTATAACGTTATATGGTAACACGTTATAACGTATAACGTTATGTAGCATTACGATATAACGTATAACGTTATGTAGCATTACGATATAACGTATAACGTTATATGGTAATACTTTATAACGTATAACGTTATGTAACATTACGATGTAACGTATAACGTTACATGGTAATACGTTCTAACGTATAATGTTATGTAGCATTACGGTAGATCGTATAACATTATGTAGTATAACGATATAACGTATAACGTTATATAGTATTACGTTATAACGTATAACGTTATATAGTATTACGTTATAACGTATAACGTTACGTAGTATTACGTTATAACGTACAACGTTATGTAAAATTACGATATAACGTATAACGTTATATGGTAATACGTTATAACGTATAACGTTATGCAGCATTACGATATAACGTATAACGTTATGTAGCATTACGATATAACGTATAACGTTATGTAGTATTACGCTATAACGTATAACGTCATGTAGCATTACGATATCACGTATAACGTTATGTAGCATTACAATATAACGTATAACGTTATATGGTAATACGTTACAACGTATAATGTTATGTAGCATTACGATATAACGTAAAACGTTACGTAGTATTACGTTATAACGTATTACGTTATGTAGCATAATGATATAACGTATAACGTTATGTAGCATTACGATATAACGTATAGCGTTATATGGTAATACGTTTTAACGTATAATGTTATGTAGCATTACGACATAACGTATAACGTTATGTAGTATAACGATATAACGTATAACGTTATATAGTATTACGTTGTAACGTATAACCTTACGTAGAATTACGTTATAACGTATAACGTTATGTAGCATTACGATATAACGTATAACGTTATGTAGCATTACGATATAACGTATAACTTTATGTAGCATTACGATGTATCGTATAATGTTATGTAGCATTACGATACAACGTATAACGTTATATGGTAATACGTTATAACGTGTAACGTTATGTAATATTACGATATAACGTATAACATCATGTAGCATTACGATATAACGTATAACGTTACATGGTAATACGTTATAACGTATAATGTTATGTAGCATTACGATATAACGTATAACGTTATATGGTCATACGTTATAACGTATAATGTTATGTAGCATTACGATATAACGTATAACGTTATGTAGCATTATGATATAACGTATAACGTTATGTAGTATTACGTTATAACGTATATCGTTATGCAGCATTACGATATAACGTATAACGTTATGTAGCATTACGATGTAACGTATAACGTTATGTAGCATTACGATATATCGTATAACGTTGTATCGTAATACGTTATAACGTATAACGTTATGTAACATTACGATATAACGTATAACGTTATGTAGCATTACGGTATAACGTATAACGTTATATGGTAATACGTTATAACGTATAACGCTATGTAGCATTACGATATAACGTATAACGTTATGTAGTATTACGTTATAACGTATAACGTTATGTAGCATTACGATATAACGTATAACGTTATGTAGCATTACGATGTAACGTATAATGTTATGTAGCATTACGATATAACGTATAACGTTACGTAGTATTACGTTATAACGTATAACGTTATGTAGCATAATGATATAACGTATAACGTTATGTAGCATTACGATATAACGTATAACGTTATATGGTAATACGTTATAACGTATAATGTTATGTAGCATTACGATATAACGTATAACGTTATGTAGTATAACGATATAACGTATAACGTTATATAGTACTCCGTTGTAACGTATAACCTTACGTAGTATTACGTGATAACGTATAACGTTATGTAGCATTACGATAAAACGTATAACGTTATGTAGCATTACGATATAACGTATAACGTTATGTAGCATTACGATGTATCGTATAATGTTATGTAGCATTACGATATAACGTATAACGTTATATGGTAATACGTTCTAACGTATAATGTTATGTAGTATTACGATAGAACGTATAACATCATGTAGTATAACGATATAACGTATAACGTTATATAGTATTACGTTATAACGTATAACGTTACGTAGTGTTACGTTATAACATATAACGTTATGTAGCATTACGATATAACGTAAAACGTTATATGGTAATACGTTATAACGTATAACGTTATGTAACATTACGATATAACGTATAACGTTATGTAGCATTACGATATAACGTATAACGCTATATGGTAATACGTTATAACGTATAACGTTATGTAGCATTACGATATAACGTATAATCTTATGTAGCATTACGATATAACGTATAACATTATGTAGTATAACGATATAACGTATGACGTTATACAGTATTACGTTATAACGTATGACGTTACGTAGTATTACGTTATAACGTATAACGTTATGTAGCATTACGATATAACGTATAACGTTGTATAGTATTACGTTATAACGTATAACGTTATGTCGCATTACGATGTAACGTATAACGTTATGTAGCATTACGATATAACGTATAACGGTATATGGTAATACGTTATAACGTATAATGTTATGTAACATTACGATGTAACGTATAACGTTATGTAGCATTACGATATAACGTATAACGTTATATGGTAATACGTTATTACGTATAACGTTATGTAGCATTACGATGTAACGTATAATGTTATGTAGCAATACGATGTAACGTATAACGATATACGGTAATACGTTATAACGTATAACGTTATGTAGCATTACCATATAACGTATAACGTTATGTAGCATTACGATATAACGTATAACGTTATATGGTAATACGTTATAACGTATAATGTTATGCAGCATTACGATATAACGTATAACGTTATGTAGTATAACGATATAACGTATAACGTTATATGGTAATACGTTATAACTTATATTGTTACGTAACATTACGATATAACGTATAACGTTATGTAGCATTACGATATAACGTATAACGTTATATGGTAATACGTTATAACGTATAATGTTATGTAACATTACGATATAACGTATAACGTTATGTAGCATTACGATATAACGTATAACGTTATATGGTAATACGTTATTACGTATAACGTTATGTAGTATTACGATGTAACGTATATTGTTATGTAGCAATACGATGTAACGTATAACGTTATACGGTAATACGTTATAACGTATAACGTTATGTAACATTAAGATATAACGCTTAACATTATGTAGCATTACGATATAACGTACAACGTTATGTAGCATTACGATATAACGTATAACGTTATAGAGTAATACGTTATAACGTATATTGTTATGTAACATTACGATATAACGTATAACGTTATGTAGCATTACGATATAACGTATAACGTTATATGGTAATACGTTATTACGTATAACGTTATGTAGCATTACGATGTAACGTATAATGTTATGTAGCAATACGATGTAACGTATAACGTTATACGGTAATACGTTATAACGTATAACGTTATGTAGCATTACGATATAACGTATAACGTTATATGGTAATACGTTATAACGTATAACGTTATGTAGCATTACGATATAGCGTATAACGTTATATGGTACTACGTTATAACGTATAACGATACGTAGTATTACGTTATAACGTATAACGTTATGTAGCATTACGATATAACGTATAACGATATGTAGCATTACGATATAACGTATAACGTTATGTAGTATATCGATATAACGTATAACGTTATATAGTATTACGTTATAACGTATAACGTTACGTAGTATTACGATATAACGTATAACGTTACGTAGCATTACGATATAACGTATAACGTTATATGGTAATACGTTATGACGTATAACGTTATGTAGCATTACGATATAACGTATAACGTTATATGGTAATACGTTATAACGTATAATGTTATGTAGCATTACGATATAACGTATAACGCTATATAGTATTACGATATAACGTATAACGTTATATAGTATTACGTTATAACGTATAACGTTACGTAGTATTACGATATAACGTATAACGTTACGTAGCATTACGATATAACGTATAACGTTATATGGTAATACGTTATAACGTATAACGTTATGTAGCATTACGATATAACGTATAACGTTATATGGTAATACGTTACAACGTATAACGTTATGTAGCATTACGATATAACGAATAACGTTATGTAGCATTACGATGTAACGTATAACGTTATGTAGCAATACGATATAACGTATAACGTTATGTAGCAATACGATGTAACGTATAACGTTATGTAGCATTACGATATAACGTATAACGCTATATGGTAATACGTTATAACGTATAACGTTATGTGACATTACGATATAACGTATAACGATATGTAGCATCACGATGTAACGTATAACGTTATGTAGCATTACGATATAACGTATAACGTTATATGGTAATAAGTTTTAACGTATAACGTTATGTAACATTACGATATAACGTATAACGTTATGTAGCATTACGATATAACATATAACGTTATATAGTATTACGTTATAACGTATAACGTTATGTAGTATTACGTTATAACGTATAACGTTACGTAGTATTACGTTATAACGTATAACGATATGTAGCATTACGATACAACGTATAACGTTATATGGTAATACCTTATAACGTATAACGTTATGTAGCATTACGACATAACGTATATCGTTATATGGTCATACGTTATATCGTATAATGTTATGTAGCATTACGATATAACGTATAACGTTATGTAGCATTACGATGTATCGTATAATGTTATGTAGCATTACGATATAACGTATAACGTTATATGGTAACACGTTATAACGTATAACGTTATGTAGCATTACGATATAACGTATAACGTTATGTAGCATTACGGTATAACGTATAACGTTATATGGTAATACTTTATAACGTATAACGTTATGTAACATTACGATATAACGTATAACGTTATATGGTGATACGTTATAACGTATAATGTTATGTAGCATTACGATATAACGTATAATGTTATGTTGCATTACGATGTAACGTATAACGTTATGTAGTATTACGTTATAACGTATAACGTTATGTAGCATTACGATATAACGTATAACGTTATGTAGCATTACGATGTAACGTATAACGTTACATGGTAATACGTTCTAACGTATAATGTTATGTAGCATTACGGTAGATCGTATAACATTATGTAGTATAACGATATAACGTATAACGTTATGTAGCATTACGATATAACGTATAACGTTATGTAGCATTACGATATAACGAATAACGTTATGTAGCATTACGATGTATCGTATAATGTTATGTAGCATTACGATATAACGTATAACGTTATATGGTAACACGTTATAACGTATAACATTATATGGTAACACGTTATAAACTATAACGTTATGTAATATTACGATATAACGTATAACGTTATGTAGTATTTCGTTATAACGTATAATGTTATGTAGCATTACGATATAACGTATAACGCTATGTAGTATAACGATATAACGTATAACGTTATATAGTATTACGTTATAACGTATAACGTTACGTAGTATTACGTTATAACGTATAACGTAACGTAGTATTACGTTATAACGTATAACGTTATGTAGCATTACGATATAACGTATAACGTTATATGGTAATACGTTATAACGTATAACGCTATGTAGCATTACGATATAACGTATAACGTTATATGGTAATACATTATAACGTATAATGTTATGTAGCATTACGATATAACGTATATTGCTTTGTTGCATTACGATGTAACATATAACGTTATGTAGTATTACGTTATAACGTATAATGTTATGTAGCATTACGATATAACGTATAACGCTATGTAGTATAACGATATAACGTATAACGTTATATAGTATTACGTTATAACGTATAACGTTACGTAGTATTACGTTATAACGCATAACGTTACGTAGTATTACGTTATAACGCATAACGTTACGTAGTATTACGATATAACGTATAACGTTATGTAACATTACGATATAACGTATAACGTTATGTAGTATTACGTTATAACGTATAACGTTATGTAGCATTACGATATAACGTATAACGTTACGTAGTATTATGTTATAACGTACAACGTTATGTAGCATTACGATATAACGTATAACGTTGTATAGTATTACGGTAAAACGTATAACGTTATGTAGCGTTACAATGTAACGTATAACGTTATGTAGCATTACAATATAACGTATAACGTTATATGGTAATACGTTATAACGTATAACGTTATGTAGCATTACGATACAACGTATAACGTTATATGGTAATACGTTATAACGTATAATGTTATGTAGCGTTACGATATAACGTTCAACGTTATGTAGTATAACGATATAACGTATAACGATATATAGTATTACGTTATAACGTATAACGTTACGTAGTATTACGTTATAACGTATAACGTTATGTAGCATTACGATGTAACGTATAACGTTATGTAGCATTACGATATAACGTATAACGTTATATAGTATTACGTTATAACGTATAACGTTATGTAGTATTACGTTATAACGTATAACGTTACGTAGTATTACGTTATAACGTATAACGATATGTAGCATTACGATACAACGTATAACGTTATATGGTAATACCTTATAACGTATAACGTTATGTAGCATTACGACATAACGTATATCGTTATATGGTCATACGTTATATCGTATAATGTTATGTAGCATTACGATATAACGTATAACGTTATGTAGCATTACGATGTAACGTATAATGTTATGTAGCATTACGATATAACGTATAAAGTTATATGGTAATACGTTATAACGTATAATGTTATGTAACATTACGATATAACGTATAACGTTATGTAGCATTACGATATAACGTATAACGTTATATGGTAATACGTTATAACGTATAACGTTATGTAGCATTACGATATAAAGTATAACGTTATATGGTAATACGTTATAACGTATAACGTTATGTAGCATTACGATGTAACGTATAACGTTATGTAGCATTACGATATAACGTATAACGTTATGTTGCATTACGATGTAACGTATAACGTTATATGGTAATACGTTATAACGTATAATGTTATGTAGCATTACGATATAACGTATAACGTTACGTAGTATTGCGTTATAACGTATAACGTTAGGTAGCATTATGATATAACGTATAACGTTATGTAGCATTACGATATAACGTACAACGTTATATGGTAATACCTTATAACGTATAATGTTATTTAGCATTACGACATAACGTATATCGTTATATGGTCATACGTTATAACGTATAATGTTATGTAGCATTACGATATAACGTATAACGTTATGTAGTATTACGTTATAACGTATAACGTTATGCTGCATTACGATGTAACGTATAACGTTATGTGGTATTAGGATGTAACGTATAACGTTATGTAGCATTTCGATATAACGTATAACGTTATGTAGCATTACGATATAACGTATAAAGTTATATGGTAATACGTTATAACGTATAACGTTATGTAACACTACGATATAACGTATAACGTTATGTAGCATTACGATATAACGTATAACGTTATATGGTAATACGTTATAACGTATGACGCTATGTAGCATTGCGATATAACGTATAATGTTGTATAGTATTACGTTAAAACGTATAACGTTATGTAGCATTACAATGTAACGTATAACGTTATGTAGCATTACAATATAACGTATAACGTTATATGTTAATACGTTACAACGTATAACGTTATGTAGCATTACGATATAACGTATGTGGTAATACGTTATAACGTATAATGTTATGTAGCATTACGATATAACGTATAACGTTCTGTAGCATTACGATATAACGTATAACGCTATATGGTAATACGTTATAACGTATAACGTTATGTGACAATACGATATAACGTATAACGATATGTAGCATCACGATGTAACGTATAAGGTTATGTAGCATTACGATATAACGTATAACGTTACGTAGTATTATGTTATAACGTATAACGTTATGTAGCATTACGATATAACGTATAACGTTGTATAGTATTACGGTAAAACGTATAACATTATGTAGCGTTACAATGTAACGTATAACGTTATGTAGCATTACAATATAACGTATAACGTTATATGGTAATACGTTATAACGTATAACGTTACGTAGCATTACGATACAACGTATAACGTTATATGGTAATACGTTATAACGTATAATGTTATGTAGCGTTACGATATAACGTTTAACGTTATGTAGTATAACGATATAACGTATAACGATATATAGTATTACGTTATAACGTATAACGTTACGTAGTATTACGTTATAACGTATAACGTTATGTAGCATTACGATGTAACGTATAACGTTATGTAGCATTACGATATAACGTATAACGTTATATAGTATTACGTTATAACGTATAACGTTATGTAGTATTACGTTATAACGTATAACGTTACGTAGTATTACGTTATAACGTATAACGATATGTAGCATTACGATATAACGTATAACGTTATATGGTAATACCTTATAACGTATAACGTTATGTAGCATTACGACATAACGTATATCGTTATATGGTCATACGTTATAACGTATAATGTTATGTAGCATTACGATATAACGTATAACGTTATGTAGTATTACGTTATAACGTATAACGTTATGTGGCATTACGATATAACGTATAACGTTATGTAGCATTACGATGTAACGTATAATGTTATGTAGCATTACGATATAACGTATAACGTTATACGGTAATACGTTATAACGTATAATGTTATGTAACATTACGATATAACGTATAACGGTATGTAGCATTACGATATAACGTATAACGTTATATGGTAATACGTTATAACGTATAACGTTATGTAGCATTACGATATAACGTATAACGTTATATGGTAATTCGTTATAACGTATAACGTTATGTAGCATTACGATGTAACGTATAACGTTATGTAGCATTACGATATAACGTATAACGTTATGTTGCATTACGATGTAACGTATAACGTTATATGGTAATACGTTATAACGTATAACGTTATGTAGCATTACGATATAACGTATAACGTTACGTAGTATTACGTTATAACGTATAACGTTAGGTAGCATTATGATATAACGTATAACGTTATGTAGCATTACGATATAACGTACAACGTTATATGGTAGTACGTTATAACGTATAACGTTATGTAGCATTACGACATAACGTATATCGTTATATGGTCATACGTTATAACGTATAATGTTATGTAGCATTACGATATAACGTATAACATTATGTAGTATTACGTTATAACGTATAACGTTATGCTGCATTACGATGTAACGTATAACGTTATGTGGTATTAGGATGTAACGTATAACGTTATGTAGCATTTCGATATAACGTATAACGTTATGTAGCATTACGACATAACGTATAACGTTATATGGTAATACGTTATAACGTATAACGTTATGTAACACTACGATATAACGTATAACGTTATGTAGCATTACGATAAAACGTATAACGTTGTATAGTATTACGTTAAAACGTATAACGTCATGTAGCGTTACAATGTAACGTATAACGTTATGTAGCATTACAATATAACGTATAACGTTATATGTTAATACGTTATAACGTATGACGCTATGTAGCATTACGCTATAACGTATAACGTTGTATAGTATTACGTTAAAACGTATAACGTTATGTAGCATTACAATGTAACGTATAACGTTATGTAGCATTACAATATAACGTATAACGTTATATGTTAATACGTTACAACGTATAACGTTATGTAGCATTACGATATAACGTATAACGTTATGTGGTAATACGTTATAACGTATAATGTTATGTAGCATTACGATATAACGTATAACGTTACGTAGTATTACGTTATAACGTATAACGTTAGGTAGCATTATGATATAACGTATAACGTTATGTAGCATTACGATATAACGTACAACGTTATATGGTAATACCTTATAACGTATAACGTTATGTAGCATTACGACATAACGTATATCGTTATATGGTCATACGTTATAACGTATAATGTTATGTAGCATTACGATATAACGTATAACGTTATGTAGTATTACGTTATAACGTATGACGTTATGCTGCATTACGATGTAACGTATAACGTTATGTGGTATTAGGATGTAACGTATAACGTTATGTAGCATTTCGATATAACGTATAACGTTATGTAGCATTACGATATAACGTATAACGTTATATGGTAATACGTTATAACGTATAACGTTATGTAACACTACGATATAACGTATAACGTTATGTAGCATTACGATATAACGTATAACGTTATATGGTAATACGCTATAACGTATGACGCTATGTAGCATTACGATATAACGTATAAAGTTATATGGTAATACGTTATAACGTATAACGTTATGTAGCACTACGATATAACGTATAACGTTATGTAGCATTACGATAGAACGTATAACGTTATATGGTAATACGTTATAACGTATGACGCTATGTAGCATTACGATATAACGTATAACGTTGTATAGTATTACGTTAAAACGTATAACGTTATGTAGCATTACAATGTAACGTATAACGTTATGTAGCATTACAATATAACGTATAACGTTATATGTTAATACGTTACAACGTATAACGTTATGTAGCATTACGATATAACGTATAACGTTATGTGGTAATACGTTATAACGTATAATGTTATGTAGCATCACGATGTAACGTATAACGTTATGTAGCATTACGATATAACGTATAACGTTATATGGTAATACGTTTTAACGTATAACGTTATGTAACATTACGATATAACGTATAACGTTACGTAGCACTACGATATAACGTATAACGTTATATGATAACACGTTGTAACGTATAATGTTATGTAGCATTACGATATAACGTATAACGTTATGTAGCATATCGATATAACGTATAACGTTATATAGTATTACGTTATAGTGCATAACGTTATGTAGTATTACGTTATAACGTATAACGTTACGTAGTATTACGTTATAACGTATAACGTTATGTAGCATTATGATATAACGTATAACGTTATGTAGCATTACGATATAACGTATAACGTTATATGGTAATACGTTATAACGTATGACGCTATGTAGCATTACGATATAACGTATAACGTTGTATAGTATTACGTTAAAACATATAACGTTATGTAGCATTACAATGTAACGTATAACGTTATGTAGCATTACAATATAACGTATAACGTTACGTAGTATTACGTTATAACGTATAACGTTACGTAGTATTACGATATAACGTATAACGTTATGTAACATTACGATATAACGTATAACGTTATGTAGTATTACGTTATAACGTATAACGTTACGTAGTATTACGTTATAACGTATAACGTTATGTAGTATTACGTTATAACGTATAACGTTATGCTGCATTACGATGTAACGTATAACGTTATGTGGTATTAGGATGTAACGTATAACGTTATGTAGCATATCGATATAACGTATAACGTTATGTAGCATTACGATATAACGTATAAAGTTATATGGTAATACGTTATAACGTATAACGTTATGTAACACTACGATATAACGTATAACGTTATGTAGCATTACGATATAACGTATAACGTTATATGGTAATACGTTATAACGTATGACGCTATGTAGCATTACGATATAACGTATAACGTTGTATAGTATTACGTTAAAACGTATAACGTTATGTAGCATTACAATGTAACGTATAACGTTATGTAGCATTACAATATAACGTATAACGTTATATGTTAATACGTTACAACGTATAACGTTATGTAGCATTACGATATAACGTATAACGTTATGTGGTAATACGTTATAACGTATAATGTTATGTAACATTACGATATAACGGATAACGTTATGTAGCATTACGATGTAACGTATAATGTTATGTAGCATTACGATATAACGTATAACGTTATGTAGTATTACGTTATAACGTATAACGTTATGTAGCATTACAATATAACGTATAACGTTATATGGTAATACGTTATAACGTATGACGCTATGTAGCATTACGATATAACGTATAACGTTGTATAGTATTACGTTAAAACGTATAACGTTATGTAGCATTACAATGTAACGTATAACGTTATGTAGCATTACAATATAACGTATAACGTTATATGTTAATACGTTACAACGTATAACGTTATGTAGCATTACGATATAACGTATAACGTTATGTGGTAATACGTTATAACGTATAATGTCATGTAACATTACGATATAACGTATAACGTTATGTAGCATTACGATGTAACGTATAATGTTATGTAGCATTACGATATAACGTATAACGTTATGTAGTATTACGTTATAACGTATAACGTTATATGGTAATACGTTATAACGTATAATGTTATGTAGCATTACGATATAACGTATAACGTTACGTAGTATTACGTTATAACGTATAACGTTAGGTAGCATTACGATATAACGTATAACGTTATATGGTAATTCGTTATAACGTATAACGTTATGTAGCATTACGATGTAACGTATAACGTTATGTAGCATTACGATATAACGTATAACGTTATGTTGCATTACGATGTAACGTATAACGTTATATGGTAATACGTTATAACGTATAATGTTATGTAGCATTACGATATAACGTATAACGTTACGTAGTATTACGTTATAACGTATAACGTTAGGTAGCATTATGATATAACGTATAACGTTATGTAGCATTACGATATAACGTATAACGTTATATGGTAATTCGTTATAACGTATAACGTTATGTAGCATTACGATGTAACGTATAACGTTATGTAGCATTACGATATAACGTATAACGTTATGTTGCATTACGATGTAACGTATAACGTTATATGGTAATACGTTATAACGTATAATGTTATGTAGCATTACGATATAACGTATAACGTTACGTAGTATTACGTTATAACGTATAACGTTAGGTAGCATTATGATATAACGTATAACGTTATGTAGCATTACGATATAACGTACAACGTTATATGGTAGTACCTTATAACGTATAACGTTATGTAGCATTACGACATAACGTATATCGTTATATGGTCATACGTTATAACGTATAATGTTATGTAGCATTACCATATAACGTATAACGTTATGTAGTATTACGTTATAACGTATAACGTTATGCTGCATTACGATGTAACGTATAACGTTATGTGGTATTAGGATGTAACGTATAACGTTATGTAGCATTTCGATATAACGTATAACGTTATGTAGCATTACGACATAACGTATAACGTTATATGGTAATACGTTATAACGTATAACGTTATGTAACACTACGATATAACGTATAACGTTATGTAGCATTACGATATAACGTATAACGTTATATGGTAATACGTTATAACGTATGACGCTATGTAGCATTACGATAAAACGTATAACGTTGTATAGTATTACGTTAAAACGTATAACGTTATGTAGCGTTACAATGTAACGTATAACGTTATGTAGCATTACAATATAACGTATAACGTTATATGTTAATACGTTATAACGTATGACGCTATGTAGCATTACGCTATAACGTATAACGTTGTATAGTATTACGTTAAAACGTATAACGTTATGTAGCATTACAATGTAACGTATAACGTTATGTAGCATTACAATATAACGTATAACGTTATATGTTAATACGTTACAACGTATAACGTTATGTAGCATTACGATATAACGTATAACGTTATGTGGTAATACGTTATAACGTATAATGTTATGTAGCATTACGATATAACGTATAACGTTACGTAGTATTACGTTATAACGTATAACGTTAGGTAGCAATATGATATAACGTATAACGTTATGTAGCATTACGATATAACGTACAACGTTATATGGTAATACCTTATAACGTATAACGTTATGTAGCATTACGACATAACGTATATCGTTATATGGTCATACGTTATAACGTATAATGTTATGTAGCATTACGATATAACGTATAACGTTATGTAGTATTACGTTATAACGTATAACGTTATGCTGCATTACGATGTAACGTATAACGTTATGTGGTATTAGGATGTAACGTATAACGTTGTGTAGCATTTCGATATAACGTATAACGTTATGTAGCATTACGATATAACGTATAACGTTATATGGTAATACGTTATAACGTATAACGTTATGTAACACTACGATATAACGTATAACGTTATGTAGCATTACGATATAACGTATAACGTTATATGGTAATACGCTATAACGTATGACGCTATGTAGCATTACGATATAACGTATAAAGTTATATGGTAATACGTTATAACGTATAACGTTATGTAACACTACGATATAACGTATAACGTTATGTAGCATTACGATATAACGTATAACGTTATATGGTAATACGTTATAACGTATGACGCTATGTAGCATTACGATATAACGTATAACGTTATATGGTAATACGTTTTAACGTATAACGTTATGTAACATTACGATATAACGTATAACGTTACGTAGCACTACGATATAACGTATAACGTTATATGATAACACGTTGTAACGTATAATGTTATGTAGCATTACGATATAACGTATAACGTTATGTAGCATATCGATATAACGTATAACGTTATATAGTATTACGTTATAGTGCATAACGTTATGTAGTATTACGTTATAACGTATAACGTTACGTAGTATTACGTTATAACGTATAACGTTATGTAGCATTATGATATAACGTATAACGTTATGTAGCATTACGATATAACGTATAACGTTATATGGTAATACGTTATAACGTATGACGCTATGTAGCATTACGATATAACGTATAACGTTGTATAGTATTACGTTAAAACATATAACGTTATGTAGCATTACAATGTAACGTATAACGTTATGTAGCATTACAATATAACGTATAACGTTATATGTTAATACGTTACAACGTATAACGTTATGTAGCATTACGATATAACGTATAACGTTATGTGGTAATACGTTATAACGTATAATGTTATGTAACATTACGATATAACGGATAACGTTATGTAGCATTACGATGTAACGTATAATGTTATGTAGCATTACGATATAACGTATAACGTTATGTAGTATTACGTTATAACGTATAACGTTATGTAGCATTACAATATAACGTATAACGTTATATGGTAATACGTTATAACGTATGACGCTATGTAGCATTACGATATAACGTATAACGTTGTATAGTATTACGTTAAAACGTATAACGTTATGTAGCATTACAATGTAACGTATAACGTTATGTAGCATTACAATATAACGTATAACGTTATATGTTAATACGTTACAACGTATAACGTTATGTAGCATTACGATATAACGTATAACGTTATGTGGTAATACGTTATAACGTATAATGTTATGTAACATTACGATATAACGTATAACGTTATGTAGCATTACGATGTAACGTATAATGTTATGTAGCATTACGATATAACGTATAACGTTATGTAGTATTACGTTATAACGTATAACGTTATGTAGCATTACGATATAACGTATAACGTTATGTAGCATTACGATGTATCGTATAATGTTATGTAGCATTACGATATAACGTATAACGTTATGTAGCATTACGATATAACGTATAACGTTATATGGTAATACGTTATAACGTATGACGCTATGTAGCATTACGATATAACGTATAACGTTGTATAGTATTACGTTAAAACGTATAACGTTATGTAGCATTACAATGTAACGTATAACGTTATGTAGCATTACGATATAACGTATAACGTTATATGGTAATACGTTATAACGTATAACGTTATGTAGCATTACGATATAACGTATAACGTTATATGGTAATACGTTATAACGTATAACGTTATGTAGCATTACGATGTAACGTATAACGTTATGTAGCATTACGATATAACGTATAACGTTATGTTGCATTACGATGTAACGTATAACGTTATGTGGTATTACGTTATAACGTATAACGTTATGTAGCATTACGATATAACGTATGACGTTATGTAGCATTACGATGTAACGTATAAAGTTATGTAGCATTTCGATATAACGTATAACGTTATATGGTAATACGTTATAACGTATGACGCTATGTAGCATTACGATATAACGTATAACGTTATATGGTAATACGTTATAACGTATAACGTTATGTAGCATTACGATATAACGTATAACGTTACGTAGTATTATGTTATAGCGCATAACGTTATGTAGCATTACGATATAACGTATAACGTTGTATAGTATTACGTTAAAACGTATAACGTTATGTAGCGTTACAATGTAACGTATAACGTTATGTGGTATTACGATGTAACGTATAACGTTATGTAGCATTTCGATATAACGTATAACGTTATGTAGCATTACGATATAACGTATAACGTTATATGGTAATACGTTATAACGTATAACGTTATGTAGCATTACGATATAACGTATAACGTTATGTAGCATTACAATATAACGTATAACGTTATATGTTAATACGTTACAACGTATAATGTTATGTAGCATTACGATATAACGTATAACGTTACGTAGTATTACGTTATAACGTATAACGTTAGGTAGCATTATGATATAACGTATAACGTTATGTAGCATTACGATATAACGTACAACGTTATATGGTAGTACCTTATAACGTATAACGTTATGTAGCATTACGACATAACGTATATCGTTATATGGTCATACGTTATAACGTATAATGTTATGTAGCATTACGATATAACGTATAACGTTATGTAGTATTACGTTATAACGTATAACGTTATGCTGCATTACGATGTAACGTATAACGTTATGTGGTATTAGGATGTAACGTATAACGTTATGTAGCATTTCGATATAACGTATAACGTTATGTAGCATTACGACATAACGTATAACGTTATATGGTAATACGTTATAACGTATAACGTTATGTAGCATTACGATATAACGTATAACGTTATGTTGCATTACAATGTAACGTATAACGTTATATGGTAATACGTTATAACGTATAATGTTATGTAGCATTACGATATAACGTATAACGTTACGTAGTATTACGTTATAACGTATAACGTTAGGTAGCATTATGATATAACGTATAACGTTATGTAGCATTACGATATAACGTACAACGTTATATGGTAGTACCTTATAACGTATAACGTTATGTAGCATTACGACATAACGTATATCGTTATATGGTCATACGTTATAACGTATAATGTTATGTAGCATTACGATATAACGTATAACGTTATGTAGTATTACGTTATAACGTATAACGTTATGCTGCATTACGATGTAACGTATAACGTTATGTGGTATTAGGATGTAACGTATAACGTTATGTAGCATTTCGATATAACGTATAACGTTATGTAGCATTACGACATAACGTATAACGTTATATGGTAATACGTTATAACGTATAACGTTATGTAACACTACGATATAACGTATAACGTTATGTAGCATTACGATATAACGTATAACGTTATATGGTAATACGTTATAACGTATGACGCTATGTAGCATTACGATAAAACGTATAACGTTGTATAGTATTACGTTAAAACGTATAACGTTATGTAGCGTTACAATGTAACGTATAACGTTATGTAGCATTACAATATAACGTATAACGTTATATGTTAATACGTTATAACGTATGACGCTATGTAGCATTACGCTATAACGTATAACGTTGTATAGTATTACGTTAAAACGTATAACGTTATGTAGCATTACAATGTAACGTATAACGTTATGTAGCATTACAATATAACGTATAACGTTATATGTTAATACGTTACAACGTATAACGTTATGTAGCATTACGATATAACGTATAACGTTATGTGGTAATACGTTATAACGTATAATGTTATGTAGCATTACGATATAACGTATAACGTTATATGGTAATACGCTATAACGTATGACGCTATGTAGCATTACGATATAACGTATAAAGTTATATGGTAATACGTTATAACGTATAACGTTATGTAACACTACGATATAACGTATAACGTTATGTAGCATTACGATATAACGTATAACGTTATATGGTAATACGTTATAACGTATGACGCTATGTAGCATTACGATATAACGTATAACGTTGTATAGTATTACGTTAAAACGTATAACGTTATGTAGCATTACAATGTAACGTATAACGTTATGTAGCATTACAATATAACGTATAACGTTATATGTTAATACGTTACAACGTATAACGTTATGTAGCATTACGATATAACGTATAACGTAATGTGGTAATACGTTATAACGTATAATGTTATGTAGCATCACGATGTAACGTATAACGTTATGTAGCATTACGATATAACGTATAACGTTAGATGGTAATACGTTTTAACGTATAACGTTATGTAACATTACGATATAACGTATAACGTTACGTAGCACTACGATATAACGTATAACGTTATATGATAACACGTTGTAACGTATAATGTTATGTAGCATTACGATATAACGTATAACGTTATGTAGCATATCGATATAACGTATAACGTTATATAGTATTACGTTATAGTGCATAACGTTATGTAGTATTACGTTATAACGTATAACGTTACGTAGTATTACGTTATAACCTATAACGTTATGTAGCATTATGATATAACGTATAACGTTATGTAGCATTACGATATAACGTATAACGTTATATGGTAATACGTTATAACGTATGACGCTATGTAGCATTACGATATAACGTATAACGTTGTATAGTATTACGTTAAAACATATAACGTTATGTAGCATTACAATGTAACGTATAACGTTATGTAGCATTACAATATAACGTATAACGTTATATGTTAATACGTTACAACGTATAACGTTATGTAGCATTACGATATAACGTATAACGTTATGTGGTAATACGTTATAACGTATAATGTTATGTAACATTACGATATAACGGATAACGTTATGTAGCATTACGATGTAACGTATAATGTTATGTAGCATTACGATATAACGTATAACGTTATGTAGTATTACGTTATAACGTATAACGTTATGTAGCATTACAATATAACGTATAACGTTATATGGTAATACGTTATAACGTATGACGCTATGTAGCATTACGATATAACGTATAACGTTGTATAGTATTACGTTAAAACGTATAACGTTATGTAGCATTACAATGTAACGTATAACGTTATGTAGCATTACAATATAACGTATAACGTTATATGTTAATACGTTACAACGTATAACGTTATGTAGCATTACGATATAACGTATAACGTTATGTGGTAATACGTTATAACGTATAATGTTATGTAACATTACGATATAACGTATAACGTTATGTAGCATTACGATGTAACGTATAATGTTATGTAGCATTACGATATAACGTATAACGTTATGTAGTATTACGTTATAACGTATAACGTTATGTAGCATTACGATATAACGTATAACGTTATGTAGCATTACGATGTAACGTATAATGTTATGTAGCATTACGATATAACGTATAACGTTATGTAGCATTACGATATAACGTATAACGTTATATGGTAATACGTTATAACGTATGACGCTATGTAGCATTACGATATAACGTATAACGTTGTATAGTATTACGTTAAAACGTATAACGTTATGTAGCATTACAATGTAACGTATAACGTTATGTAGCATTACGATATAACGTATAACGTTATATGGTAATACGTTATAACGTATAACGTTATGTAGCATTACGATATAACGTATAACG
Source organism: Bombus lapidarius (assembly GCA_936014575.1). Classification (NCBI taxonomy): domain Eukaryota; kingdom Metazoa; phylum Arthropoda; class Insecta; order Hymenoptera; family Apidae; genus Bombus; species Bombus lapidarius. Next base: position 2,289,913 of record CAKXZU010000031.1, on the reverse strand, counting down.
TTATATGGTAATACGTTATAACGTATAACGTTATGTAGCATTACGATGTAACGTATAACGTTATGTAGCATTACGATATAACGTATAACGTTATGTTGCATTACGATGTAACGTATAACGTTATGTGGTATTACGTTATAACGTATAACGTTATGTAGCATTACGATATAACGTATGACGTTATGTAGCATTACGATGTAACGTATAAAGTTATGTAGCATTTCGATATAACGTATAACGTTATATGGTAATACGTTATAACGTATGACGCTATGTAGCATTACGATATAACGTATAACGTTATATGGTAATACGTTATAACGTATAACGTTATGTAGCATTACGATATAACGTATAACGTTACGTAGTATTATGTTATAGCGCATAACGTTATGTAGCATTACGATATAACGTATAACGTTGTATAGTATTACGTTAAAACGTATAACGTTATGTAGCGTTACAATGTAACGTATAACGTTATGTGGTATTACGATGTAACGTATAACGTTATGTAGCATTTCGATATAACGTATAACGTTATGTAGCATTACGATATAACGTATAACGTTATATGGTAATACGTTATAACGTATAACGTTATGTAGCATTACGATATAACGTATAACGTTATATGGTAATACGTTATAACGTATAACGTTATGTAGCATTACGATGTAACGTATAACGTTATGTAGCATTACGATATAACGTATAACGTTATGTTGCATGACGATGTAACGTATAACGTTATGTAGCATTACAATGTAACGTATAACGTTATGTAGCATTACAATATAACGTATAACGTTATATGTTAATACGTTACAACGTATAATGTTATGTTGCATTATGATGTAACATATAACGGTATGTAGTATTACGTTATAACGTATAATGTTATGTAGCATTACGATATAACGTATAACGCTATGTAGTATAACGATATAACGTATAACGTTATATAGTATTACGATATAACGTATAACGTTACGTAGTATTACGTTATAATGCATAACGTTACGTAGTATTACGATATAACGTATAACGTTATGTAACATTACGATATAACGTATAACGTTATGAAGTATTACGTTATAACGTATAACGTTATGTAGCATTACGATATAACGTATAACGTTACGTAGTATTATGTTATAGCGTATAACGTTATGTAGCATTACGATATAACGTATAACGTTGTATAGTATTACGTTAAAACGTATAACGTTATGTAGCGTTACAATGTAACGTATAACGTTATGTAGCATTACAATATAACGTATAACGATATATGGTAATACGTTATAACGTATAACGTTATGTAGCATTACGATATAACGTATAACGTTATTTGGTAATACGTTATAACGTATAACGTTATGTAGCATTACGATATAACGTATAACGTTATTTGGTAATACGTTATAACGTATAACGTTATGTAGCATTACGATATAACGTATAACTTTATATGGTAATACGTTATAACGTATAACGTTATGTAGCATTACGATGTAACGTATAACGTTATGTAGCATTACGATATAGCGTATAACGTTATGTTGCATTACGATATAACGTATAACGTTATGTGGTATTACGATGTAACGTATAACGTTATGTAGCATTTCGATATAACGTATAACGTTATGTAGCATTACGATATAACGTATAACGTTATATGGTAATACGTTATAACGTATAACGTTATGTAGCATTACGATATAACGTATAACGTTATATGGTAATACGTTATAACGTATAACGTTATGTAGCATTACGATGTAACGTATAACGTTATGTAGCATTACGATATAACGTATAACGTTATGTTGCATTACGATGTAACGTATAACGTTATGTAGCATTACAATGTAACGTATAACGTTATGTAGCATTACAATATAACGTATAACGTTATATGGTAATACGTTACAACGTATAACGTTATGTAGCATTACGATATAACGTATAACATTATGTGGTAATACGTTATAACGTATAATGTTATGTAGCATTACGATATAACGTATAACGTTCTGTAGCATTACGATATAACGTATAACGCTATATGGTAATACGTTATAACGTATAACGTTATGTGACAATACGATATAACGTATAACGATATGTAACATTGCGATGTAACGTATAAGGTTATGTAGCATTACGATATAACGTATAACGTTATATGGTAATACGTTTCAACGTATAATGTTATGTAACATTACGATATAACGTACAACGTTACGTAGCACTACGATATAACGTATAACGTTATATGGAAACACGTTGTAACGAATAATGTTATGTAGCATTACGATATAACGTATAACGTTATGTAGCATATCGATATAACGTATAACGTTATATAGTATTACGTTATAGCGTATAACGTTATGTAGTATTACGTTATAACGTATAACGTTACGTAGTATTACGTTATAACGTATAACGTTATGTAGCATTATGATATAACGTATAACGTTATGTAGCATTACGATATAACGTATAACGTTTTATGGTTATACGTTATAACGTATAATGTTATGTAGCATTACGATATAACGTATAACGTTACGTAGTATTACGTTATAACGTATAACGTTAGGTAGCATTATGATATAACGTACAACGTTATATGGTAATACGTTATAACGTATAATGTTATGTAGCATTACGATATAACGTATAACGTTATGTAGTATAACGATATAACGTATAACGTTATATAGTATTACGTTATAACGTATAACGTTACGTACTATTACGTTATAACGTATAACGTTATGTAGCATTACGATGTAACGTATAATGTTATGTAGCAATACGATATAACGTATAACCTTACGTAGTATTACGTTATAACGTATAACGTTATGTAGCATTACGATATAACGTATAACGTTATGTAGCATTACGATATAACGTATAACGTTATATGGTAATACGTTATAACGTATAACGCTATGTAGCATTACGATATAACGTATAACGTTATATGGTAATACATTATAACGTATAATGTTATGTAGCATTACGATATAACGTATAACGTTATGTAGTATTTCGTTATAACGTATAATGTTATGTAGCATTACGATATAACGTATAACGCTATGTAGTATAACGTTATATAGTATTACGTTATAACGTATAACGTTACGTAGTATTACGTTATAACGTATAACGTAACGTAGTATTACGTTATAACGTATAACGTTATGTAGCATTACGATATAACGTATAACGTTATATGGTAATACGTTATAACGTATAACGCTATGTAGCATTACGATATAACGTATAACGTTATATGGTAATACATTATAACGTATAATGTTATGTAGCATTACGATATAACGTATAACGCTATGTAGTATAACGATATAACGTATACCGTTATATAGTATTACGTTATAACGTATAACGTTACGTAGTATTACGTTATATCGCATAACGTTACGTAGTATTACGATATAACGTATAACGTTAGGTAACATTACGATATAACGTATAACGTTATGTAGTATTACGTTATAACGTATAACGTTATGTAGCATTACGATATAACGTATAACGTTACGTAGTATTACGTTATAACGTATAACGTTATGTAGCATTACGATATAACGTATAACGTTGTATAGTATTACTTTAAAACGTATAACGTTATGTAGCGTTACAACGTAACGTATAACGTTATGTAGCATTACAATATAACGTGTAACGTTATATGGTAATACGTTATAACGTATAACGTTATGTAGCATTACGATACAACGTATAACGTTATATGGTAATACGTTATAACCTATAATGTTATGTAGCGTTACGATATAACGTATAACGTTATGTAGTATAACGATATAACGTATAACGATATATAGTATTACGTTATAACGTATAACGTTACGTAGTATTACGTTATAACGTATGACGTTATGTAGCATTACGATGTAACGTATAAAGTTATGTAGCATTTCGATATAACGTATAACGTTATGTAGCATTACGATTTAACGTATAACGTTATGTAGCATTACGATATAGCGTATAACGTTATATAGTATTACGTTATAACGTATAACGTTATGTAGTATTACATTATAACGTATAACGTTACGTAGTATTACGTTATAACGTATAACGATATGTAGCATTATGATATAACGTATAACGTTATGTAGCATTACGATATAACGTATAACGTTTTATGGTTATACGTTATAACGTATAATGTTATGTAGCATTACGATATAACGTATAACGTTACGTAGTATTACGTTATAACGTATAACGTTAGGTAGCATTATGATATAACGTACAACGTTATATGGTAATACGTTATAACGTATAATGTTATGTAGCATTACGATATAACGTATAACGTTATGTAGTATAACGATATAACGTATAACGTTATATAGTATTACGTTATAACGTATAACGTTACGTCCTATTACGTTATAACGTATAACGTTATGTAGCATTACGATGTAACGTATAATGTTATGTAGCAATACGATATAACGTATAACCTTACGTAGTATTACGTTATAACGTATAACGTTATATAGCATTACGATATAACGTATAACGTTATGTAGCATTACGATATAACGTATAACGTTATGTAGCATTACGATGTATCGTATAATGTTATGTAGCATTACGATATAACGTATAACGTTATATGGTAACACGTTATAACGTATAACATTATATGGTAACACGTTATAACGTATAACGTTATATGGTAACACGTTATAACGTATAACATTATATGGTAACACGTTATAACGTATAACGTTATATGGTAACACGTTATAACGTATAACATTATATGGTAACACGTTATAACGTATAACGTTATGTAACATTACGATATAACGTATAACGTTATGTAGTATTTCGTTATAACGTATAATGTTATGTAGCATTACGATATAACGTATAACGCTATGTAGTATAACGTTATATAGTATTACGTTATAACGTATAACGTTACGTAGTATTACGTTATAACGTATAACGTAACGTAGTATTACGTTATAACGTATAACGTTATGTAGCATTACGATATAACGTATAACGTTATATGGTAATACGTTATAACGTATAACGCTATGTAGCATTACGATATAACGTATAACGTTATATGGTAATACATTATAACGTATAATGTTATGTAGCATTACGATATAACGTATAACGCTATGTAGTATAACGATATAACGTATAACGTTATAGAGTATTACGTTATAACGTATAACGTTACGTAGTATTACGTTATATCGCATAACGTTACGTAGTATTACGATATAACGTATAACGTTATGTAACATTACGATATAACGTATAACGTTATGTAGTATTACGTTATAACGTATAACGTTATGTAGCATTACGATATAACGTATAACGTTACGTAGTATTACGTTATAACGTATAACGTTATGTAGCATTACGATATAACGTATAACGTTGTATAGTATTACGTTAAAACGTATAACGTTATGTAGCGTTACAATGTAACGTATAACGTTATGTAGCATTACAATATAACGTATAACGTTATATGGTAATACGTTATAACGTATAACGTTATGTAGCATTACGATACAACGTATAACGTTATATGGTAATACGTTATAACCTATAATGTTATGTAGCGTTACGATATAACGTATAACGTTATGTAGTATATCGATATAACGTATAACGTTATGTAGCATTACGATGTAACGTATAACGTTATGTAGCATTACGATATAACGTATAACGTTATATAGTATTACGTTATAACTTATACCGTTATGTAGTATTACATTATAACGTATAACGTTACGTAGAATTACGTTATAACGTATAACGATATGTAGCATTACGATATAACGTATAACGTTATATGGTAATACGTTATAACGTATAACGTTATGTAGCATTACGATACAACGTATAACGTTATATGGTAATACGTTATAACCTATAATGTTATGTAGCGTTACGATATAACGTATAACGTTATGTAGTATATCGATATAACGTATAACGTTATGTAGCATTACGATGTAACGTATAACGTTATGTAGCATTACGTTATAACGTATAACGATATGTAGCATTATGATATAACGTATAACGTTATGTAGCATTACGATATAACGTATAACGTTTTATGGTTATACGTTATAACGTATAATGTTATGTAGCATTACGATATAACGTATAACGTTACGTAGTATTACGTTATAACGTATAACGTTAGGTAGCATTATGATATAACGTACAACGTTATATGGTAATACGTTATAACGTATAATGTTATGTAGCATTACGATATAACGTATAACGTTATGTAGTATAACGATATAACGTATAACGTTATATAGTATTACGTTATAACGTATAACGTTACGTACTATTACGTTATAACGTATAACGTTATGTAGCATTACGATGTAACGTATAATGTTATGTAGCAATACGATATAACGTATAACCTTACGTAGTATTACGTTATAACGTATAACGTTATATAGCATTACGATATAACGTATAACGTTATGTAGCATTACGATATAACGTATAACGTTATGTAGCATTACGATGTATCGTATAATGTTATGTAGCATTACGATATAACGTATAACGTTATATGGTAACACGTTATAACGTATAACATTATATGGTAACACGTTATAACGTATAACGTTATATGGTAACACGTTATAACGTATAACATTATATGGTAACACGTTATAACGTATAACGTTATATGGTAACACGTTATAACGTATAACATTATATGGTAACACGTTATAACGTATAACGTTATGTAACATTACGATATAACGTATAACGTTATGTAGTATTTCGTTATAACGTATAATGTTATGTAGCATTACGATATAACGTATAACGCTATGTAGTATAACGTTATATAGTATTACGTTATAACGTATAACGTTACGTAGTATTACGTTATAACGTATAACGTAACGTAGTATTACGTTATAACGTATAACGTTATGTAGCATTACGATATAACGTATAACGTTATATGGTAATACGTTATAACGTATAACGCTATGTAGCATTACGATATAACGTATAACGTTATATGGTAATACATTATAACGTATAATGTTATGTAGCATTACGATATAACGTATAACGCTATGTAGTATAACGATATAACGTATAACGTTATAGAGTATTACGTTATAACGTATAACGTTACGTAGTATTACGTTATATCGCATAACGTTACGTAGTATTACGATATAACGTATAACGTTATGTAACATTACGATATAACGTATAACGTTATGTAGTATTACGTTATAACGTATAACGTTATGTAGCATTACGATATAACGTATAACGTTACGTAGTATTACGTTATAACGTATAACGTTATGTAGCATTACGATATAACGTATAACGTTGTATAGTATTACGTTAAAACGTATAACGTTATGTAGCGTTACAATGTAACGTATAACGTTATGTAGCATTACAATATAACGTATAACGTTATATGGTAATACGTTATAACGTATAACGTTATGTAGCATTACGATACAACGTATAACGTTATATGGTAATACGTTATAACCTATAATGTTATGTAGCGTTACGATATAACGTATAACGTTATGTAGTATAACGATATAACGTATAACGATATATAGTATTACGTTATAACGTATAACGTTACGTAGTATTACGTTATAACGTATGACGTTATGTAGCATTACGATGTAACGTATAAAGTTATGTAGCATTTCGATATAACGTATAACGTTATGTAGCATTACGATTTAACGTATAACGTTATGTAGCATTACGATATAGCGTATAACGTTATATAGTATTACGTTATAACGTATAACGTTATGTAGTATTACATTATAACGTATAACGTTACGTAGTATTACGTTATAACGTATAACGATATGTAGCATTACGATATAACGTATAACGTTATATGGTAATACCTTATAACGTATAACGTTATGTAGCATTACGACATAACGTATATCGTTATATGGTCATACGTTATAACGTATAATGTTATGTAGCATTACGATATAACGTATAACGTTATGTAGTATTACGTTAAAACGTATAACGTTATGTAGCATTACGATATAACGTATAACGTTATGTAGCATTACGATGTAACGTATAATGTTATGTAGCATTACGATATAACGTATAACGTTATATGGTAATACGTTATAACGTATAATGTTATGTAACATTACGATATAATGTATGACGTTATGTAGCATTACGATGTAACGTATAAAGTTATGTAGCATTTCGATATAACGTATAACGTTATGTAGCATTACGATATAACGTATAACGTTATATGGTAATACGTTATAACGTATAACGTTATGTAACATTACGATATAACGTATAACGTTATGTAGCATTACGATATAATGTATAACGTTATATGGTAATACGTTATAACGTATGACGCTATGTAGCATTACGATATAACGTATAACGTTATATGGTAATACGTTATAACGTATGACGCTATGTAGCGTTACAATGTAACGTATAACGTTATGTAGCATTACAATATAACGTATAACGTTATATGGTAATACGTTATAACGTATAACGTTATGTAGCATTACGATATAACGTATAACGTTATGTAGTATTACGTTATAACGTATAACGTTATGTAGCATTACGATATAACGTATAACGTTACGTAGTATTACGTTATAACGTATAACGTTATGTAGCATTAAGATATAACGTATAACGTTGTATAGTATTACGTTAAAACGTATAACGTTATGTAGCGTTACAATGTAACGTATAACGTTATGTAGCATTACAATATAACGTATAACGTTATATGGTAATACGTTATAACGTATAACGTTATGTAGCATTACGATACAACGTATAACGTTATATGGTAATACGTTATAACGTATAATGTTATGTAGCGTTACGATATAACGTATAACGTTATGTAGTATAACGATATAACGTATAACGATATATAGTATTACGTTATAACGTATAACGTTACGTAGTATTACGTTATAACGTATGACGTTATGTAGCATTACGATGTAACGTATAAAGTTATGTAGCATTTCGATATAACGTATAACGTTATGTAGCATTACGATATAACGTATAACGTTATATAGTATTACGTTATAACTTATAACGTTATGTAGTATTACATTATAACGTATAACGTTACGTAGTATTACGTTATAACGTATAACGATATGTAGCATTACGATATAACGTATAACGTTATATGGTAATACCTTATAACGTATAACGATATGTAGCATTACGACATAACGTATATCGTTATATGGTCATACGTTATAACGTATAATGTTATGTAGCATTACGATATAACGTATGACGTTATGTAGTATTACGTTATAACGTATAACGTTATGTAGCATTACGATATAACGTATAACGTTATGTAGCATTACGATGTAACGTATAATGTTATGTAGCATTACGATATAACGTATAACGTTATATGGTAATACGTTATAACGTATAATGTTATGTAACATTACGATATAATGTATAACGTTATGTAGCATTACGATATAACGTATAACGTTATGTAGCATTACGATATAACGTATAACGTTATATGGTAATACGTTATAACGTATAACGTTATGTAGCATTACGATGTAACGTATAACGTTATGTAGCATTACGATATAACGTATAACGTTATGTTGCATTACGATGTAACGTATAACGTTATGTGGTATTACGTTATAACGTATAACGTTATGTAGCATTACGATATAACGTATGACGTTATGTAGCATTACGATGTAACGTATAAAGTTATGTAGCATTTCGATATAACGTATAACGTTATGTAGCATTACGATATAACGTATAACGTTATATGGTAATACGTTATAACGTATAACGTTATGTAGCATTACGATGTAACGTATAACGTTATGTAGCATTACGATATAACGTATAACGTTATGTTGCATTACGATGTAACGTATAACGTAATGTGGTATTACGTTATAACGTATAACGTTATGTAGCATTACGATATAATGTATAACGTTATATGGTAATACGTTATAACGTATGACGCTATGTAGCATTACGATATAACGTATAACGTTATGTAGCATTACGATGTAACGTATAACGTTATGTAGCATTACGATATAACGTATAACGTTATATAGTATTACGTTATAACTTATAACGTTATGTAGTATTACATTATAACGTATAACGTTACGTAGTATTACGTTATAACGTATAACGTTATATGGCATTACGATATAACGTATAACGTTATGTAGCATTACGATATAACGTATAACGTTATGTAGCATTACGATGTATCGTATAATGTTATGTAGCATTACGATATAACGTATAACGTTATATGGTAACACGTTATAACGTATAACATTATATGGTAACACGTTATAACGTATAACGTTATATGGTAACACGTTATAACGTATAACATTATATGGTAACACGTTATAACGTATAACGTTATATGGTAACACGTTATAACGTATAACATTATATGGTAACACGTTATAACGTATAACGTTATGTAACATTACGATATAACGTATAACGTTATGTAGTATTTCGTTATAACGTATAATGTTATGTAGCATTACGATATAACGTATAACGCTATGTAGTATAACGTTATATAGTATTACGTTATAACGTATAACGTTACGTAGTATTACGTTATAACGTATAACGTAACGTAGTATTACGTTATAACGTATAACGTTATGTAGCATTACGATATAACGTATAACGTTATATGGTAATACGTTATAACGTATAACGCTATGTAGCATTACGATATAACGTATAACGTTATATGGTAATACATTATAACGTATAATGTTATGTAGCATTACGATATAACGTATAACGCTATGTAGTATAACGATATAACGTATAACGTTATAGAGTATTACGTTATAACGTATAACGTTACGTAGTATTACGTTATATCGCATAACGTTACGTAGTATTACGATATAACGTATAACGTTATGTAACATTACGATATAACGTATAACGTTATGTAGTATTACGTTATAACGTATAACGTTATGTAGCATTACGATATAACGTATAACGTTACGTAGTATTACGTTATAACGTATAACGTTATGTAGCATTACGATATAACGTATAACGTTGTATAGTATTACGTTAAAACGTATAACGTTATGTAGCGTTACAATGTAACGTATAACGTTATGTAGCATTACAATATAACGTATAACGTTATATGGTAATACGTTATAACGTATAACGTTATGTAGCATTACGATACAACGTATTACGTTATATGGTAATACGTTATAACCTATAATGTTATGTAGCGTTACGATATAACGTATAACGTTATGTAGTATAACGATATAACGTATAACGATATATAGTATTACGTTATAACGTATAACGTTACGTAGTATTACGTTATAACGTATGACGTTATGTAGCATTACGATGTAACGTATAAAGTTATGTAGCATTTCGATATAACGTATAACGTTATGTAGCATTACGATTTAACGTATAACGTTATGTAGCATTACGATATAGCGTATAACGTTATATAGTATTTCGTTATAACGTATAACGTTACGTAGTATTACGATATAACGTATAACGTTATGTAACATTACGATATAACGTATAACGTTATGTAGTATTACGTTATAACGTATAACGTTATGTAGCATTACGATATAACGTATAACGTTACGTAGTATTACGTTATAACGTATAACGTTATGTAGCATTACGATATAACGTATAACGTTGTATAGTATTACGTTAAAACGTATAACGTTATGTAGCGTTACAATGTAACGTATAACGTTATGTAGCATTACAATATAACGTATAACGTTATATGGTAATACGTTATAACGTATAACGTTATGTAGCATTACGATACAACGTATAACGTTATATGGTAATACGTTATAACCTATAATGTTATGTAGCGTTACGATATAACGTATAACGTTATGTAGTATAACGATATAACGTATAACGATATATAGTATTACGTTATAACGTATAACGTTACGTAGTATTACGTTATAACGTATGACGTTATGTAGCATTACGATGTAACGTATAAAGTTATGTAGCATTTCGATATAACGTATAACGTTATGTAGCATTACGATTTAACGTATAACGTTATGTAGCATTACGATATAGCGTATAACGTTATATAGTATTACGTTATAACGTATAACGTTATGTAGTATTACATTATAACGTATAACGTTACGTAGTATTACGTTATAACGTATAACGATATGTAGCATTACGATATAACGTATAACGTTATATGGTAATACCTTATAACGTATAACGTTATGTAGCATTACGACATAACGTATATCGTTATATGGTCATACGTTATAACGTATAATGTTATGTAGCATTACGATATAACGTATAACGTTATGTAGTATTACGTTAAAACGTATAACGTTATATAGCATTACGATATAACGTATAACGTTATGTAGCATTACGATGTAACGTATAATGTTATGTAGCATTACGATATAACGTATAACGTTATATGGTAATACGTTATAACGTATAACGTTATGTAGCATTACGATGTAACGTATAACGTTATGTAGCATTACGATATAACGTATAACGTTATGTTGCATTACGATGTAACGTATAACGTAATGTGGTATTACGTTATAACGTATAACGTTATGTAGCATTACGATATAATGTATAACGTTATATGGTAATACGTTATAACGTATGACGCTATGTAGCATTACGATATAACGTATAACGTTATGTAGCATTACGATGTAACGTATAACGTTATGTAGCATTACGATATAACGTATAACGTTATATAGTATTACGTTATAACTTATAACGTTATGTAGTATTACATTATAACGTATAACGTTACGTAGTATTACGTTATAACGTATAACGTTATATGGCATTACGATATAACGTATAACGTTATGTAGCATTACGATATAACGTATAACGTTATGTAGCATTACGATGTATCGTATAACGTTATGTAACATTACGATATAACGTATAACGTTATGTAGTATTACGTTATAACGTATAACGTTATGTAGCATTACGATATAACGTATAACGTTACGTAGTATTACGTTATAACGTATAACGTTATGTAGCATTAAGATATAACGTATAACGTTGTATAGTATTACGTTAAAACGTATAACGTTATGTAGCGTTACAATGTAACGTATAACGTTATGTAGCATTACAATATAACGTATAACGTTATATGGTAATACGTTATAACGTATAACGTTATGTAGCATTACGATACAACGTATAACGTTATATGGTAATACGTTATAACGTATAATGTTATGTAGCGTTACGATATAACGTATAACGTTATGTAGTATAACGATATAACGTATAACGATATATAGTATTACGTTATAACGTATAACGTTACGTAGTATTACGTTATAACGTATGACGTTATGTAGCATTACGATGTAACGTATAAAGTTATGTAGCATTTCGATATAACGTATAACGTTATGTAGCATTACGATGTAACGTATAACGTTATGTAGCATTACGATATAACGTATAACGTTATATAGTATTACGTTATAACTTATAACGTTATGTAGTATTACATTATAACGTATAACGTTACGTAGTATTACGTTATAACGTATAACGATATGTAGCATTACGATATAACGTATAACGTTATATGGTAATACCTTATAACGTATAACGATATGTAGCATTACGACATAACGTATATCGTTATATGGTCATACGTTATAACGTATAATGTTATGTAGCATTACGATATAACGTATGACGTTATGTAGTATTACGTTATAACGTATAACGTTATGTAGCATTACGATATAACGTATAACGTTATGTAGCATTACGATGTAACGTATAATGTTATGTAGCATTACGATATAACGTATAACGTTATATGGTAATACGTTATAACGTATAATGTTATGTAACATTACGATATAATGTATAACGTTATGTAGCATTACGATATAACGTATAACGTTATGTAGCATTACGATATAACGTATAACGTTATATGGTAATACGTTATAACGTATAACGTTATGTAGCATTACGATGTAACGTATAACGTTATGTAGCATTACGATATAACGTATAACGTTATGTTGCATTACGATGTAACGTATAACGTTATGTGGTATTACGTTATAACGTATAACGTTATGTAGCATTACGATATAACGTATGACGTTATGTAGCATTACGATGTAACGTATAAAGTTATGTAGCATTTCGATATAACGTATAACGTTATGTAGCATTACGATATAACGTATAACGTTATATGGTAATACGTTATAACGTATAACGTTATGTAGCATTACGATGTAACGTATAACGTTATGTAGCATTACGATATAACGTATAACGTTATGTTGCATTACGATGTAACGTATAACGTAATGTGGTATTACGTTATAACGTATAACGTTATGTAGCATTACGATATAATGTATAACGTTATATGGTAATACGTTATAACGTATGACGCTATGTAGCATTACGATATAACGTATAACGTTATATGGTAATACGTTATAACGTATGACGCTATGTAGCATTACGATATAACGTATAACGTTATATGGTAATACGTTATAACGTATAATGTTATGTAGCATTACGATGTAACGTATAATGTTATGTAGCATTACGATATAACGTATAACGTTATGTAGTATAACGATATAACGTATAACGTTATATAGCATAACGATATAACGTATAACGTTATATAGTATTACATTATAACGTATAACGTTATGTAGTATTACGTTATAATGTATAACGTTACGTAGTATTACGTTATAACGTATAACGATATGTAGCATTACGATATAACGTATAACGTTATATGGTAATACCTTATATCGTATAACGTTATGTTGCATTACGATATAACGTATAACGTTATATGGTCATACGTTATAACGTATAATGATATGTAGCATTACGATATAACGTATAACGTTATGTAGTATTACGTTATAACGTATAACGTTATGTAGCATTACGATATAACGTATAACGTTATGTAGCATTACCATGTAACGTATAATGTTATGTAGCATTACGATATAACGTATAACGTTATGTAGTATAACGATATAACGTATAACGTTATATAGTATTACGTTATAACGTATAACGTTACGTAGTATTACGTTACAACGTATAACGTTATGTAGCATTACGATATAACGTATAACGTTATGTAGCATTACGATATAACGTATAACGTTATGTAGCATTACGATGTATCGTATAATGTTATGTAGCATTACGATATAACGTATAACGTTATATGGTAACACGTTATAACGTGTAACGTTATGTAACATTACGATATAACGTATAACGTTATATAGTATTACGTTATAACGTATAACGTTACGTAGTATTACGTTACAACGTATAACGTTATGTAGCATTACGATATAACGTATAACGTTATGTAGCATTACGATATAACGTATAACGTTATGTAGCATTACGATGTATCGTATAATGTTATGTAGCATTACGATATAACGTATAACGTTATATGGTAACACCTTATAACGTATAACGTTATATGGTAACACGTTATAACGTGTAACGTTATGTAACATTACGATATAACGTATAACGTTATGTAGTATTACGTTATAACGTATAATGTTATGTAGCATTACGATATAACGTATAACGCTATGTAGTATAACGATATAACGTATAACGTTATATAGTATTACGTTATAACGTATAACGTTTCGTAGTATTACGTTATAACGTATAACGTTATGTAGCATTACGATATAACCTATAACGTTATATGGTAATACGTTATAACGTATAACGCTATGTAGCATTACGATATAACGTATAACGTTATATGGTAATACGTTATAACGTATAATGTTATGTAGCATTACGATATAACGTATAATGTTATGTTGCATTATGATGTAACATATAACGTTATGTAGTATTACGTTATAACGTATAATGTTATGTAGCATTACGATATAACGTATAACGCTATGTAGTATAACGATATAACGTATAACGTTATATAGTATTACGTTATAACGTATAACGTTACGTAGTATTACGTTATAATGCATAACGTTACGTAGTATTACGATATAACGTATAACGTTATGTAACATTACGATATAACGTATAACGTTATGAAGTATTACGTTATAACGTATAACGTTATGTAGCATTACGATATAACGTATAACGTTACGTAGTATTATGTTATAGCGTATAACGTTATGTAGCATTACGATATAACGTATAACGTTGTATAGTATTACGTTAAAATGTATAACGTTATGTAGCGTTACAATGTAACGTATAACGTTATGTAGCATTACAATATAACGTATAACGTTATATGGTAATACGTTATAACGTATAACGTTATGTAGCATTACGATACAACGTATAACGTTATATGGTAATACGTTATAACGTATAATGTTATGTAGCGTTACGATATAACGTATAACGTTATGTAGTATAACGATATAACGTATAACGTTATGTTGCATTACGATGTAACGTATAACGTTATGTGGTATTACGTTATAACGTATAACGTTATGTAGAATTACGATATAACGTATAACGTTATCTAGGATTACGATGTAACGTATAACGTTATGTAGTATTTCGATATAACGTATAACGTTATATGGTAATACGGTATAACGTATAACGTTGTGTAGCATTACGATATAACGTATAACGTTATGTAGCATTACGATATAACGTATAACGTTATATGGTAATACGTTATAACGTATAACGTTATGTAGCATTGCGATACAACGTATAACGTTATATGGTAATACGTTATAACGTATGATGTTATGTAGCGTTACGATATAACGTATAACGTTATGTAGTATAACGATATAACGAATAACGTTATGTTGCATTACGATGTAACATATAACGTTATGTGGTATTACGTTATAACGTATAACGTTTTGTAGCATTACGATATAACGTATAACGTTATGTAGCATTACGATGTAACGTATAACGTTATGTAGTATTTCGATATAACGTATAACGTTATATGGTAATATGTTATAACTTATAATGTTATGTAGCGTTACGATATAACGTATAACGTTATGTAGTATAACGATATAACGTATAACGATATATAGTATTACGTTAAAACGTATAACGTTACGTAGTATTACGTTATAACGTATAACGTTATGTAGCATTACGATGTAACATATAACGTTATGTAGCATTACGATATAACGTATAACGTTATATGGTAATACGTTATAACGTATGACGATATGTAGCATTACGATATAACGTATAACGTTATATGGTAATACGTTATAACGTATGACGCTATGTAGCATTACGATATAACGTATAACGTTATATGGTAATACGTTACAACGTATAATGTTATGTAGCATTACGATATAACGTATAACGTTATGTAGTATAACGATATAACGTATAACGTTATATAGCATAACGATATAACGTATAACGTTATATAGTATTACATTATAACGTATAACGTTATGTAGTATTACGTTATAACGTATAACGTTACGTAGTATTACGTTACAACGTATAACGTTATGTAGCATTACGATATAACGTATAACGTTATGTAGCATTACGATATAACGTATAACGTTATGTAGTATTACGTTATAACGTATAACGTTATGTAGCATTACGATATAACGTATAACGTTACGTAGTATTATGTTATAGCGTATAACGTTATGTAGCATTACGATATAACGTATAACGTTGTATAGTATTACGTTAAAACGTATAACGTTATGTAGCATTACGATATAACGTATAACGTTATGTAGCATTACGATATAACGTATAACGTTATGTAGTATTACGTTATAACGTATAACGTTATGTAGCATTACGATATAACGTATAACGTTACGTAGTATTATGTTATAGCGTATAACGTTATGTAGCATTACGATATAACGTATAACGTTGTATAGTATTACGTTAAAACGTATAACGTTATGTAGCGTTACAATGTAACGTATAACGTTATGTAGCATTACAATATAACGTATAACGTTATATGGTAATACGTTATAACGTATAACGTTATGTAGCATTACGATACAACGTATAACGTTATGTAGTATAACGATATAACGTATAACGTTATATAGCATAACGATATAACGTATAACGTTATATAGTATTACATTATAACGTATAACGTTATGTAGTATTACGTTATAATGTATAACGTTACGTAGTATTACGTTATAACGTATAACGATATGTAGCATTACGATATAACGTATAACGTTATATGGTAATACCTTATATCGTATAACGTTATGTAGCATTACGATATAACGTATAACGTTATATGGTCATACGTTATAACGTATAATGATATGTAGCATTACGATGTAACGTATAATGTTATGTAGCATTACGATATAACGTATAACGTTATATGGTAATACGTTATAACGTATAATGTTATGTAACATTACGATATAATGTATGACGTTATGTAGCATTACGATGTAACGTATAAAGTTATGTAGCATTTCGATATAACGTATAACGTTATGTAGCATTACGATATAACGTATAACGTTATATGGTAATACGTTATAACGTATAATGTTATGTAGCATTACGATGTAACGTATAATGTTATGTAGCATTACGATATAACGTATAACGTTATGTAGTATAACGATATAACGTATAACGTTATGTAACATTACGATATAACGTATAACGTTATGTAGTATTACGTTATAACGTATAACGTTATGTAGCATTACGATATAACGTATAACGTTACGTAGTATTACGTTATAACGTATAACGTTATGTAGCATTAAGATATAACGTATAACGTTGTATAGTATTACGTTAAAACGTATAACGTTATGTAGCGTTACAATGTAACGTATAACGTTATGTAGCATTACAATATAACGTATAACGTTATATGGTAATACGTTATAACGTATAACGTTATGTAGCATTACGATACAACGTATAACGTTATATGGTAATACGTTATAACGTATAATGTTATGTAGCGTTACGATATAACGTATAACGTTATGTAGTATAACGATATAACGTATAACGATATATAGTATTACGTTATAACGTATAACGTTACGTAGTATTACGTTATAACGTATGACGTTATGTAGCATTACGATGTAACGTATAAAGTTATGTAGCATTTCGATATAACGTATAACGTTATGTAGCATTACGATGTAACGTATAACGTTATGTAGCATTACGATATAACGTATAACGTTATATAGTATTACGTTATAACTTATAACGTTATGTAGTATTACATTATAACGTATAACGTTACGTAGTATTACGTTATAACGTATAACGATATGTAGCATTACGATATAACGTATAACGTTATATGGTAATACCTTATAACGTATAACGATATGTAGCATTACGACATAACGTATATCGTTATATGGTCATACGTTATAACGTGTAATGTTATGTAGCATTACGATATAACGTATGACGTTATGTAGTATTACGTTATAACGTATAACGTTATGTAGCATTACGATATAACGTATAACGTTATGTAGCATTACGATGTAACGTATAATGTTATGTAGCATTACGATATAACGTATAACGTTATATGGTAATACGTTATAACGTATAATGTTATGTAACATTACGATATAATGTATAACGTTATGTAGCATTACGATATAACGTATAACGTTATGTAGCATTACGATATAACGTATAACGTTATATGGTAATACGTTATAACGTATAACGTTATGTAGCATTACGATGTAACGTATAACGTTATGTAGCATTACGATATAACGTATAACGTTATGTTGCATTACGATGTAACGTATAACGTTATGTGGTATTACGTTATAACGTATAACGTTATGTAGCATTACGATATAACGTATGACGTTATGTAGCATTACGATGTAACGTATAAAGTTATGTAGCATTTCGATATAACGTATAACGTTATGTAGCATTACGATATAACGTATAACGTTATATGGTAATACGTTATAACGTATAACGTTATGTAGCATTACGATGTAACGTATAACGTTATGTAGCATTACGATATAACGTATAACGTTATGTTGCATTACGATGTAACGTATAACGTAATGTGGTATTACGTTATAACGTATAACATTATGTAGCATTACGATATAATGTATAACGTTATATGGTAATACGTTATAACGTATGACGCTATGTAGCATTACGATATAACGTATAACGTTATATGGTAATACGTTATAACGTATGACGCTATGTAGCATTACGATATAACGTATAACGTTATATGGTAATACGTTATAACGTATAATGTTATGTAGCATTACGATGTAACGTATAATGTTATGTAGCATTACGATATAACGTATAACGTTATGTAGTATAACGATATAACGTATAACGTTATATAGCATAACGATATAACGTATAACGTTATATAGTATTACATTATAACGTATAACGTTATGTAGTATTACGTTATAATGTATAACGTTACGTAGTATTACGTTATAACGTATAACGATATGTAGCATTACGATATAACGTATAACGTTATATGGTAATACCTTATATCGTATAACGTTATGTAGCATTACGATATAACGTATAACGTTATATGGTCATACGTTATAACGTATAATGATATGTAGCACTACGATATAACGTATAACGTTATGTAGTATTACGTTATAACGTATAACGTTATGTAGCATTACGATATAACGTATAACGTTATGTAGCATTACCATGTAACGTATAATGTTATGTAGCATTACGATATAACGTATAACGTTGTGTAGTATAACGATATAACGTATAACGTTATATAGTATTACGTTATAACGTATAACGTTACGTAGTATTACGTTACAACGTATAACGTTATGTAGCATTACGATATAACGTATAACGTTATGTAGCATTACGATATAACGTATAACGTTATGTAGCATTACGATGTATCGTATAATGTTATGTAGCATTACGATATAACGTATAACGTTATATGGTAACACGTTATAACGTGTAACGTTATGTAACATTACGATATAACGTATAACGTTATATAGTATTACGTTATAACGTATAACGTTACGTAGTATTACGTTACAACGTATAACGTTATGTAGCATTACGATATAACGTATAACGTTATGTAGCATTACGATATAACGTATAACGTTATGTAGCATTACGATGTATCGTATAATGTTATGTAGCATTACGATATAACGTATAACGTTATATGGTAACACCTTATAACGTATAACGTTATATGGTAACACGTTATAACGTGTAACGTTATGTAACATTACGATATAACGTATAACGTTATGTAGTATTACGTTATAACGTATAATGTTATGTAGCATTACGATATAACGTATAACGCTATGTAGTATAACGATATAACGTATAACGTTATATAGTATTACGTTATAACGTATAACGTTTCGTAGTATTACGTTATAACGTATAACGTTATGTAGCATTACGATATAACCTATAACGTTATATGGTAATACGTTATAACGTATAACGCTATGTAGCATTACGATATAACGTATAACGTTATATGGTAATACGTTATAACGTATAATGTTATGTAGCATTACGATATAACGTATAATGTTATGTTGCATTATGATGTAACATATAACGTTATGTAGTATTACGTTATAACGTATAATGTTATGTAGCATTACGATATAACGTATAACGCTATGTAGTATAACGATATAACGTATAACGTTATATAGTATTACGTTATAACGTATAACGTTACGTAGTATTACGTTATAATGCATAACGTTACGTAGTATTACGATATAACGTATAACGTTATGTAACATTACGATATAACGTATAACGTTATGAAGTATTACGTTATAACGTATAACGTTATGTAGCATTACGATATAACGTATAACGTTACGTAGTATTATGTTATAGCGTATAACGTTATGTAGTATTTCGATATAACGTATAACGTTATATGGTAATACGGTATAACGTATAACGTTGTGTAGCATTACGATATAACGTATAACGTTATGTAGCATTACGATATAACGTATAACGTTATATGGTAATACGTTATAACGTATAACGTTATGTAGCATTGCGATACAACGTATAACGTTATATGGTAATACGTTATAACGTATGATGTTATGTAGCGTTACGATATAACGTATAACGTTATGTAGTATAACGATATAACGAATAACGTTATGTTGCATTACGATGTAACGTATAACGTTATGTGGTATTACGTTATAACGTATAACGTTTTGTAGCATTACGATATAACGTATAACGTTATGTAGCATTACGATGTAACGTATAACGTTATGTAGTATTTCGATATAACGTATAACGTTATATGGTAATATGTTATAACTTATAATGTTATGTAGCGTTACGATATAACGTATAACGTTATGTAGTATAACGATATAACGTATAACGATATATAGTATTACGTTAAAACGTATAACGTTACGTAGTATTACGTTATAACGTATAACGTTATGTAGCATTACGATGTAACATATAACGTTATGTAGCATTACGATATAACGTATAACGTTATATGGTAATACGTTATAACGTATGACGATATGTAGCATTACGATATAACGTATAACGTTATATGGTAATACGTTATAACGTATGACGCTATGTAGCATTACGATATAACGTATAACGTTATATGGTAATACGTTACAACGTATAATGTTATGTAGCATTACGATATAACGTATAACGTTATGTAGTATAACGATATAACGTATAACGTTATATAGCATAACGATATAACGTATAACGTTATATAGTATTACATTATAACGTATAACGTTATGTAGTATTACGTTATAACGTATAACGTTACGTAGTATTACGTTACAACGTATAACGTTATGTAGCATTACGATATAACGTATAACGTTATGTAGCATTACGATATAACGTATAACGTTACGTAGTATTATGTTATAGCGTATAACGTTATGTAGCATTACGATATAACGTATAACGTTACGTAGTATTACGTTACAACGTATAACGTTATGTAGCATTACGATATAACGTATAACGTTATGTAGCATTACGATATAACGTATAACGTTACGTAGTATTATGTTATAGCGTATAACGTTATGTAGCATTACGATATAACGTATAACGTTGTATAGTATTACGTTAAAACGTATAACGTTATGTAGCGTTACAATGTAACGTATAACGTTATGTAGCA
This sequence comes from Bombus lapidarius, assembly GCA_936014575.1. NCBI lineage: Eukaryota > Metazoa > Arthropoda > Insecta > Hymenoptera > Apidae > Bombus > Bombus lapidarius. The sequence goes on along the minus strand of CAKXZU010000031.1, from coordinate 2,266,383 downwards.
TTACAATATAACGTATAACGTTATATGGTAATACGTTATAACGTATAACGTTATGTAGCATTACGATACAACGTATAACGTTATGTAGTATAACGATATAACGTATAACGTTATATAGCATAACGATATAACGTATAACGTTATATAGTATTACATTATAACGTATAACGTTATGTAGTATTACGTTATAATGTATAACGTTACGTAGTATTACGTTATAACGTATAACGATATGTAGCATTACGATATAACGTATAACGTTATATGGTAATACCTTATATCGTATAACGTTATGTAGCATTACGATATAACGTATAACGTTATATGGTCATACGTTATAACGTATAATGATATGTAGCATTACGATGTAACGTATAATGTTATGTAGCATTACGATATAACGTATAACGTTATATGGTAATACGTTATAACGTATAATGTTATGTAACATTACGATATAATGTATGACGTTATGTAGCATTACGATGTAACGTATAAAGTTATGTAGCAATTCGATATAACGTATAACGTTATGTAGTATTACGTTATAATGTATAACGTTACGTAGTATTACGTTATAACGTATAACGATATGTAGCATTACGATATAACGTATAACGTTATATGGTAATACCTTATATCGTATAACGTTATGTAGCATTAAGATATAACGTATAACGTTGTATAGTATTACGTTAAAACGTATAACGTTATGTAGCGTTACAATGTAACGTATAACGTTATGTAGCATTACAATATAACGTATAACGTTATGTAGCATTACGATGTAACGTATAATGTTATGTAGCATTACGATATAACGTATAACGTTATATGGTAATACGTTATAACGTATAATGTTATGTAACATTACGATATAATGTATAACGTTATGTAGCATTACGATATAACGTATAACGTTATGTAGCATTACGATATAAGGTATAACGTTATATGGTAATACGTTATAACGTATAACGTTATGTAGCATTACGATGTAACGTATAACGTTATGTAGCATTACGATATAACGTATAACGTTATGTTGCATTACGATGTAACGTATAATGTTATGTAGCATTACGATATAACGTATAACGTTATATGGTAATACGTTATAACGTATAATGTTATGTAACATTACGATATAATGTATAACGTTATGTAGCATTACGATATAACGTATAACGTTATGTAGCATTACGATATAACGTATAACGTTATATGGTAATACGTTATAACGTATAACGTTATGTAGCATTACGATGTAACGTATAACGTTATGTAGCATTACGATATAACGTATAACGTTATGTTGCATTACGATGTAACGTATAACGTTATGTGGTATTACGTTATAACGTATAACGTTATGTAGCATTACGATATAACGTATGACGTTATGTAGCATTACGATGTAACGTATAAAGTTATGTAGCATTTCGATATAACGTATAACGTTATGTAGCATTACGATATAACGTATAACGTTATATGGTAATACGTTATAACGTATAACGTTATGTAGCATTACGATGTAACGTATAACGTTATGTAGCATTACGATATAACGTATAACGTTATGTTGCATTACGATGTAACGTATAACGTAATGTGGTATTACGTTATAACGTATAACGTTATGTAGCATTACGATATAATGTATAACGTTATATGGTAATACGTTATAACGTATGACGCTATGTAGCATTACGATATAACGTATAACGTTATATGGTAATACGTTATAACGTATGACGCTATGTAGCATTACGATATAACGTATAACGTTATATGGTAATACGTTATAACGTATAATGTTATGTAGCATTACGATGTAACGTATAATGTTATGTAGCATTACGATATAACGTATAACGTTATGTAGCATTACGATATAACGTATAACGTTATATGGTAACACCTTATAACGTATAACGTTATATGGTAACACGTTATAACGTGTAACGTTATGTAACATTACGATATAACGTATAACGTTATGTAGTATTACGTTATAACGTATAATGTTATGTAGCATTACGATATAACGTATAACGCTATGTAGTATAACGATATAACGTATAACGTTATATAGTATTACGTTATAACGTATAACGTTTCGTAGTATTACGTTATAACGTATAACGTTATGTAGCATTACGATATAACCTATAACGTTATATGGTAATACGTTATAACGTATAACGCTATGTAGCATTACGATATAACGTATAACGTTACGTAGTATTATGTTATAGCGTATAACGTTATGTAGCATTACGATATAACGTATAACGTTGTATAGTATTACGTTAAAATGTATAACGTTATGTAGCGTTACAATGTAACGTATAACGTTATGTAGCATTACAATATAACGTATAACGTTATATGGTAATACGTTATAACGTATAACGTTATGTAGCATTACGATACAACGTATAACGTTATATGGTAATACGTTATAACGTATAATGTTATGTAGCGTTACGATATAACGTATAACGTTATGTAGTATAACGATATAACGTATAACGTTATGTTGCATTACGATGTAACGTATAACGTTATGTGGTATTACGTTATAACGTATAACGTTATGTAGAATTACGATATAACGTATAACGTTATGTAGGATTACGATGTAACGTATAACGTTATGTAGTATTTCGATATAACGTATAACGTTATATGGTAATACGGTATAACGTATAACGTTGTGTAGCATTACGATATAACCTATAACGTTATATGGTAATACGTTATAACGTATAACGTTATGTAGCATTACGATATAACGTATAACGTTACGTAGTATTATGTTATAGCGTATAACGTTATGTAGCATTACGATATAACGTATAACGTTGTATAGTATTACGTTAAAATGTATAACGTTATGTAGCGTTACAATGTAACGTATAACGTTATGTAGCATTACAATATAACGTATAACGTTATATGGTAATACGTTATAACGTATAACGTTATGTAGCATTACGATACAACGTATAACGTTATATGGTAATACGTTATAACGTATAATGTTATGTAGCGTTACGATATAACGTATAACGTTATGTAGTATAACGATATAACGTATAACGTTATGTTGCATTACGATGTAACGTATAACGTTATGTGGTATTACGTTATAACGTATAACGTTATGTAGAATTACGATATAACGTATAACGTTATGTAGGATTACGATGTAACGTATAACGTTATGTAGTATTTCGATATAACGTATAACGTTATATGGTAATACGGTATAACGTATAACGTTGTGTAGCATTACGATATAACGTATAACGTTATGTAGCATTACGATATAACGTATAACGTTATATGGTAATACGTTATAACGTATAACGTTATGTAGCATTGCGATACAACGTATAACGTTATATAGTATTACGTTATAACGTGTAACGTTACGTAGTATTACGTTACAACGTATAACGTTATGTAGCATTACGATATAACGTATAACGTTATGTAGCATTACGATATAACGTATAACGTTATGTAGCATTACGATGTATCGTATAATGTTATGTAGCATTACGATATAACGTATAACGTTATATGGTAACACGTTATAACGTGTAACGTTATGTAACATTACGATATAACGTATAACGTTATATAGTATTACGTTATAACGTATAACGTTACGTAGTATTACGTTACAACGTATAACGTTATGTAGTATAACGATATAACGTATAACGATATATAGTATTACGTTAAAACGTATAACGTTACGTAGTATTACGTTATAACGTATAACGTTATGTAGCATTACGATGTAACATATAACGTTATGTAGCATTACGATATAACGTATAACGTTATATGGTAATACGTTATAACGTATGACGATATGTAGCATTACGATATAACGTATAACGTTATATGGTAATACGTTATAACGTATGACGCTATGTAGCATTACGATATAACGTATAACGTTATATGGTAATACGTTACAACGTATAATGTTATGTAGCATTACGATATAACGTATAACGTTATGTAGTATAACGATATAACGTATAACGTTATATAGCATAACGATATAACGTATAACGTTATATAGTATTACATTATAACGTATAACGTTATGTAGTATTACGTTATAACGTATAACGTTACGTAGTATTACGTTACAACGTATAACGTTATGTAGCATTACGATATAACGTATAACGTTATGTAGCATTACGATATAACGTATAACGTTATGTAGTATTACGTTATAACGTATAACGTTATGTAGCATTACGATATAACGTATAACGTTACGTAGTATTATGTTATAGCGTATAACGTTATGTAGCATTACGATATAACGTATAACGTTGTATAGTATTACGTTAAAACGTATAACGTTATGTAGCATTACGATATAACGTATAACGTTATGTAGCATTACGATATAACGTATAACGTTATGTAGTATTACGTTATAACGTATAACGTTATGTAGCATTACGATATAACGTATAACGTTACGTAGTATTATGTTATAGCGTATAACGTTATGTAGCATTACGATATAACGTATAACGTTGTATAGTATTACGTTAAAACGTATAACGTTATGTAGCGTTACAATGTAACGTATAACGTTATGTAGCATTACAATATAACGTATAACGTTATATGGTAATACGTTATAACGTATAACGTTATGTAGCATTACGATACAACGTATAACGTTATATGGTAATACGTTATAACGTATAATGTTATGTAGCGTTACGATATAACGTATAACATTATGTAGTGTAACGATATAACGTATAACGTTATGTTGCATTACGATGTAACGTATAACGATATGTGGTATTACGTTATAACGTATAACGTTATGTAGCATTACGATATAACGTATAACGTTATGTAGCATTACGATGTAACGTATAACGTTATGTAGTATTTCGATATAACGTATAACGTTATGTAGCATTACGATATAACGTATAACGTTATATGGTAATACGTTATAACGTATGACGTTATAAGGTAATACGTTATAACGTATAATGTTATGTAACATTACGATGTAACGTATAACGTTATGTAGCATTTCGATATAACGTATAACGTTATGTAGCATTACGATATAACGTATAACGTTATATGGTAATACGTTATAACGTATAATGTTATGTAGCATTACGATATAACGTGTAACGTTATGTAGTATAACGATATAACGTATAACGTTATATAGTATTACGTTATAACGTATAACGTTACGTAGTATTACGTTACAACGTATAACGTTATGTAGCATTACGATATAACGTATAACGTTATGTAGCATTACGATATAACGTATAACGTTATGTAGTATTACGTTATAACGTATAACGTTATGTAGCATTACGATATAACGTATAACGTTACGTAGTATTATGTTATAGCGTATAACGTTATGTAGCATTACGATATAACGTATAACGTTGTATAGTATTACGTTAAAACGTATAACGTTATGTAGCGTTACAATGTAACGTATAACGTTATGTAGCATTACAATATAACGTATAACGTTATATGGTAATACGTTATAACGTATAACGTTATGTAGCATTACGATACAACGTATAACGTTATATGGTAATACGTTATAACGTATAATGTTATGTAGCGTTACGATATAACGTATAACATTATGTAGTGTAACGATATAACGTATAACGTTATGTTGCATTACGATGTAACGTATAACGATATGTGGTATTACGTTATAACGTATAACGTTATGTAGCATTACGATATAACGTATAACGTTATGTAGCATTACGATGTAACGTATAACGTTATGTAGTATTTCGATATAACGTATAACGTCATATGGTAATACGTTATAACGTATAATGTTATGTAGCGTTACGATATAACGTATAACATTATGTAGTGTAACGATATAACGTATAACGTTATGTTGCATTACGATGTAACGTATAACGATATGTGGTATTACGTTATAACGTATAACGTTATGTAGCATTACGATATAACGTATAACGTTATGTAGCATTACGATGTAACGTATAACGTTATGTAGTATTTCGATATAACGTATAACGTCATATGGTAATACGTTATAACGTATAATGTTATGTAGCGTTACGATATAACGTATAACATTATGTAGTGTAACGATATAACGTATAACATTATGTAGTATTACGTTATAACGTATAACGTTATGTAGCATTACGATATAACGTATAACGTTATTTGGTAATACGTTATAACGTATAACGTTATGTAGCATTACGATATAACGTATAACGTTATATGGTAATACGTTATAACGTAGAACGTTATGTAGCATTACGATGTAACGTATAACGTTATGTAGCATTACGATATAACGTATAACGTTATGTTACATTACGATGTAACGTATAACGTTATGTGGTATTACGTTATAACGTATAACGTTATGTAGCATTACGATATAACGTATAACGTTATGTAGCATTACGATGTAACGTATAAAGTTATGTAGCATTTCGATATAACGTATAACGTTATGTAACATTACGATATAACGTATAAAGTTATGTAGCATTACGATATAACGTATAACGTTATATGGTAATACGTTATAACGTATGACGCTATGTAGCATTACGATATAACGTATAACGTTATATGGTAATACGTTATAACGTATAATGTTATGTAGCATTACGATATAACGTATAACGTTATGTAGTATAACGATATATCGTATAACGTTATGTTGCACTACGATGTAACGTATAACGTTATGTGGTATTACGTTATAACGTATAACGTTATGTAGCATTACGATATAACGTATAACGTTATGTAGCATTACGATGTAACGTATAACGTTATGTAGTATTTCGATATAACGTATAACGTTATATGGTAATACGGTATAACGTATAACGTTGTGTAGCATTACGATATAACGTATAACGTTACATGGTAATACGTTATAACGTATAATGTTATGTAGCATTACGATATAACGTATAACGGTATATAGTATTACGTTATAACGTATAACGTTATGTAGCATTACGATATAACGTATAACGTTATGTAGCATTACCATCTAACGTATTATGTTATGTAGCATTACGATATAACGTATAACGTTATATAGCATAACGATATAACGTATAACGTTATGTAGCATTACGATATAACGTATAACGTTATATGGTAATACGTTATAACGTATAATGTTATGTAGCATTACGATATAACGTATAACGGTATATAGTATTACGTTATAACGTATAACGTTATGTAGCATTACGATATAACGTATAACGTTATGTAGCATTACGATGTAACGTATTATGTTATGTAGCATTACTATATAACGTATAACGTTATATAGCATAACGATATAACGTATAATGTTATGTAGCTTTACGATATAACGTATAACGTTATGTAGTATAACGATATAACGTATGACGTTATATAGTATTACGTTATAACGTATAACGTTACGTAGTATTACGTTATAACGTATAACGTTATGTAGCATTACGATATAACGTATAACGTTATGTAGCATTACGATATAACGTATAACGTTACGTAGTATTACGTTATAACGTATAACGTTATGTAGCATTACGATATAACGTATAACGTTATGTAGCATTACGATATAACGTATAACGTTATATGGTAACACGTTATAACGTATAACGTTATGTAACATTACGATATAACGTATAACGTTATGTAGTATTACGTTATAACGTATAATGTTATGTAGCATTACGATATAACGTATAACGCTATGTAGTATGACGATATAACGTACAACGTTATATAGTATTACGTTATAACGTATAACGTTACGTAGTATTACGTTATAACGTATAACGTTACGTAGTATTACGTTATAACGTATAACGTTATGTAGCATTACGATATAACGTATAACGTTATATGGTAATACGTTATAACGTATAACGCTATGTAGCATTACGATATAACGTATAACGTTATATGGTAATACGTTATAACGTATAATGTTATGTAGCATTACGATATAACGTATAATGTTATGTTGCATTATGATGTAACATATAACGTTATGTAGTATTACGTTATAACGTATAATGTTATGTAGCATTACGATATAACGTATAACGCTATGTAGTATAACGATATAACGTATAACGTTATATAGTATTACGTTATAACGTATAACGTTACGTAGTATTACGTTATAACGCATAACGTTACGTAGTATTACGATATAACGTATAACGTTATGTAACATTACGATATAACGTATAACGATATGTAGTATTACGTTATAACGTATAACGTTATGTAGCATTACGATATAACGTAAAACGTTATATGGTCATACGTTATAACGTATAATGTTATGTAGCATTACGATATAACGTATAACGTTATATGGTAATACGGTATAACGTATAACGTTGTGTAGCATTACGATATAACGTATAACGTTATGTAGCATTACGATATAACGTATAACGTTATATGGTAATACGTTATAACGTATAACGTTATGTAGCATTGCGATTCAACGTATAACGTTATATGGTAATACGTTATAACGTATAATGTTATGTAGCGTTACGATATAACGTATAACGTTATGTAGTATAACGATATAACGTATAAAGTTATGTTGCATTACGATGTAACGTATAACGTTATGTAGTATTACGTTATAACGTATAACGTTTTGTAGCATTACGATATAACGTATAACGTTATGTAGCATTACGATGTAACGTATAATGTTATGTAGCATTACGATATAACGTATAACGTTATGTAGCATCACGATGTAACGTATAATGTTATGTAGCATTACGATATAACGTATAACGTTATATGGTAATACGTTATAACGTATAATGTTATGTAACATTACGATATAACGTATAACGTTATGTAGCATTACGATATAACGTATAACGTTATATGGTAATACGTTATAACGTATAACGTTATGTAGCATTACGATATAACGTATAACGTTACGTAGTATTACGTTATAACGTATAACGTTATGTAACATTTCTATATAACGTATAACATTATATGGTAATACGTTATAACGTATAATGTTATGTAGCATTACGATATAACGTATAACATTATGTAGTATAACGATATAACGTATAACGTTATATAGTATTACATTATAACGTATAACGTTACGTAGTATTACGTTATAACGTATAACGTTATGTAACATTACGATATAACGTATAACGTTATGTAGCATTACGATATAACGTATAACGTTATGTAGCATTACGATGTACCGTATAATGTTATGTAGCATTACGATATAATGTATAACGTTATATGGTAATACGTTATAACGTATAACGTTATGTAACATTACGATATAACGTTTAACATTATGTAGTATAACGATATAACGTATAACGTTATATAGTATTACGTTATAACATATAACGTTACGTAGTATTACGTTATAACGTATAACGTTATGTAACATTACGATATCACGTATAACGTTATGTAGCATTACGATGTAACGTATAACGTTATGTAGCATTACGATATAACGTATAACGTTATGTAGCATTACGATGTACCGTATAATGTTATGTAGCATTACGATATAATGTATAACGTTATATGGTAATACGTTATAACGTATAACGTTATGTAACATTACGATATAACGTTTAACATTATGTAGTATTACGTTATAACGTATAACGTTATGTAGCAATACGATATAACGTATAACGTTATGTAGCATTACGATGTAACGTATAATGTTATGTAGCATTAAGATATAACGTATAACGTTATATGGTAATACGTTATAACGTATAATGTTATGTAGCATTACGATATAACGTATAACGTTATGTAGTATAACGATATATCGTATAACGTTATATAGTATTACGTTATAACGTATAACGTTATGTAGCATTACGATATAACGTACAACGTTATGTAGCATTACGATGTAACGTATAACGTTATGTAGCATTACGATATAACGTATAACGTTATGTAGTATTACGTTATAACGTATAACGTTATGTAGCATTACGATGTAACGTATAACGTTATGTAGTATAACGATATATCGTATAACGTTATATAGTATTACGTTATAACGTATAACGTTATGTAGCATTACGATATAACGTACAACGTTATGTAGCATTACGATGTAACGTATAACGTTATGTGGTAATACGTTATAACGTATAACGTTATGTAGCATTACGATATAACGTATAACGTTAAATGGTAATACGTTATAACGTATAACGTTATGTAGCATTACGATGTAACGTATAATGTTATGTAGCATTACGATATAACGTATAACGTTATGGTGCATTACGATGTAACGTATAACGTTATGTGGTAATACGTTATAACGTATAACGTTATGTAGCATTACGATATAACGTATAACGTTATATGGTAATACGTTATAACGTATAACGTTATGTAGCATTACGATGTAACGTATAACGTTATGTAGCATTACGATATAACGTATAACGTTATGTAGCATTACGATATAGCGTATAACGTTATATGGTAATACGTTATAACGTATAACGTTATGTAGCATTACGATATAACGTATAACGTTATATGGTAATACGTTATAACGTATAACGTTATGTAGCATTACGATGTAACGTATAACGTTATGTAGCATTACGATATAACGTATTATGTTATGGTGCATTACGATGTAACGTATAACGTTATGTGGTATTACGTTATAACGTATAACGTTATGTAGCATTACGATATAACGTATAACGTTATGTAGCATTACGATGTAACGTATAACGTTATGTAGCATTTCGATATAACGTATAACGTTATGTAGCATTACGATATAACGTATAACGTTATATGGTAATACGTTATAACGTATAACGTTATGTAACATTACGATATAACGTATAACATTATGTAGCATTACGATATAACGTATGTCGTTATATGGTAATACGTTATAACGTATGACGCTATGTAGCATTACGATATAACGTATAACGTTATATGGTAATACGTTATAACGTATAATGTTATCTAGCATTACGATATAACGTATAACGTTATGTAGTATTACGTTATAACGTATAACGTTATGTAGCATTACGATATAACGTATAACGTTATGTAGCAATACGATGTAACGTATAATGTTATGTAGCATTACGATATAACGTATAACGTTATATGGTAATACGGTATAACGTATAACGTTATGTAGCATTACGATATAACGTATAACGTTACGTAGTATTACAATATAACGTATAACGTTATATGGTAATACGTTATAACGTATAACGTTATGTAGCATTACGATATAACGTATAACGTTATATGGTCATACGTTATAACGTATAATGTTATCTAGCATTACGATATAACGTATAACGTTATGTAGTATTACGTTATAACGTATAACGTTATGTAGCATTACGATATAACGTATAACGTTATGTAGCAATACGATGTAACGTATAATGTTATGTAGCATTACGATATAACGTATAACGTTATATGGTAATACGTTATAACGTATAATGTTATGTAACATTACGATATAACGTATAACGTTATGTAGCATTACGATATAACGTATAACGTTATGTAGCATTACGATATAACGTATAACGTTATATGGTAATACGTTATAACGTATAACGTTATGTAGCATTACGATATAACGTATAACGTTATATGGTAATACGTTATAACGTATAGCGTTATGTAGCATTACGATGTAACGTATAACGTTATGTAGTATAACGATATAACGTATAACGATATATAGTATTACGTTATAACGTATAACGTTACGTAGTATTACGTTATAACGTATAACGTTATGTAGCATTACGATGTAGCGTATAACGTTATGTAGTATTTCGATATAACGTATAACGTTATATGGTAATACGGTATAACGTATAACGTTATGTAGCATTACGACATAACGTATAACGTTACGTAGTATTACGTTATAACGTATAACGTTATGTAGCATTACGATATAACGTATAACGTTGTATAGTATTACGTTAAAACGTATAACGTTATGTAGCGTTACAATGTAACGTATAACGTTATGTAGCATTAGAATATAACGTATAACGTTATATGGTAATACGTTATAACGTATAACGTTATGTAGCATTACGATACAACGTATAACGTTATATGATAATACGTTATAACGTATAATGTTATGTAGCGTTACGATATAACGTATAACGTTATGTAGTATAACGATATAACGTATAACGATATATAGTATTACGTTATAACGTATAACGTTACGTAGTATTACGTTATAACGTATAACGTTATGTAGCATTACGATGTAACGTATAACGTTATGTAGCATTACGATATAACGTATAACGTTATATAGTATTACGTTATAACGTATAACGTTATGTAGTATTACGTTATAACGTATAACGTTACGTAGTATAACGTTATAACGTATAACGATATGTAGCAATACGATATAACGTATAACGTTATATGGTAATACCTTATAACGTATAACGTTATGTAGCATTACGATATAACGTATAACGTTATATGGTCATACGTTATAACGTATAATGTTATGTAGCATTACGATATAACGTATAACGTTATGTAGTATTACGTTATAACGTATAACGTTATGTAGCAATACGATATAACGTATAACGTTATGTAGCATTACGATGTAACGTATAATGTTATGTAGCATTAAGATATAACGTATAACGTTATATGGTAATACGTTATAACGTATAATGTTATGTAGCATTACGATATAACGTATAACGTTACGTAGTATTACGTTATAACGTATAACGTTAGGTAGCATTATGATATAACGTACAACGTTATATGGTAATACGTTATAACGTATAATGTTATGTAGCATTACGATATAACGTATAACGTTATGTAGTATAACGATATAACGTATAACGTTATATAGTATTACGTTATAACGTATAACGTTACGTACTATTACGTTATAACGTATAACGTTATGTAGCATTACGATATAACGTATAACGTTATATAGTATTACGTTATAACGTATAACGTTATGTAACATTACGATATAACGTACAACGTTATGTAGCATTACGATGTAACGTATAACGTTATGTAGCATTACGATATAACGTATAACGTTATGTAGTATTACGTTATAACGTATAACGTTATGCAGCATTACGATATAACGTATAACGTTATGTAGCATTACGATGTAACGTATAACGTTATGTAGCATTACGATATAACGTATAACGTTATGTAGCATTACGATATAACATATAACGTTATATGGTAATACGTTATAACGTATAACGTTATGGAACATTACGATATAACCTATAACGTTATGTAGCATTACGATGTAACGTATAACGTTATGTAGCATAACGATATAACGTATAACGTTATGTAGCATTACGATATAACGTATAACGTTATGTAGCATAACGATATATCGTATAACGTTATATAGTGTTACGTTATAACGTATAACGTTACGTAGTATTGCGTTATAACGTATAACGTTATGTAACATTACGATGTAACGTATAACGTTATGTAGCGTTTCGATATAACGTATAACATTATATGGTAATACGTTATAACGTATAATGTTATGTAGCATTACGATATAACGTATAACATTATGTAGTATAACGATATAACGTATAACGTTATATAGTATTACGTTATAACGTATAACGTTACGTAGTATTACGTTATAACGTATAACGTTATGTAACATTACGATATAACGTATAACGTTATGTAGCATTACGATGTAACGTATAACGTTATGTAACATTACGATATAACGTATAACGTTATATGGTAATACGTTATAACGTATAATGTTATGTAACATTACGATATAACGTATAACGTTATGTAGCATTATGATATAACGTATAACGTTATATGGTAATACGTTATAACGTATAATGTTATGTAACATTACGATATAACGTATAACGTTATGTAGCATTACGATATAACGTATAACGTTATATGGTAATACGTTATAACGTATAACGTTATGTAACATTACGATATAACGTATAACGTTATATGGTAATACGTTATAACGTATAACGTTATGTAACATTACGATATAACGTATAACGTTATGTAGCATTACGATGTAACGTATAACGTTATGTAGCATTACGATATAACGTATAACGTTATGTAGCATTACGATGTAACGTATAACGTTATGTAGCATTACGATATAACGTATAACGTTATGAAGCATTACGATGCACCGTATAATGTTATGTAGCATTACGATATAACGTACAACGTTATATGGTAATACGTTATAACGTATAACGTTATGTAACATTACGATATAACGTTTAACATTATGTAGTATAACGATATAACGTATAACGTTATATAGTATTACGTTATAACGTATAACGTTACGTAGTATTACGTTATAACGTATAACGTTATGTAGCATTACGATATAACGTATAATGTTATGTAGCATTACGATATAACGTATAACGTTATATGGTAATACGTTATAATGTATAATGTTATGTAACATTACGATATAACGTATAACGTTATGTAGCATTACGATATAACGTATAACGTTATATGGTAATACGTTATAACGTATAACGTTATGTAACATTACGATATAACGTATAACGTTATGTAGCATTACGATATAACATATAACGTTATATGGTAATACGTTATAACGTATAACGTTATGTAACATTACGATATAACCTATAACGTTATGTAGCATTACGATGTAACGTATAACGTTATGTAGCATTACGATATAACGTATAACGTTATATGGTAATACGTTATAATGTATAATGTTATGTAACATTACGATATAACGTATAACGTTATGTAGCATTACGATATAACGTATAACGTTATATGGTAATACGTTATAACGTATAACGTTATGTAACATTACGATATAACGTATAACGTTATGTAGCATTACGATATAACATATAACGTTATATGGTAATACGTTATAACGTATAACGTTATGTAACATTACGATATAACCTATAACGTTATGTAGCATTACGATGTAACGTATAACGTTATGTAGCATTACGATATAACATATAACGTTATATGGTAATACGTTATAACGTATAACGTTATGTAACATTACGATATAACCTATAACGTTATGTAGCATTACGATGTAACGTATAACGTTATGTAGCATTACGATGTAACGCATAACGTTATGTAACATTACGATATAACGTATAACGTTATATGGTAATACGTTATAACGTATAATGTTATGTAACATTACGATATAACGTATAACGTTATGTAGCATTACGATATAACGTATAACGTTATATGGTAATACGTTATAACGTATAACGTTATGTAACATTACGATATAACGTATAACGATATATGGTAATACGTTATAACGTATAACGTTATGTAACATTACGATATAACGTATAACGTTATGTAGCATTACGATGTAACGTATAACGTTATGTAGCATTACGATATAACGTATAACGTTATGTAGCATTACGATGTAACGTATAATGTTATGTAGCATTACGATATAACGTATAACGTTATGAAGCATTACGATGTACCGTATAATGTTATGTAGCATTACGATATAACGTACAACATTATGTAGCATTACGATGTAACGTATAACGTTATATGGTAATACGTTATAACGTATAACGTTATATGGTAATACGTTATAACGTATAACGTTATGTAACATTACGATATAACGTATAACGCTATGTAGCATTACGATATAACGTATAACGTTATATGGTAATACGTTATAACGTATAATGTTATGTAGCATTACGATATAACGTATAACGTTATGTAGTATAACGATATAACGTATAACGTTATATAGTATTGCGTTTTAACGTATAACGTTACGTAGTATTACGTTATAACGTATAACGTTATATGGTAATACGTTATAACGTATAATGTTATGTAGCATTACGATATAACGTATAACGTTATGTAGTATAACGATATAACGTATAACATTATATAGTATTGCGTTATAACGTATAACGTTACGTAGTATTACGTTATAACGTATAACGTTATGTAGCATTACGATATAACGTACAACGTTATGTAGCATTACGATGTAACGTATAACGTTATATGGTAATACGTTATAACGTATAACGTTATATGGTAATACGTTATAACGTATAACGTTATATGGTAATACGTTATAACGTATAACGTTATATGGTAATACGTTATAACGTATAACGTTATATGGTAATACGTTATAACGTATAACGTTATATGGTAATACGTTATAACGTATAACGTTATGTAACATTACGATATAACGTATAACGCTATGTAGCATTACGATATAACGTATAACGTTATATGGTAATACGTTATAACGTATAATGTTATGTAGCATTACGATATAGCGTATAACGTTATGTAGTATAACAATATAACGTATACCGTTATATAGTATTGCGTTATAACGTATAACGTTACGTAGTATTACGTTATAACGTATAACGTCATGTAGCATTACGATATAACGTACAACGATGTGTAGCATTACGTTATAACGTATAACGTTATGTAGTATTACGTTATAACGTATAACGTTACGTAGTATTACGTTATAACGTATAACGTTATGTAGCATTACGATATAGCGTACAACGTTATGTAGCATTACGATATAACGTATAACGTTATGTAGCATTACGATGTAACGTATAACATTATGTAGCATTACGATATAACGTATAACGTTATGTAGCATTACGATGTAACGTATCACGTTATGTAGCATTACGATATAACGTATAACGTTATATAGTAATACGTTATAACGTATAACGTTATATGGTAATACGTTATAACGTATAACGTTATATGGTAATACGTTATAACGTATAATGTTATGTAACATTACGATATAACGTATAACGTTATGTAGCATTACGATATAACGTATAACGTTATATGGTAATACGTTATAACGTATAACGTTATGTAACATTACGATATAACGTATAACGTTATATGGTAATACGTTATAACGTATAACGTTATGTAACATTACGATATAACGTATAACGTTATGTAGCATTACGATGTAACGTATAACGTTATGTAGCATTACGATATAACGTATAACGTTATGTAGCATTACGATGTAACGTATAACGTTATGTAGCATTACGATATAACGTATAACGTTATGAAGCATTACGATGCACCGTATAATGTTATGTAGCATTACGATATAACGTACAACGTTATATGGTAATACGTTATAACGTATAACGTTATGTAACATTACGATATAACGTTTAACATTATGTAGTATAACGATATAACGTATAACGTTATATAGTATTACGTTATAACGTATAACGTTACGTAGTATTACGTTATAACGTATAACGTTATGTAGCATTACGATATAACGTATAATGTTATGTAGCATTACGATATAACGTATAACGTTATATGGTAATACGTTATAATGTATAATGTTATGTAACATTACGATATAACGTATAACGTTATGTAGCATTACGATATAACGTATAACGTTATATGGTAATACGTTATAACGTATAACGTTATGTAGCATTACGATATAACGTATAACGTTATGTAGCATTACGATGTAACGTATAATGTTATGTAGCATTACGATATAACGTATAACGTTATGAAGCATTACGATGTACCGTATAATGTTATGTAGCATTACGATATAACGTACAACATTATGTAGCATTACGATGTAACGTATAACGTTATATGGTAATACGTTATAACGTATAACGTTATATGGTAATACGTTATAACGTATAACGTTATGTAACATTACGATATAACGTATAACGCTATGTAGCATTACGATATAACGTATAACGTTATATGGTAATACGTTATAATGTATAATGTTATGTAGCATTACGATATAACGTATAACGTTATGTAGTATAACGATATAACGTATAACGTTATATAGTATTGCGTTTTAACGTATAACGTTACGTAGTATTACGTTATAACGTATAACGTTATATGGTAATACGTTATAACGTATAATGTTATGTAGCATTACGATATAACGTATAACGTTATGTAGTATAACGATATAACGTATAACATTATATAGTATTGCGTTATAACGTATAACGTTACGCAGTATTACGTTATAACGTATAACGTTATGTAGCATTACGATATAACGTACAACGTTATGTAGCATTACGATGTAACGTATAACGTTATATGGTAATACGTTATAACGTATAACGTTATATGGTAATACGTTATAACGTATAACGTTATATGGTAATACGTTATAACGTATAACGTTATATGGTAATACGTTATAACGTATAACGTTATATGGTAATACGTTATAACGTATAACGTTATGTAACATTACGATATAACGTATAACGCTATGTAGCATTACGATATAACGTATAACGTTATATGGTAATACGTTATAACGTATAATGTTATGTAGCATTACGATATAGCGTATAACGTTATGTAGTATAACAATATAACGTATACCGTTATATAGTATTGCGTTATAACGTATAACGTTACGTAGTATTACGTTATAACGTATAACGTCATGTAGCATTACGATATAACGTACAACGATGTGTAGCATTACGTTATAACGTATAACGTTATGTAGTATTACGTTATAACGTATAACGTTACGTAGTATTACGTTATAACGTATAACGTTATGTAGCATTACGATATAGCGTACAACGTTATGTAGCATTACGATATAACGTATAACGTTATGTAGCATTACGATGTAACGTATAACATTATGTAGCATTACGATATAACGTATAACGTTATGTAGCATTACGATGTAACGTATCACGTTATGTAGCATTACGATATAACGTATAACGTTATATAGTAATACGTTATAACGTATAACGTTATATGGTAATACGTTATAACGTATAACGTTATATGGTAATACGTTATAACGTATAATGTTATGTAACATTACGATATAACGTATAACGTTATGTAGCATTACGATATAACGTATAACGTTATATGGTAATACGTTATAACGTATAACGTTATGTAACATTACGATATAACGTATAACGTTATATGGTAATACGTTATAACGTATAACGTTATGTAACATTACGATATAACGTATAACGTTATGTAGCATTACGATGTAACGTATAACGTTATGTAGCATTACGATATAACGTATAACGTTATGTAGCATTACGATGTAACGTATAACGTTATGTAGCATTACGATATAACGTATAACGTTATGAAGCATTACGATGCACCGTATAATGTTATGTAGCATTACGATATAACGTACAACGTTATATGGTAATACGTTATAACGTATAACGTTATGTAACATTACGATATAACGTTTAACATTATGTAGTATAACGATATAACGTATAACGTTATATAGTATTACGTTATAACGTATAACGTTACGTAGTATTACGTTATAACGTATAACGTTATGTAGCATTACGATATAACGTATAATGTTATGTAGCATTACGATATAACGTATAACGTTATATGGTAATACGTTATAATGTATAATGTTATGTAACATTACGATATAACGTATAACGTTATGTAGCATTACGATATAACGTATAACGTTATATGGTAATACGTTATAACGTATAACGTTATGTAACATTACGATATAACGTATAACGTTATGTAGCATTACGATATAACATATAACGTTATATGGTAATACGTTATAACGTATAACGTTATGTAACATTACGATATAACCTATAACGTTATGTAGCATTACGATGTAACGTATAACGTTATGTAGCATTACGATATAACGTATAACGTTATATGGTAATACGTTATAATGTATAATGTTATGTAACATTACGATATAACGTATAACGTTATGTAGCATTACGATATAACGTATAACGTTATATGGTAATACGTTATAACGTATAACGTTATGTAACATTACGATATAACGTATAACGTTATGTAGCATTACGATATAACATATAACGTTATATGGTAATACGTTATAACGTATAACGTTATGTAACATTACGATATAACCTATAACGTTATGTAGCATTACGATGTAACGTATAACGTTATGTAGCATTACGATATAACATATAACGTTATATGGTAATACGTTATAACGTATAACGTTATGTAACATTACGATATAACCTATAACGTTATGTAGCATTACGATGTAACGTATAACGTTATGTAGCATTACGATGTAACGCATAACGTTATGTAACATTACGATATAACGTATAACGTTATATGGTAATACGTTATAACGTATAATGTTATGTAACATTACGATATAACGTATAACGTTATGTAGCATTACGATATAACGTATAACGTTATATGGTAATACGTTATAACGTATAACGTTATGTAACATTACGATATAACGTATAACGTTATATGGTAATACGTTATAACGTATAACGTTATGTAACATTACGATATAACGTATAACGTTATGTAGCATTACGATGTAACGTATAACGTTATGTAGCATTACGATATAACGTATAACGTTATGTAGCATTACGATGTAACGTATAATGTTATGTAGCATTACGATATAACGTATAACGTTATGAAGCATTACGATGTACCGTATAATGTTATGTAGCATTACGATATAACGTACAACATTATGTAGCATTACGATGTAACGTATAACGTTATATGGTAATACGTTATAACGTATAACGTTATATGGTAATACGTTATAACGTATAACGTTATGTAACATTACGATATAACGTATAACGCTATGTAGCATTACGATATAACGTATAACGTTATATGGTAATACGTTATAACGTATAATGTTATGTAGCATTACGATATAACGTATAACGTTATGTAGTATAACGATATAACGTATAACGTTATATAGTATTGCGTTTTAACGTATAACGTTACGTAGTATTACGTTATAACGTATAACGTTATATGGTAATACGTTATAACGTATAATGTTATGTAGCATTACGATATAACGTATAACGTTATGTAGTATAACGATATAACGTATAACATTATATAGTATTGCGTTATAACGTATAACGTTACGTAGTATTACGTTATAACGTATAACGTTATGTAGCATTACGATATAACGTACAACGTTATGTAGCATTACGATGTAACGTATAACGTTATATGGTAATACGTTATAACGTATAACGTTATATGGTAATACGTTATAACGTATAACGTTATATGGTAATACGTTATAACGTATAACGTTATATGGTAATACGTTATAACGTATAACGTTATATGGTAATACGTTATAACGTATAACGATATGTAACATTACGATATAACGTATAACGCTATGTAGCATTACGATATAACGTATAACGTTATATGGTAATACGTTATAACGTATAATGTTATGTAGCATTACGATATAGCGTATAACGTTATGTAGTATAACAATATAACGTATACCGTTATATAGTATTGCGTTATAACGTATAACGTTACGTAGTATTACGTTATAACGTATAACGTTATGTAGCATTACGATATAACGTACAACGATGTGTAGCATTACGTTATAACGTATAACGTTATGTAGTATTACGTTATAACGTATAACGTTACGTAGTATTACGTTATAACGTATAACGTTATGTAGCATTACGATATAGCGTACAACGTTATGTAGCATTACGATATAACGTATAACGTTATGTAGCATTACGATGTAACGTATAACATTATGTAGCATTACGATATAACGTATAACGTTATGTAGCATTACGATGTAACGTATCACGTTATGTAGCATTACGATATAACGTATAACGTTATATAGTAATACGTTATAACGTATAACGTTATATGGTAATACGTTATAACGTATAACGTTATATGGTAATACGTTATAACGTATAACGTTATATGGTAATACGTTATAACGTATAACGTTATATGGTAATACGTTATAACGTATAACGTTATATGGTAATACGTTATAACGTATAACGTTATGTAACATTACGATATAACGTATTACGTAATGTAGCATTACGATGTAACATATAACGTTATGTAGCATTACGATATAACGTATAACGTTATGTAGCATTACGATGTAACGTATAACGTTATGTAGCATTACGATATAACGTATAACGTTACGTAGTATTACGTTATAACGTATAACGTTATGTAGCATTACGATATAACGTACAACGTTATGTAGCATTACGTTATAACGTATAACGTTATGTAGTATTACGCTATAACGTATAACGTTATGTAGCATTACGATATAACGGATAACGTTATGTAGCATTACGATGTAACGTATAACGTTATGTAGCATTACGATATAACGTATATCGTTATATGGTATTACGTTATAACGTATAACTTTATGTAGCATTACAATGTAACGTGTAATGTTATGTAGCATTACGATATAACGTATAACGTTATATGGTAATACGTTATAACGTATAACGTTATGTAGCATTACGATATAACTTATAACATTATGTA
Source organism: Bombus lapidarius (assembly GCA_936014575.1). Taxonomy (NCBI): domain Eukaryota; kingdom Metazoa; phylum Arthropoda; class Insecta; order Hymenoptera; family Apidae; genus Bombus; species Bombus lapidarius. Next base: position 2,243,646 of record CAKXZU010000031.1, on the reverse strand, counting down.
GTATAACGTTATGCAGCATTACGATATAACGTATAACGTTATGTAGCATTACGATGTAGCCTATAACGTTATGTTACATTACGTTATAACGTATAACGTTGTGTAGCATTACGATATAACTTATAACATTATGTTGTATTACGTTATAACGTATAACGTTATGCAGCATTACGATATAACGTATAACGTTATGTAGCATTACGATGTAACGTATAACGTTATGTAGCATTACCATATAACGTATAATGTTATGCAGCATTACGATATAACGTATAACGTTATGTAGCATTACGATGTAACGTATTACGTTATATGGTAATACGTTATAACGTATAATGTTATGTAGCATTACGATGCAACGTATAACGTTATGTAGTATAACGATATAACGTATAACGTTATATAGTATTGCGTTATAACGTATAACGTTACGTAGTATTACGTTATAACGTATAACGTTATGTAGCGTTACGATATAACGTACAACGTTATGTAGCATTACGATGTAACGTATAACGTTATATGGTAATACGTTATAACGTATAACGTTATATGGTAATACGTTATAACGTATAACGTTATGTGGTAATACGTTATAACGTATAACGTTATGTAGCATTACGATATAACGTATAACGATATGTAGCATTACGATGTAACGTATAACGATATGTAGCATTACGATGTAACGTATAACGTTATGTAGCATTACGATATAACGTATAACGATATGTAGCATTACGATGTAACGTATCACGTTATGTAGCATTACGATATAACGTATAACGTTATATGGTAATACGTTATAACGTATAACGTTATATGGTAATACGTTATAACGTATAACGTTATGTAACATTACGATATAACGTATAACGTAATGTAGCATTACGATGTAACGTATAACGTTATGTAGCATTACGATATAACGTATAACGTTATGTAGCATTACGATGTAACGTATAACGTTATGTAGCATTACGATATAACGTATAACGTTACGTAGTATTACGTTATAACGTATAACGTTATGTAGCATTACGATATAACGTACAACGTTATGTAGCATTACGTTATAACGTATAACGTTATGTAGTATTACGTTATAACGTATAACGTTATGTAGCATTACGATATAACGGATAACGTTATGTAGCATTACGATGTAACGTATAACGTTATGTAGCATTACGATATAACGTGTAATGTTATGTAGCATTACGATATAACGGATAACGTTATGTAGCATTACGATGTAACGTATAACGTTATGTAGCATTACGATATAACGTGTAATGTTATGTAGCATTACGATATAACGTATAACGTTATATGGTAATACGTTATAACGTATAACGTTATGTAGCATTACGATATAACTTATAACATTATGTAGTATTACGTTATAACGTATAACGTTATGCAGCATTACGATATAACGTATAGGGTTATGTAGCATTACGATATAACGTATAATGTTATGTAGCATTACGATATAACGTATAACGTTATATAGTAATACGTTATAACGTATAACGTTATGTAGCATTACGATATAACGTATAACGTTATGTAGCATTACCATATAACGTATAATGTTATGCAGCATTACGATATAACGTATAACGTTATGTAGCATTACGATGAAACGTATAATGTTATGTAGCATTACGATATAACGTATAACGTTATGTAGTATCACGATATAACGTATAACGTTATATGGTAATACGTTATAACGTATAACGGTATGTAACATTACGATATAACGTATAACGTTATGTAGCATTACGATGTAACGAATAACGTTATGTAGCATTACGATGTAACGTATAACGTTATATGGTAATACGTTATAACGTATAACGTTATATGGTAATACGTTATAACGTATAACGTTATGTGGTAATACGTTATAACGTATAACGTTATGTAACATTACGATATAACGTATAACGCTATGTAGCATTACGATATAACGTATAACGTTATATAGTATTGCGTTATAACGTATAACGTTACGTAGTATTACGTTATAACGTATAACGTTATGTAGCATTACGATATAGCGTACAACGTTATGTAGCATTACGATATAACGTATAACGTTATGTAGCATTACGATATAACGTATAACGTTATATGGTAATACGTTATAACGTATAACGTTATGTAGCATTACGATATAACTTATAACATTATGTAGTATTACGTTATAACGTATAACGTTATGCAGCATTACGATATAACGTATAGGGTTATGTAGCATTACGATGTAACGTATAATGTTATGTAGCATTACGATATAACGTATAACGTTATATGGTAATACGTTATAACGTATAACGTTATGTATCATTACGATATAACGTATAATGTTATGTAGCATTACGATATAACGTATAACGTTATATAGTAATACGTTATAACGTATAACGTTATGTAGCATTACGATATAACGTATAACGTTATGTAGCATTACCATATAACGTATAATGTTATGCAGCATTACGATATAACGTATAACGTTATGTAGCATTACGATGAAACGTATAATGTTATGTAGCATTACGATATAACGTATAACGTTATGTAGTATCACGATATAACGTATAACGTTATATGGTAATACGTTATAACGTATAACGGTATGTAACATTACGATATAACGTATAACGTTATGTAGCATTACGATGTAACGAATAACGTTATGTAGCATTACGATATAACGTATAACGTTATGTAGCATTACGATGTAACGTATAACGTTATGTAGCATTACGATATAACGTATAACGTTATATGGTAATACGTTATAACGTATAGCGCTATGTAACATTACGATATAACGTATAACGTTATGTAGCATTACGATGTAACGTATAAAGTTATGTAACATTACGATATTACGTATAACGTTACATGGTAATACGTTATAACGTATAATGTTATGTAACATTACGATATAACGTATAACGTTATGTAGCATTACGATATAACGTATAACGTTATATGGTAATACGTTATAACGTATAACGTTATGTAACATTACGATATAACGTACAACGTTATGTAGCATTACGACGTAACGTATAAAGTTATGTAGCATTACGATATGACGTATAACGTTATGTAGCATTACGATGTAGCGTATAACGTTATGTAGCATTACGATATAACGTATAACGTTATATGGTAATACGTTATAACGTATAACGTTATGTAACATTACGATATAACGTATAACGTTATGTAGCATTACGATATAACGTATAACGTTATATGGTAATACGTTATAACGTATAACGTTATGTAGTATTACGTTATAACGTATAACGTTATGCAGCATTACGATATAACGTATAACGTTATGTAGCATTACGATGTAACGTATAACGTTATGTAGCATTACGATATGACGTATAACGTTATGTAGCATTACGATGTAACGTATAACGTTATGTAGCATTACGATGTAACGTATAACGTTATATGGTAATACGTTATAACGTATAACATTATGTAACATTACGATATAACGTATAACGTTATGTAGCACTACGATATAACGTATAACGTTATATGGTAATACATTATAACGTATAATGTTATGTAGCATTACGATATAACGTATAACGTTATGTAGTATTACGTTATAACGTATAACGTTATGCAGCATTACGATATAACGTATAACGTTATGTAGCATTACGATGTAACGTATAACGTTATGTAGCATTACGATATAACGCATAACGCTATGTAGCATTACGATATAACATATAACGTTATATTGTAATACGTTATAACGTATAACGTTATGTAACATTACGATATAACCTATAACGTTATGTAGCATTACGATGTAACGTATCACGTTATGTAGCATTACGATATAACGTATAACGTTATATGGTAATACGTTATAACGTATAACGTTATATGGTAATACGTTATAACGTATAACGTTATATGGTAATACGTTATAACGTATAACGTTATGTAGCATTACGATATAACGTATAACGTTACGTAGTATTACGTTATAACGTATAACGTTATGTAGCATTACGATATAACGTACAACGTTATGTAGCATTACGTTATAACGTATAACGTTATGTAGTATTACGTTATAACGTATAACGTTATGTAGCATTACGATATAACGTATAACATTATGTAGCATTACGATGTAACGTATAACGTTATGTAGCATTACGATATAGCGTATAACGTTACGTAGTATTACGTTATACCGTATAACGTTATGTAGCATTACGATATAACGTACAACGTTATGTAGCATTACGTTATAACGTATAACGTTATGTAGTATTACGTTATAACGTATAACGTTATGTAGCATTACGATATAACGGATAACGTTATGTAGCCTTACGATGTAACGTATAACGTTATGTAGCATTACGATATAACGTATATCGTTATATGGTATTACGTTATAACGTATAACTTTATGTAGCATTACGATGTAACGTGTAATGTTATGTAGCATTACGATATAACGTATAACGTTATATGGTAATACGTTATAACGTATAACGTTATGTAGCATTACGATATAACTTATAACATTATGTAGTATTACGTTATAACGTATAACGTTATGCAGCATTACGATATAACGTATAACGTTATGTAGCATTACGATGTAACGTATAACGTTATGTAGCATTACCATATAACGTATAATGTTATGCAGCATTACGATATAACGTATAACGTTATGTAGCATTACGATGTAACGTATAATGTTATGTAGCATTACGATATAACGTATAACGTTATATGGTAATACGTTATAACGTATAACGTTATGTATCATTACGATATAACGTATAATGTTATGTAGCATTACGATATAACGTATAACGTTATATAGTAATACGTTATAACGTATAACGTTATGTAGCATTACGATATAACGTATAACGTTATGTAGCATTACCATATAACGTATAATGTTATGCAGCATTACGATATAACGTATAACGTTATATGGTAATACGTTATAATGTATAATGTTATGTAACATTACGATATAACGTATAACGTTATGTAGCATTACGATATAACGTATAACGTTATATGGTAATACGTTATAACGTATAACGTTATGTAACATTACGATATAACGTATAACGTTATATGGTAATACGTTATAACGTATAACGTTATGTAGCATTACCATATAACGTATAATGTTATGCAGCATTACGATATAACGTATAACGTTATGTAGCATTACGATGTAACGTATAATGTTATGTAGCATTACGATATAACGTATAACGTTATATGGTAATACGTTATAACGTATAACGTTATGTAACATTACGATATAACGTATAACGCTATGTAGCATTACGATATAACGTATAACGTTATATAGTATTGCGTTATAACGTATAACGTTACGTAGTATTACGTTATAACGTATAACGTTATGTAGCCTTACGATATAGCGTACAACGTTATGTAGCATTACGATATAACGTATAACGTTATGTAGCATTACGATGTAACGTATAACGTTATGTAGCATTACGATATAACGTATAACGTTATGTAGCATTACGATGTAACGTATAACGTTATGTAGCATTACGATATAACGTGTAATGTTATGTAGCATTACGATATAACGTATAACGTTATATGGTAATACGTTATAACGTATAACGTTATGTAGCATTTCGATATAACTTATAACATTATGTAGTATTACGTTATAACGTATAACGTTATGCAGCATTACGATATAACGTATAACGTTATGTAGCATTACGATGTAACGTATAATGTTATGTAGCATTACGATATAACGTATAACGTTATATGGTAATACGTTATAACGTATAACGTTATGTATCATTACGATATAACGTATAATGTTATGTAGCATTACGATATAACGTATAACGTTATATAGTAATACGTTATAACGTATAACGTTATGTAGCATTACGATATAACGTATAACGTTATGTAGCATTACCATATAACGTATAATGTTATGCAGCATTACGATATAGCGTATAACGTTATGTAGCATTACGATGAAACGTATAATGTTATGTAGCATTACGATATAACGTATAACGTTATGTAGTATAACGATATAACGTTTAACGTTATATGGTAATACGTTATAACGTATAACGGTATGTAACATTACGATATAACGTATAACGTTATGTAGCATTACGATGTAACGAATAACGTTATGTAGCATTACGATATAACGTATAACGTTATGTAGCATTACGATGTAACGTATAACGTTATGTAGCATTACGATATAACGTATAACGTTATATGGTAATACGTTATAACGTATAGCGCTATGTAACATTACGATATAACGTATAACGTTATGTAGCATTACGATGTAACGTATAAAGTTATGTAACATTACGATATTACGTATAACGTTACATGGTAATACGTTATAACGTATAATGTTATGTAACATTACGATATAACGTATAACGTTATGTAGCATTACGATATAACGTATAACGTTATATGGTAATACGTTATAACGTATAACGTTATGTAACATTACGATATAACGTACAACGTTATGTAGCATTACGACGTAACGTATAAAGTTATGTAGCATTACGATATGACGTATAACGTTATGTAGCATTACGATGTAGCGTATAACGTTATGTAGCATTACGATATAACGTATAACGTTATATGGTAATACGTTATAACGTATAACGTTATGTAACATTACGATATAACGTATAACGTTATGTAGCATTACGATATAACGTATAACGTTATATGGTAATACGTTATAACGTATAACGTTATGTAGTATTACGTTATAACGTATAACGTTATGCAGCATTACGATATAACGTATAACGTTATGTAGCATTACGATGTAACGTATAACGTTATGTAGCATTACGATATGACGTATAACGTTATGTAGCATTACGATGTTACGTATAACGTTATGTAGCATTACGATATAACGTATAACGTTATATGGTAATACGTTATAACGTATAACATTATGTAACATTACGATATAACGTATAACGTTATGTAGCACTACGATATAACGTATAACGTTATATGGTAATACATTATAACGTATAATGTTATGTAGCATTACGATATAACGTATAACGTTATGTAGTATTACGTTATAACGTATAACGTTATGCAGCATTACGATATAACGTATAACGTTATGTACCATTACGATGTAACGTATAACGTTATGTAGCATTACGATATAACGCATAACGCTATGTAGCATTACGATATAACATATAACGTTATATTGTAATACCTTATAACGTATAACGTTATGTAACATTACGATATAACCTATAACGTTATGTAGCATTACGATGTAACGTATCACGTTATGTAGCATTACGATATAACGTATAACGTTATATGGTAATACGTTATAACGTATAACGTTATATGGTAATACGTTATAACGTATAACGTTATATGGTAATACGTTATAACGTATAACGTTATATGGTAATACGTTATAACGTATAACGTTATGCAACATTACGATATAACGTATAACGAAATGTAGCATTACGATGTAACGTATAACGTTATGTAGCATTACGATATAACGTATAACGTTATGTAGCATTACGATGTAACGTATAACGTTATGTAGCATTACGATATAACGTATAACGTTACGTAGTATTACGTTATAACGTATAACGTTATGTAGCATTTCGATATAACGTACAACGTTATGTAGCATTACGTTATAACGTATAACGTTATGTAGTATTACGTTATAACGTATAACGTTATGTAGCATTACGATATAACGTATAACATTATGTAGCATTACGATGTAACGTATAACGTTATGTAGCATTACGATATAACGTATAACGTTACGTAGTATTACGTTATAACGTATAACGTTATGTAGCATTACGATATAACGTACAACGTTATGTAGCATTACGATATAACGTATAACGTTATGTAGCATTACGATGTAGCCTATAACGTTATGTAACATTACGTTATAACGTATAACGTTGTGTAGCATTACGATATAACTTATAACATTATGTAGTATTACGTTATAACGTATAACGTTATGCAGCATTACGATATAACGTATAACGTTATGTAGCATTACGATGTAACGTATAACGTTATGTAGCATTACCATATAACGTATAATGTTATGCAGCATTACGATATAACGTATAACGTTATGTAGCATGACGATGTAACGTATAATGTTATGTAGCATTACGATATAACGTATAACGTTATATGGTAATACGTTATAACGTATAACGTTATGTATCATTACGATATAACGTATAATGTTATGTAGCATTACGATATAACGTATAACGTTATATAGTAATACGTTATAACGTATAACGTTATGTAGCATTACGATATAACGTATAACGTTATGTAGCATTACCATATAACGTATAATGTTATGCAGCATTACGATATAACGTATAACGTTATATGGTAATACGTTATAATGTATAATGTTATGTAACATTACGATATAACGTATAACGTTATGTAGCATTACGATATAACGTATACCGTTATATGGTAATACGTTATAACGTATAACGTTATGTAACATTACGATATAACGTATAACGTTATGTAGCATTACGATATAACGTATAACGTTATATGGTAATACGTTATAACGTATAACGTTATGTAGCATTACGATGTAACGTATAACGTTATGTAGCATTACGATATAACGTATAACGTTATGAAGCATTACGATGCACCGTATAATGTTATGTAGCATTACGATATAACGTACAACGTTATATGGTAATACGTTATAACGTATAACGTTATGTAACATTACGATATAACGTTTAACATTATGTAGTATAACGATATAACGTATAACGTTATATAGTATTACGTTATAACGTATAACGTTACGTAGTATTACGTTATAACGTATAACGTTATGTAGCATTACGATATAACGTATAATGTTATGTAGCATTACGATATAACGTATAACGTTATATGGTAATACGTTATAATGTATAATGTTATGTAACATTACGATATAACGTATAACGTTATGTAGCATTACGATATAACGTATAACGTTATATGGTAATACGTTATAACGTATAACGTTATGTAACATTACGATATAACGTATAACGTTATGTAGCATTACGATATAACATATAACGTTATATGGTAATACGTTATAACGTATAACGTTATGTAACATTACGATATAACCTATAACGTTATGTAGCATTACGATGTAACGTATAACGTTATGTAGCATTACGATATAACATATAACGTTATATGGTAATACGTTATAACGTATAACGTTATGTAACATTACGATATAACCTATAACGTTATGTAGCATTACGATGTAACGTATAACGTTATGTAGCATTACGATGTAACGCATAACGTTATGTAACATTACGATATAACGTATAACGTTATATGGTAATACGTTATAACGTATAATGTTATGTAACAATACGATATAACGTATAACGTTATGTAGCATTACGATATAACGTATAACGTTATATGGTAATACGTTATAACGTATAACGTTATGTAACATTACGATATAACGTATAACGTTATATGGTAATACGTTATAACGTATAACGTTATGTAACATTACGATATAACGTATAACGTTATGTAGCATTACGATGTAACGTATAACGTTATGTAGCATTACGATATAACGTATAACGTTATGTAGCATTACGATGTAACGTATAACGTTATGTAGCATTACGATATAACGATAACGTTATGAAGCATTACGATGTACAGTATAACGTTATATGGTAATACGTTATAACGTATAACGTTATATGGTAATACGTTATAACGTATAACGTTATGTAACATTACGATATAACGTATAACGCTATGTAGCATTACGATATAACGTATAACGTTATATGGTAATACGTTATAACGTATAATGTTATGTAGCATTACGATATAACGTATAACGTTATGTAGTATAACGATATAACGTATAACGTTATATAGTATTGCGTTTTAACGTATAACGTTACGTAGTATTACGTTATAACGTATAACGTTATATGGTAATACGTTATAACGTATAATGTTATGTAGCATTACGATATAACGTATAACGTTATGTAGTATAACGATATAACGTATAACATTATATAGTATTGCGTTATAACGTATAACGTTACGTAGTATTACGTTATAACGTATAACGTTATGTAGCATTACGATATAACGTACAACGTTATGTAGCATTACGATGTAACGTATAACGTTATATGGTAATACGTTATAACGTATAACGTTATGTAACATTACGATATAACGTATAACGCTATGTAGCATTACGACATAACGTATAACGTTATATGGTAATACGTTATAACGTATAAGGTTATGTAGCATTACGATATAGCGTATAACGTTATGTAGTATAACGATATAACGTATACCGTTATATAGTATTGCGTTATAACGTATAACGTTACGTAGTATTACGTTATAACGTATAACGTTATGTAGCATTACGATATAGCGTACAACGTTATGTAGCATTACGATATAACGTATAACGTAATGTAGCATTACGATCTAACGTATAACGTTATGTAGCATTACGATATAACGTATAACGTTATGTAGCATTACGATGTAACGTATAACGTTATGTAGCATTACGATATAACGTGTAACGTTACGTAGTATTATGTTATAACGTATAACGTTATGTAGCATTACGATATAACGTACAACGTTATGTAGCATTACGTTATAACGTATAACGTTATGTAGTATTACGTTATAACGTATAACGTTATGTAGCATTACGATATAACGTATAACGTTATGTAGCATTACGATGTAACGTATAACGTTATGTAGCATTACGATATAACGTATAACGTTACGTAGTATTACGTTATAACGTATAACGTTATGTAGCATTACGATATAACGTACAACGATGTGTAGCATTACGTTATAACGTATAACGTTATGTAGTATTACGTTATAACGTATAACGTTATGTAGCATTACAATATAACGTATAACGTTATGTAGCATTACGATGTAACGTATAACGTTATGTAGCATTACGATATAACGTATATCGTTATATTGTATTACGTTATAACGTATAACGTTATGTAGCATTACGATGTAACGTGTAATGTTATGTAGCATTACGATATAACGTATAACGTTATATGGTAATACGTTATAACGTATAACGTTATGTAGCATTACGATATAACGTATAACGTTATGTAGTATAACGATATAACGTATAACGTTATATAGTATTGCGTTATAACGTATAACGTTACGTAGTATTACGTTATAACGTATAACGTTATGTAGCATTACGATATAACGTACAGCGTTATGTAGCATTACGATGTAACGTATAACGTTATATGGTAATACGTTATAACGTATAACGTTATATGGTAATACGTTATAACGTATAACGTTATGTAACATTACGATATAACGTATAACGCTATGTAGCATTACGATATAACGTATAACGTTATATGGTAATACGTTATAACGTATAATGTTATGTAGCATTACGATATAAATTATAACGTTATGTAGTATAACGATATAACGTATAACGTTATATAGTATTGCGTTATAACGTATAACGTTACGTAGTATTACGTTATAACGTATATCGTTATGTAGCATTACGATATAACGTACAACGTTATGTAGCATTACGATATAACGTATAACGTTATGTAGCATTACGATGTAACGTATAACGTTATGTAGCATTACGATATAACGTATAACGTTATGTAGCATTACGATGTAACGTATCACATTATGTAGCATTACGATAAAACGCATAACGTTATATGGTAATACGTTATAACGTATAACGCTATGTAGCATTACGATATAACGTATAACGTTATATGGTAATACGTTATAACGTATAATGTTATGTAGCATTACGATATAACGTATAACGTTATGTAGTATAACGATATAACGTATAACGTTATATAGTATTGCGTTATAACGTATAACGTTACGTAGTATTACGTTATAACGTATAACGTTATGTAGCGTTACGATATAACGTACAACGTTATGTAGCATTACGATGTAACGAATAACGTTATATGGTAATACGTTATAACGTATAACGTTATATGGTAATACGTAATAACGTATAACGTTATATGGTAATACGTTATAACGTATAACGTTATATGGTAATACGTTATAACGTATAACGTTATATGGTAATACGTTATAACGTATAACGTTATGTAACATTACGATATAACGTATAACGCTCTGTAGCATTACGATATAACGTATAACGTTATATGGTAATACGTTATAACGTATAATGTTATGTAGCATTACGATATAACGTATAACGTTATGTAGTATAACGATATAACGTATAACGTTATATAGTATTGCGTTATAACGTATAACGTTACGTAGTATTACGTTATAACGTATAACGTTATGTAGCATTACGATATAGCGTACAACGTTATGTAGCATCACGATGTAACGTATAACGTTATGTAGCATTACGATGTAACGTATAACGTTATGTAGCATTACGATATAACGTATAACGTTATATTGTAATACGTTATAACGTATAACGTTATATGACATTACGATATAACGTATAACGTTATGTAGCATCACGATGTAACGTATAACGTTATGTAGCATTACGATGTAACGTATAATATTATGTAGCATTACGATATAACGTATAACGTTATGTAGCATCACGATGTAACGTATAACGTTATGTAGCATTACGATATAACGTATAACGTTATATGGTAATACGTTATAACGTATGACGTTATGTAGCATTACGATGTAACGTATAACGTTATGTAACATTACGACATAACGTATAACGTTATATGGTAATACGTTACAACGTATAATGTTATGTAGCATTACGATATAACGTATAACGTTATGTAGTATAACGATATAACGTATAACGTTATATAGTATTACGTTATAACGTATTACGTTACGTAGTATTACGTTACAACGTATAACGTTATGTAGCATTACGATATAACGTATAACGTTATATGGTAATACGTCATAACGTATAACGTTATGTAACATTACGGTATAACGTATAACGTTATATGGTAATACGCTATAACGTATAACGTTATGTAGCATTACGACATAACGTATAACGTTATGCAGCATGACGATGTAACGTATAACGTTATGTAGTATAACGATATAACGTATAACGTTATATAGTATTACGTTATAACGTATAACGTTATGCAGCATCACGATGTAACGTATAACGTTATGTGGCATTACGATGTAACGTATAATATTATGTAGCATTACGATATAACTTATAACGTTATGTAGTATAACGATATAACGTATAACGTTATATAGTATTACGTTATAACGTATAACGTTACGTAGTATTACGTTATAACGTATAACGTTATGTAGCATTACGATATAACGTATAACGTTATATGGTAATACGTCATAACGTATAACGTTATGTTGCATTACGATATAACGTACAACGTTATGTAGCATTACGTTACAACGTATAACGTTATATGGTAATACGCTATAACGTATAACGTTATGTAGCATTACGACATAACGTATAACGTTGTATGGTAATACGTTATAACGTATAACGTTACGTAGTATTACGTTATAACGTATAACGTTATGTAGCATTACGATATAACGTATAACGTTATGTAGCATCACGATGTAACGTATAACGTTATGTAGCATTACGATATAACGTATAACGTTATATGGTAATACGTTATAACGTATAACGTTATGTAGCATTACGATGTAACGTATAACGTTATGTAACATTACGATATAACGTATAACGTTATATGGTAATACGTTAGAACGTATAATGTTATGTAGCATTACGATATAACGTATAACGTTATGTAACATTGCGATATAACGTATAACGTTATATGGTAATACGTTACAATGTATAATGTTATGTAGCATTACGATATAACGTATAACGTTATGTAGTATAACGATATAACGTATAACGTTATATAGTATTACGTTATAACGTATAACGTTACGTAGTATTACGTTATAACGTATAACGTTATGTAGCATTACGATATAACGTATAACGTTATATGGTAATACGTCATAACGTATAACGTTATGTTGCATTACGATATAACGTATAACGTTAAGTAGCATCACGATGTAACGTATAACGTTATGTAGCATTACGCTATAACGTATAACGTTATATGGTGATACGTTATAACGTATATCGTTGTGTACTATTACGTTATATCGTATAACGTTATGCAGCATCACGATGTAACGTATAACGTTATGTGGCATTACGATGTAACGTATAATATTATGTAGCATTACGATATAACTTATAACGTTATGTAGTATAACGATATAACGTATAACGTTATATAGTATTACGTTATAACGTATAACGTTACGTAGTATTACGTTATAACGTATAACGTTATGTAGCATTACGATATAACGTATAACGTTATATGGTAATACGTCATAACGTATAACGTTATGTTGCATTACGATATAACGTACAACGTTATGTAGCATTACGTTATAACGTATAACGTTATATGGTAATACGCTATAACGTATAAGGTTATGTAGCATTACGATATAACGTATAACGTTATGTAGCATCATGATGTAACGTATAACGTTATGTAGCATTACGATGTAACGTATAATATTATGTAGCATTACGATATAACGTATAACGTTATGTAGTATAACGATATAACGTATAACGTTATATAGTATTACGTTATAACGTATAACGTTATGCAGCATCACGATGTAACGTATAACGTTATGTGGCATTACGATGTAACGTATAATATTATGTAGCATTACGATATAACTTATAACGTTATGTAGTATAACGATATAACGTATAACGTTATATAGTATTACGTTATAACGTATAACGTTACGTAGTATTACGTTATAACGTATAACGTTATGTAGCATTACGATATAACGTATAACGTTATATGGTAATACGTCATAACGTATAACGTTATGTTGCATTACGATATAACGTACAACGTTATGTAGCATTACGTTATAACGTATAACGTTATATGGTAATACGCTATAACGTATAAGGTTATGTAGCATTACGATATAACGTATAACGTTATGTAGCATCATGATGTAACGTATAACGTTATGTAGCATTACGATGTAATGTATAATGTTATGTAGCATTACGATATAACGTATAACGTTATATGGTAATACGTTATAACGTATAACGTTATGTAGCATTACGATATAACGTATAACGTTATATGGTAATACGTTATAACGTATAACGTTATGTAGCATTACGATATAACGTATAACGTTATGTAGTATAACGATATAACGTATAACGTTATATGGTAATACGTTATAACGTATAACGTTATGTAGCATTACGATGTAACGTATAACGTTATGTAGCATTACGATATAACGTATAACGTTATATGGTAATACGTTATAACGTATAACGTTATGTAGCATTACGATGTAACGTATAACGTTATATAGTATTACGTTATAACGTATAACGTTACGTAGTGTTACGTTATAGCGTATAACGTTATGTAGCATTACGATATAACGTATAACGTTATATGGTAATACGTCATAACGTATAACGTTATGTTGCATTACGATATAACGTATAACGTTAAGTAGCATCACGATGTAACGTATAACGTTATGTAGCATTACGCTATAACGTATAACGTTATATGGTGATACGTTATAACGTATATCGTTATGTACTATTACGTTATATCGTATAACGTTATGTAGCATTACGATATAACGTATAACGTTATATGGTAATACGTTATAACGTATAACGTTATGTAGCATTACGATGTAACGTATAACAATATGTAGCATTACGATATAACGTATAACGTTATATGGTTATACGTTATAACGTATAACGTTATGTTGCATTACGATATAACGTATAACGTTATGTAGCATCACGATATAACGTATAACGTTATGTAGCATCACGATGCAACGTATAACGTTATGTAGCATTACGATATAAAGTATAACGTTATATGGTAATACGTTATAACGTATAACGTTATGTAACATTACGATATAACGTTTAACGTTATGTAGCATCACGATGTAACGTATAACGTTATGTGGCATTACGATGTAACGTATAATGTTATGTAGCATTACGATATAACGTATAACGTTATATGGTCATACGTTATAACGTATAACGTTATGTAGCATTACGATATAACGTATAACGTTGTATGGTAATACGTTATAGCGTATAACGTTACGTAGTATTACGTTATAACGTATAACGTTATGTAGCATTACGATATAACGTATAACGTTATGTAGCATCACGATGTAACGTATAACGTTATGTAGCATTACGATATAACGTATAACGTTATATAGTATTACGTTATAACGTATAACGTTATGCAGCATCACGATGTAACGTATAACGTTATGTGGCATTACGATGTAACGTATAATATTATGTAGCATTACGATATAACTTATAACGTTATGTAGTATAACGTTATATAGTATTACGTTATAACGTATAACGTTATGTAGCATCACGATATAACGTATAACGTTATGTAGCATCACGATGCAACGTATAACGTTATGTAGCATTACGATATAAAGTATAACGTTATATGGTAATACGTTATAACGTATAACGTTATGTAACATTACGATATAACGTATAACGTTATGTAGCATCACGATGTAACGTATAACGTTATGTGGCATTACGATGTAACGTATAATGTTATGTAGCATTACGATATAACGTATAACGTTATATGGTCATACGTTATAACGTATAACGTTATGTAGCATTACGATATAACGTATAACGTTGTATGGTAATACGTTATAACGTATAACGTTACGTAGTATTACGTTATAACGTATAACGTTATGTAGCATTACGATATAACGTATAACGTTATGTAGCATCACGATGTAACGTATAACGTTATGTAGCATTACGATATAACGTATAACGTTATGTAGTATAACGATATAACGTATAACGTTATATAGTATTACGTTATAACGTATAACGTTACGTAGTATTACGTTATAACGTATAACGTTATGTAGCATTACGATATAACGTATAACGTTATATGGTAATACGTCATAACGTATAACGTTATGTTGCATTACGATATAACGTACAACGTTATGTAGCATTACGTTATAACGTATAACGTTATATGGTAATACGCTATAACGTATAACGTTATGTAGCATTACGATATAAC
This sequence comes from Bombus lapidarius, assembly GCA_936014575.1. Taxonomy (NCBI): domain Eukaryota; kingdom Metazoa; phylum Arthropoda; class Insecta; order Hymenoptera; family Apidae; genus Bombus; species Bombus lapidarius. The sequence continues at coordinate 2,226,172 of CAKXZU010000031.1, read as the reverse complement.
GTATAACGTTATATGGTAATACGTTATAACGTATAACGTTATGTAGCATTACGATGTAACGTATAACGTTATGTAACATTACGATATAACGTATAACGTTATATGGTAATACGTTAGAACGTATAATGTTATGTAGCATTACGATATAACGTATAACGTTATGTAACATTGCGATATAACGTATAACGTTATATGGTAATACGTTACAATGTATAATGTTATGTAGCATTACGATATAACGTATAACGTTATGTAGTATAACGATATAACGTATAACGTTATATAGTATTACGTTATAACTTATAACGTTACGTAGTATTACGTTATAACGTATAACGTTATGTAGCATTACGATATAACGTATAACGTTATATGGTAATACGTCATAACGTATAACGTTATGTTGCATTACGATATAACGTATAACGTTAAGTAGCATCACGATGTAACGTATAACGTTATGTAGCATTACGCTATAACGTATAACGTTATGTAGCATTACGATATAACGTATAACGTTATATGGTAATACGTTATAACGTATAACGTTATGTAGCATTACGATGTAACGTATAACGTTATGTAACATTACGATATAACGTATAACGTTATATGGTAATACGTTAGAACGTATAATGTTACGTAGTATTACGTTATAACGTATAACGTTATGTAGCATTACGATATAACGTATAACGTTATATGGTAATACGTCATAACGTATAACGTTATGTTGCATTACGATATAACGTACGACGTTATGTAGCATTACGTTATAACGTATAACGTTATATGGTAATACGCTATAACGTATAACGTTATGTAGCATTACGATATAACGTATAACGTTATATGGTAATACGTCATAACGTATAACGTTATGTTGCATTACGATATAACGTACAACGTTATGTAGCATTACGTTATAACGTATAACGTTATATGGTAATACGCTATAACGTATAACGTTATGTAGCATTACGATATAACGTATAACGTTATATGGTAATACGTTATAACGTATAACGTTATGTAGCATTACGATGTAACGTATAACGTTATGTAACATTACGATATAACGTATAACGTTATATGGTAATACGTTAGAACGTATAATGTTATGTAGCATTACGATATAACGTATAACGTTATGTAACATTGCGATATAACGTATAACGTTATATGGTAATACGTTACAATGTATAATGTTATGTAGCATTACGATATAACGTATAACGTTATGTAGTATAACGATATAACGTATAACGTTATATAGTATTACGTTATAACGTATAACGTTACGTAGTATTACGTTATAACGTATAACGTTATGTAGCATTACGATATAACGTATAACGTTATATGGTAATACGTCATAACGTATAACGTTATGTTGCATTACGATATAACGTATAACGTTAAGTAGCATCACGATGTAACGTATAACGTTATGTAGCATTACGCTATAACGTATAACGTTATATGGTGATACGTTATAACGTATATCGTTATGTACTATTACGTTATATCGTATAACGTTATGTAGCATTACGATGTAACGTATAATATTATGTAGCATTAGGATATAACGTATAACGTTATGTAGTATAACGATATAACGTATAACGTTATATAGTATTACGTTATAACGTATAACGTTATGCAGCATCACGATGTAACGTATAACGTTATGTGGCATTACGATGTAACGTATAATATTATGTAGCATTACGATATAACTTATAACGTTATGTAGTATAACGATATAACGTATAACGTTATATAGTATTACGTTATAACGTATAACGTTACGTAGTATTACGTTATAACGTATAACGTTATGTAGCATTACGATATAACGTATAACGTTATATGGTAATACGTCATAACGTATAACGTTATGTTGCATTACGATATAACGTACAACGTTATGTAGCATTACGTTATAACGTATAACTTTATATGGTAATACGCTATAACGTATAAGGTTATGTAGCATTACGATATAACGTATAACGTTATGTAGCATCATGATGTAACGTATAACGTTATGTAGCATTACGATGTAATGTATAATGTTATGTAGCATTACGATATAACGTATAACGTTATATGGTAATACGTTATAACGTATAACGTTATGTAGCATTACGATATAACGTATAACGTTATATGGTAATACGTTATAACGTATAACGTTATGTAGCATTACGATATAACGTATAACGTTATGTAGTATAACGATATAACGTATAACGTTATATGGTAATACGTTATAACGTATAACGTTATGTAGCATTACGATGTAACGTATAACGTTATGTAGCATTACGATATAACGTATAACGTTATATGGTAATACGTTATAACGTATAACGTTATGTAGCATTACGATGTAACGTATAACGTTATGTAACATTACGATATAACGTATAACGTTATGTTGCATTACGATATAACGTATAACGTTAAGTAGCATCACGATGTAACGTATAACGTTATGTAGCATTACGCTATAACGTATAACGTTATATGGTGATACGTTATAACGTATATCGTTATGTACTATTACGTTATATCGTATAACGTTATGTAGCATTACGATATAACGTATAACGTTATATGGTAATACGTTATAACGTATAACGTTATGTAGCATTACGATGTAACGTATAACAATATGTAGCATTACGATATAACGTATAACGTTATATGGTAATACGTTATAACGTATAACGTTATGTTGCATTACGATATAACGTATAACGTTATGTAGCATCACGATATAACGTATAACGTTATGTAGCATCACGATGCAACGTATAACGTTATGTAGCATTACGATATAAAGTATAACGTTATATGGTAATACGTTATAACGTATAACGTTATGTAACATTACGATATAACGTATAACGTTATGTAGCATCACGATGTAACGTATAACGTTATGTGGCATTACGATGTAACGTATAATGTTATGTAGCATTACGATATAACGTATAACGTTATATGGTCATACGTTATAACGTATAACGTTATGTAGCATTACGATATAACGTATAACGTTGTATGGTAATACGTTATAACGTATAATGTTATGTAGCATTACGATATAACGTATAACGTTATGTAACATTGCGATATAACGTATAACGTTATATGGTAATACGTTACAATGTATAATGTTATGTAGCATTACGATATAACGTATAACGTTATATAGTATTACGTTATAACGTATAACGTTATGCAGCATCACGATGTAACGTATAACGTTATGTGGCATTACGATGTAACGTATAATATTATGTAGCATTACGATATAACTTATAACGTTATGTAGTATAACGACATAACGTATAACGTTATATAGTATTACGTTATAACGTATAACGTTATGTAGCATCACGATATAACGTATAACGTTATGTAGCATCACGATATAACGTATAACGTTATGTAGCATCACGATGCAATGTATAACGTTATGTAGCATTACGATATAAAGTATAACGTTATATGGTAATACGTTATAACGTATAACGTTATGTAACATTACGATATAACGTATAACGTTATGTAGCATCACGATGTAACGTATAACGTTATGTGGCATTACGATGTAACGTATAATGTTATGTAGCATTACGATATAACGTATAACGTTATATGGTCATACGTTATAACGTATAACGTTATGTAGCATTACGATATAACGTATAACGTTGTATGGTAATACGTTATAACGTATAACGTTACGTAGTATTACGTTATAACGTATAACGTTATGTAGCATTACGATATAACGTATAACGTTATGTAGCATCACGATGTAACGTATAACGTTATGTAGCATTACGATATAACGTATAACGTTATGTAGTATAACGATATAACGTATAACGTTATATAGTATTACGTTATAACGTATAACGTTACGTAGTATTACGTTATAACGTATAACGTTATGTAGCATTACGATATAACGTATAACGTTATATGGTAATACGTCATAACGTATAACGTTATGTTGCATTACGATATAACGTATAACGTTAAGTAGCATCACGATGTAACGTATAACGTTATGTAGCATTACGCTATAACGTATAACGTTATATGGTGATACGTTATAACGTATATCGTTATGTACTATTACGTTATATCGTATAACGTTATGTAGCATTACGATGTAACGTATAATATTATGTAGCATTACGATATAACGTATAACGTTATGTAGTATAACGATATAACGTATAACGTTATATAGTATTACGTTATAACGTATAACGTTATGCAGCATCACGATGTAACGTATAACGTTATGTGGCATTACGATGTAACGTATAATATTATGTAGCATTACGATATAACTTATAACGTTATGTAGTATAACGATATAACGTATAACGTTATATAGTATTACGTTATAACGTATAACGTTACGTAGTATTACGTTATAACGTATAACGTTATGTAGCATTACGATATAACGTATAACGTTATATGGTAATACGTCATAACGTATAACGTTATGTTGCATTACGATATAACGTACAACGTTATGTAGCATTACGTTATAACGTATAACGTTATATGGTAATACGCTATAACGTATAAGGTTATGTAGCATTACGATATAACGTATAACGTTATGTAGCATCATGATGTAACGTATAACGTTATGTAGCATTACGATGTAATGTATAATGTTATGTAGCATTACGATATAACGTATAACGTTATATGGTAATACGTTATAACGTATAACGTTATGTAGCATTACGATATAACGTATAACGTTATATGGTAATACGTTATAACGTATAACGTTATGTAGCATTACGATATAACGTATAACGTTATGTAGTATAACGATATAACGTATAACGTTATATGGTAATACGTTATAACGTATAACGTTATGTAGCATTACGATGTAACGTATAACGTTATGTAGCATTACGATATAACGTATAACGTTATATGGTAATACGTTATAACGTATAACGTTATGTAGCATTACGATGTAACGTATAACGTTATGTAACATTACGATATAACGTATAACGTTATATGGCAATACGTTACAACGTATAATGTTATGTAGCATTACGATATAACGTATAACGTTATGTAGTATAACGATATAACGTATAACGTTATATAGTATTACATTATAACGTATAACGTTACGTAGTATTACGTTATAGCGTATAACGTTATGTAGCATTACGATATAACGTATAACGTTATATGGTAATACGTCATAACGTATAACGTTATGTTGCATTACGATATAACGTATAACGTTAAGTAGCATCACGATGTAACGTATAACGTTATGTAGCATTACGCTATAACGTATAACGTTATATGGTGATACGTTATAACGTATATCGCTATGTACTATTACGTTATATCGTATAACGTTATGTAGCATTACGATATAACGTATAACGTTATATGGTAATACGTTATATCGTATAACGTTATGTAGCATTACGATGTAACGTATAACAATATGTAGCATTACGATATAACGTATAACGTTATATGGTAATACGTTATAACGTATAACGTTATGTTGCATTACGATATAACGTATAACGTTATGTAGCATCACGATATAACGTATAACGTTATGTAGCATCACGATGCAACGTATAACGTTATGTAGCATTACGATATAAAGTATAACGTTATATGGTAATACGTTATAACGTATAACGTTATGTAACATTACGATATAACGTATAACGTTATGTAGCATCACGATGTAACGTATAACGTTATGTGGCATTACGATGTAACGTATAATGTTATGTAGCATTACGATATAACGTATAACGTTATATGGTCATACGTTATAACGTATAACGTTATGTAGCATTACGATATAACGTATAACGTTGTATGGTAATACGTTATAACGTATAACGTTACGTAGTATCACGTTATAACGTATAACGTTATGTAGCATTACGATATAACGTATAACGTTATGTAGCATCACGATGTAACGTATAACGTTATGTAGCATTACGATATAACGTATAACGTTATATGGTAATACGTTATAACGTATAACGTTATGTAGCATTACGATGTAACGTATAACGTTATGTAACATTACGATATAACGTATAACGTTATATGGTAATACGTTAGAACGTATAATGTTATGTAGCATTACGATATAACGTATAACGTTATGTAACATTACGATATAACGTATAACGTTATATGGTAATACGTTATAACGTATAACGTTATGTAGCATTACGATGTAACGTATAACGTTATGTAGCATTACGATGTAACGTATAATATTATGTAGCATTACGATATAACGTATAACGTTATGTAGCATCACGATGTAACGTATAACGTTATGTAGCATTACGATATAACGTATAACGATATATGGTAATACGTTATAACGTATAACGTTATGTAGCATTACGATGTAACGTATAACGTTATGTAACATTACGATATAACGTATAACGTTATATGGTAATACGTTAGAACGTATAATGTTATGTAGCATTACGATATAACGTATAACGTTATGTAGTATAACGATATAACGTATAACGTTATATAGTATTACGTTATAACGTATAACGTTACGTAGTATTACGTTATAACGTATAACGTTATGTAGCATTACGATATAACGTATAACGTTATATGGTAATACGTCATAACGTATAACGTAATGTTGCATTACGATATAACGTATAACGTTAAGTAGCATCACGATGTAACGTATAACGTTATGTAGCATTACGCTATAACGTATAACGTTATATGGTGATACGTTATAACGTATATCGTTATGTACTATTACGTTATATCGTATAACGTTATGTAGCATTACGATATAACGTATAACGTCATATGGTAATACGTTACAACGTATAATGTTATGTAGCATTACGATATAACGTATAACGTTATGTAGCATTACGATATAACGTATAACGTTATATGGTAATACGTTATAACGTATAACGTTATGTAGCATTACGATGTAACGTATAACGTTATGTAACATTACGATATAACGTATAACGTTATATGGCAATACGTTACAACGTATAATGTTATGTAGCATTACGATATAACGTATAACGTTATGTAGTATAACGATATAACGTATAACGTTATATAGTATTACGTTATAACGTAGAACGTTACGTAGTATTACGTTATAGCGTATAACGTTATGTAGCATTACGATATAACGTATAACGTTATATGGTAATACGTCATAACGTATAACGTTATGTTGCATTACGATATAACGTATAACGTTAAGTAGCATCACGATGTAACGTATAACGTTATGTAGCATTACGCTATAACGTATAACGTTATATGGTGATACGTTATAACGTATATCGTTATGTACTATTACGTTATAACGTATAACGTTATGTAGCATTACGATATAACGTATAACGTTATATGGTAATTCGTCATAACGTATAACGTTATGTAACATTACGGTATAACGTAAAACGTTATATGGTAATACGTTATAACGTATAATGTTATGTAACATTACGATATAACGTATAACGTTATGTTGCATCACGATATAACGTATAACGTTATGTAGCATCACGATGTAACGTATAACGTTATGTAACATTACGATATAACGTATAACGTTATATGGCAATACGTTACAACGTATAATGTTATGTAGCATTACGATATAACGTATAACGTTATGTAGTATAACGATATAACGTATAACGTTATATAGTATTACGTTATAACGTAGAACGTTACGTAGCATTACGATGTAACGTATAACGTTATGTAGCATTACGATATAAAGTATAACGTTATATGGTAATACGTTATAACGTATAACGTTATGTAACATTACGATATAACGTATAACGTTATGCAGCATCACGATGTAACGTCTAACGTTATGTAGCATTACGATGTAACGTATAATGTTATGTAGCATTACGATATAACGTATAACGTTATATGGTAATACGTTATAACGTATATCGTAATGCTACATTACGATATAACGTATAACGTTATATGGTAATACGTTATAACGTATAACGTTATGTTGCATTACGATATAACGTATAACGTTATGTTGCATCACGATATAACGTATAACGTTATGTAGCATCACGATGTAACGTATAACGTTATGTAGCATTACGATATAAAGTATAACGTTATATGGTAATACGTTATAACGTATAACGTTATGTAACATTACGATATAACGTATAACGTTATGCAGCATCACGATGTAACGTATAACGTTATGTAGCATTACGATGTAACGTATAATGTTATGTAGCATTACCATATAACGTATAACGTTATATGGTAATACGTTATAACGTATAACGTTATGTAACATTACGATATAACGTATAACGTTATGCAGCATCACGATGTAACGTATAACGTTATGTAGCATTACGATGTAACGTATAATGTTATGTAGCATTACGATATAACGTATAACGTTATATTGTAATACGTTATAACGTATAACGTTATATGAAATTACGATATAACGTATAACGTTATGTAGCATCACGATGTAACGTATAACGTTACGTAGTATTACGTTATAACGTATAACGTTATGTAGCATTACGATGTAACGTATAATGTTATGTAGCATTACCATATAACGTATAACGTTATATGGTAATACGTTATAACGTATAACGTTATGTAGCATTACGATGTAACGTATAATATTATGTAGCATTACGATATAACGTATAACGTTATGTAGCATCACGATGTAACGTATAACGTTATGTAGCATTACGATATAACGTATAACGTTATATGGTAATACGTTATAACGTATAACGTTATGTAGCATTACGATGTAACGTATAACGTTATGTAACATTACGATATAACGTATAACGTTATGTAGCATTACGATATAACGTATAACGTTATATTGTAAGACGTTATAACGTATAACGTTATATGAAATTACGATTTAACGTATAACGTTATGTAGCATCACGATGTAACGTATAACGTTACGTAGTATTACGTTATAACGTATAACGTTATGTAGCATTACGATATAACGTATAACGTTATGTAGCATCACGATGTAACGTATAACGTTATGTAGCATTACGATATAACGTATAACGTTATATGGTAATACGTTATAACGTATAACGTTATGTAGCATTACGATGTAACGTATAACGTTATGTAGCATTACGATATAACGTATAACGTTATATGGTAATTCGTCATAACGTATAACGTTATATGGTAATTCGTCATAACGTATAACGTTATGTAACATTACGGTATAACGTATAACGTTATATGGTAATACGTTATAACGTATAACGTTATGTTGCATTACGATATAACGTACAACGTTATGTAGCATTACGTTATAACGTATAACGTTATATGGTAATACGCTATAACGTATAACGTTATGTAGCATTACGATATAACGTATAACGTTATGTAGCATCACGATGTAACGTATAACGTTATGTAGCATTACGATGTAACGTATAATGTTATGTAGCATTACGATATAACGTATAACGTTATATGGTAATACGTTATAACGTATAACGTTATGTTGCATTACGATATAACGTATAACGTATAACGTAATGTAGCATCACGATGTAACGTATAACGTTATGTAGCATTACGATATAAAGTATAACGTTATATGGTAATACGTTATAACGTATAACGTTATGTAACATTACGATATAACGTATAACGTTATGCAGCATCACGATGTAACGTATAACGTTATGTAGCATTACGATGTAACGTATAATGTTATGTAGCATTTACGATATAACGTATAACGTTATATGGTAATACGTTATAACGTATAACGTTATGTAGCATTACGATATAACGTATAACGTTATATGGTAATACGTTATAACGTATAACGTTATGTAGCATTACGATGTAACGTATAACAATATGTAGCATTACGATATAACGTATAACGTTATATGGTAATACGTTATAACGTATAACGTTATGTTGCATTACGATATAACGTATAACGTTATGTAGCATCACGATATAACGTATAACGTTATGTAGCATCCCGATGTAACGTATAACGTTATGTAGCATTACGATATAAAGTATAACGTTATATGGTAATACGTTATAACGTATAACGTTATGTAACATTACGATATAACGTATAACGTTATGCAGCATCACGATGTAACGTATAACGTTATGTAGCATTACGATGTAACGTATAATGTTATGTAGCATTACGATATAACGTATAACGTTATATGGTAATACGTTATAACGTATAACGTTATGTAGCATTACGATATAACGTATAACGTTATATGGTAATACGTTATAACGTATAACGTTACGTAGTATTACGTTATAACGTATAACGTTATGTAGCATTACGATATAACGTATAACGTTATATGGTAATACGTTATAACGTATAACGTTATGTAGCATTACGATGTAACGTATAACGTTATGTAGCATTACGATATAACGTATAACGTTATGTAGCATTACGATGTAACGTATAACGTTATGTAGCATTACGATATAACGTATAACGTTATATTGTAATACGTTATAACGTATAACGTTATATGAAATTACGATATAACGTATAACGTTATGTAGCATCACGATGTAACGTATAACGTTACGTAGTATTACGTTATAACGTATAACGTTATGTAGCATTACGATATAACGTATAACGTTATGTAGCATCACGATGTAACGTATAACGTTATGTAGCATTACGATATAACGTATAACGTTATATGGTAATACGTTATAACGTATAACGTTATGTAGCATTACGATGTAACGTATAACGTTATGTAACATTACGATATAACGTATAACGTTATATGGTAATACGTTAGAACGTATAATGTTATGTAGCATTACGATATAACGTATAACGTTATGTAGTATAACGATATAACGTATAACGTTATATGGTAATACGTTATAACGTGTAACGTTATGTAGCATTACGATGTAACGTATAACGGTATGTAGCATTACGATGTAACGTATAATATTATGTAGCATTACGATATAACGTATAACGTTATGTAGCATCACGATGTAACGTATAACGTTATGTAGCATTACGATATAACGTATAACGTTATATAGTATTACGTTATAACGTATAACGTTACGTAGTATTACGTTATAACGTATAACGGTATGTAGCATTACGATATAACGTATAACGTTATATGGTAATACGTCATAACGTGTAACGTTATGTTGCATTACGATATAACGTATAACGTTAAGTAGCATCGCGATGTAACGTATAACGTTATGTAGCATTACGCTATAACGTATAACGTTATATGGTGATACGTTATAACGTATATCGTTATGTACTATTACGTTATAACGTATAACGTTATGTAGCATTACGATATAACGTATAACGTTATATGGAAATTCGTCATAACGTATAACGTTATGTAACATTACGGTATAACGTAAAACGTTATATGGTAATACGTTATAACGTATAATGTTATGTAACATTACGATATAACGTACAACGTTATGTAGCATTACGTTATAACGTATAACGTTATATGGTAATACGCTATAACGTATAACGTTATGTAGCATTACGATATAACGTATAACGTTATGTAGCATCACGATGTAACGTATAACGTTATGTAGCATTACGATGTAACGTATAATGTTATGTAGCATTACGATATAACGTATAACGTTATATGGTAATACGTTATAACGTATAACGTTATGTAGCATTACGATATAACGTATAACGTTATATGGTAATACGTTATAACGTATAACGTTATGTAGCATTACGATGTAACGTATAACAATATGTAGCATTACGATATAACGTATAACGTTATATGGTAATATGTTATAACGTATAACGTTATGTTGCATTACGATATAACGTATAACGTTATGTAGCATCACGATATAACGTATAACGTTATGTAGCATCACGATGTAACGTATAACGTTATGTAGCATTACGATATAAAGTATAACGTTATATGGTTATACGTTATAACGTATAACGTTATGTAGCATTACGATGTAACGTATAATGTTATATAGCATTACGATATAACGTATAACGTTATATGGTAATACGTTATAACGTATAACGTTATGCAGCATCACGATGTAACGTATAACGTTATGTAGCATTACGATGTAACGTATAATGTTATGTAGCATTACGATATAACGTATAACGTTATATGGTAATACGTTATAACGTATAACGTTATGTAGCATTACGATATAACGTATAACGTTATATGGTAATACGTTATAACGTATAACGTTATGTAGCATTACAATATAACGTATAACGTTATATGGTAATACGTTATAACGTATAACGTTATGTAGCATTACGATGTAACGTATAATGTTATGTAGCATTACGATATAACGTATAACGTTATATGGTAATACGTTATAACGTATAACGTTACGTAGTATTACGTTATAACGTATAACGTTATGTAGCATTACGATATAACGTATAACGTTATATGGTAATACGTTATAACGTATAACGTTATGTAGCATTACGATGTAACGTATAACGTTATGTAGCATTACGATATAACGTATACCGTTATGTAGCATTACGATATATCGTATAACGTTATATTGTAATACGTTATAACGTATAACGTTATATGACATTACGATATAACGTATGACGTTATGTAGCATCACGATGTAACGTATAACATTATGTAGCATTACGATATAACGTATAACGTTATATGGTAATACGTTATAACGTATAACGATATGTAACATTACGATATAACGTATAACGTTATGTAGCATCACGATATAACGTATAACGTTATATGGTAATACGTTATAACGTATAACGTTATGTAGCATTACGATGTAACGTATAACGGTATGTAGCATTACGATGTAACGTATAATATTATGTAGCATTACGATATAACGTATAACGTTATGTAGCATCACGATGTAACGTATAACGTTATGTAGCATTACGATATAACGTATAACGTTATATAGTATTACGTTATAACGTATAACGTTACGTAGTATTACGTTATAACGTATAACGGTATGTAGCATTACGATATAACGTATAACGTTATATGGTAATACGTCATAACGTGTAACGTTATGTTGCATTACGATATAACGTATAACGTTAAGTAGCATCGCGATGTAACGTATAACGTTATGTAGCATTACGCTATAACGTATAACGTTATATGGTGATACGTTATAACGTATATCGTTATGTACTATTACGTTATAACGTATAACGTTATGTAGCATTACGATATAACGTATAACGTTATATGGAAATTCGTCATAACGTATAACGTTATGTAACATTACGGTATAACGTAAAACGTTATATGGTAATACGTTATAACGTATAATGTTATGTAACATTACGATATAACGTACAACGTTATGTAGCATTACGTTATAACGTATAACGTTATATGGTAATACGCTATAACGTATAACGTTATGTAGCATTACGATATAACGTATAACGTTATGTAGCATCACGATGTAACGTATAACGTTATGTAGCATTACGATGTAACGTATAATGTTATGTAGCATTACGATATAACGTATAACGTTATATGGTAATACGTTATAACGTATAACGTTATGTAGCATTACGATATAACGTATAACGTTATATGGTAATACGTTATAACGTATAACGTTATGTAGCATTACGATGTAACGTATAACAATATGTAGCATTACGATATAACGTATAACGTTATATGGTAATACGTTATAACGTATAACGTTATGTTGCATTACGATATAACGTATAACGTTATGTAGCATCACGATATAACGTATAACGTTATGTAGCATCACGATGTAACGTATAACGTTATGTAGCATTACGATATAAAGTATAACGTTATATGGTAATACGTTATAACGTATAACGTTATGTAGCATTACGATGTAACGTATAATGATATATAGCATTACGATATAACGTATAACGTTATATGGTAATACGTTATAACGTATAACGTTATGCAGCATCACGATGTAACGTATAACGTTATGTAGCATTACGATGTAACGTATAATGTTATGTAGCATTACGATATAACGTATAACGTTATATGGTAATACGTTATAACGTATAACGTTATGTAGCATTACGATATAACGTATAACGTTATATGGTAATACGTTATAACGTATAACGTTATGTAGCATTACAATATAACGTATAAGGTTATATGGTAATACGTTATAACGTATAACGTTATGTAGCATTACGATGTAACGTATAATGTTATGTAGCATTACGATATAACGTATAACGTTATATGGTAATACGTTATAACGTATAACGTTACGTAGTATTACGTTATAACGTATAACGTTATGTAGCATTACGATATAACGTATAACGTTATATGGTAATACGTTATAACGTATAACGTTATGTAGCATTACGATGTAACGTATAACGTTATGTAGCATTACGATATAACGTATACCGTTATGTAGCATTACGATATATCGTATAACGTTATATTGTAATACGTTATAACGTATAACGTTATATGACATTACGATATAACGTATGACGTTATGTAGCATCACGATGTAACGTATAACATTATGTAGCATTACGATATAACGTATAACGTTATATGGTAATACGTTATAACGTATAACGATATGTAACATTACGATATAACGTATAACGTTATGTAGCATCACGATATAACGTATAACGTTATATGGTAATACGTTATAACGTATAACGTTATGTAGCATTACGATGTAACGTATAACGTTATGTAGCATTACGATATAACGTATAACGTTATGTAGCATTACGATATAACGTATAACGTTATATTGTAATACGTTATAACGTATAACGTTATATGACATTACGATATAACGTATGACGTTATGTAGCATCACGATGTAACGTATAACATTATGTAGCATTACGATATAACGTATAACGTTATATGGTAATACGTTATAACGTATAACGTTATGTAACATTACGATATAACGTATAACGTTATGTAGCATCACGATGTAACGTATAACGTTATGTAGCATTACGATGTAACGTATAACATTATGTAGCATTACGATATAACGTATAACGTTATATGGTAATACATTATAACGTATAACGTTATGTAGCATTACGATATAACGTATAACGTTATGTAGCATTACGATGTAACGTATAACATTATGTAGCATTACGATATAACGTTTAACGTTATATGGTAATACGTCATAACGTATAACGTTATGTAACATTACGATATAACGTATAACGTTATATGGTAATACGTTATAACGTATAACGTTATGTAGCATCACGATGTAACGTATAACGTTATATGGTAATACGTTGTAACGTATAACGTTATGTAACATTACGATATAACGTATAACGTTATGTAGCATTACGATGTAACGTACAACGTTATGAAACATTACGATATAACGTATAACGTTATGTAGCATCACGATGTAACGTATAACGTTATCTAGCATTACGATATAACGTATAACGCTTTATGGTAATACGTTATAACGTATGATGTTATGTAACATTACGATATAACGTATAGCGTTATGTAGCATTACGATATAACGTATAACGTTATATGGTAATACGTTATAACGTATAACGTTATGTAACATTACGATATAACGTATAACGTTATGTAGCATCACGATGTAACGTATAACGTTATGTAGCATTACGATATAACGTATAACGTTATGTAGCATTACGATGTAACGTATAATGTTATGTAGCATTACGATATAACGTATAACGTTATATGGTAATACGTTATAACGTATAACGTTATGTAGCATTACGATATAACGTATAACGTTATATGGTAATACGTTACAACGTATAACATTATGTAGCATTACGATGTAACGTATAACATTATGTAGCATTACGTTATAACGTATAACGTTATATGGTAATACGCTATAACGTATAACGTTATGTAGCATTACGATATAACGTATAACGTTATGTAGCATCACGATGTAACGTATAACGTTATATGGTAATACGTTGTAACGTATAACGTTATGTAACATTACGATATAACGTATAACGTTATGTAGCATTACGATGTAACGTACAACGTTATGAAACATTACGATATAACGTATAACGTTATGTAGCATCACGATGTAACGTATAACGTTATGTAGCATTACGATATAACGTATAACGTTATATGGTAATACGTTATAACGTATAACGTTATGTAGCATTACGATGTAACGTATAACGTTATGTAACATTACGATATAACGTATAACGTTATATGGTAATACGTTACAACGTATAATGTTATGTAGCATCACGATGTAACGTATAACGTTATATGGTAATACGTTGTAACGTATAACGTTATGTAACATTACGATATAACGTATAACGTTATGTAGCATTACGATGTAACGTATAACATTATGTAGCACTACGATATAACGTATAACGTTATATGGTAATACGTTATAACGTATAACGTTATGTAACATTACGATATAACGTATAACGTTATGTAGCATCACGATGTAACGTATAACGTTATGTAGCATTACGATATAACGTATAACGTTATGTAGCATTACGATGTAACGTATAATGTTATGTAGCATTACGATATAACGTATAACGTTATATGGTAATACGTTATAACGTATAACGTTATGTAACATTACGATATAACGTATAACGTTATATGGTAATAAGCTATAACGTATAACGTTATGTATCATTACGATGTGACGTATAACGTTATGTAGCATTACGATATAACGTATAACGTTATGTAGTATAACGATATAACGTATAACGTTATATAGTACTACGTTATAACGTATAACGTTACGTAATATTACGTTATAACGTATGACGTTATGTAGCATTACGATATAACGTATAACGTTATCTAGCATTACGATATAACGTATAACGCTTTATGGTAATACGTTATAACGTATGATGTTATGTAACATTACGATATAACGTATAGCGTTATGTAGCATTACGATATAACGTATAACGTTATATGGTAATACGTTATAACGTATAACGTTATGTAACATTACGATATAACGTATAACATTATGTAGCATCACGATGTAACGTATAACGTTATGTAGCATTACGATATAACGTATAACGTTATGTAGCATTACGATGTAACGTATAATGTTATGTAGCATTACGATATAACGTATAACGTTATATGGTAATACGTTATAACGTATAACGTTATGTAGCATTACGATATAACGTATAACGTTATATGGTAATACGTTACAACGTATAACATTATGTAGCATTACGATGTAACGTATAACATTATGTAGCATTACGTTATAACGTATAACGTTATATGGTAATACGCTATAACGTATAACGTTATGTAGCATTACGATATAACGTATAACGTTATGTAGCATCACGATGTAACGTATAACGTTATATGGTAATACGTTGTAACGTATAACGTTATGTAACATTACGATATAACGTATAACGTTATGTAGCATTACGATGTAACGTACAACGTTATGAAACATTACGATATAACGTATAACGTTATGTAGCATCACGATGTAACGTATAACGTTATGTAGCATTACGATATAACGTATAACGTTATATGGTAATACGTTATAACGTATAACGTTATGTAGCATTACGATGTAACGTATAACGTTATGTAACATTACGATATAACGTATAACGTTATATGGTAATACGTTACAACGTATAATGTTATGTAGCATCACGATGTAACTTATAACGTTATATGGTAATACGTTGTAACGTATAACGTTATGTAACATTACGATATAACGTATAACGTTATATGGTAATACGTTATAACGTATAACGTTATGTAGCATTACGATATAACGTATAACGTTATATGGTAATACGTTATAACGTATAACGTTATGTTGCATTACGATATAACGTATAACGTTATATTGTAATACGTCATAACGTATAACGTTATGTTGCATTACGATATAACGTATAACGTTAAGTAGCATCACGATGGAACGTATAACGTTATGTAGCATTACGCTATAACGTATAACGTTATATGGTGATACGTTATAACGTATATCGTTATGTACTATTACGTTATAACGTATAACGTTATGTAGCATTACGATATAACGTATAACGTTATATGGTAATACGTCATAACGTACAACGTTATGTAGCATTACGTTATAACGTATAACGTTATATGGTAATACGCTATAACGAATAACGTTATGTAGCATTACGATATAACGTATAACGTTATGTAGCATCACGATGTGACGTATAACGTTATGTAGCATTACGATGTAACGTATAATGTTATGTAGCATTACGATATAACGTATAACATTATATGGTAATACGTTATAACGTATAACGTTATGTAGCATTACGATATAACGTATAACGTTATATGGTAATACGTTATAACGTATAACGTTATGTTGCATTACGATATAACGTATAACGTTATGTAGCATCACGATATAACGTATAACGTTATGTAGCATCACGATGTAACGTATAACGTTATGTAGCATTACGATATAAAGTATAACGTTATATGGTAATGCGTTATAACGTATAACGTTATGTAACATTACGATATAACGTATAACGTTATGTAGCATCACGATGTAACGTATAACGTTATGTAGCATTACGATGTAACGTATAATGTTATGTAGCATTACGATATAACGTATAACGTTATATGGTAATACGTTATAACGTATAACGTTATGTAGCATTACGATGTAACGTATAACGTTATGTAGCATTACGATATAAAGTATAACGTTATATGGTAATACGTTATAACGTATAACGTTATGTAACATTACGATATAACGTATAACGTTATGTAGCATCACGATGTAACGTATAACGTTATGTAGCATTACGATGTAACGTACAACGTTATGAAACATTACGATATAACGTATAACGTTATGTAGCATCACGATGTAACGTATAACGTTATGTAGCATTACGATATAACGTATAACGTTATATGGTAATACGTTATAACGTATAACGTTATGTAGCATTACGATGTAACGTATAACGTTATGTAACATTACGATATAACGTATAACGTTATATGGTAATACGTTACAACGTATAATGTTATGTAGCATCACGATGTAACGTATAACGTTATATGGTAATACGTTGTAACGTATAACGTTATGTAACATTACGATATAACGTATAACGTTATATGGTAATACGTTATAACGTATAACGTTATGTAGCATTACGATATAACGTATAACGTTATATGGTAATACGTTATAACGTATAACGTTATGTTGCATTACGATATAACGTATAACGTTATATTGTAATACGTCATAACGTATAACGTTATGTTGCATTACGATATAACGTATAACGTTAAGTAGCATCACGATGGAACGTATAACGTTATGTAGCATTACGCTATAACGTATAACGTTATATGGTGATACGTTATAACGTATATCGTTATGTACTATTACGTTATAACGTATAACGTTATGTAGCATTACGATATAACGTATAACGTTATATGGTAATACGTCATAACGTACAACGTTATGTAGCATTACGTTATAACGTATAACGTTATATGGTAATACGCTATAACGAATAACGTTATGTAGCATTACGATATAACGTATAACGTTATGTAGCATCACGATGTGACGTATAACGTTATGTAGCATTACGATGTAACGTATAATGTTATGTAGCATTACGATATAACGTATAACATTATATGGTAATACGTTATAACGTATAACGTTATGTAGCATTACGATATAACGTATAACGTTATATGGTAATACGTTATAACGTATAACGTTATGTTGCATTACGATATAACGTATAACGTTATGTAGCATCACGATATAACGTATAACGTTATGTAGCATCACGATGTAACGTATAACGTTATGTAGCATTACGATATAAAGTATAACGTTATATGGTAATGCGTTATAACGTATAACGTTATGTAACATTACGATATAACGTATAACGTTATGTAGCATCACGATGTAACGTATAACGTTATGTAGCATTACGATGTAACGTATAATGTTATGTAGCATTACGATATAACGTATAACGTTATATGGTAATACGTTATAACGTATAACGTTATGTAGCATTACGATGTAACGTATAACGTTATGTAGCATTACGATATAAAGTATAACGTTATATGGTAATACGTTATAACGTATAACGTTATGTAACATTACGATATAACGTATAACGTTATGTAGCATCACGATGTAACGTATAACGTTATGTAGCATTACGATGTAACGTATAATGTTATGTAGCATTACGATATAACGTATAATGTTATATGGTAATACGTTATAACGTATAACGTTATGTAGCATTACGATATAACGTATAACGTTATATGGTAATACGTTATAACGTATAACGTTATGTAGCATTACGATATAACGTATAACGTTATATGGTAATACGTTATAACGTATATCGTTATGTAGCATTACGATGTAACGTATAACGTTATATTGTAATACGTTATAACGTATAACGTTATATCACATTACGATATAACGTATAACGTTATATGGTAATACGTTGTAACGTATAACGTTATGTAGCATTACGATGTAACGTATAACGTTATGTAGCCTTACGATGTAACGTACAACGTTATGAAACATTACGATATAACGTATAACGTTATGTAGCATCACGATGTAACGTATAACGTTATGTAGCATTACGATATAACGTATAACGTTATATGGTAATACGTTATAACGTATAACGTTTTATAGCATTACGATGTAACGTATAACGTTATGTAGCATTACGATATAACGTATAACGTTATATGGTAATACGTCATAACGTATAACGTTATGTTGCATTACGATATAACGTATAACGTTAAGTAGCATCACGATGGAACGTATAACGTTATGTAGCATTACGCTATAACGTATAACGTTATATGGTGATACGTTATAACGTATATCGTTATGTACTATTACGTTATAACGTATAACGTTATGTAGCATTACGATATAAAGTATAACGTCATGTAGCATCACGATGTAACGTATAACGTTATGTAGCATCACGATGTAACGTATAACGTTATGTAGCATTACGATGTAACGTATAATGTTATGAAGCATTACGATATAACGTATAACGTTATATGATAATACGTTATAACGTATAACTTTATGTAGCATTACGATATAACGTATAACGTTATATGGTAATACGTTATAACGTATAACGTTACGTAGTATTACGTTATAACGTATAACGTTATGTAGCATTACGATATAACGTATAACGTTATATGGTAATACGTTATAACGTATAACGTTATGTAGCATTACGATGTAACGTATAACGTTTTGTAGCATTACGATATAACGTATAACGTTATATTGTGATACGTTATAACGTATAACGTTATATGACATTACGATATAACGTATAACGTTATGTAGCATCACGATGTAACGTATAACGTTATGTAGAATTACGATGTAACGTATAATATTATGTAGCATTACGATATAACGTATAACGTTATGTAGCATCACGATGTAACGTATAACGTCATGTAGCATTACGATATAACGTATAACGTTATGTAGCATCACGATGTAACGTATAACGTCATGTAGCATTACGATATAACGTATTACGTTATATGGTAATACGTTATAACGTATAACGTTATGTAGCATTACGATGTAACGTATAACGTTATGTAGCATTACGATATAACGTATAACGTTATATGGTAATACGTTATAACGTATAACGTTATGTAGCATTACGATATAACGTATAACGTTATATGGTAATACGTTATAACGTATATCGTTATGTAGCATTACGATGTAACGTATAACGTTATATTGTAATACGTTATAACGTATAACGTTATATCACATTACGATATAACGTATAACGTTATATGGTAATACGTTGTAACGTATAACGTTATGTAGCATTACGATGTAACGTATAACGTTATGTAGCCTTACGATGTAACGTATAACGTTATGTAGCATTACGATATAACGTATAACGTTATATGGTAATACGTTATAACGTATAACGTTATGTAACATTACGATATAACGTATAACGTTATGTAGCATCACGATGTAACGTATAACGTTATGTAGCATTACGATGTAACGTATAATGTTATGTAGCATTACGATATAACGTATAATGTTATATGGTAATACGTTATAACGTATAACGTTATGTAGCATTACGATATAACGTATAACGTTATATGGTAATACGTTATAACGTATAACGTTATGTAGCATTACGATATAACGTATAACGTTATATGGTAATACGTTATAACGTATATCGTTATGTAGCATTACGATGTAACGTATAACGTTATATTGTAATACGTTATAACGTATAACGTTATATCACATTACGATATAACGTATAACGTTATATGGTAATACGTTGTAACGTATAACGTTATGTAGCATTACGATGTAACGTATAACGTTATGTAGCCTTACGATGTAACGTACAACGTTATGAAACATTACGATATAACGTATAACGTTATGTAGCATCACGATGTAACGTATAACGTTATGTAGCATTACGATATAACGTATAACGTTATATGGTAATACGTTATAACGTATAACGTTTTATAGCATTACGATGTAACGTATAACGTTATATTGTAATACGTCATAACGTATAACGTTATGTTGCATTACGATATAACGTATAACGTTAAGTAGCATCACGATGGAACGTATAACGTTATGTAGCATTACGCTATAACGTATAACGTTATATGGTGATACGTTATAACGTATATCGTTATGTACTATTACGTTATAACGTATAACGTTATGTAGCATTACGATATAACGTATAACGTTATATGGTAATACGTCATAACGTACAACGTTATGTAGCATTACGTTATAACGTATAACGTTATATGGTAATACGCTATAACGAATAACGTTATGTAGCATTACGATATAACGTATAACGTTATGTAGCATCACGATGTGACGTATAACGTTATGTAGCATTACGATGTAACGTATAATGTTATGTAGCATTACGATATAACGTATAACATTATATGGTAATACGTTATAACGTATAACGTTATGTAGCATTACGATATAACGTATAACGTTATATGGTAATACGTTATAACGTATAACGTTATGTTGCATTACGATATAACGTATAACGTTATATGGTAATACGTTATAACGTATATCGTTATGTAGCATTACGATGTAACGTATAACGTTATATTGTAATACGTTATAACGTATAACGTTATATCACATTACGATATAACGTATAACGTTATATGGTAATACGTTGTAACGTATAACGTTATGTAGCATTACGATGTAACGTATAACGTTATGTAGCCTTACGATGTAACGTACAACGTTATGAAACATTACGATATAACGTATAACGTTATGTAGCATCACGATGTAACGTATAACGTTATGTAGCATTACGATATAACGTATAACGTTATATGGTAATACGTTATAACGTATAACGTTTTATAGCATTACGATGTAACGTATAACGTTATGTAGCATTACGATATAACGTATAACGTTATATGGTAATACGTCATAACGTATAACGTTATGTTGCATTACGATATAACGTATAACGTTAAGTAGCATCACGATGGAACGTATAACGTTATGTAGCATTACGCTATAACGTATAACGTTATATGGTGATACGTTATAACGTATATCGTTATGTACTATTACGTTATAACGTATAACGTTATGTAGCATTACGATATAAAGTATAACGTCATGTAGCATCACGATGTAACGTATAACGTTATGTAGCATCACGATGTAACGTATAACGTTATGTAGCATTACGATGTAACGTATAATGTTATGAAGCATTACGATATAACGTATAACGTTATATGATAATACGTTATAACGTATAACTTTATGTAGCATTACGATATAACGTATAACGTTATATGGTAATACGTTATAACGTATAACGTTACGTAGTATTACGTTATAACGTATAACGTTATGTAGCATTACGATATAACGTATAACGTTATATGGTAATACGTTATAACGTATAACGTTATGTAGCATTACGATGTAACGTATAACGTTTTGTAGCATTACGATATAACGTATAACGTTATATTGTGATACGTTATAACGTATAACGTTATATGACATTACGATATAACGTATAACGTTATGTAGCATCACGATGTAACGTATAACGTTATGTAGAATTACGATGTAACGTATAATATTATGTAGCATTACGATATAACGTATAACGTTATGTAGCATCACGATGTAACGTATAACGTCATGTAGCATTACGATATAACGTATAACGTTATGTAGCATCACGATGTAACGTATAACGTCATGTAGCATTACGATATAACGTATTACGTTATATGGTAATACGTTATAACGTATAACGTTATGTAGCATTACGATGTAACGTATAACGTTATGTAGCATTACGATATAACGTATAACGTTATATGGTAATACGTTATAACGTATAACGTTATGTAGCATTACGATATAACGTATAACGTTATATGGTAATACGTTATAACGTATATCGTTATGTAGCATTACGATGTAACGTATAACGTTATATTGTAATACGTTATA
Organism: Bombus lapidarius; assembly: GCA_936014575.1. Taxonomy (NCBI): domain Eukaryota; kingdom Metazoa; phylum Arthropoda; class Insecta; order Hymenoptera; family Apidae; genus Bombus; species Bombus lapidarius. The sequence continues at coordinate 2,201,236 of CAKXZU010000031.1, read as the reverse complement.
ACGTATAACGTTATATCACATTACGATATAACGTATAACGTTATATGGTAATACGTTGTAACGTATAACGTTATGTAGCATTACGATGTAACGTATAACGTTATGTAGCCTTACGATGTAACGTATAACGTTATGTAGCATTACGATATAACGTATAACGTTATATGGTAATACGTTATAACGTATAACGTTATGTAACATTACGATATAACGTATAACGTTATGTAGCATCACGATGTAACGTATAACGTTATGTAGCATTACGATGTAACGTATAATGTTATGTAGCATTACGATATAACGTATAATGTTATATGGTAATACGTTATAACGTATAACGTTATGTAGCATTACGATATAACGTATAACGTTATATGGTAATACGTTATAACGTATAACGTTATGTAGCATTACGATATAACGTATAACGTTATATGGTAATACGTTATAACGTATATCGTTATGTAGCATTACGATGTAACGTATAACGTTATATTGTAATACGTTATAACGTATAACGTTATATCACATTACGATATAACGTATAACGTTATATGGTAATACGTTGTAACGTATAACGTTATGTAGCATTACGATGTAACGTATAACGTTATGTAGCCTTACGATGTAACGTACAACGTTATGAAACATTACGATATAACGTATAACGTTATGTAGCATCACGATGTAACGTATAACGTTATGTAGCATTACGATATAACGTATAACGTTATATGGTAATACGTTATAACGTATAACGTTTTATAGCATTACGATGTAACGTATAACGTTATATTGTAATACGTCATAACGTATAACGTTATGTTGCATTACGATATAACGTATAACGTTAAGTAGCATCACGATGGAACGTATAACGTTATGTAGCATTACGCTATAACGTATAACGTTATATGGTGATACGTTATAACGTATATCGTTATGTACTATTACGTTATAACGTATAACGTTATGTAGCATTACGATATAACGTATAACGTTATATGGTAATACGTCATAACGTACAACGTTATGTAGCATTACGTTATAACGTATAACGTTATATGGTAATACGCTATAACGAATAACGTTATGTAGCATTACGATATAACGTATAACGTTATGTAGCATCACGATGTGACGTATAACGTTATGTAGCATTACGATGTAACGTATAATGTTATGTAGCATTACGATATAACGTATAACATTATATGGTAATACGTTATAACGTATAACGTTATGTAGCATTACGATATAACGTATAACGTTATATGGTAATACGTTATAACGTATAACGTTATGTTGCATTACGATATAACGTATAACGTTATGTAGCATCACGATATAACGTATAACGTTATGTAGCATCACGATGTAACGTATAACGTTATGTAGCATTACGATATAAAGTATAACGTTATATGGTAATGCGTTATAACGTATAACGTTATGTAACATTACGATATAACGTATAACGTTATGTAGCATCACGATGTAACGTATAACGTTATGTAGCATTACGATGTAACGTATAATGTTATGTAGCATTACGATATAACGTATAACGTTATATGGTAATACGTTATAACGTATAACGTTATGTAGCATTACGATGTAACGTATAACGTTATGTAGCATTACGATATAAAGTATAACGTTATATGGTAATACGTTATAACGTATAACGTTATGTAACATTACGATATAACGTATAACGTTATGTAGCATCACGATGTAACGTATAACGTTATGTAGCATTACGATGTAACGTATAATGTTATGTAGCATTACGATATAACGTATAATGTTATATGGTAATACGTTATAACGTATAACGTTATGTAGCATTACGATATAACGTATAACGTTATATGGTAATACGTTATAACGTATAACGTTATGTAGCATTACGATATAACGTATAACGTTATATGGTAATACGTTATAACGTATATCGTTATGTAGCATTACGATGTAACGTATAACGTTATATTGTAATACGTTATAACGTATAACGTTATATCACATTACGATATAACGTATAACGTTATATGGTAATACGTTGTAACGTATAACGTTATGTAGCATTACGATGTAACGTATAACGTTATGTAGCCTTACGATGTAACGTACAACGTTATGAAACATTACGATATAACGTATAACGTTATGTAGCATCACGATGTAACGTATAACGTTATGTAGCATTACGATATAACGTATAACGTTATATGATAATACGTTATAACGTATAACGTTTTATAGCATTACGATGTAACGTATAACGTTATGTAGCATTACGATATAACGTATAACGTTATATGGTAATACGTCATAACGTATAACGTTATGTTGCATTACGATATAACGTATAACGTTAAGTAGCATCACGATGGAACGTATAACGTTATGTAGCATTACGCTATAACGTATAACGTTATATGGTGATACGTTATAACGTATATCGTTATGTACTATTACGTTATAACGTATAACGTTATGTAGCATTACGATATAAAGTATAACGTCATGTAGCATCACGATGTAACGTATAACGTTATGTAGCATCACGATGTAACGTATAACGTTATGTAGCATTACGATGTAACGTATAATGTTATGAAGCATTACGATATAACGTATAACGTTATATGATAATACGTTATAACGTATAACTTTATGTAGCATTACGATATAACGTATAACGTTATATGGTAATACGTTATAACGTATAACGTTACGTAGTATTACGTTATAACGTATAACGTTATGTAGCATTACGATATAACGTATAACGTTATATGGTAATACGTTATAACGTATAACGTTATGTAGCATTACGATGTAAAGTATAACGTTTTGTAGCATTACGATATAACGTATAACGTTATATTGTGATACGTTATAACGTATAACGTTATATGACATTACGATATAACGTATAACGTTATGTAGCATCACGATGTAACGTATAACGTTATGTAGAATTACGATGTAACGTATAATATTATGTAGCATTACGATATAACGTATAACGTTATGTAGCATCACGATGTAACGTATAACGTCATGTAGCATTACGATATAACGTATAACGTTATGTAGCATCACGATGTAACGTATAACGTCATGTAGCATTACGATATAACGTATTACGTTATATGGTAATACGTTATAACGTATAACGTTATGTAGCATTACGATGTAACGTATAACGTTATGTAGCATTACGATATAACGTATAACGTTATATGGTAATACGTTATAACGTATAACGTTATGTAGCATTACGATATAACGTATAACGTTATATGGTAATACGTTATAACGTATATCTTTATGTAGCATTACGATGTAACGTATAACGTTATATTGTAATACGTTATAACGTATAACGTTATATCACATTACGATATAACGTATAACGTTATATGGTAATACGTTGTAACGTATAACGTTATGTAGCATTACGATGTAACGTATAACGTTATGTAGCCTTACGATGTAACGTATAACGTTATGTAGCATTACGATATAACGTATAACGTTATATGGTAATACGTTATAACGTATAACGTTATGTAACATTACGATATAACGTATAACGTTATGTAGCATCACGATGTAACGTATAACGTTATGTAGCATTACGATGTAACGTATAATGTTATGTAGCATTACGATATAACGTATAATGTTATATGGTAATACGTTATAACGTATAACGTTATGTAGCATTACGATATAACGTATAACGTTATATGGTAATACGTTATAACGTATAACGTTATGTAGCATTACGATATAACGTATAACGTTATATGGTAATACGTTATAACGTATATCGTTATGTAGCATTACGATGTAACGTATAACGTTATATTGTAATACGTTATAACGTATAACGTTATATCACATTACGATATAACGTATAACGTTATATGGTAATACGTTGTAACGTATAACGTTATGTAGCATTACGATGTAACGTATAACGTTATGTAGCCTTACGATGTAACGTACAACGTTATGAAACATTACGATATAACGTATAACGTTATGTAGCATCACGATGTAACGTATAACGTTATGTAGCATTACGATATAACGTATAACGTTATATGGTAATACGTTATAACGTATAACGTTTTATAGCATTACGATGTAACGTATAACGTTATGTAGCATTACGATATAACGTATAACGTTATATGGTAATACGTCATAACGTATAACGTTATGTTGCATTACGATATAACGTATAACGTTAAGTAGCATCACGATGGAACGTATAACGTTATGTAGCATTACGCTATAACGTATAACGTTATATGGTGATACGTTATAACGTATATCGTTATGTACTATTACGTTATAACGTATAACGTTATGTAGCATTATGATATAAAGTATAACGTCATTTAGCATCACGATGTAACGTATAACGTTATGTAGCATCACGATGTAACGTATAACGTTATGTAGCATTACGATGTAACGTATAATGTTATGAAGCATTACGATATAACGTATAACGTTATATGATAATACGTTATAACGTATAACTTTATGTAGCATTACGATATAACGTATAACGTTATATGGTAATACGTTATAACGTATAACGTTACGTAGTATTACGTTATAACGTATAACGTTATGTAGCATTACGATATAACGTATAACGTTATATGGTAATACGTTATAACGTATAACGTTATGTAGCATTACGATGTAACGTATAACGTTTTGTAGCATTACGATATAACGTATAACGTTATATTGTGATACGTTATAACGTATAACGTTATATGACATTACGATATAACGTATAACGTTATGTAGCATCACGATGTAACGTATAACGTTATGTAGAATTACGATGTAACGTATAATATTATGTAGCATTACGATATAACGTATAACGTTATGTAGCATCACGATGTAACGTATAACGTCATGTAGCATTACGATATAACGTATAACGTTATGTAGCATCACGATGTAACGTATAACGTCATGTAGCATTACGATATAACGTATTACGTTATATGGTAATACGTTATAACGTATAACGTTATGTAGCATTACGATGTAACGTATAACGTTATGTAGCATTACGATATAACGTATAACGTTATATTGTAATACGTTATAACGTATAACGTTATATGACATTACGATATAACGTATAACGTTATGTAGCATCACGATGTAACGTATAACGTTATGTAGCATTACGATGTAACGTATAATGTTATGTAGCATTACGATATAACGTATAACGTTATGTAGTATAACGATATAACGTATAACGTTATATAGTATTACGTTATAACGTATAAAGTTACGTAGTATTACGTTACAACGTATAACGTTATGTAGCATTACGATATAACGTATAACGTTATATGGTAATACGTTATAACGTATAACGTTATGTTGCATTACGATATAACGTATAACGTTAAGTAGCATCACGATGTAACGTATAACGTTATATGGTAATACGTTATAATATATAACGTTATGTAGCATTACGATATAACGTATAACGTTATGTAGCATTACGATGTAACGTATAATGTTATGTAGCATTACGATATAACGTATAACGTTATGTAGCATTACGATGTAACGTATAATGTTATGTAGCATTACGATATAACGTATAACGTTATATGATAATACGTTATAACGTATAACGTTATGTAGCATTACGATATAACGTATAACGTTATATGGTAATACGTTATAACGTATAACGTTACGTAGTATTACGTTATAACGTATAACGTTATGTAGCATTACGATATAACGTATAACGTTATATGGTAATACGTTATAACGTATAACGTTATGTAGCATTACGATGTAACGTATAACATTTTGTAGCATTACGATATAACGTATAACGTTATATTGTAATACGTTATAACGTATAACGTTATATGACATTACGATATAACGTATAACGTTATGTAGCATCACGATGTAACGTATAACGTTATGTAGCATTACGATGTAACGTATAATATTATGTAGCATTACGATATAACGTATAACGTTATGTAGCATCACGATGTAACGTATAACGTCATGTAGCATTACGATATAACGTATAACTTTATATGGTAATACGTTATAACGTATAACGTTATGTAGCATTGCGATGTAACGTATAACGTTATGTAGCATTACGATGTAACGTATAACGTTATATGGTAATACGTTATAACGTATAACGTTATGTAGCATTACGATATAACGTATAACGTTATGTAGCATTACGATATAACGTATAACGTTATATTGTAATACGTTATAACGTATAACGTTATATGATAATACGTTATAACGTATAACGTTATGTAGCATTACGATATAACGTATAACGTTATATGGTAATACGTTATAACGTATAACGTTACGTAGTATTACGTTATAACGTATAACGTTATGTAGCATTACGATATAACGTATAACGTTATATGGTAATACGTTATAACGTATAACGTTATGTTGCATTACGATATAACGTATAACGTTATATGGTAATACGTTATAACGTATAACGTTACGTAGTATTACGTTATAACGTATAACGTTATGCAGCATTACGATATAACGTATAACGTTATATGGTAATACGTTATAACGTATAACGTTATGTAGCATTACGATGTAACGTATAACGTTTTGTAGCATTACGATATAACGTATAACGTTATATGGTAATACGTTATAACGTATAACGTTATGTAGCATTACGATATAACGTATAACGTTATATGCTAATACGTTACAACGTATAATGTTATGTAGCATTACGATATAACGTATAACGTTATGTAGCATTACGATATAACGTATAACGCTTTATGGTAATACGTTATAACGTATGATGTTATGTAACATTACGATATAACGTATAGCGTTATGTAGCATTACGATATAACGTATAACGTTATATGGTAATACGTTATAACGTATAACGTTATGTAGCATTACGATGTAACGTATAACATTATGTAGCATTACGATATAACGTATAACGTTATATGGTAATACGTTATAACGTATAACGTTATGTAACATTACGATATAACGTATAACGTTATGTAGCATCACGATGTAACGTAAAACGTTATATGGTAATACGTTATAACGTATAATGTTATGTATCTTTACGATATAACGTACAACATTTATGTAGCATTACGATATAACGTATAACGTTATATGGTAATACGTTATAACGTATAACGTTATGTAGCATTACGATATAACGTATAACGTAATGTAGCATCACGATGTAACGTATAACGTTATGTAGCATTACGATATAAAGTATAACGTTATATGGTAATACGTTATAACGTATAACGTTATGTAGCACCACGATGTAACGTATAACGTTATGTAGCATTACGATGTAACGTATAATATTATGTAGCATTACGATATAACGTTTAACGTTATATGGTAATACGTCATAACGTATAACGTTATGTAGCATTACGATATAACGTATAACGTTATATTGTAATACGTTATAACGTATAACGTTATATGACATTACGATATAACGTATAACGTTATGTAGCATCACGATATAACGTATAACGTTATGTAGTATAACGATATAACGTATAACGTTATATAGTATTACGTTATAACGTATAACGTTACGTAGTATTACGTTACAACGTATAACGTTATGTAGCATTACGATATAACGTATAACGTCATATGGTAATACGTTATAACGTATAACGTTATGTTGCATTACGATATAACGCATAACGTTAAGTAGCATCACGATGTAACGTATAACGTTATATGGTAATACGTTATAATATATAACGTTATGTAGCATTACGATATAACGTATAACGTTATGTAGCATTACGATGTAACGTATAATGTTATGTAGCATTACGATATAACGTATAACGTTATATGGTAATACGTTATAACGTATAACGTTATGTAGCATTACGATATAACGTATAACGTTATGTAGCATTACGATATAACGTATAACGTTATATGGTAATACGTTATAACGTATAACGTTATGTAGCATTACGATGTAACGTATAACGTTATGTAGCATCACGATGTAACGTATAACGTTATGTAGCATTACGATGTAACGTATAATGTTATGTAGCATTACGATATAACGTATAACTTTATATGATAATACGTTATAACGTATAACGTTATGTAGCATTACGATATAACGTATAACGTTATATGGTAATACGTTATAACGTATAACGTTACGTAGTATTACGTTATAACGTATAACGTTATGTAGCATTACGATATAACGTATAACGTTATATGGTAATACGTTATAACGTATAACGTTATGTAGCATTACGATGTAACGTATAACGTTTTGTAGCATTACGATATAACGTATAACGTTATATTGTAATACGTTATAACGTATAACGTGATATGACATTACGATATAACGTATAACGTTATGTAGCATCACGATGTAACGTATAACGTTATGTAGCATTACGATGTAACGTATAATATTATGTAGCATTACGATATAACGTATAACGTTATGTAGCATCACGATGTAACGTATAACGTCATGTAGCATTACGATATAACGTATAACGTTATATGGTAATACGTTATAACGTATAACGTTATGTAGCATTGCGATGTAACGTATAACGTTATGTAGCATTACAATGTAACGTATAACGTTATATGGTAATACGTTATAACGTATAACGTTATGTAGCATTACGATATAACGTATAACGTTATGTAGCATTACGATATAACGTATAACGTTATATTGTAATACGTTATAACGTATAACGTTATATGACATTACGATATAACGTATAACGTTATGTAGCATCACGATGTAACGTATAACATTATGTAGCATTACGATATAACGTATAACGTTATATGGTAATACGTTATAACGTATAACGTTATGTAACATTACGATATAACGTATAACGTTATGTAGCATCACGATGTAACGTATAACGTTATGTAGCATTACGATGTAACGTATAACATTATGTAGCATTACGATATAACGTATAACGTTATATGGTAATACGTTATAACGTATAACGTTATGTAGCATTACGATATAACGTATAACGTTATATGCTAATACGTTATAACGTATAACGTTATGTAGCATTACGATGTAACGTATAACGTTATGTAACATTACTATATAACGTATAACGTTATATGGTAATACGTTACAACGTATAATGTTATGTAGCATTACGATATAACGTATAACGTTATATAGTATAACGATATATCGTATTACGTTATATAGTATTACGTTATAACGTATAACGTTACGTAGTATTACGTTATAACGTATAACGTTATGTAGCATTACGATGTGACGTAAAACGTTATGTAGCATTACGATATAACGTATAACGTTATATTGTAATACGATATAACGTATAACGTTATGTAGCATCACGATGTAACGTATAACGTTATATGGTAATGCGTTATAACGTATAACGTTATGTAACATTACGATATAACGTATAACGTTATGTAGCATTACGATGTAACGTACAACGTTATGTAGCATTACGATATAACGTATAACGTTATGTAGCATCACGATGTAACGTATAACGTTATGTAGCATTACGATATAACGTATAACGTTATATGGTAATACGTTATAACGTATACCGTTATGTAGCATTACGATGTAACGTATAACGTTATGTAACATTACGATATAACGTATAACGTTATATGGTAATACGTTACAACGTATAATGTTATGTAGCATTACGATATAACGTATAACGTTATGTAGTATAACGATATAACGTATAACGTTATATGGTAATACGCTATAACGTATAACGTTATGTAGCATTACGATATAACGTATAACGTTATGTAGCATCACGATGTAACGTATAACGTTATGTAGCATTACGATGTAACGTACAACGTTATGCAGCATTACGTTATAACGTATAACGTTATATGGTAATACGCTATAACGTATAACGGTATGTAGCATTACGATATAACGTATAACGTTATGTAGCATCACGATGTAACGTATAACGTTATGTAGCATTACGATGTAACGTATAATGTTATGTAGCATTACGATGTAACGTATAATGTTATATAGCATTACGATATAACGTATAACGTTATATGGTAATACGTTACAACGTATAATGTTATGTAGCATTACGATATAACGTATAACGTTATGTAGTATAACGATATAACGTATAACGTTATATGGTAATACGCTATAACGTATAACGTTATGTAGCATTACGATATAACGTATAACGTTATGTAGCAACACGATGTAACGTATAACGTTATGTAGCATTACGATGTAACGTACAATGTTATGTAGCATTACGATATAACGTATAACGTTATATGGTAATACGTTATAACGTATAACGTTATGTAGCATTACGATGTAACGTATAACATTATGTAGCATTACGATATAACGTATAACGTTATATGGTAATACGTTATAACATATAACGTTATGTAACATTACGATATAACGTATAACGTTATGTAGCATCTCCATGTAACGTATAACGTTATGTAGCATTACGATATAAAGTATAACGTTATATGGTAATACGTTATAACGTATAACGTTATGTAGCACCACGATGTAACGTATAACGTTATGTAGCATTACAATGTAACGTATAATATTATGTAGCATTACGATATAACGTTTAACGTTATATGGTAATACGTCATAACGTATAACGTTATGTAACATTACGATATAACGTATAACGTTATATGGTAATACGTTATAACGTATAATGTTATGTAACATTACGATATAACGTATAACGTTATGTAACATTACGATATAACGTATAACGTTATATGGTAATACGTTATAACGTATAACATTATGTAGCATTACGATGTAACGTATAACATTATGTAGCATTACGATATAACGATTAACGTTATATGGTAATACGTCATAACGTATAACGTTATGTAACATTACGATATAACGTATAACGTTATGTAGCATTACGATATAACGTATAACGTTATATTGTAATACGTTATAACGTATAACGTTATATGATAATACGTTATAACGTATAACGTTATGTAGCATTACGATATAACGTATAACGTTATATTGTAATACGTTATAACGTATAACGTTACGTAGTATTACGTTATAACGTATAACGTTATGTAGCATTACGATATAACGTATAACGTTATATGGTAATACGTTATAACGTATAACGTTATGTAGCATTACGATGTAACGTATAACGTTTTGTAGCATTACGATATAACGTATAACGTTATATGGTAATACGTTATAACGTATAACGTTATGTAGCATTACGATATAACGTATAACGTTATATGCTAATACGTTACAACGTATAATGTTATGTAGCATTACGATATAACGTATAACGTTATGTAGCATTACGATATAACGTATAACGCTTTATGGTAATACGTTATAACGTATGATGTTATGTAACATTACGATATAACGTATAGCGTTATGTAGCATTACGATATAACGTATAACGTTATATGGTAATACGTTATAACGTATAACGTTATGTAGCATTACGATGTAACGTATAACATTATGTAGCATTACGATATAACGTATAACGTTATATGGTAATACGTTATAACGTATAACGTTATGTAACATTACGATATAACGTATAACGTTATGTAGCATCACGATGTAACGTAAAACGTTATATGGTAATACGTTATAACGTATAATGTTATGTATCTTTACGATATAACGTACAACATTTATGTAGCATTACGATATAACGTATAACGTTATATGGTAATACGTTATAACGTATAACGTTATGTAGCATTACGATATAACGTATAACGTAATGTAGCATCACGATGTAACGTATAACGTTATGTAGCATTACGATATAAAGTATAACGTTATATGGTAATACGTTATAACGTATAACGTTATGTAGCACCACGATGTAACGTATAACGTTATGTAGCATTACGATGTAACGTATAATATTATGTAGCATTACGATATAACGTTTAACGTTATATGGTAATACGTCATAACGTATAACGTTATGTAGCATTACGATATAACGTATAACGTTATATTGTAATACGTTATAACGTATAACGTTATATGACATTACGATATAACGTATAACGTTATGTAGCATCACGATATAACGTATAACGTTATGTAGTATAACGATATAACGTATAACGTTATATAGTATTACGTTATAACGTATAACGTTACGTAGTATTACGTTACAACGTATAACGTTATGTAGCATTACGATATAACGTATAACGTCATATGGTAATACGTTATAACGTATAACGTTATGTTGCATTACGATATAACGCATAACGTTAAGTAGCATCACGATGTAACGTATAACGTTATATGGTAATACGTTATAATATATAACGTTATGTAGCATTACGATATAACGTATAACGTTATGTAGCATTACGATGTAACGTATAATGTTATGTAGCATTACGATATAACGTATAACGTTATATGGTAATACGTTATAACGTATAACGTTATGTAGCATTACGATGTAACGTATAACGTTATGTAGCATCACGATGTAACGTATAACGTTATGTAGCATTACGATGTAACGTATAATGTTATGTAGCATTACGATATAACGTATAACTTTATATAATAATACGTTATAACGTATAACGTTATGTAGCACTACGATATAACGTATAACGTTATATGGTAATACGTTATAACGTATAACGTTACGTAGTATTACGTTATAACGTATAACGTTATGTAGCATTACGATATAACGTATAACGTTATATGGTAATACGTTATAACGTATAACGTTATGTAGCATTACGATGTAACGTATAACGTTTTGTAGCATTACGATATAACGTATAACGTTATATTGTAATACGTTATAACGTATAACGTGATATGACATTACGATATAACGTATAACGTTATGTAGCATCACGATGTAACGTATAACGTTATGTAGCATTACGATGTAACGTATAATATTATGTAGCATTACGATATAACGTATAACGTTATGTAGCATCACGATGTAACGTATAACGTCATGTAGCATTACGATATAACGTATAACGTTATATGGTAATACGTTATAACGTATAACGTTATGTAGCATTGCGATGTAACGTATAACGTTATGTAGCATTACGATGTAACGTATAACGTTATATGGTAATACGTTATAACGTATAACGTTATGTAGCATTACGATATAACGTATAACGTTATGTAGCATTACGATATAACGTATAACGTTATATTGTAATACGTTATAACGTATAACGTTATATGACATTACGATATAACGTATAACGTTATGTAGCATCACGATGTAACGTATAACATTATGTAGCATTACGATATAACGTATAACGTTATATGGTAATACGTTATAACGTATAACGTTATGTAACATTACGATATAACGTATAACGTTATGTAGCATCACGATGTAACGTATAACGTTATGTAGCATTACGATGTAACGTATAACATTATGTAGCATTACGATATAACGTATAACGTTATATGGTAATACGTTATAACGTATAACGTTATGTAGCATTACGATATAACGTATAACGTTATATGCTAATACGTTATAACGTATAACGTTATGTAGCATTACGATGTAACGTATAACGTTATGTAACATTACTATATAACGTATAACGTTATATGGTAATACGTTACAACGTATAATGTTATGTAGCATTACGATATAACGTATAACGTTATATAGTATAACGATATATCGTATTACGTTATATAGTATTACGTTATAACGTATAACGTTACGTAGTATTACGTTATAACGTATAACGTTATGTAGCATTACGATGTGACGTAAAACGTTATGTAGCATTACGATATAACGTATAACGTTATATTGTAATACGATATAACGTATAACGTTATATGACATTACGATATAACGTATAACGTTATGTAGCATCACGATGTAACGTATAACGTTATATGGTAATACGTTATAACGTATAACGTTATGTACAATTACGATATAACGTATAACGTTATGTAGCATTACGATGTAACGTACAACGTTATGTAGCATTACGATATAACGTATAACGTTATGTAGCATCACGATGTAACGTATAACGTTATGTAGCATTACGATATAACGTATAACGTTATATGGTAATACGTTATAACGTATACCGTTATGTAGCATTACGATGTAACGTATAACGTTATGTAACATTACGATATAACGTATAACGTTATATGGTAATACGTTACAACGTATAATGTTATGTAGCATTACGATATAACGTATAACGTTATGTAGTATAACGATATAACGTATAACGTTATATGGTAATACGCTATAACGTATAACGTTATGTAGCATTACGATATAACGTATAACGTTATGTAGCATCACGATGTAACGTATAACGTTATGTAGCATTACGATGTAACGTACAACGTTATGCAGCATTACGTTATAACGTATAACGTTATATGGTAATACGCTATAACGTATAACGGTATGTAGCATTACGATATAACGTATAACGTTATGTAGCATCACGATGTAACGTATAACGTTATGTAGCATTACGATGTAACGTATAATGTTATGTAGCATTACGATGTAACGTATAATGTTATATAGCATTACGATATAACGTATAACGTTATATGGTAATACGTTACAACGTATAATGTTATGTAGCATTACGATATAACGTATAACGTTATGTAGTATAACGATATAACGTATAACGTTATATGGTAATACGCTATAACGTATAACGTTATGTAGCATTACGATATAACGTATAACGTTATGTAGCAACACGATGTAAAGTATAACGTTATGTAGCATTACGATGTAACGTATAATGTTATGTAGCATTACGATATAACGTATAACGTTATATGGTAATACGTTATAACGTATAACGTTATGTAGCATTACGATGTAACGTATAACATTATGTAGCATTACGATATAACGTATAACGTTATATGGTAATACGTTATAACATATAACGTTATGTAACATTACGATATAACGTATAACGTTATGTAGCATCTCCATGTAACGTATAACGTTATGTAGCATTACGATATAAAGTATAACGTTATATGGTAATACGTTATAACGTATAACGTTATGTAGCACCACGATGTAACGTATAACGTTATGTAGCATTACAATGTAACGTATAATATTATGTAGCATTACGATATAACGTTTAACGTTATATGGTAATACGTCATAACGTATAACGTTATGTAACATTACGATATAACGTATAACGTTATATGGTAATACGTTATAACGTATAATGTTATGTAACATTACGATATAACGTATAACGTTATGTAACATTACGATATAACGTATAACGTTATATGGTAATACGTTATAACGTATAACATTATGTAGCATTACGATGTAACGTATAACATTATGTAGCATTACGATATAACGTTTAACGTTATATGGTAATACGTCATAACGTATAACGTTATGTAACATTACGATATAACGTATAACGTTATATGGTAATACGTTATAGCGTATAATGTTATGTAACATTACGATATAACGTACAACAATTATGTAGCATTACGATATAACGTATAACGTTATATGGTAATACGTTATAACGTATAACGTTATGTAGCATTACGATATAACGTATAACGTTATGTAGCATCACGATGTAACGTATAACGTTATGTAGCATTACGATATAAAGTATAACGTTATATGGTAATACGTTATAACGTATAACGTTATGTAACATTACGATATAACGTATAACGTTATGTAACATTACGATATAACGTATAACGTTATGTAACATTACGATATAACGTATAACGTTATATGGTAATACGTTGTAACGTATAACGTTATGTAGCATTACGATGTAACGTATAACGTTATGTAGCATTACGATATAACGTATAAAGTTATATTGTAATACGTTATAACGTATAACGTTATATGACATTACGATATAACGTATAACGTTATGTAGCACCACGATGTAACGTATAACGTTATGTAGCATTACGATGTAACGTATAATATTATGTAGCATTACGATATAACGTATAACGTTATATGGTAATACGTTGTAACGTATAACGTTATGTAGCATTACGATGTAACGTATAACGTTATGTAGCATTACGATATAACGTATAACGTTATATTGTAATACGTTATAACGTATAACGTTATATGACATTACGATATAACGTATAACGTTATGTAGCACCACGATGTAACGTATAACGTTATGTAGCATAACGATGTAACGTATAATATTATGTAGCATTACGATATAACGTATAACGTTATATTGTAATACGATATAACGTATAACGTTATATGACATTACGATATAACGTATAATGTTATGTAGCATCACGATGTAACGTATAACGTTATGTAGCATTACGATGTAACGTATAATGTGATGTAGCATTACGATATAACGTATAACGTTATATGGTAATACGTTATAACGTATAACGTTATGTAGCATTACGATGTAACGTATAACGTTATGTAACATTACTATATAACTTATAACGTTATATGGTAATACGTTACAACGTATAATGTTATGTAGCATTACGATATAACGTATAACGTTATGTAGTATAACGATATAACGTATAACGTTATATAGTATTACGTTATAACGTATAACGTTACGTAGTATTACGTTATAACGTATAACGTTATGTAGCATTACGATGTGACGTAAAACGTTATGTAGCATTACGATATAACGTATAACGTTATATTGTAATACGATATAACGTATAACGTTATGTAGCATCACGATGTAACGTATAACGTTATGTAGCATTACGATATAACGTATAACGTTATATGGTAATACGTTATAACGTATAACGTTATGTAGCATTACGATGTAACATATAACGTTATGTAACATTACTATATAACTTATAACGTTATATGGTAATACGTTACAACGTATAATGTTATGTAGCATTACGATATAACGTATAACGTTATGTAGTATAACGATATAACGTATAATGTTATGTAACATTACGATATAACGTATAACGTTATGTAACATTACGATATAACGTATAACGTTATATGGTAATACGTTATAACGTATAACATTATGTAGCATTACGATGTAACGTATAACATTATGTAGCATTACGATATAACGTTTAACGTTATATGGTAATACGTCATAACGTATAACGTTATGTAACATTACGATATAACGTATAACGTTATATGGTAATACGTTATAGCGTATAATGTTATGTAACATTACGATATAACGTACAACAATTATGTAGCATTACGATATAACGTATAACGTTATATGGTAATACGTTATAACGTATAACATTATGTAGCATTACGATGTAACGTATAACATTATGTAGCATTACGATATAACGTTTAACGTTATATGGTAATACGTCATAACGTATAACGTTATGTAACATTACGATATAACGTATAACGTTATATGGTAATACGTTATAGCGTATAATGTTATGTAACATTACGATATAACGTACAACAATTATGTAGCATTACGATATAACGTATAACGTTATATGGTAATACGTTATAACGTATAACGTTATGTAGCATTACGATATAACGTATAACGTTATGTAGCATCACGATGTAACGTATAACGTTATGTAGCATTACGATATAAAGTATAACGTTATATGGTAATACGTTATAACGTATAACGTTATGTAACATTACGATGTAACGTATAACGTTATGTAGCATTACGATATAACGTATAACGTTATATTGTAATACGTTATAACGTATAACGTTATATGACATTACGATATAACGTATAACGTTATGTAGCACCACGATGTAACGTATAACGTTATGTAGCATTACGATGTAACGTATAATATTATGTAGCATTACGATATAACGTATAACGTTATATTGTAATACGATATAACGTATAACGCTATATGACATTACGATATAACGTATAACGTTATGTAGCATCACGATGTAACGTATAACGTTATGTAGCATTACGATGTAACGTATAATGTTATGTAGCATTACGATATAACGTATAACGTTATATGGTAATACGTTATAACGTATAACGTTATGTAGCATTACGATGTAACGTATAACGTTATGTAACATTACTATATAACTTATAACGTTATATGGTAATACGTTACAACGTATAATGTTATGTAGCATTACGATATAACGTATAACGTTATGTAGTATAACGATATAACGTATAACGTTATATAGTATTACGTTATAACGTATAACGTTACGTAGTATTACGTTATAACGTATAACGTTATGTAGCATTACGATGTGACGTAAAACGTTATGTAGCATTACGATATAACGTATAACATTATGTAGCATTACGATGTAACGTATAACATTATGTAGCATTACGATATAACGTTTAACGTTATATGGTAATACGTCATAACGTATAACGTTATGTAACATTACGATATAACGTATAACGTTATATGGTAATACGTTATAGCGTATAATGTTATGTAACATTACGATATAACGTACAACAATTATGTAGCATTACGATATAACGTATAACGTTATATGGTAATACGTTATAACGTATAACATTATGTAGCATTACGATGTAACGTATAACATTATGTAGCATTACGATATAACGTTTAACGTTATATGGTAATACGTCATAACGTATAACGTTATGTAACATTACGATATAACGTATAACGTTATATGGTAATACGTTATAGCGTATAATGTTATGTAACATTACGATATAACGTACAACAATTATGTAGCATTACGATATAACGTATAACGTTATATGGTAATACGTTATAACGTATAACGTTATGTAGCATTACGATATAACGTATAACGTTATGTAGCATCACGATGTAACGTATAACGTTATGTAGCATTACGATATAAAGTATAACGTTATATGGTAATACGTTATAACGTATAACGTTATGTAACATTACGATATAACGTATAACGTTATGTAACATTACAACATAACGTATAACGTTATATGGTAATACGTTGTAACGTATAACGTTATGTAGCATTACGATGTAACGTATAACGTTATGTAGCATTACGATATAACGTATAACGTTATATTGTAATACGTTATAACGTATAACGTTATATGACATTACGATATAACGTATAACGTTATGTAGCACCACGATGTAACGTATAACGTTATGTAGCATTACGATGTAACGTATAATATTATGTAGCATTACGATATAACGTATAACGTTATATTGTAATACGATATAACGTATAACGCTATATGACATTACGATATAACGTATAACGTTATGTAGCATCACGATGTAACGTATAACGTTATGTAGCATTACGATGTAACGTATAATGTTATGTAGCATTACGATATAACGTATAACGTTATATGGTAATACGTTATAACGTATAACGTTATGTAGCATTACGATGTAACGTATAACGTTATGTAACATTACTATATAACTTATAACGTTATATGGTAATACGTTACAACGTATAATGCTATGTAGCATTACGATATAACGTATAACGTTATGTAGTATAACGATATAACGTATAACGTTATATAGTATTACGTTATAACGTATAACGTTACGTAGTATTACGTTATAACGTATAACGTTATGTAGCATTACGATGTGACGTAAAACGTTATGTAGCATTACGATATAACGTATAATATTATGTAGCATTACGATATAACGTTTAACGTTATATGGTAATACGTCATAACGTATAACGTTATGTAACATTACGATATAACGTATAACGTTATATGGTAATACGTTATAACGTATAATGTTATGTAACATTACGATATAACGTATAACGTTATGTAACATTACGATATAACGTATAACGTTATATGGTAATACGTTATAACGTATAACATTATGTAGCATTACGATGTAACGTATAACATTATGTAGCATTACGATATAACGTTTAACGTTATATGGTAATACGTCATAACGTATAACGTTATGTAACATTACGATATAACGTATAACGTTATGTAACATTACGATATAACGTATAACGTTATGTAGCATCTCCATGTAACGTATAACGTTATGTAGCATTACGATATAAAGTATAACGTTATATGGTAATACGTTATAACGTATAACGTTATGTAGCACCACGATGTAACGTATAACGTTATGTAGCATTACGATGTAACGTATAATATTATGTAGCATTACGATATAACGTTTAACGTTATATGGTAATACGTCATAACGTATAACGTTATGTAACATTACGATATAACGTATAACGTTATATGGTAATACGTTATAACGTATAATGTTATGTAACATTACGATATAACGTATAACGTTATGTAACATTACGATATAACGTATAACGTTATATGGTAATACGTTATAACGTATAACATTATGTAGCATTACGATGTAACGTATAACATTATGTAGCATTACGATATAACGTTTAACGTTATATGGTAATACGTCATAACGTATAACGTTATGTAACATTACGATATAACGTATAACGTTATATGGTAATACGTTATAGCGTATAATGTTATGTAACATTACGATATAACGTACAACAATTATGTAGCATTACGATATAACGTTTAACGTTATATGGTAATACGTCATAACGTATAACGTTATGTAACATTACGATATAACGTATAACGTTATATGGTAATACGTTATAGCGTATAATGTTATGTAGCATCACGATGTAACGTATAACGTTATGTAGCATTACGATGTAACGTATAATGTTATGTAGCATTACGATATAACGTATAACGTTATATGGTAATACGTTATAACGTATAACGTTATGTAGCATTACGATGTAACGTATAACGTTATGTAACATTACTATATAACTTATAACGTTATATGGTAATACGTTACAACGTATAATGTTATGTAGCATTACGATATAACGTATAACGTTATGTAGTATAACGATATAACGTATAACGTTATATAGTATTACGTTATAACGTATAACGTTACGTAGTATTACGTTATAACGTATAACGTTATGTAGCATTACGATGTGACGTAAAACGTTATGTAGCATTACGATATAACGTATAACGTTATATTGTAATACGATATAACGTATAACGTTATGTAGCATCACGATGTAACGTATAACGTTATGTAGCATTACGATATAACGTATAACGTTATATGGTAATACGTTATAACGTATAACGTTATGTAGCATTACGATGTAACATATAACGTTATGTAACATTACTATATAACTTATAACGTTATATGGTCATACGTTACAACGTATAATGTTATGTAGCATTACGATATAACGTATAACGTTATGTAGTATAACGATATAACGTATAACGTTATATATTATTACGTTATAACGTATAACGTTACGTAGTATTACGTTATAACGTTTAACGTTATGTAGCATTACGATGTGACGTAAAACGTTATGTAGCATTACGATATAACGTATAACGTTATATGGTAATACGTTATAACGTATAACGTTATGTAGCATTACGATGTAACGTATAACGTTATGTAACATTACGATATAACGTATAACGTTATATGGTAATACGTTACAACGTATAATGTTATGTAGCATTACGATATAACGTATAACGTTATGTAGTATAACGATATAACGTATAACGTTATATGGTAATACGCTATAACGTATAACGTTATGTAGCATTACGATATAACGTATAACGTTATGTAGCATCACGATGTAACGTATAACGTTATGTAGCATTACGATGTAACGTATAATGTTATGTAGCATTACGATATAACGTATAACGTTATATGGTAATACGTTATAACGTATAACGTTATATGGTAATACGTTATAACGTATAACGTTATGTAGCATTACGAAATAACGTATAACGTTATATGGTAATACGTTATAACGTATAACGTTATGTAGCATTACGATGTAACGTACATCGTTATGTAGCATTACGTTATAACGTATAACGTTATATGGTAATACGCTATAACGTATAACGTTATGTAGCATTACGATATAACGTATAACGTTATGTAGCATCACGATGTAACGTATAACGTTATGTAGCATTACGATGTAACGTATAATGTTATGTAGCATTACGATATAACGTATAACGTTATATGGTAATACGTTATAACGTATAACGTTATGTAGCATTACGATATAACGTATAACGTTATATGGTAATACGTTATAACGTATAACGTTATGTAGCATTACGATGTAACGTATAACAATATGTGGCATTACGATATAACGTATAACGTTATATGGTAATACGTTATAACGTATAACGTTATGTTGCATTACGATATAACGTATAACGTTATGTAGCATCACGATATAACGTATAACGTTATGTAGCATCACGATGTAACGTATAATGTTATGTAGCATTACGATATAACGTATAACGTTATATGGTAATACGTTATAACGTATAACGTTATGTAGCATAACGATATAACGTATAACGTTATATGGTAATACGTTATAACGTATAACGTTACGTAGTATTACGTTATAACGTATAACGTTATGTAGCATTACGATGTGACGTAAAACGTTATGTAGCATTACGATATAACGTATAACGTTATATGGTAATACGTTATAACGTATAACGTTATGTAGCATTACGATGTAACGTATAACGTTATGTAACATTACGATATAACGTATAACGTTATATGGTAATACGTTACAACGTATAATGTTATGTAGCATTACGATATAACGTATAACGTTATGTAGTATAACGATATAACGTATAACGTTATATGGTAATACGCTATAACGTATAACGTTATGTAGCATTACGATATAACGTATAACGTTATGTAGCATCACGATGTAACGTATAACGTTATGTAGCATTACGATGTAACGTATAATGTTATGTAGCATTACGATATAACGTATAACGTTATATGGTAATACGTTATAACGTATAACGTTATGTAGCATTACGATATAACGTATAACGTTATATGGTAATACGTTATAACGTATAACGTTATGTAGAATTACGATGTAACGTACATCGTTATGTAGCATTACGTTATAACGTATAACGTTATATGGTAATACGCTATAACGTATAACGTTATGTAGCATTACGATATAACGTATAACGTTATGTAGCATCACGATGTAACGTATAACGTTATGTAGCATTACGATGTAACGTATAATGTTATGTAGCATTACGATATAACGTATAACGTTATATGGTAATACGTTATAACGTATAACGTTATGTAGCATTACGATATAACGTATAACGTTATATGGTAATACGTTATAACGTATAACGTTATGTAGCATTACGATGTAACGTATAACAATATGTGGCATTACGATATAACGTATAACGTTATATGGTAATACGTTATAACGTATAACGTTATGTTGCATTACGATATAACGTATAACGTTATGTAGCATCACGATATAACGTATAACGTTATGTAGCATCACGATGTAACGTATAATGTTATGTAGCATTACGATATAACGTATAACGTTATATGGTAATACGTTATAACGTATAACGTTATGTAGCATAACGATATAACGTATAACGTTATATGGTAATACGTTATAACGTATAACGTTACGTAGTATTACGTTATAACGTATAACGTTATGTAGCATTACGATATAACGTATAACGTTATATGGTAATACGTTATAACGTATAACGTTATGTAGCATTACGATGTAACGTATAACGTTATGTAACATTACGATATAACGTATAACGTTATATGGTAATACGTTACAACGTATAATGTTATGTAGCATTACGATATAACGTATAACGTTATGTAGTATAACGATATAACGTATAACGTTATATGGTAATACGCTATAACGTATGACGTTATGTAGCATTACGATATAACGTATAACGTTATGTAGCATCACGATGTAACGTATAACGTTATGTAGCATTACGATGTAACGTATAATGTTATGTAGCATCACGATGTAACGTATAACGTTATGTAGCATTACGATGTAACGTATAATGTGATGTAGCATTACGATATAACGTATAACGTTATATGGTAATACGTTATAACGTATAACGTTATGTAGCATGACGATGTAACGTATAACGTTATGTAACATTACTATATAACTTATAACGTTATATGGTAATACGTTACAACGTATAATGTTATGTAGCATTACGATATAACGTATAACGTTATGTAGTATAACGATATAACGTATAACGTTATGTAGCATTACGATGTAACGTATAATGTGATGTAGCATTACGATATAACGTATAACGTTATATGGTAATACGTTATAACGTATAACGTTATGTAGCATTACGATGTAACGTATAACGTTATGTAACATTACTATATAACTTATAACGTTATATGGTAATACGTTACAACGTATAATGTTATGTAGCATTACGATATAACGTATAACGTTATGTAGTATAACGATATAACGTATAACGTTATATAGTATTACGTTATAACGTATAACGTTACGTAGTATTACGTTATAACGTATAACGTTATGTAGCATTACGATGTGACGTAAAACGTTATGTAGCATTACGATATAACGTATAACGTTATATTGTAATACGATATAACGTATAACGTTATGTAGCATCACGATGTAACGTATAACGTTATGTAGCATTACGATATAACGTATAACGTTATATGGTAATACGTTATAACGTATAACGTTATGTAGCATTACGATGTAACATATAACGTTATGTAACATTACTATATAACTTATAACGTTATATGGTAATACGTTACAACGTATAATGTTATGTAGCATTACGATATAACGTATAACGTTATGTAGTATAACGATATAACGTATAATGTTATGTAACATTACGATATAACGTATAACGTTATGTAACATTACGATATAACGTATAACGTTATATGGTAATACGTTATAACGTATAACATTATGTAGCATTACGATGTAACGTATAACATTATGTAGCATTACGATATAACGTTTAACGTTATATGGTAATACGTCATAACGTATAACGTTATGTAACATTACGATATAACGTATAACGTTATATGGTAATACGTTATAGCGTATAATGTTATGTAACATTACGATATAACGTACAACAATTATGTAGCATTACGATATAACGTATAACGTTATATGGTAATACGTTATAACGTATAACATTATGTAGCATTACGATGTAA
Source organism: Bombus lapidarius (assembly GCA_936014575.1). NCBI lineage: Eukaryota > Metazoa > Arthropoda > Insecta > Hymenoptera > Apidae > Bombus > Bombus lapidarius. Next base: position 2,175,756 of record CAKXZU010000031.1, on the reverse strand, counting down.
CGTATAACATTATGTAGCATTACGATATAACGTTTAACGTTATATGGTAATACGTCATAACGTATAACGTTATGTAACATTACGATATAACGTATAACGTTATATGGTAATACGTTATAGCGTATAATGTTATGTAACATTACGATATAACGTACAACAATTATGTAGCATTACGATATAACGTATAACGTTATATGGTAATACGTTATAACGTATAACGTTATGTAGCATTACGATATAACGTATAACGTTATGTAGCATCACGATGTAACGTATAACGTTATGTAGCATTACGATATAAAGTATAACGTTATATGGTAATACGTTATAACGTATAACGTTATGTAACATTACGATATAACGTATAACGTTATGTAACATTACGACATAACGTATAACGTTATATGGTAATACGTTGTAACGTATAACGTTATGTAGCATTACGATGTAACGTATAACGTTATGTAGCATTACGATATAACGTATAACGTTATATTGTAATACGTTATAACGTATAACGTTATATGACATTACGATATAACGTATAACGTTATGTAGCACCACGATGTAACGTATAACGTTATGTAGCATTACGATGTAACGTATAATATTATGTAGCATTACGATATAACGTATAACGTTATATTGTAATACGATATAACGTATAACGCTATATGACATTACGATATAACGTATAACGTTATGTAGCATCACGATGTAACGTATAACGTTATGTAGCATTACGATGTAACGTATAATGTTATGTAGCATTACGATATAACGTATAACGTTATATGGTAATACGTTATAACGTATAACGTTATGTAGCATTACGATGTAACGTATAACGTTATGTAACATTACTATATAACTTATAACGTTATATGGTAATACGTTACAACGTATAATGTTATGTAGCATTACGATATAACGTATAACGTTATGTAGTATAACGATATAACGTATAACGTTATATAGTATTACGTTATAACGTATAACGTTACGTAGTATTACGATGTAACGTATAACGTTATGTAACATTACTATATAACTTATAACGTTATATGGTAATACGTTACAACGTATAATGTTATGTAGCATTACGATATAACGTATAACGTTATGTAGTATAACGATATAACGTATAACGTTATATAGTATTACGTTATAACGTATAACGTTACGTAGTATTACGTTATAACGTATAACGTTATGTAGCATTACGATGTGACGTAAAACGTTATGTAGCATTACGATATAACGTATAACGTTATATTGTAATACGATATAACGTATAACGTTATGTAGCATCACGATGTAACGTATAACGTTATGTAGCATTACGATATAACGTATAACGTTATATGGTAATACGTTATAACGTATAACGTTATGTAGCATTACGATGTAACATATAACGTTATGTAACATTACTATATAACTTATAACGTTATATGGTCATACGTTACAACGTATAATGTTATGTAGCATTACGATATAACGTATAACGTTATGTAGTATAACGATATAACGTATAACGTTATATATTATTACGTTATAACGTATAACGTTACGTAGTATTACGTTATAACGTTTAACGTTATGTAGCATTACGATGTGACGTAAAACGTTATGTAGCATTACGATATAACGTATAACGTTATATGGTAATACGTTATAACGTATAACGTTATGTAGCATTACGATGTAACGTATAACGTTATGTAACATTACGATATAACGTATAACGTTATATGGTAATACGTTACAACGTATAATGTTATGTAGCATTACGATATAACGTATAACGTTATGTAGTATAACGATATAACGTATAACGTTATATGGTAATACGCTATAACGTATAACGTTATGTAGCATTACGATATAACGTATAACGTTATGTAGCATCACGATGTAACGTATAACGTTATGTAGCATTACGATGTAACGTATAATGTTATGTAGCATTACGATATAACGTATAACGTTATATGGTAATACGTTATAACGTATAACGTTATATGGTAATACGTTATAACGTATAACGTTATGTAGCATTACGAAATAACGTATAACGTTATATGGTAATACGTTATAACGTATAACGTTATGTAGCATTACGATGTAACGTACATCGTTATGTAGCATTACGTTATAACGTATAACGTTATATGGTAATACGCTATAACGTATAACGTTATGTAGCATTACGATATAACGTATAACGTTATGTAGCATCACGATGTAACGTATAACGTTATGTAGCATTACGATGTAACGTATAATGTTATGTAGCATTACGATATAACGTATAACGTTATATGGTAATACGTTATAACGTATAACGTTATGTAGCATTACGATATAACGTATAACGTTATATGGTAATACGTTATAACGTATAACGTTATGTAGCATTACGATGTAACGTATAACAATATGTGGCATTACGATATAACGTATAACGTTATATGGTAATACGTTATAACGTATAACGTTATGTTGCATTACGATATAACGTATAACGTTATGTAGCATCACGATATAACGTATAACGTTATGTAGCATCACGATGTAACGTATAATGTTATGTAGCATTACGATATAACGTATAACGTTATATGGTAATACGTTATAACGTATAACGTTATGTAGCATTACGATGTAACGTATAACAATATGTGGCATTACGATGTAACGTATAACAATATGTGGCATTACGATATAACGTATAACGTTATATGGTAATACGTTATAACGTATAACGTTATGTTGCATTACGATATAACGTATAACGTTATGTAGCATTACGATATAACGTATAACGTTATATGGTAATACGTTATAACGTATAACGTTATGTAGCATAACGATATAACGTATAACGTTATATGGTAATACGTTATAACGTATAACGTTATGTAGCATTACGATATAACGTATAACGTTATATGGTAATACGTTATAACGTATAACGTTATGTAGCATTACGATGTAACGTATAACAATATGTGGCATTACGATATAACGTATAACGTTATATGGTAATACGTTATAACGTATAACGTTATGTTGCATTACGATATAACGTATAACGTTATGTAGCATTACGATATAACGTATAACGTTATATGGTAATACGTTATAACGTATAACGTTATGTAGCATAACGATATAACGTATAACGTTATATGGTAATACGTTATAACGTATAACGTTACGTAGTATTACGTTATAACGTATAACGTTATGTAGCATTACGATGTGACGTAAAACGTTATGTAGCATTACGATATAACGTATAACGTTATATGGTAATACGTTATAACGTATAACGTTATGTAGCATTACGATGTAACGTATAACGTTATGTAACATTACGATATAACGTATAACGTTATATGGTAATACGTTACAACGTATAATGTTATGTAGCATTACGATATAACGTATAACGTTATGTAGTATAACGATATAACGTATAACGTTATATGGTAATACGCTATAACGTATAACGTTATGTAGCATTACGATATAACGTATAACGTTATGTAGCATCACGATGTAACGTATAACGTTATGTAGCATTACGATGTAACGTATAATGTTATGTAGCATTACGATATAACGTATAACGTTATATGGTAATACGTTATAACGTATAACGTTATGTAGCATTACGATATAACGTATAACGTTATATGGTAATACGTTATAACGTATAACGTTATGTAGAATTACGATGTAACGTACATCGTTATGTAGCATTACGTTATAACGTATAACGTTATGTAGCATTACGATATAACGTATAACGTTATATGGTAATACGTTATAACGTATAACGTTATGTAGCATAACGATATAACGTATAACGTTATATGGTAATACGTTATAACGTATAACGTTACGTAGTATTACGTTATAACGTATAACGTTATGTAGCATTACGATGTGACGTAAAACGTTATGTAGCATTACGATATAACGTATAACGTTATATGGTAATACGTTATAACGTATAACGTTATGTTGCATTACGATATAACGTATAACGTTATGTAGCATTACGATATAACGTATAACGTTATATGGTAATACGTTATAACGTATAACGTTATGTAGCATAACGATATAACGTATAACGTTATATGGTAATACGTTATAACGTATAACGTTACGTAGTATTACGTTATAACGTATAACGTTATGTAGCATTACGATGTGACGTAAAACGTTATGTAGCATTACGATATAACGTATAACGTTATATGGTAATACGTTATAGCGTATAATGTTATGTAACATTACGATATAACGTACAACAATTATGTAGCATTACGATATAACGTATAACGTTATATGGTAATACGTTATAACGTATAACATTATGTAGCATTACGATGTAACGTATAACATTATGTAGCATTACGATATAACGTTTAACGTTATATGGTAATACGTCATAACGTATAACGTTATGTAACATTACGATATAACGTATAACGTTATATGGTAATACGTTATAGCGTATAATGTTATGTAACATTACGATATAACGTACAACAATTATGTAGCATTACGATATAACGTATAACGTTATATGGTAATACGTTATAACGTATAACGTTATGTAGCATTACGATATAACGTATAACGTTATGTAGCATCACGATGTAACGTATAACGTTATGTAGCATTACGATATAAAGTATAACGTTATATGGTAATACGTTATAACGTATAACGTTATGTAACATTACGATATAACGTATAACGTTATGTAACATTACGACATAACGTATAACGTTATATGGTAATACGTTGTAACGTATAACGTTATGTAGCATTACGATGTAACGTATAACGTTATGTAGCATTACGATATAACGTATAACGTTATATTGTAATACGTTATAACGTATAACGTTATATGACATTACGATATAACGTATAACGTTATGTAGCACCACGATGTAACGTATAACGTTATGTAGCATTACGATGTAACGTATAATATTATGTAGCATTACGATATAACGTATAACGTTATATTGTAATACGATATAACGTATAACGCTATATGACATTACGATATAACGTATAACGTTATGTAGCATCACGATGTAACGTATAACGTTATGTAGCATTACGATGTAACGTATAATGTTATGTAGCATTACGATATAACGTATAACGTTATATGGTAATACGTTATAACGTATAACGTTATGTAGCATTACGATGTAACGTATAACGTTATGTAACATTACTATATAACTTATAACGTTATATGGTAATACGTTACAACGTATAATGTTATGTAGCATTACGATATAACGTATAACGTTATGTAGTATAACGATATAACGTATAACGTTATATAGTATTACGTTATAACGTATAACGTTACGTAGTATTACGATGTAACGTATAACGTTATGTAACATTACTATATAACTTATAACGTTATATGGTAATACGTTACAACGTATAATGTTATGTAGCATTACGATATAACGTATAACGTTATGTAGTATAACGATATAACGTATAACGTTATATAGTATTACGTTATAACGTATAACGTTACGTAGTATTACGTTATAACGTATAACGTTATGTAGCATTACGATGTGACGTAAAACGTTATGTAGCATTACGATATAACGTATAACGTTATATTGTAATACGATATAACGTATAACGTTATGTAGCATCACGATGTAACGTATAACGTTATGTAGCATTACGATATAACGTATAACGTTATATGGTAATACGTTATAACGTATAACGTTATGTAGCATTACGATGTAACATATAACGTTATGTAACATTACTATATAACTTATAACGTTATATGGTCATACGTTACAACGTATAATGTTATGTAGCATTACGATATAACGTATAACGTTATGTAGTATAACGATATAACGTATAACGTTATATATTATTACGTTATAACGTATAACGTTACGTAGTATTACGTTATAACGTTTAACGTTATGTAGCATTACGATGTGACGTAAAACGTTATGTAGCATTACGATATAACGTATAACGTTATATGGTAATACGTTATAACGTATAACGTTATGTAGCATTACGATGTAACGTATAACGTTATGTAACATTACGATATAACGTATAACGTTATATGGTAATACGTTACAACGTATAATGTTATGTAGCATTACGATATAACGTATAACGTTATGTAGTATAACGATATAACGTATAACGTTATATGGTAATACGCTATAACGTATAACGTTATGTAGCATTACGATATAACGTATAACGTTATGTAGCATCACGATGTAACGTATAACGTTATGTAGCATTACGATGTAACGTATAATGTTATGTAGCATTACGATATAACGTATAACGTTATATGGTAATACGTTATAACGTATAACGTTATATGGTAATACGTTATAACGTATAACGTTATGTAGCATTACGAAATAACGTATAACGTTATATGGTAATACGTTATAACGTATAACGTTATGTAGCATTACGATGTAACGTACATCGTTATGTAGCATTACGTTATAACGTATAACGTTATATGGTAATACGCTATAACGTATAACGTTATGTAGCATTACGATATAACGTATAACGTTATGTAGCATCACGATGTAACGTATAACGTTATGTAGCATTACGATGTAACGTATAATGTTATGTAGCATTACGATATAACGTATAACGTTATATGGTAATACGTTATAACGTATAACGTTATGTAGCATTACGATATAACGTATAACGTTATATGGTAATACGTTATAACGTATAACGTTATGTAGCATTACGATGTAACGTATAACAATATGTGGCATTACGATATAACGTATAACGTTATATGGTAATACGTTATAACGTATAACGTTATGTTGCATTACGATATAACGTATAACGTTATGTAGCATCACGATATAACGTATAACGTTATGTAGCATCACGATGTAACGTATAATGTTATGTAGCATTACGATATAACGTATAACGTTATATGGTAATACGTTATAACGTATAACGTTATGTAGCATTACGATGTAACGTATAACAATATGTGGCATTACGATGTAACGTATAACAATATGTGGCATTACGATATAACGTATAACGTTATATGGTAATACGTTATAACGTATAACGTTATGTTGCATTACGATATAACGTATAACGTTATGTAGCATTACGATATAACGTATAACGTTATATGGTAATACGTTATAACGTATAACGTTATGTAGCATAACGATATAACGTATAACGTTATATGGTAATACGTTATAACGTATAACGTTATGTAGCATTACGATATAACGTATAACGTTATATGGTAATACGTTATAACGTATAACGTTATGTAGCATTACGATGTAACGTATAACAATATGTGGCATTACGATATAACGTATAACGTTATATGGTAATACGTTATAACGTATAACGTTATGTTGCATTACGATATAACGTATAACGTTATGTAGCATTACGATATAACGTATAACGTTATATGGTAATACGTTATAACGTATAACGTTATGTAGCATAACGATATAACGTATAACGTTATATGGTAATACGTTATAACGTATAACGTTACGTAGTATTACGTTATAACGTATAACGTTATGTAGCATTACGATGTGACGTAAAACGTTATGTAGCATTACGATATAACGTATAACGTTATATGGTAATACGTTATAACGTATAACGTTATGTAGCATTACGATGTAACGTATAACGTTATGTAACATTACGATATAACGTATAACGTTATATGGTAATACGTTACAACGTATAATGTTATGTAGCATTACGATATAACGTATAACGTTATGTAGTATAACGATATAACGTATAACGTTATATGGTAATACGCTATAACGTATAACGTTATGTAGCATTACGATATAACGTATAACGTTATGTAGCATCACGATGTAACGTATAACGTTATGTAGCATTACGATGTAACGTATAATGTTATGTAGCATTACGATATAACGTATAACGTTATATGGTAATACGTTATAACGTATAACGTTATGTAGCATTACGATATAACGTATAACGTTATATGGTAATACGTTATAACGTATAACGTTATGTAGAATTACGATGTAACGTACATCGTTATGTAGCATTACGTTATAACGTATAACGTTATATGGTAATACGCTATAACGTATAACGTTATGTAGCATTACGATATAACGTATAACGTTATGTAGCATCACGATGTAACGTATAACGTTATGTAGCATTACGATGTAACGTATAATGTTATGTAGCATTACGATATAACGTATAACGTTATATGGTAATACGTTATAACGTATAACGTTATGTAGCATTACGATATAACGTATAACGTTATATGGTAATACGTTATAACGTATAACGTTATGTAGCATTACGATGTAACGTATAACAATATGTGGCATTACGATATAACGTATAACGTTATATGGTAATACGTTATAACGTATAACGTTATGTTGCATTACGATATAACGTATAACGTTATGTAGCATCACGATATAACGTATAACGTTATGTAGCATCACGATGTAACGTATAATGTTATGTAGCATTACGATATAACGTATAACGTTATATGGTAATACGTTATAACGTATAACGTTATGTAGCATAACGATATAACGTATAACGTTATATGGTAATACGTTATAACGTATAACGTTACGTAGTATTACGTTATAACGTATAACGTTATGTAGCATTACGATATAACGTATAACGTTATATGGTAATACGTTATAACGTATAACGTTATGTAGCATTACGATGTAACGTATAACGTTATGTAACATTACGATATAACGTATAACGTTATATGGTAATACGTTACAACGTATAATGTTATGTAGCATTACGATATAACGTATAACGTTATGTAGTATAACGATATAACGTATAACGTTATATGGTAATACGCTATAACGTATGACGTTATGTAGCATTACGATATAACGTATAACGTTATGTAGCATCACGATGTAACGTATAACGTTATGTAGCATTACGATGTAACGTATAATGTTATGTAGCATTACGATATAACGTATAACGTTATATGGTAATACGTTATAACGTATAACGTTATGTAGCATTACGATATAACGTATAACGTTATATGGTAATACGTTATAACGTATAACGTTATGTAGCATTACGATGTAACGTATAACAATATGTGGCATTACGATATAACGTATAACGTTATATGGTAATACGTTATAACGTATAACGTTATGTTGCATTACGATATAACGTATAACGTTATGTAGCATCACGATATAACGTATAACGTTATGTAGCATCACGATGTAACGTATAATGTTATGTAGCATTACGATATAACGTATAACGTTATATGGTAATACGTTATAACGTATAACGTTATGTAGCATAACGATATAACGTATAACGTTATATGGTAATACGTTATAACGTATAACGTTACGTAGTATTACGTTATAACGTATAACGTTATGTAGCATTACGATGTGACGTAAAACGTTATGTAGCATTACGATATAACGTATAACGTTATATGGTAATACGTTATAACGTATAACGTTATGTAGCATTACGATGTAACGTATAACGTTATGTAACATTACGATATAACGTATAACGTTATATGGTAATACGTTACAACGTATAATGTTATGTAGCATTACGATATAACGTATAACGTTATGTAGTATAACGATATAACGTATAACGTTATATGGTAATACGCTATAACGTATAACGTTATGTAGCATTACGATATAACGTATAACGTTATGTAGCATCACGATGTAACGTATAACGTTATGTAGCATTACGATATAACGTATAACGTTATATGGTAATACGTTATAGCGTATAACGTTATGTAGCATTACGATGTAACGTATAACGTTATGTAACAATACGATATAACGTATAACGTTATATGGTAATACGTTACAACGTATAATGTTATGTAGCATTACGATATAACGTATAACGTTATGTAGTATAACGATATAACGTATAACGTTATATAGTATTACGTTATATCGTATAACGTTACGTAGTATTACGTTATAACGTAGAACGTTATGTAGCATTACGATATAACGTATAACGTTATATGGTAATATGTCATAACGTATAACGTTATGTTGCATAACGATATAACGTATAACGTCAAGTAGCATCACGATGTAACGTATAACAATATGTAGCATTACGATATAACGTATAACGTTATATGGTAATACGTTATAACGTATAACGTTATGTTGCATTACGATATAACGTATAACGTTATGTAGCATCACGATATAACGTATAACGTTATGTAGCATCACGATGTAACGTATAACGATATGTAGCATTACGATATAAAGTATAACGTTATATGGTAATACGTTATAACGTATAACGTTATGTAACATTACGATATAACGTATAACGTAATGTAGCATCACGATGTAACGTATAACGGTATGTAGCATTACGATGTAACGTATAATGTTATGTAGCATTACGATATAACGTATAACGTTATATGGTAATACGTTATAACGTATAACGTTATGTAGCATTACGATATAACGTATAACGTTATATGGTAATAAGTTATAACGTATAACGTTATGTTGCATTACGATATAACGTATAACGTTAAGTAGCATCACGATGTAACGTATAACGTTATATGGTAATACGTTATAACGTATAACGTTATGTAGCATTACGATATAACGTATAACGTTATGTAGCATTACTATATAACGTATAACGTTATATGGTGATACGTTATAACGTATATCGTTATGTACTATTACGTTATAACGTATAACGTTATGTAGCATTACGATATAACGTATAACGTTATATGGTAATACGTCATAACGTATAACGTTATGTAACATTACGGTATAACGTATAACGTTATATGGTAATACGTTATAACGTATAATGTTATGTAACATTACGATATAACGTACAACGTTATGTAGCATTACGTTATAACGTATAACGTTATATGGTAATACGCTATAACGTATAACGTTATATGGTAATACGCTATAACGTATAACGTTATGTAGCATTACGACATAACGTATAACGTTATATAGCATCACGGTGTAACGTATAACGTTATGTAGCATTACGATATAACGTATAACGTTATATGGTAATACGTTATAACGTATAACGTTATGTAACATTACGATATAACGTATAACGCTATGTAGCATCACGATGTAACGTATAACGTTATGTAGCAGTACGATGTAACGTATAATGTTATGTAGCATTACGATATAACGTATAGCGTTATATGGTAATACGTTATAACGTATAACGTTATGTAGCATTACGATATAACGTATAACGTTATATGGTAATACGTTATAACGTATAACGTTACGTAGTATTACGTTATAACGTATAACGTTATGTAGCATTACGATATAACGTATAACGTTATATGACATTACGATATAACGTATAACGTTATGTAGCATCACGATGTAACGTATAACGTTATGTAGCATTACGATGTAACGTATAATATTATGTAGCATTACGATATAACGTATAACGTTATGTAGCATCACGATGTAACGTATAACGTTATGTAGCATTACGATATAACGTATAACGTTATATGGTAATACGTTATAACGTATAACGTTATGTAGCATTACGATGTAACGCATAACGTTATGTAACATTACGATATAACGTATAACGTTATATGTTAATACGTTACAACGTATAATGTTATTTAGCATTACGATATAACGTATAACGTTATGTAGTATAACGATATAACGTATAACGTTATATAGTATTACGTTATAACGTATAACGTTACGTAGTATTACGTTATAACGTATAACGTTATGTAGCATTACGATATAACGTATAACGATATATGGTAATACGTTATAACGTATAACGTTATGTTGCATTACGATATAACGTATAACGTTAAGTAGCATCACGATGTAACGTATAACGTTATATGGTAATACGTTATAACGTATAACGTTATGTAGCATTACGATATAACGTATAACGTTATGTAGCATTACGATATAACGTATAACGTTATATGGTGATACGTTATAACGTATATCGTTATGTACTATTACGTTATAACGTATAACGTTATGTAGCATTACTATATAACGTATAACGTTATATGGTAATACGTTATAACGTATAATGTTATGTAACATTACGATATAACGTACAACGTTATGTAGCATTACGTTATAACGTATAACGTTATATGGTAATACGCTATAACGTATAACGTTATGTAGCATTACGATATAACGTATAACGTTATGTAGCATCACGATGTAACGTATAACGTTATGTAGAATTACGATGTAACGTATAATGTTATGTAGCATTACGATATAACGTATAACGTTATATGGTAATACGTTATAACGTATAACGTTATGTAGCATTACGATATAACGTATAACGTTATGTAGCATTACGATGTAACGTATAACGTTATGTAGCATTACGATATAACGTATAACGTTATATGGTAATACGTTATAACGTATAACGTTATTTAACATTACGATATAACGTATAACGTTATGTAACATTACGATATAACGCATAACGTTATGTAGCATTACGATACAACGTATAACGTTATATTGTAATACGATATAACGTATAACGTTATATGACATTACGATATAACGTATAACGTTATGTAGCATCACGATGTAACGTATAACGTTATATGGTAATACGTTACAACGTATAATGTTATGTAGCATTACGATATAACGTATAACGTTATGTAGTATAACGATATAACGTATAACGTTATATAGTATTACGTTATAACGTATAACGTTACGTAGTATTACGTTACAACGTATAACGTTATGTAGCATTACGATATAATGTATAACGTTATATGGTAATACGTTATAACGTATAACGTTATGTTGCATTACGATATAACGTATAACGTTAAGTAGCATCACGATGTAACGTATAACGTTATATGGTAATACGTTATAACGTATAACGTTATGTAGCATTACGATATAACGTATAACGTTATGTAGCATTACGATGTAACGTATAACGTTATATGGTGATACGTTATAACGTATATCGTTATGTACTATTACGTTATAACGTATAACGTTATGTAGCATTACGATATAACGTATAACGTTATATGGTAATACGTCATAACGTATAACGTTATGTAACATTACGTTATAACGTATAACGTTATATGGTAATACGTTATAACGTATAATGTTATGTAACATTACAATATAACGTACAACGTTATGTAGCATTACGTTATAACGTATAACGTTATATGGTAATACGCTATAACGTATAACGTTATATGGTAATACGCTATAACGTATAACGTTATGTAGCATTACGACATAACGTATAACGTTATGTAGCATCACGGTGTAACGTATAACGTTATGTAGCATTACGATATAACGTATAACGTTATATGGTAATACGTTATAACGTATAACGTTATGTAGCATTACGATATAACGTATACCGTTATATGGTAATACGTTATAACGTATAACGTTATGTAACATTACGATATAACGTATAACGTTATGTAACATTACGATATAACGTATAACGCTATGTAGCATTACGATATAACAGTATAACGTTATATGGTAATAAGTTATAACGTATAACGTTATGTAGCATTACGATGTGACATATAACGTTATGTAGCATTACGATATAACGTATAACGTTATATTGTAATACGATATAACGTATAACGTTATATTGTAATACGATATAACGTATAACGTTATATGACATTACGATATAACGTATAACGTTATGTAGCATCACGATGTAACGTATAACGTTATATGGTAATACGTTACAACGTATAATGTTATGTAGCATTACGATATAACGTATAACGTTATGTAGTATAACGATATAACGTATAACGTTATATAGTATTACGTTATAACGTATACCGTTACGTAGTATTACGTTACAACGTATAACGTTATGTAGCATTACGATATAACGTATAACGTTATATGGTAATACGTTATAACGTATAACGTTATGTTGCATTACGATATAACGTATAACGTTAAGTAGCATCACGATGTAACGTATAACGTTATATGGTAATACGTTATAACGTGTAACGTTATGTAGCATTACGATATAACGTATAACGTTATGTAGCATTACGATATAACGTATAACGTTATATGGTGATACGTTATAACGTATATCGTTATGTGCTATTACGTTATAACATATAACGTTATGTAGCATTACGATATAACGTATAACGTTATATGGTAATACGTCATAACGTATAACGTTATGTAACATTACGTTATAACGTATAACGTTATATGGTAATACGTTATAACGTATAATGTTATGTAACATTACGATATAACGTACAACGTTATGTAGCATTACGTTATAACGTATAACGTTATATGGTAATACGCTATAACGTATAACGTTATATGGTAATACGCTATAACGTATAACGTTATGTAGCATTACGACATAACGTATAACGTTATGTAGCATCACGGTGTAACGTATAACGTTATGTAGCATTACGATATAACGTATAACGTTATATGGTAATACGTTATAACGTATAACGTTATGTAGCATTACGATATAACGTATAACGTTATATGGTAATACGTTATAACGTATAACGTTATGTAGCATTACGATGTAACGTATAACAATATGTAGCATCACGATATAACGTATAACGTTATGTAGCATCACGATGTAACGTATAACGTTATGTAGCATTACGATATAAAGTATAACGTTATATGGTAATACGTTATAACGTATAATGTTATGTAGCATTACGATATAACGTATAACGTTATATGGTAATACGTTATAACGTATAACGTTATGTAGCATTACGATATAACGTATAACGTTATATGGTAATACGTTATAACGTATAACGTTACGTAGTATTACGTTATAACGTATAACGTTATGTAGCATTACGATATAACGTATAACGTTATATGGTAATACGTTATAACGTATAACGTTATGTAGCATTACGATGTAACGTATAACGTTATGTAGCATTACGATATAACGTATAACGTTATATTGTAATACGTTATAACGTATAACGTTATATGACATTACGATATAACGTATAACGTTATGTAGCATCACGATGTAACGTATAACGTTATGTAGCATTACGATGTAACGTATAATATTATGTAGCATTACGATATAACGTATAACGTTATGTAGCATCACGATGAAACGTATAACGTTATGTAGCATTACGATATAACGTATAACGTTATATGGTAATACGTTATAACGTATAACGTTATGTAGCATTACGATGTAACGTATAACGTTATGTAACATTACGATATAATGTATAACGTTATATGGTAATACGTTACAACGTATAATGTTATGTAGCATTACGATATAACGTATAACGTTATGTAGTATAACGATATAACGTATAACGTTATATAGTATTACGTTATAACGTATAACGTTACGTAGTATTACGTTATAACGTATAACGTTATGTAGCATTACGATATAACGTATAACGTTATATGGTAATACGTTATAACGTATAACGTTATGTAGCATCACGATGTAACGTATAACGTTATATGGTAATACGTTATAACGTATAACGTTATGTAGCATTACGATATAACGTATAACGTTATGTAGCATCACGATGTAACGTATAACGTTATGTAGCATTACGATGTAACGTATAATGTTATGTAGCATTACGATATAACGTATAACGTTATATGGTAATACGTTATAACGTATAACGTTATATGGTAATACGTTATAACGTATAACGTTATGTAGCATTACGATATAACGTATAACGTTATGTAGCATCACGATGTAACGTATAACGTTATGTAGCACTACGATATAACGTATAACGTTATATGGTAATACGTTATAACGTATAACGTTATGTAACATTACGATATAACGTATAACGTTATGTAACATTACGATATAACGTATAACGTTATGTAACATTACGATATAACCGTATAACGTTATATGGTAATAAGTTATAACGTATAACGTTATGTAACATTACGATGTGACGTATAACGTTATGTAGCATTACGATATAACGTATAACGTTATATTGTAATACGATACAACGTATAACGTTATATGACATTACGATATAACGTATAACGTTATGTAGCATCACGATGTAACGTATAACGTTATATGGTAATACGTTATAACGTATAACGTTATGTAACATTACGATATAACGAATAACGTTATGTAGCATTACGATATAACGTATAACGTTATATGGTAATACGTTATAACGTATAACGTTACGTAGTATTACGTTATAACGTATGACGTTATGTAGCATTACGATATAACGTATAACGTTATATGGTCATACGTTATAACGTATAACGTTATGTAGCATTACGATGTAACGTATAACGTTATGTAGCATTACGATATAACGTATAACGTTATGTAGCATCACGATGTAACGTATAACGTTATGTAGCATTACGATGTAACGTATAATATTATGTAGCATTACGATATAACGTATAACGTTATGTAGCATCACGATGTAACGTATAACGTTATGTAGCATTACGATATAACGTATAACGTTATATGGTAATACGTTATAACGTATAACGTTATGTAGCATTACGATGTAACGTATAACGTTATGTAACATTACGATATAATGTATAACGTTATATGGTAATACGTTACAACGTATAATGTTATGTAGCATTACGATATAACGTATAACGTTATGTAGTATAACGATATAACGTATAACGTTATATAGTATTACGTTATAACGTATAACGTTACGTAGTATTACGTTATAACGTATAACGTTATGTAGCATTACGATATAACGTATAACGTTATGTAGCATCACGATGTAACGTATAACGTTATGTAGCATTACGATGTAACCTATAATGTTATGTAGCATTACGATATAACGTATAACGTTATATGGTAATACGTTATAACGTATAACGTTATGTAGCATTACGATATAACGTATAACGTTATGTAGCATCACGATGTAACGTATAACGTTATGTAGCACTACGATATAACGTATAACGTTATATGGTAATACGTTATAACGTATAACGTTATGTTGCATTACGATATAACGTATAACGTTAAGTAGCATCACGATGTAACGTATAACGTTATATGGTAATACGTTATAACGTATAACGTTATGTTGCATTACGATATAACGTATAACGTTAAGTAGCATCACGATGTAACGTATAACGTTATATGGTAATACGTTATAACGTATAACGTTATGTAGCATTACGATATAACGTATAACGTTATGTAGCATCACGATGTAACGTATAACGTTATGTAGCACTACGATATATCGTATAAAGTTATATGGTAATACGTTATATCGTATAACGTTATGTAACATTACGATATAACGTATAACGTTATGTAACATTACGATATAACGTATTACGTTATGTAACATTACGATATAACCGTATAACGTTATATGGTAATAAGTTATAACGTATAACGTTATGTAGCATTACGATGTGACGTATAACGTTATGTAGCATTACGATATAACGTATAACGTTATATTGTAATACGATACAACGTATAACGTTATATAACATTACGATATAACGTATAACGTTATGTAGCATCACGATGTAACGTATAACGTTATATGGTAATACGTTATAACGTATAACGTTATGTAACATTACGATATAACGAATAACGTTATGTAGCATTACGATGTAACGTACAACGTTATGTAGCATTACGATATAACGTATAACGTTATATGGTAATACGTTATAACGTATAATGTTATGTAACAGTACGATATAACGTATAACGTTATGTAGCATTACGATATGACGTATAACGTTATATGGTAATACGTTATAACGTATAACGTTATGTAGCATTACGATATAACGTATAACGTTATGTAGCATTACGATATAACGTATAACGTTATATTGTAATACGTTATAACGTATAACGTTATATGACATTACGATATAACGTATAACGTTATGTAGCATCACGATATAACGTATAACGTTATATGGTAATACGTTATAACGTATAACGTTATGTAACATTACGATATAACGTATAACGTTATGTAGCATCACGATGTAACGTATAACGTTATGTAGCATTACGATGTAACGTATAACATTATGTAGCATTACGATATAACGTATAACGTTATATGGTAATACGTTATAACGTATAACGTTATGTAGCATTACGATATAACGTATAACGTTATATGGTAATGCGTTACAACGTATAATGTTATGTAGCATTACGATATAACGTATAACGTTATGTAGTATAACGATATAACGTATAACGTTATATAGTATTACGTTATAACGTATAACGTTACGTAATATTACGTTATAACGTATAACGTTATGTAGCATTACGATATAACGTATAACGTTATGTAGCATTACGATATAACATATAACGCTTTATGGTAATACGTTATAACGTATGATGTTATGTAACATTACGATATAACGTATAGCGTTATGTAGCATTACGATATAACGTATAACGTTATATGGTAATACGTTATAACGTATAACGTTATGTAGCATTACGATGTAACGTATAACATTATGTAGCATTACAATATAACGTATAACGTTATATGGTAATACGTTATAACGTATAACGTTATGTAACATTACGATATAACGTATAACGTTATGTAGCATCACGATGTAACGTATAACGTTATGTAGCATTACGATATAACGTATAACGTTATGTAGCATTACGATGTAACGTATAATGTTATGTAGCATTACGATATAACGTATAACGTTATATGGTAATACGTTATAACGTATAACGTTATGTAGCATTACGATATAACGTATAACGTTATATGGTAATACGTTATAACGTATAACATTATGTAGCATTACGATGTAACGTATAACATTATGTAGCATTACGATATAACATTTAACGTTATATGGTAATACGCCATAACGTATAACGTTATGTAACATTACGATATAACGTATAACGTTATATGGTAATACGTTATAACGTATAATGTTTTGTAACATTACGATATAACGTACAA
This sequence comes from Bombus lapidarius, assembly GCA_936014575.1. Lineage (NCBI taxonomy): Eukaryota > Metazoa > Arthropoda > Insecta > Hymenoptera > Apidae > Bombus > Bombus lapidarius. The sequence continues at coordinate 2,156,453 of CAKXZU010000031.1, read as the reverse complement.
CATTTATGTAGCATTACGATATAACGTATAACGTTATATGGTAATACGTTATAACGTATAACGTTATGTAGCATTACGATATAACGTATAACGTTATGTAGCATCACGATGTAACGTATAACGTTATGTAGCATTACGATATAAAGTATAACGTTATATGGTAATACGTTATAACGTATAACGTTATGTAACATTACGATATAACGTATAACGTTATGTAACATTACGATATAACGTATAACGTTATATGGTACTACGTTATAACGTATAACGTTATGTAGCATTACGATGTAACGTATAACGTTATATGACATTACGATATAACGTATAACGTTATGTAGCACCACGATTTAACGTATAACGTTATGTAGCATTACGATGTAACGTATAATATTATGTAGCATTACGATATTACGTATAACGTTATGTAGCATCACGATGAAACGTATAACGTTATGTAGCATTACGATATAACGTATAACGTTATATGGTAATACGTTATAACGTATAACGTTATGTAGCTTTACGATGTAACGTATAACGTTATGTAACATTACTATATAACGTATAACGTTATATGGTAATACGTTACAACGTATAATGTTATGTAGCATTACGATATAACGTATAACGTTATGTAGTATAACGATAGAACGTATAACGTTATATAGTATTACGTTATAACGTATAACGTTACGTAGTATTACGTTATAACGTATAACGTTATGTAGCATTACGATATAACGTATAACGTTATGTAGCATTACGATATGTCGTATAACGTTATATGGTAATACGTTATAACGTATAACGTTATGTAGCATTACGATATAACGTATAACGTTATGTAGCATTACGATATAACGTATAACGTTAAGTAGCATCACGATGTAACGTATAACGTTATATGGTAATACGTTATAACGTATAACGTTATGTTGCATTACGATATAACGTATAACGTTAAGTAGCATCACGATGTAACGTATAACGTTATATGGTAATACGTTATAACGTATAACGTTATGTAGCATTACGATATAACGTATAACGTTATGTAGCATCACGATGTAACGTATAACGTTATATGGTAATACGTTATAACGTATAACGTTATGTTGCATTACGATATAACGTATAACGTTAAGTAGCATCACGATGTAACGTATAACGTTATGTAGCACTACGATATATCGTATAAAGTTATATGGTAATACGTTATATCGTATAACGTTATGTAACATTACGATATAACGTATAACGTTATGTAACATTACGATATAACGTATTACGTTATGTAACATTACGATATAACCGTATAACGTTATATGGTAATAAGTTATAACGTATAACGTTATGTAGCATTACGATGTGACGTATAACGTTATGTAGCATTACGATATAACGTATAACGTTATATTGTAATACGATACAACGTATAACGTTATATAACATTACGATATAACGTATAACGTTATGTAGCATCACGATGTAACGTATAACGTTATATGGTAATACGTTATAACGTATAACGTTATGTAACATTACGATATAACGAATAACGTTATGTAGCATTACGATGTAACGTACAACGTTATGTAGCATTACGATATAACGTATAACGTTATATGGTAATACGTTATAACGTATAATGTTATGTAACAGTACGATATAACGTATAACGTTATGTAGCATTACGATATGACGTATAACGTTATATGGTAATACGTTATAACGTATAACGTTATGTAGCATTACGATATAACGTATAACGTTATGTAGCATTACGATATAACGTATAACGTTATATTGTAATACGTTATAACGTATAACGTTATATGACATTACGATATAACGTATAACGTTATGTAGCATCACGATATAACGTATAACGTTATATGGTAATACGTTATAACGTATAACGTTATGTAACATTACGATATAACGTATAACGTTATGTAGCATCACGATGTAACGTATAACGTTATGTAGCATTACGATGTAACGTATAACATTATGTAGCATTACGATATAACGTATAACGTTATATGGTAATACGTTATAACGTATAACGTTATGTAGCATTACGATATAACGTATAACGTTATATGGTAATGCGTTACAACGTATAATGTTATGTAGCATTACGATATAACGTATAACGTTATGTAGTATAACGATATAACGTATAACGTTATATAGTATTACGTTATAACGTATAACGTTACGTAATATTACGTTATAACGTATAACGTTATGTAGCATTACGATATAACGTATAACGTTATGTAGCATTACGATATAACATATAACGCTTTATGGTAATACGTTATAACGTATGATGTTATGTAACATTACGATATAACGTATAGCGTTATGTAGCATTACGATATAACGTATAACGTTATATGGTAATACGTTATAACGTATAACGTTATGTAGCATTACGATGTAACGTATAACATTATGTAGCATTACAATATAACGTATAACGTTATATGGTAATACGTTATAACGTATAACGTTATGTAACATTACGATATAACGTATAACGTTATGTAGCATCACGATGTAACGTATAACGTTATGTAGCATTACGATATAACGTATAACGTTATGTAGCATTACGATGTAACGTATAATGTTATGTAGCATTACGATATAACGTATAACGTTATATGGTAATACGTTATAACGTATAACGTTATGTAGCATTACGATATAACGTATAACGTTATATGGTAATACGTTATAACGTATAACATTATGTAGCATTACGATGTAACGTATAACATTATGTAGCATTACGATATAACATTTAACGTTATATGGTAATACGCCATAACGTATAACGTTATGTAACATTACGATATAACGTATAACGTTATATGGTAATACGTTATAACGTATAATGTTTTGTAACATTACGATATAACGTACAACATTTATGTAGCATTACGATATAACGTATAACGTTATATGGTAATACGTTATAACGTATAACGTTATGTAGCATTACGATATAACGTATAACGTTATGTAGCATCACGATGTAACGTATAACGTTATGTAGCATTACGATATAAAGTATAACGTTATATGGTAATACGTTATAACGTATAACGTTATGTAACATTACGATATAACGTATAACGTTATGTAACATTACGATATAACGTATAACGTTATATGGTACTACGTTATAACGTATAACGTTATGTAGCATTACGATGTAACGTATAACGTTATATGACATTACGATATAACGTATAACGTTATGTAGCACCACGATTTAACGTATAACGTTATGTAGCATTACGATGTAACGTATAATATTATGTAGCATTACGATATTACGTATAACGTTATGTAGCATCACGATGAAACGTATAACGTTATGTAGCATTACGATATAACGTATAACGTTATATGGTAATACGTTATAACGTATAACGTTATGTAGCTTTACGATGTAACGTATAACGTTATGTAACATTACTATATAACGTATAACGTTATATGGTAATACGTTACAACGTATAATGTTATGTAGCATTACGATATAACGTATAACGTTATGTAGTATAACGATAGAACGTATAACGTTATATAGTATTACGTTATAACGTATAACGTTACGTAGTATTACGTTATAACGTATAACGTTATGTAGCATTACGATATAACGTATAACGTTATGTAGCATTACGATATGTCGTATAACGTTATATGGTAATACGTTATAACGTATAACGTTATGTAGCATTACGATATAACGTATAACGTTATGTAGCATTACGATATAACGTATAACGTTATATGGTAATACGGTATAACGTATAACGTTATGTAGCATTACGATGTAACGTATAAAGTTATGTAACATTACTATATAACGTATAACGTTATATGGCAATACGTTACAACGTATAATGTTATGTAGCATTACGATATAACGTATAACGTTATGTAGTATAACGATATAACGTATAACGTTATGTAGCATCACGATGTAACGTATAACGTTATGTAGCATCACGATGTAACGTATAACGTTATGTAACATTACTATATAACGTATAACGTTGTATGGTAATACGTTACAACGTATAATGTTATGTAGCATTACGATATAACGTATAACGGTATGTAGTATAACGATATAACGTATAACGTTATATGGTAATACGTTATAACGTATAACGTTATGTAGCATTACGATATAACGTATTACGTTATATTGTAATACGTTATAACGTATAACGTTATATGACATTACGATATAACGTATAACGTTATGTAGCATCACGATGTAACGTATAACATTATGTAGCATTACGATATAACGTATAACGTTATATGGTAATACGTTATAACGTATAACGTTATGTAACATTACGATATAACGTATAACGTTATGTAGCATCACGATGTAACGTATAACGTTATGTAGCATTACGATATAACGTATAACATTATGTAGCATTACGATATAACGTATAACGTTATATGGTAATACGTTACAACGTATAATGTTATGTAGCATTACGATATAACGTATAACGTTATATTGTAATACGTTATAACGTATAACGTTATATGACATTACGATATAACGTATAACGTTATGTAGCATCACGATGTAACGTATAACATTATGTAGCATTACGAGATAACGTATAACGTTATATGGTAATACGTTATAACGTATAACGTTACGTAATATTACGTTATAACGTATAACGTTATGTAGCATTACGATATAACGTATAACGTTATGTAGCATTACGATATAACGTATAATGCTTTATGGTAATACGTTATAACGTATGATGTTATGTAACATTACGATATAACGTATAGCGTTATGTAGCATTACGATATAACGTATAACGTTATATGGTAATACGTTATAACGTATAACGTTATGTAGCATTACGATGTAACGTATAACATTATGTAGCATTACAATATAACGTATAACGTTATATGGTAATACGTTATAACGTATAACGTTATGTAACATTACGATATAACGTATAACGTTATGTAGCATCACGATGTAACGTATAACGTTATGTAGCATTACGATATAACGTATAACGTTATGTAGCATTACGATGTAACGTATAATGTTATGTAGCATTACGATATAACGTATAACGTTATATGGTAATACGTTATAACGTATAACGTTATGTAGCATTACGATATAACGTATAACGTTATATGGTAATACGTTATAACGTATAACATTATGTAGCATTACGATGTAACGTATAACATTATGTAGCATTACGATATAACATTTAACGTTATATGGTAATACGCCATAACGTATAACGTTATGTAACATTACGATATAACGTATAACGTTATATGGTAATACGTTATAACGTATAATGTTTTGTAACATTACGATATAACGTACAACATTTATGTAGCATTACGATATAACGTATAACGTTATATGGTAATACGTTATAACGTATAACGTTATGTAGCATTACGATATAACGTATAACGTTATGTAGCATCACGATGTAACGTATAACGTTATGTAGCATTACGATATAAAGTATAACGTTATATGGTAATACGTTATAACGTATAACGTTATGTAACATTACGATATAACGTATAACGTTATGTAACATTACGATATAACGTATAACGTTATATGGTACTACGTTATAACGTATAACGTTATGTAGCATTACGATGTAACGTATAACGTTATATGACATTACGATATAACGTATAACGTTATGTAGCACCACGATTTAACGTATAACGTTATGTAGCATTACGATGTAACGTATAATATTATGTAGCATTACGATATTACGTATAACGTTATGTAGCATCACGATGAAACGTATAACGTTATGTAGCATTACGATATAACGTATAACGTTATATGGTAATACGTTATAACGTATAACGTTATGTAGCTTTACGATGTAACGTATAACGTTATGTAACATTACTATATAACGTATAACGTTATATGGTAATACGTTACAACGTATAATGTTATGTAGCATTACGATATAACGTATAACGTTATGTAGTATAACGATAGAACGTATAACGTTATATAGTATTACGTTATAACGTATAACGTTACGTAGTATTACGTTATAACGTATAACGTTATGTAGCATTACGATATAACGTATAACGTTATGTAGCATTACGATATGTCGTATAACGTTATATGGTAATACGTTATAACGTATAACGTTATGTAGCATTACGATATAACGTATAACGTTATGTAGCATTACGATATAACGTATAACGTTATATGGTAATACGGTATAACGTATAACGTTATGTAGCATTACGATGTAACGTATAAAGTTATGTAACATTACTATATAACGTATAACGTTATATGGCAATACGTTACAACGTATAATGTTATGTAGCATTACGATATAACGTATAACGTTATGTAGTATAACGATATAACGTATAACGTTATGTAGCATCACGATGTAACGTATAACGTTATGTAGCATCACGATGTAACGTATAACGTTATGTAACATTACTATATAACGTATAACGTTGTATGGTAATACGTTACAACGTATAATGTTATGTAGCATTACGATATAACGTATAACGGTATGTAGTATAACGATATAACGTATAACGTTATATGGTAATACGTTATAACGTATAACGTTATGTAGCATTACGATATAACGTATTACGTTATATTGTAATACGTTATAACGTATAACGTTATATGACATTACGATATAACGTATAACGTTATGTAGCATCACGATGTAACGTATAACATTATGTAGCATTACGATATAACGTATAACGTTATATGGTAATACGTTATAACGTATAACGTTATGTAACATTACGATATAACGTATAACGTTATGTAGCATCACGATGTAACGTATAACGTTATGTAGCATTACGATATAACGTATAACATTATGTAGCATTACGATATAACGTATAACGTTATATGGTAATACGTTACAACGTATAATGTTATGTAGCATTACGATATAACGTATAACGTTATATTGTAATACGTTATAACGTATAACGTTATATGACATTACGATATAACGTATAACGTTATGTAGCATCACGATGTAACGTATAACATTATGTAGCATTACGAGATAACGTATAACGTTATATGGTAATACGTTATAACGTATAACGTTACGTAATATTACGTTATAACGTATAACGTTATGTAGCATTACGATATAACGTATAACGTTATGTAGCATTACGATATAACGTATAATGCTTTATGGTAATACGTTATAACGTATGATGTTATGTAACATTACGATATAACGTATAGCGTTATGTAGCATTACGATATAACGTATAACGTTATATGGTAATACGTTATAACGTATAACGTTATGAAGCATTACGATGTAACGTATAACATTATGTAGCATTACGATATAACGTATAACGTTATATGGTAATACGTTATAACGTATAACGTTATGTAACATTACGATATAACGTATAACGTTATGTAGCATCACGATGTAACGTATAACGTTATGTAGCATTACGATATAACGTATAACGTTATATGGTAATACGTTATAACGTATAACGTTATGTAGCATTACGATATAACGTATAACGTTATATGGTAATACGTTATAACGTATAACATTATGTAGCATTACGATGTAACGTATAACATTATGTAGCATTACGATATAACGTTTAACGTTATATGGTAATACGTCATAACGTATAACGTTATGTAACATTACGATATAACGTATAACGTTATATGGTAATACGTTATAACGTATAATGATATGTAACATTACGATATAACGTACAACATTTATGTAGCATTACGATATAACGTATAACGTTATATGGTAATACGTTAAAACGTATAACGTTATGTAGCATTACGATATAACGTATAACGTTATGTAGCATCACGATGTAACGTATAACGTTATGTAGCATTACGATATAAAGTATAACATTATATGGTAATACGTTATAACGTATAACGTTATGTAACATTACGATATAACGTATAACGTTATGTAACATTACGATATAACGTATAACGTTATATGGTGATACGTTATAACGTATAACGTTATGTAGCATTACGATGTAACGTATAACGTTATGTAGCATTACGATATAACGTATAGCGTTATATTGTAATACGTTATAACGTATAACGTTATATGACATTACGATATAACGTATAACGTTATGTGGCACCACGATGTAACGTATAATATTATGTAGCATTACGATATAACGTATAACGTTATGTAGCATCACGATGTAACGTATAACGTTATGTAGCATTACGATATAACTTATAACGTTATATGGTAATACGTTATAACGTATAACGTTATGTAGCATTACGATGTAACGTATAACGTTATGTAACATTACTATATAACGTATAACGTTATATTGTAATACGTTATAACGTATAACGTTATATGACATTACGATATAACGTATAACGTTATGTAGCACCACGATGTAACGTATAACGTTATGTAGCATTACGATGTAACGTATAATATTATGTAGCATTACGATATAACGTATAACGTTATGTAGCATCACGATATAACGTATAACGTTATGTAGCATTACGATATAACTTATAACGTTATATGGTAATACGTTATAACGTATAACGTTATGTAGCATTACGATGTAACGTATAATATTATGTAGCATTACGATATAACGTATAACGTTATGTAGCATTACAATGTAACGTATAACGTTATGTAGCATTACGATATAACTTATAACGTTATATGGTAATACGTTATAACGTATAACGTTATGTAGCATTACGATGTAACGTATAACGTTATGTAACATTACTATATAACGTATAACGTTATATGGTAATACGTTACAACGTATAATGTTATGTAGCATTACGATATAACGTATAACGTTATGTAGTATAACGATATAACGTATAACGTTATATAGTATTACGTTATAACGTATAACGTTACGTAGTATTACGTTATAACGTATAACGTTATGTAGCATTACGATATAACGTATAACGTTATATGGTAATACGTTATAACGTATAACGTTATGTTGCATTACGATATAACGTATAACGTTAAGTAGCATCACGATGTAACGTATAACGTTATGTAGCATTACGATATAACCTATAACGTTATATGGTGACACGTTATAACGTATATCGTTATGTACTATTACGTTATAACGTATAACGTTATGTAGCATTACTATATAACGTATAACGTTATATGGTAATACGTCATAACGTATAACGTTATGCAACATTACGGTATAACGTATAACGTTATATGGTAATACGTTATAACGTATAATGTTATGTAACATTACGATATAACGTACAACGTTATGTAGCATTACGTTATAACGTATAACGTTATATGGTAATACGCTATAACGTATAACGTTATGTAGCATTACGATATAACGTATAACGTTATGTAGCATCACGATGTGACGTATAACGTTATGTTGCATTACGATATAACGTATAACGTTATGTAGCATCACGATGTAACGTATAACGTTATGTAGCATTACGATATAACTTATAACGTTATATGGTAATACGTTATAACGTATAACGTTATGTAGCATTACGATGTAACGTATAACGTTATGTAACATTACTATATAACGTATAACGATATATTGTAATACGTTATAACGTATAACGTTATATGACATTACGATATAACGTATAACGTTATGTAGCACCACGATGTAACGTATAACGTTATGTAGCATTACGATGTAACGTATAATATTATGTAGCATTACGATATAACGTATAACGTTATGTAGCATCACGATATAACGTATAACGTTATGTAGCATTACGATATAACTTATAACGTTATATGGTAATACGTTATAACGTATAACGTTATGTAGCATTACGATGTAACGTATAACGTTATGTAACATTACTATATAACGTATAACGTTATATGGTAATACGTTACAACGTATAATGTTATGTAGCATTACGATATAACGTATAACGTTATGTAGTATAACGATATAACGTATAACGTTATATAGTATTACGTTATAACGTATAACGTTACGTAGTATTACGTTATAACGTATAACGTTATGTAGCATTACGATATAACGTATAACGTTATATGGTAATACGTTATAACGTATAACGTTATGTTGCATTACGATATAACGTATAACGTTAAGTAGCATCACGATGTAACGTATAACGTTATGTAGCATTACGATATAACCTGTAACGTTATATGGTGACACGTTATAACGTCTATCGATATGTACTGTTACGTTATAACGTATAACGTTATGTAGCATTACGATATAACGTATAACTTTATATGGTAATACGTCATAACGTATAACGTTATGCAACATTACGGTATAACGTATAACGTTATATGGTAATACGTTATAACGTATAATGTTATGTAACATTACGATATAGCGTACAACGTTATGTAGCATCACGATGTAACGTATAACGTTATGTAGCATTACGATATAACCTATAACGTTATATGGTGACACGTTATAACGTATATCGTTATGAACTATTACGTTATAACGTATAACGTTATGTAGCATTACGATATAACGTATAACGTTATATGGTAATACGTCATAACTTATAACGTTATGCAACATTACGGTATAACGTATAACGTTATATGGTAATACGTTATAACGTATAACGTTATATGGTAATACGTTATAACGTATAACGTTATGTAACATTACGATATAACGTATAACGTTATGTAACATTACGATATAACGTATAACGTTATATGGTGATACGTTATAACGTATAACGTTATGTAGCATTACGATGTAACGTATAACGTTATGTAGCATTACGATATAACGTATAACGTTATATTGTAATACGTTATAACGTATAACGTTATATGACATTACGATATAACGTATAACGTTATGTAGCACCACGATGTAACGTATAATATTATGTAGCATTACGATATAACGTATAACGTTATGTAGCATCACGATGTAACGTATAACGTTATGTAGCATTACGATATAACTTATAACGTTATGTAGCATTACAATGTAACGTATAACGTTATGTAGCATTACGATATAACTTATAACGTTATATGGTAATACGTTATAACGTATAACGTTATGTAGCATTACGATGTAACGTATAATATTATGTAGCATTACGATATAACGTATAACGTTATGTAGCATTACAATGTAACGTATAACGTTATGTAGCATAACGATGTAACGTATAACGTTATGTAACATTACTATATAACGTATAACGTTATATGGTAATACGTTACAACGTATAATGTTATGTAGCATTACGATATAACGTATAACGTTATGTAGTATAACGATATAACGTATAACGTTATATAGTATTACGTTATAACGTATAACGTTACGTAGTATTACGTTATAACGTATAACGTTATGTAGCATTACGATATAACGTATAACGTTATATGGTAATACGTTATAACGTATAACGTTATGTTGCATTACGATATAACGTATAACGTTAAGTAGCATCACGATGTAACGTATAACGTTATGTAGCATTACGATATAAACTATAACGTTATATGGTGACACGTTATAACGTATATCGTTATGTACTATTACGTTATAACGTATAACGTTATGTAGCATTACTATATAACGTATAACGTTATATGGTAATACGTCATAACGTATAACGTTATGCAACATTACGGTATAACGTATAACGTTATATGGTAATACGTTATAACGTATAATGTTATGTAACATTACGATATAACGTACAACGTTATGTAGCATTACGTTATAACGTATAACGTTATATGGTAATACGCTATAACGTATAACGTTATGTAGCATTACGATATAACGTATAACGTTATGTAGCATCACGATGTGACGTATAACGTTATGTAGCATTACGATATAACGTATAACGTTATATGGTAATACGTCATAACTTATAACGTTATGCAACATTACGGTATAACGTATAACGTTATATGGTAATACGTTATAACGTATAACGTTATATGGTAATACGTTATAACGTATAACGTTATGTAACATTACGATATAACGTATAACGTTATGTAGCATTACGATATAACGTATAACGTTATATGGTAATACGTCATAACTTATAACGTTATGCAACATTACGGTATAACGTATAACGTTATATGGTAATACGTTATAACGTATAACGTTATATGGTAATACGTTATAACGTATAACGTTATGTAACATTACGATATAACGTGTAACGTTATGTAACATTACGATATAACGTATAACGTTATATGGTGATACGTTATAACGTATAACGTTATGTAGCATTACGATGTAACGTATAACGTTATGTAGCATTACGATATAACGTATAACGTTATATTGTAATACGTTATAACGTATAACGTTATATGACATTCCGATATAACGTATAACGTTATGTAGCACCACGATGTAACGTATAATATTATGTAGCATTACGATATAACGTATAACGTTATGTAGCATCACGATGTAACGTATAACGTTATGTAGCATTACGATATAACTTATAACGTTATGTAGCATTACAATGTAACGTATAACGTTATGTAGCATTACGATATAACTTATAACGTTATATGGTAATACGTTATAACGTATAACGTTATGTAGCATTACGATGTAACGTATAATATTATGTAGCATTACGATATAACGTATAACGTTATGTAGCATTACAATGTAACGTATAACGTTATGTAGCATTACGATATAACTTATAACGTTATATGGTAATACGTTATAACGTATAACGTTATGTAGCATTACGATGTAACGTATAACGTTATGTAACATTACTATATAACGTATAACGTTATATGGTAATACGTTACAACGTATAATGTTATGTAGCATTACGATATAACGTATAACGTTATGTAGTATAACGATATAACGTATAACGTTATATAGTATTACGTTATAACGTATAACGTTACGTAGTATTACGTTATAACGTATAACGTTATGTAGCATTACGATATAACGTATAACGTTATATGGTAATACGTTATAACGTATAACGTTATGTTGCATTACGATATAACGTATAACGTTAAGTAGCATCACGATGTAACGTATAACGTTATGTAGCATTACGATATAACCTATAACGTTATATGGTGACACGTTATAACGTATATCGTTATGTACTATTACGTTATAACGTATAACGTTATGTAGCATTACTATATAACGTATAACGTTATATGGTAATACGTCATAACGTATAACGTTATGCAACATTACGGTATAACGTATAACGTTATATGGTAATACGTTATAACGTATAATGTTATGTAACATTACGATATAACGTACAACGTTATGTAGCATTACGTTATAACGTATAACGTTATATGGTAATACGCTATAACGTATAACGTTATGTAGCATTACGATATAACGTATAACGTTATGTAGCATCACGATGTGACGTATAACGTTATGTTGCATTACGATATAACGTATAACGTTATATGGTAATACGTTATAACGTATAACGTTATATGGTAATACGTTATAACGTATAACGTTATGTAACATTACGATATAACGTATAACGTTATGTAACATTACGATATAACGTATAACGTTATATGGTGATACGTTATAACGTATAACGTTATGTAGCATTACGATGTAACGTATAACGTTATGTAGCATTACGATATAACGTATAACGTTATATTGTAATACGTTATAACGTATAACGTTATATGACATTACGAAATAACGTATAACGTTATGTAGCATTACGATGTAACGTATAATATTATGTAGCATTACGATATAACGTATAACGTTATGTAGCATTACAATGTAACGTATAACGTTATGTAGCATTACGATATAACTTATAACGTTATATGGTAATACGTTATAACGTATAACGTTATGTAGCATTACGATGTAACGTATAACGTTATGTAACATTACTATATAACGTATAACGTTATATGGTAATACGTTACAACGTATAATGTTATGTAGCATTACGATATAACGTATAACGTTATGTAGTATAACGATATAACGTATAACGTTATATAGTATTACGTTATAACGTATAACGTTACGTAGTATTACGTTATAACGTATAACGTTATGTAGCATTACGATATAACGTATAACGTTATATGGTAATACGTTATAACGTATAACGTTATGTTGCATTACGATATAACGTATAACGTTAAGTTGCATCACGATGTAACGTATAACGTTATGTAGCATTACGATATAACCTATAACGTTATATGGTGACACGTTATAACGTATATCGTTATGTACTATTACGTTATAACGTATAACGTTATGTAGCATTACGATATAACGTATAACGTTATATGGTAATACGTCATAACGTATAACGTTATGCAACATTACGGTATAACGTATAACGTTATATGGTAATACGCTATAACGTATAACGTTATGTAGCATTACGATATAACGTATAACGTTGTGTAGCATCACGATGTGACGTATAACGTTATGTAGCACTACGATGTAACGTATAATGTTATGTATCATTACGATATAACGTATAACGTTATATGGTAATACGTTATAACGTATAACGTTATGTAGCATTACGATATAACGTATAACGTTATATGGTAATACGTTATAACGTATAACGTTATGTAGCATCACGATGTAACGTATAACGTTATGTAGCATTACGATGTAACGTATAATGATATGTAGCATTACGATATAACGTATAACGTTATATGGTAATACGTTATAACGCATAACGTTATGTAGCATTACGATATAACGTATAACGTTATATGGTAATACGTTATAACGTATAACGTTACGTAGTATTACGTTATAACGTATAACGTTATGTAGCATTACGATATAACGTATAACGTTATATGGTAATACGTTATAACGTATAACGTTTTGTTGCACTACGATATAACGTATAACGTTATGTAGCATCACGATGTAACGTATAACGTTATGTAGCATTACGATGTAACCTATAATGTTATGTAGCATTACGATATAACGTATAACGTTATATGGTAATACGTTATAACGTATAACGTTATGTAACATTACGATATAACGTATAACGTTATGTAACATTACGATATAACGTATAACGTTATATGGTAATACGTTATAACGTATAACGTTATGTAGCATTACGATGTAACGTATAACGTTATGTAGCATTACGATATAACGTATAACGTTATATTGTAATACGTTATAACGTATAACGTTATATGACATTACGATATAACGTATAACGTTATGTAGCATCACGATGTATCGTATAACGTTATGTAGCATTACGATGTAACGTATAATATTATGTAGCATTACGATATAACGTATAACGTTATGTAGCATCACGATGTAATGTATAACGTTATGTAGCATTACGATATAACGTATAACGTTATATGGTAATACGTTATAACGTATAACGTTATGTAGCATTACGATGTAACGTATAACGTTATGTAACATTACGATATAACGTATAACGTTATATGGTAATACGTTACAACGTATAATGTCATGTAGCATTACGATATAACGTATAGCGTTTTGTAGTATAACGATATAACGTATAACGTTATATAGTATTACGCTATAACGTATAACGTTACGTAGTATTACGTTATAACGTATAACGTTACGTAGTATTACGTTATAACGTATAACGTTATGTAGCATTACGATATAACGTATAACGTTATATGGTAATACGTTATAACGTATAACGTTATGTTGCATTACGATATAACGTATAACGTTATGTAGCATCACGATGTAACGTATAACGTTATGTAGCATTACGATATAACGTATAACGTTATATGGTGATACGTTATAAAGTATAACGTTATATGACATTACGATATAACGTATAACGTTATGTAGCATCACGATGTAACGTATAACGTTATGTAGCATTACGATGTAACGTATAATATTATGTAGCATTACGATATAACGTATAACGTTATGTAGCATCACGATGTAATGTATAACGTTATGTAGCATTACGATATAACGTATAACGTTATATGGTAATACGATACAACGTATAATGTCATGTAGCATTACGATATAACGTATAGCGTTTTGTAGTATAACGATATAACGTGTAACGTTATATAGTTTTACGTTATAACGTATAACGTTACGTAGTATTGCGTTATAACGTATAACGTTATGTAGCATTACGATATAACGTATAACGTTATATGGTAATACGTTATAACGTATAACGTTATATGACATTACGATATAACGTATAACGTTATGTAGCATCACGATGTAACGTATAACGTTATGTAGCATTACGATGTAACGTATAATATTATGTAGCATTACGATATAACGTATAACGTTATGTAGCATCACAATGTAATGTATAACGTTATGTAGCATTACGATATAACGTATAACGTTATATGGTAATACGATACAACGTATAATGTCATGTAGCATTACGATATAACGTATAGCGTTTTGTAGTATAACGATATAACGTATAACGTTATATAGTTTTACGTTATAACGTATAACGTTACGTAGTATTGCGTTATAACGTATAACGTTATGTAGCATTACGATATAACGTATAACGTTATATGGTAATACGTTATAACGTATAACGTTATGTAGCATTACGATATAACGTATAACGTTATATGGTAATACGTAATAACGTATAACGTTATATAGTTTTACGTTATAACGTATAACGTTACGTAGTATTACGTTATAACGTATAACGTTATGTAGCATTACGATATAACGTATAACGTTATATGGTAATACGTTATAACGCATAACGTTATGTAGCATTACGATATAACGTATAACGTTATATGGTAATACGTAATAACGTATAACGTTATGTTGCATTACGATATAACGTATAACGTTATGTAGCATCACGATGTAACGTATAACGTTATGTAGCATTACGATATAACGTATAACGTTATATGGTGATACGTTATACCGTATATCGTTATGTACTATTACGTTATAACGTATAACGTTATGTAGCATTACGATATAACGCATAACGTATAACGTTATGTAACGTTACGGTATAACGTATAACGTTATATGGTAATACGTTATAACGTATAATGTTATGTAACATTACGATATAACGTACAACGTTATGTAGCATTACGTTATAACGTATAACGTTATATGGTAATACGCTATAACGTATAACGTTATGTAGCATTACGATATAACGTATAACGTTATGTAGCATCACGATGTAACGTATAACGTTATGTAGCATTACGATGTAACGTATAATGTTATGTAGCATTACGATATAACGTATAACGTTATATGGTAATACGTTATAACGTATAACGTTATGTAGCATTACGATATAACATATAACGTTATATGGTAATACGTCATAACGTATAACGTTATGTAGCATTACGATGTACCGTATAACATTATGTAGCATTACGGTATAACGTATAACGTTGTATGGTAATACGTCGTAACGTATAACGGTATGTAACATTACGATATAACGTATAACGTTATATGGTAATACGTTATAACGTATAATGTTATGTAACATTACGATATAACGTACAACGTTATGTAGCATTACGATATAACGTATAACGTTATGTAGCATTACGATATAACGTATAACGTTATATGGTGATACGTTATAACGTATATCGTTATGTACTATTACGTTATAACGTATAACGTTATGTAGCATTACGATATAACGTATAACGTTATATGGTAATACGTCATAACGTATAACGTTAGGTAACATTACGGTATAACGTATAACGTCATATGGTAATACGTTGTAACGTATAATGTTATGTAGCATTACGATATAACGTATAACGTTATGTAGTATAACGATATAACGTATAACGTTATATGGTAATACGTTACAACGTATAATGTCATGTAGCATTACGATGTAACGTATAGCGTTTTGTAGTATAACGATATAACGTATAACGTTATATAGTATTACGTTATAACTTATAACGTTACGTAGTATTACGTTATAACGTATAACGTTATGTAGCATTACGATATAACGTATAACGTTATATGGTACTACGTTATAACGTATAACGTTATGTTGCATTACGATATAACGTATAACGTTATGTAGCATCACGATGTAACGAATAACGTTATGTAGCATTACGATATAACGTATAACGTTATATGGTGATACGTTATAACGTATATCGTTACGTACTATTACGTTATAACGTATAACGTTATGTTGCATTACGATATAACGTATAACGTTATGTAGCATCACGATGTAACGAATAACGTTATGTAGCATTACGATATAACGTATAACGTTATATGGTGATACGTTATAACGTATATCGTTACGTACTATTACGTTATAACGTATAACGTTATGTAGCATTACGATATAACGCATAACGTATAACGTTATGTAACGTTACGGTATAACGTATAACGTTATATGGTAATACGTTATAACGTATAATGTTATGTAACATTACGATATAACGTACAACGTTATGTAGCATTACGTTATAACGTATAACGTTATATGGTAATACGCTATAACGTATAACGTTATGTAGCATTACGATATAACGCATAACGTATAACGTTATGTAACGTTACGGTATAACGTATAACGTTATATGGTAATACGTTATAACGTATAACGTTATGTAGCATTACGATGTAACGTATAACGTTATGTAGCATTACGATATAACATATAACGTTATATGGTAATACGTCATAACGTATAACGTTATGTAGCATTACGATGTACCGTATAACATTATGTAGCATTACGATATAACGTATAACGTTGTATGGTAATACGTCGTAACGTATAACGGTATGTAACATTACGATATAACGTATAACGTTATATGGTAATACGTTATAACGTATAATGTTATGTAACATTACGATATAACGTACAACGTTATGTAGCATTACGATATAACGTATAACGTTATGTAGCATTACGATATAACGTATAACGTTATATGGTGATACGTTATAACGTATATCGTTATGTACTATTACGTTATAACGTATAACGTTATGTAGCATTACGATATAACGTATAACGTTATATGGTAATACGTCATAACGTATAACGCTATGTAACATTACGGTATAACGTATAACGCTATATGGTAATACGTTATAACGTACAACGTTATGTAGCATTACGATATAACGTATAACGTTATGTAGTATAACGATATAACGTATAACGTTATATAGTATTACGCTATAACGTATAACGTTACGTAGTATTACGTTATAACGTATAACGTTATGTAGCATTACGATATAACGTATAACGTTATATGGTAATACGTTATAACGTATAACGTTATGTTGCATTACGATATAACGTATAACGTTATATGGTAATACGTTATAACGTATAATGTTATGTAACATTACGATATAACGTACAACGTTATGTAGCATTACGTTATAACGTATAACGTTATATGGTAATACGCTATAACGTATAACGTTATGTAGCATTACGATATAACGTATAACGTTATGTAGCATCACGATGTAACGTATAACGTTATGTAGCACTACGATGTAACGTATAATGTTATGTAGCATTACGATATAACGTATAACGTTATATGGTAATACGTTATAACGTATAACGTTATGTAGCATTACGATATAACGTATAACGTTATATGGTAATACGTTATAACGTATCACGTTATGTAGCATCACGATGTAACGTATAACGTTATGTAGCATTACGATGTAACGTATAATGTTATGTAGCATTACGATATAACGTATAACGTTATATGGTAATACGTTATAGCGCATAACGTTATGTAGCATTACGATATAACGTATAACGTTACGTAGTATTACGTTATAACGTATAACGTTATGTAGCATTACGATATAACGTATAACGTTATATGGTAATACGTTATAACGTATAACGTTATGTTGCATTACGATATAACGTATAACGTTATGTAGCATCACGATGTAACGTATAACGTTATGTAGCATTACGATGTAACGTATAATGTTATGTAGCATTACGATATAACGTATAACGTTATATGGTAATACGTTATAACGTATAACGTTATGTAACATTACGATATAACGTATAACGATATGTAACATTACGATATAACGTATAACGTTATGTAACTTTACGATATAACGTATAACGTTATATGGTAATACGTTATAACGTATAACGTTACGTAGTATTACGTTATAACGTATAACGTTATGTAGCATTACGATATAACGTATAACGTTATATTGTAATACGTTATAACGTATAACGTTATATGACATTACGATATAACGTATAACGTTATGTAGCATCACGATGTAACGTATAACGTCATGTAGCATTACGATACAACGTATAGCGTTTTGTAGTATAACGATATAACGTATAACGTTATATAGTATTACGTTATAACGTATAACGTTACGTAGTATTACGTTATAACGTATAACGTTATATGGTAATACGTTATAACGTATAACGTTATGTAGCATTACGATATAACGTATAACGTTATATGGTAATACGTTATAACCTATAACGTTATGTAGCATTACGATGTACCGTATAACATTATGTAGCATTACGATATAACGTATAACGTTGGATGGTAATACGTCGTATAACGGTATGTAACATTACGATAAAACGTATAACGTTATATGGTAATACGTTATAACGTATAATGTTATGTAACATTACGATATAACGTACAACGTTATGTAGCATTACGATATAACGTATAACGTTATATGGTAATACGTTATAACGTATAACGTTATGTTGCATTACGATATAACGTATAACGTTAAGTAGCATCACGATGTAACGTATAACGTTATGTAGCATTACGATATAACGTATAACGTTATATGGTGATACGTTATAACGTATATCGTTATGTACTATTAAGTTATAACGTATAACGTTATGTAGCATTACGATATAACATATAACGTTATATGGTAATACGTCATAACGTATAACGTTATGTAACATGACGGTATAACGTATAACGTTATATGGTAATACGTTATAACGTATAATGTTATGTAGCATTACGATATAACGTATAACGTTATGTAGTATAACGATATAACGTATAACGTTATTTAGTATTACGTTATAACGTATAACGTTACGTAGTATTACGTTATAACGTATAACGTTATGTAGCATTACGATATAACGTATAACGTTATATGGTAATACGTTATAACGTATAACGTTATGTTGCATTACGATATAACGTATAACGTTAAGTAGCATCACGATGTAACGTATAACGATATGTAGCATTACGATATAACGTATAACGTTATATGGTAATACGTTATAACGTATAATGTTATGTAACATTACGATATAACGTACAACGTTATGTAGCATTACGTTATAACGTATAACGTTATATGGTAATACGCTATAACGTATAACGTTATGTAGCATTACGATATAACGTATAACGTTATGTAGCATCACGATGTAACGTATAACGTTATGTAGCATTACGATGTAACGTATAATGTTATGTAGCATTACGATATAACGTATAGCGTTATATGGTAATACGTTATAACGTATAACGTTATGTAGCATTACGATATAACGTATAACGTTATATGGTAATACGTTATAACGTATAACGTTATGTAGCATTACGATGTAACGAATAACATTATGTAGCATTACGATATAACGTATAACGTTATATGGTAATACGTTATAACGTATAACGTTATGTTGCATTACGATATAACGTATAACGTTATGTAGCATCACGATATAACGTATAACGTTATGTAGTATCACGATGTAACGTATAACGTTATGTAGCATTACGATATAAAGTATAACGTTATATGGTAATACGTTATAACGTATAACGTTATGTAACATTACGATATAACGTATAACGTTATGTAGCATCACGATGTAACGTATAACGTTATGTAGCATTACGATGTAACGTATAATGTTATGTAGCATTACGATATAACGTATAACGTTATATGGTAATACGTTATAACGTATAACGTTATGTAGCATTACGATATAACGTATAACGTTACGTAGTATTACGTTATAACGTATAACGTTATGTTGCATTACGATATAACGTATAACGTTATGTAGCGTCACGATGTAACGTATAACGTTATGTAGCATTACGATGTAACGTATAATGTTATGTAGCATTACGATATAACGTATAATGTTATATGGTAATACGTTATAACGTATAACGTTATGTAACATTACGATATAACGTATAACGTTATGTAACATTACGATATAACGTATAACGTTATGTAACATTACGATATAACGTATAACGTTATATGGTAATACGTTATAACGTATAACGTTATGTAGCATTACGATGTAACGTATAACGTTATGTAGCATTACGATATAACGTATAACGTTATATTATAATACGTTATAACGTATAACGTTATGTAGCATTACGATGTAACGTATAATATTATGTAGCATTACGATATAACGTATAACGTTAAGTAGCATCACGATGTAACGTATAACGTTATGTAGCATTACGATATAACGTATAACGTTATATGGTAATACGTCATAACGTACAACGTTATGTAACATTACGGTATTACGTATAACGTTATATGGTAATACGTTATAACGTATAATGTTATGAAACATTACGATATAACGTACAACGTTATGTAGCATTACGTTATAACTTATAACGTTATATGGTAATACGCTATAACGTATAACGTTATGTAGGATTACGATATAACGTATAACGTTATGTAGCATCACGATGTAACGTATAACGTTATGTAGCATTACGATGTGACGTATAATGTTATGTAGCATTACGATATAACGTATAACGTTATATGGTAATACGTTATAACGTATAACGTTATGTAGCATTACAATATAACGTATAACGTTATATGGTAATACGTTATAACGTATAACGTTATGTAGCATTACGATGTAACGTATAACGTTATGTAATATTACGATATAACGTATAACGTGATATGGTAATACGTCGTAACGTATAACGTTATGTAACATTACGATATAACGTATAACGTTATATGGTAATACGTTATAACGTATAATGTTATGTAACATTACGATATAACGTACAACGTTATGTAGCATTACGATATAACGTATAACGTTATATGGTAATACGTTATAACGTATAACGTGATGTAACATTACGATATAACGTACAACGTTATGTAGCATTACGTTATAACGTATAACGTTATATGGTAATACGTTATAACGTATAACGTTATGTAGCATTACGATATAACGTATAACGTTATATGGTAATACGTTATAACGTATAACGTTATGTAGCATTACGATGTACCGTATGACATTATGTAGCATTACGATATAACGTATAACGTTGGATGGTAATACGTCGTATAACGGTATGTAACATTACGATATAACGTATAACGTTATATGGTAATACGTTATAACGTATAATGTTATGTAACATTACGATATAACGTACAACGTTATGTAGCATTACGATATAACGTATAACGTTATGTAGCATCACGATGTAACGTATAACGTTATGTAGCATTACGATGTAACGTATAATGTTATGTAGCATTACGATATAACGTATAACGTTATATGATAATACGTTATAACGTATAACGTTATGTAGCATTACGATATAACGTATAACGTTATATGGTAATACGTTATAACGTATAACGTTATGTAGCATTACGATGTACCGTATAACATTATGTAGCATTACGATATAACGTATAACGTTGGATGGTAATACGTCGTATAACGGTATGTAACATTACGATATAACGTATAACGTTATATGGTAATACGTTATAACGTATAATGTTATGTAACATTACGATATAACGTACAACGTTATGTAGCATTACGATATAACGTATAACGTTATATGGTAATACGTTATAACGTATAACGTTATGTTGCATTACGTTATAACGTATAACGTTACGTAGTATTACGTTATAACGTATAACGTTATGTAGCATTACGATATAACGTATAACGTTATATGGTAATACGTTATAACGTATAACGTTATGTTGCATTACGATATAACGTATAACGTTAAGTAGCATCACGATGTAACGTATAACGTTATGTAGCATTACGATATAACGTATAACGTTAAGTAGCATCACGATGTAACGTATAACGTTATGTAGCATTACGATGTAACTTATAATGTTATGTAGCATTACGATATAACGTATAGCGTTATATGGTAATACGTTATAACGTATAACGTTATGTAGCATTACGATATAACGTATAACGTTATATGGTAATACGTTATATCGTATAACGTTATGTAGCATTACGATGTAACGAATAACATTATGTGGCATTACGATATAACGTATAACGTTATATGGTAATACGTTATAACGTATAACGTTATGTTGCATTACGATATAACGTATAACGTTATGTAGCATCACGATATAACGTATAACGTTATGTAGCATCACGATGTAACGTATAACGTTATGTAGCATTACGATATAAACTATAACGTTATATGGTAATACGTTATAACGTATAACGTTATGTAACATTACGATATAACGTATAACGTTATGTAGCATCACGATGTAACGTATAACGTTATGTGGCATTACGATGTAACGTATAATGTTATGTAGCATTACGATATAACGTATAACGTTATATGGTAATACGTTATAACGTATAACGTTATGTAGCATTACGATATAACGTATAACGTTACGTAGTATTACGTTATAACGTATAACGTTATGTTGCATTACGATATAACGTATAACGTTATGTAGCGTCACTATGTAACGTATAACGTTATGTAGCATTACGATGTAACGTATAATGTTATGTAGCATTACGATATAACGTATAATGTTATATGGTAATACGTTATAACGTATAACGTTATGTAACATTACGATATAACGTATAACGTTATGTAACATTACGATATAACGTATAACGTTATATGGTAATACGTTATAACGTATAACGTTATGTAGCATTACGATGTAACGTATAACGTTATGTAGCATTACGATATAACGTATAACGTTATATTATAATACGTTATAACGTATAACGTTATGTAGCATTACGATGTAACGTATAATATTATGTAGCATTACGATATAACGTATAACGTTAAGTAGCATCACGATGTAACGTATAACGTTATGTAGCATTACGATATAACGTATAACGTTATATGGTAATACGTCATAACGTACAACGTTATGTAACATTACGGTATAACGTATAACGTTATATGGTAATACGTTATAACGTATAATGTTATGAAACATTACGATATAACGTACAACGTTATGTAGCATTACGTTATAACTTATAACGTTATATGGTAATACGCTATAACGTATAACGTTATGTAGCATTACGATATAACGTATAACGTTATGTAGCATCACGATGTAACGTATAACGTTATGTAGCATTACGATGTGACGTATAATGTTATGTAGCATTACGATATAACGTATAACGTTATATGGTAATACGTTATAACGTATAACGTTATGTAGCATTACGATGTAACGTATAACGTTATGTAATATTACGATATAATGTATAACGTGATATGGTAATACGTCGTAACGTATAACGTTATGTAACATTACGATATAACGTATAACGTTATATGGTAATACGTTATAACGTATAATGTTATGTAACATTACGATATAACGTACAACGTTATGTAGCATTACGATATAACGTATAACGTTATATGGTAATACGTTATAACGTATAACGTGATGTAGCATTACGATATAACGTATAACGTTATGTAGCATCACGATGTAACGTATAACGTTATGTAGCATTACGATATAACGTATAACGTTATATGGTAATACGTTATAACGTATAACGTTATGTTGCATTACGATATAACGTATAACGTTAAGTAGCATCACGATGTAACGTATAACGTTATGTAGCATTACGATATAACGTATAACGTTATATGGTAATACGCTATAACGTATAACGTTATGTAGCATTACGATATAACGTATAACGTTATGTAGCATCACGATGTAACGTATAACGTTATGTAGCATTACGATGTAACGTATAATGCTATGTAGCATTACGACATAACGTATAGCGTTATATGGTAATACGTTATAACGTATAACGTTATGTAGCATTACGATATAACGTATAACGTTATATGGTAATACGTTATAACGTATAACGTTATGTAGCATTACGATGTAACGTATAACATTATGTAGCATTACGATATAACGTATAACGTTATATGGTAATACGTTATAACGTATAACGTTATGTTGCATTACGATATAACGTATAACGCTATGTAGCATCACGATGCAACGTATAACGTTATGTAGCATTACGATGTGACGTATAATGTTATGTAGCATTACAATATAACGTATAACGTTATATGGTAATACGTTATAACGTATAACGTTATGTAGCATTACAATATAACGTATAACGTTATATGGTAATACGTTATAACGTATAACGTTATGTAGCATTACGATGTAACGTATAACGTTATGTAATATTACGATATAATGTATAACGTGATATGGTAATACGTCGTAACGTATAACGTTATGTAACATTACGATATAACGTATAACGTTATATGGTAATACGTTATAACGTATAATGTTATGTAACATTACGATATAACGTACAACGTTATGTAGCATTACGATATAACGTATAACGTTATATGGTAATACGTTATAACGTATAACGTGATGTAGCATTACGATATAACGTATGACGTTATGTAGCATCACGATGTAACGTATAACGTTATGTAGCATTACGATATAACGTATAACGTTATATGGTAATACGTTATAACGTATAACGTTATGTTGCATTACGATATAACGTATAACGTTAAGTAGCATCACGATGTAACGTATAACGTTATGTAGCATTACGATATAACGTATAACGTTATATGGTAATACGCTATAACGTATAACGTTATGTAGCATTACGATATAACGTATAACGTTATGTAGCATCACGATGTAACGTATAACGTTATGTAGCATTACGATGTAACGTATAATGCTATGTAGCATTACGACATAACGTATAGCGTTATATGGTAATACGTTATAACGTATAACGTTATGTAGCATTACGATATAACGTATAACGTTATATGGTAATACGTTATAACGTATAACGTTATGTAGCATTACGATGTAACGTATAACATTATGTAGCATTACGATATAACGTATAACGTTATATGGTAATACGTTATAACGTATAACGTTATGTTGCATTACGATATAACGTATAACGTTATGTAGCATCACGATGTAACGTATAACGTTATGTAATATTACGATATAACGTATAACGTGATATGGTAATACGTCGTAACGTATAACGTTATGTAACATTACGATATAACGTATAACGTTATGTAGCATTACGATATAACGTATAACGTTATATGGTAAGACGTTATAACGTATAACGTTATGTAACATTACGATATAACGTATAACGTTATGTAGCATCACGATGTAACGTATAACGTTATGTAGCATTACGATATAACGTATAACGTTATGTAGCATTACGATATAGCGTATAACGTTATATGGTAATACGTTATAACGTATAACGTTATGTAGCATTACGATGTAACGTATAACATTATGTAGCATTACGATGTAACGTATAACATTATGTAGCATTACGATATAACGTATAACGTTATATGGTAATACGTTATAACGTATAACGTTATGTAACATTACGATATAACGTATAACGTTATGTAGCATCACGATGTAACGTATAACGTTATGTAGCATTACGATGTAACGTATAACGTTATGAAGCATTACGATATAGCGTATAACGTTATATGGTAATACGTTATAACGTATAACGTTATGTAGCATTACGATGGAACGTATAACATTATGTAGCATTACGATATAACATATAACGTTATATGGTAATACGTTATAACGTATAAGGTTATGTAGCATTACGATATAACGTATAACGTTATGTAGCATCACGATGTAACGTATAACATTATGTAGCATTACGATATAACGTATAACATTATATGGTAATACGTTATAACGTATAAGGTTATGTAGCTTTACGATATAACGTATAACGTTATGTAGCATCACGATGTAACGTATAACATTATGTAGCATTACGATATAACGTATAACATTATATGGTAATACGTTATAGCGCATAACGTTATGTAGCATTACGATATAGCGTATAACGTTATATGGTAATACGTTATAACGTATAACGTTACGTAGTATTACGTTATAACGTATAACGTTATGTAGCATTACGATATAACGTATAACGTTATATGGTAGTACGTTATAACGTATAACGTTATGTTGCATTACGATATAACGTATAACGTTATGTAGCATCACGATGTAACGTATAACGTTATGTAGCATTACGATGTAACGTATAATGTTATGTAGCATTACGATATAACGTATAACGTTATATGGTAATACGTTATAACGTATAACGTTATGTAACATTACGATATAACGTATAACGATATGTAACATTACGATATAACGTATAACGTTATGTAACATTACGATATAACGTATAACGTTATATGGTAATACGTTATAACGTATAACGTTACGTAGTATTACGTTATAACGTATAACGTTATGTAGCATTACGATATAACGTATAACGTTATATTGTAATACGTTATAACGTATAACGTTATATGACATTACGATATAACATATAACGTTATGTAACATTACGAAATAACGTATAACGTTATATGGTAATACGTTATAACGTATAACGTTATGTAGCATTACGATGTAACGTATAACGTTATGTAGTATTACGATATAACGTATAACGTTATATTGTAATACGATATAACGTATAGCCTTATATGACATTACGATATAACGTATAACGTTATGTAGCATCACGATGTAACGTATAACGTTATATAGTATTACGTTATAACGTATAACGTTACGTAGTATTACGTTATAACGTATAACGTTATGTAGCATTACGATATAACGTATAACGTTATATGGTAATACGTCATAACGTATAACGTTATGTTGCATTACGATATAACGTATAACGTTATGTAGCATCACGATGTAACGTATAACGTTATGTAGCATTACGATGTAACGTATAATATTATGTAGCATTACGATATAACGTATAACGTTATGTAGCATCACGATGTAATGTATAACGTTATGTAGCATTACGATATAACGTATAACGTTATATGGTAATACGTTATAACGTATAACGTTATGTAGCATTACGATGTAACGTATAACGTTATGTAACATTACGATATAACGTATAACGTTATATGGTAATACGTTACAACGTATAATGTCATGTAGCATTACGATATAACCTATAGCGTTTTGTAGTATAACGATATAACGTATAACGTTATATAGTATTACGTTATAACGTATAACGTTACGTAGTATTACGTTATAACGTATAACGTTATGTAGCATTACGATATAACGTATAACGTTATATGGTAATACGTTATAACGTATAACGTTATGTTGCATTACGATATAAGGTATAACGTTAAGTAACATCACGATGTAACGTATAACGTTATGTAGCATTACGATATAACGTATAACGTTATATGGCGATACGTTATAACGTATATCGTTATGTACTATTACGTTATATCGTATAACGTTATGTAGCATTACGATATAACGCATAACGTTATATGGTAATACGTCATAACGTATAACGTTATGTAGCATTACGATATAACGTATAACGTTATATGGTAATACGTTATAACGTATAACGTTATGTAATATTACGATATAACATATAACGTTATGTAACATTACGAAATAACGTATAACGTTATATGGTAATACGTTATAACGTATAACGTTATGTAGCATTACGATGTAACGTATAACGTTATGTAGTATTACGATATAACGTATAACGTTATATTGTAATACGATATAACGTATAGCCTTATATGACATTACGATATAACGTATAACGTTATGTAGCATCACGATGTAACGTATAACGTTATATGGTAATACGTTATAACGTAGAACGTTATGTAACATTACGATATATCGTATAACGTTATGTAGTATAACGATATAACATATAACGTTATATAGTATTACGTTATAACGTATAACGTTACGTAATATTACGTTATAACGTATAACGTTATGTAGCATTACGATATAACGTATAACGTTATGTAGCATTACGATATAACGTATAACGCTTTATGGTAATACGTTATAACGTATAATGTTATGTAAAATTACGATATAACGCATAGCGTTATGTAGCATTACGATATAACGTATAACGTTATATGGTAATACGTTATAACGTATAACGTTATGTAGCATTACGATGTAACGTATAACATTATGTAGCATTACGATATAACGTATAACGTTATATGGTAATACGTTATAACGTATAACGTTATGTAACATTACGATATAACGTATAACGTTATGTAGCATCACGATGTAACGTATAACGTTATGTAGCATTACCATGTAACGTATAACATTATGTAGCATTACGATATAACGTATAACGTTATATGGTAATACGTTATAACGTATAACGTTATGTAACAATACGATATAACGTATAACGTTATGTAGCATTACTATATAACGTATAACGTTATATGGTAATTCGTTTTAACGTATAATGTTATGTAACATTACGATATAACGTATAACGTTATGTAGCATTACGATATAACGTATAAAGTTATATTTTAATACGTTATAACGTATAACGTTATGTAGCATTACGATGTAACGTATAACATTATGTAGCATTACGATATAACGTATAACGTTATGTAACATTACGATATAACGTATAACGTTATATGGTAATACGGTGTAACGTATAATGTTATGTAACATTACGATATAACGTATAACGTTATGTAGCATTACGATATAACGTATAACGTTATATGGTAATACGTTATAACGTATAATGTTATGTAGCATTACGATGTAACGTACAACGTTATGTAGCATTGCGATATAACGTATAACGTTATATGGTAATACGTTGTAACGTATAATGTTATGTAACATTACGATATAACGTATAACGTTATGTAGCATTACGATATAACGTATAACGTTATATGGCAATACGTTATAACGTATAACGTTATGTAGCATTACGATATAACGTATAACGTTATGTAGCATCACGATGTAACGTATAAGGTTATGTAGGATTACGATATAACGTATAACGTTATATGGTAATACGTTATAACGTATAACGTTATGTAACATTACGATATAACGTATAACGTTATGTAGCATTACGATATAACGTATAACGTTATATGGTAATACGTTATAACGTATAACGTTATGTAGCATTACGATATAACGTATAACGTTATATGGTAATACGTTATAACGTATAACGTTATGTAGCATTACGATGTAACGTATAACGTTATGTAGCATTACGATGTAACGTATAACATTATGTAGCATTACGATATAACGTATAACGTTATGTAGCATTACGATATAACGTATAACGTTATATGGTAATACGTTATAACGTATAACGTTATGTAATATTACGATATAACATATAACGTTATGTAGCATCACGATGTAACGTATAACGTTATATGGTAATACGTTATAACGTATAACGTTATGTAGCATTACGATGTAACGTATAACATTATGTAGCATTACGATATAACGTATAACGTTATATGGTAATACGTTATAACGTATAACGTTATGTAACATTACGATATAACGTATAACGTTATGTAGCATCACGATGTAACGTATAACGTTATGTAGCATTACGATGTAACGTATAACATTATGTAGCACTACGATGTAACGTATAACATTATGTAGCATTACGATATAACGTATAACGTTATATGGTAATACGTTATAACGTATAACGTTATGTAACATTTCGATATAACGTATAACGTTATGTAGCATCACGATGTAACGTATAACGTTATGTAGCATTACGATGTAACGTATAACATTATGTAGCATTACGATATAACGTATAACGTTATATGGTAATGCGTTATAACGTATAACGTTATGTAACAATACGATGTAACGTATAACGTTATGTAGCATTACGATATAGCGTATAACGTTATATGGTAATACGTTATAACGTATAACGTTATGTAGCATTACGATGTAACGTATAACATTATGTAGCATTACGATATAACGTATAACGTTATGTAGCATTACGATATAACGTATAACGTTATATGGTAATACGTTGTAACGTATAATGTTATGTAACATTACGATATAACGTATAACGTTATGTAGCATTACGATATAACGTATAACGTTATATGGTAATACGTTATAACGGATAACGTTATGTAGCATTACGATGTAACGTATAACGTTATGTAGCATTACGATATAGCGTATAACGTTATATGCTAATACGTTATAACGTATAACGTTATGTGACAATACGATATAACGTATAACGTTATGTAGCATCACGATGTAACGTATAACGTTATGTAGCATTACGATATAGCGTATAACGTTATATGGTAATACGTTATAACGTATAACGTTATGTAGCATTACGATGTAACGTATAACATTATGTAGCATTACGATATAACGTATAACGTTATGTAGCATTACGATATAACGTATAACGTTATATGGTAATACGTTGTAACGTATAATGTTATGTAACATTACGATATAACGTATAACGTTATGTAGCATTACGATATAACGTATAACGTTATATGGTAATACGTTATAACGTATAACGTTATGTAACATTACGATATAACGTATAACGTTATGTAGCATCACGATGTAACGTATAACGTTATGTAGCATTACGATATAGCGTATAACGTTATATGGTAATACGTTATAACGTATAACGTTATGTAGCATTACGATGTAACGTATAACATTATGTAGCATTACGATATAACGTATAACGTTATGTAGCATTACGATATAACGTATAACGTTATATGGTAATACGTTGTAACGTATAATGTTATGTAACATTACGATATAACGTATAACGTTATGTAGCATCACGATGTAACGTATAACGTTATATGGTAATACGTTATAACGTATAACGTTATGTAGCATTACGATGTAACGTATAACATTATGTAGCATTACGATATAACGTATAACGTTATATGGTAATACGTTATAACGTATAACGTTATGTAACATTACGATATAACGTATAACGTTATGTAGCATCACGATGTAACGTATAACGTTATGTAGCATTACGATGTAACGTATAACATTATGTAGCACTACGATGTAACGTATAACATTATGTAGCATTACGATATAACGTATAACGTTATATGGTAATACGTTATAACGTATAACGTTATGTAACATTTCGATATAACGTATAACGTTATGTAGCATCACGATGTAACGTATAACGTTATGTAGCATTACGATGTAACGTATAACATTATGTAGCATTACGATATAACGTATAACGTTATATGGTAATGCGTTATAACGTATAACGTTATGTAACAATACGATGTAACGTATAACGTTATGTAGCATTACGATATAGCGTATAACGTTATATGGTAATACGTTATAACGTATAACGTTATGTAGCATTACGATGTAACGTATAACATTATGTAGCATTACGATATAACGTATAACGTTATGTAGCATTACGATATAACGTATAACGTTATATGGTAATACGTTGTAACGTATAATGTTATGTAACATTACGATATAACGTATAACGTTATGTAGCATTACGATATAACGTATAACGTTATATGGTAATACGTTATAACGGATAACGTTATGTAGCATTA
This sequence comes from Bombus lapidarius, assembly GCA_936014575.1. Taxonomy (NCBI): domain Eukaryota; kingdom Metazoa; phylum Arthropoda; class Insecta; order Hymenoptera; family Apidae; genus Bombus; species Bombus lapidarius. The sequence goes on along the minus strand of CAKXZU010000031.1, from coordinate 2,122,167 downwards.
CGATGTAACGTATAACGTTATGTAGCATTACGATATAGCGTATAACGTTATATGCTAATACGTTATAACGTATAACGTTATGTGACAATACGATATAACGTATAACGTTATGTAGCATCACGATGTAACGTATAACGTTATGTAGCATTACGATATAGCGTATAACGTTATATGGTAATACGTTATAACGTATAACGTTATGTAGCATTACGATGTAACGTATAACATTATGTAGCATTACGATATAACGTATAACGTTATGTAGCATTACGATATAACGTATAACGTTATATGGTAATACGTTGTAACGTATAATGTTATGTAACATTACGATATAACGTATAACGTTATGTAGCATTACGATATAACGTATAACGTTATATGGTAATACGTTATAACGTATAACGTTATGTAACATTACGATATAACGTATAACGTTATGTAGCATCACGATGTAACGTATAACGTTATGTAGCATTACGATATAACGTATAACGTTATGTAGCATTACGATATAGCGTATAACGTTATATGGTAATACGTTATAACGTATAACGTTATGTAGCATTACGATGTAACGTATAACATTATGTAGCATTACGATGTAACGTATAACATTATGTAGCATTACGATATAACGTATAACGTTATATGGTAATACGTTATAACGTATAACGTTATGTAACATTACGATATAACGTATAACGTTATGTAGCATCACGATGTAACGTATAACGTTATGTAGTATTACGATGTAACGTATAACGTTATGAAGCATTACGATATAGCGTATAACGTTATATGGTAATACGTTATAACGTATAACGTTATGTAGCATTACGATGGAACGTATAACATTATGTAGCATTACGATATAACATATAACGTTATATGGTAATACGTTATAACGTATAACGTTATGTAGCATTACGATATAACGTATAACGTTATGTAGCATCACGATGTAACGTATAACATTATGTAGCATTACGATATAACGTATAACATTATATGGTAATACGTTATAGCGCATAACGTTATGTAGCATTACGATATAGCGTATAACGTTATATGGTAATACGTTATAACGTATAACGTTACGTAGTATTACGTTATAACGTATAACGTTATGTAGCATTACGATATAACGTATAACGTTATATGGTAGTACGTTATAACGTATAACGTTATGTTGCATTACGATATAACGTATAACGTTATGTAGCATCACGATGTAACGTATAACGTTATGTAGCATTACGATGTAACGTATAATGTTATGTAGCATTACGATATAACGTATAACGTTATATGGTAATACGTTATAACGTATAACGTTATGTAACATTACGATATAACGTATAACGATATGTAACATTACGATATAACGTATAACGTTATGTAACATTACGATATAACGTATAACGTTATATGGTAATACGTTATAACGTATAACGTTACGTAGTATTACGTTATAACGTATAACGTTATGTAGCATTACGATATAACGTATAACGTTATATTGTAATACGTTATAACGTATAACGTTATATGACATTACGATATAACGTATAACGTTATGTAGCATCACGATGTAACGTATAACGTTATGTAGCATTACGATGTAACGTATAATATTATGTAGCATTACGATATAACGTATAACGTTATGTAGCATCACGATGTAATGTATAACGTTATGTAGCATTACGATATAACGTATAACGTTATATGGTAATACGTTATAACGTATAACGTTATGTAGCATTACGATGTAACGTATAACGTTATGTAACATTACGATATAACGTATAACGTTATATGGTAATACGTTACAACGTATAATGTCATGTAGCATTACGATATAACCTATAGCGTTTTGTAGTATAACGATATAACGTATAACGTTATATAGTATTACGTTATAACGTATAACGTTACGTAGTATTACGTTATAACGTATAACGTTATGTAGCATTACGATATAACGTATAACGTTATATGGTAATACGTTATAACGTATAACGTTATGTTGCATTACGATATAAGGTATAACGTTAAGTAACATCACGATGTAACGTATAACGTTATGTAGCATTACGATATAACGTATAACGTTATATGGCGATACGTTATAACGTATATCGTTATGTACAATTACGTTATATCGTATAACGTTATGTAGCATTACGATATAACGCATAACGTTATATGGTAATACGTCATAACGTATAACGTTATGTAGCATTACGATATAACGTATAACGTTATATGGTAATACGTTATAACGTATAACGTTATGCAATATTACGATATTACATATAACGTTATGTAACATTACGAAATAACGTATAACGTTATATGGTAATACGTTATAACGTATAACGTTATGTAGCATTACGATGTAACGTATAACGTTATGTAGCATTACGATATAACGTATAACGTTATATTGTAATACGATATAACGTATAGCCTTATATGACATTACGATATAACGTATAACGTTATGTAGCATCACGATGTAACGTATAACGTTATATGGTAATACGTTATAACGTAGAACGTTATGTAACATTACGATATATCGTATAACGTTATGTAGTATAACGATATAACATATAACGTTATATAGTATTACGTTATAACGTATAACGTTACGTAATATTACGTTATAACGTATAACGTTATGTAGCATTACGATATAACGTATAACGTTATGTAGCATCACGATGTAACGTATAACGTTATATGGTAATACGTTATAACGTATAACGTTATGTAGCATTACGATGTAACGTATAACATTATGTAGCATTACGATATAACGTATAACGTTATATGGTAATACGTTATAACGTATAACGTTATGTAACATTACGATATAACGTATAACGTTATGTAGCATCACGATGTAACGTATAACGTTATGTAGCATTACGATGTAACGTATAACATTATGTAGCACTACGATGTAACGTATAACATTATGTAGCATTACGATATAACGTATAACGTTATATGGTAATACGTTATAACGTATAACGTTATGTAACATTTCGATATAACGTATAACGTTATGTAGCATCACGATGTAACGTATAACGTTATGTAGCATTACGATGTAACGTATAACATTATGTAGCATTACGATATAACGTATAACGTTATATGGTAATGCGTTATAACGTATAACGTTATGTAACAATACGATGTAACGTATAACGTTATGTAGCATTACGATATAGCGTATAACGTTATATGGTAATACGTTATAACGTATAACGTTATGTAGCATTACGATGTAACGTATAACATTATGTAGCATTACGATATAACGTATAACGTTATGTAGCATTACGATATAACGTATAACGTTATATGGTAATACGTTGTAACGTATAATGTTATGTAACATTACGATATAACGTATAACGTTATGTAGCATTACGATATAACGTATAACGTTATATGGTAATACGTTATAACGGATAACGTTATGTAGCATTACGATGTAACGTATAACGTTATGTAGCATTACGATATAGCGTATAACGTTATATGCTAATACGTTATAACGTATAACGTTATGTGACAATACGATATAACGTATAACGTTATGTAGCATCACGATGTAACGTATAACGTTATGTAGCATTACGATATAGCGTATAACGTTATATGGTAATACGTTATAACGTATAACGTTATGTAGCATTACGATGTAACGTATAACATTATGTAGCATTACGATATAACGTATAACGTTATGTAGCATTACGATATAACGTATAACGTTATATGGTAATACGTTGTAACGTATAATGTTATGTAACATTACGATATAACGTATAACGTTATGTAGCATTACGATATAACGTATAACGTTATATGGTAATACGTTATAACGTATAACGTTATGTAACATTACGATATAACGTATAACGTTATGTAGCATCACGATGTAACGTATAACGTTATGTAGCATTACGATATAACGTATAACGTTATGTAGCATTACGATATAGCGTATAACGTTATATGGTAATACGTTATAACGTATAACGTTATGTAGCATTACGATGTAACGTATAACATTATGTAGCATTACGATGTAACGTATAACAATATGTAGCATTACGATATAACGTATAACGTTATATGGTAATACGTTATAACGTATAACGTTATGTAACATTACGATATAACGTATAACGTTATGTAGCATCACGATGTAACGTATAACGTTATGTAGTATTACGATGTAACGTATAACGTTATGAAGCATTACGATATAGCGTATAACGTTATATGGTAATACGTTATAACGTATAACGTTATGTAGCATTACGATGGAACGTATAACATTATGTAGCATTACGATATAACATATAACGTTATATGGTAATACGTTATGACGTATAACGTTATGTAGCATTACGATATAACGTATAACGTTATGTAGCATCACGATGTAACGTATAACATTATGTAGCATTACGATATAACGTATAACATTATATGGTAATACGTTATAGCGCATAACGTTATGTAGCATTACGATATAGCGTATAACGTTATATGGTAATACGTTATAACGTATAACGTTACGTAGTATTACGTTATAACGTATAACGTTATGTAGCATTACGATATAACGTATAACGTTATATGGTAGTACGTTATAACGTATAACGTTATGTTGCATTACGATATAACGTATAACGTTATGTAGCATCACGATGTAACGTATAACGTTATGTAGCATTACGATGTAACGTATAATGTTATGTAGCATTACGATATAACGTATAACGTTATATGGTAATACGTTATAACGTATAACGTTATGTAACATTACGATATAACGTATAACGATATGTAACATTACGATATAACGTATAACGTTATGTAACATTACGATATAACGTATAACGTTATATGGTAATACGTTATAACGTATAACGTTACGTAGTATTACGTTATAACGTATAACGTTATGTAGCATTACGATATAACGTATAACGTTATATTGTAATACGTTATAACGTATAACGTTATATGACATTACGATATAACGTATAACGTTATGTAGCATCACGATGTAACGTATAACGTTATGTAGCATTACGATGTAACGTATAATATTATGTAGCATTACGATATAACGTATAACGTTATGTAGCATCACGATGTAATGTATAACGTTATGTAGCATTACGATATAACGTATAACGTTATATGGTAATACGTTATAACGTATAACGTTATGTAGCATTACGATGTAACGTATAACGTTATGTAACATTACGATATAACGCATAACGTTATATGGTAATACGTCATAACGTATAACGTTATGTAGCATTACGATATAACGTATAACGTTATATGGTAATACGTTATAACGTATAACGTTATGTAATATTACGATATAACATATAACGTTATGTAACATTACGAAATAACGTATAACGTTATATGGTAATACGTTATAACGTATAACGTTATGTAGCATTACGATGTAACGTATAACGTTATGTAGCATTACGATATAACGTATAACGTTATATTGTAATACGATATAACGTATAGCCTTATATGACATTACGATATAACGTATAACGTTATGTAGCATCACGATGTAACGTATAACGTTATATGGTAATACGTTATAACGTAGAACGTTATGTAACATTACGATATATCGTATAACGTTATGTAGTATAACGATATAACATATAACGTTATATAGTATTACGTTATAACGTATAACGTTACGTAATATTACGTTATAACGTATAACGTTATGTAGCATTACGATATAACGTATAACGTTATGTAGCATCACGATGTAACGTATAACGTTATATGGTAATACGTTATAACGTATAACGTTATGTAGCATTACGATGTAACGTATAACATTATGTAGCATTACGATATAACGTATAACGTTATATGGTAATACGTTATAACGTATAACGTTATGTAACATTACGATATAACGTATAACGTTATGTAGCATCACGATGTAACGTATAACGTTATGTAGCATTACGATGTAACGTATAACATTATGTAGCACTACGATGTAACGTATAACATTATGTAGCATTACGATATAACGTATAACGTTATATGGTAATACGTTATAACGTATAACGTTATGTAACATTTCGATATAACGTATAACGTTATGTAGCATCACGATGTAACGTATAACGTTATGTAGCATTACGATGTAACGTATAACATTATGTAGCATTACGATATAACGTATAACGTTATATGGTAATGCGTTATAACGTATAACGTTATGTAACAATACGATGTAACGTATAACGTTATGTAGCATTACGATATAGCGTATAACGTTATATGGTAATACGTTATAACGTATAACGTTATGTAGCATTACGATGTAACGTATAACATTATGTAGCATTACGATATAACGTATAACGTTATGTAGCATTACGATATAACGTATAACGTTATATGGTAATACGTTGTAACGTATAATGTTATGTAACATTACGATATAACGTATAACGTTATGTAGCATTACGATATAACGTATAACGTTATATGGTAATACGTTATAACGGATAACGTTATGTAGCATTACGATGTAACGTATAACGTTATGTAGCATTACGATATAGCGTATAACGTTATATGCTAATACGTTATAACGTATAACGTTATGTGACAATACGATATAACGTATAACGTTATGTAGCATCACGATGTAACGTATAACGTTATGTAGCATTACGATATAGCGTATAACGTTATATGGTAATACGTTATAACGTATAACGTTATGTAGCATTACGATGTAACGTATAACATTATGTAGCATTACGATATAACGTATAACGTTATGTAGCATTACGATATAACGTATAACGTTATATGGTAATACGTTGTAACGTATAATGTTATGTAACATTACGATATAACGTATAACATTATGTAGCATTACGATATAACGTATAACGTTATATGGTAATACGTTATAACGTATAACGTTATGTAACATTACGATATAACGTATAACGTTATGTAGCATCACGATGTAACGTATAACGTTATGTAGCATTACGATATAACGTATAACGTTATGTAGCATTACGATATAGCGTATAACGTTATATGGTAATACGTTATAACGTATAACGTTATGTAGCATTACGATGTAACGTATAACATTATGTAGCATTACGATGTAACGTATAACATTATGTAGCATTACGATATAACGTATAACGTTATATGGTAATACGTTATAACGTATAACGTTATGTAACATTACGATATAACGTATAACGTTATGTAGCATCACGATGTAACGTATAACGTTATGTAGTATTACGATGTAACGTATAACGTTATGAAGCATTACGATATAGCGTATAACGTTATATGGTAATACGTTATAACGTATAACGTTATGTAGCATTACGATGGAACGTATAACATTATGTAGCATTACGATATAACATATAACGTTATATGGTAATACGTTATAACGTATAACGTTATGTAGCATTACGATATAACGTATAACGTTATGTAGCATCACGATGTAACGTATAACATTATGTAGCATTACGATATAACGTATAACATTATATGGTAATACGTTATAGCGCATAACGTTATGTAGCATTACGATATAGCGTATAACGTTATATGGTAATACGTTATAACGTATAACGTTACGTAGTATTACGTTATAACGTATAACGTTATGTAGCATTACGATATAACGTATAACGTTATATGGTAGTACGTTATAACGTATAACGTTATGTTGCATTACGATATAACGTATAACGTTATGTAGCATCACGATGTAACGTATAACGTTATGTAGCATTACGATGTAACGTATAATGTTATGTAGCATTACGATATAACGTATAACGTTATATGGTAATACGTTATAACGTATAACGTTATGTAACATTACGATATAACGTATAACGATATGTAACATTACGATATAACGTATAACGTTATGTAACATTACGATATAACGTATAACGTTATGTAGTATTACGATGTAACGTATAACGTTATGAAGCATTACGATATAGCGTATAACGTTATATGGTAATACGTTATAACGTATAACGTTATGTAGCATTACGATGGAACGTATAACATTATGTAGCATTACGATATAACATATAACGTTATATGGTAATACGTTATAACGTATAACGTTATGTAGCATTACGATATAACGTATAACGTTATGTAGCATCACGATGTAACGTATAACATTATGTAGCATTACGATATAACGTATAACATTATATGGTAATACGTTATAGCGCATAACGTTATGTAGCATTACGATATAGCGTATAACGTTATATGGTAATACGTTATAACGTATAACGTTACGTAGTATTACGTTATAACGTATAACGTTATGTAGCATTACGATATAACGTATAACGTTATATTGTAATACGTTATAACGTATAACGTTATATGACATTACGATATAACGTATAACGTTATGTAGCATCACGATGTAACGTATAACGTTATGTAGCATTACGATGTAACGTATAATATTATGTAGCATTACGATATAACGTATAACGTTATGTAGCATCACGATGTAATGTATAACGTTATGTAGCATTACGATATAACGTATAACGTTATATGGTAATACGTTATAACGTATAACGTTATGTAGCATTACGATGTAACGTATAACGTTATGTAACATTACGATATAACGTATAACGTTATATGGTAATACGTTACAACGTATAATGTCATGTAGCATTACGATATAACCTATAGCGTTTTGTAGTATAACGATATAACGTATAACGTTATATAGTATTACGTTATAACGTATAACGTTACGTAGTATTACGTTATAACGTATAACGTTATGTAGCATTACGATATAACGTATAACGTTATATGGTAATACGTTATAACGTATAACGTTATGTTGCATTACGATATAAGGTATAACGTTAAGTAACATCACGATGTAACGTATAACGTTATGTAGCATTACGATATAACGTATAACGTTATATGGCGATACGTTATAACGTATATCGTTATGTACTATTACGTTATATCGTATAACGTTATGTAGCATTACGATATAACGCATAACGTTATATGGTAATACGTCATAACGTATAACGTTATGTAGCATTACGATATAACGTATAACGTTATATGGTAATACGTTATAACGTATAACGTTATGTAATATTACGATATAACATATAACGTTATGTAACATTACGAAATAACGTATAACGTTATATGGTAATACGTTATAACGTATAACGTTATGTAGCATTACGATGTAACGTATAACGTTATGTAGCATTACGATATAACGTATAACGTTATATTGTAATACGATATAACGTATAGCCTTATATGACATTACGATATAACGTATAACGTTATGTAGCATCACGATGTAACGTATAACGTTATATGGTAATACGTTATAACGTAGAACGTTATGTAACATTACGATATATCGTATAACGTTATGTAGTATAACGATATAACATATAACGTTATATAGTATTACGTTATAACGTATAACGTTACGTAATATTACGTTATAACGTATAACGTTATGTAGCATTACGATATAACGTATAACGTTATGTAGCATTACGATATAACGTATAACGCTTTATGGTAATACGTTATAACGTATAATGTTATGTAAAATTACGATATAACGCATAGCGTTATGTAGCATTACGATATAACGTATAACGTTATATGGTAATACGTTATAACGTATAACGTTATGTAGCATTACGATGTAACGTATAACATTATGTAGCATTACGATATAACGTATAACGTTATATGGTAATACGTTATAACGTATAACGTTATGTAACATTACGATATAACGTATAACGTTATGTAGCATCACGATGTAACGTATAACGTTATGTAGCATTACGATGTAACGTATAACATTATGTAGCATTACGATATAACGTATAACGTTATATGGTAATACGTTATAACGTATAACGTTATGTAACAATACGATATAACGTATAACGTTATGTAGCATTACTATATAACGTATAACGTTATATGGTAATTCGTTTTAACGTATAATGTTATGTAACATTACGATATAACGTATAACGTTATGTAGCATTACGATATAACGTATAACGTTATATTTTAATACGTTATAACGTATAACGTTATGTAGCATTACGATGTAACGTATAACATTATGTAGCATTACGATATAACGTATAACGTTATGTAACATTACGATATAACGTATAACGTTATATGGTAATACGGTGTAACGTATAATGTTATGTAACATTACGATATAACGTATAACGTTATGTAGCATTACGATATAACGTATAACGTTATATGGTAATACGTTATAACGTATAATGTTATGTAGCATTACGATGTAACGTACAACGTTATGTAGCATTGCGATATAACGTATAACGTTATATGGTAATACGTTGTAACGTATAATGTTATGTAACATTACGATATAACGTATAACGTTATGTAGCATTACGATATAACGTATAACGTTATATGGCAATACGTTATAACGTATAACGTTATGTAGCATTACGATATAACGTATAACGTTATGTAGCATCACGATGTAACGTATAAGGTTATGTAGGATTACGATATAACGTATAACGTTATATGGTAATACGTTATAACGTATAACGTTATGTAACATTACGATATAACGTATAACGTTATGTAGCATTACGATATAACGTATAACGTTATATGGTAATACGTTATAACGTATAACGTTATGTAGCATTACGATATAACGTATAACGTTATATGGTAATACGTTATAACGTATAACGTTATGTAGCATTACGATGTAACGTATAACGTTATGTAGCATTACGATGTAACGTATAACATTATGTAGCATTACGATATAACGTATAACGTTATGTAGCATTACGATATAACGTATAACGTTATATGGTAATACGTTATAACGTATAACGTTATGTAATATTACGATATAACATATAACGTTATGTAGCATCACGATGTAACGTATAACGTTATATGGTAATACGTTATAACGTATAACGTTATGTAGCATTACGATGTAACGTATAACATTATGTAGCATTACGATATAACGTATAACGTAATATGGTAATACGTTATAACGTATAACGTTATGTAACATTACGATATAACGTATAACGTTATGTAGCATCACGATGTAACGTATAACGTTATGTAGCATTACGATGTAACGTATAACATTATGTAGCACTACGATGTAACGTATAACATTATGTAGCATTACGATATAACGTATAACGTTATATGGTAATACGTTATAACGTATAACGTTATGTAACATTTCGATATAACGTATAACGTTATGTAGCATCACGATGTAACGTATAACGTTATGTAGCATTACGATGTAACGTATAACATTATGTAGCATTACGATATAACGTATAACGTTATATGGTAATGCGTTATAACGTATAACGTTATGTAACAATACGATGTAACGTATAACGTTATGTAGCATTACGATATAGCGTATAACGTTATATGGTAATACGTTATAACGTATAACGTTATGTAGCATTACGATGTAACGTATAACATTATGTAGCATTACGATATAACGTATAACGTTATATGGTAATACGTTGTAACGTATAATGTTATGTAACATTACGATATAACGTATAACGTTATGTAGCATTACGATATAACGTATAACGTTATATGGTAATACGTTATAACGGATAACGTTATGTAGCATTACGATGTAACGTATAACGTTATGTAGCATTACGATATAGCGTATAACGTTATATGCTAATACGTTATAACGTATAACGTTATGTGACAATACGATATAACGTATAACGTTATGTAGCATCACGATGTAACGTATAACGTTATGTAGCATTACGATATAACGTATAACGTTATATGGTAATACGTTATAACGTATAACGTTATGTAGCATTACGATATAACGTATAACGTTATGTAGCATTACGATATAACGTATAACGTTATGTAGCATTACGATGTAACGTATAACGTTATGTAGCATTACGATATAGCGTATAACGTTATATGGTAATACGTTATAACGTATAACGTTATGTGACATTACGATATAACGTATAGCGTTATATGGTAATACGCTATAACGTATAACGTTATGTAGCATTACGATATAACGTATAACGTTATGTAGCATCACGCTGTAACGTATAACGTTATATGGTAATACGTTATAACGTATAGCGTTATGTAACATTACGATATAACGTATAACGTTATGTAGCATTACGATATAACGTATAACGTTATATGGTAATACGTTATAACGGATAACGTTATGTAGCATTACGATGTAACGTATAACGTTATGTAGCATTACGATATAGCGTATAACGTTATATGCTAATACGTTATAACGTATAACGTTATGTGACAATACGATATAACGTATAACGTTATGTAGCATCACGATGTAACGTATAACGTTATGTAGTATTACGATATAACGTATAACGTTATGTAGCATCACGATGTAACGTATAACGTTATGTAGCATTACGATATAACGTATAACGTTATATGGTAATACGTTATAACGGATAACGTTATGTAGCATTACGATGTAACGTATAACGTTATGTAGCATTACGATATAGCGTATAACGTTATATGCTAATACGTTATAACGTACAACGTTATGTGACAATACGATATAACGTATAACGTTATGTAGCATCACGATGTAACGTATAACGTTATGTAGTATTACGATATAACGTATAACGTTATGTAGCATCACGATGTAACGTATAACGTTATGTAGGATTACGATATAACGTATAACGTTATATGGTAATACGTTATAACGTATAACGGTATGTAACATTACGATATAACGTATAACGTTATGTAGCATTACGATGTAACGTATAACGTTATGTAGCATTACGATATAACGTATAACGTTATATGGTAATGCGTTATAACGTATAACGTTATGTAGCATTACGATATAACGTATAACGTTATGTAGCATTACGATATAACGTATAACGTTATGTAGCATTACGATGTAACGTATAACGTTATGTAGCATTACGATATAGCGTATAACGTTATATGGTAATACGTTATAACGTATAACGTTATGTGACATTACGATATAACGTATAGCGTTATATGGTAATACGCTATAACGTATAACGTTATGTAGCATTACGATATAACTTATAACGTTATGTAGCATCACGCTGTAACGTATAACGTTATATGGTAATACGTTATAACGTATAGCGTTATGTAACATTACGATATAACGTATAACGTTATGTAGCATTACGATATAACGTATAACGTTATATGGTAATACGTTATAACGTATAACGTTATGTAGCATTACGATGTAACGTATAACGTTATGTAGCATTACGATATTGCGTATAACGTTATATGGTAATACGTTATAACGTATAACGCTATGTAGCATTACGATGTAACGTATAACGTTATGTAGCATTACGATATAACGTATAACGTTATATGGTAATACGCTATAACGGATAACGTTATGTAGCATTACGATGTAACGTATAACGTTATGTAGCATTACGATATAGCGTATAACGTTATATGCTAATACGTTATAACGTATAACGTTATGTGACAATACGATATAACGTATAACGTTATGTAGCATCACGATATAACGTATAACGTTATATGGTAATACGTTATAACGTATAACGTTATGTAGCATTACGATGTAACGTATAACGTTATGTAGCATTACGATATAACGTATAACGTTATATGGTAATACGTTATAACGTATAACGTTATGTAGCATTACGATATAACGTATAACGTTATGTAGCATTACGATATAACGTATAACGTTTTGTAGCATTACGATGTAACGTATAACGTTATGTAGCATTACGATATAGCGTATAACGTTATATGGTAATACATTATAACGTATAACGTTATGTGACATTACGATATAACGTATAGCGTTATATGGTAGTACGCTATAACGTATAACGTTATGTAGCATTACGATATAACGTATAACGTTATGTAGCATCACGCTGTAACGTATAACGTTATATGGTAATATGTTATAACGTATAGCGTTATGTAACATTACGATATAACGTATAACGTTATGTAGCATTACGATATAACGTATAACGTTATATGGTAATACGTTATAACGTATAACGCTATGTAGCATTACGATGTAACGTATAACGTTATGTAGCAATACGATGTAACGTATAACGTTATATGGTAGTACGTTATAACGTATAACGTTATGTAACATTACGATATAACGTATAACGTTATGTAGCATTACGATGTAACGTATAACGTTATGGAGCATTACGATATAACGTATAATGTTATATGGTAATAAGTTATAACGTATAATGTTATGTAACATTACGATATAACGTAAAACGTTATATGGTAGTACGATGTAACGTATAACATTATGTAGCATTACGATATAACGTATAACGTTATATGGTAATACGATATAAAGTATAACGTTAAATGGTATTACGTTGTAACGTATAACGTTATATAGTATTACGTAATGTCGTATAACCTTATGTAGTATTACGTTATAACGTATAACGTTATATAGTATTACGTTATAACGTATAACGTTAGATGTATTACATTGTAACGTATAACGTTATATAGTGTTACGTTATATCGTACAACGTTATGTAGTATAACGTTATAACGTATAACGTTATGTAATAATACGTTATAACGTATAACGTTATATAGTATTACGTTATAACGTGTAACGTTATATAGTATTACGTTATAACGTATAACGTTATATAGTAGTACGTTATAACGTATAAAGTTATGTAATATTACGTTCTAACGTAAAACATTATATACTATTACGTTTAAACGTATAACGTTATATGGTACTACGTTATATCGTATAACGTTATATGGTACTACGTTATAACGTATAACGTTATCTACTATTACGTTATAACGTAAAACGTTATATAGTATTACGTTATAACATATAACGTTATGTAATAATACGTTATAACGTATAACGTTATATAGTATTACGTTATAACGTGTAACGTTATATAGTATTACGTTATAACGTATAACGTTATATGGTAATACGTTATAACGTAGAACGTTAGGTAACATTACGATATAACGTATAACGTTATGTAGCATTACGATATAACGTATAACGTAATATTGTAATAGGTTATAACGTATAACGTTATATGACATTACGATATAACGTATAACGTTATGTAGCATCACGATGTAACGTATAACATTATGTAGCATTACGATATAACGTACAACGTTATGTAACATTACGATATAACGTATAACGTTATGTAGCATCACGATGTAACGTATAACGTTATGTAGCATTACGATGTAACGTATAACGTTATGTAGCATTACGATATAACGTATAACGTTATATTGTAATACGATATAACGTATAGCGTTATATGACATTACGATATAACGTATAACGTTATGTAGCATCACGATGTAACGTATAACGTTATATGGTAATACGTTATAACGTAGAACGTTAGGTAACATTACGATATAACGTATAACGATATGTAGCATTACGATATAACGTATAACGTTATATTGTAATAGGTTATAACGTATAACGTTATATGACATTACGATATAACGTATAACGTTATGTAGCATCACGATGTAACGTATAGCATTATGTAGCATTACGATATAACGTACAACGTTATGTAACATTACGATATAACGTATAACGTTATGTAGCATCACGATGTAACGTATAACGTTATGTAGCATTACGATGTAACGTATAACATTATGTAGCATTACGATATAACGTATAACGTTATATGGTAATACGTTATAACGTATAACGTTATGTAGCATTACGATATAACGTATAACGTTATATGGTAATACGTTACAACGTATAATGTTATGTAGCATTACGATATAACGTATAACGTTATGTAGCATTACGATATAACGTATAGCGTTATATGGTAATACGCTATTACGTATAACGTGATGTAGCATTACGATATAACGTATAACGTTATGTAGCATCACGCTGTAACGTATAACGTTATATGGTAATACGTTATAACGTATAGCGTTATGTAACATTACGATATAACGTATAACGTTATGTAGCATTACGATATAACGTATAACGTTATATGGTAATACGTTATAACGTATAACGTTATGTAGCATTACGATGTAACGTATAACGTTATGTAGCATTACGATATTGCGTATAACGTTATATGGTAATACGTTATAACGTATAACGCTATGTAGCATTACGATGTAACGTATAACGTTATGTAGCATTACGATATAACGTATAACGTTATATGGTAGTACGATGTAACGTATAACATTATGTAGCATTACGATATAACGTATAACGTTATATGGTAATACGTTATAACGTATAACGTTATGTAACAATACGATATAACGTATAACGTTATGTAGCATTACTATATAACGTATAACGTTATATGGTAATACGTTTTAACGTATAATGTTATGTAACATTACGATATAACGTATAACGTTATGTAGCATTACGATATAACGTATAACGTTATATGGTAATACGTTATAACGTATAACGTTATGTAGCATTACGATGTAACGTATAACATTATGTAGCATTACGATATAACGTATAACGTTATATGGTAATACGTTATAAAGTATAACGTTATGTAACATTACGATATAACGTATAACGTTATGTAGCATCACGATGTAACGTATAACGTTATGTAGCATTACGATGTAACGTATAACATTATGTAGCATTACGATATAACGTATAACGTTATATGGTAATGCGTTATAACGTATAACGTTATGTAACAATACGATGTAACGTATAACGTTATGTAGCATTACGATATAGCGTATAACGTTATATGGTAATACGTTATAACGTATAACGTTATGTAGCATTACGATGTAACGTATAACATTATGTAGCATTACGATATAACGTATAACGTTATGTAACATTACGATATAACGTATAACGTTATATGGTAATACGTTGTAACGTATAATGTTATGTAACATTACGATATAACGTATAACGTTATGTAGCATTACGATATAACGTATAACGTTATATTGTAATACGTTATAACGTATAACGTTATGTAGCATTACGATGTAACGGACAACGTTATGTAGCATTGCGATATAACGTATAACGTTATATGGTAATACGTTGTAACGTATAATGTTATGTAACATTACGATATAACGTATAACGTTATGTAGCATTACGATATAACGTATAACGTTATATGGTAATACGTTATAACGTATAACGTTATGTAGCATTACGATATAACGTATAACGTTATATGGTAATACGTTATAACGTATAACGTTATGTAGCATTACGATATAACGTATAACGTTATATGGTAATACGTTACAAAGTATAATGTTATGTAGCATTACGATATAACGTATAACGTTATGTAGTATAACGATATAACATATAACGTTATATAGTATTACGTTATAACGTATAACGTTACGTAGCATTACGATATAACGTATAACGTTATGTAGCATTACGATATAACGTATAACGTTATGTAGCATTACGATATAACGTATAACGCTTTATGGTAATACGTTATAACGTATAATGTTATGTAACATTACGATATAACGCATAGCGTTATGTAGCATTACGATATAACGTATAACGTTATATGGTAATACGTTATAACGTATAACGTTATGTAGCATTACGATGTAACGTATAACATTATGTAGCATTACGATATAACGTATAACGTTATATGGTAATACGTTATAACGTATAACGTTATGTAACATTACGATATAACGTGTAACGTTATGTAGCATCACGATGTAACGTATAACGTTATGTAGCATTACGATGTAACGTATAACATTATGTAGCATTACGATATAACGTATAACGTTATATGGTAATACGTTATAACGTATAACGTTATGTAACATTACGATATAACGCATAGCGTTATGTAGCATTACGATATAACGTATAACGTTATATGGTAATACGTTATAACGTATAACGTTATGTAACATTACGATATAACGTATAACGTTATGTACCATCACGATGTAACGTATAACGTTATGTAGCATTACGATGTAACGTATAACATTATGTAGCATTACGATATAACGTATAACGTTATATGGTAATACGTTATAAAGTATAACGTTATGTAACATTACGATATCACGTATAACGTTATGTAGCATCACGATGTAACGTATAACGTTATGTAGCATTACGATGTAACGTATAATGTTATGTAGCATTACGATATAACGTATAACGTTATATGGTAATACGTTATAACGTATAACGTTATGTAACATTACGATATAACGTATAACGATATGTAACATTACGATATAACGTATAACGTTATGTAGCATCACGATGTATCGTATAACGTTATGTAGGATTACGATATAACGTATAACGTTATATGGTAATACGTTATAACGTATAACGTTATGTAACATTACGATATAACGTATAACGTTATGTAGCATTACGATATAACTTATAACGTTATATGGTAATACGTTATAACGTATAACGTTATGTAGCATTACGATATAACGTATAACGTTATATGGTAATACGATATAACGTATAACGTTATGTAGCATTACGATATAACGTATAACGTTATATGGTAATACGTTATAACGTATAACGTTATGTAGCATTACGATATAACGTATAACGTTATGTAGCATCACGATGTAACGTATAACGTTATGTAGGATTGCGATATAACGTATAACGTTATATGGTAATACGTTATAACGTATAACGTTATGTAACATTACGATATAACGTATAACGTTATGTAGCATTACGATATAACGTGTAACGTTATATGGTAATACGTTATAACGTATAACGTTATGTAGCATTACGATATAACGTATAACGTTATATGGTAATACGTTATAACGTATAACGTTATATGGTAATACGTTATAACGTATAACGTTATGTAGCATTACGATGTAACGTATAACGTTATGTAGCATTACGATATAGCGTATAACGTTATATGCTAATATGTTATAACGTACAACGTTATGTGACAATACGATATAACGTATAACGTTATGTAGCATCACGATGTAACGTATAACGTTATGTAGTATTACGATATAACGTATAACGTTATGTAGCATTACGATATAACGTATAACGTTATGTAGCATTACGATATAACGTATAACGTTATATGGTAATACGTTATAACGTATAACATTATGTAGGATTACGATATATCGTATAACGCTACATGGTAATACGTTATAACGTATAACGTTATGTAATACTACGATATAACGTATAACGCTATGTAGCATTACGATATAACGTGTAACGTTATATGGTAATACGTTATAACGTATAACGTTATATGGTAATACGTTATAACGTATAACATTATGTAGGATTACGATATAACGTATAACGTTATATGGTAATACGTTAAAACGTATAACGTTATGTAGCATTACGATATAACGTATAACGTTATATGGTAATACGTTATAACGGATAACGTTATGTAGCATTACGATGTAACGTATAACGTTATGTAGGATTACGATATTGCGTATAACGTTATATGGTAATACGTTATAACGTATAACGTTATGTGACAATACGATATAACGTATAACGTTATGTAGCATCACGATGTAACGTATAACGTTATGTAGTATTACGATATAACGTATAACGTTATGTAGCATCACGATGTAACGTATAACGTTATGTAGCATTACGATATAACGTATAACGTTATATGGTAATACGTTATAACGGATAACGTTATGTAGCATTACGATGTAACGTATAACGTTATGTAGCATTACGATATAGCGTATAACGTTATATGCTAATACGTTATAACGTACAACGTTATGTGACAATACGATATAACGTATAACGTTATGTAGCATCACGATGTAACGTATAACGTTATGTAGTATTACGATATAACGTATAACGTTATGTAGCATCACGATGTAACGTATAACGTTATGTAGGATTACGATATAACGTATAACGTTATATGGTAATACGTTATAACGTATAACGGTATGTAACATTACGATATAACGTATAACGTTATGTAGCATTACGATATAACGTATAACGTTATATGGTAATACGTTATAACGTATAACGTTATTTAGCATTACGATATAACGTATAACGTTATATGGTAATACGTTATAAAGTATAACGTTATATAGCATTACGATATAACGTATAACGTTATATGGTAATACGTTATAACGTATAACGTTATGTAGCATTACGATGTAACGTATAACGTTATGTAGCATTACGATATAACGTATAACGTTATGTAGCATTACGATATAACGTATAACGTTATGTAGCATTACGATGTAACGTATAACGTTAGGTAGCATTACGATATAGCGTATAACGTTATATGGTAATACGTTATAACGTATAACGTTATGTGACATTACGATATAACGTATAGCGTTATATGGTAGTACGCTATAACGTATAACGTTATGTAGCATTACGATATAACGTATAACGTTATGTAGCATCACGCTGTAACGTATAACGTTATATGGTAATACGTTATAACGTATAGCGTTATGTAACATTACGATATAACGTATAACGTTATGTAGCATTACGATATAACGTATAACGTTATATGGTAATACGTTATAACGTATAACGTTATGTAGCATTACGATGTAACGTATAACGTTATGTAGCATTACGATATTGCGTATAACGTTATATGGTAATACGTTATAACGTATAACGCTATGTAGCATTACGATGTAACGTATAACGTTATGTAGCATTACGATAAAGCGTATAACGTTATATGGTAGTACGTTATAACGTATAACGTTATGTAACATTACGATATAACGTATAACGTTATGTAGCATTACGATGTAACGTATAACGTTATGGAGCATTACGATATAACGTATAATGTTATATGGTAATAAGTTATAACGTATAATGTTATGTAACATTTCGATATAACGTAAAACGTTATATAGTATTACGTTATAACGTATAACGTTATATGGTAATACGATATAAAGTATAACGTTAAATGGTATTACGTTGTAACGTATAACGTTATATAGTATTACGTAATGTCGTATAACCTTATGTAGTATTACGTTATAACGTATAACGTTATGTAGTATTACGTTATAACGTATAACGTTATATGGTAATACGTTATAAAGTATAACGTTAAATGGTATTACGTTGTAACGTATAACGTTATACAGTATTACGTAATGTCGTATAACATTATGTAGTATTACGTTATAACGTATAACGTTATGTAGTATTACGTTTAACGTATAGCGTTATATAGTACTACGTTATAACGTATAACGTTATGTAATAATACGTTATAACGTATAACGTTATATAGTGTTACGTTATAACGTGTAACGTTATATAGTATTACGTTATAACGTATAGCGTTATATGGTAATACGTTATAAAGTATAACGTTATGTAATATTACTTTATAACGTAAAACGTTATATATTATTACGTGATAACGTATAACGTTATATGGTAATACGTTGTAACGTATAACGTTATATAGTATTACATTAACAACGTATAACGTTTTGTAGTATTCCGTTATAACGTATAACGTTATGTAGCATTACGTTATAACGTATAACGTTATATAGTACTACGTTATAACGTAAAACATTATATACTATTACGTTAAAACGTATAACGATATATGGTACTACGTTATAACGTATAACGTTATATAGTACTACGATGTAACGTATAACGTTATGTAGTATTACATCTTAACGTATAACGTTAAATGATATTACGTTGTAACGTATAACGTTATAGAGTAATACATTATAACGTATAACGTTATGTAATATTACGTTATAACGTAGAACGTTATATAGTATTACGTTATAACGTATAACGTTATATGGTACTACGTTATAACGTATAACGCTATATAGTACTACGACGTAACGTATAATGTTATGTAGCATTACGATATAACGTATAACGTTATATGGTAATACGTTATAACGTATAACGTTATGTAACATTACGATATAACGTATAACGATATGTAACATTACGATATAACGTATAACGTTATGTAGCATCACGATGTATCGTATAACGTTATGTAGGATTACGATATAACGTATAACGTTATATGGTAATACGTTATAACGTATAACGTTATGTAACATTACGATATAACGTATAACGTTATGTAGCATTACGATATAACTTATAACGTTATATGGTAATACGTTATAACGTATAACGTTATGTAGCATTACGATATAACGTATAACGTTATATGGTAATACGATATAACGTATAACGTTATGTAGCATTACGATATAACGTATAACGTTATATGGTAATACGTTATAACGTATAACGTTATGTAGCATTACGATATAACGTATAACGTTATGTAGCATCACGATGTAACGTATAACGTTATGTAGGATTGCGATATAACGTATAACGTTATATGGTAATACGATATAACGTATAACGTTATGTAGCATTACGATGTAACGTATAACGTTATGTAGCATTACGATATAGCGTATAACGTTATATGCTAATACGTTATAACGTACAACGTTATGTGACAATACGATATAACGTATAACGTTATGTAGCATCACGATGTAACGTATAACGTTATGTAGTATTACGATATAACGTATAACGTTATGTAGCATTACGATATAACGTATAACGTTATGTAGCATTACGATATAACGTATAACGTTATATGGTAATACGTTATAACGTATAACATTATGTAGGATTACGATATATCGTATAACGCTACATGGTAATACGTTATAACGTATAACGTTATGTAATACTACGATATAACGTATAACGCTATGTAGCATTACGATATAACGTGTAACGTTATATGGTAATACGTTATAACGTATAACGTTATATGGTAATACGTTATAACGTATAACATTATGTAGGATTACGATATAACGTATAACGTTATATGGTAATACGTTAAAACGTATAACGTTATGTAGCATTACGATATAACGTATAACGTTATATGGTAATACGTTATAACGGATAACGTTATGTAGCATTACGATGTAACGTATAACGTTATGTAGGATTACGATATTGCGTATAACGTTATATGGTAATACGTTATAACGTATAACGTTATGTGACAATACGATATAACGTATAACGTTATGTAGCATCACGATGTAACGTATAACGTTATGTAGTATTACGATATAACGTATAACGTTATGTAGCATCACGATGTAACGTATAACGTTATGTAGCATTACGATATAACGTATAACGTTATATGGTAATACGTTATAACGGATAACGTTATGTAGCATTACGATGTAACGTATAACGTTATGTAGCATTACGATATAGCGTATAACGTTATATGCTAATACGTTATAACGTACAACGTTATGTGACAATACGATATAACGTATAACGTTATGTAGCATCACGATGTAACGTATAACGTTATGTAGTATTACGATATAACGTATAACGTTATGTAGCATCACGATGTAACGTATAACGTTATGTAGGATTACGATATAACGTATAACGTTATATGGTAATACGTTATAACGTATAACGGTATGTAACATTACGATATAACGTATAACGTTATGTAGCATTACGATATAACGTATAACGTTATATGGTAATACGTTATAACGTATAACGTTATTTAGCATTACGATATAACGTATAACGTTATATGGTAATACGTTATAAAGTATAACGTTATATAGCATTACGATATAACGTATAACGTTATATGGTAATACGTTATAACGTATAACGTTATGTAGCATTACGATGTAACGTATAACGTTATGTAGCATTACGATATAACGTATAACGTTATGTAGCATTACGATATAACGTATAACGTTATGTAGCATTACGATGTAACGTATAACGTTATGTAGCATTACGATATAGCGTATAACGTTATATGGTAATACGTTATAACGTATAACGTTATGTGACATTACGATATAACGTATAGCGTTATATGGTAGTACGCTATAACGTATAACGTTATGTAGCATTACGATATAACGTATAACGTTATGTAGCATCACGCTGTAACGTATAACGTTATATGGTAATACGTTATAACGTATAGCGTTATGTAACATTACGATATAACGTATAACGTTATGTAGCATTACGATATAACGTATAACGTTATATGGTAATACGTTATAACGTATAACGTTATGTAGCATTACGATGTAACGTATAACGTTATGTAGCATTACGATATTGCGTATAACGTTATATGGTAATACGTTATAACGTATAACGCTATGTAGCATTACGATGTAACGTATAACGTTATGTAGCATTACGATAAAGCGTATAACGTTATATGGTAGTACGTTATAACGTATAACGTTATGTAACATTACGATATAACGTATAACGTTATGTAGCATTACGATGTAACGTATAACGTTATGGAGCATTACGATATAACGTATAATGTTATATGGTAATAAGTTATAACGTATAATGTTATGTAACATTACGATATAACGTAAAACGTTATATAGTATTACGTTATAACGTATAACGTTATATGGTAATACGATATAAAGTATAACGTTAAATGGTATTACGTTGTAACGTATAACGTTATATAGTATTACGTAATGTCGTATAACCTTATGTAGTATTACGTTATAACGTATAACGTTATGTAGTATTACGTTATAACGTATAACGTTATATGGTAATACGTTATAAAGTATAACGTTAAATGGTATTACGTTGTAACGTATAACGTTATACAGTATTACGTAATGTCGTATAACATTATGTAGTATTACGTTATAACGTATAACGTTATGTAGTATTACGTTTAACGTATAGCGTTATATAGTACTACGTTATAACGTATAACGTTATGTAATAATACGTTATAACGTATAACGTTATATAGTGTTACGTTATAACGTGTAACGTTATATAGTATTACGTTATAACGTATAGCGTTATATGGTAATAAGTTATAAAGTATAACGTTATGTAATATTACTTTATAACGTAAAACGTTATATATTATTACGTGATAACGTATAACGTTATATGGTAATACGTTGTAACGTATAACGTTATATAGTATTACATTAACAACGTATAACGTTTTGTAGTATTCCGTTATAACGTATAACGTTATGTAGCATTACGTTATAACGTATAACGTTATATAGTACTACGTTATAACGTAAAACATTATATACTATTACGTTAAAACGTATAACGATATATGGTACTACGTTATAACGTATAACGTTATATAGTACTACGATGTAACGTATAACGTTATGTAGTATTACATCTTAACGTATAACGTTAAATGATATTACGTTGTAACGTATAACGTTATAGAGTAATACATTATAACGTATAACGTTATGTAATATTACGTTATAACGTAGAACGTTATATAGTATTACGTTATAACGTATAACGTTATATGGTACTACGTTATAACGTATAACGCTATATAGTACTACGACGTAACGTATTACGTTATGTAGTATTACGTCTTAACGTATAACGTTAAATGGTATTTCGTTGTAACGTATAACGTTATAGAGTATTACATTATAACGTATAACGTTATGTAATATTACGTTATAACGTATAACGTTATGTGGTACTACGTTATAACGTATAACGTTATATAGTACTACGATGTAACGTATAACGTTATGTAGTATTACGTCTTAACGTATAACGTTAAATGGTATTACGTTATAACGTATAACGTTATATAGTATTACATTATAACGTATAACGTTTTGTAGTATTACGTTATAACGAATATCGTTATGTAATATTACATTATAACGTAAAACGTTATATAGTATTACGTTATAACGTATAACGTTATATGGTAATACGTTATAACGTATAACGTTATATAATATTACGTTATAACGTAAAACGTTATATAGTATTACGTTAAAACGAATAACGTTATGTGGTACTACGTTATAACGTATAACGTTATATAGTACTACGATGTAACGTATAACGTTATGTAGTATTACGTCTTAACGTATAACGTTAAATGGTATTACGTTGTAACGTATAACGTTATATAGTACTACGTTATAACGTATAACGTTATGTAGTATTACGTTTTAACGTATAACGTTATGTAGTATTACGTTATAAGGTAAAACGTTATGTAGTATTACGATATAACGTATAATGTTATATGGTAATAAGTTATAACGTATAATGTTATGTAACATTACGATATAACGTAAAACGTTATATAGTATTACGTTATAACGTATAACGTTATATAGTATTACGTTATAACGTATAACGTTAGATGTATTACATTGTAATGTATAACGTTACATAGTGTTACGTTATATCGTACAACGTTATGTAGTATTACGTTATAGCGTATAACGTCATGTAATGTTACGTTATAACGTAAAACATTATATACTATTACGTTAAAACGAATAACGTTATATGGTACTACGTTATATCGTATAACGTTATATGGTACTACGTTATAACGTATAAAGTTATCTACTATTACGTTATAACGTAAAACGTTATATAATATTACGTTATAACGTATAACGTTATGTAATAATACGTTATAACGTATAACGTTATATAGTATTACGTTATAACGTGTAACGTTATATAGTATTACGTTATAACGTATAGCGTTATATGGTAATACGTTATAAAGTATAACGTTATGTAATATTACGTTATAACGTAAAACGTTATATATTATTACGTGATAACGTATAACGTTATATGGTAATACGTTGTAACGTATAACGTTATATAGTATTACATTAACAACGTATAACGTTTTGTAGTATTCCGTTATAACGTATAACGTTATATAGTATTACGTTGTAACGTATAACGTTAGATGTATTACGTTGTAACGTATAACGTTATGTAGTATTACGTTATATCGTACAACGTTATGTAATATTACGTTGTAACTTATAACGTTATGTAGAATTACGTTATATCGTATACCGTTATTATGGTAATACGTTATAATGTATAACGTTATGTAGTATTACGTTGTAACTTATAATGTTATGTATAATTAAGTTATATCGTATAACGTTATCTGGTAATACGTTATAATGTATAACGTTATGTAGTATTACGTTATAACGTAAAAAATTATATAGTATTACGTTACAACGTATAACGTTATCTGGTAATATGTTATAATGTATAACGTTATGTAGTATTACGTTGTAACTTATAACGTTATATAGTATTACGTTATAACGTATAACGTTAGATGAATTACGTCATAATGTATAACGTTATGTAGTATTACATTATAACGTATAACGTTATGTAATATTACATTATATTGTACAGCATTTTCTAGTATTACGTTATAACGGATAACGTTAAATGGTATTACGTTGTAACGTATAACGTTATATAGTATTACGTTATATCGTATAACGTATTATAGTGTTATGTTATATCGTATAACGTTATGTACTATTACGTTATAACGTATAACGTTATATAGTACTACGTTATAACGTATAACGTTATGTCCTATTACGTTTTAACGTACAACGTTATGTAGTATTACGTTATAATGTATAACGTTATGTAGTATTATGTTGTAACGTATAACGTTATGTAGTATTGCGTTATATCGTATAACGTTATATATTATTACGTTAAAACGTATAACGTTATGAAGTATTACGTTATAACGTATAACGTTAAATGGCATTACGTTGTAACGTATAACGTTATATAGTATTACGTACTATTGTATAACGTTATGTACAATTACGTTATAACGTATAACGTTTTGTACGATTACGTTTTAACGTACAACGTTATGTAGTATTACGTTATAATGTATAACGTTATGTAGTATTATGTTGTAACGTATAACGTTATGAAGTATTGCGTTATATCGTATAAAGTTATATATTATTACGTTATAACGTATAACGTTAAATGGTGTTACGTTGTATCGTATAACGTTATATAGTATTACATTATAACGTTTAACGTTATGTTGTAATACGTTTTAACGTATAACGTTATGTAGTATTACGTTATAACGTAAAACGTTATGTAGTATTTCGTTTTAACGTATAACGTTATGTAGTATTACGTTATAATGTGTAACATTATATGGTATTACGTCGTAACGTATAACGTTATGTAGTATCACGTTATAACGTGTAACGATAAATGGTAATTCGTTGTAACGTATAACGTTATATAGTATTACGATATATCGTATAACGTTATATAGTATTACGTTATAACGTATAACGTTATGTAATATTACGTTATAACGTAAAACGTTATGATGTATTACGTTATAACGTATAACGTTATGAAGTATTACGTTATAACGTATAACGTTATATAGTATTATGTTATATCGTATAACGTTATGTAGTATTACGTTAAAACGTATAACGTTATGTAGTATTACGTTATAATGTAAAACGTTATGTAGTATTACGTTATAACGTATAACGTTATATAGTATTATGTTATATCGTATAACGTTATGTAGTATTACGTTAAAACGTGTAACGT
Organism: Bombus lapidarius; assembly: GCA_936014575.1. Classification (NCBI taxonomy): domain Eukaryota; kingdom Metazoa; phylum Arthropoda; class Insecta; order Hymenoptera; family Apidae; genus Bombus; species Bombus lapidarius. Next base: position 2,093,231 of record CAKXZU010000031.1, on the reverse strand, counting down.
TATGTAGAATTACGTTATAATGTAAAACGTTATGTAGTATTACGTTGCAACGTAAAACGTTATGTATTATTTCGTTTTAACGTATAACGTTATGTAGTATTACGTTATAATGTATAACATTATATGGTATTACGTTGTAACGTATAACGTTATGTAGTATCACGTTATAACGTATAACGATAAATGGTAATTCGTTGTAACGTATAACGTTATATAGTATTACGTTATAGCGTATAACGTTATGTAATGTTACGTTATAACTTAAAACATGATATACTATTACGTTAAGACGTATAACGTTATATAGTATTACGTTATAGCGTATAACATTATATAGTATTACGTTATAACGTATAACGTTATGTAATATTACGTTATAACGTAAAACGTTATGAAGCATTACGTTATAACGTATAACGTTATATAGTATTATGTTATATCGTATAACGTTATGTAGTATTACGTTAAAACGTATAACGTTATGTAGTATTACGTTATAATGTAAAACGTTATGTAGTATTACGTTGTAAGTTATAGCGTTATGTAGTATTACGTTATAACGTAAAACGTTATATATTATTACGTGATAACGTATAACGTTATATGGTAATACGTTGTAACGTATAACGTTATATAGTATTACATTAACAACGTATAACGTTTTGTAGTATTCCGTTATAACGTATAACGTTATATAGTATTACGTTGTAACGTATAACGTTAGATGTATTACGTTGTAACGTATAACGTTATGTAGTATTACGTTATATCGTACAACGTTATGTAATATTACGTTGTAACTTATAACGTTATGTAGAATTACGTTATATCGTATACCGTTATTATGGTAATACGTTATAATGTATAACGTTATGTAGTATTACGTTGTAACTTATAATGTTATGTATAATTAAGTTATATCGTATAACGTTATCTGGTAATACGTTATAATGTATAACGTTATGTAGTATTACGTTATAACGTAAAAAATTATATAGTATTACGTTACAACGTATAACGTTATCTGGTAATATGTTATAATGTATAACGTTATGTAGTATTACGTTGTAACTTATAACGTTATATAGTATTACGTTATAACGTATAACGTTAGATGAATTACGTCATAATGTATAACGTTATGTAGTATTACATTATAACGTATAACGTTATGTAATATTACATTATATTGTACAGCATTTTCTAGTATTACGTTATAACGGATAACGTTAAATGGTATTACGTTGTAACGTATAACGTTATATAGTATTACGTTATATCGTATAACGTATTATAGTGTTATGTTATATCGTATAACGTTATGTACTATTACGTTATAACGTATAACGTTATATAGTACTACGTTATAACGTATAACGTTATGTCCTATTACGTTTTAACGTACAACGTTATGTAGTATTACGTTATAATGTATAACGTTATGTAGTATTATGTTGTAACGTATAACGTTATGTAGTATTGCGTTATATCGTATAACGTTATATATTATTACGTTAAAACGTATAACGTTATGAAGTATTACGTTATAACGTATAACGTTAAATGGCATTACGTTGTAACGTATAACGTTATATAGTATTACGTACTATTGTATAACGTTATGTACAATTACGTTATAACGTATAACGTTTTGTACGATTACGTTTTAACGTACAACGTTATGTAGTATTACGTTATAATGTATAACGTTATGTAGTATTATGTTGTAACGTATAACGTTATGAAGTATTGCGTTATATCGTATAAAGTTATATATTATTACGTTATAACGTATAACGTTAAATGGTGTTACGTTGTATCGTATAACGTTATATAGTATTACATTATAACGTTTAACGTTATGTTGTAATACGTTTTAACGTATAACGTTATGTAGTATTACGTTATAACGTAAAACGTTATGTAGTATTTCGTTTTAACGTATAACGTTATGTAGTATTACGTTATAATGTGTAACATTATATGGTATTACGTCGTAACGTATAACGTTATGTAGTATCACGTTATAACGTGTAACGATAAATGGTAATTCGTTGTAACGTATAACGTTATATAGTATTACGATATATCGTATAACGTTATATAGTATTACGTTATAACGTATAACGTTATGTAATATTACGTTATAACGTAAAACGTTATGATGTATTACGTTATAACGTATAACGTTATGAAGTATTACGTTATAACGTATAACGTTATATAGTATTATGTTATATCGTATAACGTTATGTAGTATTACGTTAAAACGTATAACGTTATGTAGTATTACGTTGCAACGTAAAACGTTATGTAGTATTTCGTTTTAACGTATAACGTTATGTAGTATTACGTTATAATGTATAACATTATATGGTATTACGTTGTAACGTATAACGTTATGTAGTATCACGTTATAACGTATAACGATAAATGGTAATTCGTTGTAACGTATAACGTTATATAGTATTACGTTATAGCGTATAACGTTATGTAATGTTACGTTATAACTTAAAACATGATATACTATTACGTTAAGACGTATAACGTTATATAGTATTACGTTATAGCGTATAACATTATATAGTATTACGTTATAACGTATAACGTTATGTAATATTACGTTATAACGTAAAACGTTATGAAGCATTACGTTATAACGTATAACGTTATATAGTATTATGTTATATCGTATAACGTTATGTAGTATTACGTTAAAACGTATAACGTTATGTAGTATTACGTTATAATGTAAAACGTTATGTAGTATTACGTTGTAAGTTATAGCGTTATGTAGTATTACGTTATAACGTATAACGTTATGAAGTATTACGTTATAACGTATAACGTTATATAGTATTACGTTATAGCGTATAACGTTATGTAATGTTACGTTATAACTTAAAACATGATATACTATTACCTTAAGACGTATAACGTTATATAGTATTACGTTATAACGTATAACATTATATAGTATTACGTTGTAACGTATAACGTTAGATGAATTACGTTATAACGTATAACGTTATGTAATGTTAAGTTATAACGTAAAACATTATATGCTATTACGTTAAAAAGTATAACGTTATGTAGTATTACGTTATAATATAAAACGTTATGTAGTATTACGTTGTAAGTTATAGCGTTATGTAGTATTACGTTATAACGTATAACGTTATGAAGTATTACGTTATAACGCATAACGATAAATAGTAATAGGTTATAACGTACAACGTTATGTAATATTACGTTGTAACGTAAAACGTTACATAGTATTACGTTATAACGCATAACGTTATATGATAATACGTCATAATGTATAACGTTATGTAGTATTACGTTGTAACGTATAACGTTATGTAATATTACATTATATCGTATAGCATTTTATAGTGTTACGTTATAACGGATAACGTTAAATGGTTTTACGTTGTAACGTATAACGTTATATAGTATTACGTTATATCGTATAACGTTATATAGTACTATGTTATATCGTATAACGTTATGTAATATTACGTTGTAACGTAAAACGTTACATAGTATTACGTTATAACGCATAACGTTATATGATAATACGTCATAATGTATAACGTTATGTAGTATTACGTTGTAACGTATAACGTTATGTAATATTACATTATATCGTATAGCATTTTATAGTATTACGTTATAACAGATAACGTTAAATGGTATTACGTTGTAACGTATAACGTTATATAGTATTACGTTATATCGTCTAACGTTATATAGTACTATGTTATATCGTATAACGTTATGTAATATTACGTTGTAACGTAAAACGTTACATAGTATTACGTTATAACGCATAACGTTATATGATAATACGTCATAATGTATAACGTTATGTAGTATTACGTTGTAACGTATAACGTAATGTAATATTACATTATATCGTATAGCATTTTATAGTATTACGTTATAACAGATAACGTTAAATGGTATTACGTTGTAACGTATAACGTTATATAGTATTACGTTATATCGTATAACGTTATGTAGTATTACGTTATAACGTATAACGTTATGTAGTATTACGTTATAACGTATAACGTTATATAGTACTACGTTATATCGTATAACGTTATGTACTATTACGTTTTAACGTACAACGTTATGTAGTATTACGTTATATTGTATAACGTTATGTAGTATTATGTTGTAACGTTTAACGTTATGTAGTATTGCGTTATATCGTATAACGTTATATATTATTACGTCATAACGTATAACGTTAAATGATGTTACGTTGTAACGTATAACGTTATATAGTATTACATTATAACGTATAACGTTATGTAGAATTACGTTGTAACGTATACCGTTATATAGTATTACGTTATAACGTATAACGTTATGTAATGCTACGTTATAACGTAAAACATTATATACTATTACGTTAAGACGTATAACGTTATATAGTATTACGTTATAACGTATAACATTATATAGTATTACGTTACAACGTATAACGTTATCTGGTAATACGTTATAATGTATAACGTTACGTAGTATTACGTTGTAACCTATAACGTTAAATAGTATTACGTTGTAACGTATAACGTTATGTAGTATTACGTTATAACGTATGACGTTATGTAGTACTACGTTGTAACTTATAACGTTATGTAGTATTACGTTATAACGTATAACGTTAAATAGTATTACGTTATAACGTATAACGTTAGATGTATTACGTTATAACGTAACCGATATGTAAATTTAAGTTATAACGTAAAACATTATATACTATTACGTTAAAACGTATAACGTTATATAGTATCACTATATAATATATAGTATTACTATATAACTATATAGTATTACTATATAACTATATAACGTAATATGGTAATTCGTTATAACGTATAACTTTATGTAATATTACGTTATAACGTAAAACATTATATACTATTATGTTATAACGTATAACGTTATATGGTACTACGTTATAACGTATAACGTTATATAGTATTACATTGTAATGTATACCGTTTTGTAGTATTACGTTATAACGTATAACGATATGTAATATTATGTTATAACGCAAAACGTTATATAGTATTACGTTATAACGTATAACGTTATATGGTAATACGTTATAACGTATAACGTTATGTAATATTACGTTATAACGTAAAACGTTATATAGTATTACGTTATAACGTATAACGTTATATGGTAATACGTTATAATGTATAACATTATGTAGTATTACGTTGTAACGTATAACGTTATGTAGTATTACGTTATATCGTATAACATTATATAGTATTACGTTATATCGTACAACGTTATGTAGTATTGCGTTAAAACGTGTAACGTTATGAAGTATTACGTTATAACGTATAACGTTATATAGTATTACGTTATAACGTATAACGTTATATGGTAATACGTTATAACGTATAACGTTATGTAATATTACGTTATAACGTAAAACGTTATATAGTATTACGCTATAACGTATAACGTTATATGGTAATACGTTATAATGTATAACATTATGTAGTATTACGTTGTAACGTATAACGTTATATAGTATTACGTTATAACGTATAACGTTATATAGTATTACGTTATAACGTATAACGTTATCTGGTAATACGTTATAATGTATAACGTTATGTAGTATTACGTTGTAACCTATAACGTTAAATAGTATTACGTTGTAACATATAACGTTATCTGGTAGTACGTTATAATGTATAACGTTATGTAGTATTACGTTGTAACTTATAACGTTATGTAGTATTACGTTATAACGTATAACGTTATATAGTACTACGTTATAACGTATAACGTTATGTACTATTACGTTTTAACGTACAGCGTTATGTAGTATTACGTTATAATGTATAACGTTATGTAGTATTATGTTATAACGTAAAACGTTATAAAGTATTGCGTTACAACGTATAACGTTATCTGGTAATACGTTATATTGTATAACGTTATGTAGTAGTACGTTGTAACTTATAACGTTATGTAGTATTACGTCATATCGTACAACGTCATATAGTAATACGTTATAACGTATAACGTTATGTAATATTACGTTATAACGTAAAACGTTATATAGTATTACGTTACAACGTATAACGTGATCTGGTAATACGTTAGAATGTATAACGTTATGTAGTACTACGTTGTAACTTATAACGTTGTATAGTATTACGTTATAACGTATAACGTTATGTAATATTACGTTATAACGTAAAACGTTATATAGTATTACGCTATAACGTATAACGTTATATGGTAATACGTTGTAACGTATAACGTTATATGGTAATACGTTGTAACGTATAACGTTATGTAATATTACGTTATAACGTAAAACGTTACATAGTATTACGTTATAACGCATAACGTTATATGATAATACGTCATAATGTATAACGTTATGTAGTATTACGTTGTAACGTATAACGTTATGTAATATTACATTATATCGTATAGCATTTTATAGTATTACGTTATAACAGATAACGTTAAATGGTATTACGTTGTAACGTATAACGTTATATAGTATTACGTTATATCGTCTAACGTTATATAGTACTATGTTATATCGTATAACGTTATGTAATATTACGTTGTAACGTAAAACGTTACATAGTATTACGTTATAACGCATAACGTTATATGATAATACGTCATAATGTATAACGTTATGTAGTATTACGTTGTAACGTATAACGTAATGTAATATTACATTATATCGTATAGCATTTTATAGTATTACGTTATAACAGATAACGTTAAATGGTATTACGTTGTAACGTATAACGTTATATAGTATTACGTTATATCGTATAACGTTATGTAGTATTACGTTATAACGTATAACGTTATGTAGTATTGCGTTATATCGTATAACGTTATATATTGTTACGTTAAATCGTATAACGTTATGAAGTATTACGTTAAAACGTATAACGTTAAATGGTATTACGTCGTAACGTATAACGTTATATAGTATTACGTGATATCGTATAACGTTATGTAGTATTACGTTATAACGTATAACGTTATGTAGTATTACGTTATAACGTATAACGTTATATAGTACTACGTTATAACGTATAACGTTATGTACTATTACGTTTTAACGTACAACGTTATGTAGTATTACGTTATATTGTATAACGTTATGTAGTATTATGTTGTAACGTTTAACGTTATGTAGTATTGCGTTATATCGTATAACGTTATATATTATTACGTCATAACGTATAACGTTAAATGATGTTACGTTGTAACGTATAACGTTATATAGTATTACATTATAACGTATAACGTTATGTAGAATTACGTTGTAACGTATACCGTTATATAGTATTACGTTTAACGTATAACGTTATGTAATGCTACGTTATAACGTAAAACATTATATACTATTACGTTAAGACATATAACGTTATATAGTATTACGTTATAACGTATAACATTATATAGTATTACGTTACAACGTATAACGTTATCTGGTAATACGTTATAATGTATAACGTTACGTAGTATTACGTTGTAACCTATAACGTTAAATAGTATTACGTTGTAACGTATAACGTTATGTAGTATTACGTTATAACGTATGACGTTATGTAGTACTACGTTGTAACTTATAACGTTATGTAGTATTACGTTATAACGTATAACGTTATGTAGTATTACGTTATAACGTATAACGTTATGAAGTATTACGTTATAACGTATAACGTTATATAGTATTACGTTATAGCGTATAACGTTATGTAATGTTACGTTATAACTTAAAACATTATATACTATTACGGTAAGACGTATAACGTTAAATAGTATTACGTTATAACGTATAACGTTAGATGTATTACGTTATAACGCAACCGATATGTAAATTTAAGTTATAACGTAAAACATTATATACTATTACGTTAAAACGTATAACGTTATATAGTATCACTATATAATATATAGTATTACTATATAACTATATAGTATTACTATATAACTATATAACGTAATATGGTAATTCGTTATAACGTATAACTTTATGTAATATTACGTTATAACGTAAAACATTATATACTATTACGTTATAACGTATAACGTTATATGGTACTACGTTATAACGTATAACGTTATATAGTATTACATTGTAATGTATACCGTTTTGTAGTATTACATTATAACGTATAACGATATGTAATATTATGTTATAACGCAAAACGTTATATAGTATTACGTTATAACGTATAACGTTATATGGTAATACGTTATAACGTATAACGTTATGTAATATTACGTTATAACGTAAAACGTTATATAGTATTACGTTATAACGTATAACGTTATATGGTAATACGTTATAATGTATAACATTATGTAGTATTACGTTGTAACGTATAACGTTATGTAGTATTACGTTATATCGTATAACATTATATAGTATTACGTTATATCGTACAACGTTATGTAGTATTACGTTAAAACGTGTAACGTAATGAAGTATTACGTTATAACGTATAACGTTATATAGTATTACGTTATAACGTATAACGTTATATGGTAATACGTTATAACGTATAACGTTATGTAATATTACGTTATAACGTAAAACGTTATATAGTATTACGCTATAACGTATAACGTTATATGGTAATACGTTATAATGTATAACATTATGTAGTATTACGTTGTAACGTATAACGTTATATAGTATTACGTTATAACGTATAACGTTATATAGTATTACGTTATAACGTATAACGTTATCTGGTAATACGTTATAATGTATAACGTTATGTAGTATTACGTTGTAACCTATAACGTTAAATAGTATTACGTTGTAACGTATAACGTTATCTGGTAATACGTTATAATGTATAACGTTATGTAGTATTACGTTGTAACTTATAACGTTATGTAGTATTACGTTATAACGTATAACGTTATATAGTACTACGTTATAACGTATAACGTTATGTACTATTACGTTTTAACGTACAGCGTTATGTAGTATTACGTTATAATGTATAACGTTATGTAGTATTATGTTATAACGTAAAACGTTATAAAGTATTGCGTTACAACGTATAACGTTATCTGGTAATACGTTATATTGTATAACGTTATGTAGTAGTACGTTGTAACTTATAACGTTATGTAGTATTACGTCATATCGTACAACGTCATATAGTAATACGTTATAACGTATAACGTTATGTAATATTACGTTATAACGTAAAACGTTATATAGTATTACGTTACAACGTATAACGTGATCTGGTAATACGTTAGAATGTATAACGTTATGTAGTACTACGTTGTAACTTATAACGTTGTATAGTATTACGTTATAACGTATAACGTTATGTAATATTACGTTATAACGTAAAACGTTATATAGTATTACGCTATAACGTATAACGTTATATGGTAATACGTTATAACGTATAACGTTATGTAATATTACGTTATAACGTAAAACGTTATACAGTATTACGTTACAACGTATAACGTTATCTGGTAATACGTTGTAATGTATAACGTTATGTAGTACTACGTTGTAACTTATAACGTTATGTAGTATTACGTTATAACGTATAACGTTATGTAGTATTACGGTATAACTTATAACGTTGTATAGTATTACGTTATAACGTATAACGATATGTAATATTACGTTATAACGTAAAACGTTATATAGTATTACGTTATAACGTATAACGTTATATGGTAATACGTTATAACGTATAACGTTATGTAATATTACGTTATAACGTAAAACGTTATACAGTATTACGTTACAACGTATAACGTTATCTGGTAATACGTTGTAATGTATAACGTTATGTAGTAGCACGTTGTAACTAATAACGTTATGTAGTATTACGTTATAACGAATAACGTTATGTAGTATTACGTTATAACGTATAACGTTGTATAGTATTACGTTATAACGTATAACGTTATGTAATATTACGTTATAACGTAAAACGTTATATACTATTGCGTTATAACGTATAACGTTAGATGAATTACGTTATAACGTATAACGTTATGTAATGTTAAATTATAACGTAAAACATTATATACTATTACGTTAAAGCGTATAACGTTATGTAGTATTACGTTGTAACCTATAATGTTAAATAGTATTACGTTGTAACGTATAACGTTATCTGGTAATACGTTATAATGTATAACGTTATGTAGTATTACGTTGTAACTTATAACGTTATGTAGTATTACGTTATAACGTATAACGTTACATAGTACTACGTTGTATGTACTATTACGTTTTAACGTACAGCGTTATGTAGTATTACGTTATAATGTATAACGTTATGTAGTATTATGTTATAACGTAAAACGTTATAAAGTATTGCGTTAAAACGTATAACGTTATCTGGTAATACGTTATAATGTATAACGTTATGTAGTAGCACGTTGTAACTAATAACGTTATGTAGTATTACGTCATATCGTACAACGTTATATAGTATTACGTTATAACGTATAACGTTATGTAATATTACGTTATAACGTAAAACGTTATATAGTATTACGTTACAACGTATAACGTGACCTGGTAGTACGTTACAATGTATAACGTCATGTAGTACTACGTTGTAACTTATAACGTTATGTAGTATTACGTTATAATGTATAACGTTATGTAGTATTATGTTGTAACGAAATAACGTTATGTAGTATTGCATTATATCGTATAACGTTATATATTATTACGTTATAGCGTATAACGTTATCTGGTAATACGTTATAACGTATAACGTTATGTAATAATACGTTATAACGTAAAACGTTATACAGTATTACGTTACGACGTATAACTTTATCTGGTAATACGTTATAATGTATAACGTTATGTAGTATTACGTTGTAACTTATAACGTTATGTAGTATTACGTTATATCGTATAACGTTATATAGTATTACGTTATAACGTATAACGTTAAATGGTATTACGTTGTAACGTATAACGTTATATAGTATTACGTAATATCGTATAACGTTATGTGGTATTACGTTATATCGTATAACATTATCTAGTATTACGTTATAACGTAAAACATTAAATGGTATTACGTTGTAACGTATAACGTTATATAGTATTACGTAATATCGTATAACGTTATGTGGTATTACGTTATATCGTATAACATTATCTAGTATTACGTTATAACGTAAAACATTAAATGGTATTACGTTGTAACGTATAACGTTAAATGGTATTACGTTGTAACGTATAACGTTATCTGGTAATAAGTTATAATGTATAACGTTATGTAGTATTACGTTGTAACTTATAACGTTTTGTAGTATTACGTTATATCGTATAACGTTATCTGGTAATACGTTATAATGTATAACGTTATGTAGTATTACGTTGTAACTTATAACGTCATGTAGTATTACGTTATAACGTATAACGTTGTATAGTATTACGTTATAACGTATAACGTTATGTAATATTACGTTATAACGTAAAACGTTATATAGTATTACGTTATAACGTATAACGTTATATGGTAATACGTTATAAAGTATAACGTTATGTAACATTACGTTATAACGTAAAACGTTATATAGTATTACGTTATAACGTATAACGTTATATGGTAATACGTTATAATGTATAACGTTATGTAGTATTATGTTGTAACGTATAACGTTATGTAGTATTGCGCTATATCGTATAACGTTATATATTATTACGTTATAGCGTATAACGTTATCTGGTAATACGTTATAACGTATAACGTTATGTAATATTACGTTATAACGTAAAACGTTATACAGTATTACGTTACGACGTATAACTTTATCTGGTAATACGTTATAATGTATAACGATATGTAGTATTACGTTGTAACTTATAACGTTTTGTAGTATTACGTTATGTCGTATAACGTTATCTGGTAATACGTTATAATGTATAACGTTATGTAGTATTACGTTGTAACTTATAACGTTATGTAGTACTACGTTATACCGTAAAACGTTATATAGTATTACGTTATAACGTATAACGTTATGTAATATTACGTTATAACGTAAAACGTTATATAGTATTACGTTATAACGTATAACGTTATATGGTAATACGTTATAACGTATAACGTTATGTAATATTACGTTATAATGTAAAACGTTATACAGTATTACGTTACAACGTATAACGTTATCTGGTAATACGTTGTAATGTATAACGTTATGTAGTATTACGTTGTAACTTATAACGTTATGTAGTATTACGTTATATCGTATAACGTTATCTGGTAATACGTTATAATGTATAACGTTATGTAGTATTACGTTGTAACTTATGACGTTATGTAGTATTACGTTATAACGTATAACGTTATGTAGTATTACGTTATAACGTATAACGTTGTATAGTATTACGTTATAACTTATAACGTTAGATGAATTACGTTATAACGTATAACGTTATGTAATGTTAAGTTATAACGTAAAACATTATATACTATTACGTTAAAGCGTATAACGTTATGTAGTATTACGTTATAACGTAAAACGTTATGTAGTATTACGTTTTAACGTATAACGTTATATAGTATTACGATATATCGTATAACGTTATATAGTATTACGTTATATAGTATTACGTTATAACATATAACGTTATGTAATATTACGTTATAACGTATAACGTTATGTAATATTACGTTATAACGTAAAACGTTATATAGTATTACGTTATAACGTATAACGTTATATGGTAATACGTTATAACGAATAACGTTATGTAATATTACGTTATGACGTAAAACGTTATATAGTATTACGTTATAACGTATAACGTTATCTGGTAATACGTTGTAATGTATAACGTTATGTAGTATTACGTTGTAACTTATAACGTTATGTAGTATTACGTTATATCGTATAACGTTATCTGGTAATACGTTATAACGTATATCGTTATGTAATATTACGTTATAACGTAAAACGTTATACAGTATAACGTTACGACGTATAACGTTATCTGGTAATACGTTATAATGTATAACGTTATGTAGTATTACGTTGTAACTTATAACGTTATGTAGTATTACGTTACGACGTATAACGTTATCTGGTAATACGTTATAATGTATAACGTTATGTAGTATTACGTTGTAACTTATAACGTTATGTAGTATTACGTTATAATGTATAACGTTATGCAGTATTACGTTGTAACTTATAACGTTATGTAGTATTACGTTATATCGTACAACGTTATGTAGTATTACGTTAAAACGTATAACGTTATGAAGTATTACGTTATAACGTAAAACATTATATACTATTACGTTAAGACGTATAACGTTATATAGTATTACGTTATAACGTATAACGTTATATAGTATTACGTTATAACGTATAACGTTATCTGGTAATACGTTGTAATGTATAACGTTATGTAGTATTACGTTGTAACTTATAACGTTATGTAGTATTACGTTATATCGTATAACGTTATCTGGTAATACGTTATAATGTATAACGTTATGTAGTATTACGTTGTAACTCATAACGTTATGTAGTATTACGTTATAACGTATAACGTTATGTAGTATTACGTTATAACGTATAACGTTGTATAGTATTACGTTATAACGTATAACGTTAGATGAATTACGTTATAACGTATAACGTTATGTAATGTTAAGTTATAACGTAAAACATTATATACTATTACGTTAAAGCGTATAACGTTATGTAGTATTACGTTATAACGTAAAACGTTATGTAGTATTACGTTTTAACGTATAACGTTATATAGTATTTCGATATATCGTATAACGTTATATAGTATTACGTTATATAGTATTACGTTATAACATATAACGTTATGTAATATTACGTTATAACGTATAACGTTATGTAATATTACGTTATAACGTAAAACGTTATATAGTATTACGTTATAACGTATAACGTTATATGGTAATACGTTATAACGAATAACGTTATGTAATATTACGTTATGACGTAAAACGTTATATAGTATTACGTTATAACGTATAACGTTATATGGTAATACGTTATAATGTATAACGTTATGTAGTATTATGTTGTAACGTATAACGTTATGTAGTATTGCGTTATATCGTATAACGTTATATATTATTACGTTATAGCGTATAACGTTATCTGGTAATACGTTATAACGTATAACGTTATGTAATATTACGTTATAACGTAAAACGTTATACAGTATAACGTTACGACGTATAACGTTATCTGGTAATACGTTATAATGTATAACGTTATGTAGTATTACGTTGTAACTTATAACGTTATGTAGTATGACGTTATAATGTATAACGTTATGTAGTATTACGTTGTAACTTATAACGTTATGTAGTATTACGTTATATCGTACAACGTTATGTAGTATTACGTTAAAACGTATAACGTTATGAAGTATTACGTTATAACGTATAACGTTAAATGGTATTACGATGTAACGTATAACGTTATCTGGTAATACGTTATAATGTATAACGTTATGTAGTATTACGTTGTAACTTATAACGTTTTGTAGTATTACGTTATGTCGTATAACGTTACCTGGTAATACGTTATAATGTATAACGGTATGTAGTATTACGTTGTAACTTATAACGATATGTAGTATTACGTTATAACGTAAAACATTAAATGGTATTACGTTGTAACGTATAACGTTAAATGGTATTACGTTGTAACGTATAACGTTATCTGGTAATACGTTATAATGTATAACGTTATGTAGTATTACGTTGTAACTTATAACGTTTTGTAGTATTACGTTATGTCGTATAACGTTACCTGGTAATACGTTATAATGTATAACGGTATGTAGTATTACGTTGTAACTTATAACGATATGTAGTATTACGTTATAACGTATAACGTTGTATAGTATTACGCTATAACGTATAACGTTATGTAATATTACGTTATAACGTATAACGTAATATAGTATTACGTTATAACGTATAACGTTATCTGGTAATACGTTATAACGTATAATGTTATGTAATATTACGTTATAACGTAAAACGTTATACAGTACTACGTTACGACGTATAACGTTATATAGTATTACGTTATAACGTATAACGTTACATGTATTACGTTGTAACGTATAACGCTATGTAGTATTACGTTATATCGTACAACGTTATGTAGTATTACGTTAAAACGTATAACGTTATGAAGTATTACGTTATA
The DNA here is from genome assembly GCA_936014575.1 of Bombus lapidarius. Classification (NCBI taxonomy): domain Eukaryota; kingdom Metazoa; phylum Arthropoda; class Insecta; order Hymenoptera; family Apidae; genus Bombus; species Bombus lapidarius. The sequence continues at coordinate 2,077,970 of CAKXZU010000031.1, read as the reverse complement.
ACGTATAACGTTATATAGTATTACGTTATAACGTATAACGTTATATGGTAATACGATATAACGTATAACGTTATGTAATATTACGTTATAACGTAAAACGTTATACAGTATTACGTTACAACGTATAACGTTATCTGGTAATACGTTGTAATGTATAACGTTATGTAGTATTACGTTGTAACTTATAACGTTATGTAGTATTACGTTATATCGTATAACGTTATCTGGTAATACGTTATAACGTATAACGTTATGTAACATTACGTTATAACGTAAAACGTTATATAGTATTACGTTATAACGTATAACGTTATATGGTAATACGTTATAACGTATAACGTTATGTAATATTACGTTATAACGTAAAACGTTATACAGTATTACGTTACAACGTATAACGTTATATGGTAATACGTTATAACGTATAACGTTATATGGTAATACGTTATAACGTATAACGTTATGTACTATTACGTTTTAACGTACAGCGTTATGTAGTATTACGTTATAATGTATAACGTTATGTAGTATTATGTTATAACGTAAAACGTTATAAAGTATTGCGTTACAACGTATAATGTTATCTGGTAATACGTTATAATGTATAACGTTATGTAGTAGTACGTTGTAACTTATAACGTTATGTAGTATTACGTCATATCGTACAACGTTATGTAGTATTACGTTATAACGTATAACGTTATGTAATATTACGTTATAACGTAAAACGTTATATAGTATTACGTTACAACGTATAACGTGATCTGGTAATACGTTACAATGTATAATGTTATGTAGTACTACGTTGTAACTTATAACGTTATGTAGTATTACGTTATAACGTATAACGTTATGTAGTATTACGTTATAACTTATAACGTTGTATAGTATTACGTTATAATGTATAACGTTATGTAGTATTACGTTGTAACCTATAACGTTAAATAGTATTACGCTATAACGTATAACGTTATATGGTAATACGTTGTAACGTATAACGTTATGTAATATTACGTTATAACGTAAAACGTTATACAGTATTACGTTATAACGTATAACGTTATATAGTACTACGTTATAACGTATAACGTTATGTACTATTACGTTTTAACGTACAGCGTTATGTAGTATTACGTTATAATGTATAACGTTATGTAGTATTATGTTATAACGTAAAACGTTATAAAGTATTGCGTTACAACGTATAACGTGATCTGGTAATACGTTACAATGTATAATGTTATGTAGTACTACGTTGTAACTTATAACGTTATGTAGTATTACGTTATAACGTATAACGTTATGTAGTATTACGTTATAACTTATAACGTTATATGGTAATACGTTGTAACGTATAACGTTATGTAATATTACGTTATAACGTAAAACGTTATACAGTATTACGTTACAACGTATAACGTTATCTGGTAATACGTTGTAATGTATAACGTTATGTAGTACTACGTTGTAACTTATAACGTTATGTAGTATTACGTTATAACGTATAACGTTATGTAGTATTACGGTATAACTTATAACGTTGTATAGTATTACGTTATAACGTATAACGATATGTAATATTACGTTATAACGTAAAACGTTATATAGTATTACGCTATAACGTATAACGTTATATGGTAATACGTTGTAACGTATAACGTTATGTAATATTACGTTATAACGTAAAACGTTATACAGTATTACGTTACAACGTATAACGTTATCTGGTAATACGTTGTAATGTATAACGTTATGTAGTACTACGTTGTAACTTATAACGTTATGTAGTATTACGTTATAACGTATAACGTTATGTAGTATTACGGTATAACTTATAACGTTGTATAGTATTACGTTATAACGTATAACGATATGTAATATTACGTTATAACGTAAAACGTTATATAGTATTACGTTATAACGTATAACGTTATATGGTAATACGTTATAACGTATAACGTTATGTAATATTACGTTATAACGTAAAACGTTATACAGTATTACGTTACAACGTATAACGTTATCTGGTAATACGTTCTAATGTATAATGTTATGTAGTATTACGTAGTAACTTATAACGTTATGTAGTATTACGTCATATCGTACAACGTTATATAGTATTACGTTATAACGTATAACGTTATGTAATATTACGTTATAACGTAAAACGTTATACAGTATTACGTTACAACGTATAACGTTATCTGGTAATACGTTGTAATGTATAACGTTATGTAGTACTACGTTGTAACTTATAACGTTATGTAGTATTACGTCATATCGTATAACGTTATCTCGTAATACGTTATAATGTATAACGTTATGTAGTATTACGTTGTAACGCATAACGTTATGTAGTATTACGTTATAACGAATAACGTTATGTAGTATTACGTTATAACGTGTAACGTTGTATAGTATTACGTTATAACGTATAACGTTATGTAATATTACGTTATAACGTAAAACGTTATATACTATTGCGTTATAACGTATAACGTTAGATGAATTACGTTATAACGTATAACGTTATGTAATGTTAAATTATAACGTAAAACATTATATACTATTACGTTAAAGCGTATAACGTTATGTAGTATTACGTTGTAACCTATAATGTTAAATAGTATTACGTTGTAACGTATAACGTTATCTGGTAATACGTTATAATGTATAACGTTATGTAGTATTACGTTGTAACTTATAACGTTATGTAGTATTACGTTATAACGTATAACGTTATATAGTACTACGTTGTATGTACTATTACGTTTTAACGTACAGCGTTATGTAGTATTACGTTATAATGTATAACGTTATGTAGTATTATGTTATAACGTAAAACGTTATAAAGTATTGCGTTAAAACGTATAACGTTATCTGGTAATACGTTATAATGTATAACGTTATGTAGTAGCACGTTGTAACTTATAACGTTATGTAGTATTACGTCATATCGTACAACGTTATATAGTATTACGTTATAACGTATAACGTTATGTAATATTACGTTATAACGTAAAACGTTATATAGTATTACGTTACAACGTATAACGTGACCTGGTAGTACGTTACAATGTATAACGTCATGTAGTACTACGTTGTAACTTATAACGTTATGTAGTATTACGTTATAATCTATAACGTTATGTAGTATTATGTTGTAACGTATAACGTTATGTAGTATTGCATTATATCGTATAACGTTATATATTATTACGTTATAGCGTATAACGTTATCTGGTAATACGTTATAACGTATAACGTTATGTAATAATACGTTATAACGTAAAACGTTATACAGTATTACGTTACGACGTATAACTTTATCTGGTAATACGTTATAATGTATAACGTTATGTAGTATTACGTTGTAACTTATAACGTTATGTAGTATTACGTTATATCGTATAACGTTATATAGTATTACGTTATAACGTATAACGTTAAATGGTATTACGTTGTAACGTATAACGTTATATAGTATTACGTAATATCGTATAACGTTATGTGGTATTACGTTATATCGTATAACATTATCTAGTATTACGTTATAACGTAAAACATTAAATGGTATTACGTTGTAACGTATAACGTTAAATGGTATTACGTTGTAACGTATAACGTTATCTGGTAATAAGTTATAATGTATAACGTTATGTAGTATTACGTTGTAACTTATAACGTTTTGTAGTATTACGTTATATCGTATAACGTTATCTGGTAATACGTTATAATGTATAACGTTATGTAGTATTACGTTGTAACTTATAACGTCATGTAGTATTACGTTATAACGTATAACGTTGTATAGTATTACGTTATAACGTATAACGTTATGTAATATTACGTTATAACGTAAAACGTTATATAGTATTACGTTATAACGTATAACGTTATATGGTAATACGTTATAAAGTATAACGTTATGTAACATTACGTTATAACGTAAAACGTTATATAGTATTACGTTATAACGTATAACGTTATATGGTAATACGTTATAATGTATATCGTTATGTAATATTACGTTATAACGTAAAACATTATATACTATTACGTTAAAGCGTATAACGTTATGTAATATTACGTTATAACGTAAAACGTTATACAGTATTACGTTACAACGTATAACGTTATCTGGTAATACGTTGTAATGTATAACGTTATGTAGTATTACGTTGTAACTTATAACGTTATGTAGTATTACGTTATATCGTATAACGTTATCTGGTAATACGTTATAATGTATAACGTTATGTAGTATTACGTTGTAACTTATAACGTTATGTAGTATTACGTTATAACGTATAACGTTATGTAGTATTACGTTATAACGTATAACGTTGTATAGTATTACGTTATATAGTATTACGTTATAACATATAACGTTATGTAATATTACGTTATAACGTATAACGTTATGTAATATTACGTTATAACGTAAAACGTTATATAGTATTACGTTATAACGTATAACGTTATATGGTAATACGTTATAACGAATAACGTTATGTAATATTACGTTATGACGTAAAACGTTATATAGTATTACGTTATAACGTATAACGTTATCTGGTAATACGTTGTAATGTATAACGTTATGTAGTATTACGTTGTAACTTATAACGTTATGTAGTATTACGTTATATCGTATAACGTTATCTGGTAATACGTTATAACGTATATCGTTATGTAATATTACGTTATAACGTAAAACATTATATACTATTACGTTAAAGCGTATAACGTTATGTAGTATTACGTTATAACGTAAAACGTTATGTAGTATTACGTTTTAACGTATAACGTTATATAGTATTACGATATATCGTATAACGTTATATAGTATTACGTTATATAGTATTACGTTATAACATATAACGTTATGTAATACTACGTTATAACGTATAACGTTATGTAATATTACGTTATAACGTAAAACGTTATATAGTATTACGTTATAACGTATAACGTTATATGGTAATACGTTATAACGAATAACGTTATGTAATGTTACGTTATGACGTAAAACGTTATATAGTATTACGTTATAACGTATAACGTTATCTGGTAATACGTTGTAATGTATAACGTTATGCAGTATTACGTTGTAACTTATAACGTTATGTAGTATTACGTTATATCGTACAACGTTATGTAGTATTACGTTAAAACGTATAACGTTATGAAGTATTACGTTATAACGTAAAACATTATATACTATTACGTTAAGACGTATAACGTTATATAGTATTACGTTATAACGTATAACGTTATATAGTATTACGTTATAACGTATAACGTTAGATGAATTACGTTATAACGTATAACGTTATGTAATGTTAAGTTATAACGTAAAACATTATATACTATTACGTTAAAGCGTATAACGTTATGTAGTATTACGTTATAACGTAAAACGTTATGTAGTATTACGTTTTAACGTATAACGTTATATAGTATTACGATATATCGTATAACGTTATATAGTATTACGTTATATAGTATTACGTTATAACATATAACGTTATGTAATATTACGTTATAACGTATAACGTTATGTAATATTACGTTATAACGTAAAACGTTATATAGTATTACGTTATAACGTATAACGTTATATGGTAATACGTTATAACGAATAACGTTATGTAATATTACGTTATGACGTAAAACGTTATATAGTATTACGTTATAACGTATAACGTTATCTGGTAATACGTTGTAATGTATAACGTTATGTAGTATTACGTTGTAACTTATAACGTTATGTAGTATTACGTTATATCGTATAACGTTATCTGGTAATACGTTATAATGTATAACGTTATGTAGTATTACGTTGTAACTTATAACGTTATGTAGTATTACGTTATAACGTATAACGTTATGTAGTATTACGTTATAACGTATAACGTTGTATAGTATTACGTTATAACTTATAACGTTAGATGAATTACGTTATAACGTATAACGTTATGTAATGTTAAGTTATAACGTAAAACATTATATACTATTACGTTAAAGCGTATAACGTTATGTAGTATTACGTTATAACGTAAAACGTTATGTAGTATTACGTTTTAACGTATAACGTTATATAGTATTACGATATATCGTATAACGTTATATAGTATTACGTTATATAGTATTACGTTATAACATATAACGTTATGTAATATTACGTTATAACGTATAACGTTATGTAATATTACGTTATAACGTAAAACGTTATATAGTATTACGTTATAACGTATAACGTTATATGGTAATACGTTATAACGAATAACGTTATGTAATATTACGTTATGACGTAAAACGTTATATAGTATTACGTTATAACGTATAACGTTATCTGGTAATACGTTGTAATGTATAACGTTATGTAGTATTACGTTGTAACTTATAACGTTATGTAGTATTACGTTATATCGTATAACGTTATCTGGTAATACGTTATAATGTATAACGTTATGTAGTATTACGTTGTAACTCATAACGTTATGTAGTATTACGTTATAACGTATAACGTTATGTAGTATTACGTTATAACGTATAACGTTGTATAGTATTACGTTATAACGTATAACGTTAGATGAATTACGTTATAACGTATAACGTTATGTAATGTTAAGTTATAACGTAAAACATTATATACTATTACGTTAAAGCGTATAACGTTATGTAGTATTACGTTATAACGTAAAACGTTATGTAGTATTACGTTTTAACGTATAACGTTATATAGTATTACGATATATCGTATAACGTTATATAGTATTACGTTATATAGTATTACGTTATAACATATAACGTTATGTAATATTACGTTATAACGTATAACGTTATGTAATATTACGTTATAACGTAAAACGTTATATAGTATTACGTTATAACGTATAACGTTATATGGTAATACGTTATAACGAATAACGTTATGTAATATTACGTTATGACGTAAAACGTTATATAGTATTACGTTATAACGTATAACGTTATATGGTAATACGTTATAATGTATAACGTTATGTAGTATTATGTTGTAACGTATAACGTTATGTAGTATTGCGTTATATCGTATAACGTTATATATTATTACGTTATAGCGTATAACGTTATCTGGTAATACGTTATAACGTATAACGTTATGTAATATTACGTTATAACGTAAAACGTTATACAGTATAACGTTACGACGTATAACGTTATCTGGTAATACGTTATAATGTATAACGTTATGTAGTATTACGTTGTAACTTATAACGTTATGTAGTATGACGTTATAATGTTTAACGTTATGTAGTATTACGTTGTAACTTATCACGTTATGTAGTATTACGTTATATCGTACAACGTTATGTAGTATTACGTTAAAACGTATAACGTTATGAAGTATTACGTTATAACGTATAACGTTAAATGGTATTACGATGTAACGTATAACGTTATATAGTATTACGTAATATCGTATAACGTTATGTGGTATTACGTTATATCGTATAACATTATCTAGTATTACGTTATAACGTAAAACATTAAATGGTATTACGTTGTAACGTATAACGTTAAATGGTATTACGTTGTAACGTATAACGTTATCTGGTAATACGTTATAATGTATAACGTTATGTAGTATTACGTTGTAACTTATAACGTTTTGTAGTATTACGTTATGTCGTATAACGTTACCTGGTAATACGTTATAATGTATAACGGTATGTAGTATTACGTTGTAACTTATAACGATATGTAGTATTACCTTATAACGTATAACGTTGTATAGTATTACGCTATAACGTATAACGTTATGTAATATTACGTTATAACGTATAACGTAATATAGTATTACGTTATAACGTATAACGTTATCTGGTAATACGTTATAACGTATAATGTTATGTAATATTACGTTATAACGTAAAACGTTATACAGTACTACGTTACGACGTATAACGTTATATAGTATTACGTTATAACGTATAACGTTACATGTATTACGTTGTAACGTATAACGCTATGTAGTATTACGTTATATCGTGCAACGTTATGTAGTATTACGTTAAAACGTATAACGTTATGAAGTATTACGTTATAACGTATAACGTTATATAGTATTACGTTATAACGTATAACGTTATATGGTAATACGATATAACGTATAACGTTATGTAATATTACGTTATAACGTAAAACGTTATACAGTATTACGTTACAACGTATAACGTTATCTGGTAATACGTTGTAATGTATAACGTTATGTAGTATTACGTTGTAACTTATAACGTTATGTAGTATTACGTTATATCGTATAACGTTATCTGGTAATACGTTATAACGTATAACGTTATGTAACATTACGTTATAACGTAAAACGTTATATAGTATTACGTTATAACGTATAACGTTATATGGTAATACGTTATAACGTATAACGTTATGTAATATTACGTTATAACGTAAAACGTTATACAGTATTACGTTACAACGTATAACGTTATATGGTAATACGTTATAACGTATAACGTTATATGGTAATACGTTATAACGTATAACGTTATGTACTATTACGTTTTAACGTACAGCGTTATGTAGTATTACGTTATAATGTATAACGTTATGTAGTATTATGTTATAACGTAAAACGTTATAAAGTATTGCGTTACAACGTATAATGTTATCTGGTAATACGTTATAATGTATAACGTTATGTAGTAGTACGTTGTAACTTATAACGTTATGTAGTATTACGTCATATCGTACAACGTTATGTAGTATTACGTTATAACGTATAACGTTATGTAATATTACGTTATAACGTAAAACGTTATATAGTATTACGTTACAACGTATAACGTGATCTGGTAATACGTTACAATGTATAATGTTATGTAGTACTACGTTGTAACTTATAACGTTATGTAGTATTACGTTATAACGTATAACGTTTTGTAGTATTACGTTATAACTTATAACGTTGTATAGTATTACGTTATATCGTATAACGTTATGTAATATTACGTTATAACGTGAAACGTTATATAGTATTACGTTATAACGTATAACGTTATATGGTAATACGTTATAACGTATAACGTTATGTAATATTACGTTATAACGTAAAACGTTATACAGTATTACGTTACAACGTATAACGTTATCTGGTAATACGTTGTAATGTATAACGTTATGTAGTATTACGTTGTAACTTATAACGTTATGTAGTATTACGTTATATCGTATAACGTTATCTGGTAATACGTTATAATGTATAACGTTATGTAGTATTACGTTGTAACTCATAACGTTATGTAGTATTACGTTATAACGTATAACGTTATGTAGTATTACGTTATAACGTATAACGTTGTATAGTATTACGTTATAACGTATAACGTTAGATGAATTACGTTATAACGTATAACGTTAGATGAATTACGTTATAACGTATAACGTTATGTAATGTTAAGTTATAACGTAAAACATTATATACTATTACGTTAAAGCGTAGAACGTTATGTAGTATTACGTTATAACGTAAAACGTTATGTAGTATTACGTTTTAACGTATAACGTTATATAGTATTACGATATATCGTATAACGTTATATAGTATTACGTTATAACATATAACGTTATGTAATATTACGTTATAACGTATAACGTTATGTAATATTACGTTATAACGTAAAACGTTATATACTATTACGTTATAACGTATAACGTTATATGGTAATACGTTATAATGTATAACGTTATGTAGTATTATGTTGTAACGTATAACGTTATGTAGTATTGCGTTATATCGTATAACGTTATATATTATTACGTTATAGCGTATAACGTTATCTGGTAATACGTTATAACGTATAACGTTATGTAATATTACGTTATAACGTAAAACGTTATACAGTATAACGTTACGACGTATAACGTTATCTGGTAATACGTTATAGTGTATAACGTTATGTAGTATTACGTTGTAACTTATAACGTTATGTAGTATTACGTTATAATGTATAACGTTATGTAGTATTACGTTGTAACTTATAACGTTATGTAGTATTACGTTATATCGTACAACGTTATGTAGTATTACGTTAAAACGTATAACGTTATGAAGTATTACGTTATAACGTATAACGTTAAATGGTATTACGTTGTAACGTATAACGTTATATAGTATTACGTAATATCGTATAACGTTATGTGGTATTACGTTATATCGTATAACATTATCTAGTATTACGTTATAACGTAAAACATTAAATGGTATTACGTTGTAACGTATAACGTTAAATGGTATTACGTTGTAACGTATAACGTTATCTGGTAATACGTTATAACGTACAACGTTATGTAGTATTACGTTATAACGTATAACGTAATATAGTATTACGTTATAACGTATAACGTAATCTGGTAATACGTTATAACGTATAATGTTATGTAATATTACGTTATAACGTAAAACGTTATACAGTACTACGTTACGACGTATAACGTTATATAGTATTACGTTATAACGTATAACGTTACATGTATTACGTTTTAACGTATAACGCTATGTAGTATTACGTTATATCGTACAACGTTATGTAGTATTACGTTGAAACGTATAACGTTATGAAGTATTACGTTATAACGTATAACGTTATATAGTATTACGTTGTAATGTATAACGTTATGTAGTATTACGTTGTAACTTATAACGTTATGTAGTATTACGTTATATCGTATAACGTTATCTGGTAATACGTTATAACGTATAACGTTATGTAACATTACGTTATAACGTAAAACGTTATATAGTATTACGTTATAACGTATAACGTTATATAGTATTACGTTATAACGTATAACGTTATGTAATATTACGTTATAACGTATAACGTCATGTAATATTACGTTATAACGTAAAACGTTATATAGTATTACGTTATAACGTATAACGTTATATGGTAATACGTTATAACGTATAACGTTATGTAACATTACGTTATAACGTAAAACGTTATATAGTATTACGTTATAACGTATAACGTTATATAGTACTACGTTATAACGTATAACGTTATGTACTATTACGTTTTAATGTACAGCGTTATGTAGTATTACGTTATAATGTATAACGTTATGTAGTATTATGTTATAACGTAAAACGTTATAAAGTATTGCGTTACAACGTATAACGTTATCTGGTAATACGTTATAACGTATAACGTTATGTAACATTACGTTATAACGTAAAACGTTATATAGTATTACGTTATAACGTATAACGTTATATAGTATTACGTTATAACGTATAACGTTATGTAATATTACGTTATAACGTATAACGTCATGTAATATTACGTTATAACGTAAAACGTTATATAGTATTACGTTATAACGTATAACGTTATATGGTAATACGTTATAACGTATAACGTTATGTAACATTACGTTATAACGTAAAACGTTATATAGTATTACGTTATAACGTATAACGTTATATAGTACTACGTTATAACGTATAACGTTATGTACTATTACGTTTTAATGTACAGCGTTATGTAGTATTACGTTATAATGTATAACGTTATGTAGTATTATGTTATAACGTAAAACGTTATAAAGTATTGCGTTACAACGTATAACGTTATCTGGTAATACGAGATAATGTATAACGTTATGTAGTAGTACGTTGTAACTTATAACGTTATGTAGTATTACGTTATAATGTATAACGTTATGTAGTATTACGTTGTAACTTATAACGTTATGTAGTATTACGTTATAATGTATAACGTTATCTAGTATTACGTTGTAACTTATAACGTTATGTAGTATTACGTTATATCGTACAACGTTATGTTGTATTACGTTAAAACGTATAACGTTATGAAGTATTACGTTATAACGTATAACGTTAAATGGTATTACGTTGAAACGTATAACGTTATATAGTATTACGTATTATCGTATAACGTTATGTGGTATTACGTTATATCGTATAACATTATCTAGTATTACGTTATAACGTAAAACATTAAATGGTATTACGTTGTAACGTATAACGTTAAATGGTATTACGTTGTAACGTATAACGTTATGTACTATTACGTTTTAACGTACAGCGTTATGTAGTATTACGTTATAATGTATAACGTTATGTAGTATTATGTTATAACGTAAAACGTTATAAAGTATTGCGTTACAACGTATAACGTTATCTGGTAATACGAGATAATGTATAACGTTATGTAGTAGTACGTTGTAACTTATAACGTTATGTAGTATTACGTCATATCGTACAACGTTATATAGTATTACGTTATAACGTATAACGTTATGTAATATTACGTTATAACGTAAAACGTTATATAGTATTACGTTACAACGTATAACGTGATCTGGTAATACGTTACAATGTATAACGTTATGTAGTATTATGTTGTAACTTATAACGTTATGTAGTATTACATTATAATGTATAACGTTATGTAGTATTACGTTGTAACTTATAACGTTATGTAGTATTACGTTATAGCGTATAACGTTAGATGTATTACATTGTAACGTATAACGTTATGTAGTATTACGTTATATCGTACAACGTTATGTAGTATTACGTTAAAACGTATAACGTTATGAAGTATTACGTTATAGCGTATAACGTTAAATGGTATTACGTTGTAACGTATAACGTTATATAGTATTACGTAATATCGTATAACGTTATGTGGTATTACGTTATATCGTATAACATTATCTAGTATTACGTAATAACGTAAAACATTAAATGGTATTACGTTGTAACGTATAACGTTAAATGATATTACGTTGTAACGTATAACGTTATCTGGTAATACGTTATAATGTATAACGTTATGTAGTATTACGTTGTAACTTATAACGTTTTGTAGTATTACGTTATGTCGTATAACGTTATCTGGTAATAAGTTATAATGTATAACGTTATGTAGTATTACGTTATAACGTATAACGTTATCTGGTAATACGTTATAATGTATAACGTTATGTAGTAGTACGTTGTAACTTATAACTTTATGTAGTACTACGTTATACCGTACAACGTTATATAGTATTACGTTATAACGTATAACGTTATGTAATATTACGTTATAACGTAAAACGTTATATAGTATTACGTTGCAACGTATTACGTTATCTGGTAATACGTTATAATGTATAACGTTATGTAGTATTACGTTGTAACTTATAACATTATGTAGTATTACGTTATAACGTATAACGTTATATAGTATTACGTTATTGCGTATAACGTTATCTGGTAATACGTTGTAACGTATAACGTTATGTAATATTGCGTTATAACGTAAAACGTTATACAGTACTACGTTACGACGTATAACGTTATATAGTATTACGTTATAACGTATAACGTTACATGTATTACGTTGTAACGTATAACGTTATGTAGTATTACGTTATATCGTACAACGTTATGTAGTATTACGTTAAATCGTATAACGTTATGAAGTATTACGTTATAACGTATAACGTTAAATGGTATTACGTTGTAACGTATAACGTTATATAGTATTACGTAATATCGTATAACGTTATGTGGTATTACGTTATAACGTATAACGTTATGAAGTATTACGTTATAACGTATAACGTTATATAGTATTACGTTATAGCGTATAACGTTATGTAATGTTACGATATAACTTAAAACATTATATAGTATTACGTTAAGACGTATAACGTTATATAGTATTACGTTATAACGTATAACGTTATATAGTATTACGTTATAACGTAAAACGTTATACAGTATTACGTTACAACGTATAACGTTATCTGGTAATACGTTGTAATGTATAACGTTATGTAGTATTACGTTGTAACTTATAACGTTATGTAGTATTACGTTATATCGTATAACGTTATCTGGTAATACGTTATAACGTATAACGTTATGTAACATTACGTTATAACGTAAAACGTTATATAGTATTACGTTATAACGTATAACGTTATATGGTAATACGTTATAACGTATAACGTTATGTAATATTACGTTATAACGTAAAACGTTATACAGTATTACGTTACAACGTATAACGTTATATGGTAATACGTTATAACGTATAACGTTATATGGTAATACGTTATAACGTATAACGTTATGTACTATTACGTTTTAACGTACAGCGTTATGTAGTATTACGTTATAATGTATAACGTTATGTAGTATTATGTTATAACGTAAAACGTTATAAAGTATTGCGTTACAACGTATAATGTTATCTGGTAATACGTTATAATGTATAACGTTATGTAGTAGTACGTTGTAACTTATAACGTTATGTAGTATTACGTCATATCGTACAACGTTATGTAGTATTACGTTATAACGTATAACGTTATGTAATATTACGTTATAACGTAAAACGTTATATAGTATTACGTTACAACGTATAACGTGATCTGGTAATACGTTACAATGTATAATGTTATGTAGTACTACGTTGTAACTTATAACGTTATGTAGTATTACGTTATAACGTATAACGTTTTGTAGTATTACGTTATAACTTATAACGTTGTATAGTATTACGTTATATCGTATAACGTTATGTAATATTACGTTATAACGTGAAACGTTATATAGTATTACGTTATAACGTATAACGTTATATGGTAATACGTTATAACGTATAACGTTATGTAATATTACGTTATAACGTAAAACGTTATACAGTATTACGTTACAACGTATAACGTTATCTGGTAATACGTTGTAATGTATAACGTTATGTAGTATTACGTTGTAACTTATAACGTTATGTAGTATTACGTTATATCGTATAACGTTATCTGGTAATACGTTATAATGTATAACGTTATGTAGTATTACGTTGTAACTCATAACGTTATGTAGTATTACGTTATAACGTATAACGTTATGTAGTATTACGTTATAACGTATAACGTTGTATAGTATTACGTTATAACGTATAACGTTAGATGAATTACGTTATAACGTATAACGTTAGATGAATTACGTTATAACGTATAACGTTATGTAATGTTAAGTTATAACGTAAAACATTATATACTATTACGTTAAAGCGTAGAACGTTATGTAGTATTACGTTATAACGTAAAACGTTATGTAGTATTACGTTTTAACGTATAACGTTATATAGTATTACGATATATCGTATAACGTTATATAGTATTACGTTATAACATATAACGTTATGTAATATTACGTTATAACGTATAACGTTATGTAATATTACGTTATAACGTAAAACGTTATATACTATTACGTTATAACGTATAACGTTATATGGTAATACGTTATAATGTATAACGTTATGTAGTATTATGTTGTAACGTATAACGTTATGTAGTATTGCGTTATATCGTATAACGTTATATATTATTACGTTATAGCGTATAACGTTATCTGGTAATACGTTATAACGTATAACGTTATGTAATATTACGTTATAACGTAAAACGTTATACAGTATAACGTTACGACGTATAACGTTATCTGGTAATACGTTATAGTGTATAACGTTATGTAGTATTACGTTGTAACTTATAACGTTATGTAGTATTACGTTATAATGTATAACGTTATGTAGTATTACGTTGTAACTTATAACGTTATGTAGTATTACGTTATATCGTACAACGTTATGTAGTATTACGTTAAAACGTATAACGTTATGAAGTATTACGTTATAACGTATAACGTTAAATGGTATTACGTTGTAACGTATAACGTTATATAGTATTACGTAATATCGTATAACGTTATGTGGTATTACGTTATATCGTATAACATTATCTAGTATTACGTTATAACGTAAAACATTAAATGGTATTACGTTGTAACGTATAACGTTAAATGGTATTACGTTGTAACGTATAACGTTATCTGGTAATACGTTATAACGTACAACGTTATGTAGTATTACGTTATAACGTATAACGTAATATAGTATTACGTTATAACGTATAACGTAATCTGGTAATACGTTATAACGTATAATGTTATGTAATATTACGTTATAACGTAAAACGTTATACAGTACTACGTTACGACGTATAACGTTATATAGTATTACGTTATAACGTATAACGTTACATGTATTACGTTTTAACGTATAACGCTATGTAGTATTACGTTATATCGTACAACGTTATGTAGTATTACGTTGAAACGTATAACGTTATGAAGTATTACGTTATAACGTATAACGTTATATAGTATTACGTTGTAATGTATAACGTTATGTAGTATTACGTTGTAACTTATAACGTTATGTAGTATTACGTTATATCGTATAACGTTATCTGGTAATACGTTATAACGTATAACGTTATGTAACATTACGTTATAACGTAAAACGTTATATAGTATTACGTTATAACGTATAACGTTATATAGTATTACGTTATAACGTATAACGTTATGTAATATTACGTTATAACGTATAACGTCATGTAATATTACGTTATAACGTAAAACGTT
Source organism: Bombus lapidarius (assembly GCA_936014575.1). Taxonomy (NCBI): domain Eukaryota; kingdom Metazoa; phylum Arthropoda; class Insecta; order Hymenoptera; family Apidae; genus Bombus; species Bombus lapidarius. The sequence goes on along the minus strand of CAKXZU010000031.1, from coordinate 2,061,439 downwards.
ATATAGTATTACGTTATAACGTATAACGTTATATGGTAATACGTTATAACGTATAACGTTATGTAACATTACGTTATAACGTAAAACGTTATATAGTATTACGTTATAACGTATAACGTTATATAGTACTACGTTATAACGTATAACGTTATGTACTATTACGTTTTAATGTACAGCGTTATGTAGTATTACGTTATAATGTATAACGTTATGTAGTATTATGTTATAACGTAAAACGTTATAAAGTATTGCGTTACAACGTATAACGTTATCTGGTAATACGTTATAACGTATAACGTTATGTAACATTACGTTATAACGTAAAACGTTATATAGTATTACGTTATAACGTATAACGTTATATAGTATTACGTTATAACGTATAACGTTATGTAATATTACGTTATAACGTATAACGTCATGTAATATTACGTTATAACGTAAAACGTTATATAGTATTACGTTATAACGTATAACGTTATATGGTAATACGTTATAACGTATAACGTTATGTAACATTACGTTATAACGTAAAACGTTATATAGTATTACGTTATAACGTATAACGTTATATAGTACTACGTTATAACGTATAACGTTATGTACTATTACGTTTTAATGTACAGCGTTATGTAGTATTACGTTATAATGTATAACGTTATGTAGTATTATGTTATAACGTAAAACGTTATAAAGTATTGCGTTACAACGTATAACGTTATCTGGTAATACGAGATAATGTATAACGTTATGTAGTAGTACGTTGTAACTTATAACGTTATGTAGTATTACGTTATAATGTATAACGTTATGTAGTATTACGTTGTAACTTATAACGTTATGTAGTATTACGTTATAATGTATAACGTTATCTAGTATTACGTTGTAACTTATAACGTTATGTAGTATTACGTTATATCGTACAACGTTATGTTGTATTACGTTAAAACGTATAACGTTATGAAGTATTACGTTATAACGTATAACGTTAAATGGTATTACGTTGAAACGTATAACGTTATATAGTATTACGTATTATCGTATAACGTTATGTGGTATTACGTTATATCGTATAACATTATCTAGTATTACGTTATAACGTAAAACATTAAATGGTATTACGTTGTAACGTATAACGTTAAATGGTATTACGTTGTAACGTATAACGTTATGTACTATTACGTTTTAACGTACAGCGTTATGTAGTATTACGTTATAATGTATAACGTTATGTAGTATTATGTTATAACGTAAAACGTTATAAAGTATTGCGTTACAACGTATAACGTTATCTGGTAATACGAGATAATGTATAACGTTATGTAGTAGTACGTTGTAACTTATAACGTTATGTAGTATTACGTCATATCGTACAACGTTATATAGTATTACGTTATAACGTATAACGTTATGTAATATTACGTTATAACGTAAAACGTTATATAGTATTACGTTACAACGTATAACGTGATCTGGTAATACGTTACAATGTATAACGTTATGTAGTATTATGTTGTAACTTATAACGTTATGTAGTATTACATTATAATGTATAACGTTATGTAGTATTACGTTGTAACTTATAACGTTATGTAGTATTACGTTATAGCGTATAACGTTAGATGTATTACATTGTAACGTATAACGTTATGTAGTATTACGTTATATCGTACAACGTTATGTAGTATTACGTTAAAACGTATAACGTTATGAAGTATTACGTTATAGCGTATAACGTTAAATGGTATTACGTTGTAACGTATAACGTTATATAGTATTACGTAATATCGTATAACGTTATGTGGTATTACGTTATATCGTATAACATTATCTAGTATTACGTAATAACGTAAAACATTAAATGGTATTACGTTGTAACGTATAACGTTAAATGATATTACGTTGTAACGTATAACGTTATCTGGTAATACGTTATAATGTATAACGTTATGTAGTATTACGTTGTAACTTATAACGTTTTGTAGTATTACGTTATGTCGTATAACGTTATCTGGTAATAAGTTATAATGTATAACGTTATGTAGTATTACGTTATAACGTATAACGTTATCTGGTAATACGTTATAATGTATAACGTTATGTAGTAGTACGTTGTAACTTATAACTTTATGTAGTACTACGTTATACCGTACAACGTTATATAGTATTACGTTATAACGTATAACGTTATGTAATATTACGTTATAACGTAAAACGTTATATAGTATTACGTTGCAACGTATTACGTTATCTGGTAATACGTTATAATGTATAACGTTATGTAGTATTACGTTGTAACTTATAACATTATGTAGTATTACGTTATAACGTATAACGTTATATAGTATTACGTTATTGCGTATAACGTTATCTGGTAATACGTTGTAACGTATAACGTTATGTAATATTGCGTTATAACGTAAAACGTTATACAGTACTACGTTACGACGTATAACGTTATATAGTATTACGTTATAACGTATAACGTTACATGTATTACGTTGTAACGTATAACGTTATGTAGTATTACGTTATATCGTACAACGTTATGTAGTATTACGTTAAATCGTATAACGTTATGAAGTATTACGTTATAACGTATAACGTTAAATGGTATTACGTTGTAACGTATAACGTTATATAGTATTACGTAATATCGTATAACGTTATGTGGTATTACGTTATAACGTATAACGTTATGAAGTATTACGTTATAACGTATAACGTTATATAGTATTACGTTATAGCGTATAACGTTATGTAATGTTACGATATAACTTAAAACATTATATAGTATTACGTTAAGACGTATAACGTTATATAGTATTACGTTATAACGTATAACGTTATATAGTATTACGTTATAACGTATAACGTTATATAGTATTACGTTATAACGTATAACGTTAGATGTATTACGTTATAACATATAACGTTATGTAATGTTAAGTTATAACGTAAAACATTATATACTATTACGTTAAAACGTATAACGTTATATAGTATTACGTTATAACGTATAACGTTATATAGTATTACGTTATAACGTATAACGTTATATGGTAATACGTTATAACTTATAACGTTATGTAATATTACGTTATAACGTAAAACATTATATACTATTACGTTAAAACGTATAACGTTATATGGTACTACGTTATAACGTATAACGTTATATAGTACTACGTTATAACGTATAACGTTATGTACTATAACGTTTTAACGTATAACGTTATGTAGTATTACGTTATAATGTATAACGTTATGTAGTATTATGTTGTAACGTATAACGTTATGTAGTATTGCGTTATATCGTATAACGTTATATAGTATTACGTTATAACGTAAAACGATAAATGGTATTACGTTGTAACGTATAACGTTAAATGGTATTACGTTGTAACGTATATCGTTATATGGTAATACCTTGTAACGTATAACGTTAAATGGTGTTACGTTGTAACGTACAACGTTAAATGGTATTACGTTGTAACGTATAACGTTATGTAGTATTATGTTATATCGTATAACATTATATAGTATTACGTTATAACGTAAAACGTTAAATGGTATTACGTTGCAACGTATAACGTTAAATGGTAATACGGTATAATGTATAACGTTATGTAGTATTACGTTGTAACGTATAACGTTTTGTAGTATTACGTTATATCGTATAACATTATATAGTATTACGATATAACGTAAAACGATAAATGGTATTACGTTGTAACGTATAACGTTAAATGGCATTACGTTGTAACGTATATCGTTATATGGTAATACGTTATAACGTATAACGTTATGTAATATTACGTTGTAGCGTACAACGTTTTGTAGTATTACGTTATATCGTATAACATTATATAGTATTACGTTATAACGTAAAACGATAAATGGTATTACGTTGTAACGTATAACGTTAAATGGTACTACGTTGTAACGTATATCGTCATATGGTAATACGTTATAACGTATAACGTTATGTAATATTACTTTCTAACGTAAAACATTATATACTATTACGTTAAAACGTATAACGTTATATGGTACTACGTTTTAACGTATAACGTTATATAGTACTACGTTATAACGTATAACGTTATGTAGTATTACGTTTTAACGTATAACGTTATGTAGTATTACGTTATAATGTATAACGTTATGTAGTATTACGTTATAATGTATAACGTTATGTAGTAAAACGTTGTAACGTATAACGTTATGTAGTATTACTTTATATCGTATAACGTTATATATTATTACGTTATAACGTATAACGTTAAATGGTATTACGTTGTAACGTATATCGTTATGTAATATTACGTTATAACGTAAAACGTTATATAGTAATACGTTATAACGTATAACGTTATGTAGTATTACGTTATAACGTATAACGTTAAGTAGTATTACGTTATATCGTATAACGTTATATAGTATTACGTTATAACGTATAACGTTAGATGTATTACATTGTAACGTATAACGTTATGTAGTATTACGTTATATCGTACAACGTTATGTAGTATTACGATAAACGTATAACGTTATGAAGTATTACGTTATAACGTATAACGTTATATGGTATTACGTTGTAACGTATAACGTTATATAGTATTACGTAATATCGTATAACGTTATGTGGTATTACGTTATATCGTATAACATTATCTAGTATTACGTTATAACGTAAAACATTAAATGATATTACGTTGTAACGTATAACGTTAAATGGTATTACGTTGTAACGTATAACGTTATCTGGTAATACGTTATAATGCATAACGTTATGTAGTATTACGTTGTAACTTATAACGTTTTGTATTATTACGTTATGTCGTATAACGTTATCTGGTAATAAGTTATAATGTATAACGTTATGTAGTATTACGTTGTAACTTATAACGTTATGAAGTATTACGTTAGAACGTATAACGTTGTATAGTATTACGTTATAACGTAAAACATTAAATGATATTACGTTGTAACGTATAACGTTAAATGGTATTACGTTGTAACGTATAACGTTATCTGGTAATACGTTATGATGCATAACGTTATGTAGTATTACGTTGTAACTTATAACGTTATGTAGTACTACGTTATACCGTACAACGTTATATAGTATTACGTTATAACGTATAACGTTATGTAATTTTACGTTATAACGTAAAACGTTATATAGTATTACGTTACAACGTATAACGTTATCTGGTAATACGTTATAATGTATAACGTTATGTAGTATTACGTTGTAACTTATAACATTATGTAGTATTACGTTATATCGTACAACGTTATGTAGTATTACGTTAAAACGTATAACGTTATGATGTATTACGTTATAACGTATAACGTTATGTAGTATTACGTTATGACGTAAAACGTTATATAGTATTACGTTACAACGTATAACGTTATCTGGTAATTCGTTATAATGTATAACGTTATGTAGTAGTACGTTGTAACTTATAACGTTATGTAGTACTACGTTATACCGTACAACGTTATATAGTATTACGTTATAACGTATAACGTTATGTAATATTACGTTATAACGTAAAACGTTATATAGTATTACGTTACAACGTATAACGTTATCTGGTAATACGTTATAATGTATAACGTTATGTAGTATTACGTTGTAACTTATAACATTATGTAGTATTACGTTATATCGTACAACGTTATGTAGTATTACGTTAAAACGTATAACGTTATGATGTATTACGTTATAACGTATAACGTTATATAGTATTACGTTATAGCGTATAACGTTATCTGGTAATACGTTATAACGTATAACGTTATGTAATATTGCGTTATAACGTAAAACGTTATACAGTACTACGTTACGACGTATAACGTTATATAGTATTACGTTATAACGTATAACGTTAAATGGTATTACGTTGTAACGTATAACGTTATGTAGTATTATGTTATATCGTATAACATTATATCGTATTACGTTATAACGTAAAACGATAAATGGTATTACTTTGTAACGTATAACGTTAAATGGTATTACGTTGTAACGTATATCGTTATATGGTAATACATTATAACGTATAACGTTAAATGGTGATACGTTGTAACGTATAACGTTAAATGGTATTACGTTGTAACGTATAACGTTATGTAGTATTATGTTATATCGTATAACATTATATAGTATTACGTTATAACGTAAAACGTTAAATGGTATTACGTTGTAACGTATAACGTTAAATGGTAATACGTTATAATGTATAACGTTATGTAGTATTATGTTGTAACGTATAACGTTATGTAGAATTGCGTTATATCGTATAACGTTATATAGTATTACGTTATAACGTAAAACGATAAATGGTATTACGTTGTAACGTATAACGTTAAAGGGTATTACGTTGTAACGTATATCGTTATATGGTAATACGTTATAACGTATAACGTTAAATGGTGTTACGATGTAACGTATAACGTTAAATGGTATTACGTTGTAACGTATAACGTTAAATGGTATTACGTTGTAACGTATAACGTTTTGTAGTATTATGTTATATCGTATAACATTATATAGTATTACGTTATAACGTAAAACGTTAAATGGTATTACGTTGTAACGTATAACGTTAAATGCTATTACGTTGTAACGTATAACGTTAAATGGTATTACGTTGTAACGTATAACGTTTTGTAGTATTACGTTATATCGTATAACATTATATAGTATTACGTTATAACGTAAAACGTTAAATGGTATTACGTTGTAACGTATAACGGTAAATGGTATTACGTTGTAACGTATAACGTTAAATGGTATTACGTTGTAACGTATAACGTTATGTAGTATTACGTTATAACGTAAAACGATAAATGGTATTACGTTGGAACGTATAACGTTAAATGGTATTACGTTGTAACGTATAACGTTATGTAGTATTATGTTATATCGTATAACATTATATAGTATTACGTTATAACGTAAAACGTTAAATGGTATTACGTTGTAACGTATAACGTTATATGGTATTACGTTGTAACGTATAACGTTAAATGGTATTACGTTGTAACGTATAACGTTATGTAGTATTATGTTATATCGTATAACATTATATAGTATTACGTTATAACGTAAAACGGTAAATGGTATTACGATGTAACGTATAACGTTAAATGGTGTTACGTTGTAACGTATATCGTTATATGGTAATACATTATAACGTATAACGTTAAATGGTGATACGTTGTAACGTATAACGTTAAATGGTATTACGTTGTAACGTATAACGTTATGTAGTATTATGTTATATCGTATAACATTATATAGTATTACGTTATAACGAAAAACGTTAAATGGTATTACGTTGTAACGTATAACGTTAAATGGTATTACGTTGTAACGTATATCGTTATATGGTAATACGTTATAACGTATAACGTTAAATGGTGTTAAGTTGTAACGTATAACGTTAAATGGTATTACGTTGTAACGTATAACGTTATGTAGTATTATGTTACATCGTATAACATTATATAGTATTACGTTATAACGTAAAACGTTAAATGGTATTACGTTGTAACGTATAACGTTAAATGGTAATACGTTATAATGTATAACGTTATGTAGTATTACGTTGTAACGTATAACGTTTTGTAGTATTACGTTATATCGTATAACATTATATAGTATTACGTTATAACGTAAAACGATAAATGGTATTATGTTGTAACGTTTAACGTTAAATGGTATTACGTTGTAACGTATATCGTTATATGGTAATACGTTATAACGTATAACGTTATGTAATATTATGTTATAACGTAAAACGTTATATAGTATTACGTTATAACGTATAACGTTATATGGTAATACGTTATAATGTATAACGTTATGTAGTATTACGTTGTAACGTATAACGTTTTGTAGTATTACGTTAAATCGTATAACATTATATAGTATTACGTTATAACGTAAAACGATAAATGGTATTACGTTGTAACGTATAACGTTAAATGGTATTACGTTGTAACGTATAACGTTATGTAGTATTATGTTATATCGTATAACATTATATAGTATTACGTTATAACGTAAAACGTTAAATGGTATTACGTTGTAACGTATAACGTTAAATGGTATTCCGTTGTAACGTATAACGTTAAATGGTATTACGTTGTAACGTATAACGTTATGTAGTATTATGTTATATCGTATAACATAATATAGTATTACGTTATAACGTAAAACGATAAATGGTATTACGTTGTAACGTACAACGTTAAATGGTATTACATTGTAACGTATATCGTTATATGGTAATACATTATATCGTATAACGTTAAATGGTGTTACGTTGTAACGTACAACGTTAAATGGTATTACGTTGTAACGTATAACGTTATGTAGTATTATGTTACATCGTATAACATTATATAGTATTACGTTATAACGTAAAACGTTAAATGGTATTACGTTGTAACGTATAACGTTAAATGGTATTCCGTTGTAACGTATAACGTTAAATGGTATTACGTTGTAACGTATAACGTTATGTAGTATTATGTTATATCGTATAACATTATATAGTATTACGTTATAACGTAAAACGATAAATGGTATTACGTTGTAACGTATAACGTTAAATGGTAATACGTTATAATGTATAACGTTATGTAGTATTACGTTGTAACGTATAACGTTTTGTAGTATTACGTTATATCGTATAACATTATATAGTATTACGTTATAACATAAAACGATAAATGGTATTATGTTGTAACGTATAACGTTAAATGGTATTACGTTGTAACGTATATCGTTATATGGTAATACGTTATAACGTATAACGTTATATGGTAATACGTTATAATGTATAACGTTATGTAGTATTACGTTGTAACGTATAACGTTTTGTAGTATTACGTTAAATCGTATAACATTATATAGTATTACGTTATAACGTAAAACGATAAATGGTATTACGTTGTAACGTATAACGTTAAATGGTATTACGTTGTAACGTATAACGTTATGTAGTATTATGTTATATCGTATAACATTATATAGTATTACGTTATAACGTAAAACGTTAAATGGTATTACGTTGTAACGTATAACGTTAAATGGTATTCCGTTGTAACGTATAACGTTAAATGGTATTACGTTGTAACGTATAACGTTATGTAGTATTATGTTATATCGTATAACATTATATAGTATTACGTTATAACGTAAAACGATAAATGGTATTACGTTGTAACGTACAACGTTAAATGGTATTACATTGTAACGTATATCGTTATATGGTAATACATTATATCGTATAACGTTAAATGGTGATACGTTGTTACGTATAACGTTAAATGGTATTACGTTGTAACGTATAACGTTATGTAGTATTATGTTATATCGTATAACATTATATAGTATTACGTTATAACGTAAAACGTTAAATGGTATTACGTTGTAACGTATAACGTTATGTAGTATTATGTTATATCGTTTAACATTATATAGTATTACGTTATAACGTAAAACGTTAAATGTTATTACGTTGTAACGTATAACGCTAAATGGTAATACGTTATAATGTATAACGTTATGTAGTATTACGTTGTAACGTATAACGTTATGTTGTATTATGTTATATCGTATAACATTATATAGTATTACGTTATAACGTAAAACGATAAATGGTATTACGTTGTAACGTATAACGTTAAAGGGTATTACGTTATAACGTATAACGTTAAATGGTGTTACGTTGTAACGTATAACGTTAAATGGTATTACGTTGTAACGTATAACGTTATGTAGTATTACGTTATATCGTATAACATTATATAGTATAACGTTATAACGTAAAACGATAAATGGTATTACGTTGTAACATATAACGTTAAATGGTATTACGTTGTAACGTATATCGTCATATGTTAATACGTTATAACGTATAATGTTATGTAATATTACTTTCTAACGTAAAACATTATATACTATTACGTTAAAACGTATAACGTTATATGGTACTACGTTTTAACGTATAACGTTATATAGTACTACGTTATAACGTATAACGTTATGTAGTATTACGTTTTAACGTATAACGTTATGTAGTATTACGTTATAATGTATAACGTTATGTAGTATTACGTTATAATGTATAACGTTATGTAGTAAAACGTTGTAACGTATAACGTTATGTAGTATTACTTTATATCGTATAACGTTATATATTATTACGTTATAACGTATAACGTTAAATGGTATTAAGTTGTAACGTATAACGTTATGTAATATTACGTTATAACGTAAAACGTTATATAGTAATACGTTATAACGTATAACATTTTATGGTAATACGTTGTAAAGTATAACGTTAAATGGTATTACGTTGTAACGTATAACGTTATATAGTATTACGTAATATCGTATAACGTTATGTAGTATTACGTTATAACGTATAACGTTATGTAGTATTACGTTATAACGTATAACGTTATGTAATATTACTTTCTAACGGAAACATTATATACTATTACGTTAAAACGTATAACGTTATATGGTACTACCTTTTAACGTATAACGTTATATAGTACTACGTTATAACGTATAACGTTTTGTAGTATTACGTTTTAACGTATAACGTTATGTAGTACTACGTTATAATGTATAACGTTATGTAGTAAAACGTTGTAACGTATACCGTTATGTAGTATTACTTTATATCGTATAACCTTCTATATTATTACGTTATAACGGATAACGTTAAATGGTATTACGTTGTAACGTATAACGTTATGTAGTATTACGTTATAACGTATAACGATAAATGGTAATTCCTTGTAACGTATAACGTTATATAGTATTACGATATATCGTATAACGATACATAGTATTACGTTTTAACGCATAACGTTAAATGGTATTACGTTGTAACGTATAACGTTATATAGTATTACATTATAAAGTATAACGTTATATAGTACTACGTTATAACGTATAACGTTATGTAGTAATACGTTGTAACGTATAACGTTTTGTAGTATTACGTTATATCGTATAACATTATATAGTATTACGTTATAACGTAAAACGATAAATGGTATTACGTTGTAACGTATAACGTTAAATGGTATTACGTTGTAACGAATAACGTTATGTAGTATTATGTTATATCGTATAACATTATATAGTATTACGTTAGAACGTAAAACGTTAAATGGTATTACGTTGAAACGTATAACGTTAAATGGTATTACGTTGTAACGTATAACGTTAAATGGTATTACGTTGTAACGTATACCGTTATATAGTATTACGTAATATCGTACAACGTTATGTAGTATTACATTATAACTTATAACGTTATGTAATATTACGTTATAACGTAAAACGTTATATAGTATTACGTTATAACGTATAACGTTATATGGTAATACGTTATAATGTATAACGTTATGTAGTATTTCGTTGTAACGTATAACGTTTTGTAGTATTACGTTAAATCGTATAACATTATATAGTATTACGTTATAACGTTAAACGATAAATGGTATTACGTTGTAACGTATAACGTTATGCAGTATAACGTTATAACGTATTACGTTATATAGTATTACGTTATGTAGTGTTACGTTATAACGTATAACGTTATACAGTATTACGTTATATCGTATAACGTTATGTAGTATTACGATATAATGTATAACGTTATGTATTATTACGTTATAACGTATAACGTTATATGGTAATACGTTATAACGTATAACGTTATATATTATTACGTTATAGCGTACAACGTTATATAGTAATACGTTATAACGTATAACGTTATGTAGTATTACGTTATAACGTACAACGTTATATAGTAATACGTTATAACGTATAACGTTATGTACTATTACGTTATAACGTCTAACGTTATATAGTAATACGTTATAAAGTATAACGATATATGGTAATACGTTATAACGTATAACGTTATGCAGAATTACGTTATAACGTATAACGTAATGTACTATTACGTAATAACGTATAACGTTATGCAGTGTAACGTTATAACGTATTACGTTATATAGTATTACGTTATGTAGTGTTACGTTATAACGTATAACGTTATATAGTATTACGTTGTAACGAATAACGTTATGTAGTATTACGTTATAACGTATAACGTTATATATTATTACGTTATAACGTATAACGTTATGTAATATTACGTTATAGCGTATAACGTTGTATGGTATTACGTCGTAACGTATAACGTTATATAGGATTACGTTATAACGTATAACATTATGTAGTATTACGTTATAACGTGTGACATTATATACCATTACGATATAACGTATAACGTTATATGGTATTACGTTATACTGTATAACGTTATATGGTATTGCGTTGTAACGTATAACGTTATACAGTATTACGTTATAACGTATAACGTTATATAGTAATACGTTATAGAGTATAACGATATATAGTATTACGTTATGAAGTATAACGTTATGTGGTAATACGTTATAACGTATAACGTTATATATTATTACGTTATAACGTATAACGTTGTATGGTAATACGTTATAACGTATAACGTTATATGGTAATACGTTATAACGTATAACGTTATGTAGTATTACGTTGTAATATACAACGTTATGTAATATTATGTTATAACGCATTACGTTATATAGTATTACGTTATGTAGTATTACGTTATAACGTAAAACGTTATATAGTATTACGTTATAACGTATAACGTTATATAGCATTACGTTATAACGTATAACGTTATATAGTAATACGTTATAAAGTATAACGATATATAGTATTACGTTATGAAGTATAACGATATGTGGTAATACGCTATAATATATAACGTTATATATTATTACGTTATAACGTATAACGTTATATGAAAATACGTTATAACGTATAACGTTATGTAGTATTACGTTATAACATATTACGTTATATAGTATTGCGGTATGTAGTATTACGTTGTAACGTATAACGCCTTGCAGTATTACGTTATAACGTATTACGTTATATAGTATTACGCTATGTAGTGTTACGCTATAACGTATAACGTTATATAGTATTACGTTGTAACGTATAACGTTATGTAGTATTACGATATAACGTATAACGTTATGTATTATTACGTTATAACGTCTAACGTTATATGGTAATACGTTTAACGTATAACTTTATGTAGTATTACGTTGTAATATATAACGTTATGTAATATTATGTTATAACGTATTACGTTATATAGTATGACGTTATGTAGTATTACGTAATAACGTATAACGTTATATGGTATTACGTTATAACGTATAACGATATATAGTATTACGGTATAACGTATAACGTCATGTAGTACTACGTTATAACGTCTAACGTTATATGGTAATACGTTTAACGTATAACGTTATGTAGTATCACGTTGTAATATATAACGTTATGTAATATTATGTTATAACGTATTACGTTATATAGTATTACGTTATGTAGTATTACGTAATAACGTCTAACATTATATGGTATTACGTTATAACGTATAACGTAATATAGTATTACGTTATAACGTATAACGTTGTATGGTAATACGTTATAACGTATAAAGTTATATAGTATTATTTTATAACGTATTACGTTATATAGTATTACGTTATGTAGTATTACGTAATAACGTATAACATTATATGGTATTACGTCATAACGTATAACGTTATGTAGTATTACGTTATAACGTATAACGTTATGTAGTATTACGTTATAACATGTGACGTTATATATTATTACGATATAACGTATAACGTTATATGGTATTACCTTATAGCGTATAACGTTGTATGGTATTGCGTTGTAACATATAACGTTATATAGTATTACGTTATAACGTATACCGTTATATGGTAATACGTTATAGCGTATAACGTTATGTAGAATTACGTTATAACGTATAACGTTATGTAATATTACGTTATAACGTATAACGTTATGTAATATTACGTTATAACGTATAACGTCATGTAGTATTTCGTTATAACATCTAACGTTATATGGTAATACGTTTAACGTATAACGTTATATAGTATTACGTTGTAATATATAACGTTATGTAATATTATGTTATAACGTATTACGTTATATAGTATTACGTTATGTAGTATTACGTATAACGTTATATGGTATTACGTTATAACGTATAACGTAATATAGTATTACGTTATAACGTATAACGTTATATATTATTACGTTATAACGTATAACGTTATATATTATTACGTTATAACGTATAACGTTATGTAGTATTACGTTATATCGTATAACGTTATATGGTAATACGTTATAAAGTATAACGTTATGTATTATTACGTTATAACGTATAACGTTATGTAGTATTACGTTATAACGTATATAGTTAAATAATATTACGTTATAGTGTATAACGTTATGTAGTATTATGTTATAACGTATGACGTTATATGGTAATACGTTATAACGTATAAAGTTATATAGTATTATGTTATAACGTATAACGTTATATCGTATTACGTTATGAAGTATAACGTTGAATGGTAATACGTTATAACGTATAACGTTATATAGTATTATGTTATAACGTATTACGTTATATAGTATTACGTTATGTAGTATTACGTATAACGTCATATAGTATTACGTTATAACGTATAACGTTATATAGTATTACGTTATAACGTATAACGTTGTATGGTACTACGTTATAACGTATAACGTTATATGGTAATACGTTATATCGTATTACGTTATGTAGAATGACGTTATAACGTATAACATTATATAGTATTATGTTATAACGTATAACGTTATATAGTAATACGTTATAAAGTATAACGCTATATAGTATTACGTTATGTAGTATTACGTATAACGTCATATAGTATTACGTTATAACGTATAACGTTATATAGTATTACGTTATAACGTATAACGTTGTGTGGTACTACGTTATAACGTATAACGTTATATAGTAATACGTTATATAGTATAACACTATATAGTATTATGTTATGAAGTATAACGTTATGTGGTAATACGTTATAACGTATAACGTTATATATAGTTACGTTATAACGTATAACGTTATATATAGTTACGTTATAACGTATAACGTTATGTAGTATTACGTTATATCGCATAACGTTATATGGTAACACGTTATAACGTTTAAAGTTATATAGTATTATGTTACAACGTATAACGTTATATGGTACTGCGTTATATCGTATAACGTTATGTAGTATTACGATATAACGTATAACGTTATGTATTATTACGTTATAACGTATAACGTTATGCAGTGTAACGTTATAACGTATTACGTTATATAGTATTACGTTATGTAGTGTTACGTTATAGAGTATAACGATATATAGTATTACGTTATGAAGTATAACGTTATGTGGTAATACGTTATAACGTATAACGTTATATATTATTACGTTATAACGTATAACGTTGTATGGTAATACGTTATAACGTATAACGTTATATGGTAATACGTTATAACGTATAACGTTATGTAGTATTACGTTGTAATATACAACGTTATGTAATATTATGTTATAACGCATTACGTTATATAGTATTACGTTATGTAGTATTACGTTATAACGTAAAACGTTATATAGTATTACGTTATAACGTATAACGTTATATAGCATTACGTTATAACGTATAACGTTATATAGTAATACGTTATAAAGTATAACGATATATATGGTATTACGTTATGAAGTATAACGATATGTTGTAATACGCTATAACGTATAACGTTATATATTATTACGTTATAACGTATAACGTTATATGAAAATACGTTATAACGTATAACGTTATGTAGTATTACGTTATAACATATTACGTTATATAGTATTGCGGTATGTAGTATTACGTTGTAACGTATAACGCCTTGCAGTATTACGTTATAACGTATTACGTTATATAGTATTACGCTATGTAGTGTTACGCTATAACGTATAACGTTATATAGTATTACGTTGTAACGTATAACGTTATGTAGTATTACGATATAACGTATAACGTTATGTATTATTACGTTATAACGTCTAACGTTATATGGTAATACGTTTAACGTATAACTTTATGTAGTATTACGTTGTAATATATAACGTTATGTAATATTATGTTATAACGTATTACGTTATATAGTATGACGTTATGTAGTATTACGTAATAGCGTATAACGTTATATGGTATTACGTTATAACGTATAACGATATATAGTATTACGGTATAACGTATAACGTCATGTAGTACTACGTTATAACGTCTAACGTTATATGGTAATACGTTTAACGTATAACGTTATGTAGTATCACGTTGTAATATATAACGTTATGTAATATTATGTTATAACGTATTACGTTATATAGTATTACGTTATGTAGTATTACGTAATAACGTCTAACATTATATGGTATTACGTTATAACGTATAACGTTATATAGTATTACGGTATAAAGTATAACGTTATATAGTAATACGTTATAAAGTATAACGCTATATAGTATTACGTTATGAAGTATAACGTTATGTGGTAATACGTTATAACGTATAACGTTATATATTATTACGTTATAACGTATAACGTTGTATGGTAATACGTTATAACGTATAAAGTTATACAGTATTATTTTATAACGTATTACGTTATATAGTATTACGTTATGTAGTATTACGTAATAACGTATAACATTATATGGTATTACGTCATAACGTATAACGTTATGTAGTATTACGTTATAACGTATAACGTTATGTAGTATTACGTTATAACATGTGACGTTATATATTATTACGATATAACGTATAACGTTATATGGTATTACCTTATAGCGTATAACGTTGTATGGTATTGCGTTGTAACATATAACGTTATATAGTATTACGTTATAACGTATACCGTTATATGGTAATACGTTATATCGTATTACGTTATGTAGAATGACGTTATAACGTATAACATTATATAGTATTATGTTATAACGTATAACGTTATATAGTAATACGTTATAAAGTATAACGCTATATAGTATTACGTTATGTAGTATTACGTATAACGTCATATAGTATTACGTTATAACGTATAACGTTATATAGTATTACGTTATAACGTATAACGTTGTGTGGTACTACGTTATAACGTATAACGTTATATAGTAATACGTTATATAGTATAACACTATATAGTATTACGTTATGAAGTATAACGTTATGTGGTAATACGTTATAACGTATAACGTTATATATAGTTACGTTATAACGTATAACGTTATATATAGTTACGTTATAACGTATAACGTTATGTAGTATTACGTTATATCGCATAACGTTATATGGTAACACGTTATAACGTATAAAGTTATATAGTATTATGTTATAACGTATAACGTTATATGGTACTGCGTTATATCGTATAACGTTATGTAGTATTACGATATAACGTATAACGTTATGTATTATTACGTTATAACGTATAACGTTATGTAATATTACGTTATAGTGTATAACGTTATGTATTATTACGTTATAACGTATAACGTTATATGGTAATACGTTATAACGAATAACGTTATATATTATTACGTTATAACGTACAACGTTATATAGTAATACGTTATAACGTATAACGTTATATCGTATTGCATTATAGCTCATAACGTTGTATGGTACTACGTTATAACGTACAACGTTATATGGTAATTCGTTATATCGTATTACGTTATGTAGAATGACGTTATAACGTATAACGTTATATCGTATTGCGTTATAGCGCATAACGTTGTATGGTACTACGTTATAACGTATAACGTTATATGGTAATACGTTATATCGTATTACGTTATGTAGAATGACGTTATAACGTATAACGTTATGTAGTATTACGTTAAAACGTATGACGTTATATAGTATTACGTTATGTAGTGTTACGCTATCACGTATAACGTTATATAGTATTACGTTGTAACGTATAACGTTATGTGGTAATACGTTATAACGTATAACGTTATATATTATTGCGTTATAACGTATAACGTTGTATGGTAATACGTTATCACGTATAAAGTTATATAGTATTATGTTATAACGTATTACGTTATATAGTATTACGATATAACATATAACGTTATATGGTATTACGTTATAGCGTATAACGTTATGTAGAATTACGTTATAACGTATAACGTTATGTAATATTACGTTATAACGTATATCGTCATGTAGTATTACGTTATAACGTCTAACGTTATATGGTAATACGTTATAACGTATAAAGGTATATAGTATTATGTTATAACGTATAACGTTATATGGTACTGCGTAATATCGTATAACGTTATGTAGTATTACGATATAACGTATAACGTTATGTAGTATTACGTTATAACGTATAACGTTATATCGTATTGCGTTATAGCGCATAACGTTGTATGGTACTACGTTATAACGTATAACGTTATATGGTAATACGTTATATCGTATTACGTTATGTAGAATGACGTTATAACGTATAACGTTATATAGTATTACGTTAAAACGTATAACGTTATATGGAAATACGTTGCAACGTATAACGTTATGTATTATTTCGTTATAACGTATAACGTTATATGGTACTGCGTTATATCGTATAACGTTATATATTATTACGTTATAACGTACAACGTTATATAGTAATACGATATAACGTATAACGTTATATAGTATTACGTTAAAACGTATAACGTTATATGGAAATACGTTGCAACGTATAACGTTATGTATTATTACGTTATAACGTATAACGTTTTGTAGTATTACGTTATATCGTATAACGTTATATGGTAATACGTTATAAAGTATAACGTTATGTATTATTACGTTATAACGTATAACGTTATGTAGTATTACGTTATAACGTATATAGTTAAATAATATTACGTTATAGTGTATAACGTTATGTAGTATTATGTTATAACGTATGACGTTATATGGTAATACGTTATAACGTATAAAGTTATATAGTATTATGTTATAACGTATAACGTTATATCGTATTACGTTATGAAGTATAACGTTGAATGGTAATACGTTATAACGTATAACGTTATATAGTATTATGTTATAACGTATTACGTTATATAGTATTACGTTATGTAGTATTACGTATAACGTCATATAGTATTACGTTATAACGTATAACGTTATATAGTATTACGTTATAACGTATAACGTTGTATGGTACTACGTTATAACGTATAACGTTATATGGTAATACGTTATATCGTATTACGTTATGTAGAATGACGTTATAACGTATAACGTTATATAGTATTATGTTATAACGTATAACGTTATATAGTAATACGTTATAAAGTATAACGCTATATAGTATTACGTTATGTAGTATTACGTATAACGTCATATAGTATTGCGTTATAACGTATAACGTTATATAGTATTACGTTATAACGTATAACGTTGTGTGGTACTACGTTATAACGTATAACGTTATATAGTAATACGTTATATAGTATAACACTATATAGTATTACGTTATGAAGTATAACGTTATGTGGTAATACGTTATAACGTATAACATTATATATAGTTACGTTATAACGTATAACGTTATATATAGTTACGTTATAACGTATAACGTTATGTAGTATTACGTTATATCGCATAACGTTATATGGTAATACGTTATAACGTATAAAGTTATATAGTATTATGTTATAACGTTTAACGTTATATGGTACTGCGTTATATCGTATAACGTTATGTAGTATTACGATATAACGTATAACGTTATGTATTATTACGTTATAACGTATAACGTTATGTAATATTACGTTATAGTGTATAACGTTATGTATTATTACGTTATAACGTATAACGTTATATGGTAATACGTTATAACGTATAACGTTATATATTATTACGTTATAACGTACAACGTTATATAGTAATACGTTATAACGTATAACGTTATATCGTATTGCGTTATAGCTCATAACGTTGTATGGTACTACGTTATAACGTACAACGTTATATGGTAATTCGTTATATCGTATTACGTTATGTACAATGACGTTATAACGTATAACGTTATATCGTATTGCGTTATAGCGCATAACGTTGTATGGTACTACGTTATAACGTATAACGTTGTATGGTAATACGTTATATCGTATTACGTTATGTAGAATGACGTTATAACGTATAACGTTATATAGTATTACGTTAAAACGTATGACGTTAGATAGTATTACGTTATGTAGTGTTACGCTATAACGTATAACGTTATATAGTATTACGTTGTAACGTATAACGTTATGTGGTAATACGTTTTAACGTATAACGTTATATATTATTGCGTTATAACGTATAACGTTGTATGGTAATACGTTATCACGTATAAAGTTATATAGTATTATGTTATAACGTATTACGTTATATAGTATTACGATATAACATATAACGTTATATGGTATTACGTTATAGCGTATAACGTTATGTAGAATTACGTTATAACGTATATCGTTATGTAATATTACGTTATAACGTATATCGTCATGTAGTATTACGTTATAACGTCTAACGTTATATGGTAATACGTTATAACGTATAAAGGTATATAGTATTATGTTATAACGTATAATGTTATATGGTACTGCGTAATATCGTATAACGTTATGTAGTATTACGATATAACGTATAACGTTATGTAGTATTACGTTATAACGTATAACGTTATATCGTATTGCGTTATAGCGCATAACGTTGTATGGTAATACGTTATAACGTATAACGTTATGTAGTATTACCGTATAACGTATAACGTTATGTGGTATTACGTTATAAAGTATGACATTATGTATTATTAAGTTATAACGTATAACGTTATATGGAAATACGTTGCAACGTATAACGTTATGTATTATTTCGTTATAACGTATAACGTTATATGGTACTGGGTTATATCGTATAACGATATATATTATTACGTTATAACGTACAACGTTATATAGTAATACGATATAACGTATAACGTTATGTAGTATTACGTTATAACGTATAACATTATATAGTATTACGTTATAACGTATAACGTTATGTAGTATTACGTTATAACGCATAACGTTATATAGTATTACGTTATAACGTATAACGCTATATAGTATTATGACGTATAACGTTATACGGTAATACGTTATAACGTATAACGTTATATATAGTTACGTTATAACGTATAACGTTATGTAGTATTACGTTATATCGCATAACGTTATATGGTAATACGTTATAACGTATAAAGTTATATAGTATTATGTTATAACGTATAACGTTATATGGTACTGCGTTATATCGTATAACGTTATGTAGTATTACGATATAACGTATAACGTTATGTATTATTACGTTATAACGTATAACGTTATGTAATATTACGTTATAGTGTATAACGTTGTGTAGTATTACGTTATAACGTATGACGTTATATGGTAATACGTTATAACGTATAAAGATATATAGTATTATGTTATAACGTATAACGTTATATGGTACTGCGTTATATCGTATAACGTTATGTAGTATTACGATATAACGTATAACGTTATATAGTATTACGTTATAACGTATAACGTTATGTAGTATTACCGTATAACGTATAACGTTATGTGGTATTACGTTATAAAGTATGACGTTATGTATTATTAAGTTATAACGTATAACGTTATATGGTAATACGTTATATCGTATTACGTTATGTAGAATGACGTTATAACGTATAACGTTATGTAGTATTACGTTATAACGTATAACGTTATATAGTATTACGTTATAACGTATAACGCTATATAGTATTATGACGTATAACGTTATACGGTAATACGTTATAACGTATAACGTTATATATAGTTACGTTATAACGTATAACGTTATGTAGTATTACGTTATATCGCATAACGTTATATGGTAATACGTTATAACGTATAAAGTTATATAGTATTATGTTATAACGTATAACGTTATATGGTACTGCGTTATATCGTATAACGTTATGTAGTATTACGATATAACGTATAACGTTATGTATTATTACGTTATAACGTATAACGTTATGTAATATTACGTTATAGTGTATAACGTTGTGTAGTATTACGTTATAACGTATGACGTTATATGGTAATACGTTATAACGTATAAAGATATATAGTATTATGTTATAACGTATAACGTTATATGGTACTGCGTTATATCGTATAACGTTATGTAGTATTACGATATAACGTATAACGTTATGTATTATTACGTTATAACGTATAACGTTATATGGTAATACGTTATAACGTATAACGTTATATATTATTGCGTTATAACGTACAACGTTATATAGTAATACGTTATAACGTATAACGTTATATCGTATTGCGTTATAGCGCATAACGTTGTATGGTACTACGTTATAACGTATAACGTTATATGGTAATACGTTATATCGTATTACGTTATGTAGAATGACGTTACAACGTATAACGTTATATAGTATTACGTTATGACGTATAACGTTGTGTAGGATTACGTTATAACGTATAACGTTATGTGGTATTACGTTATAACGTATAACGTTATATAGTATTACGTTATAACGTATAACGCTATATAGTATTACGTTATGACGTATAACGTTACACGGTAATACGTTATAACGTATAACGTTATGTAGTATTACGTTATAACGTATAACGTTATATGGTAATACGTTATAACGTATAACGTTATGTAGTATTACGTTATAACGTATAACGTTATATGGTAATACGTTATAACGTATAACGTTATGTAGTATTACCGTATAACGTATAACGTTATGTGGTATTACGTTATAAACTATGACGTTAGGTATTATTAAGTTATAACGTATAACGTTATATGGAAATACGTTGCAACGTATAACGTTATGTATTATTTCGTTATAACGTATAACGTTATATGGTACTGCGTTATATCGTATAACGTTATATATTATTACGTTATAACGTACAACGTTATATAGTAATACGATATAACGTATAACGTTATGTAGTATTACGTTATAACGTATAACATTATATAGTATTACGTTATAACGTATAACGTTATGTAGTATTACGTTATAACGTATAACGTTATATAGTATTACGTTATAACGCATAACGCTATATAGTATTATGACGTATAACGTTATACGGTAATACGTTATAACGTATAACGTTATATATAGTTACGTTATAACGTATAACGTTATGTAGTATTACGTTATATCGCATAACGTTATATGGTAATACGTTATAACGTATAAAGTTATATAGTATTATGTTATAACGTATAACGTTATATGGTACTGCGTTATATCGTATAACGTTATGTAGTATTACGATATAACGTATAACGTTATGTATTATTACGTTATAACGTATAACGTTATGTAATATTACGTTATAATGTATAACGTTGTGTAGTATTACGTTATAACGTATGACGTTATATGGTAATACGTTATAACGTATAAAGATATATAGTATTATGTTATAACGTATAACGTTATATGGTACTGCGTTATATCGTATAACGTTATGTAGTATTACGATATAACGTATAACGTTATGTATTATTACGTTATAACGTATAACGTTATATGGTAATACGTTATAACGTACAACGTTATATATTATTACGTTATAACGTACAAAGTTATATAGTAATACGTTATAACGTATAACGTTATATCGTATTGCGTTATAGCGCATAACGTTGTATGGTACTACGTTATAACGTATAACGTTATATGGTAATACGTTATATCGTATTACGTTATGTAGAATGACGTTACAACGTATAACGTTATATAGTATTACGTTATGACGTATAACGTTGTGTAGGATTACGTTATAACGTATAACGTTATGTGGTATTACGTTATAACGTATAACGTTATATAGTATTACGTTATAACGTATAACGCTATATAGTATTACGTTATGACGTATAACGTTACACGGTAATACGTTATAACGTATAACGTTATGTAGTATTACGTTATAACGTATAACGTTATATGGTAATACGTTATAACGTATAACGTTATGTAGTATTACGTTATAACGTATAACGTTATATGGTAATACGTTATAACGTATAACGTTATGTAGTATTACCGTATAACGTATAACGTTATGTGGTATTACGTTATAAACTATGACGTTAGGTATTATTAAGTTATAACGTATAACGTTATATGGAAATACGTTGCAACGTATAACGTTATGTATTATTTCGTTATAACGTATAACGTTATATGGTACTGCGTTATATCGTATAACGTTATATATTATTACGTTATAACGTACAACGTTATATAGTAATACGATATAACGTATAACGTTATGTAGTATTACGTTATAACGTATAACATTATATAGTATTACGTTATAACGTATAACGTTATGTAGTATTACGTTATAACGTATAACGTTATATAGTATTACGTTATAACGCATAACGCTATATAGTATTATGACGTATAACGTTATACGGTAATACGTTATAACGTATAACGTTATATATAGTTACGTTATAACGTATAACGTTATGTAGTATTACGTTATATCGCATAACGTTATATGGTAATACGTTATAACGTATAAAGTTATATAGTATTATGTTATAACGTATAACGTTATATGGTACTGCGTTATATCGTATAACGTTATGTAGTATTACGATATAACGTATAACGTTATGTATTATTACGTTATAACGTATAACGTTATGTAATATTACGTTATAATGTATAACGTTGTGTAGTATTACGTTATAACGTATGACGTTATATGGTAATACGTTATAACGTATAAAGATATATAGTATTATGTTATAACGTATAACGTTATATGGTACTGCGTTATATCGTATAACGTTATGTAGTATTACGATATAACGTATAACGTTATGTATTATTACGTTATAACGTATAACGTTATATGGTAATACGTTATAACGTACAACGTTATATATTATTACGTTATAACGTACAAAGTTATATAGTAATACGTTATAACGTATAACGTTATATCGTATTGCGTTATAGCGCATAACGTTGTATGGTACTACGTTATAACGTATAACGTTATATGGTAATACGTTATATCGTATTACGTTATGTAGAATGACGTTACAGCGTATAACGTTATATAGTATTACGTTATGACGTATAACGTTGTGTAGGATTGCGTTATAACGTATAACGTTATGTAGTATTACGTTATAACGTATAACGTTATATAGTATTACGTTATAACGTATAACGCTATATAGTATTACGTTATGACGTATAACGCTACACGGTAATACGTTATAACGTATAACGTTATGTAGTATTACGTTATAACGTATAACGTTATATGGTAATACGTTATAACGTATAACGTTATGTAGTATTACCGTATAACGTATAACGTTATGTGGTATTACGTTATAAAGTATGACGTTAGGTATTATTAAGTTATAACGTATAACGTTATATGGAAATACGTTGCAACGTATAACGTTATGTATTATTTCGTTATAACGTATAACGTTATATGGTACTGCGTTATATCGTATAACGTTATATATTATTACGTTATAACGTACAACGTTATATAGTAATACGATATAACGTATAACGTTATGTAGTATTACGTTATAACGTATAACATTATATAGTATTACGTTATAACGTATAACGTTATGTAGTATTACGTTATAACGTATAACGTTATATAGTATTACGTTATAACGCATAACGCTATATAGTATTATGACGTATAACGTTATACGGTAATACGTTATAACGTATAACGTTATATATAGTTACGTTATAACGTATAACGTTATGTAGTGTTACGTTATATCGCATAACGTTATATGGTAATACGTTATAACGTATAAAGTTATATAGTATTATGTTATAACGTATAACGTTATATGGTACTGCGTTATATCGTATAACGTTATGTAGTATTACCGTATAACGTATAACGTTATGTGGTATTACGTTATAAAGTATGACGTTATGTATTATTAAGTTATAACGTATAACGTTATATGGAAATACGTTATATCGTATTACGTTATGTAGAATGACGTTATAACGTATAACGTTATATAGTATTACGTTATGACGTATAACGTTGTGTAGGATTACGTAATAACGTATAACGTTATGTAATATTACGTTATAACGTATAACGTCATTTAGTATTACGTTATAACGTATAACGTTATGTAATATTACGTTATAACGTATAACGTCATTTAGTATTACGTTATAACGTCTAACGTTATATGGTAATACGTTATAACGTATAAAGATATATAGTATTATGTTATAACGTATAGCGTTATATGGTAATACGTTATAACGTATAACGTTATGTAGTATTACGTTATAACGTATGACGTTATGTAGTATTACGTTATAACGTATAGCGTCATGTAGTATAACGTTATAACGTATAACATTATGTAGTATTACGATATAACGTATAACGTTATGTATTACTACGTTATAACGTATAACGTTATATGGTAATACGTTATAACGTACAACGCTATAGAGTATTACGTTATATAGTATAACGTTATATGGTAATACGTTATAACGTATAACGTTATGTAGTATTACGTTATAACGTATAACGTTATGTAATATTACGTTATAGTGTATAACGTTATGTAGTATTATGTTATAGCGCATAACGTTGTATGGTACTGCGTTATAACGTATAACGTTATATGGTAATACGTTATATCGTATTACGTTATGTAGAATGACGTTATAACGTATAACGTGATATAGAATTACGTTATAACGTATAACGTTGTGTAGGATTACGTTATAACGAATGACGTTATATGGAAATACGTTGTAACGTATAACGTTATGTATTATTTCGTTATAACGTATAACGTTATATGGTACTGCGTTATATCGTATAACGTTATGTACTATTATGATATAACGTATAACGTTATGTATTATTACGTTATAACGTATAACGTTATATATTATTACGTTATAACGAACAACGTTATATAGTAATACGTAATAACGTATAACGTTATGTAGTATTACGTTTTAACGTACAACGTTATATATTATTACGTTATAACGTATAACGTTATATAGTAATACGGTATAAAGTATAACGCTATATAGCATTACGTTATGAAGTATAACGTTATATATTATTACGTTATAACGTATAACGTTGTATGGTAATACGTTATAACGTATAACGTTGTATGGTAATACGTTACAACGTATAACGTTATATAGTATTATGTTATAACGTATTACGTTATATAGTATTACGTTATGTAGTATTACGTATAACGTCATATAGTATTACGTTATAACGTATAACGTTATATAGTATTACGTTATAACGTATAACGTTATATATTATTACGTTATAACGTATAACGTTATATATTATTACGTTATAACGTACAACGTTATATAGTAATACGTTATAACGTATAACGTTATATCGTATTGCGTTATAGCGCATAACGTTGTATGGTACTACGTTATAACGTATAACGTTATATGGTAATACGTTATATCGTATTACGTTATGTAGAATGACGTTACAACGTATAACGTTATATAGTATTACGTTATGACGTATAACGTTGTGTAGGATTACGTTATAACGTATAACGTTATGTAGTATTACGTTATAACGTATAACGTTATATAGTATTACGTTTTAACGTATAACGCTATATAGTATTACGTTATGACGTATAACGTTACACGGTAATACGTTATAACGTATAACGTTATGTAGTATTACGTTATAACGTATAACGTTATATGGTAATACGTTATAACGTATAACGTTATGTAGTATTACCGTATAACGTATAACGTTATGTGGTATTACGTTATAAAGTATGACGTTATGTATTATTAAGTTATAACGTATAACGTTATATGGTACTGCGTTATATCGTATAACGTTATATATTATTACGTTATAACGTACAACGTTATATAGTAATACGATATAACGTATAACGTTATGTAGTATTACGTTATAACGTATAACATTATATAGTATTACGTTATAACGTATAACGTTATGTAGTATTACGTTATAACGTATAACGTTATATAGTATTACGTTATAACGCATAACGCTATATAGTATTATGACGTATAACGTTATACGGTAATACGTTATAACGTATAACGTTATATATAGTTACGTTATAACGTATAACGTTATGTAGTATTACGTTATATCGCATAACGTTATATGGTAATACGTTATAACGTATAAAGTTATATAGTATTATGTTATAACGTATAACGTTATATGGTACTGCGTTATATCGTATAACGTTATGTAGTATTACGATATAACGTATAACGTTATGTATTATTACGTTATAACGTATAACGTTATGTAATATTACGTTATAATGTATAACGTTGTGTAGTATTACGTTATAACGTATGACGTTATATGGTAATACGTTATAACGTATAAAGATATATAGTATTATGTTATAACGTATAACGTTATATGGTACTGCGTTATATCGTATAACGTTATGTAGTATTACGATATAACGTATAACGTTATGTATTATTACGTTATAACGTATAACGTTATATGGTAATACGTTATAACGTACAACGTTATATATTATTACGTTATAACGTACAACGTTATATAGTAATACGTTATAACGTATAACGTTATATCGTATTGCGTTATAGCGCATAACGTTGTATGGTACTACGTTATAACGTATAACGTTATATGGTAATACGTTATATCGTATTACGTTATGTAGAATGACGTTACAACGTATAACGTTATATAGTATTACGTTATGACGTATAACGTTGTGTAGGATTACGTTATAACGTATAACGTTATGTAGTATTACGTTATAACGTATAACGTTATATAGTATTACGTTATAACGTATAACGCTATATAGTATTACGTTATGACGTATAACGCTACACGGTAATACGTTATAACGTATAACGTTATGTAGTATTACGTTATAACGTATAACGTTATATGGTAATACGTTATAACGTATAACGTTATGTAGTATTACCGTATAACGTATAACGTTATGTGGTATTACGTTATAAAGTATGACGTTATGTATTATTAAGTTATAACGTATAACGTTATATGGTAATACGTTATATCGTATTACGTTATGTAGAATGACGTTATAACGTATAACGTTATATAGTATTACGTTATGACGTATAACGTTGTGTAGGATTACGTTATAACGTATAACGTTATGTAATATTACGTTATAACGTATAACGTCACTTAGTATTACGTTATAACGTATAAGGTTATGTAATATTACGTTATAACGTATAACGTCATTTAGTATTACGTTATAACGTCTAACGTTATATGGTAATACGTTATAACGTATAAAGATATATAGTATTATGTTATAACGTATAACGTTATATGGTACTGCGTTATATCGTATAACGTTATATAGTATTACGTTATAACGTATAACGTTATATCGTATTGCGTTATAGCGCATAACGTTGTATGGTACTACGTTATAACGTATAACGTTATATGGTAATACGTTATATCGCATTACGTTATGTAGAATGACGTTATAACGTATAACGTTATATAGAATTACGTTATAACGTATAACGTTATATGGAAATACGTTGCAACGTATAACGTTATGTATTATTTCGTTATAACGTATAACGTTATATGGTACTGCGTTATATCGTATAACGTTATATATTATTACGTTATAACGTACAACGTTATATAGTATTACGTTATAGTGTATAACGTTGTGTAGTATTACGTTATAACGTATGACGTTATATGGTAATACGTTATAACGTATAAAGTTATATAGTATTATGTTATAACGTATAACGTTATATGGTACTGCGTTATATCGTATAACGTTATGTAGTATTACGATATAACGTATAACGTTATGTATTATTACGTTATAACGTATAACGTTATGTAATATTACGTTATAGTGTATAACGTTGTGTAGTATTACGTTATAACGTATGACGTTATATGGTAATACGTTATAACGTATAAAGATATATAGTATTATGTTATAACGTATAACGTTATATGGTACTGCGTTATATCGTATAACGTTATGTAGTATTACGATATAACGTATAACGTTATGTATTATTACGTTATAACGTATAACGTTATATGGTAATACGTTATAACGTATAACGTTATATATTATTACGTTATAACGTACAACGTTATATAGTAATACGTTATAACGTATAACGTTATATCGTATTGCGTTATAGCGCATAACGTTGTATGGTACTACGTTATAACGTATAACGTTATATGGTAATACGTTATATCGTATTACGTTATGTAGAATGACGTTACAACGTATAACGTTATATAGTATTACGTTATGACGTATAACGTTGTGTAGGATTACGTTATAACGTATAACGTTATGTGGTATTACGTTATAACGTATAACGTTATATAGTATTACGTTATAACGTATAACGCTATATAGTATTACGTTATGACGTATAACGTTACACGGTAATACGTTATAACGTATAACGTTATGTAGTATTACGTTATAACGTATAACGTTATATGGTAATACGTTATAACGTATAACGTTATGTAGTATTACCGTATAACGTATAACGTTATGTGGTATTACGTTATAAACTATGACGTTAGGTATTATTAAGTTATAACGTATAACGTTATATGGAAATACGTTGCAACGTATAACGTTATGTATTATTTCGTTATAACGTATAACGTTATATGGTACTGCGTTATATCGTATAACGTTATATATTATTACGTTATAACGTACAACGTTATATAGTAATACGATATAACGTATAACGTTATGTAGTATTACGTTATAACGTATAACATTATATAATATTACGTTATAACGTATAACGTTATGTAGTATTACGTTATAACGTATAACGTTATATAGTATTACGTTATAACGCATAACGCTATATAGTATTATGACGTATAACGTTATACGGTAATACGTTATAACGTATAACGTTATATATAGTTACGTTATAACGTATAACGTTATGTAGTATTACGATATATCGCATAACGTTATATGGTAATACGTTATAACGTATAAAGTTATATAGTATTATGTTATAACGTATAACGTTATATGGTACTGCGTTATATCGTATAACGTTACGTAGTATTACGATATAACGTATAACGTTATGTATTATTACGTTATAACGTATAACGTTATGTAATATTACGTTATAATGTATAACGTTGTGTAGTATTACGTTATAACGTATGACGTTATATGGTAATACGTTATAACGTATAAAGATATATAGTATTATGTTATAACGTATAACGTTATATGGTACTGCGTTATATCGTATAACGTTATGTAGTATTACGATATAACGTATAACGTTATGTATTATTACGTTATAACGTATAACGTTATATGGTAATACGTTATAACGTACAACGTTATATATTATTACGTTATAACGTACAAAGTTATATAGTAATACGTTATAACGTATAACGTTATATCGTATTGCGTTATAGCGCATAACGTTGTATGGTACTACGTTATAACGTATAACGTTATATGGTAATACGTTATATCGTATTACGTTATGTAGAATGACGTTACAGCGTATAACGTTATATAGTATTACGTTATGACGTATAACGTTGTGTAGGATTACGTTATAACGTATAACGTTATGTAGTATTACGTTATAACGTATAACGTTATATAGTATTACGTTATAACGTATAACGCTATATAGTATTACGTTATGACGTATAACGCTACACGGTAATACGTTATAACGTATAACGTTATGTAGTATTACGTTATAACGTATAACGTTATATGGTAATACGTTATAACGTATAACGTTATGTAGTATTACCGTATAACGTATAACGTTATGTGGTATTACGTTATAAAGTATGACGTTAGGTATTATTAAGTTATAACGTATAACGTTATATGGAAATACGTTGCAACGTATAACGTTATGTATTATTTCGTTATAACGTATAACGTTATATCGTACTGCGTTATATCGTATAACGTTATATATTATTACGTTATAACGTACAACGTTATATAGTAATACGATATAACGTATAACGTTATGTAGTATTACGTTATAACGTATAACATTATATAGTATTACGTTATAACGTATAACGTTATGTAGTATTACGTTATAACGTATAACGTTATATAGTATTACGTTATAACGCATAACGCTATATAGTATTATGACGTATAACGTTATACGGTAATACGTTATAACGTATAACGTTATATATAGTTACGTTATAACGTATAACGTTATGTAGTGTTACGTTATATCGCATAACGTTATATGGTAATACGTTATAACGTATAAAGTTATATAGTATTATGTTATAACGTATAACGTTATATGGTACTGCGTTATATCGTATAACGTTATGTAGTATTACCGTATAACGTATAACGTTATGTGGTATTACGTTATAAAGTATGACGTTATGTATTATTAAGTTATAACGTATAACGTTATATGGAAATACGTTATATCGTATTACGTTATGTAGAATGACGTTATAACGTATAACGTTATATAGTATTACGTTATGACGTATAACGTTGTGTAGGATTACGTAATAACGTATAACGTTATGTAATATTACGTTATAACGTATAACGTCATTTAGTATTACGTTATAACGTATAACGTTATGTAATATTACGTTATAACGTATAACGTCATTTAGTATTACGTTATAACGTCTAACGTTATATGGTAATACGTTATAACGTATAAAGGTATATAGTATTATGTTATAACGTATAGCGTTATATGGTAATACGTTATAACGTATAACGTTATGTAGTATTACGTTATAACGTATGACGTTATGTAGTATTACGTTATAACGTATAGCGTCATGTAGTATAACGTTATAACGTATAACATTATGTAGTATTACGATATAACGTATAACGTTATGTATTACTACGTTATAACGTATAACGTTATATGGTAATACGTTATAACGTACAACGCTATAGAGTATTACGTTATATAGTATAACGTTATATGGTAATACGTTATAACGTATAACGTTATGTAGTATTACGTTATAACGTATAACGTTATGTATTACTACGTTATAACGTATAACGTTATATGGTAATACGTTATAACGTATAAAGTTATATAGTATTATGTTATAACGTATAACGTTATATGGTACTGCGTTATAACGTATAACGTTATATGGTAATACGTTATATCGTATTACGTTATGTAGAATGACGTTATAACGTATAACGTGATATAGAATTACGTTATAACGTATAACGTTGTGTAGGATTACGTTATAACGAATGACGTTATATGGAAATACGTTGTAACGTATAACGTTATGTATTATTTCGTTATAACGTATAACGTTATATGGTACTGCGTTATATCGTATAACGTTATGTACTATTATGATATAACGTATAACGTTATGTATTATTACGTTATAACGTATAACGTTATATATTATTACGTTATAACGAACAACGTTATATAGTAATACGTAATAACGTATAACGTTATGTAGTATTACGTTTTAACGTACAACGTTATATATTATTACGTTATAACGTATAACGTTATATAGTAATACGGTATAAAGTATAACGCTATATAGCATTACGTTATGAAGTATAACGTTATATATTATTACGTTATAACGTATAACGTTGTATGGTAATACGTTATAACGTATAACGTTGTATGGTAATACGTTACAACGTATAACGTTATATAGTATTATGTTATAACGTATTACGTTATATAGTATTACGTTATGTAGTATTACGTATAACGTCATATAGTATTACGTTATAACGTATAACGTTATATAGTATTACGTTATAACGTATAACGTTATATATTATTACGTTATAACGTATAACGTTATATATTATTACGTTATAACGTACAACGTTATATAGTAATACGTTATAACGTATAACGTTATATCGTATTGCGTTATAGCGCATAACGTTGTATGGTACTACGTTATAACGTATAACGTTATATGGTAATACGTTATATCGTATTACGTTATGTAGAATGACGTTACAACGTATAACGTTATATAGTATTACGTTATGACGTATAACGTTGTGTAGGATTACGTTATAACGTATAACGTTATGTAGTATTACGTTATAACGTATAACGTTATATAGTATTACGTTTTAACGTATAACGCTATATAGTATTACGTTATGACGTATAACGTTACACGGTAATACGTTATAACGTATAACGTTATGTAGTATTACGTTATAACGTATAACGTTATATGGTAATACGTTATAACGTATAACGTTATGTAGTATTACCGTATAACGTATAACGTTATGTGGTATTACGTTATAAAGTATGACGTTATGTATTATTAAGTTATAACGTATAACGTTATATGGTACTGCGTTATATCGTATAACGTTATATATTATTACGTTATAACGTACAACGCTATATAGTATTATGACGTATAACGTTATACGGTAATACGTTATAACGTATAACGTTATATATAGTTACGTTATAACGTATAACGTTATGTAGTATTACGTTATATCGCATAACGTTATATGGTAATACGTTATAACGTATAAAGTTATATAGTATTATGTTATAACGTATAACGTTATATGGTACTGCGTTATATCGTATAACGTTATGTAGTATTACGATATAACGTATAACGTTATGTATTATTACGTTATAACGTATAACGTTATGTAATATTACGTTATAATGTATAACGTTGTGTAGTATTACGTTATAACGTATGACGTTATATGGTAATACGTTATAACGTATAAAGATATATAGTATTATGTTATAACGTATAACGTTATATGGTACTGCGTTATATCGTATAACGTTATGTAGTATTACGATATAACGTATAACGTTATGTATTATTACGTTATAACGTATAACGTTATATGGTAATACGTTATAACGTACAACGTTATATATTATTACGTTATAACGTACAACGTTATATAGTAATACGTTATAACGTATAACGTTATATCGTATTGCGTTATAGCGCATAACGTTGTATGGTACTACGTTATAACGTATAACGTTATATGGTAATACGTTATATCGTATTACGTTATGTAGAATGACGTTACAACGTATAACGTTATATAGTATTACGTTATGACGTATAACGTTGTGTAGGATTACGTTATAACGTATAACGTTATGTAGTATTACGTTATAACGTATAACGTTATATAGTATTACGTTATAACGTATAACGCTATATAGTATTACGTTATGACGTATAACGCTACACGGTAATACGTTATAACGTATAACGTTATGTAGTATTACGTTATAACGTATAACGTTATATGGTAATACGTTATAACGTATAACGTTATGTAGTATTACCGTATAACGTATAACGTTATGTGGTATTACGTTATAAAGTATGACGTTATGTATTATTAAGTTATAACGTATAACGTTATATGGTAATACGTTATATCGTATTACGTTATGTAGAATGACGTTATAACGTATAACGTTATATAGTATTACGTTATGACGTATAACGTTGTGTAGGATTACGTTATAACGTATAACGTTATGTAATATTACGTTATAACGTATAACGTCATTTAGTATTACGTTATAACGTATAAGGTTATGTAATATTACGTTATAACGTATAACGTCATTTAGTATTACGTTATAACGTCTAACGTTATATGGTAATACGTTATAACGTATAAAGATATATAGTATTATGTTATAACGTATAACGTTATATGGTACTGCGTTATATCGTATAACGTTATATAGTATTACGTTATAACGTATAACGTTATATCGTATTGCGTTATAGCGCATAACGTTGTATGGTACTACGTTATAACGTATAACGTTATATGGTAATACGTTATATCGCATTACGTTATGTAGAATGACGTTATAACGTATAACGTTATATAGAATTACGTTATAACGTATAACGTTATATGGAAATACGTTGCAACGTATAACGTTATGTATTATTTCGTTATAACGTATAACGTTATATGGTACTGCGTTATATCGTATAACGTTATATATTATTACGTTATAACGTACAACGTTATATAGTATTACGTTATAGTGTATAACGTTGTGTAGTATTACGTTATAACGTATGACGTTATATGGTAATACGTTATAACGTATAAAGATATATAGTATTATGTTATAACGTATAACGTTATATGGTACTGCGTTATATCGTATAACGTTATGTAGTATTACGATATAACGTATAACGTTATGTATTATTACGTTATAACGTATAACGTTATATGGTAATACGTTATAACGTATAACGCTATATAGTATTACGTTATGAAGTATAACGTTATGTGGTAATACGTTATAACGTATAACGTTATATATTATTACGTTATAACTTATAACGTTGTATGGTAATACGTTATAACGTATAACGTTATGTAGTATTACGTTATAACATATTACGTTATATAGTATTACATTATGTAGTATTACGTTATAACGTATAACGTTATGCAGTATTACGCTATAAAGTATTACGTTATATAGTATTACGTTATGTAGTGTTACGCTATAACGTATAACGTTATATAGTATTACGTTGTAACGTTTAACGTTATGTAGTATTACGTTATAACGTACAACGTTATGTAGTATTACGTTATAACGTATAACGTTATGTAGTATTACGATATAACGTATAACGTTATGTATTATTACGTTATAACGTATAACGTTATATGGTAATACGTTATAACGTATAACGCTATAGAGTATTACGTTATAAAGTATAGCGTTATATGGTAATACGTTATAACGTATAACGTTATGTAGTAATACGTTATAACGTATAACGCTATGTAGTATTACGTTATAACGTATAACGTCATGTAGTATTACGATATAACGTATAACGTTATGTATTATTACGTTATAATGTATAACGTTATATGGTAATACGTTATAACATATAACGCTATATATTATTACGTTATAACGTATAACGTTATATATTATTACGTTATAACGTACAACGTCATGTAGTATTACGTTATAACGTCTAACATTATATGGTAATACGATATAACGTATAACATTATATAGTATTACGTTATAAAGTATAACGTTATGTAGTATTACGTTATACCGTTTAACGTTATATAGTATTACGTTATAACGTATAACGCTATATAGTATTATGACGTATAACGTTATACGGTAATACGTTATAACGTACAACGTTATGTAGTATTACGTTATAACGTATAACGTTATATAGTATTACGTTATAACGTATAACGTTATATAGTATTACGTTATAACGTATAACGTTATGTAGTATTACGTTATAACGTATAGCGTTATATGGTAATACGTTATAACGTATAACGTTATGTAGTATTACGTTATAACGTATGAGGTTATGTAGTATTACGTTATAACGTATAGCGTCATGTAGTATTACGTTATAACGTATAACGTTATGTATTATTACGTTATAACGTATAACGTTATATGGTAATACGGAATAACGTATAACGTTATGTATTATTACGTTACAACATATAGCGTTATATGGTAATACGTTATAACGTATAACGTTATATATTATTACGTTATAACTTATAACGTTGTATGGTAATACGTTATAACGTATAACGTTATGTAGTATTACGTTATAACATATTACGTTATATAGTATTACATTATGTAGTATTACGTTATAACGTATAACGTTATGTAGTATTACGTTATAACGTATAACGTTATGTATTATTACGTTATAACGTATGACGTTATATAGTATTACGTTATGTTGTATTACGTTATAACGTATAACGTTATATGGAAATACGTTATAACGTATAACGTTATGTAGTATTACGTTATAACATATTACGTTATATAGTATTACGTTATGTAGTATTACGTTATAACGTATAACGTTATGCAGTATTACGCTATAAAGTATTACGTTATATAGTATTACGTTATGTAGTGTTACCCTATAACGTATAACGTTATATAGTATTACGTTGTAACGATTAACGTTATGTAGTATTACGTTATAACGTACAACGTTATGTAGTATTACGTTATAACGTATAGCGTTATATGGTAATACGTTATAACGTATAACGTTATGTAGTATTACGTTATAACGTATGACGTTATGTAGTATTACGTTATAACGTATAGCGTCATGTAGTATTACGTTATAACGTATAACGTTATGTAGTATTACGATATAACGTATAACGTTATGTATTACTACGTTATAACGTATAACGTTATATGGTAATACGTTATAACGTACAACGCTATAGAGTATTACGTTATATAGTATAACGTTATATGGTAATACGTTATAACGTATAACGTTATGTAGTAATACGTTATAACGTATAACGTTATGTAGTATTACGTTATAACGTATAACGTCATGTAGTATTACGATATAACGTATAACGTTATGTATTATTACGTTATAATGTATAACGTTATATGGTAATACGTTATAACGTATAACGCTATATATTATTACGTTATAACGTATAACGATATATATTATTACGTTATAACGTAGAACGTCATGTAGTATTACGTTATAACGTCTAACGTTATATGGTAATACGTTTAACGTATAACGTTATGTAGTATTACGTTGTAATATATAACGTTATGTAATATTATGTTATAACGTATTACGTTATATAGTATTACGTTATGTAGTATTACGTATAACGTTATGTATTATTACGTTATAACGTATAACGTTATGTAGTATTACGTTATAACGTATAACGTTATGTAATATTACGTTATAGTGTATAACGTTATGTAGTATTATGTTATAGCGCATAACGTTGTATGGTACTGCGTTATAACGTATAACGTTATATGGTAATACGTTATATCGTATTACGTTATGTAGAATGACGTTATAACGTATAACGTGATATAGAATTACGTTATAACGTATAACGTTGTATGGTAATACGTTATAACGTATAACGTTGTATGGTAATACGTTATAACGTATAACGTTATATAGTATTATGTTATAACGTATTACGTTATATAGTATTACGTTATGTAGTATTACGTATAACGTCAGATAGTATTACGTTATAACGTATAACGTTATATAGTATTACGTTATAACGTATAACGTTATATATTATTACGTTATAACGTATAACGTTATATAGTAATACGTTACAAAGTATAACGCTATATAGTATTACGTTATGAAGTATAACGTTATGTGGTAATACGTTATAACGTATAACGTTATATATTGTTACGTTATAACGTATAACGTTATGTAGTATTACGTTATATCGTATAACGTTATGTATTATTACGTTATAACGTATAACGTTATATGGTAATACGTTATAACGTATAACGTTATGTAGTATTACGTTATAACATATTACGTTATATAGTATTACGTTATGTAGTATTACGTTATAACGTATAACGTTATGCAGTATTACGCTATAACGTATTACGTTATATAGTATTACGTTATGTAGTGTTACGCTATAACGTATAACGTTATATAGTATTACGTTGTAACGTTTAACGTTATGTAGTATTACGTTATAACGTACAACGTTATGTAGTATTACGTTATAACGTATAGAGTTATATGGTAATACGTTATAACGTATAACGTTATGTAGTATTACGTTATAACGTATGACGTTATGTAGTATTACGTTATAACGTATAGCGTCATGTAGTATTACGTTATAACGTATAACGTTATGTAGTATTACGATATAACGTATAACGTTATGTATTACTACGTTATAACGTATAACGTTATATGGTAATACGTTATAACGTACAACGCTATAGAGTATTACGTTATATAGTATAACGTTATATGGTAATACGTTATAACGTACAACGTCATGTAGTATTACGTTATAACGTCTAACGTTATATGGTAATACGTTTAACGTATAACGTTATGTAGTATTACGTTGTAATATATAACGTTATGTAATATTATGTTATAATGTATTACGTTATATAGTATTACGTTATGTAGTATTACGTATAACGTTATGTATTATTACGTTATAACGTATAACGTTATGTAGTATTACGTTATAACGTATAACGTTATGTAATATTACGTTATAGTGTATAACGTTATGTAGTATTATGTTATAGCGCATAACGTTGTATGGTACTGCGTTATAACGTATAACGTTATATGGTAATACGTTATATCGTATTACGTTATGTAGAATGACGTTATAACGTATAACGTGATATAGAATTACGTTATAACGTATAACGTTGTGTAGGATTACGTTATAACGAATTACGTTATATGGAAATACGTTGTAACGTATAACGTTATGTATTATTTCGTTATAACGTATAACGTTATATGGTACTGCGTTATATCGTATAACGTTATGTAGTATTATGATATAACGTATAACGTTATGTATTATTACGTTATAACGTATAACGTTATATATTATTACGTTATAACGAACAACGTTATATAGTAATACGTAATAACGTATAACGTTATGTAGTATTACGTTTTAACGTACAACGTTATATATTATTACGTTATAACGTATAACGTTATATAGTAATACGGTATAAAGTATAACGCTATATAGCATTACGTTATGAAGTATAACGTTATATATTATTACGTTATAACGTATAACGTTGTATGGTAATACGTTATAACGTATAACGTTGTATGGTAATACGTTATAACGTATAACGTTATATAGTATTATGTTATAACGTATTACGTTATATAGTATTACGTTATGTAGTATTACGTATAACGTCATATAGTATTACGTTATAACGTATAACGTTATATAGTATTACGTTATAACGTATAACGTTATATATTATTACGTTATAACGTATAACGTTATATAGTAATACGTTATAAAGTATAACGCTATATAGTATTACGTTATGAAGTATAACGTTATGTGGTAATACGTTATAACGTATAACGTTATATATTGTTACGTTATAACGTATAACGTTATGTAGTATTACGTTATATCGTATAACGTTATGTATTATTACGTTATAACGTATAACGTTATATGGTAATACGTTATAACGTATAACGTTATATATTATTGCGTTATAACGTACAACGTTATATAGTAATACGTTATAACGTATAACGTTATATCGTATTGCGTTATAGCGCATAACGTTGTATGGTACTACGTTATAACGTATAACGTTATATGGTAATACGTTATATCGTATTACGTTATGTTGAATGACGTTATAACGTATAACGTTATATAGTATTACGTTATAAGGTTATATAGTATTACGTTATAACGTATAACGCTATATAGTATTACGTTATGACGTATAAAGTTATACGGTAATACGTTATAACGTATAACGTTATGTAGTATTACGTTAGAACGTATAACGTTATATGGTAAAACGTTATAACGTATAACGTTATGTAGTATTACCGTATAACGTATAACGTTATATATTATTACGTTATAACTTATAACGTTGTATGGTAATACGTTATAACGTATAACGTTATGTAGTATTACGTTATAACATATTACGTTATATAGTATTACATTATGTAGTATTACGTTATAACGTATAACGTTATGTAGTATTACGTTATAACGTATAACGTTATGTATTATTACGTTATAACGTATGACGTTATATAGTATTACGTTATGTTGTATTACGTTATAACGTATAACGTTATATGGAAATACGTTATAACGTATAACGTTATATAGTATTACGTTGTAACGTTTAACGTTATGTAGTATTACGTTATAACGTATAACGTTATGTAGTATTACGTTA
Source organism: Bombus lapidarius (assembly GCA_936014575.1). Taxonomy (NCBI): domain Eukaryota; kingdom Metazoa; phylum Arthropoda; class Insecta; order Hymenoptera; family Apidae; genus Bombus; species Bombus lapidarius. Next base: position 2,019,272 of record CAKXZU010000031.1, on the reverse strand, counting down.
TAACGTATAGCGTTATATGGTAATACGTTATAACGTATAACGTTATGTAGTATTACGATATAACGTATAACGTTATGTATTATTACGTTATAACGTATAACGTTATATGGTAATACCTTATAACGTATAACGCTATAGAGTATTACGTTATAAAGTATAACGTTATATGGTAATAAGTTATAACGTATAACGTTATGTAGTAATACGTTATAACGTATAACGTTATGTAGTATTACGTTGTAACGTATAACGTCATGTAGTATTACGATATAACGTATAACGTTATGTATTATTACGTTATAATGTATAACGTTATATGGTAATACGTTATAACGTATAACGCTATATATTATTACGTTATAACGTATAACGTTATATATTATTACGTTATAACGTTTAACGTCATGTAGTATTACGTTATAACGTCTAACGTTATATGGTAATACGTTTAACGTATAACGTTATGTAGTATTACGTTGTAATATATAACGTTATGTAATATTATGTTATAACGTATTACGTTATATAGTATTACGTTATGTAGTATTACGTATAACGTTATATGGTATTACGTTATAACGTAAAACGTTATATAGTATTACGTTATAACGTATAACGTTATATATTATTACGTTATAACGTATAACGTTATATATTATTACGTTATAACGTATAACGTTATATATTATTACGTTATAACGTATAACGTTATGTAGTATTACGTTATATCGTATAACGTTATATGGTAATACGTTATAAAGTATAACGTTATGTATTATTACGTTATAACGTATAACGTTATGTAGTATTACGTTATAACGTATAACGTTATGTAATATTACGTTATAGTGTATAACGTTATGTAGTATTATGTTATAGCGCATAACGTTGTATGGTACTGCGTTATAACGTATAACGTTATATGGTAATACGTTATATCGTTTTACGTTATGTAGATTGACGTTATAACGTATAAGGTTATATAGTATTACGTTGTAACGTATAACGTTGTGTAGGATTACGTTATAACGAATAACGTTATATGGAAATACGCTGTAACGTATAACGTTATGTATTATTTCGTTATAACGTATAACGTTATATGGTACTGCGTTATATCGTATAACGTTATGTAGTATTACGATATAACGTATAACGTTATGTATTATTACGTTATAACGTAAACGTTATATATTATTACGTTATAACGTACAACGTTATACAGTAATACGTTATAACGTATAACGTTATGTAGTATTACGTTTTAACGTACAACGTTATATATTATTACGTTATAACGTATAACGTTATATAGTAATACGTTATAAAGTATAACGCTATATAGCATTACGTTATGAAGTATAACGTTATGAGGTAATACGTTATAGCGTATAACGTTATATATTATTACGTTATAACGTATAACGTTGTATGGTAATACGTTATAACGTATAACGTTGTATGGTAATACGTTATAACGTATAACGTTATATAGTATTATGTTATAACGTATTACGTTATATAGTATTACGTTATGTAGCATTACGTATAACGTCATATAGTATTACGTTATAACGTATAACGTTATATAGTATTACGTTATAAAGTATAACGTTATATATTATTACGTTATAACGTATAACGTTATATAGTAATACGTTATAAAGTATAACGCTACATAGTATTACGTTTTAGCGTATAACGTTATATAGTAATACTTTATAAAGTATAACGCTATATAGTATTACGTTATGAAGTGTAACGTTATGTATTAATGCGTTATAACGTATAACGTTATATATTATTACGTTATAACGTATAACGTTATATGGTAATACGTTATAACGTATAACGTTATATATTATTGCGTTATAACGTACAACGTTATATAGTAATACGTTATAACGTATAATGTTATATCGTATTGCGTTATAGCGCACAACGTTGTATGGTACTACGTTATAACGTATAACGTTATATGGTAATACGTTATATCGTATTACGTTATGTAGAATGACGTTATAGCGTATAACGTTATGTAGTATTACGTTATAACGTATAACGTTATATAGTATTACGTTATAACGTGTAACGTTATGTATTATTACGTTATAACGTATAACGTTATATAGTATTACGTTATAACGTATAACGCTATATAGTATTACGTTATGACATATAACGTTATACGGTAATACGTTATAACGTATAACGTTATGTAGTATTACGCTAGAACGTATAACGTTATATGGTAATACGTTATAACGTATAACGTTATGTAGCATTACCGTATAACGTATAACGTTATGTGGTATTACGTTATAACGTATGACGTTATATAGTATTACGTTATAACGTACAACGTTATATAGTAATACGCTATAACGTATAACGTTATGTAGTATTACGTTATAACGTACAACGTTAAATAGTAATACGTTATAACGTATAACGTTGTGTAGTATTACGTTATAACGTATAACGTTATATGGTAGTACATTATAACGTATAACGTTATGTAGTATTACGATATAACGTATAACGTTATATAGTGTTACGTTATAACGTATAACGTTATGTAGTGTTACGTTATAACGTATAACGTTATATAGTATTACGTTATAACGTATAACGCTATATAGTATTACGTTATGACGTATAACGTTATACGGTAATACGTTATAACGTATAACGTTATGTAGTATTACGTTAGAACGTATAACGTTATATGGTAATACGTTATAACGTATAACGTTATGTAGAATTACGTTATAACGTATAACGTTATGTAATATTACGTTATAACGTATAACGTCATGTAGTAGTACGTTATAACGTCTAACGTTATATGGTAATACGTTTAACGTATAACGTTATGTTGTATTACGTTGTAATATATAACGTTATGTAATATTATGTTATAACGTATTACGTCATATAGTATTACGTTATGTAGTATTACGTAATAACGTATAACGTTATATGGTATTACGTTATAACGTATAACGTTATATAGTATTACGTTATAACGTATATTTTTATATAGTATTACGTTTTAGCGTATAACGTTATATAGTAATACTTTATAAAGTATAACGCTATATAGTATTACGTTATGAAGTGTAACGCTATGTATTAATACGTTATAACGTATAACGTTATATATTATTACGTTATAACGTATAACGTTGTATGGAAATACGTTATAACGTATAACGTTATATGGTAATACGTTATAACGTATAACGTTATATGGTATTATGTTATAACGTATTACGTTATATAGTATAACGTTATATATTATTACGTTATAACGTATAACGTTATATGGTATTTCGTTATAACGTATAACGTTATATAGTATTACGTTATAACGTATATTTTTATATAGTATTACGTTTTAGCGTATAACGTTATATAGTAATACTTTATAAAGTATAGCGCTATATAGTATTACGTTATGAAGTGTAACGTTATGTATTAATACGTTATATCGTACAACGTTATATATTATTACGTTATAACGTATAACGTTATATGGTAATACGTTATAACGTATAACGTTATGTAGAATTACGTTATAACGTATAACGTTATATGGTAATACGTTATCACGTATAAAGTTATATGGTAATACGTTAAAACGTATAACACTATGTAGAATTACGTTATAACGTATAACGTTATGTACTATTACGTTATAACATATAACATTATATAGTATTATGTTATAACGTATAACGTTATATGGTATTGCGTTATGTTGTATTACGTTATAACGTATAACGTTATATGGAAATACGTTATAACGTATAACGTTATATGGAAATACGTTATAACGTATAACGTTATGTAGTATTACCTTATAACATATGCCGTTATATAGTATTACGTTATGTAGTAATACGTTATAACGTATAACGTTATGCAGTATTACATTATAAAGTATTACGTTATATAGTATTACGTTATGTAGTGTTACGCTAAAACGTATAACGTTATATAGTATTACGTTGTAACGTTTAACGTTATGTAGTATTACGTTATAACGTATAACGTTATGTAGTATTACGTTATAACGTATAGCGTTATATGGTAATACGTTATAACGTATAACGTTATGTAGTATTACGTTATAACGTATGACGTTATGTAGTCTTACGTTATAACGTATAGCGTCATGAAGTATTACGTTATAACGTATAACGTTATGTAGTATAACGATATAACGTATAACGTCATGTAGTATTACGATATAACGTATAACGTTATGTATTATTACGTTATAATGTATAACGTTATATGGTAATACGTTATAACGTATAACGCTATATAGTATTACGTTATAACGTATAACGTTATATGGTTATACGTTATAACGTATAACGTTATATGGTTATACGTTATAACGTATAACGTTATGCAGAATTACGTTATAACGTATAACGTTATATATTATTGCGTTATAACGTACAACGTTATATAGTAATACGTTATAACGTATAACGTTATATCGTATTGCGTTATAGCGCATAACGTTGTATGGTACTACGTTATAACGTATAACGTTATATGGTAATACGTTATATCGTATTACGTTATGTTGAATGACGTTATAACGTATAACGTTATATGGTATTACGTTATAACGTTATATAGTATTACGTTATAACGTATAACGCTATATAGTATTACGTTATGACGTATAAAGTTATACGGTAATACGTTATAACGTATAACGTTTTGTAGTATTACGTTAGAACGTATAACGTTATATGGTAAAACGTTATAACGTATAACGTTATGTAGTATTACCGTATAACGTATAACGTTATATATTATTACGTTATAACTTATAACGTTGTATGGTAATACGTTATAACGTATAACGTTATGTAGTATTACGTTATAACATATTACGTTATATAGTATTACATTATGTAGTATTACGTTATAACGTATAACGTTATGTAGTATTACGTTATAACGTATAACGTTATGTATTATTACGTTATAACGTATGACGTTATATAGTATTACGTTATGTTGTATTACGTTATAACGTATATTTTTATATAGTATTACGTTTTAGCGTATAACGTTATATAGTAATACTTTATAAAGTATAACGCTATATAGTATTACGTTATGAAGTGTAACGCTATGTATTAATACGTTATAACGTATAACGTTATATATTATTACGTTATAACGTATAACGTAGTATGGAAATACGTTATAACGTATAACGTTATATGGTAATACGTTATAACGTATAACGTTATATGGTATTATGTTATAACGTATTACGTTATATAGTATAACGTTATATATTATTACGTTATAACGTATAACGTTATATGGTATTTCGTTATAACGTATAACGTTATATAGTATTACGTTATAACGTATATTTTTATATAGTATTACGTTTTAGCGTATAACGTTATATAGTAATACTTTATAAAGTATAGCGCTATATAGTATTACGTTATGAAGTGTAACGTTATGTATTAATACGTTATATCGTACAACGTTATATATTATTACGTTATAACGTATAACGTTATATGGTAATACGTTATAACGTATAACGTTATGTAGAATTACGTTATAACGTATAACGTTATATGGTAATACGTTATCACGTATAAAGTTATATGGTAATACGTTAAAACGTATAACACTATGTAGAATTACGTTATAACGTATAACGTTATGTACTATTACGTTATAACATATAACATTATATAGTATTATGTTATAACGTATAACGTTATATGGTATTGCGTTATGTTGTATTACGTTATAACGTATAACGTTATATGGAAATACGTTATAACGTATAACGTTATATGGAAATACGTTATAACGTATAACGTTATGTAGTATTACCTTATAACATATGCCGTTATATAGTATTACGTTATGTAGTAATACGTTATAACGTATAACGTTATGCAGTATTACATTATAAAGTATTACGTTATATAGTATTACGTTATGTAGTGTTACGCTAAAACGTATAACGTTATATAGTATTACGTTGTAACGTTTAACGTTATGTAGTATTACGTTATAACGTATAACGTTATGTAGTATTACGTTATAACGTATAGCGTTATATGGTAATACGTTATAACGTATAACGTTATGTAGTATTACGTTATAACGTATGACGTTATGTAGTCTTACGTTATAACGTATAGCGTCATGAAGTATTACGTTATAACGTATAACGTTATGTAGTATAACGATATAACGTATAACGTCATGTAGTATTACGATATAACGTATAACGTTATGTATTATTACGTTATAATGTATAACGTTATATGGTAATACGTTATAACGTATAACGCTATATAGTATTACGTTATAACGTATAACGTTATATGGTTATACGTTATAACGTATAACGTTATATGGTTATACGTTATAACGTATAACGTTATGCAGAATTACGTTATAACGTATAACGTTATATATTATTGCGTTATAACGTACAACGTTATATAGTAATACGTTATAACGTATAACGTTATATCGTATTGCGTTATAGCGCATAACGTTGTATGGTACTACGTTATAACGTATAACGTTATATGGTAATACGTTATATCGTATTACGTTATGTTGAATGACGTTATAACGTATAACGTTATATGGTATTACGTTATAACGTTATATAGTATTACGTTATAACGTATAACGCTATATAGTATTACGTTATGACGTATAAAGTTATACGGTAATACGTTATAACGTATAACGTTTTGTAGTATTACGTTAGAACGTATAACGTTATATGGTAAAACGTTATAACGTATAACGTTATGTAGTATTACCGTATAACGTATAACGTTATATATTATTACGTTATAACTTATAACGTTGTATGGTAATACGTTATAACGTATAACGTTATGTAGTATTACGTTATAACATATTACGTTATATAGTATTACATTATGTAGTATTACGTTATAACGTATAACGTTATGTAGTATTACGTTATAACGTATAACGTTATGTATTATTACGTTATAACGTATGACGTTATATAGTATTACGTTATGTTGTATTACGTTATAACGTATAACGTTATATGGAAATACGTTATAACGTATAACGTTATGTAGTATTACGTTATAACGTATGAGGTTATGTAGTATTACGTTATAACGTATAACGTTATGCAGTATTACGCTATAAAGTATTACGTTATATAGTATTCCGTTATGTAGTGTTACGCTATAACGTATAACGTTATATAGTATTACGTTGTAACGTTTAACGTTATGTAGTATTACGTTATAACGTATAACGTTATGTGGTATTACGTTATAACGTATGAGGTTATGTAGTATTACGTTATAACGTATAGCGTCATGTAGTATTACGTTATAACGTATAACGTTATGTAGTATTACGATATAACGTATAACGTTATGTATTATTACGTTATAACGTATAACGTTATATGGTAATACCTTATAACGTATAACGCTATAGAGTATTACGTTATAAAGTATAACGTTATATGGTAATAAGTTATAACGCATAACGTTATGTAGTAATACGTTATAACGTATAACGTTATGTAGTATTACGTTGTAACGTATAACGTCATGTAGTATTACGATATAACGTATAACGTTATGTATTATTACGTTATAATGTATAACGTTATATGGTAATACGTTATAACGTATAACGTTATGTAGTATTACGTTGTAATATATAACGTTATGTAATATTATGTTATAACGTATTACGTTATATAGTATTACGTTATGTAGTATTACGTATAACGTTATATGGTATTACGTTATAACGTAAAACGTTATATAGTATTACGTTATAACGTATAACGTTATATATTATTACGTTATAATGTATAACGTTATATATTATTACGTTATAACGTATAACGTTATATATTATTACGTTATAACGTATAACGTTATATATTATTACGTTATAACGTATAACGTTATGTAGTATTACGTTATAACGTATAACGTTATGTAATATTACGTTATAGTGTATAACGTTATGTAGTATTATGTTATAGCGCATAACGTTGTATGGTACTGCGTTATAACGTATAACGTTATATGGTAATACGTTATATCGTATTACGTTATGTAGATTGACGTTATAACGTATAAGGTTATATAGTATTACGTTGTAACGTATAACGTTGTGTAGGATTACGTTATAACGAATAACGTTATGTATTATTACGTTATAACGTATAACGTTATATAGTATTACGTTATAACGTATAACGCTATATAGTATTACGTTATGACATATAACGTTATACGGTAATACGTTATAACGTATAACGTTATGTAGTATTACGCTAGAACGTATAACGTTATATGGTAATACGTTATAACGTATAACGTTATGTAGTATTACCGTATAACGTATAACGTTATGTGGTATTACGTTATAACGTATGACGTTATATAGTATTACGTTATAACGTACAACGTTAAATAGTAATACGTTATAACGTATAACGTTGTGTAGTATTACGTTATAACGTATAACGTTATATGGTAGTACATTATAACGTATAACGTTATGTAGTATTACGATATAACGTATAACGTTATATAGTGTTACGTTATAACGTATAACGTTATGTAGTGTTACGTTATAACGTATAACGTTATATAGTATTACGTTATAACGTATAAAGCTATATAGTATTACGTTATGACGTATAACGTTATACGGTAATACGTTATAATGTATAACGTTATGTAGTATTACGTTAGAACGTATAACGTTATATGGTAACACGTTATAACGTATAACGTCATGTAGTATTACGTTATAACGTCTAACGTTATATGGTAATACGTTTAACGTATAACGTTATGTTGTATTACGTTGTAATATATAACGTTATGTAATATTATGTTATAACGTATTACGTTATATAGTATTACGTTATGTAGTATTACGTAATAACGTATAACGTTATATGGTATTACGTTATAACGTATAACGTTATATAGTATTACGTTATAACGTATATTTTTATATAGTATTACGTTTTAGCGTATAACGTTATATAGTAATACTTTATAAAGTATAACGCTATATAGTATTACGTTATGAAGTGTAACGCTATGTATTAATACGTTATAACGTATAACGTTATATATTATTACGTTATAACGTATAACGTTGTATGGAAATACGTTATAACGTATAACGTTATATGGTAATACGTTATAACGTATAACGTTATATGGTATTATGTTATAACGTATTACGTTATATAGTATAACGTTATATATTATTACGTTATAACGTATAACGTTATATGGTATTTCGTTATAACGTATAACGTTATATAGTATTACGTTATAACGTATATTTTTATATAGTATTACGTTTTAGCGTATAACGTTATATAGTAATACTTTATAAAGTATAGCGCTATATAGTATTACGTTATGAAGTGTAACGTTATGTATTAATACGTTATATCGTATAACGTTATATATTATTACGTTATAACGTATAACGTTATATGGTAATACGTTATAACGTATAACGTTATGTAGAATTACGTTATAACGTATAACGTTATATGGTAATACGTTATCACGTATAAAGTTAAATGGTAATACGTTAAAACGTATAACACTATGTAGAATTACGTTATAACGTATAACGTTATGTATTATTACGTTATAACATATAACATTATATAGTATTATGTTATAACGTATAACGTTATATGGTATTGCGTTATGTTGTATTACGTTATAACGTATAACGTTATATGGAAATACGTTATAACGTATAACGTTATGTAGTATTACGTTATAACATATGCCGTTATATAGTATTACGTTATGTAGTAATACGTTATAACGTATAACGTTATGCAGTATTACATTATAAAGTATTACGTTATATAGTATTACGTTATGTAGTGTTACGCTAAAACGTATAACGTTATATAGTATTACGTTATAACGTATAGCGTTATATGGTAATACGTTATAACGTATAACGTTATGTAGTTTAACGTTATAACGTATGACGTTATGTAGTCTCACGTTATAATGTATAGCGTCATGAAGTATTACGTTATAACGTATAACGTTATGTAGTATAACGATATAACGTATAACGTCATGTAGTATTACGATATAACGTATAACGTTATGTATTATTACGTTATAATGTATAACGTTATATGGTAATACGTTATAACGTATAACGCTATATAGTATCACGTTATAACGTATAACGTTATATGGTTATACGTTATAACGTATAACGTTATATGGTTATACGTTATAACGTATAACGTTATGCAGAATTACGTTATAACGTATAACGTTATGTAGTATTACGTTATAACGTATAACGTCATGTAGTATTACGTTATAACGTCTAAAGTTATATGGTAATACGTTATAACGTATACCGATATGCAGTATTACGTTATAATGTATGACTTTATGTAGTATTACCTTATAACGTATGACGTTATGTAGTATTACGTTATAACGTATGACGTTATGTAGTATTACGTTATAATTTATAACGTTAGATAGTATTACGCTATGTAGTGTTACGCTATAACGTATAACGTTATATATTATTACGTTATAACGTACAACGTTATATAGTATTACGTTATAACGTATAGCGTTATATGGTAATACGTTATAACGTTTAACGTTATGTAGTACTACGTTATAACGTATGACGTTATGTAGTATTACGTTATAACGTATAGCGTCATGTAGTATTACGTTATAACGTATAACGTTATGCAGTATTACGTTATAACGTATAACGTTATATAGTATTACGTTATAACGTATAACGTTATATAGTATTACGTTATAACGTATAACGCTATATAGTATTATGACGTATAACGTTATGAATTATTACGTTATAACGTATAACGTTATATGGTAATACGGAATAACGTATAACGTTATGTATTATTACGTTACAACATATAGCGTTATAACGTATTAATACGTTATAACGTATAACGCTATATAGTATTACGTTATGAAGTATAACGTTATGTGGTAATACGTTATAACGTATAACGTTATATATTATTACGTTATAACTTATAACGTTGTATGGTAATACGTTATAACGTATAACGTTATGTAGTATTACGTTATAACATATTACGTTATATAGTATTACATTATGTAGTATTACGTTATAATGTATAACGTTATGTAGTATTACGTTATAACGTATAACGTTATGTATTATTACGTTATAACGTATGACGTTATATAGTATTACGTTATGTTGTATTACGTTATAACGTATAACGTTATATGGAAATACGTTATAACGTATAACGTTATGTAGTATTACGTTATAACATATTACGTTATATAGTATTACGTTATGTAGTATTACGTTATAACGTATAACGTTATGCAGTATTACGCTATAAAGTATTACGTTATATAGTATTACGTTATGTAGTGTTACGCTATAACGTATTACGTTATATAGTATTACGTTGTTACGTTTAACGTTATGTAGTATTACGTTATAACGTACAACGTTATGTAGTATTACGTTATAACGTATAGCGTTATATGGTAATACGTTATAACGTATAACGTTATGTAGTATTACGTTATAACGTATGACGTTATGTAGTATTACGTTATAACGTATAGCGTCATGTAGTATTACGTTATAACGTATAACGTTATGTAGTATTACGATATAACGTATAACGTTATGTATTACTACGTTATAACGTATAACGTTATATGGTAATACGTTATAACGTACAACGCTATAGAGTATTACGTTATATAGTATAACGTTATATGGTAATACGTTATAACGTATAACGTTATGTAGTAATACGTTATAACGTATAACGTTATGTAGTATTACGTTATAACGTATAACGTCATGTAGTATTACGATATAACGTATAACGTTATGTATTATTACGTTATAATGTATAACGTTATATGGTAATACGTTATAACGTATAACGCTATATATTATTACGTTATAACGTATAACGTTATATATTATTACGTTATAACGTACAACGTCATGTAGTATTACGTTATAACGTCTAACGTTATATGGTAATACGTTATAACGTATAACGTTATGTAGTATTACGTTATAACATATTACGTTATATAGTATTACATTATGTAGTATCACGTTATAACGTATAACGTTATGTAGTATTACGTTATAACGTATAACGTTATGTATTATTACGTTATAACGTATGACGTTATATTGTATTACGTTATGTTGTATTACGTTATAACGTATAACGTTATATGGAAATACGTTATAACGTATAACGTTATGTAGTATTACGTTATAACGTATGAGGTTATGTAGTATTACGTTATAACGTATAGCGTCATGTAGTATTACGTTATAACGTATAACGTTATGCAGTATTACGCTATAACGTATAGCGTTATATGGTAATACGTTATAACGTATAACGTTATGTAGTATTACGTTATAACGTATGAGGTTATGTAGTATTACGTTATAACGTATAGCGTCATGTAGTATTACGTTATAACGTATAACGTTATGTAGTATTACGATATAACGTATAACTTTATGTATTATTACGTTATAACGTATAACGTTATATGGTAATACCTTATAACGTATAACGCTATAGAGTATTACGTTATAAAGTATAACGTTATATGGTAATACGTTATAACGTATAACGTTATGTAGTAATACGTTATAACGTATAACGTTATGTAGTATTACGTTGTAACGTATAACGTCATGTAGTATTACGATATAACGTATAACGTTATGTATTATTACGTTATAATGTATAACGTTATATGGTAATACGTTATAACGTATAACGCTATATATTATTACGTTATAACGTATAACGTTATATATTATTACGTTATAACGTTTAACGTCATGTAGTATTACGTTATAACGTCTAACGTTATATGGTAATACGTTTAACGTATAACGTTTTATAGTATTACGTTGTAATATATAACGTTATGTAATATTATGTTATAACGTATTACGTTATATAGTATTACGTTATGTAGTATTACGTATAACGTTATATGGTATTACGTTATAACGTAAAACATTATATAGTATTACGTTATATCGTATAACGTTATATATTATTACGTTATAACGTATAACGTTATATATTATTACGTTATAACGTATGACGTTATATATTATTACGTTATAACGTATAACGTTATATAGTATTACGTTATGACGTATAACGTTATGTAATATTACGTTATAGTGTATAACGTTATGTAGTATTATGTTATAGCGCATAACGTTGTATGGTACTGCGTTTTAACGTATAACGTTATATGGTAATACGTTATATCGTATTACGTTATGTAGAATGACGTTATAACGTATAAGGTTATATAGTATTACGTTGTAACGTATAACGTTGTGTAGGATTACGTTATAACGAATAACGTTATATGGAAATACGCTGTAACGTATAACGTTATGTATTATTTCGTTATAACGTATAACGTTATATGGTACTGCGTTATATCGTATAACGTTATGTAGTATTACGATATAACGTATAACGTTATGTATTATTACGTTATAACGTAAACGTTATATATTATTACGTTATAACGTACATCGTTATACAGTAATACGTTATAACGTATAACGTTATGTAGTATTACGTTTTAACGTACAACGTTATATATTATTACGTTATAACGTATAACGTTATATAGTAATACGTTATAAAGTATAACGCTATATAGCATTACGTTATGAAGTATAACGTTATGAGGTAATACGTTATAACGTATAACGTTGTATGGTAATACGTTATAACATATAACGTTGTATGGTAATACGTTATAACGTATAACGTTATATAATATTATGTTATAACGTATTACGTTATATAGTATTACGTTATGTAGCATTACGTATAACGTCATATAGTATTACGTTATAACGTATAACGTTATATAGTATTACGTTATAAAGTATAACGTTATATATTATTACGTTATAACGTATAACGTTATATAGTAATACGTTATAAAGTATAACGCTATATAGTATTACGTTTTAGCTTATAACGTTATATAGTAATACTTTATAAAGTATAACGCTATATAGTATTACGTTATGAAGTGTAACGTTATGTATTAATGCGTTATAACGTATAACGTTATATATTATTACGTTATAACGTATAACGTTATATGGTAATACGTTATATCGTATTACGTTATGTAGAATGACGTTATAGCGTATAACGTTATGTAGTATTACGTTATAACGTATAACGTTATATAGTATTACGTTATAACGTGTAACGTTATGTATTATTACGTTATAACGTATAACGTTATATAGTATTACGTTATAACGTATAACGCTTTATAGTATTACGTTATGACATATAACGTTATACGGTAATACGTTATAACGTATAACGTTATGTAGTATTACGCTAGAACGTATAACGTTATATGGTAATACGTTATAACGTATAACGTTATGTAGTATTACCGTATAACGTATAACGTTATGTGGTATTACGTTATAACGTATGACGTTATATAGTATTACGTTATAACGTACAACGTTATATAGTAATACGTTATAACGTATAACGTTATGTAGTATTACGTTATAACGTACAACGTTAAATAGTAATACGTTATAACGTATAACGTTGTGTAGTATTACGTTATAACGTATAACGTTATATGGTAGTACATTATAACGTATAACGTTATGTAGTATTACGATATAACGTATAACGTTATATAGTGTTACGTTATAACGTATAACGTTATGTAGTGTTACGTTATAACGTATAACGTTATATAGTATTACGTTATAACGTATAACGCTATATAGTATTACGTTATGACGTATAACGTTATACGGTAATACGTTATAACGTATAACGTTATGTAGTATTACGTTAGAACGCATAACGTTATATGGTAATACGTTATAACGTATAACGTTATGTAGAATTACGTTATAACGTATAACGTTATGTAATATTACGTTATAACGTATAACGTCATGTAGTATTACGTTATAACGTCTAACGTTATATGGTAATACGTTTAACTTATAACGTTATGTTGTATTACGTTGTAATATATAACGTTATGTAATATTATGTTATAACGTATTACGTTATATAGTATTACGTTATGTAGTACTACGTAATAACGTATAACGTTATATGGTATTACGTTATAACGTATAACGTTATATAGTATTACGTTATAACGTATATTTTTATATAGTATAACGTTTTAGCGTATAACGTTATATAGTAATACTTTATAAAGTATAACGCTATATAGTATTACGTTATGAAGTGTAACGTTATGTATTAATACGTTATAACGTATAACGTTATATATTATTACGTTATAACGTATAACGTTGTATGGAAATACGTTATAACGTATAACGTTATATGGTAATACGTTATAACGTATAACGTTATATGGTATTATGTTATAACAAATTACGTTATATAGTATAACGTTATATATTATTACTTTATAACGTATAACGTTATATGGTATTTCGTTATAACGTATAACGTTATATAGTATTACGTTATAACGTATATTTTTATATAGTATTACGTTTTAGCGTATAACGTTATATAGTAATACTTTATAAAGTATAGCGCTATATAGTATTACATTATGAAGTGTAACGTTATGTATTAATACGTTATATCGTATAACGTTATATATTATTACGTTATAACGTATAACGTTATATGGTAATACGTTCTAACGTATAACGTTATGTAGAATTACGATATAACGTATAACGTTATATGGTAATACGTTATCACGTATAAAGTTATATGGTAATACGTTAAAACGTATAACACTATGTCGAATTACGTTATAACGTATAACGTTATGTATTATTACGTTATAACATATAACATTATATAGTATTATGTTATAACGTATAACGTTATATGGTATTGCGTTATGTTGTATTACGTTATAACGTATAACGTTATATGGAAATACGTTATAACGTATAACGTTATGTAGTATTACGTTATAACATATGCCGTTATATAGTATTACGTTATGTAGTAATACGTTATAACGTATAACGTTATGCAGTATTACATTATAAAGTATTACGTTATATAGTATTACGTTATGTAGTGTTACGCTAAAACGTATAACGTTATATAGTATTACGTTGTAACGTTTAACGTTATGTAGTATTACGTTATAACGTATAACGTTATGTAGTATTACGTTATAACGTATAGCGTTATATGGTAATACGTTATAACGTATAACGTTATGTAGTATTACGTTATAACGTATGACGTTATGTAGTCTTACGTTATAACGTATAGCGTCATGAAGTATTACGTTATAACGTATAACGTTATGTAGTATAACGATATAACGTATAACGTCATGTAGTATTACGATATAACGTATAACGTTATGTATTATTACGTTATAATGTATAACGTTAAATGGTAATACGTTATAACGTATAACGCTATATAGTATTACGTTATAACGTATAACGTTATATGGTTATACGTTATAACGTATAACGTTATATGGTTATACGTTATAACGTATAACGTCATGCAGAATTACGTTATAACGTATAACGTTATGTAGTATTACGTTATAACGTATAACGTCATGTAGTATTACGTTATAACGTCTAAAGTTATATGGTAATACGTTATAACGTATACCGATATGCAGTATTACGTTATAACGTATGACGTTATGTAGTATTACGTTATAATTTATAACGTTAGATAGTATTACGCTATGTAGTGTTACGCTATAACGTATAACGTTATATATTATTACGTTATAACGTACAACGTTATATAGTATTACGTTATAACGTATAGCGTTATATGGTAATACGTTATAACGTTTAACGTTATGTAGTACTACGTTATAACGTATGACGTTATGTAGTATTACGTTATAACGTATAGCGTCATGTAGTATTACGTTATAACGTATAACGTTATGCAGTATTACGTTATAATGTATGACGTTATGTAGTATTACGTTATAACGTATAACGTTATGTATTAATACATTATAACATATGACGTTATATGGTATTACGTTATAAAGTATAACGCTATATAGTATTACGTTATGAATTATAACGTTATGTGGTAATACGTTATAACGTATAACGTTATATGGTAATACGTTATAACCTATAACGTTATGTATTATTACGTTATAACGTATAGCGTTATATGGTAATACGTTATAACGTATAACGTTATGTAGAATTACGTTATAACGTATAACGTTATATGGTAATACGTTATCACGTATAAAGTTATATGGTAATACGTTATAACGTATAACGCTATGTAGAATTACGTTAAAACGTATAACGTTATGTATTATTACGTTATAACATATAACATTATATAGTATTATGTTATAACGTATAACGTTATATGGTATTGCGTTATGTTGTATTACGTTATAACGTATAACGTTATATGGAAATACGTTATAACGTATAACGTTATGTAGTATTACGTTATAACATATGCCGTTATATAGTATTACGTTATGTAGTAATACGTTATAACGTATAACGTTATGCAGTATTACATTATAAAGTATTACGTTATATAGTATTACGTTATGTAGTGTTACGCTAAAACGTATAACGTTATATAGTATTACGTTGTAACGTTTAACGTTATGTAGTATTACGTTATAACGTATAACGTTATGTAGTATTACGTTATAACGTATAGCGTTATATGGTAATACGTTATAACGTATAACGTTATGTAGTATTACGTTATAACGTATGACGTTATGTAGTCTTACGTTATAACGTATAGCGTCATGAAGTATTACGTTATAACGTATAACGTTATGTAGTATAACGATATAACGTATAACGTCATGTAGTATTACGATATAACGTATAACGTTATGTATTATTACGTTATAATGTATAACGTTAAATGGTAATACGTTATAACGTATAACGCTATATAGTATTACGTTATAACGTATAACGTTATATGGTTATACGTTATAACGTATAACGTTATATGGTTATACGTTATAACGTATAACGTCATGCAGAATTACGTTATAACGTATAACGTTATGTAGTATTACGTTATAACGTATAACGTCATGTAGTATTACGTTATAACGTCTAAAGTTATATGGTAATACGTTATAACGTATACCGATATGCAGTATTACGTTATAACGTATGACGTTATGTAGTATTACGTTATAATTTATAACGTTAGATAGTATTACGCTATGTAGTGTTACGCTATAACGTATAACGTTATATATTATTACGTTATAACGTACAACGTTATATAGTATTACGTTATAACGTATAGCGTTATATGGTAATACGTTATAACGTATAACGTTATGTAGTATTACGTTATAACATATGCCGTTATATAGTATTACGTTATGTAGTAATACGTTATAACGTATAACGTTATGCAGTATTACGTCATGAAGTATTACGTTATAACGTATAACGTTATGTAGTATAACGATATAACGTATAACGTTATGTATTATTACGTTATAACGTATAACGTTATATGGTAATACGATATAACGTATAACGCTATATAGTATTACGTTATGAATTATAACGTTATGTGGTAATACGTTATAACGTATAGCGTCATGTAGTATTACGTTATAACGTATAACGTTATGCAGTATTACGTTATAATGTATGACGTTATGTAGTATTACGTTATAACGTATAACGTTATGTATTAATACATTATAACATATGACGTTATATGGTATTACGTTATAAAGTATAACGCTATATAGTATTACGTTATGAATTATAACGTTATGTGGTAATACGTTATAACGTATAACGTTATATGGTAATACGTTATAACCTATAACGTTATGTATTATTACGTTATAACGTATAGCGTTATATGGTAATACGTTATAACGTATAACGTTATGTAGAATTACGTTATAACGTATAACGTTATATGGTAATACGTTATCACGTATAAAGTTATATGGTAATACGTTATAACGTATAACGCTATGTAGAATTACGTTAAAACGTATAACGTTATGTATTATTACGTTATAACATATAACATTATATAGTATTATGTTATAACGTATAACGTTATATGGTATTGCGTTATGTTGTATTACGTTATAACGTATAACGTTATATGGAAATACGTTATAACGTATAACGTTATGTAGTATTACGTTATAACATATGCCGTTATATAGTATTACGTTATGTAGTAATACGTTATAACGTATAACGTTATGCAGTATTACATTATAAAGTATTACGTTATATAGTATTACGTTATGTAGTGTTACGCTAAAACGTATAACGTTATATAGTATTACGTTGTAACGTTTAACGTTATGTAGTATTACGTTATAACGTATAACGTTATGTAGTATTACGTTATAACGTATAGCGTTATATGGTAATACGTTATAACGTATAACGTTATGTAGTATTACGTTATAACGTATGACGTTATGTAGTCTTACGTTATAACGTATAGCGTCATGAAGTATTACGTTATAACGTATAACGTTATGTAGTATAACGATATAACGTATAACGTCATGTAGTATTACGATATAACGTATAACGTTATGTATTATTACGTTATAATGTATAACGTTAAATGGTAATACGTTATAACGTATAACGCTATATAGTATTACGTTATAACGTATAACGTTATATGGTTATACGTTATAACGTATAACGTTATATGGTTATACGTTATAACGTATAACGTCATGCAGAATTACGTTATAACGTATAACGTTATGTAGTATTACGTTATAACGTATAACGTCATGTAGTATTACGTTATAACGTCTAAAGTTATATGGTAATACGTTATAACGTATACCGATATGCAGTATTACGTTATAACGTATGACGTTATGTAGTATTACGTTATAATTTATAACGTTAGATAGTATTACGCTATGTAGTGTTACGCTATAACGTATAACGTTATATATTATTACGTTATAACGTACAACGTTATATAGTATTACGTTATAACGTATAGCGTTATATGGTAATACGTTATAACGTATAACGTTATGTAGTATTACGTTATAACATATGCCGTTATATAGTATTACGTTATGTAGTAATACGTTATAACGTATAACGTTATGCAGTATTACGTCATGAAGTATTACGTTATAACGTATAACGTTATGTAGTATAACGATATAACGTATAACGTTATGTATTATTACGTTATAACGTATAACGTTATATGGTAATACGATATAACGTATAACGCTATATAGTATTACGTTATGAATTATAACGTTATGTGGTAATACGTTATAACGTATAGCGTCATGTAGTATTACGTTATAACGTATAACGTTATGCAGTATTACGTTATAATGTATGACGTTATGTAGTATTACGTTATAACGTATAACGTTATGTATTAATACATTATAACATATGACGTTATATGGTATTACGTTATAAAGTATAACGCTATATAGTATTACGTTATGAATTATAACGTTATGTGGTAATACGTTATAACGTATAACGTTATATGGTAATACGTTATAACCTATAACGTTATGTATTATTACGTTATAACGTATAGCGTTATATGGTAATACGTTATAACGTATAACGTTATGTAGAATTACGTTATAACGTATAACGTTATATGGTAATACGTTATCACGTATAAAGTTATATGGTAATACGTTATAACGTATAACGCTATGTAGAATTACGTTAAAACGTATAACGTTATGTATTATTACGTTATAACATATAACATTATATAGTATTATGTTATAACGTATAACGTTATATGGTATTGCGTTATGTTGTATTACGTTATAACGTATAACGTTATATGGAAATACGTTATAACGTATAACGTTATGTAGTATTACGTTATAACATATGCCGTTATATAGTATTACGTTATGTAGTAATACGTTATAACGTATAACGTTATGCAGTATTACATTATAAAGTATTACGTTATATAGTATTACGTTATGTAGTGTTACGCTAAAACGTATAACGTTATATAGTATTACGTTGTAACGTTTAACGTTATGTAGTATTACGTTATAACGTATAACGTTATGTAGTATTACGTTATAACGTATAGCGTTATATGGTAATACGTTATAACGTATAACGTTATGTAGTATTACGTTATAACGTATGACGTTATGTAGTCTTACGTTATAACGTATAGCGTCATGAAGTATTACGTTATAACGTATAACGTTATGTAGTATAACGATATAACGTATAACGTCATGTAGTATTACGATATAACGTATAACGTTATGTATTATTACGTTATAATGTATAACGTTAAATGGTAATACGTTATAACGTATAACGCTATATAGTATTACGTTATAACGTATAACGTTATATGGTTATACGTTATAACGTATAACGTTATATGGTTATACGTTATAACGTATAACGTCATGCAGAATTACGTTATAACGTATAACGTTATGTAGTATTACGTTATAACGTATAACGTCATGTAGTATTACGTTATAACGTCTAAAGTTATATGGTAATACGTTATAACGTATACCGATATGCAGTATTACGTTATAACGTATGACGTTATGTAGTATTACGTTATAATTTATAACGTTAGATAGTATTACGCTATGTAGTGTTACGCTATAACGTATAACGTTATATATTATTACGTTATAACGTACAACGTTATATAGTATTACGTTATAACGTATAGCGTTATATGGTAATACGTTATAACGTATAACGTTATGTAGTATTACGTTATAACATATGCCGTTATATAGTATTACGTTATGTAGTAATACGTTATAACGTATAACGTTATGCAGTATTACGTCATGAAGTATTACGTTATAACGTATAACGTTATGTAGTATAACGATATAACGTATAACGTTATGTATTATTACGTTATAACGTATAACGTTATATGGTAATACGATATAACGTATAACGCTATATAGTATTACGTTATGAATTATAACGTTATGTGGTAATACGTTATAACGTATAACGTTATATGGTAATACGTTATAACCTATAACGTTATGTATTATTACGTTATAACGTATAGCGTTATATGGTAATACGTTATAACGTATAACGTTATGTAGAATTACGTTATAACGTATAACGTTATATGGTAATACGTTATCACGTATAAAGTTATATGGTA
Source organism: Bombus lapidarius (assembly GCA_936014575.1). Lineage (NCBI taxonomy): Eukaryota > Metazoa > Arthropoda > Insecta > Hymenoptera > Apidae > Bombus > Bombus lapidarius. The sequence goes on along the minus strand of CAKXZU010000031.1, from coordinate 1,996,918 downwards.
ATACGTTATAACGTATAACGCTATGTAGAATTACGTTAAAACGTATAACGTTATGTATTATTACGTTATAACATATAACATTATATAGTATTATGTTATAACGTATAACGTTATATGGTATTGCGTTATGTTGTATTACGTTATAACGTATAACGTTATATGGAAATACGTTATAACGTATAACGTTATGTAGTATTACGTTATAACATATGCCGTTATATAGTATTACGTTATGTAGTAATACGTTATAACGTATAACGTTATGCAGTATTACGTCATGAAGTATTACGTTATAACGTATAACGTTATATATTATTACGTTATAACGTATGACGTTATATATTATTACGTTATAACGTATAACGTTATATAGTATTACGTTATGACGTATAACGTTATGTAATATTACGTTATAGTGTATAACGTTATGTAGTATTATGTTATAGCGCATAACGTTGTATGGTACTGCGTTTTAACGTATAACGTTATATGGTAATACGTTATATCGTATTACGTTATGTAGAATGACGTTATAACGTATAAGGTTATATAGTATTACGTTGTAACGTATAACGTTGTGTAGGATTACGTTATAACGAATAACGTTATATGGAAATACACTGTAACGTATAACGTTATGTATTATTTCGTTATAACGTATAACGTTATATGGTACTGCGTTATATCGTATAACGTTATGTAGTATTACGATATAACGTATAACGTTATGTATTATTACGTTATAACGTAAACGTTATATATTATTACGTTATAACGTACATCGTTATACAGTAATACGTTATAAAGTATAACGCTATATAGCATTACGTTATGAAGTATAACGTTATGAGGTAATACGTTATAACGTATAACGTTGTATGGTAATACGTTATAACATATAACGTTGTATGGTAATACGTTATAACGTATAACGTTATATAATATTATGTTATAACGTATTACGTTATATAGTATTACGTTATGTAGCATTACGTATAACGTCATATAGTATTACGTTATAACGTATAACGTTATATAGTATTACGTTATAAAGTATAACGTTATATATTATTACGTTATAACGTATAACGTTATATAGTAATACGTTATAAAGTATAACGCTATATAGTATTACGTTTTAGCTTATAACGTTATATAGTAATACTTTATAAAGTATAACGCTATATAGTATTACGTTATGAAGTGTAACGTTATGTATTAATGCGTTATAACGTATAACGTTATATATTATTACGTTATAACGTATAACGTTATATGGTAATACGTTATATCGTATTACGTTATGTAGAATGACGTTATAGCGTATAACGTTATGTAGTATTACGTTATAACGTATAACGTTATATAGTATTACGTTATAACGTGTAACGTTATGTATTATTACGTTATAACGTATAACGTTATATAGTATTACGTTATAACGTATAACGCTTTATAGTATTACGTTATGACATATAACGTTATACGGTAATACGTTATAACGTATAACGTTATGTAGTATTACGCTAGAACGTATAACGTTATATGGTAATACGTTATAACGTATAACGTTATGTAGTATTACCGTATAACGTATAACGTTATGTGGTATTACGTTATAACGTATGACGTTATATAGTATTACGTTATAACGTACAACGTTATATAGTAATACGTTATAACGTATAACGTTATGTAGTATTACGTTATAACGTACAACGTTAAATAGTAATACGTTATAACGTATAACGTTGTGTAGTATTACGTTATAACGTATAACGTTATATGGTAGTACATTATAACGTATAACGTTATGTAGTATTACGATATAACGTATAACGTTATATAGTGTTACGTTATAACGTATAACGTTATGTAGTGTTACGTTATAACGTATAACGTTATATAGTATTACGTTATAACGTATAACGCTATATAGTATTACGTTATGACGTATAACGTTATACGGTAATACGTTATAACGTATAACGTTATGTAGTATTACGTTAGAACGCATAACGTTATATGGTAATACGTTATAACGTATAACGTTATGTAGAATTACGTTATAACGTATAACGTTATGTAATATTACGTTATAACGTATAACGTCATGTAGTATTACGTTATAACGTCTAACGTTATATGGTAATACGTTTAACTTATAACGTTATGTTGTATTACGTTGTAATATATAACGTTATGTAATATTATGTTATAACGTATTACGTTATATAGTATTACGTTATGTAGTATTACGTAATAACGTATAACGTTATATGGTATTACGTTATAACGTATAACGTTATATAGTATTACGTTATAACGTATATTTTTATATAGTATAACGTTTTAGCGTATAACGTTATATAGTAATACTTTATAAAGTATAACGCTATATAGTATTACGTTATGAAGTGTAACGTTATGTATTAATACGTTATAACGTATAACGTTATATATTATTACGTTATAACGTATAACGTTGTATGGAAATACGTTATAACGTATAACGTTATATGGTAATACGTTATAACGTATAACGTTATATGGTATTATGTTATAACAAATTACGTTATATAGTATAACGTTATATATTATTACGTTATAACGTATAACGTTATATGGTATTTCGTTATAACGTATAACGTTATATAGTATTACGTTATAACGTATATTTTTATATAGTATTACGTTTTAGCGTATAACGTTATATAGTAATGCTTTATAAAGTATAGCGCTATATAGTATTACATTATGAAGTGTAACGTTATGTATTAATACGTTATATCGTATAACGTTATATATTATTACGTTATAACGTATAACGTTATATGGTAATACGTTCTAACGTATAACGTTATGTAGAATTACGATATAACGTATAACGTTATATGGTAATACGTTATCACGTATAAAGTTATATGGTAATACGTTAAAACGTATAACACTATGTAGAATTACGTTATAACGTATAACGTTATGTATTATTACGTTATAACATATAACATTATATAGTATTATGTTATAACGTATAACGTTATATGGTATTGCGTTATGTTGTATTACGTTATAACGTATAACGTTATATGGAAATACGTTATAACGTATAACGTTATGTAGTATTACGTTATAACATATGCCGTTATATAGTATTACGTTATGTAGTAATACGTTATAACGTATAACGTTATGCAGTATTACATTATAAAGTATTACGTTATATAGTATTACGTTATGTAGTGTTACGCTAAAACGTATAACGTTATATAGTATTACGTTGTAACGTTTAACGTTATGTAGTATTACGTTATAACGTATAACGTTATGTAGTATTACGTTATAACGTATAGCGTTATATGGTAATACGTTATAACGTATAACGTTATGTAGTATTACGTTATAACGTATGACGTTATGTAGTCTTACGTTATAACGTATAGCGTCATGAAGTATTACGTTATAACGTATAACGTTATGTAGTATAACGATATAACGTATAACGTCATGTAGTATTACGATATAACGTATAACGTTATGTATTATTACGTTATAATGTATAACGTTAAATGGTAATACGTTATAACGTATAACGCTATATAGTATTACGTTATAACGTATAACGTTATATGGTTATACGTTATAACGTATAACGTTATATGGTTATACGTTATAACGTATAACGTCATGCAGAATTACGTTATAACGTATAACGTTATGTAGTATTACGTTATAACGTATAACGTCATGTAGTATTACGTTATAACGTCTAAAGTTATATGGTAATACGTTATAACGTATACCGATATGCAGTATTACGTTATAACGTATGACGTTATGTAGTATTACGTTATAATTTATAACGTTAGATAGTATTACGCTATTTAGTGTTACGCTATAACGTATAACGTTATATATTATTACGTTATAACGTACAACGTTATATAGTATTACGTTATAACGTATAGCGTTATATGGTAATACGTTATAACGTTTAACGTTATGTAGTACTACGTTATAACGTATGACGTTATGTAGTATTACGTTATAACGTATAGCGTCATGTAGTATTACGTTATAACGTATAACGTTATGCAGTATTACGTTATAATGTATGACGTTATGTAGTATTACGTTATAACGTATAACGTTATGTATTAATACATTATAACATATGACGTTATATGGTATTACGTTATAAAGTATAACGCTATATAGTATTACGTTATGAATTATAACGTTATGTGGTAATACGTTATAACGTATAACGTTATATGGTAATACGTTATAACCTATAACGTTATGTATTATTACGTTATAACGTATAGCGTTATATGGTAATACGTTATAACGTATAACGTTATGTAGAATTACGTTATAACGTATAACGTTATATGGTAATACGTTATCACGTATAAAGTTATATGGTAATACGTTATAACGTATAACGCTATGTAGAATTACGTTAAAACGTATAACGTTATGTATTATTACGTTATAACATATAACATTATATAGTATTATGTTATAACGTATAACGTTATATGGTATTGCGTTATGTTGTACTACGTTATAACGTATAACGTTATATGGAAATACGTTATAACGTATAACGTTATGTAGTATTACGTTATAACATATGCCGTTATATAGTATTACGTTATGTAGTAATACGTTATAACGTATAACGTTATGCAGTATTACGTCATGAAGTATTACGTTATAACGTATAACGTTATGTAGTATAACGATATAACGTATAACGTTATGTATTATTACGTTATAACGTATATCGTTATATGGTAATACGATATAACGTATAACGCTATATATTATTACGATATAAAGTATAACGTTATATGGTAATAGGATATAACGTATAACGTTATGTAGTAATACGTTATAACGTATAACGTTATGTAGTATTACGTTATAACGTATAACGTCATGTAGTATTACGATATAACGTATAACGTTATGTATTATTACGTTATAATGTATAACGTTATATGGTAATACGTTATAACGTATAACGCTATATAGTATTACGTTATAACGTATAACGTTATATGGTTATACGTTATAACGTATAACGTTATGCAGAATTACGTTATAACGTATAACGTTATGTAGTATTACGTTATAACGTATAACGTCATGTAGTACTACGCTATAACGTCTAAAGTTATATGGTAATATGTTATAACGTATACAGATATGCAGTATTACGTTATAATGTATGACTTTATGTAGTATTACCTTATAACGTATGACGTTATGTAGTATTACGTTATAACGTATGACGTTATGTGGTATTACGTTATAATTTATAACGTTATATAGTATTACGCTATGTAGTGTTACGCTATAACGTATAACGTTATATATTATTACGTTATAACGTACAACTTTATATAGTATTACGTTATAACGTATAGCCTTATATGGTAATACGTTATAACGTTTAACGTTATGTAGTACTACGTTATAACGTATGACGTTATGTAGTATTACGTTATAACGTATAGCGTCATGTAGTATTACGTTATAACGTATAACGTTATGCAGTATTACGTTATAATGTATGACGTTATGTAGTATTACGTTACAACGTATAACGTTATGTATTAATACATTATAACATATAACGTTATATGGTATTACGTTATAAAGTATAACGCTATATAGTATTACGTTATGAATTATAACGTTATGTGGTAATACGTTATAATGTATAACGTTATATGGTAATACGTTATAACCTATAACGTTATGTATTATTACGTTATAACGTATAGCGTTATATGGTAATACGTTATAACGTATAACGTTATGTAGTATTACGTTATAACGTATGACGTTATGTAGTATTACGTTATAACGTATGACGTTATGTAGTATTACGTTATAATTTATAACGTTATATAGTATTACGTTATGTAGTGTTACGCTATAACGTATAACGTTATATAGTATTACGTTGTAACGTATAACGTTATGTAGTATTACGATATAACGTATAACGTTATGTATTATTAAGTTATAACGTATAACGTTATGTCGTATTGCGTTATAGCGCATAACGTTGTATGGTACTACGTTATAACGTATAACGTTATATGGTAATACGTTATATCGTATAACGTTATATGGTAATACGTTATAACGTATAACGTTATGTAGTATTACGTTATAACGTATGACGTTATGTGGTATTACGTTATAACGTATTACGTTATATATTATTACGTTATAGCGTACAACGTTATATAGTATTACGTTATAAAGTATAACGCTATATAGTATTACGTTATGAAATACAACGTTATGTAGTATTACGTTATGACGTATAACGTCATGTAGTATTACGTTATAACGTCTAACGTTATATGTTAATACGTTATAACGTATAACGTTATGTAGTATTACGTTATAACGTATGACGTTATGTAGTATCACGTTATAACGTATAACGTTATGTAATATTACGTTATAGCGTACTACGTTATATAGTACTACGTTATAAGGTATAATGCTATATAGTATTACGTTATGAAGTATAACGTTATGTAGTATTACGTTATAACGTCTATCGTTATATGTTAATACGTTTTAACGTATAACGTTATGTAGTATTACGTTATGACGTATGACGTTATGTAGTATTACGTTATATCGTATAACGTTATGCATTATTACGTTATAATGTATGACGTTATGTAGTATTACGTTATAACGTATAACGCTATATGGTATTACGTTATAACGTATAACGTTACATAGTATTACGCTATAACGTATAGCGTTATATGGTAATACGTTATAACGTATAACGTTATGTAGTATTACGTTATAACGTATGACGTTATGTAGTATTACGTTATAACGTATGACGTCATGTAGTATTACGTTATAACGTCTAACGTTATATGTTAATACGTTATAACGTATAACGTTATGTAGTATTACGTTATAACGTATGACGTTATGTAGTATCACGTTATAACGTATAACGTTATGTAATATTACGTTATAGCGTACTACGTTATATAGTACTACGTTATAAGGTATAATGCTATATAGTATTACGTTATGAAGTATAACGTTATGTAGTATTACGTTATAACGTCTATCGTTATATGTTAATACGTTTTAACGTATAACGTTATGTAGTATTACGTTATGACGTATGACGTTATGTAGTATTACGTTATATCGTATAACGTTATGCATTATTACGTTATAATGTATGACGTTATGTAGTATTACGTTATAACGTATAACGCTATATGGTATTACGTTATAACGTATAACGTTACATAGTATTACGCTATAACGTATAGCGTTATATGGTAATACGTTATAACGTATAACGTTATGTAGTATTACGTTATAACGTATGACGTTATGTAGTATTACGTTATAACGTATGACGTTATGTAGTATTACGTTATAACGTATAACGTTATGTAATATTACGTTATAACGTATAACGTTATGTAATAATACATTATAACATATAACGTTATATGGTATTACGTTATAAGGTATAACGCTATATAGTATTACGTTATGAAGTATAACGTTATGTGGTAATACGTTATAACGTATAACGTTATATGGTAACACATTATAACGTATAACGTTATGTCATAATACATTATAACATATAACGTTATATGGTATTACGTTATAAAGTATAACGCTATATATTATTACGTTATGAAGTATAACGTTATGTGGTAATACGCTATAACGTATAACGTTATATGGTAATACGTTATAACGTATAACGTTATGTAGTATTACGTTATAACGTATTACGTTATGTGGTATTACGTTATAACGTATGACGTTATATATTATTACGTTATAGCGTACAACGTTATATAGTATTACGTTATAAAGTATAACGCTATATAGTATTACGTTATGAAATACAACGTTATGTAGTATTAAGTTATGACGTATAACGTCATGTAGTATTACGTTATAACGTCTAACGTTATATGTTTATACGTTATAACGTGTAACGTTATGTAGTATTACGTTATAACGTATGACGTTATGTAGTATTACGTTATAACGTATAACGTTATATAGTATTACGTTATAGCGCATAACGTTGTATGGTATTACGTCGTAACGTATAACATTATATAGTATTACGTTATAACGTATAACGTTATATAGTATTACGTTATGAAGTACAACGTTATGTAGTATTATGTTATGACGTATAACGTCATGTACTATTACGTTATAACGTCTAACGTTACATGGTATTACGATATAAAGTATAACGCTATATAGTATTACGTTATAAAGTATAACGCTATATAGTATTACGTTATAAAGTATTACGCTATATAGTATTACGTTATGAAGTATAATGATATGTAGTAATACGTTATAACGGATAACGTTATATAGTATTACGTTATAACGTATTACGTTATATAGTATTACGTTATGTAGTGTTACGTTATAACGTATAACGTTATATAGTATTACGTTATGTAGTGTTACGTTATAACGTATAACGTTATATAGTATTACGTTATAACGTATAACGTTATGTAGTATTACGATATAAAGAATAACGTTATGTATTATTACGTTATAACGTATAACGTTATGTATTATTACGTTATAACGTATAGCGTTATATGGTAATACGTTATAACGTATAACGCGATATAGTATTACGTTATAATGTATGACGTTATGTAGTATTACGTTATAACGTATAACGTTATGTATTAATACATTATAACATATAACGATATATGGTATTACGTTATAACGTATAGCGTTATATGGTAATACGTTATAACGTATAACGTTATGTAGTATTACGTTATAACGTATGACGTTATGTAGTATTACGTTATAACGTATAACTTTATGCATTATTACGTTATAATGTATGACGTTATGTAGTATTACGTTATAACGTATAACGTTATGTAATAATACATTATAACATATAACGTTATATGGTATTACGTTATAAGGTATAACGCTATATAGTAATACGTTATGAAGTATAACGTTATGTGGTAATACGTTATAACGTATAACGTTATATGGTAACACATTATAACGTATAACGTTATGTAATAATACATTATAACATATAACGTTATATGGTATTACGTTATAAAGTATAACGCTATATAGTATTACGTTATGAAGTATAACGTTATGTGGTAATACGCTATAACGTATAACGTTATATGGTAATACGTTATAACGTATAACGTTATGTAGTATTACGTTATAACGTATAGCGTTATATGGTAATACGTTATAACGTATAACGTTATGTAGTATTACGTTATAACGTATAGCGTTATATGGTAATACGTTATAACGTATAACGTTATGTAGTATTACGTTATAACGTATAGCGTTATATGGTAATACGTTATAACGTATAACGTTATGTAGTATTACGTTATAACGAATGACGTTATGTAGTATTACGTTATAACGTATAACGTTATGTAATATTACGTTATAGCGTACTACGTTATATAGTATTACGCTATAACGTATAGCGTTATATGGTAATACGTTATAACGTATAACGTTATGCAGTAATACGCTATAACGTATTACGTTATATAGTATTCCGTTATAGCGTATATCTCTGTATGGTATTACGATATAACGTATAACGTTATGTAGTATTACGATATAACGTATAACGTCATGTATTATTACGTTATAACGTATAACGATATATGGCAATACGTTATAATGTGTTAACGTTATGTAGTATTACGTTATAACGTATAACGTTATATGGAAATACGTTATAACGTATAACGTTATGTAGTATTACGTTATGACGTATGACGTTATGTAGTATTACGTTATATCGTATAACGTTATGCATTATTACGTTATAATGTATGACGTTGTGTAGTATTACGTTATAACGTATAACGTTATATGGTTATACGTTATAACGTATAACGTTATGCAGAATTACGTTATAACGTATAACGATATGTAGTATTACGTTATAACGTATAACGTCATGTAGTACTACGTTATAACGTCTAAAGTTATATGGTAATATGTTATAACGTATACAGATATGCAGTATTACGTTATAATGTATGACTTTATGTAGTATTACCTTATAACGTATGACGTTATGTAGTATTACGTTATAACGTATGACGTTATGTAGTATTACGTTATAATTTATAACGTTATATAGTATTACGCTATGTAGTGTTACGCTATAACGTATAACGTTATATATTATTACGTTATAACGTACAACGTTATATAGTATTACGTTATAACGTATAGCGTTATATGGTAATACGTTATAACGTATAACGTTATGTAGTATTACGTTATAACGTATGACGTTATGTAGTATTACGTTATAACGTATAACTTTATGCATTATTACGTTATAATGTATGACGTTATGTAGTATTACGTTATAACGTATAGCGTTGTATGGTAATACGTTATAACGTATAACGTTATGTAGTATTACGTTATAACGTATAGCGTTATATGGTAATACGTTATAACGTATAACGTTATGTAGTATTACGTTATAACGAATGACGTTATGTAGTATTACGTTATAACGTATAACGTTATGTAATATTACGTTATAGCGTACTACGTTATATAGTATTACGTTATAACGTATAGCGTTATATGGTAATACGTTATAACGTATAACGTTATGCAGTATTACGCTATAACGTATAACGTTATATGGTAATACGTTATAACGTATAACGTTATGTAGTATTACGTTATAACGTATAGCGTTATATGGTAATACGTTATAACGTATAACGTTATGGAGTATTACGTTATAACGTATAGCGTTATATGGTAATACGTTATAACGTATAACGTTATGTAGTATTACGTTATAACGTATAGCGTTATATGGTAATACGTTATAACGTATAACGTTATGTAGTATTACGTTATAACGAATGACGTTATGTAGTATTACGTTATAACGTATAACGTTATGTAATATTACGTTATAGCGTACTACGTTATATAGTATTACGTTATAACGTATAGCGTTATATGGTAATACGTTATAACGTATAACGTTATGCAGTATTACGCTATAACGTATTACGTTATATAGTATTCCGTTATAGCGTATATCTCTGTATGGTATTACGTTATAACGTATAACGTTATGTAGTATTACGATATAACGTATAACGTTATGTAGTATTACGTTATAACGAATGACGTTATGTAGTATTACGTTATAACGTATAACGTTATATGGTTATACGTTATAACGTATAACGTTATGGAGTATTACGTTATAACGTATAGCGTTATGTAGTATTACGTTATAACGTATAACGTCATGTAGTACTACGTTATAACGTCTAAAGTTATATGGTAATATGTTATAACGTATACAGATATGCAGTATTACGTTATAATGTATGACTTTATGTAGTATTACCTTATAACGTATGACGTTATGTAGTATTACGTTATAACGTATGACGTTATGTAGTATTACGTTATAATTTATAACGTTATATAGTATTACGCTATGTAGTGTTACGCTATAACGTATAACGTTATATATTATTACGTTATAACGTACAACGTTATATAGTATTACGTTATAACGTATAGCGTTATATGGTAATACGTTATAACGTATAACGTTATGTAGTATTACGTTATAACGTATGACGTTATGTAGTATTACGTTATAACGTATAACTTTATGCATTATTACGTTATAATGTATGACGTTATGTAGTATTACGTTATAACGTATAGCGTTGTATGGTAATACGTTATAACGTATAACGTTATGTAGTATTACGTTATAACGTATAGCGTTATATGGTAATACGTTATAACGTATAACGTTATGTAGTATTACGTTATAACGAATGACGTTATGTAGTATTACGTTATAACGTATAACGTTATGTAATATTACGTTATAGCGTACTACGTTATATAGTATTACGTTATAACGTATAGCGTTATATGGTAATACGTTATAACGTATAACGTTATGCAGTATTACGCTATAACGTATAACGTTATATGGTAATACGTTATAACGTATAACGTTATGTAGTATTACGTTATAACGTATAGCGTTATATGGTAATACGTTATAACGTATAACGTTATGGAGTATTACGTTATAACGTATAGCGTTATATGGTAATACGTTATAACGTATAACGTTATGTAGTATTACGTTATAACGTATAGCGTTATATGGTAATACGTTATAACGTATAACGTTATGTAGTATTACGTTATAACGAATGACGTTATGTAGTATTACGTTATAACGTATAACGTTATGTAATATTACGTTATAGCGTACTACGTTATATAGTATTACGTTATAACGTATAGCGTTATATGGTAATACGTTATAACGTATAACGTTATGCAGTATTACGCTATAACGTATTACGTTATATAGTATTCCGTTATAGCGTATATCTCTGTATGGTATTACGTTATAACGTATAACGTTATGTAGTATTACGATATAACGTATAACGTTATGTAGTATTACGTTATAACGAATGACGTTATGTAGTATTACGTTATAACGTATAACGTTATGTAATATTACGTTATAGCGTACTACGTTATATAGTATTACGTTATAACGTATAGCGTTATATGGTAATACGTTATAACGTATAACGTTATGCAGTATTACGCTATAACGTATTACGTTATATAGTATTCCGTTATAGCGTATATCTCTGTATGTAGTATTACGATATAACGTATAACGTCATGTATTATTACGTTATAACGTATAACGATATATGGCAATACGTTATAATGTATAACGTTATGTAGTATTACGTTATAACGTATAACGTTATATGGAAATACGTTATAACGTATAACGTTATGTAGTATTACGTTATAACGTATAACTTTATATGGTAATACGTTATAACGTATAACGTCATGTAGTATTGCGTTATAACGTCTAACGATATACGGTAATACGTTAAAACGTTTAACGTTATGTAGTATTACGTTATATAGTATTACGTTACGAAGTATAACGTTATGTAGTATTACATTATGAAGTATAACGTTATGTGGTAATACGTTTTAACGTATAACGCTATATGGTATTACGTTATAACGTATAACGTTACATAGTATTACGTTATAACGTATAGCGTTATATGGTAATACGTTATAACGTATAACGTTATGTAGTATTACGTTATAACGTATGACGTTATGTAGTATTACGTTATAACGTATGACGTTATGTAGTATTACCTTATAACGTATAACGTTATGTAATATTACGTTATAACGTATAACGTTATGTAATAATACATTATAACATATAACGTTATATGGTATTACGTTATAAGGTATAACGCTATATAGTATTACGTTATGAAGTATAACGTTATGTGGTAATACGTTATAACGTATAACATTATGTCATAATACATTATAACATATAACGTTATATGGTATTACGTTATAAAGTATAACGCTATATATTATTACGTTATGAAGTATAACGTTATGTGGTAATACGCTATAACGTATAACGTTATATGGTAATACGTTATAACGTATAACGTTATGTAGTATTACGTTATAACGTATTACGTTATGTGGTATTACGATATAAAGTATAACGCTATATAGTATTACGTTATAAAGTATAACGCTATATAGTATTACGTTATAAAGTATTACGCTATATAGTATTACGTTATGAAGTATAATGTTATGTAGTAATACGTTATAACGGATAACGTTATATAGTATTACGTTATAACGTATTACGTTATATAGCATTACGTTATGTAGTGTTACGTTATAACGTATAACGTTATATAGTATTACGTTATGTAGTGTTACGTTATAACGTATAACGTTATATAGTATTACGTTATAACGTATAACGTTATGTAGTATTACGATATAAAGAATAACGTTATGTATTATTACGTTATAACGTATAACGTTATGTATTATTACGTTATAACGTATAGCGTTACATGGTAATACGTTATAACGTATAACGCGATATAGTATTACGTTATAATGTATGACGTTATGTAGTATTACGTTATAACGTATAACGTTATGTATTAATACATTATAACATATAACGATATATGGTATTACGTTATAACGTATAGCGTTATATGGTAATACGTTATAACGTATAACGTTATGTAGTATTACGTTATAACGTATGACGTTATGTAGTATTACGTTATAACGTATAACTTTATGCATTATTACGTTATAATGTATGACGTTATGTAGTATTACGTTATAACGTATAACGTTATGTAATAATACATTATAACATATAACGTTATATGGTATTACGTTATAAGGTATAACGCTATATAGTAATACGTTATGAAGTATAACGTTATGTGGTAATACGTTATAACGTATAACGTTATATGGTATCACATTATAACGTATAACGTTATGTAATAATACATTATAACATATAACGTTATATGGTATTACGTTATAAAGTATAACGCTATATAGTATTACGTTATGAAGTATAACGTTATGTGGTAATACGCTATAACGTATAACGTTATATGGTAATACGTTATAACGTATAACGTTATGTAGTATTACGTTATAACGTATAGCGTTATATGGTAATACGTTATAACGTATAACGTTATGTAGTATTATGTTATAACGTATAGCGTTATATGGTAATACGTTATAACGTATAACGTTATGTAGTATTACGTTATAACGAATGACGTTATGTAGTATTACGTTATAACGTATAACGTTATGTAATATTACGTTATAGCGTACTACGTTATATAGTATTACGTTATAACGTATAGCGTTATATGGAAATACGTTATAACGTATAACGTTATGTAGTATTACGTTATAACGTATAACTTTATATGGTAATACGTTATAACGTATAACGTCATGTAGTATTGCGTTATAACGTCTAACGTTATACGGTAATACGTTAAAACGTTTAACGTTATGTAGTATTACGTTATATAGTATTACGTTACGAAGTATAACGTTATGTAGTATTACATTATGAAGTATAACGTTATGTGGTAATACGTTATAACGTATAACGTTATATGGTAACACATTATAACGTATAACGTTATGTCATAATACATTATAACATATAACGTTATATGGTATTACGTTATAAAGTATAACGCTATATAGTATTACGTTATGAAGTATAACGTTATGTGGTAATACGCTATAACGTATAACGTTATATGGTAATACGTTATAACGTATAACGTTATGTAGTATTACGTTATAACGTATTACGTTATGTGGTATTACGTTATAACGTATGACGTTATATATTATTACGTTATAGCGTACAACGTTATATAGTATTACGTTATAAAGTATAACGCTATATAGTATTACGTTATGAAATACAACGTTATGTAGTATTAAGTTATGACGTATAACGTCATGTAGTATTACGTTATAACGTCTAACGTTATATGTTTATACGTTATAACGTATAACGTTATGTAGTATTACGTTATAACGTATGACGTTATGTAGTATTACGTTATAACGTATAACGTTATAAAGTATTACGTTATAGCGCATAACGTTGTATGGTATTACGTCGTAACGTATAACATTATATAGTATTACGTTATAACGTATAACGTTATATAGTATTACGTTATGAAGTACAACGTTATGTAGTATTATGTTATGACGTATAACGTCATGTACTATTACGTTATAACGTCTAACGTTACATGGTATTACGATATAAAGTATAACGCTATATAGTATTACGTTATAAAGTATAACGCTATATAGTATTACGTTATAACGTATTACGTTATATAGTATTACGTTATGTAGTGTTACGTTATAACGTATAACGTTATATAGTATTACGTTATGTAGTGTTACGTTATAACGTATAACGTTATGTAGTATTACGATATAAAGAATAACGTTATGTATTATTACGTTATAACGTATAACGTTATGTATTATTACGTTATAACGTATAGCGTTATATAGTAATACGTTATAACGTATAACGTTATGTAGTATTACGTTATAACGTATGACGTTATGTAGTATTACGTTATAACGTATCACGTTATATGGTAACACATTATAACGTATAACGTTATGTAATAATACATTATAACATATAACGTTATATGGTATTACGTTATAAAGTATAACGCTATATATTATTACGTTATGAAGTATAACGTTATGTGGTAATACGCTATAACGTATAACGTTATATGGTAATACGTTATAACGTATAACGTTATGTAGTATTACGTTATAACGTATTACGTTATGTGGTATTACGTTATAACGTATGACGTTATATATTATTACGTTATAGCGTACAACGTTATATAGTATTACGTTATAAAGTATAACGCTATATAGTATTACGTTATGAAATACAACGTTATGTAGTATTAAGTTATGACGTATAACGTCATGTAGTATCACGTTATAACGTCTAACGTTATATGTTTATACGTTATAACGTATAACGTTATGTAGTATTACGTTATAACGTATGACGTTATGTAGTATTACGTTATAACGTATAACGTTATAAAGTATTACGTTATAGCGCATAACGTTGTATGGTATTACGTCGTAACGTATAACATTATATAGTATTACGTTATAACGTATAACGTTATATAGTATTACGTTATAACGTATGACGTTATATATTATTACGTTATAGCGTACAACGTTATATAGTATTACGTTATAAAGTATAACGCTATATAGTATTACGTTATGAAATACAACGTTATGTAGTATTAAGTTATGACGTATAACGTCATGTAGTATTACGTTATAACGTCTAACGTTATATGTTTATACGTTATAACGTATAACGTTATGTAGTATTACGTTATAACGTATGACGTTATGTAGTATTACGTTATAACGTATAACGTTATAAAGTATTACGTTATAGCGCATAACGTTGTATGGTATTACGTCGTAACGTATAACATTATATAGTATTACGTTATAACGTATAACGTTATATAGTATTACGTTATGAAGTACAACGTTATGTAGTATTATGTTATGACGTATAACGTCATGTACTATTACGTTATAACGTCTAACGTTACATGGTATTACGATATAAAGTATAACGCTATATAGTATTACGTTATAAAGTATAACGCTATATAGTATTACGTTATAACGTATTACGTTATATAGTATTACGTTATGTAGTGTTACGTTATAAGGTATAACGTTAAATGGTAATACGTTATAACGTATAACGTTATGCAGAATTACGTTATAACGAATAATGTCATGTAGTATTACGTTATAACGTCTAATGTTATATGGTAATACGTTATTACGTATAACGTTATGCATTATTACGTTATAATGTATGACGTTATGTAGTATTACGTTATAACGTATAACGTTATGTAATATTACATTATAACAAATAACGTTATATGGTATTACGTTATAAAGTATAACGATATGTAGTATTACGTTATAACGTATAACGTTATATAGTATTACGTTATAGCGTATAACGTTGTATGGTATTACGTCCTAACGTATAAGATTATATAGTATTACGTTATAACGTATAACGTTAGGTAGTATTACGTTACAACGTGTGACGTTATGCGGTAATACTTTATAACGTATAACGTTATGTGGTATTACGTTATAACTTATAACGTTATATGGTATTATGTTATGGCGTATTACGTTGTATGGTATTACGTTGTATCGTACAACGTTATATAGTATTACGTTATAACGTATAATGTCATGTAGTATTACGTTATAACGTCTAACGTTATATGGTAATAGGTTATTACGTATAACGTTTTGCAGTATTGCGTTATAATGTATGACGTTATGTAGTATTACGTTATAACGTATAACGTTATGTAATATTACATTATAACATATAACGTTATATGGTATTACGTTATAAAGTATAACGCTATATAGTATTACGTTATGAAGTATAACGTTATGTGGTAATACGTTATAACGTATAACGTTATATAGTAATACGTTATAACGTATAAAGTTATGTAGTATTACGTTATAACGTATAACGTTATATAGTATTACGTTATAACGTATAACGTTATATAGTATTACGTTATAACGTATAACGCAGTACAGTATTACAGTATAACGTATAACGTTATACGGTATTACGTTATAACGTCTAACGTTATACGATAATACGTTATAACGTATAACGTTATGTAGTATTACGCTCTAACATATAACGTTATGTAGTATTACGTTATGACGTAGAACGTTATGTAATATTACGTTATAACATATAACCTTATATAGTATTTGTGATAACGTATAACGTTATATGGTATTACGTTATGGCGTCTTACGTTGTATGGCTTTACGTTGTATCGTATAACGTTATATAGTATTACGTTATAGCGTATAACGTTATATGGAAGTACGTTATAACGTATAACGTTATGTAGTATTACGTTATAACGTATTACGTTATATAGTATTACGTTATGTAGTATTACGTTATAACGTCTAACGTTATATGGTAATACGTTATAGCGTACATCGTTATATGGTATTACGTTATGGCGTATTACGTTGTATGGTATTACGTCGTATCGTATAACGTTATATAGTATTACGTTATAACGTATAACGTTATATGGAAATACGTTATAACGTGTAACGTTATGTAGTATTACGTTATATAGTATTACGTTATGTAGTGTTACGTTATAAGGTATAACGATAAATGGTAATACCTTATAACGTATAACGCTATGCAGAATTGCGTTATAACGAATAATGTCATGTAGTGTTACGTTATAACGTCTAATGTTATATAGTAATACGTAATAACGTATAACATTATATAGTAATACGTTATAACGTATAACGTTATGTAGTATTACGTTATAACGTATAACGCTATGTAGTATTACGTTATAACGTATAACGTTATATCGCAATGCGTTATAACGTATAACGTTATGTAGTATTACGTTATAACGTATAACGTTATGTAGTATTACGTTATAACGTATAACATTATATGGTCATATGTTATAACGTATAACGTTATGTAGTATTACGTTATAACGTATAACGTTATGTAGTATTACGTTATAACGTATAACGTTATGTAGTATTACGTAATAACGTATAACATTATATAGTAATACGTTATAACGTATAACGTTATGTAGTATTACGTTATAACGTATAACGTTATGTAATATTACGTTATAGCGTATAACGTTGTATGGTATTGCTTTGTAACGTATAACTTTATATAGTATTACGTTATAGCGTATAACGTTATGTAGTATTACGTTATAACGTATAACGTTATATAGTATTACCTTATAACGTATAACGTTATGTAATATTACGTTATAACATATAACGTTATATAGTATCACGTAATAACGTATAACGGTATGAGGTATTACGTTATAACATATAACATGATATAGTAATACGTTATAACGTATAACGATATGTGGTATTACGATATAACGTATTACGTTATGTAGTGTTACGTATTTACTTATACATTTTAAATTTTTGATTGTCGTTAATTTAATCGACAATGCAGGTAGATGATAGTAATTGGAATATAAATTTGAACTTCCGATTAATACGGTAGTTGCTGCCACCAGAAATATTCTATGGACTATTTCGACAAAAATTTTATTTATTTATTTATTTATTTATTTGTTTGTTTGTTTATTTATTTATTTATTTATTTTTATTTATTTATTTATTTATTTATATTTCTATATTTCTTTATGTATGTATATATTCTTTCTTTCTCCCCTTTTCTTATCTTTTATTATTATTTTCTCTTTCACTGTTCTTTATTTTCTTTTATTTCCCTTTTGATATTATATATATATATATGTCGGGTTGGCGTTATAATTAGGGTCGGGGTTAAGGGCGTGAAACGAATCTTCGTTCTGATTAGACGTCGTCGTTATGCAACAGAGAAGATATTGACTAACGCAAATATGATTGTTACAGATATCGACAAGTAACCGTGGTAATTAGATACTCGAGACGCTAATGACAATGGTCCTGGGTTCGATAGCGAATCCGCCGTCAAGGGGATAATAGATGTATGTTCTCACAAACTCTAAGTCCG
Organism: Bombus lapidarius; assembly: GCA_936014575.1. Classification (NCBI taxonomy): domain Eukaryota; kingdom Metazoa; phylum Arthropoda; class Insecta; order Hymenoptera; family Apidae; genus Bombus; species Bombus lapidarius. The sequence continues at coordinate 1,976,685 of CAKXZU010000031.1, read as the reverse complement.
ACTCTTGGTTAGCAAGCGTGAAATATTCTCGGATCGTAAAGACGTTATTCTTTCTCGTCAATGAGATCGCACGAAAGAAAGTGACTTTCCGTCGCGATGATGCCACAGAGGAAAACTATGACGGGGTGTGTCTAAGGGCACGAGATCATCGGATTCGTTGAACGATGCCTTCGTTCGGAAGGTGAAGGAAATTGACGTTGCTGTTAATTGGTCAATTTTCCATATCGGTGGTTAGGAAAGGATGCTAGCCGGCTTTGGGGAAAAGTTGCTAGCGGGAGGCGTCGTTCGTGAGAAAGTAGGTTTCACCTATCTTCCCGTAGTTGGGACAAAGACTGTTTGTCTGTTTGAAGGACTTTAGTTAACTAAATCTTACGATTTATAACGGGTCCTCAGGCTAGCTGAACATGCACTGCGAAGACGCATCGACATCTGGCAATCATCTTGCCCAGAGAATAGGGTCTGCGTGTGGCGAGCCACGGGACAGAGACCGTTGGAATGTCTACTGTCAAGTATCACTACAACTATTTCTTTTAAGGAGAGCTATACTATTACTCCATACCTTTGTTAGACAAACGTTTATCCCCTGACCGCGGCTACGTTGGCGACTGGTTGTCGCCTAGAGCCCAAGCTCATTGTCACGAATCTCGAACAAGTATAGTCAGTCCTGCCCGGGCAACCGAGGCAAACAGACGTGTGCTCCGGAGTAGTGATTTGAGAATTATCTCAGTGCTAAGTAAAATTAGTGATTAGTGATAGTGAGGAGAAGCCCAACAATGCAACAACAAATACCAGCAATTAAAATTGCAACTAAAGGAGAAAGATATTATATAAATAGGTCGGAAGATTTACCAGCCCCAAAGCAACAACAACAAGTTAATAGCAATCAAAATATGGACACAGAAGAAACTAAGGAGCAGCGAAGACAGGAGGAGTACAGTCAAGATAATGGAAAACATTATCAGGATGAAAACTGGAAGATACCAAAAAACAACAAAAAGCGTAAAATAATACCAGGCACAAGTGCCGCAGGAAACCCAGATACAGAAAAGCAGCGATGGCTGCAAGAATTACCGTTAAGAAATTCCTTTAGTTCATTAACAGAAGAAACAGACGTTGATCCGACAAACAAATCCACAACCCACTCAAGTCATATTACAAAACCGCCACCGATATTTGTTGAGGCCCAAGTAATCGACCCACTTATTGAATTACTAAATAATATAGTCGGAAATGACAATTATATAATTAAACAAATAAAATTAGACCAAGTAAAGATTCAAACAATCACCCCTGATATTTATAGAAATGTGATAAAAGCATTAAAAGAAAAAAATGCTATATACCACACGTATCAGTTAAAAACGGAAAGAAGCTACAAGATAGTAATAAGAGGATTGCATCCGAAAATCAGTACAAAAAAGCTAAGTGATGAACTAACAAAAATTGGACATCCAACTAGAGCAATAAATAACATTACAAGATATGATACAAAACAACCATTACCATTATTCCTAATAGAACTGGAACCAAGAAACAATAATAAGGAAATCTACGAAATCAAAAAAATCCTAAACACAATAGTAACTGTAGAACCACCACGTTATAAAAAAGATATACCGCAATGCATGCGGTGTCAACAATACGGTCATACAAAAAATTATTGTAACAGAAGCCCGGCATGTGTCAAATGTGCAGAAAATCATTTAACAGTACACTGCCCATACACAGGAAAAATAGAAGAAGCCAAGTGCTTCATAACTGCAATGGAAACCACCCAGCCAGCTACAAAGGATGTGTAATTAGGAAACAATTACAACGCAAACTGTTTCCACCACTTCGCAATAGATCAACCAATAACTACAAACCTCAACAAGGTACAACGGAGAATGATACAACATTGATAGCACATAACGAAACAAACATTATAAGCGGAAACATTAATCACCAAGGTTACCGAAGCTATGCGCAAGTAACCCAAAACATTAGCCAAGCAACACTCAATCAGAATCAAAACAAAAATATCGAAGACGTTTCAGAAATCAAAGAAATGCTAAAACAATCCATTAAAAGTACAGAGATGCTAGGAAAAATGGTAAGTGAATTAAACACAACACTAAGGCAACAAGTACAACAAACAACAATTATGTTACAACTACTCACAAACTTGCTAAATAAAAAATAGAGTGGAACATGCTGAAAATAGCAGCCTGGAACTCCAATGGCTTGCAACAGCGAGCCCACGAAACTAAAACATTCTTGTATAAAAATAATATTGATATACTACTGGTCTCAGAAACACATTTCACTCTAAAAAGTTACGTGAAAATACCGTACTACACTATCTACGACACCAAACACCCCTCAGGTAAAGCACATGGAGGAACTGCAGTAATAATTAAAAATGACATCAAGCATCACCTACATAATCAAACAAATCAAGAACACCTACAAGCAACCACTGTCACAATACAAACCAATGACAATTACTTTCAGATATCAGCAGTATATGCACCACCGAGACACAAAATGACGATTAAAAAATGGGAAGAGTACTTCCAATCCATAGGCGACAAATATATCGCAGCAGGAGACTTTAATGCAAAGCACACGTTATGGGGCTCGAGAATTAACACACCGAGAGGCAGAACACTAGAAAAATATATTAGAAATAGCAACCTCAACGTGCTATCTACAGGAAGACCAACGTACTGGCCGACAGACCTCAATAAAATACCTGACCTGTTGGATTTTGCAATAACAAAAGGATTAAATGTAAATAAACTAAAAATAACAACCAGCCTTGAGCTTAACTCCGACCACACACCAATTATATTAGAATATACAGGCAAACCACTACTTTATAACAAGTCAGAGTCGCTTTGCAATAAAACCACCAATTGGCAAATTTTTAAAGAGCTAATCGAAAACAAAATCAACTGCAATATCCCATTGAAAACACCTGAACACATTGAGCAGGCAGTAGCAACTCTAACAGAAATAATACAGGAAGCAGCGTGGGCAACCACCACCTATAAGTTAAATAGCAGGCAAACAAAAATTATTCCGCAGGACATCCTAGATAAAATTAGGGAAAAAAGAAGAGCGAAATCAAAATGGCAAAAACAGAGAACACGAGAAAACAAGAAAAACTTAAATAAACTTACAAAGGAATTAAAGAATAAAATAAGGGAACTTCACAATAGCGAATTCTCAAAATTCATCGAATCACTATCCGCGCATGAGAATACCAACTACTCCCTATGGAAAGTCACCAACAAAGCGAAGAAAACAATAAAATCAATCCCAGCAATCAAAAAAATGGACAACTCATGGGCCAGAAGTAACGAAGAGCAGGCAAAAGAATTTTCGAAGCACTTGCAAAATACATTTTCACCGTGGGAAATTAATAACAGCATTGCCGGAGGGCAAACACATGAAGAAGTGGAAAATGCCAACAACACAATTGACAAACGCTGCACCATACTCAGCACAACAGCGCAAGAAGTTACAAACTTAATAAAGACAACAAAGACAAGTAAAGCACCAGGATTTGACTTGATCAATGGAAAAATCCTAAAAAACCTCCCCCCAAAGGCAATAAGACTAACAACGATAATATTTAACGCAATTCTAAGAATACAGTATTTTCCTGCGCTATGGAAAATAGCACAGATCGTAATGTTACCCAAACCAAACAAAAACCCACATTTAACTGCATCTTACAGGCCAATATCATTGCTACCTGCGTTTTCCAAACTACTTGAAAAAATAATATATAACCGCCTAAAACCAACAATAGAAAAAGAAAAACTAATACCGGATCATCAATTTGGATTCAGGAATAAACACTCCACAATAGAACAAATGCATAGACTGGTCAATGAAATTTTGCAGGCATTGGAAACAAATCAATATTGCACGGCACTATTTATTGACATCGAAAAAGCATTTGACAAAGTTAACCATGAAAAACTTCTTCAAACTGTCAAAAAGCAATTTCCAGAACAAATCTACAAATTACTTAAATCTTACTTAAACAATAGAACCTTTGTAGTAAAAATAAATGACGCATATTCTGAAATTAAGGATATCAAGGCTGGAGTGCCGCAAGGAAGCGTCCTAGGACCAATATTATACACACTCTATACAGCAGACATACCAACAACTGTCAACAGCAAAACTCTAACGTTCGCGGACGATACGGTCTTACTAGTGAGGCACGCAAATCCAGAAACGGCTGCCGCACTATTACAAGAACACATTACAAAAATAGAAAAGTGGCTGCAAAGTAAACAAATAAAAGTGAACACCAGTAAGTGCAATCACATAACATTTACGTTTAGAAAAGGAAAAACACCAGACATCCAACTAAATGGCGCCCACATAGCGCAAACAAAGTATGTCAAATATCTAGGAATACAATTAGACACACGCCTTACATGGAAGCATCACATAAAATCAGTAACAAGCAGAATACGTGAAAAAAGGAAGCAGATGTACTGGTTAATCAATAGAAAATCTAAATTAAGCCTAATGAATAAATTATATATGTCGGAGATGAAAGAACACCGGAGCCTCCCTTTGGAACTTTGGGAAAATCCCGTAATATTGTAATCTAGATTCTACCACAGCCGTAATTAAACAATTGTCATTCAATCCGATTGCATTTATTCGAGATTTGTAACAGTGAGCTTGGGCTCGAGGCGACAACCAGTCGCCAACGTAGCCGCGGTCAAGGGATGAACGTTTGTCTAACAAAGGTATGGAGTAATAGTATAGCTCTCCTTAAAAGAAATAGTTGTAGCGATACTTGACAGTAGACATTCCAACTGTCTCTGTCCCGTGGCTCGCCACACGCAGACCCTATTGTCTGGGTAAGATGATTGCCAGATGTCGATGCGTCTCCGCAGTGCATGTTCAGTTAGCCTGAGGACCCGTTATAAATCTTAAGATTTAGTTAACTAAAGTCCTTTAAACGGACAAACAGTCTTTGTCCCAACTACGGGAAGATAGGGGAAACCTACTCTCTCACGAACGACGCCTCCCGCTAGCAACTTTTCCTCAAGGGCGGCTAGCATCCTTTTCTAACCACCGATATGGAAATTGACCAATTAACAGCAACGTCAATTTCCCTCACCTTCTGAACGAAGGCATCGCTCCACGAATCCGATGATCTCGTGCCCTTAGACACACCCCGTTATAGTTTTCCTCTGTGGCATCATCGCGACGGAAAGCCACTTCTTTTTGCGATCTCACTGGCGAGAAAGAATAACGTCTTTACGATCAGTGAATATTCCACGCTTGCTAACCAAGAGTCGGACTTAGAGTTTGTGAAAACATACATCTATTACCCCCTTGACCGCGGATTCGTTATCGAACCCAGGACCATTGTCATTAGCGTCTCGAGTATCAAATTACCACGGTTACTTGTCGATATCTGTAACAATCATATTTGCTCTAGTCAATATCTTCTCTGTTGCATAACGACGACGTCTAATCACAACGAAGATTCGTTTCACGCCCTTAACTCCAACCCTAATTATAACGCCAACCCGACATCAGAAGTGGGATCAGTGCCGGTTATAACAGAGAAAGAGCTTACGACCATTGTGCGCGAGTTAATTCAGTCACTAGTGCAAAATCGAGTGCGGAATCTAACAATTTTTCCCTACTGCGTTTCAACCCTGAAACCTCGAGCTCCGACCCCGCTGCATGATTCGCGGCTATCAATCTGATTATGGAGGAAAATCCTTTACAAAGCAGTGCTCCGAAAGGAAACTATAATTTCGATGACGAGCGTCGAGTCGATTTCTACTTAGTGGATGCGTCAACTGGTAGATCAAGTCACCTGGGTGAGTCGTTTCCATTTTACTCCGATTTTGGAACCGAGTGTTCACTGATTAAAGAATCCGTGGTCTTGAGATTTTCTGGCAAAAGAACGATTGATATAGCAGCAAAGCGAGGAATAAGAAATGTTTGTATTAAATGTACATCCCAAACCTTTTCCATCGTATGTACTAATGGTTTTACATTGTAGATAAATTCTCATGTTCTTACCGATGATTATTTAAAATATGATATCGTGATCGACCGTGAAATTTTAAGTCCAATATTTTTTACGTAATATTGCACAAAATAGCCTCGTTATGTGTAAAACCAAATTAACTAACGTCTGTAATAAAACCGCTGAAAACGAGATCGATATTATTGAAGTTGACACTGACGTATATGGGAATGATAAAAGTCGATTAATTTCTCTTCTCGAAAATTCAAAGATTCATTCGTTACGGGTTTCCTACGTACTTGCGTAAATAAAAGCTAGTTGGAAATACGATTAATTGGCACTAACATCACCGTACAAAGAAGTCCTTATAGATTTAGCGAGGAGGAGCGCAGAATAGCACGTGAGAGAATAAGCGAATCAATTCGAGCAATAATCATAAGGCCTAGTAATTCACCGTTCGCGAGCCCTATGTTACTCGTGGGGAAGAAAGACTCCTCAGATAGATCATGTGTAGATTTTCGAGGACTAAGAGAAGTTACGGTCGCGGATCGGTATCCCCCACCTCTCATTGCGGATCAAATCGCGAAGTTGCAAAAAGCGAGGTGCTTTTATTCATTTTTAATTCTACGGAGCATACAACATTTGTTACCCCCGACGGGAAATACGAGTATATGACGATGCCGTTTGGATTGAAAAAAATGTACCGTTTGTTTTTCATAAGGCCATTCTCAATGTCTTGGACGACCTCGCCTACTCGTACGTTATTGTTTATTGGATAACGTCCTAATTACCGCCGACTCGATAGATCAAGCCATAGAAAGATTGGACATGGTTTAAATACCTACGTAAAAGCCGGATTCTCTTTTAATTTTTCCAAATGCTCTTTTCTAAAGACATTGACACTCTATCTTGGGATATGTGATTCATAACGGAGAAGTTCGTCCCAACCCGGGTAAAACACACGCATTGAATTCTTTACCTGCGCTAACGAGCATCACACAGCTTAGGCAATTCATGGGTTTAGCCTCCCACTTCCGAAAATTCGTCCCTAAATTTTCACGGGTAATGAAACCCCTGTATGCACTTACTTCCGGCAACAAAAACATAACTGGGACAGATAGGCATGAAAAATAAGGCGAAAAATCATTTCTGTTCTGACTGACGAGCCGGTGTTAATGATATTCGACCCCAATTATCCGACAGCAATACACACTGACGCTAGTCCGGATGGATATAGGGCCATTTTAATGAATAAGATTGACGGTAAAACAGAGTAGTAGAATACTGTAGTAAGAAAACTAGTCCCGCGGAATCCAAGTATCATCCGTATGAACGAGAGACGTTAGCAGTTGTAAACACCGTTAAACGTTTTCACCAGTATCTACATGGACAAGAACTTTTCGTTATCGACTGTAATTCTTCGTAGGCATCTTGCAATAGAGTGAATTTAAATGACAGAGTTTACAGGTAGTGGGCTTGCTTACGAACTTTTAATTTTGATATTATGTATTGATAAGGCAAACGAATGGCTCACGTAGATTTCTTCTAGCGGAATCCCATAGACGTGGATCACAGTATAACTAACGAAGTCGCGGATAAAGAAATTAATCTGGTCGAAATCTCAGGAGATTAGCTATTAGCGGAACGACGTCGCGATCCCCCAAATTCCATAAACCGTCAATAAATTGCAAAACGATGAGCTTGCGGAAGGCGTCGCAAATACCTATGAATTACGATCCGATACCTTTTATTGCAGAATACGAAGAAAAGGCAGAACTCTCTGCTTGCTCAGTGTCCCGGTAGTTTTAGGTGGTCCGTTATTAGTCGTGTGCATCAGTCAATTATGCACTTAGGTTGGGGTAAAACGCTCGAGAAGCTGTACGGGTATTACTGGTTCGAAGGAATAGCGAAATATGTTCGTAAATTCGTAGAGAGCTGTCATGCTCGTCCAGTTTCTAAGGCAAGTTCAGGTAAGATACAAGCCGAACTACATCCTATACCTAAGACCAGCATACCTTGGCATACAGTGCACATGGACGTATCGGGCAAACTAAGCGGTAAAAGTGAATTGAAAGAATATGTTATTATTTTGGTCGATGCTTTCACTAAATTCGCGTACCTGCATCGTATCCGTAAAATAGATTACCTTAATACCCCTAAAACGCTCAAGTCCGCTATATTTTTATTCGACAGTCCCTGCCGGATAATAGCAGATCAAGGAAGATGTTTTACGGTCGAAGAATTCCAAGATTTTGTCAAAGTAAAAATTATTAAACTCCACTTAATAGTAACCAGTGCTAGTAGAGTCAATGGACAGATAGAGCGTATTATGGGCACGCTGAAGAACATGTGTACAACAATAGAAATGACCCGGCGGTCATGACAAGACGCGATTGGGGAAATACAATTGTCCTTGAATTGCACCACCAACCGCGTGACTAAATCGAGTTCGTTAGAATTACTAACCGGTAAAACAGTAAGACCATAAGATTTATTGCTACCCGACAATATTGAAGGAAGAGAAGTAGATATCTCCAATGTAAGACAGCAGGCAATAGAGGACATAGAGAATAGCGCTAAGTATGATAAAGATAGATTCGACAAAACTAAAGTTATAGTGGTTAGGTTTAATCTCGGTGATTTTGTATTACGAAAAAAAACGAGGAAAGAAATCAAACCAAACTAGACCAAAATTCCGAGGTCCATTTGTAATAGCAGAAGTTTTGGAAGGAGACAGGTATATCTTAAAGACATTAGACGGTAAACGGTCGTATAAATACAGTCACGATAGATTGAGAAAATGCCAGATAGTTGCATTCCTGCTGAGTTGGACGTCTGTAATGATGGCAACCACAGTGACCATGACGATATGAGTACCCCGATCTCGGAAGATCAGTAGCACTGGCCATAACACCTGGCGGAGCATAGTTCATACGCATCTCGGGGCGACAATGTAATAAAGCTCAGTGAGAACGTGTGATGCTGTTCACATGCATTCCGGGGCAATAATATAGTAAAGCTCAGTGAGAACGCGTGATGCTGTTCACATGCATTTCGGGGCAATACTATAGTCAAGCTCAGTGAGAATGTGTGATACTGCTCACATGCATTTCGGGGCAATAATATAGTAAAGCTCAGTGAGAACGTGTGATGCTGTTCACATGCATTCCGGGGCAATAATATAGTAAAGCTCAGTGAGAACGTGTGATGCTGTTCACATGCATTTCGGGGCAATACTATAGTCAAGCTCAGTGAAAATGTGTGATACTGCTCACATGCATTTCGGGGCAATATTATGGTAAAGTTTGATGAGAACGTGCGATGTAGTTCACATGCACCTTGAGATCACATTATGGTAAAGTTTGTTGAGAACGTGCGATGTAGTTCACATGCACCTTGAGATCACATTATGGTAAAGTTTGATGAGAACGTGCGATGTAGTTCACATGCACCTTGAGATCACATTATGGTAAAGTTTGTTGAGAACGTGCGATGTAATTCACATGCACCTTGAGATCACAGTATAGTAAAGTTTGATGAGAACGTGCGATGTAGTTCACATGCACCTTGAGACCACAGTATGGTAGAGTTTGATGAAAACGTGAAATTCAATTCACATGCACAGTATGGTAAAGTTTGATGAAAACGTGTAATGCAGTTCACATGCATCTTGAGATCACAGTATGGTGAAGCTCGACGAGAACGTGTGATGTAATTCACATGCATCTTGGGGCGATAGTATGGTAAAGCTCGGCGAGAACGTGGAACAAAACTCTATGTGCTCGCACGATCTATAAAAACGAGACTCACTTGGGTACGAAATCGAGAAATGGTCCATCATGTCATTACGATCTGACTGACAACCCACAGGATGCAGCTAGCCCTCTGAATACTAATTATAGCATTATTAATTTTTGTTCTCTTTTATTTTTCGTTGCCAAATCTCCGAACAAAATTTTGTTCTTGAACTGGATCCTTAGCTTATTTGGACATTTAATTAAATTGTAAATAATGTTAGTTGTATCAAGTCTAATGTTATAAGACTCAATATTTTAGTTACACCCGAGGACGTGTGATAGTCAGAATGGCCGTGTCGGAGATGAAAGAACACCGGAGCCTCCCTTTGGAACTTTGGGAAAATCCCGTAATATTGTAATCTAGATTCTACCACAGCCGTAATTAAACAATTGTCATTCAATCCGATTGCATTTATTCGAGATTTGTAACAGTGAGCTTGGGCTCGAGGCGACAACCAGTCGCCAACGTAGCCGCGGTCAAGGGATGAACGTTTGTCTAACAAAGGTATGGAGTAATAGTATAGCTCTCCTTAAAAGAAATAGTTGTAGCGATACTTGACAGTAGACATTCCAACTGTCTCTGTCCCGTGGCTCGCCACACGCAGACCCTATTGTCTGGGTAAGATGATTGCCAGATGTCGATGCGTCTCCGCAGTGCATGTTCAGTTAGCCTGAGGACCCGTTATAAATCTTAAGATTTAGTTAACTAAAGTCCTTTAAACGGACAAACAGTCTTTGTCCCAACTACGGGAAGATAGGGGAAACCTACTCTCTCACGAACGACGCCTCCCGCTAGCAACTTTTCCTCAAGGGCGGCTAGCATCCTTTTCTAACCACCGATATGGAAATTGACCAATTAACAGCAACGTCAATTTCCCTCACCTTCTGAACGAAGGCATCGCTCCACGAATCCGATGATCTCGTGCCCTTAGACACACCCCGTTATAGTTTTCCTCTGTGGCATCATCGCGACGGAAAGCCACTTCTTTTTGCGATCTCACTGGCGAGAAAGAATAACGTCTTTACGATCAGTGAATATTCCACGCTTGCTAACCAAGAGTCGGACTTAGAGTTTGTGAAAACATACATCTATTACCCCCTTGACCGCGGATTCGTTATCGAACCCAGGACCATTGTCATTAGCGTCTCGAGTATCAAATTACCACGGTTACTTGTCGATATCTGTAACAATCATATTTGCTCTAGTCAATATCTTCTCTGTTGCATAACGACGACGTCTAATCACAACGAAGATTCGTTTCACGCCCTTAACTCCAACCCTAATTATAACGCCAACCCGACATATATATACAAAACAATAATCAAACCAATCTGGACATACGGAGTTCCACTATGGGGGATGGCAGCAATGAGTCACATAAATAAAATAGAAACAGAGCAGGCAAAAGTCTTAAGAACAATAGTTAACGCTCTATGGTACGTCAGAAATGAAGACATACGGAAAGATTTAAAAATTCCAACAGTTAAAGAGGAAATCGCCAGATATGCAAAAAAGTATAAAGAAAGACTTGAAACACACCCAAACCAGCTGGTTGCTGAAACGAATAAAACAATAATAGAAAGAAGACTGAAGAAGAAGCACCCTGCAGACCTCATAATACAACAATAAACAACCTGGAAGATGGAGTCCCGCTGGGGGTAACCATCCACATGCTATATTTATCCAATATTAAACTATAACATTTTACCAAATGTCCTAATGGACAAATTGTAAAATAAACAATAAATAAATAAAGAAAAAAGTGTTCCTACCGCAAAAAAAAACTCGCGTCTCGAGTATCTAATTACCACGGTAATTACCCGACATACTTAATACTACATAATGTGGTACTATAATACGTAATACGTTGTAACGTAATACTGTAGAACGTAATACTATGTATCGTAATACTTTATATCGTAGTACATTATAACGTATTAATATATAACGTACTGTAATGTAGCGTGATATTTTATTACGCGGTAGAGTATAACGTGATATATTTTGATGCTATATGATATATTCTTAGCTTATAAAGAAGCTATACAGTCTATCTACTACAAAACTACCCAAACTAACGCAAGTAACTGAAACAAGTAATTAATATAGAGATCGAAATGTTTATCCGTTAACAAAAAATATACACTGAGCATATACATAAAAAATGAAACATTGTGAATATAAATAAAAATAACTGTCTTTTTGGAAATACTTATATGAGATTAAAATTATTGTCGCAAATATTGAGTTTGAGATATAATCTTTCAATTGTGGAATGTTCTTATATGTAGGCTGTTTCAGTTTAATATAGTTGTTTATATTAGTATTTCTTTTGCAGGACGCAGTTTTCTGTATAATTCTATGAACAAAGCGGTACAAAACTGTTTTGGATGAAATATTCAATCCTTCGTATTCTTTGTATCAAATGTTTTTAACCATTTCTGTTAAAATAAATTGCTTTTATTAGTATCAATTCTTTATCTTCATCAAATAATTTACGCAAAACATATTGATTTATAATTATTTTATTATTAGAATCACTTTTAATATAATTCAGTTGAAGATACAAGTTTGGATAATTTATCATTTGTTTTCTCCTTAAGTTAATCAATGATTTTCATATCTATATCAACATTCCTTCTAAAATCTGGTTTTAAAATCTCAGTTTAAAGCTCCTTTCCTATTGTGAAAAATTATGTTAGTAATTTGAATCCATCTTGATTATATACAGAGTGATATATGTACGTATGTATATTGATTTTGTAATGTACAATTGTAGTATGTATAATAATATGCATATTTCTAAATTCTTATAGGCGTGTTACAAAATGCCACAGACAAATGTACCTCGTTTCACTTTTTGTGCCAGTACTACAGAATCGATAACATTGCATGTGACATGAAAGTGGTAAAAGCAGGAATGAATCGCTAAAACTGGAAGTGACATAATAGTGGTAAGAAGGCTGGTAAAACTCCAATCTCTGTTGTATTGCATAATTTAATGTCACTTCATTCTTTATGTTACGTTCATCTTATATGCTCCTCGTATTTGGTATGTGCCCATGTGCAATAATGATGCAATTTTATTTGGCTAGAATTTTACAAGACAGGTTTACTAAAATCAACATAAAGGTTACATTACGTGAAACTTAAATTTAAATTTGGTATCAATTTTCAACAACAAATTATGTACATTGAATTAATCGGTTTCAATTTACTTGTCATTTATCGTTATTACATATATAATTGTGTAACAGTAAAAATTTATTTTTTCTTATTTATTTATTTACTATATACATTTAATTATATTGATAATTCTGATAAATTTTATAATAACTGCAACAATAACTTGTCGGTTATTTTATTAAATCATAATTTACGATCTCAACGTATATATGTCGTGTTTTATTTTCATAGCGATAAGTTTATTATTTTCTGAATTTGCATATGAAATGGCCTGGTCTGGGAGGTTTCACGCAAAAAACAATCATGATCTTATACAACATCTTAAATGTAAGTAATATAAATAGAACTTTGCAATTACATTTACTACCAAAAGAAAGTTAAATGTAAACCACATGTCTTTTTGATTTAGCATCAAGAATAATTAAATCAGACAGAGTTTATGAAGCAATGTCTTCTGTAGATAGAGGAAATTATACCTGTTCTGGCTATGCATATATAGATTCTCCACAGGATATTGGCTATGGTGCAACTATAAGTGCTCCTCATATGGTATACAGATATCAATTGAATTTAAATCTGTGATTTAGTGCAAATGCCGATGTCATTATTTATAATGCTTCCCGCTGTTTCAAATTTCTTTCGCAGCAACGACAAAAAGAATGAATTAAAGCTTATGATATTTGTGTTTTTTATAGTGACTTTGGTATTTTTTTACAGTATTTATTTTATAAAAAATGTTGTCATTAGCATATACAAATGCCATTATAATCATTTCCAGATAGAATTTTCAGATAGAACTTGAAATTGTCGTTTTTTATATAGAATATACAATTGCTTATAAATTCAATATTGAGTTAAAGTCATTTTTGAAGAAATATGACATTGGCACTTTTTGCACCAAGCCACAGAAGCATAATATAGAAAATATGTCAGTGAAATTGATAAATTAAAATTATTCAGCATGCATATGCTTTGGAAATACTTGAAGATAAGCTGTGTGATGGTGCTAGAGCATTAGATGTTGGTTCTGGTTCTGGATATTTAACAGCATGTATGGCAATGATGTTAGGAACAAATGGATTAGCTATAGGTATTGAACATATTTCTGAACTTAAAGCATTTGCTATGCAAAATATTCAGAGAGATAACCCAGAACTTCTTGAAAGCGGCCGTGTTCAATTAGTTGGTAATTATTTTCTAAATTTTATACAAATATGTGGATTTGTATACTTCATATAAAAATATGTAATATTCCACATTTGTTCTAATATTTATATATTATATCCTAGTTGGAGATGGAAGATTGGGATATCCAGAAAAAGCACCATATGATGCTATTCATGTGGGAGCTGCTGCTAAAGAAATGCCTCAAGCTGTAAGAAAAAACTTAATTACTTAATGTTATACAGAAATATATTATATAATCACTAAAATATTTGTTACACAGTTAATTGATCAACTAGCTCCTGGAGGACGTTTGGTGTTACCAGTGGGTCCAAGGAACTCAGATCAAGTCTTAGTACAGGTTGATAAAACAAAGGATGGGAAAATTAAGAAAAAGTCTCTTACAGGTGTAGTTTTTGTTCCATTAACAAGTAAAGATAAACAACATCCTTCATGAGATACATGCATGCTCCAATAAGTGAGCAGGCTTTTTTCTGTGAATTAAATGCAAATGATAAATAAAGCTTATAGGTTTTAGTTATGTATGCACTAATATATATACACAAATACTTGCAAATAAATAAAGTACTTGTAAAAGAAGTAAAAAAGAAAAGAAAATCTTAGATGTAGGCATTATAAGTATCAATATATTTCAAATTGTATGTAATATAAATGTAGTTACAAACATCCATAAAAAGTAGATATTATGTAATATATTCAATAATATATCAACGATAATTCACAGGACACGAAATGCCTCCTATAACGGAATTTTTTCTGTTAAATTAAATATTCTATCTAGTTTAAAGGGTTTAATAACACATTAACAATGAATTAAACTACATTCTTTTATTATTAGTACTTATAGCTAAATACAAATTATTATATTATGTTACAGTTTTAATTTTGACAAACTAGTTTTGACAAAGGTTGAAAGATACATCATAATTTATTGCATTCTTCGATTTCTTAAAGATACATTATGTAAATGTATAATAAAATTGTACCTTTCCATATATGCAATCAATTAAGTCTTTATGTATCAGCATTTGAGATCTATTAGATGTAATTTGGCACACACAATTATTTCCATTCTATACACAAAACATTTTCTATGTTCATAAACTAATCAAATTTTACTATACAAATATTTAAAGAAAGCTTCAAAAATAATTTACTATGATATATCAAACATTACATTCATAAATTTTGTCATAAAGTATAAAATAAAATTATTTAATTTGATCCAATATTGTGTCTTGTGGTCCTGTTTTATTTTAATATAGAGGGCAGTATTTATATATTCCTTTGGTTCAGACACAAATTGTACAATTAAAGTGCTTTAACTATAAGCAAACTGAGTGCAGAACCTGATATCAATCCTATACCAAGGAAAGCTCCCATCATAATACATGCAATTTCCTTCTCTTGAGAATCTACAACCCTGTATAAAAATCCTTAGTATCAAACTAATAAAAATTTATTAAGTTAGTATATATAATAACTTACATAGGAGTTAAAATAAACGATAAATTACATAGATAGCCATTACTGATGGCAAATGCAACAGTCATTAAAATATAATAAAGATCATTATGAATATAAACAGAAAGATGATGTCGGGGCTGAGCATTACAAAATATAAAAGCTGGTACAAAGATGACTCTCATCAGACTTAAAAATACGACTTGCCATGGTTTATTTTTTGGCTAAAATATTAATTTAAATATTATTATAGTAACAAAAAAGCATATATTTTCAAATAGCTTTTATACATACCCATTGAAAAATGCCTGATAATATTCTTCCAATATAATCACCACAACTAAAAATGAGGTAGGTCACCACAGGTACAAAATAGATATCTATAAAACATATAAAGAAGCTATAAAAATTTTATAATTATATAAAATTCAATTGCAAGACTTACCATTCCATACATAACCTTTGCCTTTATACTGACTGTCCACTAACACAGTAAGTGCTGGGTATACAGAAAAGGATATCAAAAATACTAGAAATACATTAATACCATAATGCCAAATTCTTTTAATAATACGCATATAAGATATTGTAGTGCCTTGCGAAAAAGTTACTTCTCCGGTTATTGAATAATCTGCTTCTACATTTTCAGACAATTTTTCTACCATATGATGTCTGAAGAATACCTGTGGTAAAAAATAAATGATATCCATATGACATTATAATTTAAGTTTTCTCCTCAGTTCGTAATAGATTATTTTGTTACATGTCTGTTATTATCATAAGCCACTTATAAAACACCTGTATGATAAATATCATTATAGAATGCTAAATTACTTACTGCTTTTTCTAGAATTATATATGCAATCAAAGATAAGAACAATATAACATCTCCAATTATAAAATAAACTAGACCTGAAAGTACAGGACTAGCACCAATCCAAAGAGAACATATTTCTGCTGTAGCAGTAATAATTCCTCCAAGAGCTTGCCCACTTGACATAGCTGTTATATATTTTGGAGAAAAGCGTCCAGCAATACCCATTAAACTCCCTCCAAAAATTGCACTTGCAGCTATAAGAACACAATATAATATCACTATTTTATCTAATTTAAATGTTGTAATATTCAATAATACTTCAAATTCTGGTGATATACCATTGACACATGCCACTGTGATCAAGGTAATTATTAAAAATGTTCCCTGCCCTAAAACCAAAGTTAGTATATTACTTTAAATATAAAATATATAATTTTATTCTGAATATTATTTTTTATTAAACTTACATTTGTCCGTATTTATTTTAACAAACATTGTTGTTAGAATAAAAAATAATAATATTGTGCATTGAGAGCCCACCATTCTTACTCTTAAGGGAATTCTGTTATTTTAATATATTGTTATATTGTTTATATAGTTTAGTTGTTAGTTATATTGTTAAAAATTTCTTTTAATTTATATATTGCGCTAATTCCTTCTTATTATATGATTACAGTTTTATTTTACTTACCTTTTACTAATAAATGCATTTACAATTAAAAAAAATGTATTTGGTAGTGCACTTGCTACACTTATATATGATGTAAAACTAGCTTGGAGATCAGTTTTTTTTTCTAAATTTTCCATATGAGTGTAATTAATACCTTTTGTAGAATTTTTCTGTACCTCTCGAAATTTATACAACCAATAATCATCAGCTGTGATGAAAAAGCTCCAAGGAATTAATGTATTTATACCAAGTACATAAAAAACGATATATGCAAGATTATATCTGCAAAGTATAATTTCCAACATTATGTAAATTTTTTAAATACATATATGTACATATTCATACAGTAATAAATTATGTATTCATAATAATGAATTAAATTATTTTAAACAGTTTTTACTTATCGCTCGGTTCATATTGATTTAGGAATGGTTTTTCATCTGGAACAGAAATATTTGGATCGTCAGCTTCAGTTTCTAAATCATCTTCAAATTCACTGTCTGATACACCTCCTAGCAAAGGTCTTCTATTTATAGAATATGACATGGTAAAACTAAAAATATTTAAAAAATTATTACATTGTTACAACATTTACAAAATTATAAACATTGTGATATACTATATATATAATATGCTAACATAAAGAAATAAATTTTATCATAAAGTTGCAATGAATATAATCATGTGCAATGAATATAACATTAATTAGACATAATTATATTTATATTTGGTACTTACAGTACTATATACAAAGCAGCAACAATGTCTCAACAAATTTTCTCTTGATAATTTATATACATTTAAAGCACTAGTTATTTACATGTTGATAAATAATCAAAATAAATTTCTTTTAACGTTATCGAATTTAACAGGTGTAAAAGCTTTCAATGACCATGTTCAGTAAACCACGTCTATGAAACGATTGACAATGTCCTCAGTACATTATTGTTTTACAGTCTCAAAAGACTTAATACCGTAAATATATATATATATATATATATATATATATATATATATATATAAGTTATTTCCTTGACCACCTGTGATTAAGTACAGATATAAAAATCAAATACTGTGGCATTATAGTATTATATTAATCCCAATGTTCTCCTTTCACCATTACTTATTTGTGTGTATAGACATAAAACAGCTGGTACATAATACAAATATGACATAAGGCATTAGGTATCAGTGTTAATGATGTATTATTAAAACCAAAGAGTAGGGATACTCTTTGGTTAAAACTATACAATGCATCATATGGGAACAAAATATCAGTAAACTAGGACATTCTAAACTGGTAGTACTTATTTTACTGATTAAAACTGGGGTTTATATTGTGCATTGTATATGATAATTTAACCAATCAAATATAACGTTTTATTTTTATTTTTACTGATCGCGTACAGCACGTATATACATATATGTATATATATACATATCTGTACATCATATATAGATCCCACCATTGGTTAGACAAAAAGAAGAGGTTCAAGTCCAATGTTGCTCGAGTTTGCATACTGATGCGATGTAAAGACAGTTATGTAAAGTGTAAAGAAGTGTAGGTCAGTAGGTTTTATGTAGATTATACATCTGAAAGATTATATTCCACGGCTAATGTGCGTCAGCTTCATTATTTGTATCTATCAAATGTAGAACGTTTAGTAAATTTGATGGATAGTAAATGCGATATTTATCGTATTTCAGCTCGTAAACGTTTACATGATATGGACGTGTGATGACAGTATAGGAAACTGCAAAAATGTATTGTGCATTAGGAAGATGGTAAACAAGTTTACTTGATTAAATTCGTCAAAATATAATTAAATGGCATCATTTTTTTAGTATTTTAGTCGACTTAACAATCATTTTATAGTTTTTGCAGGAAAGATGCAGTAAGAGCTTTAAGTACGGGTGAAATATCCACTGCACTGCGACCTTTTTATTTTACCGTTCACCCCGATCTTTTTGGACAATATCCCACGCAAAGAGTGAGTATATTTTAATATAATAAGTTGAACAACTTATAAAAAGTAAATTTTGAAGGTAAGCGATTTAAAATCGTTTATACGTCCGGCAACACAGTTCATCATTTGATTATAGTTAGAATTATTTATAGAACAAAGGAAGTGCAATAATTACTGCATACACGTGTATGCATGTATAAATACTTATGTATAAATAAATTCTTTACACTATGTGAAAATTTTCAATTTCTACTAAAAATGGTAATGTATTAAATATATAATATTTTTGCTTTTTTAAATGTTTCAGACAGTAAATGAAAATTCTTTGAAACAACTAAGTTCTATTATAGAAAGTTTACAACAACAAAGACCAATAAGACCTACCACTTTACCATTTTATTTACGCTCAAAAAATGAAAAGGAACTCAAGGCTGGAAAATTTACTTTGGTACAGATACAGTTGAAAGAAAAGGATTTAAGACAAACTATACTTTCTATCTTGAAGACATGTGATTTGCCAACAACGTTTGTAGATCAAATTGAAGAACAAAAGCCACCAGATAGTACAAAGTACAAGTCAAGATATTGGCAAAGAAAAGGAGCTGGGGAAGATATAGATTTCTCAGAACTAGAAGATGATCCTATTTATGCATCTATTTTAATGAAAAGAAAAATTAATTCAGAACCTGATGCTCTTAAGTAAGTCTATTGTAATCTTTCATTTATGTAGCTAAAATAATAAAAACTTGAAGCTAATTATGATTTTATAGGGCATATTTAGATAAACACATTAATGAAGTACATGTGAAGTTAGAAGCATGTAGACCAATGAGAGAAGAAGTACAAAAGTTAGAAAAGATATTATGTTCTGAATTAGGTTTGAAAAATATTATATGGGACTGTGGATGGAACATAGCTCATTACAGGGGATGTTTATTAGCTTTTAAAGCATTAGCTGAACATCATCCTGAACCAATGGAAGTACTCAAAAATAGGACACTTGTCTTTGCCAATGATACAGGCATAAGTGTAGAGGGAAATGTTATGTTAAATTCAGGTGAAGTTAGACACAATTGGCTTGATGTAAGAATAAATTATTAAATTTATATAACATTTGTAATATATTTCACTTTGCTAAATCAATATTTATTTTAACAGTTAATCAAGAACATTCAGAAGTATGATGTGGTATTATTTAGATTACCAGCTTTCGAAAAGGCAGTTTCACAAGTGCTTCTTGACATTAAAGTTGGTCGACGGTGCGTAATACAACACATTAATTGAGTGACGGTAAGGCTCAGGGTACTCTATATGTGCAGGAAATTCATGCCAAAAGTAATGGTTAGCCAGTATGAACGTCAACTTCGACAACTTACAACAACCCTCTCGGATTATCGAGGACGACGAAATTATCCGAAAATGTGGCCAGCCGATTTATCTACTTATGAAATCGTAATTGAAGCGTTAGTATTATTTACGTCTACCTATTTAACGTCTAATATATATTTTCTTTCAGTTCATTTATAAGTATATATATTTAATAGTGACTTAATTTATTTGTAAGTATAATATAACATAAATTTAGGGTATACGTAAGAAGTGTGAGTAAATTAAATTTTATTTTCAGTGAAGCAGGTCCTTTAATGCTCTCTCCTACTGGACAGTTTATAGTTCCATCTTCATGTCCAAGTTTCCTTTTAGTAAACTTTATTACTGATAATTTAGAAGAAGCCACTAAAAGATTACATCATTACAATAAGTAAGATCGTGTGGTAATCTAGCATAAAAAATTAGTTCATTATTCTAAATATTGTTTTTTGCAGCATAAAATATGTAGAACGTGAACTACATGACAAAACAGTCCAGGAATTGGGATTGACTGTTTTAAATAAGGATGACAGTATAACTCCTGATTTGATGATACAATGCTGTGAACGCCTATTATTGCATAAAAGCATTCTAGCTCCTTTATTGAAAGGCGTTATGCTTTGGGTGACACATTATTACTCTGTCATGAGTGATGGTGTATTATGTATTCCATGGGACTGGAAACTTTGAGTTTCAGTGTAAAATATTTTCTAATGTCTTCTTGCCGTTTTTATCTTCGTACCGATTAATAGAACAATGACAAAAAACTGATTAGTTGTTAATAATTATTATGTAGGTTATACATGTGATAAAAAAATCTTAGATTTACATAGGATAAAAAACTAACTTAGGGAATTGCACAAAACAAATAACTTTTGCATTATGTTTTGTAAAATACAATTAGCAAATTGTACCTTATAAGCTATATTCGCATGTTAAACGTAATTATTATGTAACTAATCTTAATACATTGTACATGAATTTTTGAATTTGAATAAATATAAAAAAGAGGATATTTTGTAAAATCGTGCAATACGAATAATGTATGTAGAAAAATAAAGATTAGAAAATTTTTACATTAATGTTAAACTTTATTAAAATTCCTTCAATTCAATATCTCATTATTGTTAGAATTACAAAATCTCCCCTCTCTCTTGTCCGTCATAAACTTTTCATAATTATATCCAGACTTGCGCAGAAAATCTGACACTAATCATTAAGAAATGGAATATACATATGTTTGATTTATGGTGGGGCGAATGAGAGAGACCGACAGACGCCTTGCGATTTAGTATAAAACTATCATGATGGCCGTTACGTTATTATGACAAGAGATACGTCAAATGTGTTCCTGATTTCGTTGGTCCTTCATGTATACACAAACAATAAAAATGCCGGTTCAGAAAGATATAAATATCGTAAAAATCGCTGTTCAGATGACGGAACAAGTACCACAACTTATTGAATTTAATCAAAAACATCCACTTACTGCTATTATTCAGGTACTTATAAATTAAAAATTAATAATTTATTATATATAATATACATAGAAATTTTGTTAGTATACGTTTTTATTGATATTCTTTAAGAAAATTTGCCTAAAATTAAGTGTATATAAGATAAAGGCTTATGTAAAATGAGAATTATATATTTTATTTTTATTAGGAATTGTGTAATGGGTGGGGTCTTTCTGATCCTGAATCATATTCATTACAATTTTCGGAGAGTAACAATCAAAATTATATCACAGAAAAAAATCGTAATGAAGTAAAAAATGGTAGTATTTTGAGATTAGAATTTTCCCCCTCTAAAACAGCCTGTGATATTCTAACCAAGCTCAATAATGGGACTATGGAAGAAAAAACTACTGCTTTGCAAAAATTGAGCACTCTTAGCACAGATATGACATTTGCATTAGAATTTATTAACAAGCAAGGATTAGCTTTAATTATATCACAGGTATTACAAATTTGTTTCTTTAGTTTAGTTATATTATTTTATACTTTATTATAATTTATAACATACATAGGTGGAAGGCGAAAAGTATAAGGGAAATGCACTTGCATATTCACTTCAATCATTTGTGGAGCTAATGGATCATGGAATTGTTTCATGGGATATACTAGAGACACCTTTTATTAATAAAGTAGCAAGCTATGTGAACAATCAAGCTGTAATTCAAGATACTAGTATTATTGAAGCTTCACTTAGCATTCTTGAAAATATAGTATTAAATTCATCAGGAAAATATGGACAAGTTGAAAAAGAAGTTACATTTCCTAATCTAGTGATGCATTTACAAAGTGCTCGTCCACAAATACAACAAAATGCAATAGCTCTAATAAATGCCTTATTTCTTAAGGCTGATTTATCTAAACGTAGAGCTGTTGCTGCAACTCTTCAATCTAAACAAGTTAGAAATGTATTTTTGACGAATATCATACAATCTACTGGTCAGGTATAAAATCTTCCTTTTTCTTATACTATACAGAATGTACAAAAAGTTAGGGAAATACTTTAGGAGCATATAGTACTCATCAAAACAAGCAAAAAAATCTTAATAAGCAACAGTTCAAAAATCATTAGTTTCTGAAATGATTTTGTCAGTAAGACATTTACAGCATATGTTTCATATGTCTCCCATTCATTTCAACATTCACTTTGCTACATCTTCTCATAAGAACATGTATATGTTAAAAGATTCCTAGCATTTCTCTTATTTCTTGACAATAGTTTTCAATTTATTGTATCCACTCATTTGACAAAACAGTTGGTTTGTATTATACACTTAACATCTTGTAACTCCAAAACTAGTGGTTTTTGGATCCACGTTTATTAAGACCTTTTTACATGTACTCTGTATATGCATATAAATTTATGATACAATCAAATTTAATTATAGGTTGGTGCAGAAATGGCACACCAATTATATGTACTTCAAACACTTATGTTAAGTTTGTGGGAACAGCGTATGATGACAAAAATGGATCCACAAGATCAAGATGCACATGATAAGATTAAAGAACTTCGAAGAATTGCTTTTGATACTGAAGGAGCTGTAGGTGGAGATATTACTGCTAGAAAACAGGGTCTTTTTGCTAAGGATTATAAAAAATTGGGTTTCAAATATGATATTAATCCTGCTCTTGATTTTACTGAAACTCCACCCGGCATGCTTGCTTTAGACTGTATGGTTTATTTTGCACGTAATCATACTGAAGCTTATACTAAAGTTGTTTTAGAAAACTCTTGCAGGGCAGATGAACATGAATGTCCTTTTGGTAGAACAAGCGTGGAGCTTGTCAAATTACTTTGTGAAGTAAGTACTTACATAAAACTGAACATAAGCCCTTAAAATAAATTAAATTCTCCATTGGATTTGATTAGGTTTTACGTATTGGAGAAGCACCTAGTGAACAGGGACAATCATATCATCCTATGTTTTTTACACATGATCATCCATTTGAAGAGTTCTATTGTGTATGCATAGTCCTTTTAAATAAGACTTGGAAAGAAATGAGAGCCACCACTGAAGACTTTGTAAAAGTATTTTCTGTTGTCAGAGAACAGATTACTAGAGCACTTCAATGTAAACCTACAGCATTGGATAAATTCAAAAATAAATTACAACAATTAACATATTCAACAATTACTAATTTATGGCAACAAGAAAGAACTAGCAGGGAAGAGTGGGAAAGTCATGCAAGACCCATAGTTGAGCTCAGAGAACAAATTACACCTGAAATCTTAGAACTTATTCAACAACAACGTTTAGGATTCTTAGTAGAAGGCACCAGATTTATGAAATATAGCGCTAGAGGACAGGTATTGGTCGTCATATATTTCATAAAATATTAAATGAAATAATATTTTTGTTGCTTTAACGAACATTATAATGTATATAGAGAATCAAGGATAAGTTCTGGTATGTTCGACTTTCACCAAATCACAAAGTATTCCATTATGGTGACTGTGATGAAAAATCAGTACCAACAATAGATGAACTTCCTACAAAATTAGCTGTTGTTGAAATTCGTGCTTTACTGACTGGTAGAGATTGTCCCCATATGAAGGATTTGCAGCGACGGAAAACTACGCATCAGTTGGCTTTTTCTTTAATTTTAGATTCTGTAGAAGTCTCAAGCCTAGATTTTGTTGCTCCTGATGAACAAGTTTTTGATTATTGGACAGATGGCATTAATGCTTTACTTGGTATGTTGTAATATTATTCTCGCCTTTAATTGACATTTCTTCAGATCCAAAAAGAGCATGTTTTATTTATAGGTAGTAGAATGACCAGTAAAGAGGCGGAAAATGATTTGGAGACATTATTATCCATGGACATTAAACTAAGACTTTTAGATACGGAAGGAATTGATATTCCCCAAGATCCGCCTGCTATTCCTGATCCACCATCAAATTATGATTTTTGTTATGAATTAAAATAAGAATTTCGTCTTATATATGTTCAGTAATTGTTATAATAATTTAACATAAAATATATTGATAAGGTAATGCTTAAATATTTATATATCAAAGAGAAAACTAATTATAAGCTATAACAAGCCATAATAAGCTATTCTAGACTATAATTTTTATACATACAACTAATTTTTAGCATTTTTTATTTATGTTGTTTCAACACAGTACTTCTAATTATATACATAAATTTTTAATTATATAAACCAAAACTGATACTTTAACACGTTGACTGCCACGCGTGTTTTCAAAGAAATCTGCGTCAGACCAAGCGTGCAGCAGTACCAAGCATTCTCTGCTAGGTGCTTCCATCGATATTTTAGTAATGCGAGTCGCTCAAGTGGTGGTCTCAAGAATGATCTTTCGTTTCGTTTGTTCGCAATATTAAAACTACTAGCTGTTGTTGAATATAATGAAGGAAAGTGTGGTATAGATTATTCCGACCAAATGGTTTCTTATGCCACCATAATTCTGGGAATTTCTGTTGTAAACGTTTTGACGGTTTACAAAATTGCAACAAGGAAGAATATAAATATTAGAGTATTTAGACAATTATTCGTTTCAAAATTAATAGGGTTGTCTGAAAATACAAAAAATCCTTGTCTTCGACGGAGTCAGCATAATATAAACAAAGGCACAAAAGAATTTGAAGAAAACAACAACTTATTGTCCAAATTGTCCCGACCAACCTTAGCTATGTATAGAATGTTTTAAAGTTTTACATTCTAAATAATTTTTTTAATAAACCATTTTCGTATTACATTTATAACAATTCAACAGTTTTATTATTATGGAATATCTTTTCAAATACCTATCTTTTGCAAATAGTCAAATAAGCGACACCCGAATATGGGTTACGCGGCCCGACCAGAAACTGTTGATACCCGAATACGGGTGTCGTGGCAGTCAACGTGTTAATTAGGTACAAAAACGCAGTATATTTTACCAAAGATACATTTTACATGTACAAATTATATACATATAACATTTTCAAAATTATTTGTATATATCAAATTTATATTTACATGATAATATATCCCATCTTCTTTATCTAATGATCATAAGAGGATAAAAATATAATATTATGTATGATTCCTCTAATAAATTTTTAGTTAAATTATTCGAATCATGACGAAACTTTGTTTAGAGAGAAAATGTAATATTTAAGGTATAGAAAATTCATAAATATAAATTAATAAATTATTTATTGAATCATTTTTTATTCAATATCATGAGTAAAAAGCTATAATATTAAAAGCAATAACCATCGAGATTATGTGCAGGTACATATGTGACAGTTGACGTAATATTAATTGCTTAATTAATAACATTTTCAATTTCTTAGAGGTGCAGTATTACCGAAATATAGTAATTGCAATTTATCATTATTTACATGATATCTTCTGAAAGTATCTGGTAGTTTTGTGGGTCATTTGCTTGATGATTTGGAGGACATAAAAAGAATTCTATAAAATTAAGAACAGGACCTCTACTAAAGGGATTCAAATATCTTCCTTTTTTGTCTCGTAAATACGAGTACCGTTTATAATTAAACATTTCATTTGTTGTTAAATTCATACATGCATGTAAGACCTGTATAAAGAAAGGAAATCGTTACAAATATAGATACTATGTATGACATTTGATGTTAAAACAGAATAAATTTTGATATTTACTGAAGTACATGTCAAAATCCATCCAAGCCCACAGAATACTAATGCTTCTAGTACACCCAATACATATAATAATTGGATTCCTTCAATTGCCATACAATAGCAAGCAAAATAAATAGTGAATGAACAATTTATTGCTACACACATAACAAAAAGAAAGAACCACATTCTGTAATAATAATTAATTGGTTAATTATACAAAATATTGAATTATAATTTTCTATGGTTAAATATAAATTGTATTAGACATTACCTGTTTCTCAAACCTACACAGTTATATATAAACGGGCAGTGATGATCAAAATATGTAACACATCTGTTGCAGATTCTGCAATGCTTAGCTCTTAAAGGCCTAAAACATCTACAACTATGACACAAACGTGACAATACAACATTTCTTTTTTTCCATTTATCAAAATATGGAATCTGAAAGTAAAAATCGTTTAATGTAAAATGGCTATACAATATTTTATAATATTATTTTATTATTAATATTTTATAATACATCATAGAATTATAGAATACCTGTTTAATTGCTCTATAGTAGGTTTCACTATTCTGGGGTACATAACCAGGATCTCTTCTGTTTGCTACAATCCATGAGATCCACATAACAATGTTCCAATAAATAAAACAATAGTGACTGCCACGTAAAAGATTCCATGTTAATGGAATACATTTTAATAAATACATTGGATATCCCCATAAAAGGACGGATATCATAAATAATAATATAGGACCTTTGCTGTTTCCAGCTCCACCAAATAATAATGCCCTTAAAGGAGAAGCAAGAATAAATATCTCAATTGATAACATTTTCTGCAAAACACTTTACAAAAGGAAATTACAAACCAAAGTTCATTAATCGGTGGAATCCATCTAGCTCGCCGTTTCTGTTCAGCTTGTAGTATTCTTACAATTTCTGAATGTCTGTGACTTTTTGCCAATTGTAATGGTGTTTTACCATTTTTATCACGAGGTTCTAGCTCAATCTTGCTTTTTTCACATAATATTTTTACACAACTGACATTTCTAGAAAGACACGCTAAGTGTAGTGGAGTGGATCCAAAGTAATCTGGTTTTTGTAAATCTACTCCACTATACATAAGTAATCTTATTAATTCTGCATGACCTTTATATGCAGCCCAATGAAGTGCAGTATCCCCATTTATATCTGTTAAATGTCCTAGTGCACCAGATCCTAACAAAAATGCTGCTGTTGCAAATTTTCCAAACATACACGCAGTCATGAGTGGTGTTAAGCCTTTAAAATCTGCTGCATTAACAGCAACTCCAGCCTGAAATCAAATGAAAACAATTTAAATGTAGATAAATAAATAATAAGCTATGAAACTGTTTATTTCATTTTAATACCTTTAACAATAGCTGAACTATTGCACTATGACCTTTTCGACAAGCCCAATGTATCGGTCTTGGTCCTTGAGTTCCAAGACAAGAAAGATCAACTGGTCCATTTCGTTCTATTAAATATCTCATTACCTGTAATATGACAATAAATATAGTAGTTAAAGAAACAGAAATTTATTCTTTTTGAATAAAATTAATTAACAAAAGCTTACTTCAATATTTCCATCCAGAGCAGCCCAGTGAGCAGGAGTATATCCCCATTCGTCCCTTGCACTTAATACGCTTAAACCATTTTTTTCTACCAATTCATCGACTGCCCCAATCTCACTAAAAGAACTTTTTAATTATTTTGATCATCCTTGTATTTATTCGCACAAATAACATTATATTTATAAAACTAATAGTGCACACTGCAGATACCCAGCTCTAAGAAGTTCAAATATTTGTTTTGTTTCATCAGATGGAGTTTGACCTGGTGCAGTTTCATCGGCATAAATATTATCATCAGGGCCATTTCTAGATCGTAATTCAGTGCCTTTAGGTGGTTCATGACTGTGATGAGTAGTGCTAGAAATTGGAGTATTTGGTAGATGCCCGACCATGTCGGGATCTGGACTTAATTCCCATACAGATCTTGCTGCACCTGGCCCTGTTATAGGGCTCACAGGATATACCTAAAATTAACATTAATTTTTATTATTAATTAGAATTTGAAATTTAAAAATGTTCAATTTATAATATAAAATGAAAAAATTTATAAGTCTAATCAAAACACTTAAATTTAAATTTGGAATTTTAAAAATTTCAATTTAAAAATATAATTTAGAATTTTTATTTTTTTTTTAAGCCTTTAATATGTATCAAATTATTTTTTATATTCCACAAAGTTCCAATTCTTCCATTATTGTATGTACGATATGCTTTATATGACAAAAACTTTAATCAAAGCTTACTTTGCAAAACGTTGCGAGTTCCGGATTTACACGTTCGTGTTCGGAAGGTGTCCTAAAAGATGTGCCCTGTACAGAGGATGTTCCACCTTCCGGAACGGTTAGTCACAAAGAAATATTTGGTCCAACCATGTTTTCTAATCTCCTTTCTGTTATACACCTTTTCTCTCAGCGCGACAGATTCTAGAACAATATGTTCTTCGTAATAGCACTATGTCAAGTTACAAACAGCAGTGTTCGCATTTCTAAATGGGACCATCGTTATATGATATTGCGCATTTAAATCAATACTTTGGTTGAATAAACGCCTGCGTACTAAAATTAGCAAAATCCTGAAATTTATACTATGTATGGTACCTTTTATAATTTCGACATAAAAATATGCATTTTATTATGTTTTATAGAATCACCAAAATCAAAATGACATTTCAAAAATTTGGTGAATGAAACTAATAATCTGTTATGATAAATGAAATATACATATATATAATACATGTATAATGATAATATATATAATTATGTTACATGATAAATATAGTATAATTAGATATTATGTATATACAAATATTTAAATAGTCTACTTTTTAAATATTTCTGAAATTAAAAAAGTATCGCTTTCCGAATTTGAATATGTATTATGATTATGAGCAGAGAGAAAATGAGAATGATCACGCTTTTGGTTGTTCCCGAATTAGTGCTGCACCATGCGGTCAAGTGCTGAGTTTAACTGACGCTAGTATATACAAGAACCTACAAAATTAGGCATCTACCCTGTTTGGTTGTACCTTGGCATACACAAGAACTTAGTGAGTTCCACGCTACAAGAACCTATTTAATTGTACAGTTATCCAAGATTATTTTTCTATCCAAGATGGACAAGTATGAGAATGATAAAATCGCGCAATAATGAAAGTAATTGTAAGTTGCCTAAGGAAGAGAAATTAATCGTTTACTATATTTTTTTTGGCGAAGAAAAGAGAATATTTCCTTTCAAACGATTATGGATTACTGGAATGGTGCAATAATTTTAATATTTCTCCATAGACCATTTAGATTTAACATTAATCCATGGCACCTGGTACGTTAATTGTATTAGCACGAACATTTTTTCATCGTAGTATAAAATCACATATTCTTTTTCCTTAGTACTATGGTGTTTGTTGAGACGAATTGAATGACTTTGCATATGAGGTCATTTATTGTTGTAAAATGTTATAAATGTCTTTTTGATAGTACTCATACGAATAGAGATAAATAGAGACGACATATATAGGTTTCTAATCTAGAAAACCATTGGTTTTGCGTTCTTAAAGTTTGATACTTTTAGCCTTTATTTTTTTACGTGGAGGAAATCTTTATAGGTAGGTTCTTCCCCCAGAGAACGCAGGGTAGTGACCAATTTCTACCGGTTAAAACCTTTACGATGGCCATCCCGAGCGCCTAAGGAGGCGATTCTGGGAAAGGTTTTCCCAACCAGACAGGTGGCAGTCCCGCGGCTCTGACTCTTATCCCCAGCGCCTAGGATCTATCGGCCACAGCGCTCGTGTCCTCCACCTCTCCATGACCCGCAGATCTGCTCGGGATGGGAGCTGTGCTCCCTTTCTAGCTCGGCCGCCTCTTTCCGGAGCACTACCTGCTCGCAGGAGCAGGCGACTGCCCTCCGGTCCCTCATGCCTTTGTACTATTTCCAACTCTGCTTTATATGTGTCATCGTTCAAAAATATAGTAGGTAGTACACTTTTCTTTTTTAGCTAACTTACAATTAGTTTCATCATTGCGCGACTTTTTCATTCTTATACTTGTTTATCTCAGATAGAATAGTAGATATGAACTTTTCCATGGAACTGTACAATTAAATAGGTTTTTCTAGCGTGAAATTAAATACGTTCTTGTCTATGTTAGTATGCAATCAAACAGTGCAGATCCCTAACTTTAAGCTTAACACATTGTTGACCGGTCACGAGTTAACTCGTGTTTTCATGGCCAAACGTTGCCAACCGGCCACGAGTAAACTCGTGATCATACAGTGCAATTGTTGGTCAGCATACCTCAAGTTGTGTCTCTTGCTTATAAGACCCGTCAAGTTGCGTCCTTTGTTGTAAAAAAAATTTTAACGATGACGGTGTAACGTCACCTAAAAACTAGGAATCTGCCGACCTCAGGATATGTAGATAACATCTGGTCATGCGATAGTGATGAGAACAGACGGTAGCCGGATTCCCACCCGTGGGATGTGCGAATGATAGTGAGAAGGTAAAGATTCCAGTCCTTTAGTCAGTAAGTCAGTCTGTGTTTCGCTATTGAAGTGTAACATTGTCCTATTAATAAAGTATACGAACGGGCTATTGCTCATTCGCCTTTTTTTTATAATACCTTGTCATTTATTACGTGACAACGGAACGTACCAATGAAGAATCTTTCAATGAATTATACGCGGATGTTTTATCTGATTGTCCAAGTGATTGTGAATCAAATTGTGGTGACTTGGAAAATGATACTGTATCAGAAAATAGTGAATCTGATATTAGGCCACCAAAATATCATTAAACCTACGTGCATATTACAATACAATAAGCACATGAAAGGGGTAGATTGTGCAGATCAGTATTTGGAGAACAGCAGTTTTACGAAAAACTTTAAAGTAGTCCAAAAAAATTAGCATTTCTTCTGATAAACTGCATCTTGTTCAATGCATATAAAATGTACTGTACCTATCTGCCAGAAAATAAAACAAGATACAAAAAATTTCTACTGGAAGTAGCTAGAGAATGGATAACTGTGGATTCCAAAGAATGCAGCATTGTCAGGACACTTCTTGAACTTCTAAAACAGTTCCTTATAATGATGCACCCTTCAGGCTTTCCGGACAACTAAGAGATCACGTCATAGAAAAAATAGTCACTGGCAGAAAAACAAATCTGACTAGAGCGTGTAGAGTATGCTCTTCAAAAGGAAAACGCAGCGAAACTAGATATATTTGCAAAAGCTATTGTGTACCATTACACGTAGATGATTGTTACACTGTTTATCATACGAAAAAGAAATATTAAAAGTTGAATAATAAATAAAATTTATTAAAGTTTATTCGTATTGTTTTACTTCCACATCCAATTACGAAATAATAGCCGGTGACATGAGATAAATTCTCAGTAAAATTGCCGGTCAACAATGTGTTAAATACATAGGTTCTTGTGTATACTAAGTTCCAGTCAAACAGGGCAGATCCCTAATTTTATAGGTGTTTGTATATACTAATCTCAATTAAACTTAGCACTTAGCCGCATGGTGCAGCACTTGTACTGTGAAACTAGAAATACAGGCATGAGTACTCTCATTTCCTATCTAGTATGAGGTATAACTACGTGACGTCGGATAAACTGTTTTTAGTACACAAAGTGTAGTTCGCGTTTCGGAATTAGGAGTTTGGTAATGTTTAAAATCTGTTAAATGTCATTTGCTAATATAATATGGCTCCTACAATTCAAACTAATGGTAATACAGCTGAACGAGATAAACGTACGACTAGACCAGCAGAGAAAAGGTAAGAGATTTGATTATAACCTCTGGTTTTTATAACAATGATATTTTATACTCTTTTATTATTTTTATTTCAGATCTGAGTTAATATGTAGAGTTAAATATTGCAATACATTGCCTGATATACCATTTGATCCTAAATTTATTACATATCCTTTTGCATCCACTCGGTAAGATCAGATATTTAAATATCAATAGTAGTTTAAATAATGTATAATTAATTAATATTCGTAGGTTTATTCAATATAATCCAACTTCATTGGAACGTAATTATAAATATGAAGTATTGACAGAACATGATTTAGGTGTAGAGATTGATCTTATAAATAAAGATACATATGCTGGAGATGTGAATGCTCAATTAGATCCTGCTGACGAAAAACTTTTGGAAGAAGATGTTCTTACTCCACAAGATTCTAAAAGATCTAGACATCATGCCAGAAGTGTGTCTTGGCTTAGACGTACTGAATATATTTCTACAGAACAAACTAGATTTCAACCACAAACTGTGGATAAAGTTGAAGCTAAAGTTGGTTATAGCATTAAGAAAAATTTCAAAGTGAGTCTTGATATTTATATGTTTTATTTGTAGTAAAATTTTCCTCACATGCATAAAATTGTGTTATATTTGCATTTATAGGAAGAAACATTATATATGGACCGTGAAAGTCAAATAAAAGCAATAGAAAAAACATTTGAAGACAATAAAAAGTCCATTGAAAGACACTACAGTAAGCCAAATGTAGTACCTGTAGAAATTTTGCCAGTATTTCCAGATTTCAAGGTATTTTAAATACTTTTATAGGATATAAGTTTGTATTTTAATTCTTTTATTATTTTTCAATTGATCTTTTTCAGCTATGGAAATATCCTTGCGCACAAGTTATATTTGATTCAGATCCAGCACCAACTGGACGTTCTGTGCCAGCTCAAATTGAAGAAATGTCACAAGCTATGATTCGGTAAATTCATACTTTTTTTTAGTTCGTTAGCACAGTAAACTATAGCCAATACTTGATTTATAACATTTTACAAAATATTATAACAGAGTTATTATTTTAGGGGTGTAATGGATGAAAGCGGTGAACAATTTGTAGCATACTTCTTACCTCTAGAAGAGACATTAGAAAAACGTAGAAGAGATTTTGCAGCTGGTATTGACTATGCAGATGATGATGAGTACGAGTATAAGATGGCTAGAGAATATAATTGGAACGTCAAGAGTAAAGCTTCAAAAGGATACGAGGAAAATTATTTCCTTGTCATAAGACAAGATGGCGTATGTTTTACATTAAAATTACATTAAAATGTATGTTTTACATTAATTATGTGAGATGTATGTATTTTATCATTATCTATGTTATGTAGGTGTATTATAATGAATTGGAAACGAGAGTACGACTTAGTAAACGTCGTCAAAAAGTTGGACAACAACCAAATAACACAAGATTAATAGTAAGACACCGACCACTTAATGCTAATGAATTCAAAATGCAAAGATATAGGGAGAAACAGTTGGAACCACCAGGAGAAGAAGATGAAGATGAAGAAGAGGAGGAGGAAGAGGAAGAAGAAGAACCTCAACAAGAAGCTGAGAAAGCAGAAGATAGAGGTCATTAATATTACATAAAATTCTATTAGCTATGAATTATGCAATTTTTTAAATAATTTTATGATCAATTGTTATTTTAGAAGGTTCTGAAAATGAAGCCGAATCTAGAGCATCGTCAAGAGCATCTTCCCGAGCATCATCAAAAGCATCATCCCGAGCATCTAGTAAAAAATCCCGCTCTCGTTCGAAATCTCGTTCTAGATCAAAATCTCGTTCGGCATCACCATCAAAGTCTAGATCTGCTTCGTGTTCACCTTCTGAATCCCAGTCTCCTAGGTCGCATAGTAAGTCAAGGTCAAGATCTGGTACTCCTCAATCCAGAAACTCTTCTAAATCAAGATCCCAATCAAAGTCACCTTCAAGGTCACGATCCGGATCTCCGGCTAAATCTCGTTCTGGATCTCCAACTAAATCTCGATCTGGATCTCCAGCTAAATCTCGGTCTGGTTCACCATCAAGTTCAAAATCTAGATCGAAGTCGAGATCTCCATCTCGATCTCGATCAGCTAGTGGCAGTGATAGCGAATCTGGTAGTGGCAGTGGTGAAAGTGGTTCTGAGAGTGAATGAATAATAATAATAAGAAAAATAATAATAATAATAATAAGAAAAGAAATAATAATAGTAAGAAAAACATAATAATAATAAGGAAGATGAAAACCTATGTATATATTGATTGTTATAAAAGTAAAGTAAAATGCAGCCACAACATATGCAAAATTTTTAATAATAAAAGATAATCGATGAAGGAGGTTACATTTTTTCAAAACTATTATATTTAGCATAGAAATGTACCGATAGAGGGCAGTCTATGTTACATTACGTGCCTGTAAGCTTCTTTTAAGTAGCATTGCATCATCAACATGACGTATCGAAACTGTGTTTTACCGTGACACGCATGGTAAATTATTAGCAACAAAAGTCTCAATTGTAAAGCTTTTATAGTGATACGAAATCAGGAATTTAGAGTATTTGTATGGAATATAAAAAGTAAGTAAAATTTCACATGTACGTAACGCGACATCTTTCGTCATATGAATTTGCCTTAGAGTAAGTACTTACGTACTCTAATCGTTTAAAATAGACTATATATTCTAAAAACACTGACCATAACTTACATGATGTGACGTATTGTCTGTTATGGATTTATGATTGTACATAAATACATTATATACATATATTATTTGACCTTACTACATAAATATTTAACAAAAAGTAATTGAACAAGTAACAACGCGATATTTTATTTACAAATTTAACAATATATTTAAAGCACTTAAAAGTAGCATTCATGAAAGTTTTTAAATTGAATATATCTTTTAAAATGAATTGTAGATGGCACCCAAAAATAAAGAAAATAATACATCTGGAAATAAGAAGAAAAGACAAATTTCTGAAGAAGAAGATGATGAAGATTATCGACGGCGTAGAGACAGAAATAATCAAGTAAATGAAAGCAATTAATTATTTTCTAGAAACTATATTGAAAACATTTATATATTTATTTAATATCCTAATATTTTTTTAGGCTGTAAAGCGTTCTAGAGTTAAAAGTAAATTACGTACACAACAAACATTAGAACGTGTAAATCAGTTAAAAACAGAGAATGAATTACTTGAGGAAAAAATTAAGATGCTTACAAAAGAATTAGGATTTTTGAAAGACCTTTTCCTTGCACATGCAGGTATACAGATTTACATTATAATCATGTAATCGTAATATCTTTTTATAGTTTTTAATGTATGTGTTATGCTTATAATTTTAGGTTCTAGCCAACATTCTGTAAGTTTTCAAGATGTAGACTTAAATGCTCTTTTGGCTGAAGACACAAAACCCGTGGAACAGGTGAAAGAGACATCCAAGCCATAGGCCAGAATAAATTCCACGTGAAACAAGTAACGTGGTATTGATCAGATCTGAGATGAAGATGCACTTTGGTTCGTCTATTTCTAATAAAATGTCAGACTTCTTGGAAAGATGTCTGCCTATAATCGACTTTTAATGAATTTGAAATGCATGATATCTTAGTGTATGCAGGTCTTTGCATGTGAAATTCATTATTATTGGAATCTCAAACACTAAATAAGACAAGCAATAAAATTCAAAGACTAAAAAGTTGACAATGCATGTAGAGATCAAAATTACTCTCAATGGAGGAAATGATATGTTACATGAAGAAACATACTGTATTTGCAAAAAAGATAGGTGAATAACAAGGCATATAATACATTTAAGTATGTTTATAGCGGTAAAAATTTAATGATTCCACAAAAAGAAAATATTTTGATAATAAATTTACATATATATAGTAAACTCTTCTATGAGTTACAGTTGCTTTAATAGCATTATTTTAAGCATTCCATTGTAATTGAGTTTTCGATATTTACCGTTAAATATTTTATGCAACTGAAATATTATACGGAGGAAGTTTTATAAATTATAGTATGACAAAAATTTATTTTAAGAAACTATATTACTATAGAAGATATTTATTGTTACAATGTTTGTGAAATGTCAAGAATTTAAAATTAAATAAACTAAAATATCCGCTAGTCATTAGTATTTATTTAATTTGTAAATAAATTTATATTTTCCGAAATGAGACATATCTTTGATGAGAACAGATAGTAACGTTTCCCCTAGGAAAACACCTGTTTTCATTCTGTTACTAGAGTTAATGTTGACTTCAGTGACTTAAATTATTTTTTTAATAATGGCATGAGTTTTAATATCGGAAGAAGATATAGCGCAATTTAAACGAAGGATTGAATATGGGGAAAACAACAAAAGTAGTTGTTTGTGGAATGAAAGGAGTAGGAAAGACAGCATTGTTGGAACAACTCATATATGGAAATGTCAATGTCAAAACAGTAAGAATATAGGTTATGTTTGAATAAAAATCAATTGCGGTACAATATATTTCTAAGTTACATACTGATTCTCAATTTTAAATTTGTATTTTAACTACAACAATTAACGTACTATATTTATTTATGTCAAATTATATTTTATAATTTAAAAGGAAATTCACCCTACGATCGAAGATATTTATGTCGCAAATATAGAAACTGATCGCGGTACGAAAGAAAAAGTGCGATTTTATGACACTGCGGGACTGGAATCTCCTCAGAATAATGCAAATAATCAGCAACTACCTCGACATTACCTTGGTTTCGCTGATGGATACGTTTTAGTTTACGATACCGCAAAACCTGAATCTTTGGATGTGTTGTTCCCATTGAAAAAGGACATTGACAGGAATAAAGACAAAAAAGAAATAATCATGATCGTTATTGGAAATCGAACTAAAGCTGAGGAAGAATCTCATAGTTTGGAAAATATAGCAAGCAAAGCTGCAAATTGGTGTACTAGAGAGAAACTGAAACATTATGAGGTAAATGTTATGGATAGAGCAAGTTTGTTTGAAGCATTCGTTAATTTATCGTCTAGGTTGAATCCTCCTACGAATAAGAGCACATTCCCACAGTTAAGTATGGGTAGAAAAAATATAAAAGTTGATGGACTTTAATCACATTTATTTATAATCTTAATCTATAATCAATCACATTTGTTTGTCACCGATGACGATGGTATTCTTTTAATCATTGATACTGATTTACTTGTTTAGTATGCTCAAAATATTTTTATATAAAATAAGCGTATATTCAAAGGATCATGTACTTAAAACATCAATTTGCTGAGGTTCTTATAGCAATGAATAATGATACTTTCTTCTCTGAAAGATTTGGTTCGATTCTATGTACGTTATTGTATATGTATCTTGTGCATTTTGTTTCTTGTTTGTACTTAAAATATATATGTATATCATCAAACGAACGATAGTACATTATAATTGACTTCTTTTTGTACTGTTTGCTTGTTATATGTACATAGTTCGTATATAATTTACCATTACGGATGGATCGATTTACCATTCAATGGGCTTCAACAATTGCCGCAAACAAATATTCGTTCTGAATATATAATCCCATAGTTTACTGGTGATACCATAACCTGAAGAACAAAGTTTTTATTTATGATTCGTCTAGTTTTTAGAAAGCAAGTAAATTTTACCTAGATCATGATGTAAAAAATGATGATAGTTATGATTCCTTTTCATTAAGTACATATATGTTC
This sequence comes from Bombus lapidarius, assembly GCA_936014575.1. Classification (NCBI taxonomy): domain Eukaryota; kingdom Metazoa; phylum Arthropoda; class Insecta; order Hymenoptera; family Apidae; genus Bombus; species Bombus lapidarius. The sequence goes on along the minus strand of CAKXZU010000031.1, from coordinate 1,938,471 downwards.
CAAACTTCGGCGCGCCATGATGTAGATAATAATGTATTAAGTCGTAAAACATATAGCCTATGAGACAAATTTTTTTTACATTTGATACATCATTGATATTTATGATAAAATCAATAAATATAAATATTTTAATACTAATACCTGTCGATGTACCAGAGAGTATAAAATAAAAAATCGTTTGTGGAAACACCACATTATAAATCATTAGTAACAGTTTTGCAACCAATAAAGCTGGTAGAATAGGAAATACTAATCTTCTTTTATCAAATGGCGCCTATTGAACAAAAAATAAAATCATTATGTGATTTAAAATTATTTTCATATATTGATTTTATCGTCATTTTTTTCATTTTCCTTGTAACCAAATATATTTAAAGACTGAAAATTACTTTTTACCTTGTGATGAACACCGTGTAGTAAAAAGTGCAAAGTAATAAATAGCTTCGAGTTATCGGGTGGTTTAAAATGAAAAACTTTACGATGAAGTACGTATTCTAACATAGTCCATATGAATATACCGAATATAAACGAAGTTAAAGGTTCAAACACGGTGCTTTCTGAAAATTTCAACAAATAGAACAAAATAAATTAACCCTTTCGCATCGGAGGACGAAATATCTCGCCACGTAATTTGTTCATATAAAAATATTCGTTCATATGCATGAAGCTTCAGACGAGATATCTCGCATGTTCTGTCGTTGGAAAACGTGCGATACGTGTCGTCCAACGATTCGCATAAAAATGAATTCGTAAGACACTGCGTTTGTGAACGTAAAAGGGATTAGGAATGTTAAATGAAGGAAATGTTGTATGAAATAGTTGAAAGCATGGTATTACATGTACATGATGTTATGTTACACTAACCGATGTGCGACTTTCAGTCATAAACATTGAAAAACGAGAACGTGAAATATTTCATTCAAAACATCACATGAACAATATTGCGTCGCGAAATATGTTGTACAAAGCGTCGTATGAACGATATTGCGTTGCAAAATATTTCGTCCAATGTGTATCAGGAACAACATTGCATGGCGAGATATTTTAGACATTGATATAAAGGGATTAATAAAGTTACCATAATTCTTAATTAAGTAATGTGTGCAATAGAAATTACTGTGACTGATAAAAAAAAAACGAATTAAAAATGGTAAAAATACCGGTATTGATGGCAGCGATGCGTGCCAATCCGTTATAAAAGAAGTAGAGAGACACCGGAATCCATACTATCGGTATCAAATACCAAGGAGTAATTGTTAAACTTTCTAAGATGTTTGACTTGAAAAGTTTAATATCCCTATACACTGGTAAATTGACCCATTCCCAATAATGATGACCCAGTGAACCTACTTGTCCAAGTATAGCTTTGTCCCAATCGATCAGATTCTATAAACGTTTAAATGAAAACGTTGTTAGTTCGTAACTCTCGATGAATTGTTCCATTTATATTTGCCGAACGTTATTTTTTAAAGCGTGAAATGCCTAGTACAAAATTCGAAGATAATACATACAAGTACATATTGTAATAAATTTCACTGTTGTACTTACTTCGTATTTTTGATATTTTTCTTGATTTAACGTGAAGTCCTGCAACAGGTGGAATGCTGCTTGCGAGTGGGGAAATTCTTCGAACGCCTTCTCTAAGCTTCGATTTTTAAAGTATTTCAATATCTTCGTTCCACCGGGGTGATACCGAAGAAACTTTTGTATATTGTAAGATTGATTTTGATAGTTAACTAAGAAGTCATTGTTTTGCTTGTTTTCGATTGATTGTAATTCAGATTTGGATTCTGTGGCACGCTTGCGTACATCGCAAATAGAGTCTGTGGTCTTCGCCATTGAACCGATCAAGCTGGTTGCTATTCGCAATCACCGGAATATATTATTGGAAAAAAAGCTAGAAAAAGTTGTGTATATATATGTATATATGAAACGTTGTAATTCGTCGATAGGCCAATGGTGAGTAATGAGCAGAAGTCCGCGAAATATCTACTTTTACCGGTCGAATGTTTATCGTGGCACACTTGATATCTGATAGAACTACGTGTATACGGTTATCGTACAAACAGACAAATCACATTATCTTTGATGTGTTTCCTACCTTGATAAGTTTCTATCTATACGATGACGTCACCGTTTGACCTTTTAATGTATTTTTAACTCTTGCTGTTCTTCTCGTCTTCTTTGTAGTAGTATTTGAAATCGTTAGAAATTATCATTTCAATAGGCTAAATCTCTGTCATTTACGGACTTATATAGTACCTATAGCTCGAGAGTTTTCTTCCTTCTGGTGGTGATTATATTTATCACATAGTGATAATAATGAAAATTATTAATAAAGGGCGATGTTTCAGGAATCTGCTTAAGCGGATGATAATGTTGTAGTTGCATTGGACGCGAATTCGTGCAAACTGACGGTCTGATCAGCTCAGTATGTCAAAGCAATCAAATATGTATTGTGGAACGACCAACCACTTTTATCAACTTATGTCCATCTCAACTTGTACACTAAGTCTGTATAAGTCTGCTTTTGTGAGATTTTCCAAATAGAACACTTTGTGTAAGTCATCAATGGCTCTTGCCTTTTCCTACGGCATATGCATAATATCTACTAAGAATGTGCAGGGCGCATCAGGTTTTGACATTCTCCAGATGACTTTCTGACTCTCGATTTTGATAAGTTAGTATCTCTAATACATTGCTGAATTGTATTTTCGAAAGTTGTAGTCTGTGTACAGATAAAGGATAGTTATCGGAAAATAAATATCTGTTGCTCGGCACACGATCGTATGTTTCATTTGTCAAAACGTCAGTTCGCCCGGATTCGCGTCCAATGTAACCATAGGCTAACAAAATTTATAAAATCGCTGGATGCTGCATGTGTGGCAATAATTATATTACATATATTTTATATCTTATATCTAAGAAATCGTACCTTTGCTAAAAATCGGTATTTTCTTGCCCAAATTCCATTAAAACAGAACCGGAGAGGAACAGGCAAGGAAAAAATCGATAGATACATAGATATTCATAGACTCGTGTACTCGGCAATAAATAAGCTTTTATTTAAACGTTTTGGATATTTGTGTATACAATATACCCTATGTACGGTCTATATTTAAATGTCTACGAACGCAGCAACGATCATGCTCCGGTATGTTAAGTGGAAAAAACAGAAGAACTGAAAGAGGGGAGAAAAGGAACGGGGTAATACCCTATCACGAAGTTAATCTGATTGTGAGCACACGCGCTGCCAAAAATATAACATTTCAAGCATCGCGATGACAATGCAACGCGATGAACAGTGTATCTCGATATTCTCTTTTCTGTTAGAATTGCTATTGATGTTTTCGAGCCAGGTACTGACCTTGTCAAACGAGTATATTACATCGCTTGACGGAAAGATATCCGCCCTTGCGTTTGCAAAGTATCTGTTCCTCCGTAATTGGTCATTACTGATCGAACGTAATCGATCCTAGAAATTAGAGGAAACGAGAAAAATCAACGAAGACGCGAACCGCGCGTGTACACAGTTTTCTCAATCTCTCATTCTCGGTTTTCTAAGGAACGATTGCGCGACCGATACCGACCATGTTGAGCTCAAATTGAACTTCGTCAAAGATTCGAATCATCGCGAACAGATTTCCGCTTCGTGGTTCTTCTCTTTTCTCCATTTTTCTCTCTCTTGTTAAGTACGATCCTGAAAATTCTTCGACCCGATCTCGACATATCTGCCTCGGAGACATTCAAATTTCACGGTCTATTTCTGCTTTAAGTAATCGGGTTTCTAGCAATTCGGAAGTATTATGAAACTCAGTGAAGAGATACCGTCTATACACTATTTCCTACTCGTACAGTTCTATTTAGGCGAGTAGGTTTATAACTTCTAGTTAGGTTTCGATATTTGCAACTTTTCTCTTTTGACCATTTCTTCTCTTCTCACCCCTGAGGTTTGGAAGCAATAGGAACGTAGACACCGTCTAGAAATCGCTCGAAAATTTCAAGACGAATGATCGATTCTACGTACTATGAATATCCGTACGTTTCGAAGGTTTCGTTTTTGGACGAGCCTTTGTCAGAATATTTCATTGTTTGATCCGTAATATAAGTAGACGGTACTCTTTCTAAAGATACGAAGGAGGGAGGCTAATATCAACGCGATTCGTTTCTTCGCGGAAGAAGTCTAGACTTAATAATGCTGTCGTAAGGGGTTCGTGCGTAATTCTGCATTTTTTTATTTTTTTAACTTACTGTATAATACCGATCATACGATCAAACGAACGAACTAGATGGACTGGACAAAAACCAATCGCCTGAAGGTATCAATCAGGCCAAGTCAAAGATAATTTAGATCTCAATAAAACCGAGTCAATCGAACAAAGCTAGCAAGGCGCGACGAATCGATTTCGAGTGCGATTAGAATCGACCTCTCTCTCACTCTTTACCATGCATTCTGTGACGTCGAGTATTTTTTTGAGTTTTCTCCGCCTTTTCCGTTTCTTATTTGCTTTGTACACGTTAATACCGTGTCATAAGTTCGACGGAAAATAAGTATTGCTTTCAAAAAGCACCGATCGTTCAATTCTTTCATTCCTCGATTCGGATTTGCAATTCGTATCATTTTACGCGTCTCCTAAGAACTGAAATTCCAAAGGGACAAATGTTCGATTATCCTTCTTTCCCTGATTTGTTTGTAAGAAGAAACGGCGCGACGAAAGATCGCGGACCCGACACTTGCTTTTAAAAGTCCATCACTTCCATTTTGAAGGGTTTACCCTGAAGCTTGTTGGGGACGATCTTCGTTATGGGCGGTGCACTGTTGTTGTCATCGTCGCTATTCACATCTTCGTCCTCTTCGGGAAAATCTTCGAGACGGTCATGGTACTCGTCCAACTGAAAATGGAGATTACTACCGTTAATTACAAGTGGCCACGTTCTTCCGTGATCGAATCGTGAACGAACAATCGCAGCTAAGACTATGCGTGATTTGTTCGAAACGCAGGCCAGCCAGGGCGTGTTCTTTATTAATGAAAGAAAAGTGCGGTGCCAGTAAGATATCAAAGCGAGAAAGCTCTTGCCCGGTGAACTCAAGTACCGGGTTCGTTGGTTTTTCTTTTTCGCAGACAACATGCCGACTTCACGCGATGTCTAAAATCTGGCGATCGGCAACGTTCTCTAAGTCGTAAGATTTATAAGCCGAAGAAAAAACATCTTCTTCGCGTTTCCTCCGTTTTCCTCTTCGTGCACGAAGATCATCGTCTCAATAGAAACAACGGTGTAAAGCGCGTAAAATTAAGCTAAGAGCATTCTATAAACGATAGTACGTATACTACGGACTCACGTGTAAGGTAGCTATGGAAGAAGCGATTAATCGACGTTACCGCACACAGAACGGACGCTTTCCTATAACTGCAGGTACGTCCAACGTAAATCTTAATGCTCGTTCAGGCTTAATCGACGCACCTTGAGTATGTAATTCCTCTTTCTGACTCGCACTCGTGACGCTAACAGTGTAAGCACGTCTCTCGGTGCGCCAATTAAGTCACCCTCTATTACGATGACTAAGTCTCTACGTTGTCTAGACAAGCATATGAACGTGCCTCGCGTGTTTTATCCATAGTTAGGCAAGACTGGTGATAAGAGACGAATCGCCGAGTCAGCGAAGTGAAATGATATAATTCGTATAAATAGTGAAGGTGGCACGGTTTGAGATAATCGTGTTGCTCGATTTATCGAGCATACTTTTCAAACGCACGAAATAGTCCTCGGTGAACGTTCGAGAGGCTACAGAGTGTAAATAAAAGAAATACACAAATGCAAATGCGTGTGTCGTGATATATAAGATCGAATAGAGAGAATAATGGAGGATGAAAGGAACGTCGGGCGGATGTTGGTGAAACGAGCTCATAACGGTAAAAGATTTTCTGGATTTACTCACATCAACATCGCCCATCATCTCTTTGGTAGAAACAGTGGTATCTATGCGTCGTATACTGCCTTGATGAATATCAACGTCCAGCTTGACGCATTGGAACCGTCTCAAAAGAAATACGATCGGTATTGGCGCGATGCCCGCGAAAATGATGACGACCGCTATGGCCAACACCCAACCGGGATACGCGGTGGGTACGGCTATACCCTGAAACGTATAAAAGGAAATATCGAGGTCGAGATGTATTAGAAAATTTGGCAACGGAAGAAGCGAAAATTCGAAAATTCAAAAAGTTTTTCTCACCCGTGACGCATCCCATGCAGAATATGTGGGCTTTTTGATGAACATGGACGCTATACTGGAAAGTAGAATGCAGACCATGATTATGGGGGCAAGAAATCGCCAGGTAAATTGCCAATATATCCCCGGTCTGTATCCTGTCATTTCCTCGATATCTTTCGTGAATCTGGAGAAGAATTGTTTCTCGTTAATTAAACGTGAAATGTTCCCTTAAACCAGGACCATCAAGCATGAAAGTTTTAGCGTACTTTTCGTGACCATAAACGAAAATGACTGAAATCATTTCCATGAGCGCGACCATCACGAGGCCGATGGTACCGGCGAAACTGTCGAACATTTTTAGCCAATATTCTCCAGCACCGGTACAGAATATTAAACCAACGAAGAAGCAGACCGTACAAACCACCCCTAAGAAAAAAAATTATCGTTTATCGCGTTTGCTCTATCGTGAATAGAAGACGACGATGATCGTACCTACCTGTTATGTATTGCTTCTTTATTCTCTTGAACAGATCTATGTCGAAGATGACACATAGCATGCCTTCTAGTATACCGATCTGGGAACCCAGACCGAGTGCTAGAAGCATTAGGAAGAAGATACAAGACCAAAACGGAGCGCCAGGCAGCTCGACTATCGCCTGGGTGAAAACTATGAAAGCCAATCCTGTTCCTTCGGCAGCCTAATAATCGATTTATTTTCAAAAAATAATTTAAAAACCGTCTTTCTAAACACAAATATAAGAAAAATGTTTGCCGATTACATTATCCAATTGCTCGCTGAGACTGCAGGTTTCGAGTGTGAAGTTCGTCGCAGATGCGTTTAACGTATTTACAGTTTCCTCGTATTCTTCCATGGTAATGTTCTTGTACGTTATATATCCATTTTGAAAAAGTAAGTCTATGTTACTGGAACAAAGAAATGGAATTGCCCGATCGTTAATAGTCTGGATGATCTTCCTTGTTTCATTCCTAGAAATTATTTCATGGAAACTAAATAAAAATCAGTTTACCTCGCCAAGCACTTATCGACGTTTGTCATTGCCTTAAAGCCTAGAATAGCGAATATCACGACACTCGCGTAAATAGCGGTGAAGGCGTTACAACCGCTAACCAGGAGCACGTCCCGAACGCAGTTGTTGTCCGGAGTGTTGTAAGAACCGAACGCGATCAAGGAACCGAATGCTAGCCCGAAACTGTAAAAAACCTGCGTCGCTGCGTCGAGCCAGACCGTTGGCTCTAACAGTTTCTCGATCTGCAGATGAAAAAGGCAACCGTGAAAATCACGTGAAAAACAATGAAACACGAGAGTCTCATCGAAAAAGTGGAAATTAATTACCTTTGGCGTGTACATGTGGGCTAATCCAGCGCTGGCACCTTTTAACGTTATTCCACGAATAAAAAAGATAGTAAGCACCAAATACGGGAACATGGATGTAAAATATACCACCTTTAAATCAAGCAGAAACATAAGTCGTTGACACAGTATATTTGACTCTCGCATTTACACGGAGGAAAAGGTGGACGGGAAAATGGAACATGAAGTAATTCGAAGGGAAAGTAAACGACCACCCGCGAGGAAAAGAAAAACCAATTAAAACACTCGACGTCTTCCTACCTTTCCCGATGATTGTATTCCCTTCATCACAATAAAGAAGACGACGATCCAACTCAACAGCAGACAAAGGACGATCCACCACTTGAGACTCTGTCCTTCTTCGATCGACGGTGCCGCGTCCAATGTGGTTCTGTACCAAAAATATGCAGTTTCCGAACTCTTCACGCATTCTTCGACTGGCTTATTATCAACCTCTGGACATTTCGCCCATGGTAACGGCTCCTGCATTGAATCGTTTGTTCGTCAAAAATTTACCCTCGACATCGTTAATCAGAACAGCGTTAATCAGAAAATATAAAAGCGTCTAATTTGCAATTTCCTATAATAAGAACTACATCATGCGCGACGCGTTCCATTTTGTCCATTTTCTTTCCAGGCAGACTAGTGAATGCAAACGAAAATTGAAATCGACAAGTACTTACGTTGAACTTAATCGTGACAGCCTAATCGAGCAGCATGAAACATAAATCGTATTCGTTAATCGAACGATCGCGAAACTGTTCTGGTACCAGGTGATTATAGCACCCGCGTATTCCATCGATCAATTAAACGCCATAATCGAGTTGGTATTAAGCTCGTTTTCGATCGTCGGAATAACAACGGCCTACGGTTTTATTGATTGAATCGATCGGTCATCGGAAAACGAAGGGACTCACCTCGAGCGAATTAAAAAGATAATAGAAGCACCAGGTAATGATGACGTTGTAATAAAGCGCCACGAAGAAGGTGACGATGCACGATGCTATTCCTATACCGCCTAGCCATGGATGTATCGTGTTCCATACACCAAGGGCACCCTGTCGCATTCGTTGACCGAGACCCAGCTCGATTAAAAAGAGGGGTACACCCTCTAGGATTAGCATCACGAAAAAGGGGATGAGAAAGGCACCTGAAAAGCGTCCCGTGCATAACATGTTTTACCCCTGGCAATTTTCTTTTTTCTTCTTTTGCTGTCTAAAAAGCGAGATCTGTATTCTTCCTATTCTTTCTCTTGGTAAAATAATATCGTTCGCTACCCTCTCCCCTTTCCCACTTCATCTCTTGTTCCTCTGACCCCTTATTACAAAGTGAATGCCGTAACCGTTCTCTTTTAATCTCTCCCATTTGCCAGGGCTCGGCTGTGACCCTGCTTAGAGAATATTCTTCGTTCCCCTTTTTTCGCAGTAGTCTAGTTTGAGACAGCCGCAGCCGGAGTGTCTGGTACGGTATTGATCGAGTGACGCATATCTACGTACACGTACATACGTAGGTACACGTTCCATCTTATTCGAACATTCTTTACCAATCTTTTTCATCCTTCTCGTCATTCCGATCGAAAGAATTTCGGGAGTGTCGATAGGCAGCATACTATTGATCAATCGTGTCACGTACGATGTGATATTACCACGATTACACACGTCCCCAGCGTAAAAGGCTGGTTCGTTCAAGTATGCGGCACACGATTCTTCTGTAAGACTTCTCGATAAATCGTCTGACTAAAATTCCTGATTCTACTTATGCCATGTTCCCATGGGTCGTTTGCTACTCGTCTCCGTTATTATTGTATTTCAAACATTTTAAAATACTAATCCCTAAACTGTTCTTCTAGAAAAACGAAAGAAAAAAAATAAAGAATACTTCTTATCTAAAAAATTGGCAAAGGTTTCGTAAAAAACAGAATGGACGATTCATAAACCCGATGCGGATGTGAAATTGTTACGTGTCTGCCGATAAGAACGTTAAAAATCGATCGACGCGCGTCGAATGTCGGCGTCAGGCTGAACGATAGCCTCGACATCGGTGTCGTATTGTAGCATAAGGAAATTTCCATTGAAAATCGAGTAGAACCAGGCTCGTTTTTGGTGCAGTGGCATATACGTTCTGGCGAATCGTTAACACGAACGCTGACCTAGCCAGAACTTAGCTAGAGGAAACGCGCGGTTCGGTCCTTGCGTTCTGCGCAATAGTAGTCTCTTTCTCTCTCTATTCGTCGGGTCTTGGCTCGTCGACGTTCGTAACGCTGATGGAAATTTCCACGACGAAATTCGCGGGGGCGTCCGATTTAACGGTCGCGTAAGCCATGTCCCTGTGACGTAACGCCCTGCTGTCGTGATTTCATTCGTGCTTCACCCGCCACCCTTGTTCGCGCATCCACCCACGTAAACCAGCAATGTCTATTTTCGCGATACGTGTGTTTCCGTTTCGTTTTCATTGGAATGTAATCGAGTTACGCCAACCGAGGTATAGGTCGTGGATAGAAGAAAGATCATGGATAAGGAGAGCAGAAGGTTCAAGGGCGAATTTTATAGGATTTTATTAGTTTCCCCGGGTTTCCTTCTGTATTTGGATATTCGGGGGGAAGTATGGAATACGATAGCTGGAAACCAAGGACTGCTTGCGACGTTCTCGCTGGTATTTCGAAGACCCGTGAAACGCTTCGAAGATATATATTTTTAAGCGGATAGGCATACGGCGAGGGCAGGAAAGGGAGGTTGGTCGAACTATGTGACTGAAAATAGCGTATAACGTTGCGTTTTACGTGGCCATTCGATTATAGCGGCTTTAGATCCATCTCCGTATTAGAAAACGTTTTCAAGGAGAACGGGTAACGATTCAAAGTTCAAGTTTGATGATTTATGCCTTGGTCGATGAATTTCACAATTTAATAATTCAATTTCTTTTATGCGTATTTTTATCCTTTTCGAGGAAAAAGGCGATAGAGACGAAATAGAAAGAATTAAGAAATCGCTCATCGACAAATATTACTTACCTCCTCCGTTTTGTTGGCACAGGTAAGGGAATCTCCAGATATTCCCGAGACCCACGCTGTAACCGATAATACTGAGGAAAAATTGCATCTTGCCGCTCCATTCTGCTCTGTTTTCTTCCTTGGTTTCTTGACTGCCAGCAGCATTTTGATTTCCGGTTATCACGATCGTCACGTTCTGACCTGCCTGACGTTCCTCGTTCAACGGAGCTAGCTCATGCCCATTTCTCGTACTCTCGTTCTTGACTACCATGCTTCACCTCGAAGTTCCTTGTTTCAAAGGCAAATTGTTCAATTTCCACCTATTCTTTGCTTTCCGTTTTCAATGCTCTGTTTTTATTGTTTATATTCTCCTCCTTTCCTTTTTTCTTGTCTTTAGATGCTTTTCGCGTTCGTCAAGAAACAAGTCAATGGACCAGTACAGATCGGGATAACCGAGCCGATGTTTAAAGAGTGTACAGATATATTTTGAAAAATCACCACGGCGACCAATTACTGGCACGAGAGACAAGGAAAACGATAAATAGTGGCAGCAACGAGTGACTTCTATCGACAGCAACAACAGTTTAACAATAACAATAACGACGACGACGTTAACGAGTGTGTCAACGACGCCGACGATAAAGACGAGGACGAGAATGACAACGGCAGTTCAACAAAAGGCCCAACAAGGATCTTAATCGTTACGTTTAACTATAAGAATATTTTTTATTATCTGCTGTGTTTGTTTCTTCTTCTCTCTGTTAATATAATACCGTTATCCTGAATAAGTTAGATCTCTGTGTAGAAAAAATTCCTTAGAATAACGCGGAAGGCATGCCTGATACGAAGAACGCGGCTGTTCGTCGGAGCAGCTCCTACGCGGACGCAGGCTCCTTTCTGTGAATAACAGAAGGGAAAAACACACAGTGGACTATTCTTCTTCTCCCTGTTCACCTTACCGTGCTTTCCGCCGTAAGAAATCGTATTATTCTTTACTATCGATCGGTTAAAGTGTCGTGTGGACGTTCACGGAAGTTAAAACTCGTGGTTCGAAATGTGTTCCTTACAATATACGAAGGAAGAATGTGGCGATGATTCAAAGAGATCAACAGAATTACGTGAGAATTATGTGATTCACATTGGCAAGGCTAAAAATCAACGATTCAAATATCTGTCTCGGAGCAGCAAGTATAATCGATACGGCGTGGGTTGTATACGAGGGAAAGAATCGTCGTATATCGGACGCAATTTTTCCTTTAATTTGCACGCTGCGAATCGAGAGATTCGTCGTTTTCTTAACGATATCGGATCGGTTAACGGAATAACCAAAAGAAACACGACGTACGTGAATTACGTGACGAATCAGAAGAAAGGAAAAGGACAAGGGGGTGATTGAAGAAAGGTGCGTGTACAACGATCGTTGAAGGGGTTCCTATTTGTACGAGCGAGAACATCAGTTTGTCCGCTGTGCGAAAACGATGCATCTAAATCATGAAAGATCGGCACAGCGGTCCAGGCACAAGGAGAATCACTTTAACGACTTGAAGGAATCGAAGGAATCGGAAGAAGCTCACGTTTCACGTTGCTAACAGGATTATTGTCCTGGAACATGCCCCCGATCTTCCGTCCTCTCTTTCCTTACACCGTGACACCGTTCTTCTTTCAATTTTCTCCTCTTTCGTCTTCCGTGGATGCTGATGTTTCTTTCGATTGCCTGTGACATAAGCTTTACAAGCGAGGAACAATTCTCGTACTGTAGAAAATATTAACGACGATTTACTAAATCGGCAGCGTCATTTGCATCGCGGTCATGCTTCTCTTTTCTCGCGCACACTCCTTCTCTTTCTCTTTAAGCTCGCTGTCACAGTCGTCGTACCTACACTCTCGTGTGTATATGTTGTTCAAAATGTGATATAGGGGACGTATATAGAGCAGAGTTGGCTGCTGCTGGATCGCTCTTCTTCTTCTGACAAAACTCACGAAACTGACCGAACTCGAATCGTATTCAATTATTTCGAAGTGGCGGTCCACTGATTAAACCGGTGGTGTTCGTTCGAACGTAGATAGTAGACGCGTGGTCGGGGGAAAGAAGGAATAATTTTTGGAGCCATGTAGTTCGGTTCCGTAACCTCCCTCCTCGCTCAAACCGGGCTATTTTTTCTGGCTGCTACGATCAGTCCCACCTTTCGTTTTTTCGTTCCTCCGGCCTCGATAGGCCTTTGGTATTTCTCGTTCTCTTTATCTCTGATTGGTCGGCTGACAAACAGCCCGCGCGAATTCTCTCCGCTCTTTTCAAGTTGCTGTGCCTGAAGAGACTCTAGCAACGCGCCCCGTGCACATGAACGTCAATAACCAACTGAACCACCGTTGCGCGGCTGTGTGCGCGCGCGCTTATGCACGCACGCGAGGGAACCAACGGGACAAAGCAGACCCTGGAGCTTCGACGCTTCGACAAAGCTTTGCACAACGCTTTCAATTCCCGATTGGCCGTAGTAATTATGTACATATGGCGCATACGCTCTACGGTCACGCTCTTCCGACTCCCAACTGTCGACACTCTGCTCTTCCCCACGAACTAGACCGCTCAACGTGTATCAGGAACGGCCGAGTTGCCACTGGCCGACTTCCTCGGGGAGAAAATCGGGAGAAGGCCGTGAGCAGAGGGGAGAAACTCGTTCGAACTGATCTATCCCTCTGTACCGATATATTCTACCCAAAGGGGACGGGGCTATCTTTTCCTTGTCCTCCGTGTTTTTGGTCAACGTTACGTTATACCCTGCAAGAAGAGTAGGAAGGTTGACGCGCGCGCGCGCGCGCCTCGTTGCACATCGATCTTCGTCGCAGCCAATCCCCGCCATTTTCGTTTGCCTCGATTGGCCCACGATCTCGACTTTCCTCGAGTCTTTACAAATAGAATTCGCCTTATTTTTTTTTCTACTTTCGACAGACGTGCTTTCGACTCTAATCGATCGGCCACCAACAAAGTTTACGCTTTTACTGACCTTCGATCCTCGGAACCTAGCTTCCTCGAGGTTCTTACTGATCGTTAGCTAAGGTCAGGTGATTGCACCATGAGTGAAATCATATTGAAGGTGAATAGAAACTGAGAGCGGTGTACATTAAGGTGGCAAATAGCAACTGGTTTGCTTAAAAACAACAACGGTGTTTACATACAAGGCACTCTAACTCTTTTGTCTCTGTTTCATTTCAATTCATTCCGGTCGATTATAACGAATACATTGTCGTTTACAAAAGGATTCCAATATTGTTTGATTGATATCGAACAATTCTACTTACGAAAAGACTAGCATCAATTTTTTCAACTGATTGCTGATAAAGTACAAATTGTCTGTACATACAATAAATATCGCATGTTACGGGGACTGGCACGAAATTTTCATAAACCACATCTGGTACTTGTGTGAAGACGACGAGAGTACCCATTTGTGAGAACCATCATCGACTAAATAACTGTGTCAAGGGCAGATCACGTCGAAGAAATCAATTTGTTTAATAAATATCTCTCGTGTACGACGATATGACTGATTTTGTGCGATCGTACGCAATTGCGCCACGAATTACCCGTTCGGCTTGTCCGATTAATTCCCCCTTTCTTGTCATCTATTTATAGTGAACCGAGAAACCTCGGCGAGCAGACAATGTCTAAAACGATTCATCGTTGATTGTGCTTATAAATCAATTTCTTTTCCTTTTCTCGTCGATGTTTACTTCCTTTTGTATCTCACAGGTAAACAGAGATGATTATATGTATTTGCTCTGGTTTGAACGTAACCGTGGAGCTGTTGAATATTCCCTCTCGTAAAGTGTTTCACGTCACATCCTCATTCACGAACTTATTAATAATGAGACATTGTTTACACGCAGTTAATTTCTAGTTATCTACGTGCAGGCTACGCGCGGCTTCTAAAGAACGACGCGCTGATATACGCGGAAGGGTCGCGTTGCGTGGCGATGATACCTCGATGATTTTCTCTCGTACCATTACATACCAGTCACGTATATAATCGTTATATATAACGTATATACGATGTATACATCATATACATCAGTATATACATCGTATATACGTTATATATATACGATGTATACATCATATACATCAGTATATACATCAGTATATACATCGTATATACGTTATATATCAGAAATCGCATTGCGTAAGCGTTTCATAGTTACCGATCCGTGCATAAAAATTTAACTCGTTTCGAGCAAATTCATAGATTAGTTTTGCTTACGATTGCATATCTGCATGCGATCGGAATGTTTGCCATAGACACGCGGCTTTCGTGACCGAAGGCTTTACTTAGTTTATATTTCGCGTGCGTCGTAATATTGCTCGTCTTTTCGTGTTGCGCGTAACAAGCGATTGCTAGAGATCTCGCTTGATGAATCTGACTATTCCGTCTATGTCGATAAAAATAGCTTTTTGTACGAATAGAATAGTTTTACAATCGAATTGTGTGTTATAAGATACAGACGCTCCGGCGTCGATGTTTGAGCGTTCTTACGTAAACATCAAATAACATTAGCGTAGGCAACGGCGGGTGAGGAAGAAACGAAGAAAGAAGGAGGCAGGTTGGGGTAAAATAAAAGATTCAACTAGCATGATTTAACAATATATATTCAATAACATATCTGAATGTTAAATTACAAAGCTTTCGTCGTCTCCAGACTTGAAACAATAAATCGACACATCCTAATCGTTTGATGACCGCATGATATGTAATTGCCGACCTAATACAATGTTCGTGCGAATAGTATGTTTGTATTCTTATCGTTTTCTTGGGAACATTTTAAACCTGTAAAACGCGGAAATTTACCTCATAAGTATGTCAGTTGCGTTATCAGCGATATTAATGAAACGACTAGGCCTGCTATCCGGATTGTGTCAAATCGAGTCGAACGATAAGCTACATTGTCTTATTCTATGATGCAGTACGAAGCGTCTGAAATAACAAAATTGCGAAGGTTACGCGAATATAGCTTTAACTATTTGCATCGCATATTCTACGTCTTACCTGAAGTTGCTGAAATAATCCAGTCGATGTATGCTCCAACTCTGGTATTTACACCACCAACGATGGCACAACCTCTACCCTTTGCAATGATTCCTATCAGGACAAGTCGTCTAGTCGTCGGATTTTGCCATAGAACTGGTCCACCACTGTCCATCTATTTTTTAAACAAATGCTTCAGTATTACTGCATTCGTGGAAAATTTATTTAATCGATCGATCGCGTCGATTCTGCTGCAGTTCAAAGCGAAATTTACTTGACACGAATCCTTGTTTTCGGCATAGGTACAGATTTGATCTGACGTTATTTCCTTGTAATTTTTAGAACACTGTAGGTACGTAAGCACGCTTAAGGTAACTTTTTGCAAAATGTCAGAAGTTGGGCCACCATAATCCGTTGTTCCCCAACCTAATTTTATCAGAAATGTTGAGATATAATAACAAAGTGAATCGTAACGCAGTATGTATCACTAACCCAACAATTCAACATAATTGCCACCAAAAGTATCCGACGAATGTTGAAAAGGTAGACAGGCCGGTCCAACCTCGTTAGTGAACTTAATTTCGTTCTCTGTTTTTACGATAGCCACGTCATTTTGATCAGTTCTTTGACCGTAATTAGGATGAATCATAATTTTGATTATTCGATGTAATACCGTGGCGTTTGTATCCGACCCTAAAGATCGAAATCAAATTAGCCACGATGCGAGATACAAAGTACTTGCATTTACAGTAGACGCTTACCTGTTCGTAAATCATGATCGCCAACCAGGGCACCCAATTTGTGGTATTCTCTCCCGTCGACGCAATGTGCCGCTGTTAGTACGTATCTTATGGATATTATAGTGCCTCCACAGAATACGACTCGCCTTTCGAAGTCCACAATACCAACCATCATAGGGAACTCGTTCACCCCTGTATTATTTCCACCGACGATGCGGCTCTAAAAACAGTTAACAGAAGCTCTCATTTGCTTAGAATAACTAATCTAAATGAAGCGTCGATGAATTTTCGTAAATATATACATACAGGGTTTTTCCATCCACATTCACAATTTTCGGAATCTTGGGGTCGCTTCACTGATCTCACTTCACAAGCAAATCGACCACCCCTCGACCATACTGGTGATTGCAGCGTTACAACCATCGTGTTTGATTCAGATTGTATGTTAAACTTTCCATTACCACAATACCGATGCGTAGTAGAAGAATTGACTTGCACAGCTACTTTGTCTTGGAAGCAATTGGAACTCTGCGCGAAAATTATTCGTTATTTTCGATTTCTCTTACGATTAGTAATTAATTCTACAATGAAAACTATAGCCTTACCCATGGTAATTCAAACGTGCTACAGGTTAAATCAACTTTATACTCGCTTACGATGGTCCATGAACATGATTGTGACCTGCTATAGAAATTCGGGTATTCACGGTTCTGAATGAAATACGTAGTACCAGGAATTAGTTCCTGATAGTAGGTGCAACTGCTATTCGCAGCATTACTTAATTCAATCGAAAATATAGACCAACAAAATAATAAAACCGCCGCTGCAATGAAAACAAATTTTTTCTTGGAAAATAATCAGAAAAATAATTGTAAAACGTTTTTCTATTTTTAGCGAAAAATTGAACGTAAATTCGATAAAGTGCTCGAAACGTGATAGCGCCTGAATCGGATGCTTGAAATCAGATATATCTGTGATATAATTTACTTTTTGCGGATATGGCAAGATAATCAGAAATATTTTGATATAACACTGATTGCAGTGAAGCACTTTATGAATGATTGAAAATTCTTTGCCCCAAATTTCTTTTGCCAAATAAAAGATTCATTATGTGTACCTTGTATCATAAAACCGTGGAACGCGGCGGTGCGTATAGAAAGCATGATGCTCTGATCAAAAATTTATTACGCGACAAGTACGAAGATTTCAGAGACACGGTCGCTATCCATCTATTTGCATTTTCGTGCATTCCGGCGTTTTTATCCACATCGCGAAGACGAGTTAAAACACCAACTAATAATTTCGCGGGTATTATCACGGGCTCTTATCAGAGGTAGTTGCAACCTCGAGAATAAAAGTAGATTTACGACAACTACTTAATATTTTCACAACAAAATTCATACAAAATTTCTTAATGTTCATATTTGGTCATTTTCAAAACGCACATGCTTCATTTTTTAATTAGTCGATATAATCGTTTCGATCAGGGCTGACGTGATAGCTGTTATTACAATTTTTAATAGAAGATATCCAAGATATTGATATCTTACTTTTAATTTGAAATGTATAGATATTTCGAGAGATTATAAATGCAAGATATCTTGAGGCAATTAATTCATTTATCACTTGATAAGATAATAAATTATTTCGCAATATTTTTAGGATTCTAAAAAAGATTTTTCATCTACTTTATATTTGTTAGATAAGTATTTACTTAGGTAATTTTAATCGTGTAAAATAATAATTTGCTTGTAAATGTAGTATAAGAATTTGTTTCCTTAATTTATGGTTATACGTAACTATTTTCCTTTTTTTTTTATGTTGTAGACTTTATTCAATAAAATAGGGTCAGCCGTATCGCATACTTTTTCATGTTTCTCACATATTACATTCCTATTAAGATTAAAGATAAAATATATAATCATAATATACCTCAATTCATAATTAGTTACTCGTAAAATGCATTTTCCTTTCAACATTTCCTATTTAATTGACGCAGATATAGGTACAACGTCAAGCAGTCGAGGACATCTTAAATATTGCTGCAATTAGAATGTAAAATATTGATAGTAGTAGTCATTTCTGGACTGATTGTCGAAAATTTTGCACACGTAAAAATGACTTATTTTTCCACCTTGAAAGTGCGATTTTAAAACAAATATTTTTATATTGGGGAATTTATATTGGGGAACGTACAAGCATTTTACTCCAGTAAGGTATTAAATAAATATTATTATATAACGATTTGAAGAATCAAAATTATCAAAAATCCAAAGATTTTGTGTGGCAAGATTCTAATCTATTTGAATTTTTTTAGATTACTCTCTATGTAATTGCTTTTGAATCATTTTGACATAAACCATTAACATATCGATTTAAAATAGAGACAGAAAAATCGAAGCAAACACCATCTAGTGTGAATGTTTAGTACAAAAGTAGTTGCTATGGCAATAGATGTCATACAAACTCGAAAATTAATAAAAATATGCACTGCCGTACAAATGTATAGGTGCGTATTTTGTTTGACTAAATTTATGATGTTTTTTTCGCGTAAAGTTGATCAGTTTACCTGTGATTTAAAATATTTTAAACAGTTTTGATCAAATGATTTTATTAACTTATATCAGGTTTAAACTATAAAATAACGAAGATGGCTAATTGTGATAATATTATTACGGAAGAAAAAAAGAAGGTAATTATTATTAATAATAGAATTAGTATATTATGTTCGTAAGAAAACAAAAAGCTGTAAGCAAATACTTCATATGACCTTAACCTCATTTTCTTTATTGTATACAGCATAACTACAGAAGAACAACAGGTGTTAAAAGCAATCAAGATACAACTTCCATACCAATTTACCGTCGCAGACGCGTTGCAAAAACCAAACATACGCTCAGAGCTCACAATGTTTACAAATATCCATCAGATTGGATAACTGATAATGATATAAATGAACCTGAAGATGAATTGCTTTTGAGAAATAGAACTGAAACATATGAACATGAAAGAAGTAAAAAGCCAAACGAGGATGGTAGTCTTCAAAAGCAAGCATTTGATGAAGTTGATGCAGATTCAGGTATTAAACATGCATAGGTTATAAGACAATTATTGACTTGGACGAATGATAATCAAAATCTCATGCTGTATTATTTTAGGTATTATTTTATCACGAACAAGAAAACATGTCTCACGGAATGCAATGAAAATATCTGATGAGTATCAGAAATTAGAAAAACGTTATAAAAATGTTCAAGAAGAATATCAGAAATTAAGTGATATATTGGAGCAAAGAGAATTAGAGTATAAGAAAGTATGTTTACATTATGAGACTTTAATACAAATGATTCAGGAATTAGAAGAAGCCAAAGTTTCTCTGGTTCAACACAATCAAAAACTTGAAATGGAGAGAGTTCAGTCGAATGAAGATATAATACTTTTAAAGAATATTGTTTACCAGTTAAATGCCGAATTAGAGAGATATCAAGACAAATTAGGAGGACAAAAGCATGAAAATATTTCTGTACATGCAGAAAATGAAAACAAATATGATTCAAGGATTTGGGGAAGTATTAATTTTCATGCATTGGGACCACTTTTAAATGCTTACCAAGAAAATTTATCAGAAAAGCAGGAACTTGTACACATGTATGAACAGGAAATGGCTGAGTTTAGTAGTAGATGTAAGGAAATTCTTACGGAAAATGAGATTATGCACAGAGAAGTAGAAGGATTGAAATCAGAGGTAAATATAAATATATAGACGATATGGATAAATAAATGTATATAAAAAAAGGTACTTTACATCATACATATAAATAACTACAATAAAAACTGTACAGTGTGATAGGTATACAAAGGAAATTAAAAAGTTGTTTGAAAATACTACGTTACTAAAAAATCAAAATGATATTTTAAAAAAGGAAGCTGCAAATGTAAAGAGAGAAACTGATGATATTCGTTCATCATATGAGTTAAAAATGGAAGTAATTTTAAAATGTAATGAAGCATTAAAAAAGGAATATACAACTACAGCATCAGAACTGAGCAATTTACGAGGAAAATACGAAATTTTAAGCAAAGAATTCGAAAAAATGAAGGGTAAAGGAGATCAAACAGTACCTATTGCAGTTCATACTACCGCTATGGAAGAATGTAAAACATTGTTAGATGAATTAAAATATCAATATGAAAGTGAAAAACGTAATCTCTGCAATCATATAAAACGTATAGAGGAGAATCAACCCGAAAACGAAAAACAACTTATAATGGTTACAGCTGAAAGAAATCATTTAAAGGGCCTTGTAGAAAATCTCGAAACAACCTTAAAGTAAGTTATTTATTTGTATATTTTTTATGTAAATGTTCTATTCATACAGAATGAATACTTAGATTTTTTTCAGACGAACACAACATAGAATTGAACATATGCAAACTATTGTTTATTCGACTCGAGTTTCACGTAATTCCCTGAAGGAGAAATTAAGTAACGTGACTGCTTATTGCGAAGAACTGTTTTCCGAGTATGAAAGAATTGTTATAGAGAGAGAAAAATTACTTGCTTTCTTACGCGAAACGGAAAAAGAAAATGCAGATATGGATCGCCTTGGTAAAAGTATTAACAGTCGAGTGGAAGGTTTAAAAAGTCAACTAGAAGTACGTTTAAAATATATGTAGTATTTAATAGAATAACAAAAATCTTAAATAATTTATAATTTCAGATTGTTCGAAAAGGTACGAAACAGCAGGTAGATTCTGTGGAGAAACGTATAAAATTACAAGAAGTTCATGTACGCCTGATGAAACATGACTATCAACGTAAAATACAATATTTAAACGATATAATTAAGCAACAGGAAGAAATGATTGAAAAGTTACAGAAAGAGAAGCATTCTAGTCTAGATAGTCCAACAAGACGGATACTTCAGACAACGAATGGTGATAACCCAGACAACTGTAATACTGGAACGAAAAATTCATGATCTTTGAATCTAGTTCATAAAAGGTCTGCATACTATAAAACTCGTGATAAGATCGTCCATAATAGATTGGACTTTGAAACTGATTTTCAACGAATATCATAATAAGCATCTAATTATGGAATAGGTGCTACTCGAAACACCGTCCTTATATTTACAAACCGTGTCAGTCGCTTTATTTAGCGGTGACATCAAATGAAGCAGGTGGTTGCGAAGGCTACTGTACTCCACTCTATGATCTGTCGATGGCAGTGGAGGCTCTAATAATCATATGGTGAAAAGTTGATCCGTTATAGGTATGATGTCAGATGCGTTCCATTCATTCATATGTAAAATACACCTGTTTTAGCTTTAAATTTTTTTAAATAGAATTTAATAATAACCTTGAGCATCGATAATGTATCTATATCGATATTTTAATAACCTGTCCATACGATATATATCCAAAAAATTAAGTACTTTTTCAGTTACAGGGATATAAAAGATAAATTTTTAAATTCATATTCCTTCCGTTCTCTCTGCGTGTCCTTCCTTACTTCGCTTTAGTTTTTATTTAGGAAGTTTGCATATATATCCTGATTATTATCATAATTGTATATTTCGAAGAAAAGAAATATTGTAAAAATGAAAAAGATATGCCGAGGAAATCGGAATAAAAAGTAAATAGAGATAACTTATATTGAAATAACGAGAAAAATGATTTTTGGAATTAACCCGCGTAATAAAATAGTGTAGTTGAGTAACCACTGGAGGGCGTTGCGAATCGAGAAAATTATTCAGTAGTGCCGCTAATGTTCGGAGATTCTCGACGTACTTCGGGGCTATTCGTCAAAAGCAAAATGTCGTCTGCTAGGCGCGTCGTCGTCGTCGTCAGGAACCGGGCCGTATTTCTAACGCGAAAATTGCTATGATAAGTGATAATGCGATGTCTTTGCATACGAGTATGTAGTGTTTTTTGTTGGAAAGTGTGTCAAAAATCGCAAAAGGATATTCTTCGAATCGGGCTGTTTCGTTGCCGTCAAGAAAACTCGACGGGAATACCGGTGAACATTGATTTTTCCTGCTTTCGCATCTTACTCGACAGATGATCAAACGGTAATGCATACCCTTCGTATTCTGTCGAATCGTTAATATCGTAAGGATTTCACTGACTTCGTACTTTTGTTAAAGGAAATAAATTAAAAAGAGATAATATATCAGTTCATCCACATTGTATTACATGAAGTTGATTATTTGTTTCAAGTTTTCAACAGATATGTTCGACTGAATCACAGTTACATTTCATTATTTTAGGTGAAACGGTTATCTTGATTAGTTACTTGCAGAATATTTTCCGCAGATGTCGCTGATTCTTGATATTATGTACATTGCTTGTACATCTTTCACGTTTGAGTAGAAAACTTCTGAATTTTATGATAACGTTCTTCTAGAGTATCGTGTACATCTTCGTGATGCGCAAACTGAAAGAATTTGGTGTCATTTCGTTGCAATATTACTGACTGTGTTCTCATTACGTTTTCTGAACTGTTAGGTTAAGTTTAACTCGAGAATAACCAAATTACATCTTTGTTGATTGAAACAAAGATGTTTTGAAGCGAAAGTGTTCTCAAGTGTTTGATTATTTATCAGAAAGACGTATAAAAGTATTTGTTGTGATTTTGCATCCGACATCCTTAAATTTGAAGTACAGAAGAGACGGAGGGAAGAGGAGAGGAAAATTATTTCGCGTGGTTTCGTGCACCATAAACTGAAGTCTTTTGAGTTGCGAATATAAAAAAACGGATATTTTTTTCATTTGAACTGAAAAGAAAATTAACTAAAACCATGAAAAGCTTCATTTGTAAAAATATTTCGTCGTATATAAGTGTTCCAATCAATAATCATGAGAACAAGCATTTCAAATGAAGTCGGATTATTTTACCTCTGACAGTAATAGAATCATTGTTAAATAGATAATAAAATGTCCTGAGGGTTTCGCTTGTTTCTAGCACAAATATACACATATGCATATAAGCAACTAACCCCGTTTGAAAATAGAATGGTGAGCTGTACATCGAAGAATTTACGCATGTTTCAATTTTTTTTAACGCCGCTTGAGAATTAGTTCGACTTGATACGTTACCACATCCGCTTCCGGTTCTTTGTATCGGATCTCTCTCGATCTTTTGCACCGTTGATGCATGTATTTAGCATGTACTGAAATTAAATAGGAAACGCGTTAAATATCGTTATTAGCACAATCAGCACTCGTTTGTTAAATGAAGTTTCATGATATTTCGGACATCCTTAGAAAGCGCTATACGACAGGAAGCATTACTTTCCCCACATGAGTCATAATTCGAGTACTAAAATATTAATGCAATATTGTTTGCTCGGTCTCCTCTGGTCACGCATATGTCGTGGGTATTTTGAAAACTAAATACATACATACTTTTGTACGATTTACTATTAATGTTATGAACAAAAAAGAAAGGAAGAGGGAATAGGAAGAACTAAAAATATTCTTTTTCATATTTATAGAATGTTTCGGAAGGGGGATAATATTGAGGACAGCGAGGGCGGTGGAACTAGACTACAATATTTTGACGTGTGAAATACTAAAGAATCTTGAGTTGGTGGCAAAGGTTGTGAAACATAGGAACAGCGACGGGAATTTATGGCCGTGTCTGCGAACTCGAGTCTGACTTAACTGTTTTCGACCAAATCTAACCTGACCTAAGCGCCGCTGACGACGAAGATACGAAGCATTGCTGATCATCGGCGTGCTGGAAGCACGTTACGTTGCTGGCTAAAGTAACTGCTATACGTATCAGCGAGTATCAAAAGGACGCCAGACATTGCGTACGCTTTCCCTGTTCGTTCGTCTCCTTGCCACCTCTCTTCCTTCCGTTCCGCCGGTGCAGTTCGTCCACTTCTACGCAGCGATACACTACTCTACCCTACAGCGGCGTCGTGTACAGTAAATAAACGCGCAGCATGCTGGATACGAGTTCCACGTGCTTTTCGTTCGGTTGAAACTATTTTCAACAACAAAGCCATTCATCTCGAAACAAAGAGAAAGAAAAAAGGGGAAAACGCTGCTAGCGTGATCTATATCGCAGAGGAAGAGAGTAATAAAAAAGAATGTCGTATCTAATATTGCGTGCAAAGTTGCCAGCTGCCCGCTGTCGATAACACGGCGACTTAGTTCGGTGCACTATTCGCCGCTGCTCTCGGCAACATTATTGAACGTAGACGACGTAATACTTTGCAGCTCTCTTGTGTGTTGCGGTTGTGAAATTGCCAAGTGGTTGTGAAACAGTGCCGAGCAAAAGAGGAGTTGCACGAATATGGTGTAAAAAACAAAAGAAGTTTCAATTACACAGTTTTAGAGAATGGAGTTCGAGCTGGACGGAAGTCTAAAGGAATGGGTAAAGGATAAACCGCTGAGTATCCTGCAGCTCGATCCTGCTGACAGAGCCGTCTTACGGATTGCCGGTAAGTGTCAATCAGTGTTTCCAGTTTCCGTTTTCATAAGCCGGTTACGTACTTAAATTCTCTATGGCGCGGTGTTTCGCCTTCCGCCTTTCGTTTTCGTTCCAAGTTCGATTCGCGAGTATATATTGCACGAGGTTTGCTGCTTTGCCGAGGAAGAAAAAGTAAATGTATTTTATCTTTCGTTTTCGATGTATAAAATGAGTTTAAATACCATGCGTTCACGAACTATACGAGCTATTCGATCAGTTATAAAATGGACCTCATTATATATACGAGTGTGGTGAATTACGTTAAACGGTGATGACGTTTGCCACGACAACACCGACTGTCGTACTACTAATCGACAACATGTACGTAATCGACCAGAATGTTAGCATATAATGAGTGAATTAACGACTACATTGATGATAAATCATCTACTCTTATTTTTTAAATCGGACGATATTAATCGAGCAGACTAATAAATCGTCAAGACGTGCGTTCGAATCAATAATGACGTTAATAATTGATGAAGTTTTTCTGACCCCTTGTATTACTTCCCTGCCGATTCTCCCCCGAGTACCCCTTATCGATCGTATCGATTAGCGCATAAGGGTTTCGTTAAAGGAGGAAAGTATGGTATATACGTATATGATCGCATCGTATCGTCTGTTACTCTCCGTGAATTGGCTCATTGGAAAACTGATACACGTACAGTCACGTATATATGTACATACATAGAAGAAGTCATAAGAAATTAGCTGCGTTATAAATTCTTCTGATGTAGGAAACGAGAATCGTTTGCGGTACTATCTTGCGTCGACCTTCGACGCGGGATGTTGACCAGGAATAGATACTCGACACCATTCGATAAATATCGGATTGCAGTTTGCTGATCATCTTACCGTGAGAGATTTTTCATTCAGTTTGCGTGCCTCTGTCACAAGGCGTTCTTCGCGACGCTTAGATCTTCGAACAAATTTTATCCCTTCGTACATGCAACGAAACCTCGGTAAAACGGACCTCTTCCACGATTATCGAGACCGCTAGTCCTTTTTTTTCCTTCCTCGACGGGCATAGGACAAGCGTGTGTATGCATATGAACGTATGCATGTAGGACATATCCGATTCGTGAAATTACAGGCTCTGATTCACGCTCACAAAAGCAACGGCGCGCGCGGTCTGCTTGGTTCCGCACCATTTTCACGTAGCGTCGTTAAAATGGTGTTCGATCGACGTAACGTAACTCTCGTTATCTCGTAAATATACCGTAGGTGGGAGCCAATATCGAAGTATCGCATCTCAGGCACGCGAGCATAATTGTTTCTAATTATAACGACCTATTGGTACGCTATCGTAAATGCTCTAGTAACCGTTGTTCTATCAAGTACCGGCGGCCGATTCTCTCAATTGCCTCTCTGCTCACAAGACTCACGCCGTTTCTTCCCCCGCTGTATTAATTTATGGTTTTCCGAGAACGCGAGCGAATCTCTGCTGGCGAAACGACTTTTAACCACATTGAACGCGTTCCGGTCGAGAACGATGAATGAAGACACTTGTGTCGCGATCAAAGAGAGCAGACAACCGAGCAATATGCGGCTAACGATCCAACCACGTCGTCGCGTCGATGAACTCACGACCATGCTTTTCACCGGTCACGGTCCATAAGATGTTCGTCAGAGAGGTTAGTACTAGTTCACTATGCCTACGCGATGGCAAGTAGTGAGCGGAGGCGGCAGGTTAGGTCGGTCCGCATTAATCTAGGAGCGTGGAGGCGGCAACAGGTGCTCGGGTCATGGTTCGATGCCCCAGCCTCGAGAACGTCTTCTTCCCCCTTCCTTCTTTTTGCTCTTACAACTTTTTTTTCTTTCCTCTTCGTTACTTCCTTCCTCTAAACTCGTTTCGTTTAGATACGCTCCGCTGTGGTGTCATTTACAGATAGTTTGAGATATTTTTTTTCTAAAATCGAATCCCGATCCTTATAGAATCGAATAGAATAGCACAGTTCGCTTGCTTTTCTACGAAATTGTCGAATATTTTAATGCCAATAGTTGAAAAGGAAAATATAGATATATGACGAGTTTCGAAAGTCTAAGGTGGAAACAGAATTTTAACCGGTGCATTGTTTTGCATCTGTTAGTCGTATATTTGTTACGATGTCTGGTTTTCTTTGCCTACGTACAAGGCTTCACAAGCCGCTCGCTAGATGTCCCGGGGTACCCGAAGTATCTGAAGAGGTCGATGCATCCGTGTCTCGTCTTGTATTTTTCGCGGGAGAACTTTTCAGAATGAGTAAAAGGTCTGCGTGTAACACGCGAGCATCTCTCGAACCGAAAGGACAGACGGTGGCCTAATTAACTTCATGAAACTAATTCGTCTGACAATTGAGAGATACTCCCTTTGTTTCCTTACCTGCTTTGTAAGACTTCTTCATCGCGCACTGCCTTGTTCCTCGAGGATTCTTGTCTTCGAAGGACCAGTAGAATGTTACACGGACCAACATCTGTAGCGTTAACCCGGGCGAATACGTTCCAATCTACCAATTCGGCGTTCAAGATCAGACTAAATTTCTTTGGCGCAAACCGGGATTTAATATATATTTCGTGGAGTAATCTTCATGGCGATCGGCGGTACAGTTAGGAATCCGTGTGTACATGCCAACAAGGCAGGGAAGATAAAAAAAATTAAGGTAACAGATAAAAAGTTGCCCGGTGGGATCCAGGCCATGAGTCGGGAACGATGAACCGCTCTTCGAACTCATCGAATATGTAGTAGACATTACGATATAACGTTAGAAGAGTGGAAATTATTTCGTTTGAGACGAATTGGTGCCTGCAGACGTGCATGCAGCTCGTACCAACGGTTCTATTTGGTAAAGTCGTGGAAATTCGTTTGTGAGGACTTGGATCATCGTCCGGAAAACCGATGAGATTAAAAGCTGTAAATAGCTGTGTGCCCAATACATGTATCGGCTTACAACAGGCTTAGGCCTCTCATATTGAAATTCAGATCATTTCGACCCTTGGCGTGTTTGTATATCTGTTCACGCTTTCGAGGACTAACGGTTCGACCGAATTATTTTCTTTCCAGCTTTCAGCTGGGTCACTCCTTGTCCAGCGAGAAGCTGTCATTTAAATTTATATATATCGGCTGTTAAATCGCAACGAACAGTTATTCAGGGTAATAGATTCCTTAATCACTGGCTCGAGTACTTACTCATTCACCTTTGTACTGAGACAATAGCCGATACCTAGTTTCTATCAACGAGTTAGTCGCAACATAGTTGGATAATTTTACACGACGCAAATGTTATCATGTATCTTGATAAGATAAACTTTCAAAGATATATCGATAAATTTGTGCATTCGTGATCGCGAACAGGATTAGCGATCAGGGTGAGAGTCACATATTTAGTGTGCACATCTGTTAGCGGCGACGCCGCGTTTGCCGTCGAGTTTCGCCGCGAGCATAAACAAGAGGTAGAATATCGGCGACGTTAGGAATGATCGACGAAGAAAAAATGAGGTACATTTGGCCTGGCGCCAGATCGCAAGAATTCTCACGCTAGCGTCGGGTTCTCCCGCGGCTAGGATACGGCGTCGTTTTCTTACTCGCGATCTTCTCTTTAGCCAGGGAGGTCGAAGAATTCTCTGCGAAACGGTAAACGGTAGAGGATTACCGCATTGAATGAATATCAGAACGCGGTCGTATTCACGCGTGAAACGCGAACAATCCTTGTCCTGTTTGGCACACAGTGTTCGGTGCATTGAATTCGTGATTCGCGGTATTTTACACGGCGCGCCCCTGTCGTTACGTGACCTGCCCTACGAACCTGTTTGTAACGGCAGCTATTCCACGGCGGCGGAGTACATCGCTGTCAAAAAGACAGAGGCCTTGTCTTGTCTTTGTCTATCGCATCTGTCTCTTGGTCTCGTCTCTGTTCGGCTCTCAGGCGGTTTCACCCCGACCCTCGATGTGTCGATTTCTCTGTTCAACGAACGGAGAAAGTGAAGGATGAACGAGCTGCAATGGCGGGGCATGCGAGGAGTAGGTTCTGGAACCTCGAGGCTCGAGGTAGAGGCAGCTTGGGTGGGCGGCAGTTGTCCAGGCCGCCGCAGTCTGTGTCGAGGCGACGTGCTCTACACGACGGAGCGGCAAATCGCGTCTTCTCCAACTCGCAAGCCGCTCGCTCGCTCTCCTTCTCTCCCCTTTCTGTCCCCTCCCCTCTTCTTTCCTCTTTATTCTCCCTCCCTTCCTATTCTCTCTCGTTCTCTCCCTTCATGCGTCTCGATGCCATTCCTCCTTTTGCTCGGTTCGGTCCTCCTCTGCGTTCGTCGCGCTGTTCCTTATCCGTCCGTTGCTCCTCTTTCCTCGGCCCATTCATCCTTCTCGGTCCACCTTTCCGTCTTTCTCCGTTCAACCGTTTCTCCGGCGCGAGCGTGCGCGCGCGTTCCTCTCGCCACGAGTCTCTCCGTCCTCGTCGTACGGCCTACAGCTACCTGGCCGTGTTACGGCGGGGTTCCGGATACGCGCGTCGACTTCGTCAACGTTGTCGTGCGGTACGTTCTACCAAGAATTCCAGTGCCACGTCTCGAGTAGCGGCGGTTGGTCGGTTTGGGTCGGACGGCAGGACGAACGATCGGTTTGGTTTGGTTTGTTTATTGCTCTGTCAGTTGTTCGGGAATTACGTCGACACTGTCGTCGTCGTCTATATATGTATATGTTTCCGATGTCAAAGCTCGCGCGCGAACGTTGTCGCAACAAAGCGTTCACGACGATCGAATAGTGTGATGAACGAACGAACGAACACCGTTATCGTGACGTGATGTTAGCTTGTCAAGGGTTGATAACGTATCAGCTGATAACTAGATCGATAACGCAGCGATTGATATCCAGTGCGACAATGGAAAGGACGTTTGATATCGAAGAAGGAACTACTCTCGCGATCTCGTGGGTATTCCTTCTTGCATTTGACACGTGACAGAAGATTGTTCGGTCAGTTTGGTGTATGGTCGAGGATATTGGCCCGCTTTGACGTGGAATATATAGATATTCAGTGAAAAATTTCGGCAAACTCGGACTGTGAGCAAAACACGAGGCGTTCCGTGAGTCACGCTTCGTTTTGTGGCACCTCCCAGCTCTACTACCTCTGTCTCTGACTCCGGCTGTCTCCCTCTCTCTGTCTCGCTTTTTCTTTCTTCCTCCGATATAGACTCGTATACTTACTCGCTCGATCGTTCCCACTCGGGTCTCTCGGTTACCCCTTCCATTAGTAACCGCGTTGTTGGTAATCACGAAACGGCATTTTGAGTCTGAACGATTAAGCGTCTGATTCAGCAAACGACAAATGCGTATATCGATATTATCGCAAGGGTTCATTCAAGATTACAATCGTTCGTGTTTCTCCCTTTTTATTTTCCTTCGTCGTTCCAAGCTTCACTTCCTAGAATTCCTCCTGTTTGAAAGACAAACTAGTCACAGTTGGTTCGTATTATTCGTTTCGTTCCCTTTAAGTCGGTAGCGTGTCAAGCAAGCTTCATAATAGCCTGAAATCCGATCGCCGAAACATAAGACATGTCACGGGGTGGGTTGACGTAAGAATAGAGCTATCAATGGGACAAGAATGTCGAGAGGTGTCTGTACGATCAGCGAGGAATACCACGCCGCGCGACCAGTGTATATGTATACATACACTCCCGTTCAAAAATATGATACTTGGATCATCACAACAAATATATGCTTGAACTTGTGGATATCATTAATGAATTTAATTAAGTATCTGTCTCGTGCTTTCATTACCACATTTGTAGTTAGCATTTTTGATATTCTGGCTATTAATTTGTTTATTGCGTTAGGTATAATGTTATTAATTTTTTTTTTGGATATGTATTAAATTGCTCCAAAACTTCCCTGTGTTCTTCTTGTGTCTAAAACTTTTAAACCAACAGACTGAACGCGAAATTTGCGGTTTATGTCTATAAACGTTCGAAGTGTGCTTTAATATTGAAAGTTTTAATCACAAATCGAAACACATTCGAAAATGGTACAAGCCCTCGTACTTTTGAACGGGAATGTATATAGATAGACGTGACGGTTTCAGCAGCGAGTAAATCAGAAGAAAGTCGTTTTCATCGAATACGGGGATTACGTAATAATTGCAGGCTGTTGGAACTCTATGACAAACCGGCTTCGCGAGAAACACCGCGCACAATCACGTATGAGTCCGCGCTTATGTGTCCCCGCGTGTACGTGGAATTTCTTAATTTGGTCCGATCGGCCTATTCTCTGGCCCGAATCGGTCGTAGCCAGTTGATCCGTCTTGGTACCCTGGTTTCGCCGTTTCGAGCATAATCGAAACACGAAGAAACGTTATCTCGTGTAAGTGCGACTATTATTATTGTGCCTAACTAGACGGGAGAAGTCGCGTGAGTGACCTCTGCTTCTGAATTCCCATCGTTCCTTCCAAGAAAAGCGTACACTGAAACCATGGAAAGCGCGTGATACTCGAAAGCGGAACAAGTCACGTGTTTTCTTGCCAAATTACTGCGCCCGGCGTAATTGAGCACTGCCACGTCCCTCGTGTTCAAACGGAATGTCAATTATTTTGTCTCACACGCGCGATACTCTCCCTGTTTATCCCTCGTTATCTCGCCGTCCTCTGGCACACGATACTTATGTCTACTTCAACAAACACTTCGTTTCTCGTTTGATCGGTCCTTGGCTGATTTTCATTCAGATTTTCTATCTTTCCCCTCTAACTTCCCGTTCACCACCTGGACTGTCTTCCCCCTCTGCTTTCTTTGTTTTCGTCCATCGTCATCACACACGGATCCATCTGTTCTCGAGCCGATTCGCTCTCGCTATCGTCGTCACTGTTTCTCTCTCTCTTTCTCTCTCTCTCTCTCGCTCTCTGCGTCTACCCGTTCGGTTAGTACATCGCCCCACCTTCGTATCTGCGACCTCCAGCGTGTTCGCACCGAAAGCCGTATTTGGTTGTTGCGTTAACAAATCCACGAAAGTGCAAGTAAGCTTTATCGTTGTGAAGCACGTCGAGTTTATCGAGCCGCGACTAAAAGTTTTTGAGGGTGCGCAATCGTATCGAGACACGGTTATCGACTGGACCCACCTTTCCTCGATACACGCACCGATTTTTGTTTTTTTCCTCTTTCCGGTTGATTCTTGATGACGCAGTTGCAATGATCGCGCGAACATCAGAAGATTTATCATTTATTATTATTCGATAAACGAGGAACCACATAAACTCAGATTACGCAAATTCACGTTGAGAAACAGCGAAAACGCGTGAATCGATATCTCGTTCCATTTTACGGAATCGCGTAGAATATCGAATGTTCTATTTCATACACGGCTCCGGGATCACGTTCGCAATATCGAAAACCAGTTTGTGTTGCCTCGTGAAACAGGAACAGAGTTTAGAGAGAACCGGAGGCTCTATTAGCTGAAACGCTCGACTTTAACGGGCGGTCTCGAGCATTCTCCGTTTCGCGCCGAGAAAGGTCAGCCGAAAATTTATCTACCGGTCGGAATTTAGGATCCGGGACTTCGTAGAATTCCGCGAAGGTCGTCTGCAAGGCGTCCCTCGTTTCTTCATTCGTATTTTTGCTAGCGATTCGAGCTATCAAGTTCGAGGCTAAGAAGATTCGCGAGACGGTCGATCGGTTCGCGCGAGGGTCAAACTGCGTTCACACAAGGGTCGATTCGTAATCGATATACTAGAATTACGTATTGCGAAGTGGATAACGATCGAAATGGATACGATGCAAAAGAGTTAATGGGTAACACGTCGACTGTGTGCGTTCATAAGTAGGACGTAACTGGGACAGTGGATGAGCAAAGCGAGGAGAAAGATGCTTCTAGCTGTCGGAGAATCGATGGCTGTTTTGTCACTTGGCTGGAGGAGGTGGTTACGATAGATGCGAAGATAGGTGGGGTTTCCGGCGGCGAAGTAGCAACGGAAAGAAGGATGGTGTCGTTATGGTAAAACGAAGGGGCGCGGAGGTGGCTTGTGAAAACACACCGAAGGAGAGGAAAAGAAGTCTCGCACGCGCGACTCTTTACAGCGGCGTGAGCCACACTTTGCCGCGTGCAGCTCAAGGTTGAGCCGAACTATACACCGGTGGAGAGAGTCTTCTCGGCTTCCAAGAGCCCTCGAGAAGTCCTCCGTGAGCCGACTATGGACCCGTTATATTGCTACGCCGTTGCCACAAGAATGCCGCCAAGCCAGCCCCCTCTAGCAGCTCGCATTATGCCGATCCGATGCGTGTACACGCGCTTCCTCCTTCTTCATTCTTCGTTCGCTTTTCTCCGCAGCTTCTTACTTACTCGTTTATCGTTCCAGCTATCGTTCCTTTGCTATTTTTCTGCGTGGCTGGTTTCGCGTTAGGAAGCGATATCGTTCATCGGAGAACCAAGAGATCGTAGGTGGTGTAAGATACGTTGGGTGGGGAGCAGAAAGAGCATGCTTTGCGTTTCGATCTGTCGTGATGTCATCGATCGTTTCACGAGTTTCGTTATCTCGTATTCTTACGTGTTCTGCTTCTTCTTAAAAGGAACCCGTTGTTGAGACAGATGTCGGAGTTTCCGTGAAAGAATCCGGCTGAGGAGCAACTGGCACGTCGCGTTCCCCCTTTCACTAGTTCTTCTAATAAAATTTCATCGACGAGAGATGTGACTACTCTGTTCGCGCGTTACGTGCGCGCGGGTTACTTTCTCTCGAACTTTCTATACGTCGCGTCGTCTAACCAATGCGACGGACACGGTTAGAAGGAGTTCGCCTAACATCGCGTGGCGCGTGACACGCGTTACTCTATTTTCTATTCGCATCTAATTCCGTCTGTCCTAGAGAGAACCGGCCAGAGTCGAGTCGAGTCCGATCCAAGCCCCGCGATCTTGGATTTCGTACGATCACGTTTGACGTTTCGTATTGGATGCGGTGCGCAAGCTGTCTAACTTTGTCGAAAATATCAACGGAATACCAAGGAACAACGAGATCCATTCACGGCTTTTGATATCGGTGTTCAAAGTTCAAACAGGGCGTGACCGTGGTTGGCAGCGATACGCGTAACGGGACAGGTGACTGAATGGATGAAAGAGGGCAAACAATACGCAAACTCAATTCGAGTAATCTGAATTCGAAGGCCGGTAGGATTAGCAAGGGCCCGATGTCGATGTGTTGCAATTGGCGTTGTTGGTTTTCGCTCCGATCCAGAAGACGACACCCACGTGCTGTTGCTTCTATTACCATATACGAAGATCCCGATGGTCTTGGGTTTCCCCGGGTGGCACCCGTGTCTCTCAGTCACCAATCGACTTGTGGACCGTCAGTTTGGTAGATCGCTCGCTGGTTCGTTGTTACGCTCGCTCACAACCTACAGCCGGTTGTTCGTTCTTTAGTGCAATCGCTGATTCGCTCGCGTGCTCGATCGTTGCCACCGCGTTCGCTTCTCTATCCCTGCCAATTCTGATACCTTTCATTTCGTCTTGTTTCCTTTAGTTTCATTTGGTTATCGGCCACAGTCTACTCTACAAAGTATTTTTTAACATTCTATACTTGGTTGGGTTAGTGACGCATATACTCGCTAATAGAATCGTTCAGTTTAATTGGTCGCGCGAAAGTCGAGCGGGAGAGTAACGAAAATTACCTCGTGCTCTTCTATTTATCGTGTCTGCTCGGATATAGTCGGAGTCTCTTTCGCTCTCTCGAGGAGAACGATGAACTAGGGGTCCGCGAAAGACCGATTACCGGCGTCTCGTGGTGCACCACCGAGCCACTTTGGCCGAGAAACGTTGAGTGGTTACGTCTGCGACGTGCCGTGATAAATTCGGTCGTTGATTCGTTAAGCTTCGTTCGCGTCTAGAGAGCGGGCGAACGGCCGAACGGACAAACGGGGAACGAAATTAGCTGTTCTTCTCGTTGTCCGCATTGTCCGTGTCGTCGGTGTCGCCGACGCGCCCTCCAGTTCCTTCCTATCCGATCGCGTCGTGCCTACGTTCGTTCATCCCTGGTCGTCTGGTTACGCGATCGTCGTCCGACCTTTACACCATCTCTCTTCTTTCAACAGTGCAACACCACAGCCAGTGTCAAAATTATTCGATCCGAAAACAAACGAAAACCGAAGGGAGCGCGCGGTAGCAACGACAGGGGTGGAAAGTGAATATAATTAAGGACGAAACTAGGTCTTCCGTCGACTCGAAGTGCCATACATATAATTAAACCTTCCATTAAGATAAGCCTACGTTAGTAAGTGTTTCTATACGAAACGTTTTTAAAGTGTTCCGCGGTAGTTTCCAAGCCACTAATGTAAATACGAGCAAGAGGCTTCCGCAAAAGGAAACTGCCGATCATAGGAAAGGAGTTATTCTTACGTCGACACGGTGTCAAGAAAGAAAAACGGAACGGGACAGTGTGCTTGGTACGCGTGTTCATGTGGCGTATCTTGGCGAACGAAAAGAAGATAACCTAGTAAAAGGGGAGAACGTGTGCGTTTCGTTGGAGATAAAGATTGTTATACATATAGGAAGAAAGAAAGAAAGAGCAAAGGCCCGATGAACAGAGAAAACATCGTTTCATTGTTGGCTGGTTTCGAAAGAACCTAAGAAGACTTGTAGCGAGCTTAACTGGCTAAACGAGATGTCCACTCAAGCTTATTACAAGGAGAGGCTTGGTTTCGATCCGGCCGATACCGTGGCGGAACATCATCGTGAGCAGAGATCGCAACACGGATACGAGGAGTCTCTTTCCAAGTTCAAAGGTCAGAACGAAAATGGATTTTCGTGGATGATGGAAGGACGGGAAAATTGGCGGGTGGAAGGGGCCACAGAACACCGTTCCGGCAGCACTCAGGCTTTCTGGGGTTGCTGGGCGATGTTCATCGAGGCGCACGGTAGGTGAAGAGTTGGCATGCCGATGCTGGATCCCATCCAATACCTTGCCCCTGACCCTCCTCGTCCTGCCAATAGAAACTTCTTTTTCAATTGTCCCGAACACACGTTTTTTTATTTTCTCTCGTTTTCATATTTTTTTCTTTTTTTTATATCGAATTCGCTTTAGCTTCTCCCTTGGTCTTTGTCGTCCGAGAATCGAGACAAATCGGCACGAAATAGCTAGCCCTACGTGCGATTCTCCGAATTCTCCTCCCTTGAATATTTCTCGGTCAGAACGAGATTCCGCTTACTAGAAGCGGAGAAATCGAGAGAAAAGGGAGACCGGAGAATTACACGCATCGCGTAAACTAGAGTTCGTATCGGTTTGAGAGTATACCGTGAACGGAAGTATCTTTTTTGAGGTCGTTTACCTTTTGCCGTTTGACCCGAATGTTTCGCGGAAGTAGCCTCGGAAATAGCCGAGGCAAAATAATTCGCGCCTCGTGACGAACTCCGATCCAAAGTCTCGAATGTCCGATACGAGAAAGTTCTTAATCCTACGCGATTCTTGTAATTTTCTCGCGCGTATACTGCAACCATGTATAGACGCAAACACGTGTTTGTGAACTTTGAAAGTGTTTTTTGATTTCTCTTTCTTTTTTTCTTTTTTGTTTATTTAACATTGACTAACTTTCTTGAAGTGTCTTTGTGTGTCTAATATCGTGCCGATCTTTTGTTACCGGATTGAATCGTGGTGGATAGTCAAGGCTTCCCGCCTCGTTAGCGTTTCGACCATGTAGAATCATTTACATTAGAATCCGCTTTTACAAACGGGTTACGCGCTGTTCCTTTTGTCCACGCACATGCACATACGTAGATAGTGTCTCACTTACGAAACGAATTCACGAATGTATCCCGCGTGATAACCAAGCGTTTTCGCCAAACGGTTCTCTTTTATCGAAAGAATTCTTTTGGGGCGTGTACGCGTGGTTTGCGTACGTAATTCAGTACGTGCCACGTTCGTAGAAACGCGAGCACGTAATTCCCTGTTTGGGCCGTCGTCAGGAAAACATTTATTGCGATTTCCTTTCCATCGTTCCATAACAAATTCATGTCCAGGGACGATCGTCCAGCAATCGTTCCCCGTTATCACACGCTTCGAAATCTCATGTGTGTAGTCGGGGAACGAATGTTCTCATTGTCCCAATTTATCTCCAATTGTGCTTCGGTATGCCACTCTTCTGAAGCGTTGTTTTCGATTACGTTGGAATATTTTTTCCTTTCAAGACACATGCGGCTTTTCGACGAACTTCGATCGAACTGATTACGAGTTAATACCTTGTCACGTCAATTAGAATAAACGTGTTTATTTATTTTTAACGATTACGTACACGCATGAGTCTAATCGATCGGATCTTTCTATTTTTTTATCTACTTTATCGTATATTGGATAACGAGCTTCGGTAATTCGTGAACGCATTACGGGCGAAGTATGACTCGAACGTACACTTAATTGCTATTACGCGGACCTTCCATAAAAGCATCGTTGTAAGGCGGTGTAAATAGGTTTGCCTTACCTATTTCGTAACACCGTTGCCACAAAAATGGGAAAATTCATCGAAACCGTTGTTCGCGACTCCTTTCGAAGTTGAGCAATAGTTCGAGGGTCTGAGAGTTCATTATTCGTATTAGCTACGATTGTCTTCAGTCTTCGCCTGGTTCGCGGAGAGGTTAAATAAGTGTTTCTTAATGAAAGTCTACAGCTACACAGAATCGGATAATCGGCCGTAATTAATTGCTACTGCGAAGTCCGAGCAGGAGCCTCCTACTCGATTAATCTTGCGATCGAGTAGTGTCGTCGAACTTGTATCTATCTAGTGTAACGATGTCGGTTCGAATACTGGTGGATATTTCATCGATGGACGTTGTAAGGTTGCTAAGACAGATTATTTGAAACGTACAGCATAGCAAGATAGCACAAGTACAGAACACAAGGGGATAGATATCCCATTGCTTTATTATTAAAGATCAGGTGTTTAGGGCACAGGTTGGGAGGACGTGGGCAGACTGCACTTGGCATTTACAGAGCCTCCTAATAATTCGGAAAAGTTTAACACACTTTCGCTTGTTTGCGTGCACGATCGGCTGTTCTTTTCCTTTGTGACTACCTACGTACAAACACCCATCTACCTATCTATCTATCTGCCTACCTACTTTCCTATCTATCCCGACCACCTCCCTGTCTGTCTGCCTGTCCGTCTGTCTACTGTTGCTTTGGCTGCTTACTGCCTTGATGCCTGATGCCCGATGCCTGTTTGCCCGCGTAGACGATCGCTCGTAACCCGTGTGTCGGTGATAAAATCGAAATTGACGATTTAATTAAACTTCAACGTAGGAAATCGGTACAATTGCATACATTAGAGAAAAGGAAGCGAAGAAAGCGTAGAAAGACAACGTTCGCTTTTCACCCTTGCAATCAACGTCTCTAACAAATTGATCTTCTTTGTGATTGCAGACGAACGAGATGCGATCCAAAAGAAAACATTTACCAAATGGGTGAACAAACATCTGAAAAAGGTAAGCCTCTCGAATCGTAGAAAACATTTCGCGTTTTAAACGGTGTGACAGTCGATGGGCGTTCACTTAAATCGGCCTGCTGCTCAACGACAAACGTTCGAGCATTAAATTCGGATTGATATATAATACATATACGCGCGCGTGCGAGCGCGTGCAATCTACCAATTATGATCTAATTCTTCTACAAGAACTGATTAGGTGCATTCCGCGAATTATAAGGGGAGGAGGCTGTTCCTCGTACGGCAGCCGTGGCCCTTCCTTCAAAATATCGAACGATACCTAATTTTAGAGCGACCTTAGCAGGAGGCCACGGCTGGTGGAGTCGAGGCGCGAGGGAATATATCGAAACACCTGATAGGTGAGCATACGAGAGCAGTGGCGCGCAACGCCGGGACAACCAGCTGTTTCGTAACCACATATGTAAACGATAGGGGACCTTCTTACCCACCAGTATACAATACGTATACGTTGTGCATGTTCCTGCACCCGTCTCTTTTTCCATGTAGGACGTACGCGTGGGTCGACCGTAATCCCTTCCAGGAGGGTATTTCACGCGCTGCTATAGAAGGTAACGTATCGAGGAAACCGAGTGGGTGAAATCGAGAAAACCATTCGAATCTATAGAGTTTCGATTCGTTTCTCGACGAGTTTCCCCTTGTTTTAACGTTTTGCTTCCATTTTTCTTGCATCCCTTTTGGCTTCACCCTCGTTAATGCTATCTCGATTAGTCAGCTGCGAGTCAGCCTAGTTGCCTATGTTCTCCAGCGGAAACTTGGTTTTTCGATAGAGGAATGTTCTCGCTCTATCTTGTTTTTTTGTAACGTAGATTGATTAATGAGATTCGAATGATCGTGCTACCGTCGATGCGTTGAATTGAACAAACACCGCCACTGTTCTGCGTCGTACGCATTCTCGAGCCAACACGTGACGGAAAAAACGATGCCGTCGGCGGTGCCAGCATCTATTCCAATGCCGATCGCTGGTCGCTGATGCCGACGATACCATCAACATGCCAGTGCCGATTCTGACGGTGACGAAACCATGGGTGTAGACGCGTTAATGGTTCTGACGACCACGGTGACCGCAACCGACGTCGACGACGATGACCACGACGCCGACGCCGTCGACATGCCACGCGACCGTGAACAATTCTCGTAACTCGAGACACGTTAGCCTTGATCTCACGTGACTCTTGCCTTCGTTTCTTTTCTCTCTCCCCCCCCCCTCTCTCAGTGGCACCGTCGCGAATCGACGATGACGCAGGTTCTTCTTCTGTTTTCGGAAAGAATAAAAAAGAAAAAAAAAAGAACGGGCATGATCGTTCGTAAACGATGATTGTCCCGTTCGAGATGGAAAGAGAAGAGTGCACGTTCAATGATAAATCGAGCAGTGATACATTCCCTGCATTGCTTTCTCGTTACGTTAGCCGCGTATGCAAAGTCAGGAGTCAAGGAGAAAGGAGAAGAGAGGCAAGGTTGAAGCGGTCTGTGTTCGTAAGCGGCGAGTATAACTCGATTGGTATTTCGAGGGTTATCGAGCCTTATTTTCTTCCTATGTTAGTTAGCTCTTCGACCCCGGTTCGTTTCGAAATCGAGCGACAACGAAGAACGGCGCCTACCGAGGTGCGGCATTACTCACCCCTCTCTTTAACTGACCCCTGTTCCATTACCTACTTGTTTCTCCTTCTTCAAAGCCTTCGCTCTCTGGTTCGTATATACATTTCCGAACGAACCACGCAGCCCCACAAATAGATGAAAGATTTTCGCATTGATTCAAAAACGATCAATTGACCACAGTTTCGCAGTATAAGAAAAATTTCTTTTGATACTGATTTGATACTGATCCCCTTTGATATTTTTTCCCCTTTAGGAGGGAAGAATAAAAGAAACAGTAAATACATACGAATACGGTCCCATCATCAATTATATTGATGGTTAATTAGTTTCAATCAACCTATTTTGACTTCGGTAATGAATTCCAGGATATTACGGTGAACGGTACTACGTATTTGCGCGTTGCTCGGTACTGGTTTTCTTGGCTACCTACCTGCTCGATTCCGCGCGCCCACCTTTCCTCTCGCAACTCTGACCTTATTCGGAAACGTTCTCCTGCGGACGACGTCCCCGATTTACCACCTCTTGCCCGGTAAGTAGGTGGATAAGTAGGTAGTTAGGTACGCAGGTAGGCAAGCACGGTTCAGTCAGTCAGTCAGTCAGTCAGTCAGTCAGTCAGTCAGTTAAACAGCCAGTCTGTTGTTGGAGATGTGTTGCACAGTAGCGGAGGAGCAGAGAAATAAAAACCTAGCTGCGATCGCTCAAGAGTGAGTGCATGCTTGGCTATGACGCACCGTTGCCATTGCGTAACATTTGTGCCAGGAAATGGTCCGCTGAAGTAACTTCTACGTCCATGAATTCCGATCTGTTGAATAATAAAGATATCCTGTGACTCTCCCTTGTGTGCCGTCAATGATTCTTGGGACGAAATTAGAGAAGATCATCGTTCCAAGAAGTGAGCGTTAACAATATTACAAAGAAACATTCGAAATGAGACACACCCTCTTTGCGATAATGTCATGAATTTTTTTCAAACGTTCATTCATCGATACTGGATCGATCGTACGCCCATCAACTGTACGCGTTTTCATCGCTTACCCGATTTTGATTCGCGAAGATCGGTCGTTGTCCCGGGCGGTAGTACAAAAAGCTACGACGACTCGATCTCTGCTTCTGCTCACCCGTTTTTACTTTCGTTTTACTCTCGCCCGAGAATAGTTGAAAGCGCTTTGCTTGTGCGCAGCATAACGTCCACCTCGGATCCACTCGTTGTGCCCGTGACAACGCATCGATTGTTCCATGCAGATTCTTGCAATTACATAAGGGCCCATTGTCCAATGAAAATTCATAATAATAATTCTCTACTTTCCATCCTTTTATGCTTATCCACAGCATTGGAAGTACGTGAAGGTACGAATCCATCGTATATTCTTTCCAATGAAAGATCGACTGGGACGAGTGGTTCGGGTTTCTTTTAGATTATGGGATGATCATTAAAATGCATGTCAATAGCACTAATGTGTAAACCTAGGTTCGTTCAAGTTGATAGGCTATTCCCCTCCCTAGTTTAGTATTTGAAAATAGTTATCATTCGGTAGACGTTAATTATGATTTTTCAGCTTCGTACGAGTTAAAAGCATATGCTCGAAGATTTTTACTTCTTGCGCGTTTTCATAATGTATAAAGTGCAAGATCACAAAGAAACTGTTTTATATTCACGACATAGAATGTTGAGAAAAGAGTGACGGTGCCGGACGATGAATTTCAAATTTACCGCACTTAGCAGAACAAACGCTAACGTCTCGAGAACTTGCTTTTCACTCGTCATAGTTCACGGGAACCAGGCTTTGCATTCTAGGTTCGTTCTTTGAGGCGTTGACATGCAATTAAGGATTACCCATCGTAAGTCCTCGAAAATTCTCAAAGGGGAAGTTACCTCTGATGTTTTTGTATTCTTGCATGCCACCGAGCTTTCCGGTCAAGGACCACTCGTCCATGCGACCGACGAGTAGTGGTAGATTCGAACACGTTAATTACAAGCAAATTAACACGAAAACGAACGATGTACCGTGTGACGGTGACTGGCAATCTGCCGCTACTTTCGGTCGCGTCCAAGCCACTCGAAACTAAACACATAAATTGAGCCGTGCTTCTTTTTCAATCGATGTTTTTTTCAGACTTACACGTGCCTACACGTGTGCGTCCTTGTGAACAACCAACCATGCTGTTCCCCCACTGTAAGTTCAGGGCAGGTGTTATTAATGAACGTTGCCAATGTTAGAAGGAACTTTACGCATGCTCCAAGAAACGCAATGTCTTGTTTTGTCGAGTGAATTAATTGTTTTTCCAAGTAACGTCCTTTCATATTTCCCTCTATTTCCATTTGTTACTTAAAGAAATCATCAATGAACAGGCCCGTTGAGAAACCGTGGCAAAAGTCGACGTGCAAAAGCTATGCAATTATCGCGAATTAAATAATCTGCGTGTGATTTCTAGGATACCTGAGATTCGTGCTTATCGCGGCCGACATTCAAAGTTTAACTGATAGTTTGAGGGCCACGATTACTGCGTTTGCACGTGACGCACCGCGGCCGTGTAACGTACGTTTATTTTCGCAAGACACGCGACTATCTTTTCAGAATACTTGCTTCATCGAAACCCGTTCTTCCCTTATCCCCTTTCTCACTACATCCGTTATGTGTGTTTTCACGTACACGTTCCTAGTATTTGTTCGTGTTTTGTAATCGTTCACCGTTCGTTGTTCAATGTCCTCCTGTCCGTGTGCACCACATCTTTCCTTTTTTTACGTTTAATTTTTGATTGAAGTCGCTCCATTTTCTTTTTTCATACATTTCGATTCGTTTGATGGCTTGTTTTTATTTTCAGTTATATAGAATTGTCGAGAGACACTTGAACAAGGAAGTCATTTATCAGTGCTCTGATGCGTGAAATCGTTGTTGCAGGCCAGCAGACATGTCGGAGATCTGTTCGAAGACCTGCGGGACGGGCACAACCTCATTTCCTTGCTGGAGGTACTCTCGGGCGAGCATCTTGTAAGTATCCCAAAGTTTTTTTCCTTCCGTGATACTCTTTTATGTGGCACAGACACAATTGGCGCTGGTCCGCTTAACCCGTCGGTTTCCAGGGTGAAATGCTCGTTACGTAACTGTCGGGGTGGGACTAACTTGACCTGGATTACAGGGGTAGATGATCTATATCCTCTATCCGTTTAAACAGGTCACTATGTTTATAGGCAATGAATAATATCTTGAAACGCCAGCAGTTAGGTAACATCATTTGAACCTTGTTAATCGAGGGTTGATTGTATTTACGGTGATTATGTGCCATATAATAGGATTTGATTTACGATTAATTCAATTTATCGTTTTTTAGCCGCGAGAGAGAGGTCGGATGCGTTTCCACATGCTGCAGAACGTACAAATGGCTCTTGACTTTTTGCGCTACAAGAAGATCAAGCTCGTTAATATTCGTGCTGAAGACATTGTCGATGGAAACCCAAAGTTGACTCTAGGTTTGA
Organism: Bombus lapidarius; assembly: GCA_936014575.1. NCBI lineage: Eukaryota > Metazoa > Arthropoda > Insecta > Hymenoptera > Apidae > Bombus > Bombus lapidarius. The sequence goes on along the minus strand of CAKXZU010000031.1, from coordinate 1,895,151 downwards.
TATGGACCATCATACTTCACTTCCAGGTGAGTGGACGCTCGCATCTTCCTGAAATTATCACCGATTACGCTTATCACAAATTATATACCATCGCCAAGTATACTCTAGTGGGTTTGGAGATAGCACCTAAGAAAACGGGACGTTTCAATAGGAACGTCTTGACACCTGGTTCGCCCTTTCGAATCGCGATTATCGAAGGAATAATGATATCCATTGTTCGATCGTGCTCCGGCCGAAGTTCAAGCCGTTCCCGCTTTCAAGCAACGAAAACGTTTTTTCGTAAGAGTCGCGGAGCGATACCGATCGAAAGTTTCGCTTCCGAGAAACCGATGCTCGCGAAGGGAAAACGGTCGGCTAGGAGAATCATCGCGTAGGAATGCCCGACCACTCTCGTTTTTCTCGCGATTCTCGTTCCGATCGAAAGCGAGTCGGACGGAGGAAGCGCAAAGAAAGAGTGAGAGCCGTTCCAGGCGACGTTTGGCGCCGTCGAGGACGGCACGCCACGCCATGCCACGTCGTTGCACGACACAGAACGGGAACGCGATTACGCGCGATGGTCGGGTCATTCGGTGAGGAGAGTCGGCGCCAAAAGAGTTGCCCGATACTGGACGTCGCGTCGGATCGTCTGCGGACGGGCGCAAAAAACCTCGAAGGCGAGACATCGATCGCGGCTCGAGTAACCGTATTACGCGACCGCACAAAGACAGACAGTGTTCGTTTTCGTACCGATGCAACGAATACGTGACCTCTCGTTATCTCGCGCGCTCTCGAATCGGTACTTCGAGAGAAAGAGAGAGAGAGAGAGAAAAAGAGAAATTTAAGCCTATTCCCCTTATATATTCTTATTAACTATCGGCTCCTCCCGATCAGCATCTGTATCTAATGGTGTATTTTTTGTTCTGTTTCGCGCCGCAGAGCTGGCGTCGCAAGGTAAGTTCCCTACATTTTTATGCCGTAGTTGGTTCCCTCTGCGAAAAAAAGGAACTGAAAAGTATTTACTAATTCGTTCGAAAAAAATATTGTGATAATTACGCCCGGATCAAAGATTTAGATACATATTTATTAGCCAGTGTTGGCTCGATCTTTTATCGACCGCGTGAACCGATCGAAAAGCCAGATGGCGCTCGCAGGTAGTCTTGTAACAGCCATCGTCCTACGCACGGAAGCTCTCACTGATCCGCCGTTTCGAGATTCATTTTCCTCGACAATCGCGACAACCGCGTCATTTATCCTAACCGCCTGTGACGACTATCCTTCCGCTCGCGACAGACCTGTCCGTTTATGGTAGTTCCATGCGTACGTCGAGTCAGCAAGCCGGAAGGTTGATTGTCAGTCAAAAGCATCGCATAGTATTCCGGGACGTGGGAGGTGACCAGATTGCGAACAGTCGTATCGCGGCGCCCTGGCGCGTCTCTCGTGGTCTCTTCTGGTCGCAAGCCGCCCACCTTGTAATTATGATAATCGGAATCGGTCGATCGAGCACCGAATACAAAAACGCGAATGACGCCACCGGCCAAGGTCAGGCTGTGAGCGACCGTTCCTTTTTAGCGCGTTTTATGCATCTTGACGACTTTCGCGCCCTCGTAAAATACACGTTCCCTTGCATTCCTTCCTTGACATTGTACGAAGATTTTCTTAAAGAGAATTTAAGTTAGGAATAACTTCGTTGACTAATAACACAGCTGGTTTAAAAATAGTTTGTATACAATTTTTTATTTTGGAAGGATCGTGTCCATTTAGGTTGTGTTGTTTCTAGTTACTACTTTACTTTCGCGCTACTATTATATTACGGAAGGCGAAGTACCGGTAATCGCGGAAATTGCGAAGAATTACAAGGATCCCGGAGGATCTTGCAACGATTGGTTCACGCGGCTGGCATTGTAACGGAAGCCAATGCTCGGGCCGGGCGGCTGCGGGCGCAATGACGTCACGTCCGGTCTCGAGCAAACCGCGCGCCTCGAGTCTCTCTTGACTGTTTTCCGTTCCTTTTTTTTTCTCTCATTCGCGTTCACAACGTTCAGGGACGTCACAACGTCTCAACTCGACGTTGCTTATTTAGGCATTGTTTTCGTTTCCTCGCGTACCTCCCCATGCCCTCCAAACCGAGTTGACGCGTATTATTAATTGAAACTGAGGGAGCCGCGCAACGAATTAGGTAAGTTTGCGACATAATGCGAGTGAACGTCAGCTCGGAACATCGACGACGTTCCGAAGGCGGCGCTTACGGAGCGTTACTATGCCACGGTGAATCGTAAAAATCTCTGGAAAAGGAAAAGGAGGAAGGACACGATGCGCGACGAACGCCAAACGAAGCGTCGCGTCGCGGCGAAGTGGGGCGTCCGGTGTGTTCCCGACGCGTTTCGCCTCGTTGCAACAGCATGTTCCCCGATGACTCGACCGATATAACGCGGGCGCATGCGCGATCTTGCACCGGTTATGCACAAATAACAACCATATGACCGCAACGACGACGTGCACGAGGGCAAGCATGGATTTTAGGGGGGCGTTGCGGAAACACAGGGAGATAGATGACGTCGTTTAAATTGTAGGGGTGAGCAACAGGATGAAGAGCAGGCTATGGTATAACAAGCACGAGCAGTCATCGACAAAGGGAGAGAGGATGAGAGAGAAAAAGAGAGTGGGGAATCAAGAGGGGGAATGTCGGAGGCGTCTCTCACCTGCGCGCATTTCGTTGGCCTACTCTCGCGATGGCAGCCGGATACAACACGGCACGCTGTCGTTCGTTCGTTCGGTGAATCGCGGTGTATCCTGTTCTTTTCGTTGTAAATACCATTCGGCGTAAAATCTCGAGATCGTTGGAACGTGGTCGCGCGACAACGGACCAGAGTACACGTTTATCGAAGCCTCGAACGGTAGACACGTGTCGCGGCTAGGGACGCGCGACGATTCGCATCGCGAAACCTTACCGGTGAAACGTGCGAGCGGACGGGCGAACGAACGAACGAGCGCGCAAAGAAGCACGAAAAGAACTCGAAGTGGGGATCGGTCTCGATGAGCTACCTGTAGTGCGCGGCAGTCTGTTCGCGATACGCGCGGTGATGGCCGTACCTGCCGTCGAGTGTCTCCTCCGATAACTAACTAATTCTTGCAGCGTTATCATTCCCTCTCCTGTTCGCACTTTCCCCTTCCGCCACTTGGCGGATTCCTCTATCGTTCTCCCCGCCAACAGGGTATCGTATTTTATTTGTCCTGATCTACGTTGACATTGTCTTCTGGTCCAGTGAACACAGTTCCCCGCTCGAGGCGGTTTCTCCAAGAGTAGGCGCGATCGCTCCCCCACTTTCAAGAAGCGTTGGTGCTAAAAACGAATCGCAATTCGGTGCAGCTACTCGATGCGCTCTCAGACGATCGCGAGTCGTTCGTTCCGTTCGAATCGCACACGTATCAGTCGCTTCGGTCTTTTTTGAACTGACCATCGTATCGGTCGCGTATTCGCGAATCGATAACTGTTTTTCGAGTCGTGTCGAGTATCTAACTCGGGCTAACGGTTATAGACGGACAGCCGACTTTCGATAATCGGCTTTCACGAGCGGCGGCGCGCGGTATAAGCTTGGAGAGACCGAGACGCCGGATAAGGCTGCGAATGAATAGCCGTACGTGCCTTGCCTCTATTCCTGGAGGTCGATGTTAGTTTCTTGGAGCAACTCGGTCCTTTCGACTGCCGCCAGAAGAGAGACGAGGGACCCGCGTTGATACAGTTTCGTACCGATACACGATGTCGATATATCGGTTTAGCAAAGGTGGCAGACTGTTCGTGCAAGGCACCAGAGAGGATGACGCTCGCGAGAACGTCGCTTCGCCTGCTCCGTCTACTGCGACGCCCGTCACTGATGACTTAAGAGCGATTTACACCAAGAGAAGACTCTCGACCGAGGTTCTAGGTAGGAACTCCGACAAAACGGCAAGTTCGACGAGTAACCTGGCTACGAGTTTCGAGGCTCGAATGCTTTGATAAGATATTTCCTCGTTAGTTGATCGTGATCGACTCGTTAAAGGGTCTAGAAGTCGTGGCACGATCAGCTTAGATGGTGCTAGGTTGGAACGTAGCCAAGCTCGGAGTCGATCGTGACGCGATTTCGAATCAACCGGTTGATCACGAGCACGAGGAGGCCTCTGAAACTCGTTTGAACATCGCCGGTTAGTCGGAGCTTCGTTGGAATATTTTCGTGCGGGGTTTAGTGTGTTTACGTAGCGAAACTGATAACGCTACGGTTTAGGATCGTCGATCGAGTCAACGAAAACTTCGAGACGCGGCGAAAACGGCACGAAACGTATCGTGACCCGGATCGTACGTAAAACGACCACATTGACACGGGGCGAGGAAAGATGCGTGGCCGAGGATCTGACGAAACGTGCCACCTCAGGCTACTTGCAGGAGACCGCTGCTTCCTCCTCCTCCTTCTCTTTGAGTCGACAGGCTTCGCCAAAGCCGAAAACCGTCCGGGTAAGCGTAATCTTGGCAATTTTGTTTCGCGTTCGCGACACGAGACTCTTCATTTTAATTTCGCGTTTTCGCGCAACGCATTGCAAGGGCAGGCTCGTCGTCGTCGTTCGTCCCTAGGTTCGCGCTTCTTCTCACGTTTAGTGGCAACAGGGTGTAGTAAAAGGGCAGGACGAACATTTCGGGGCTCGAATCGTGCGATTGAACGTCGAAGGGCGAACCAAGCGGAAGCGACATCGAGGTCGATGCACGACACCAGAATTAGATCTAAACGAAAATAAACCTGATATACTCCTGTGAATATACAAGCATCGTTTGTTGACGAACTATGACCTTTTCTTTTTCTTTAGATATCCGATATTGTAGTGGGTCAGGAATCGAACGTGACTGCCCGTGAAGCTCTTCTGAGATGGGCCAGACGATCGACGGCGCGTTATCCTGGAGTGCGCGTCACGGACTTTACCGGATCGTGGAGGGACGGGCTAGCTTTCAGCGCATTAATCCATCGAAACAGACCAGATCTGGTCGATTGGAAAGGTGCTCGTGCTAGTCAACCACGAGAGCGGCTCGATCGGGTCTTCTACGTCGCGGAGCGCGAGTATGGCGTTACGAGGCTTCTCGATCCTGAAGGTAAAGATCCATATTTTAGATCCTATTTTAGACGCTCGATAAGCAGATTTTTCCTTTTTGGCGAGTTTCCTCTCTTGCCACTTTATACACGCGTTTTCTCCTCAACGTTCTCTTTTTTCCTATGTTTTCTCCTATGGTCGGGAATGCTCGAGGCCGTCACCGATGTCTACCACCGCTTCCGGTCGACGCTCGAACCGTGACGTTCTCTTTTACCCTCTGCTTTTTCCCTTTTGCACGATAAGACGGCCGAACGATTCTTTTTGGAAAGGAGGGCAAGAGAAGCGTAAAGATTCATGTGATATGCAAGTGATTTAGGTTTTGTATTTCGTGTTACAGATGTGGACACTCCTGAACCGGATGAGAAGTCCTTGATAACGTACATCTCTTCGCTCTACGACGTGTTCCCGGAGCCGCCAACAATTCACCCGTTGTACGATGCCGAGGACCAGAGGCGCTCGGAGGAATATAGAGAGCTAGCTAGTTCCCTCCATATGTGGATCCGCGAAAAGATGTGCCTGATGCAGGAACGTGTCTTCCCGCCGACCTTGATAGAAATGAAAAACTTGGCTGCCGGCAGTACGAAATTCAAGAATGAGGAAGTACCGCCCAGATACAGAGACAAGCAACGACTTTCTTACATCTTCAGGGATTTGCAAAAGTACTTCGAAGCGGTCGGTGAGGTGGACATCGAACCTCACTTACGTATCGAGGTTATTGAAGAAAATTGGAATAGATTGATGATGCTGCATCAGGAAAGAGAACAAGCGATAATCGACGAAATTAAACGGTAAGATCTATCCCTTCCTTAAGTAGCGAGATTATTCGCATCAACGATTCGTTTCGTTCCAAGCTCGAGCTTGTATCTGTTTCTCAGACTCGAACGACTGCAACGACTAGCAGAGAAAGTGCACAGAGAGATGAAGGCGACCGACAATCGATTGGAGGAGCTCGAGAGACGAGTGGAGGACGAAGCCAGGCGTCTCGATCGACTTCATCCTCTGGAAGCGAAACATGCGGTGGATCTTTTGGAACAGGATATTCGTAACACCGAGGTCCAGATCCAAAATATTTTTCCAGACGTGCATACACTTACCGAGGGGCGATACAGTCAGGCGGCCGAACTTCGCAAAAGGTAGCACTCTCGATATCATTTTCTGCTTCCTCCATATTCGTTTGCGGAAAAGTCACAGAATTATCCGTGTTACAGAGTTCAGAAGCTACATCAACGGTGGGTCGCCCTGCGATCTCTTCTTCATAAACGTTTGGTACAGCCGCTGTCGGCCGTATCTTTCCCGGTAGAAGAACGCGTCGTTACGAAACACCGTACTACCGTCCATGAAACCCGATTGGTCGACACCAATCCACATTTCCGTGCGTTACACGACTGCATCGACTGGTGTAAGGCGAAAATCAAACAGCTCCAGGATGCAGACTATGGCTCCGATTTACCTAGCGTGCAGAACGAACTGGAGGTTCACCAAAGAGAACACAAGAATATCGAGCAGTTCCATCCTAAAGTGGAGAGATGTGTGCAGGCTAAGAGCCACTTTCACGCCGAGGAATTGACATTGTATAGCCAACATCTAACTGTTCTTCAAAAACTTCACACTGAATTATTGGCGGCCTCGAATAAGAGACTTTCCGATTTGGACACTTTACATGACTTTATACAATCGGCGACTAATGAACTGGTTTGGCTGAGTTCTAAGGAGGAGACGGAGGTGACACGCGATTGGAGTGACAAGAATTTGAATGTGCAAAGTATCGAGCAGTATTACGAGGTAATTTATGTTTTAATGCTTTTTTTGCGATTATATGACAATTATATACTAGCATCCTGAATTAATTGGTCATCAAATCTAATATAGAAGTCGTTGATACTTGTTTTTGTCCTGCAAGCGTACGTTTGGATCTGGTATAGAGGTAACGAAGAATATAATTTAAAGCGATCATGGTGTATGATAATCTGCATGATGGACGAATTTATAAATATTTACACGCATCCAAAGACGCGTAGATTATTGTAATCCATCTATGAATTCATAATGTATAAATTGTCGATTTTTTACAGTCCCTTATGAGCGACCTAGAGAAGCGGGAGATTCAATTCTCCGCGGTGCAAGATCGAGGCGAAGCTCTGGTCCTTCAACATCATCCCGCCGCGAAAACCATCGAAGCTTACATGTCCGCCATGCAGAGTCAGTGGACCTGGCTTCTTCAATTAACACTTTGTCTAGAAGTTCATCTGAAACACGCAGCACAGAGTCAGCAATTTTTCCGGGATGTTCAACAGGCTGAGCAGTGGATCTCGAAGAGAGATGAGTCGCTCAACACCATTTATTCCCAATCAGAATTCTCCTTGGACGAGGGTGAACGTTTATTAAAGGGTATGCAAGAACTACGCGAAGAATTGAATAGTTACGGCGATCATGTGCAGAAACTGGTTGATCAAGCGAAGGACGTGGTTCCTATGAAGCAACGTCGGCAGCCCGTGACACGGCCTATGCAAGTTACGTGCGTCTGCAGCTACAAACAAGTCAATGTAAGTAGAATGACCATTATGTCGTTCATTTGACGTCTGTCATATTACTTTAACGTGTAAATTGCTGGGTTTCAGATGTCGATTGAGAAGGGCGAACAGTGTACGTTATACGACAACTCTGGTAGGATAAAATGGCGCGTAAAGAATCAAGAAGGCGTCGAGTCCCCTGTTCCAGGCGTCTGCTTTGCTCTTCAGCCACCTGACAAGGATGCTCTCGACGCTGCGGAAAGATTGCGACGACAATATGACCGAAGTGTTGGATTATGGCAACGGAAACAGCTTCGATTACGACAAAACATGATTTTCGCGACCATTAAAGTGGTCAAAGCCTGGGATCTACCGCAGTTCTTGGCTATGGGTCAGGATCAGAGAACTGCTATCAGAAAAGCCTTGAACGAGGATGCTGAGAAACTGCTGTCCGAGGGTGACCCTGCTGATCCACAATTGAGGCGACTGAAGCGAGAAACGGCCGAAGTGAACAAATTGTTCGATGAACTGGAGAAACGTGCCAGGGCGGAGGAAGAGTCAAAGAACGCAGGACGTATTTTCAACGAACAGATTTCTGCCATTCAAGAAGCATTAGACGAAGCAGAGAGAGTTCTGAACACTCGCATAGCTGCGCCATTGCCGAGAGACATCGACAGTTTAGAACATCTGGTTCTGCAACACAAAGATTTTGAGCAAAGTCTCAAACGTCAAACGCCAGATCTAGATAAAGTTCAGCAAACTTTCCGTGGTATTACTTTGAAGACTCCAGCCATGAGAAACAAGCTCGACGCTGTTACCACCAAATGGACAAATATTTGGAATTCGAGCAATCTGTATATCGAGCGGCTAAAGTGTGTTGAGATCGTGCTTTCTAGTCTTGAGGAGAACACAACCTCGGTATCCGAATTGGAAGTGAAATTGGCATCGTTCGACGAGCTGCCACCGGATCTGAAGGGATTACAGAATGTACTAGAAGATCTGATGGTGCTTCAAAATGCCATCTCTCAACAGCAAGCTGCAATGGATAAACTGAACGAAGATACGCAGAACGCAAGACATGTTGTTGAAAAGTCGAGGCCAAGTCATCGTGGCTCTCATTCTGATATGGATCGCTTAGACGATGAAGTGAACAAACTAAACTCCAGATGGACCAATCTCTGTGCTCAGTTGGTTGAAAGAGTTCGCAGCGCGGAAGCAGCCTATGGCCTAGCTCAACAGTTAGAACATGCCTACCGTAACGAGGTCGACTTCATTGACGAATCGTACGGAAAACTCGAGGTGGAGAATGCGAAGGTAATGTATAAGGATTCTGATGAATCGTACTCGATTATTCCCGGCCTGTATATTTTATACACGCTTTCTTTTACGTTCTGTTTCCCTTTAGAATCTATTAAACAAGGTGGTAGAACGAGCGCCGGCGATCGAAGCAGTAAATGTGACGGGCAGTCGATTGATTCGTGAAGGGAAGGTAAGATGACAAGCGACATGATTGCGAATGGATATATTCGCAACCCCTAGATAGGCTTTGCTAGTATTAGGTAGCCTTTAGGTAGCCTGTTAGCTTACGGTATGAACGCTTGCGTGAATGGGATATTGCGTGAGTCCTTTGTACGTGTTAGTCTTCTCTAGAAGAACACGTTGCGCGATTGTCTTGCGTCGCGATCCCACGTTGCGCTCTCCTTTCGATTACCTTCTTTATCCGTCCCGACGACTGCTATATGAAGCTACATGTATTGCTCTACATAAAAATGTGTTTACCGTCGTGGAACCTCGATCATCGGGACATCTGTCACGAGCTGCCATCAAACTGCAAATCATTAGGAGAAGCGACCGCTATTGTCGTCATTGTCGACTGTATGCCTACTGGATAAACTGTAAATCGCAGACCAGTGTTAATTACAATCTGTTCATGACGACGAACAGACATTTCGAGATCTCAATTATTTTCAGGGATTAATAAAGTCGCCAGCCTATATTTCTCTTGCTTTTGTCGCACTAAAAATTGCTTTAATTTCCTTTCCGCTATAGACGCCGTAAATGCTATTACAGGCTTAGCTGATTATAACGTGCTAATGACAAAATATACTTTGCTTTTGGTGGTTTTGCGAGTGCGAATGGGAAGCGATTGTTCTTTTATCGAATCAGAAATGTATTTCTTTATTTTAGTCTCCGCTTTGAGTATATTTGCACTCAAGTTCGAACATTCTACGCTCAGGTTCAAATGTTTCCTGTTCCGTGTCGTTCCTCACTTTGTGCACCTCTCCTTCATTAGCAATTGTTCATGTTACATGACATCCCGTAAATTTTCTACAGTATGCGAAGTAGAAGAAGGTAATTTCGTTGTGCTTAATTCATGATCCTTGAAGTATGCCTATCTTCATAGTACGTAGCTTTTTTAAATTCTTATATACATTTCTTGCATATGGTCAGCTTGCTTTAAGGTCCCGTAAGATATGATGGTAGTAGGGGTAGCTAAGGGAATAGAAAGGGAATAGAGAGACGCACATGCGATAATCCAATTCTATGCACTAACCGTAACGGGCTAACCAAAACCCTTAGATCTACGGACAAAGGCTTCGAGCGTTCACGGAACAGCTGGAAGATATCTGCCCATCTTTGGATGCTTCGGTGAAAAAACCGCGACGAGAGTTCGTCTCAACGGTTGACGACGTCGCTCGTGATCTAGATACTCTGAACAAGAGGTACACCACGCTCGTGGATCTCCTTCAGGAACGGGTTACACAGCTCGCAGCGCAACAAACCGAGGAGACATCTCAACAGGTAAGATATTTCCTCTTTTTCTGTCCTTGCTTCCTGCGCGTTCATGTCATCGGAAAATTGATTAACATTCCACATTCTATATCTTGTCTTATACGCCTTGCAAATTACGCGATTTTCCCAGAAATTTATTTACGGAAATGGCGCCATTTATAATCGTTTAGCCTTCAACGCGCCATTAAACGCTCCAATTACATAGGATAATGCAATCTGTAGATAACATTTTAATGTTTATCACGCTTCGTCAAGCAACTGAAATGCGAAAGGTTAAGATAAGAAATAGAATAACAATTCGAATATGTATGATATTTATGGTTTTTATTCCTGCGTGTGATGATGAACAAATATTCAATCTGGAACGAATTACACGCGCCTCGCGGCTGTAGTTAGATCATGGTAAAGTCCTTGCCAGGGGGCATACACGACCCGCAAAATGCTAATTGCTCGACCGTCTTAATTGTCAACATGCACAAAATTGGCTGTGATCGAGTCTTCGTCCTTCTCCAATATTCTCAAGTCCGCCTACGAGCGACACTCACGCATAACAAACTGGTTCTCAAATGGAATAATACGCAACCAGCGACAAAGATTCATCCTTTCCGCTGCTTCCGCGTGGGATCGATACACAAGCGTATATTATCGCGAGGTACGATAATTTTCCTTGCACAACTGGTGCTAATCAACATTCGTTTATTACGCTATCGTGATGATGACACGTTTCAAATTGTTGATGGTTGTATGTTTTCAACTGGGTCTGTCATTTTTCATTTTAATCCACTATTGTACTTAATCCACTATGCTAATTGCTAACCGTTAAGGAAAACTGGGACGCTCGACAATCGTGATGATTGGAGTTGCGATGGAAACAAAGAAGGGAATACAAAGTTTTTTCTCCACATCATGTGTATGAAATCGATCGAATTATATGTACGATATTCGTCGATTACACGATGCTTTAATCTTACTCCGATTTTATGAAGGTTGATATCAAGTCAGCATAGAGTTGTGTGCATGGAGTATTTAGGACGAATTAGCATGAGACAAGGGTCAAAAGACGTGTGTCATTAACCGCAAATATATGCTTCTCCACTTGTAAAGAGCAATCGGTCGCGTTTCTAAAAAAAGAATTTGACTTTTTCACGCGCGGGTGTCTCGTTTTGCGAGTTTACGAGACGATCGGCGTTTTGCCAACTCTAGACAGTTGACTCAGTCGCGCGGAGATAATCGCGCTAATTAAACCTTCGTTTAGAATCGTTCCGTTGTCCTTTTGTATGACCATATTCTGCGAAAGTCCTCCTTCGAGAGCGATCTACAGCCCTTGACACACGACACGGTTTCTAAACGGGCGGTACGCGGGTAAAATTTTTAAATCTGCTACGACGATAGATCTACTCGATGAGGACGATCGTGTTAATGTCGTTTGATAGAAGTGTGGCGCCGTAATTAAAGAAAGAAAGATATAATAGGAAGAGAGGATGCATTTCGTCCGGGATCGACTAGTGGATTCGTCAGTAAGGCTACCTAGCAGGCCTTGGACGAAACGTGATCTTCATTTTTTCTGAAAAGTTCCAGGAGGCTTTGGAGGGTCTCCAGAAATGGCTGACGGACACAGAGGAAATGGTATCCAACCAGAAATCACCATCGTCGGATTACAACGTAGTCAAGGCGCAATTACAAGAGCAAAAATTCCTGAAGAAGATGCTAATGGACCAACAAAACTCAATGTCCTCCTCGTACAACATGGGCCAAGAAGTCGCGGCTGAGGCGGAGCCTAAGGAGCGGAAGAAAATCGAGAAACAACTGAAAGATTTGATGGCAAGATTTGATAATCTTACGGAAAGCGCTGCTAAAAGAATGGAAGCACTTGAACAAGCGATGGGAGTAGCGAAACAGTTCCAAGATAAACTGATACCACTTCAAACTTGGCTGGACAAGACCGAAAAACGCGTGAGAGATATGGAGTTGGTTCCAACGGACGAGGAAAAAATCCAGCAACGCGTTACCGAACACGATGGCCTCCACGAGGATATTCTGTCAAAGAAACCTGAATTCAGTGAACTTACAGAGGTTGCTAGTCAACTAATGTCTCTGGTAGGCGAAGATGAAGCCGCTGTTTTGGCTGACAAACTTCAGGATGCGGCTGATAGATACGCTGCATTGGTCGAACGATCGGAATCTCTTGGTAACTTACTTCAACGTTCGAGACAGGGTTTACGTCATCTGGTACTCAGCTATCAAGAACTTCAGGCTTGGATGGAGGGTATGGAAATCAGATTGTCGAAATATAGAGTGCTGGCAGTGCATACGGAGAAGCTTCTTCAACAAATGGAAGACCTAGCTGACTTGACCGAAGAGGTTTCGACTCGACAGACAGAAGTAGACAGTACCACCGATACTGGATTGGAATTAATGAAACACATCTCGAGCGACGAGGCGCTTCAATTGAAAGATAAACTCGATTCTTTGCAACGGCGGTTTAATGATTTGGTTAGTCGAGGTTCCGACTTGCTGAAGCATGCGCAAGAGTCTCTTCCATTGGTGCAACAATTCCATGATAATCATAATCGTTTAATGGATTGGATGCAGGCTGCGGAATCGGCTCTGCAAGCAGCCGAACCTCGCGAGGATGAAATTATTAGATTAGAAATGGAGATATCGGAATATAGACCAGTTCTAGACAAGATCAACGCCGTTGGACCGCAGTTGTCTCAGTTATCTCCGGGTGAAGGGGCGGCGACTATCGAAGCTCTAGTCACCAGAGACAACAGGAGATTCGCCGCCATTGCCGAGCAGATTCAACGAAAGGCCGAGAGGCTTCAGCTGAGTAAGCAACGTTCGCTGGAAGTGATTGGTGATATCGACGATTTACTAGAATGGTTCCATGAAGTGGATAATCAATTAAGAGAAGCAGAACCACCGAGCAGCGAACCGGAAATCATCAGGGTACAATTGAAGGAGCATAAAGCCTTGAACGACGACATATCCAGTCAGAAAGGACGTGTTAGGGATGTGATATCCACGGCAAAGAAGGTGATCCGTGAAAATGGTCAATACGAGGACAAATCTACGATCAGAGAAAATATGGAGGACTTACGAGAAACCATGGAAATCGTCTCCGGTCTTTCAATGGATAGACTCGGTGCTCTGGAACAAGCTTTGCCATTGGCTGAACATTTACGCGACACTCACATTGATTTAGTCAGCTGGTTAGAGGAGGCTGAACAACAAGTCGCAATGCTTCCTATGCCTGCTTTAAGACCCGATTTAATAGCCGCCCAACAGGACAAGAACGAGTTCCTCGTGCAGAGCATCAACGAACACAAACCTTTGGTCGAGAAGCTGAACAAAACTGGTGAAGCATTGTTGAAGCTGTGCAACGAAGAAGAAGGTATCAAGATACAGGACATATTGGAAGCAGACACCACTCGATATGCAGCCCTCAGAGCAGAACTTCGTGGTCGACAGCAGACTCTCGAACAGGCACTTCAGGAATCTTCTCAGTTTTCCGATAAGCTAGAAGGAATGCTGCGTGCTCTCTCATCAACTGCCGATCAAGTAAATGGCGCCGAACCGATCAGCGCTCATCCTGGTCGGTTAAGAGATCAGATGGAAGAGAATTCCGCTCTGGTCGACGAATTGGCTCAAAGATCCGAGGCCTATGCGGCTGTGAGAAGGGCCGCCGATGACGTGATCAGCAAGGCAGGTAACAGAGCTGATCCAGCCGTAAAGGACATCAAACGGAAGCTGGACAAATTGAACAAACTATGGAGCGATGTGCAAAAGTCGACGACCGACAGAGGTCAAACGTTAGACGAAGCTTTGGCGATCGCCGAAAAATTCTGGTCCGAGTTGAATGGCGTGATGTCGACCCTGCGAGAGCTTCAGGATGCTCTTGCTGGTCAGGCGCCACCAGCAGCTCAACCTGCTGCCATCCAACAGCAACAGGTTGCCTTGCAGGAGATTAGGCACGAAATCGACCAAACGAAACCAGATGTCGAGCAAGTACGAGCTTCTGGTCACGAGTTGATGGGTCTTTGCGGTGAGCCAGACAAACCAGATGTTAGAAAGCATATCGAAGATTTGGATCAAGCCTGGGATAATGTGACTGCCCTGTATGCCAGAAGAGAGGAAAATCTGATCGATGCTATGGAGAAGGCCATGGAGTTCCACGAGACCTTGCAAAATCTTTTGGAGTTCCTACAAGAAGCCGAGGACAAGTTCTCCAGTATGGGACTGCTAGGAAGCGACATCGACGAAGTTAAAAGACAAATCAAACAATTGGCCAATTTCAAAGCCGAAGTAGATCCTCACATGGTCAAGGTCGAAGCTCTAAACAGGTAACAAAATACGATTCTTTTCTTTTTGATTTCCCCTTTGCGATTTGTTGAATTCATGCGTGATCTCAAGGAAAAATCTATTTCGCGAGTTCCCCCACAAACATTTGTTCCGCATAAATTTACTCTATTAATCTATTTATGATACCCCACCGTGCGATTTTCCATTTGTACGATAACGCAAGAAAGCCTCTCTACGTATAAGCAGCGAGATTCTAATCCAATTTTTGTTTTTCCGCGCCGGTTCCTGAACGCATAGGAGTCTGATAAGGCAAGTCAACCTCTCTCTGTGTTGTAGCAGTAGTTAGAGCATGGCTTACAATCTTTTATATATAATATATATATATTATATATATTATACCTCGATTACACCTTCGAGTATGTAATAGATCCAGGTTACCCAAATGGCTCCGCCCCTTAGCCCTTTTAATCTCATAATTCCGTAACATTATCGTAATACCCCAGCTGAGGTCGGATGATTGGAATCCTTAACTGTCTCTGTTGGTTGGAGTTCGAACAGTATTTGGTCGACGAACGTATCTTACCTGCATGTCTGCCTTGGCTGTTGCCTGGCTCGTGACGTGCCTGTTCTACTTACACATACCATATCGTAGGTATTTGCCCGTGGTCTCGACGGAGGAATGAGTCGCGGATTTCCTTTCAGATGATACCACGGAGTAACTCTATTGACGACTTCCGGGTTAAATAAATATTCTAGATAAAGCAATTTGTGTAATACGTTTATTATGTGATTTTAATGATGCCATACAATATTAAAGGCATTCAAGGCAATGTGTCACATATTTATTGTAATCGAATAACATGAAGGGCAAAAGAACTTGATGACGTCAAAAGAGTAATTCCTTACAATAATTTTGTATCGCTCCTTTCCCGTAGAATTCGTCGACCCTGTGTTCATTATGACTAAACATCGATTCTAAACGTACGAGTTTAAACAAAGGTCGGCATCCTTGATAAGCATTCCTATGGTGTATGCTTTTTCACATTGACGCGTACAGTTTTCGATCAACGATCTACGTAAATCATGCAAGTTTTCGTCGTGCAATTTCAGACAAGCTGCCGAACTGACAGAGAGAACGTCCTCGGAACAAGCTGCAGCCATCAAAGAACCGCTTGGTGCCGTTAACAGACGGTGGGACGGACTGCTTCGAGGCCTCGTGGAGAGGCAAAGGCTCTTAGAGAACGCGTTACTACGTCTAGGGCAATTCCAGCACGCTCTAGACGAGTTGCTGGTATGGATCGAGAAGACGGACGACACTTTGGACAACTTGAAGGCCGTGGCCGGCGATCCTCAAGTGATCGAAGTGGAATTAGCTAAACTGAAAGTACTTGTGAATGATATTCAAGCCCATCAGACCAGCGTGGACACCCTGAACGACGCTGGAAGACAGTTAATAGAGGATGGAAAGGGAACAGCCGAAGCTTCGACGACTGCTGAGAAATTAGGTACTTTGAATCGTCGTTGGCGCGATTTGTTGCAACGTGCTGCTGATCGTCAACGAGAACTGGAAGATGCGCTTAGAGAAGCACAAACCTTCACGGCAGAGATACAGGACCTTCTGTCTTGGCTGGGTGATGTGGACAATACCATAGTAGCTTCGAAACCTGTTGGAGGATTGCCGGAAACGGCTTCAGAACAGTTAGAACGCTTTATGGAAGTGTACAATGAATTGGAACAAAATCGTTTGAAAGTCGAATCGGTTCTTCAACAAGGACAAGCATACTTGAAGCGTGCCGATTCTACTAGTGCCGGTGGTCTGAATCACAACTTGAGGACTTTGAAACAACGATGGGATAATGTGACTGCTCGCGCAAGTGATAAAAAGATCAAGCTCGAGATCGCTCTGAAAGAGGCTACAGAGTTCCACGATGCACTCCAATCGTTTGTCGATTGGTTAACCAACGCGGAGAAGATTCTGACGAATCTGAAACCTGTGTCGAGAGTAATGGAAACTATCCTCGGACAGATAGAGGAACACAAAGCGTTTCAGAAGGACGTTGGAGTTCATCGTGAGACTATGCTGAACCTCGATAAGAAGGGCACGCATTTGAAATACTTTTCACAGAAACAGGACGTGATTTTAATCAAAAACTTGTTGATAAGTGTGCAACACAGATGGGAAAGAGTAGTTTCGAAGTCTGCAGAGAGAACCAGGGCTCTTGATCACGGATACAAAGAGGCCAGAGAATTCCACGATGCTTGGTCCAATATAATGAATTGGCTCGACGAAACGGAGAAGACTTTGGACGAGGTTGCCAGTGATGGCGCCCTTGGAGGAAATGATCCAGAGAAGATCAAGGCTAGATTGAATAAGCACCGTGAATTGCAGAAAGCTCTCAGCGCCAAACAGGGTACCTATGACGCAACTATGAAGAGTGGAAAATCATTAAAAGACAAAGCGCCTAAGAGCGACGAATTTGCTCTGAAAGAACTTTTGAATGAGTTGAAGAACAAGTGGACCACTGTTTGTGGTAAGTGTGTGGATAGACAGAGGAAACTCGAGGAAGCGTTGTTGTTCTCGGGACAATTCAAAGACGCTATTCAGGCGTTGCTGGAATGGCTTAGTAAGTCTGAGAAGCAGCTGGCGGACACCGGTCCACTTTATGGCGACCTTGACACTGTAATGAATTTGGTTGAACAACATAAGACCTTTGAGAAGGATCTCGAATCCAGAGTCTCTCAGATGGAATCTGTAATCAAAACGGGTCGCGAGCTTCTTGCTAAGGCGACACCTGATGATGCATCTGCTATAGGATCACAGCTTGCTGAAATAAATAATCTTTGGGACACGGTAACCAAGTTGTCCTCTGACAAGACTGAACGGCTCCAAGAAGCCCTCAGAGAGGCTGAACGCCTTCACAAGGCAGTTCACATACTTCTGGAGTGGCTGAGTGATGCTGAGATGAAGCTGAGATTCGCTGGACAGTTGCCGGAAGACGAACAGGAGAGCAGGAATCAGTTGATGGAACACGAAAAGTTCTTGCGTGAATTAAGCACCAAGGAAATTGAAAAAGAACAAACTTTGGAGCTGGCTCACGTGATTCTTGCAAAGGCACACCCTGATGGAGCTTTGGTTATCAAACACTGGATAACGATCATTCAGTCCAGATGGGAGGAGGTTTCCACCTGGGCCCAACAAAGGAATCAAAGATTGGAGAATCATATGCGAGGACTTCAGGTATTAATCTTTTTATTGACGCTTAGAAATACGTATTGATTTCTTTTATAAATTTGTGAACTTTATTTATTGTTTTATTCATTCTTTAGGACCTCGACAATCTTCTGGAAGAACTACTGTCATGGTTAGAAGGTTTGGAGAACACTCTCAACGCTCTTGAAGCTGAGCCTCTACCAGACGATAAAGCTACTTTAGAAATGCTGATTGTGGATCACAGAGAATTTATGGAGAACACCAGTCGAAGACAGAACGAAGTTGATCGTGTCTGCAAAGCTAGACAGATCAAATCTGCGAAAGACACGATGAAGATAACGAAGGCTAAGTCACCTGCCCCAACGTACGTTCATGTTCCTTTTTATTTATCTTTTGTCTTTGGTCCCAATTTTTTTTTTTAGTGAGTTCAAATGTCAAGATCGCCGAAGATCGCGCTCGTCAAAATTCATCGTTTGTTTGAGGTAGAGAAAGTAAACGAGATTCGCCTATGTGCTTCTCGATATTGATTTAAGTAACTGAAACGTTTTTTGTTCGTTTTCGTTTGCGCTTTGTCCTTTGGAAATTACACTTGCCCGTGCATGTGTTGCGTTTGATACTCTACTCTTCCAGTTATATTTATTTATTTATTTTTTTTTGGTTTTTTTCTACTTTTCTTTTTGTCTACGTAAACGATTTTTGATAATGATTAAGTACGGACATCTACGAGGACAGCTGGTGGTTTCGACAGAAAGGTGCGTTCACGAATAAAACGGGTTGTCGAGGTCTCTGATCGGTTCATTTCGAAGTAGTAGCATGGTATGTGATAGAGTACTTTTGAGTCTGAAAAAACGAGTACGGACACTCGAAGCGCATCCAAGGCGTTCACTTTACACGTACGGAGAATAGGCCGCTCTATCTATAAACATTGCTGTCAAATGAATATGAAATATTTTTTCTTTTATGCACAAGTAATACTTGAGTAGCATTCTACGTGGCCTATTCTCCTTTCTCCTTTCCCTTTTCCTTCGTTTGCTCGTCTCACAAGGAAATTCGACGATCGATCGTTGACATGGGTTTGAGTAATCGGTGCACGAAAACGCGAGTTCTGCCAGTATTGGGTAGAGAAATGTCAAGTGATGTGACGCATGTTCCTGTTTAGCCGAGCCAGCCCAGGCCGTGAGAGAACGCCCGATTCGTTGCCGCACATCGGCCCACGGTTCCCACCCAAAGGAAGGTTCGTCACACCTACCGTTACTTCGATTCTTCCTAATCATCCGTGCTTTGCTTTAAACCTCTAACACACTTTTCCATTTATCTTTCTATTTATCTTTTGCAGTTTAATCGATCGCGTCGGTCGTGTCATGGATGAACAATTTTCTTTCATAGATTATTTCATTTCTTTTCTTTCCTTCTCCATCTTCTCTTATTTGTGCTTTTTTTATCTGTTAAGTTTTGAATAATCATTGTGGAGGTCGTTTCTGGTGATTTACATATTTTATCGTTCATCAGCTTCCTTTGCCTTACATGCTTTGTTTATTTAATTCACGATGAGGAACGGAGGTATTGACGTAATTTTTTGTCCATATAGCAAAGGTGCCGAACCGGAGTTCCGTAGCCCGAGAGTAAAACTGCTGTGGGACAGGTGGAGACACGTTTGGATGTTGGCGTGGGAACGTCAACGTCGTTTACAGGATAAGTATAATTATATCCAAGAACTGGACCGTGTCGCAAACTTCAGCTGGGAGGATTGGCGTAAGAGAGTGCGTATACAAGAAAGAATCATTAATATTGACTCGTCTTTCGTTTGTAATCCGACCACTAAAATTGTCCCATTACAGTTCCTGAAATTCATGAACCACAAAAAGTCCAGATTAACAGATCTCTTCAGGAAAATGGATAAGAACAACGACGGACTGATTCCACGCGAGGACTTCATTCAAGGAATCATGAACACCAGTGAGTTCCTTTTTTTAACTTGTTAAATTTTTTAGATAACAAAATATAACATCATGAGTATGATTTATTCGCAAAGAATTCGAGACTTCGCGGTTAGAAATGGGAGCGGTCGCAGATTTGTTCGATCGCCACGGTGAAGGATTGATAGATTGGAAGGAATTCATCGCGGCTCTAAGACCAGACTGGGAGGAACGCAGAACGTATAACGACACTGACAAGATTCACGATGAAGTAAAACGATTAGTGATGCTTTGTACTTGTCGCCAGAAATTCCGTGTATTCCAAGTTGGCGAAGGAAAATATAGGGTATATATTCGAAATTAATTTCTACTTTACGATTGGAGAGATTTTGTAATACGAAAATATATCTGATTTTCAGTTTGGAGACAGTCAAAAGTTACGGTTGGTACGGATTCTACGATCGACCGTGATGGTACGAGTCGGCGGTGGATGGGTAGCATTGGACGAATTTCTATTAAAAAATGATCCTTGCCGCGGTAAGTGTTTCTTCGATTTAATCTGTCTGTTTTTCTTTTTCTCTACTTCGTTACCGCCGAATTATGCCGTCGGAATCGATGAGTACGGATTTTTTCCTGGTCTAATTTTGAATGGTTTTCTTTACTATAACAACGAGTCTTTACAAACTTTCCTTCGACCGTTCCGTTTCGCCCCTACCAACCTTTGAACGCGACACAAATAGATCGGGTCTTAGTTAAAAATAAAACTTCACTATTTCCTTATCCTTTATCCTCATCCAAAAGAGGCAGCTAAACGTGTTTATGTTTTTTTACCAATTAAACAGACGCGTGGGATTTAATTGTTTGTCCTTCTGTTTGACATACGTTTATTAACGTTATATGCTTCTTACCTTGAGTTTTATTGTTTCTGTTTTTTTTGATAAGGGTACTAAAATTGTAAAATTGAAAAAAAGAAAAATCGAACTCAATTACTTTTCGCTGCCTCGGGAATAAATGTTTGCTTATACGCGTTCATTGACAAAAAAAAACAGATTGTGTAACATTTGTATCCTAAAAAAATGTTTCATTCATCAAATGGTCTCACTAACGAACCCCCTCATCGATTCTTCCCGCGCGATCATTCTCATTTCTCTCCATTGTGTCGCATTTTTGTTGATGCTATGTATTCACCTACATTTAGTATACGTGTACGATCTCAGCTCCTGAGGTACAAAGTGTGAGCGTGACTAATCATTAATCGACTCTACGCGAGTTTTTTAACACCGTGTATATGAGCAGAAGAAGAAAGCGTGTGCTCGTTATGTACGACCTCCGCTTCGCGTAATATCTACCTGCGTACTCGCTAGATTTTCATTTCACCTTAATCACTGATCACCACGAACGACTCTACGTTCCACGAATTACTTCAATATTCAGTTTTATCTTCTTTTTATCGTTACAAGTTCTGGCCGATTCTGTTGCATTAAGTTTTGCAAAACAATTTCGTGGAACTCGATCGTTCAGTTGACTAGCAAGTTGACTAAAGCGATTATAATGTATCTTGATACTTTAGGAGATTCATATTGCTTGTCACTTGTACGTAACTAACGTCATCCTCTGCCAGTTCCTCTGATCTTCAACCTTAACGAACAAAATAATAACATTCTACCTTGTTCCATCGAATCATTTCATTTTTTATTGCGCACAGTTTTATCGACGTACTTCCTCGATTTCATTACGTGTACATTTTTTAATTACGCATTCAGTTCATTCAGTATTGCATGCCTTCGTCTACTTTACATTAAAAAAAGACAAAGAAACGGACCAACTAAAGTCCTCAAATCGTAATTAACTCGTTAAGTTTTTCTAATGCCGATACCGGACCCTAACAAACCGGAACAACATGAGGGTTGGTGTCCGCTCGGTGAGGATCTTTTTATATGGGAATAATTTCAATTCGTGGTCCATACGTTACATTTCTTCCAAAGAAAAAATATTCTTTTCTCACATTTCTTTTTACGCTCTATGAAACAGAAAGAAGAACATCTTTAAAAATGTATTTTGCGATCGTACTGGCCACGAAATGAACATCCTGCATGGTACGTGTTTTGTACGTGTACATAAGTTTGCTTTTTCGCAACGAGTTCAAGTTTTGTTGTGTACTTTAGTTTCTTTTCATGTTTGTTTGTCGAGCAGAAGACTTCGTGTGTGTGTGTGTGTTTGTGTGTAAGTAAAGTGGCATGCAACGCGGAATTCTGATTTTGAATCGTTCTAACGGAGAATCTTAAAACGTGTTCGCGTAGATCTCGCGTTTACTTTGTCAAGATAGAACCGTCTTACCTTTCTCAGTCATCTTCCTCTTCCATTACATACCGAAATAATAAAATCCGTTTCTTCAAAGCCGTTTCACGTTTCTTTTTTTTTTTACTCGAAAAAGGTTCCGTGTATATCGAGATATCTCATTTATCACTTACTACCGTCGTCGTCAAAAGTCAGCTAATCTTATTTACCCGGTCTATAATTACATTTTAGTCGAAGACAGATTGAATTTGACTATCTACGTACGCTCTGAAACTAATTAGGTAGTTGACTTTCGACGTCGACACGATTCGCATGGCATACCATCAATTTTCTAATAGCATAATTAACTGGGAGTTATACTTAAATAATGGGGAATCATAATTAAATCCATATGAAATCAAAGCGGTTAACGTTTCAAAAATATTCCTCGAGTCTTATCGTGATCAACACGATATCCGTCTGATTTTTATCCTTAATTATCACTCGAACCTTTCACAATTATCGTCGGACGAATATTCTATAATACACTGTACTTTGTTTCTTTTTTGTTCTACCGTACACTCGCACATGAACATACCGCGTGCGCCACTATCATTGCCTTTTAACTGATACTACCGCCGCTACTATCGCTACTACTATCTACTCTCGCTATTACCGCTACAACAACCTATACATTCTCTACTCTGTTACTCTCAACTCCAACTTTCTCTGTGCACGATACCTCAAACACCTCGCAACGATAAAACTCGACCAAATCGGCTGTTTAATCTGTCGCTATTGATAACGCGCATGATTACTCGATAACGCCGCTGTAACTACGCCCCTACCTACGTATATCTGGTCGCTTTACGTATTCTGTATATTTTTGATCGCTCTGATTTATACTATGTTTCCTCTGTTATTTCTCGGCTACCCGTTAATTATCTGCTCTATATATTGTTACCTCTTTCTACGCTCGTTTTATCTTTTCTCTCTCTCTCTCTCTCTCTCTCTCTCTCTCTCTTTGTAAAAAAATACTATTTTCTGTACTCTGGTCCCGCGCTCCCTTTCTTGACACCCTGCGATACATATCCCGTAATGCCTTCCTTCTAACTTGCGTGCACGCAACACACTGTAGCAAAGGGAAGAACGAATATCGAGCTGCGAGAACAATTCATATTGGCGGATGGCGTCAGCCAGACAATGACGGCGTTCAGATCGAAACCGAGCCCAACCTCGACGCTGCAGCGTACGCCAATCTCATCCGCGAATGCCGGACCCATCACCAAGGTAACGTGTGTGTATCATCATTCTCTCGTATCCTCGATCGATCCTTTAGGTCGCGATCGTCGAGTTTGCAAACTTATTCGAAAGTCATTCATTTCGTTTGAATTTCGCAATTTGACGAATTTCGATATCATGGTCCGGGATCGATCCGGGGAAAACCTTATGGCCTCCTTCGCGTAGATATGCGAGACCCGGCACACACGTGCCGAGGCAATTAATCTTTTCGTGTTAACAATCTGTTTATGTGAACGTATAACTCCTACTTTCAACGTAGGTTGCTACCTTGCTACTTGTTTATCGCCACTTGTGCATTCAAATTCGCAATAACTGCGTGAACGAGGCCTAAACATTTGTATATCTCTTTCATATCATCGAGTCGCGTGCTCGAGTCTGCCCGTTTGAGGGTGATTTGAGAAAATGTATGCAACCTGGACCGCTGGATCGTTCGTTGATCCGTTCAGCCGCCCAAAAGCCGATCGATGCTCCACGGTGAATGATGTTGTCGGAGTTTCCTTAGTTCGATATCGATCGCAACGATCGCACGCATCGTAGATCCCTCTCCCTCATGTCGTCTCTCTATCTCTTGACTTATCTCGGCTTTACTCCGGCCATCTTTCTCTCTGGTCTATATACGCCTAAGCTCGATCGACGATCTCGCTGTGATTTAGGTAAGTATTATACCACTGACCCGAGGAAATCAGGGACTATGTTTTTCTTTCCAATCCTCTGGACTCGTTCTTTTTTATCCTCGCATGTGAGCATGTCAGCTTTCGAAATGGTAGCAATCGTCGCACCTACAGCTACCTTAGCTCAGCCAATTGCACTTCGAGGTAATTGCTTTCAGCCATTCCTGTCCCTCATTCGGCTCAACTCCGAGCTCCTTTTTGGTTTTCAGCCCATCAAGTCCCCGAAAATATCTCCCGGCCCTAGCCACGGTGATACGCCCTCGAAATCGGGATCGAACGGGTCGTGCAGTGAATCGGGACGATCCTTGGCGCTTCATTCCGCCGAGGGAATACAGAGAATACCTCACCTCAGGAGATGCGATTTCACGAGATTCTATCACTTTTTTTTTCTTTTTTTTCTGACGATTCTTTTCTTCTCTATCTCTATCTCTGTCAGAATCTGTACGTTGAATCGTTAGAATCCAACGTTCGACGTCGGTCCCAGCGACGTGCTCGACATCGCCGTAATCTCCTCGATATTCCAGTGATCTGTCCACTTGACAGAGCGAATATGGAGCTTTTGATCGATAAATATATCAAAGCTGTTATAAAATAGTGTTATATACATGCGAAAAAAGCTTGGAAGAATTCGTAAGAGATCGGTCGAAAGATCCAATATTCGTTCGATCGACGGACAAACGTGAGAAAACCGGTGCTTTCGCCCCATTTACGACCGGTGTATTCCTAAAATTTTCGTTTATGGTGTAGCGGAGGAGTTTATGAACCAGCTGACGCCGATTTTTGAGAGTTTGAGGCAAAAGGAGGACCTCCCGTGCTCGTATCCCCTCCACATGCACGCCCCCTCTTATCATTGGGTAAATAAGAAAACTCTGTCTACTCTTTTAATTTCTGCTGTCGATGGTGTGACACACATTGTATTATCCGATACAATTGATTAACCGTTTTATTTTATATTTTCTATCGAGTTCATCTTTTTTTTCTGTTTCTTTCTCTTTGTTTCCTTTTTTATTTTTTTATTTTTTTTTGGGGGGTGATAGTGATTTGTCTTCCTCGAGTGCGCTTATCACGTTCCTCAGCATCGTGTGACGACCGATGGGAACGACTCGTTGTTCACGATTTCAACGCCCGACTATATCGTACCGATCTCGCTATCCCCATTCTTGATCTTTGTTTCTTGTGTTTTTCATTTATATATATATATACATATATACATATATTTTGTAATTTGCGCTGCTGCTACCGCTACCGCTGCTCTCAGCATTCCCGCAAGTATTGTCGTTCGATTCTCATGGTGATGCGCGCGTACATGAACACGACGAAACATCCCCCACGTCTCATGGCATCATCGTAGCTTTAACGAGAATCATCTATGCATGCGGTAGAAATGGTAGTTTAGCTCGGCGATCGTACTTTTCATGGTTTTTAGGCCGATTCGCGGGACGATATTTTTAAAAGAGCCGGCGCATGTATCACACTGAACGCGTAAGACGAAATTTCGTTTCGAGTTCGCAGTAGCTCTCGGGGTTTTTTATACTGTCTTTCGTTTCCACGTTCGTTAGCCTAATTTGCCGTATCTAATTTCTTAAATTGGATGCCTCTGAACGATCTCCCCTTCCTCGTAGGACGAACCGAGAATTCTTCCAGCTCGTCTTCAAAACGATCGGTATCCTCGATCTCTTTTATATTCGCCCGCTTAGGATTTGTTACTATTTTCTTCTGTATCGAATATCGAGGGTGCCGAACGTTATAGGACGTGTAATGTTTTTCGCGAGACGCGTTTCGCGGATACGGTGAACTACTGTATCGAATATGTGCATAACGATCTCCTGTATTGCTGTATTGGTGCGTGCATAGTGGCGTTGATCGGAGATACTTCGAACCATCATAAGCTACTCTATCTGTCCCAACTTCCTCTGGTAAGTTTGCATGGATCTTTTTTTTCCTTAG
The DNA here is from genome assembly GCA_936014575.1 of Bombus lapidarius. NCBI lineage: Eukaryota > Metazoa > Arthropoda > Insecta > Hymenoptera > Apidae > Bombus > Bombus lapidarius. The sequence goes on along the minus strand of CAKXZU010000031.1, from coordinate 1,869,131 downwards.
ACGTAAAAAGTCGCTGTCTATTTCTCTCGAGCTACCACGGTGGTCTCTATCTTTTTCACTGGTCTTTTTGTTTTGTTTTTTTCTATACTTCTTCCTTCAATCGATCGATCGGTTTCTAGTTCGCATCGGTGGCGTTGAATGGTTATATACGAACGACCGAGGAGCACCGCGGAAAGAAACAATCAGATTTCTTCGCGATATCGCTGATGCAAATGTCACGTGGCGGAAGGAAATTTGTAATTCTCTAAGTACAAAAAAATGAAAGAAAAAAAGAAAAAGTCATTTTATTAAGAATTTTTCGTAAGAATTCGCTTCCTTCCGCCTTGCGATTCGACGTGTATCGCTTCAACTAACAGTATCGGCGCGTCCCACTCGCGCGTCGACCGGTTCAAACAATTCTCGCTATTTGTCTATTGTTTGTTTGTCTCTCTATTTCTACCGTGTACTCGCCTCCTCTGGTAGAACGCATCTTTTCCGTTTGGTTTCTCGTCCGTGTTCGCTTAATCGAGATGAGCTTTCTATCGCGTAGGTGAGGGAACGCAGCGCTCGCAGCGTTCCTATGGGACAGTCGCGAGCATCGCGCTCTTCGTTGAGCGCCGGGACGCCAGACAGCCTAAGCGACAACGAGAGCTCCTTCAAGCTTGGCTCCGCCAGAAAAACAAGTACACCCTACAGAAGCTCTATGACACCGGGTAAACAATTCTATCAAATGCTTTTATCCTAGATTTTAAATTATTTTTTAGTCAATTTTTTGGGGAAAATTTATATTCATCGTTCGATAACTGCAGGCGGTAGTCGACCATCCAGTAGGCCAGCTTCGAGACCAACGTCCAGACCAACCAGTAGACCCGGAAGTAGGCCCGCATCCAGGCAAGGAAGCAAACCACCGAGTCGCTATGGTTCCACACAGTCGTTAGATAGCACTGGTAGGTACTTATAAAAGATCAACAAGCTTTTTATTCGTTTTAATATTCGGAATATGTACTTTCTTTGTGTTTCTATTAATTTCAGATGATTCGACCAATGTGAGCCGCATTCCACGCAGAACGGCAGTGAGCACGACAGGGAATACTCCCACTTCTAGCAGACACAATAGTGTGTCAGGAAAGCGCTTATCGGTGAACGGTTCGAGTTCACGACCTCGAACGCCCACCGGCCTGGTTAGTCCTGCTAGTGGTGTTCCAGCGAGGTTTGTACCGACATCTTCCGTTTTCCCGTGTGTTCATCTGAAATAAAGATACAGAAATTTATCTGCGATCAACTAACTCGCATCTTGTCGAATCTAGATGATTTTGTCGCATCGTCAATTCTCGTGGTAGAGACATTAACGACGGTCGTATGTATCGTGACCTATTTCGCATCTCGTATTCCTATAATCTTGGAATGATATTGATCGACGTGTCGTGTGCAAGATACGGTGTTCGTTCTCCCGGTATTTTGTTCATTTTTCACCGTTTTGTTTTTCCTTTTTTATTTCTTTTCCCTTTTTTCATCTGTTTCTCCCTTTCTTTTTTTATTATTCGTTTTCCGACGAACGAAATCTGCGAATAATTTAGAATTAGAGAAAGCAGAGATCACGATTTTAGAGCCATGCCTATTAACCATTCGGTACTCACGTGTCAGTTAACGACGATTAACGTAAATTTAGTTAATAACATTTTTTTAGGTTTGGCACGATCCATAGAGCTTCGAGCATTCCAACCCTGACTGGTGTCGGCACACCGATCAGGTAAACTAAATTAACGATTATGGAATCGAGGTCAAAATTGGCGATTGGCTTTAGCTTCATTTGTCACATGTTATATACTACATACATAGCGCTATTAAGGTGGACTGTCTAAATCACGGTGCCTCGTATCATGTAACCGCTCTTCCAAGTTCATATCTCTATCGCGTAGGCAATGCTCGCAGTGGTGATGGAGGTGTTTTCTTTCCATTTATTTTCATCTTCTGTTGGATTATCTGTTATCTCGGTTTAGTTACTTGTGCTTTTGTTCGCGGCTTGTCAAAGGGAAGAAGGAAACGATTAAATTAGTCGAAAAGACTAAAAGGGGAGCGCGATAGGATACCGCGTATGATAGTTGATTAACTGATTAATTGAATGGTGATGGTTTAGCCGTTCGAGGATCCCCGTATATGTGGGCACGGATATAAAATCCCCACAATCAACGACCAGCAATATTTCTACTCATTCTACGCAAAGCAACTACTCGACGGTTTCTACCGATTCTACCGGGTATGGCTGAACTCTTTCCTGCTCTTATTAACACCGTCACGTCTTTTCTGATCTTTTTTTTTTCTTTCTGCACTGGATGTCATTTGCATGCGCACTGGAGTATCCTTTTTGATTTGGTACTTTTTTTAATGCTTTCACTTATTCTAGTATCGTTTCCATAGGAAGCGAGTTTACGATAGCAAAGTAAATAAATGCTTCTCGACGAACGCGATCGTTCAACGAAAGGATCTGTATTTGACGATGAACGATCGCGCTGCTCAGGTGAAAATTACTTAACACCGATCACAAACGTGTAAATTTTATACGTTTGCCTTCGGTGTTCGCACAATTATCACAACGTTTGATTTGCAGCTTCGCCCTATTAACGGCCGTATTTCACCCTGCAGCACCGCTTAAGATCTACTTAATAATATGGTATCGTGTTTGTTTTCTAACACTATAGGAGCAGCTCGATGTGTACAAATTCAGCAACTAACACCTCGTCGGCCGTTAAGCGAGCTAGGTAATCATCGTTTCGGTCTGATTCGGTTTACACGTAATCTAGTTTATCGCTTATATCATTATGATCACGCGGACCGTCCTTAAAGAACCCAGACGGACATAGCGGCAATATTTATACGCATTTATATTTAATACGCAGCCGATCGACCAATCTGCGTATTTTTTGTTCGCGTAGTCGATCGATTTCGATCAACGAATCGATCGTGTTCAATCCGTAAACCGTGAGAATCTAGTATAACACAAACTACTGATTTTCTATAGAACAAGGACACCGTCCAGTGGATCGAGCACGCCACTGCCGCCTTCTTTGAAGCTATCCAGGAAACCTTCTGGAGCATCGGATACGTCCGTATCGACCACACCGGCCACTAAACGAAAGGGCAAACCAACGCCGATCGACCAACGGGCGCCATTCCGATTGTAGTCAGCAGATATCATCGTAGTTACTGAAAGGTCAAACATTTCTGAAAAGCTGCGATCGTCGGCGATCGAAACGAGGACACGTCGACGCTTAGGATATTCTAATATATAGTACGAATAGATTCGAATGCGCAAGGCCGTTACCCGAGAGAGTTGCTCGTATCGTTGCTAGCTTTCGCTGCTTCGGATAATTAACGCCAATATTCTTCTCGGGGACGTCCGAATCGAGTGAAAGAGCTTAATATTATTGAAATATTTTGTAAAAAAGAAGAAAGAGAAACGAAATGCATAGAAACATGAGGAGATGATAGAATGGACGCGGTTACAAAGCGATCCAAGGAGAAACAAAATTATTGCGGAAGTGGACGTCGGTTGTACGTAAGGAGGACGATACGTACGAGTTAGACATAAGTTCCGCGACCGAGCGTACCAATTAACTCTTTCGTAATAAATTTTCTTTACCGCGAATAGCGATAACGATCATTATTAATGTAAATGTAATTTTACGTTATCCATAGGACTAGGTTTTTACCGGTCGAGTAACACTGATGATTAACGTTTCATGTTTCGAGAAGTAAAAACCGTTGCCGCAATGTATGCGTATTCAAGAATTACAGAATTCGACGATACGATGTACGCCAGGTCCCGCGTCGCTGACTTGATCGATTCGGTCAATCTTTTTCGTCGTTTCGTTTACTTTCGTTCGTCGTGTTTTTATTTCTTTTACAATCGTTTTCTCTCTGTCTCTCGTTTACTGATGGGGAAAGGGTCCTACGGAAAGAGCAACACGAAACCGAAAGGATATCAACAGGAAAATAGTAGGCGCGCTGTATATGTACATATTGCTCGATTCTCCGGGTCGGTGTCGCACCGGGAACCACTCCGCGAATAAGACAATTTCCTAAAAAAGAAAAGACACAAATTACGCTACACGCAACGATTGCCTTAGGTCTATCGCCGTAAACCGCTTCTGCGCGAATCGTACCTGCCTACCGAAGTGAACCGACGCACGGATGAACCGGACGGGCCCTTAGAAATGTCGGCCAAGCGAACAGAGAACGCGTTTAATATCGAAATCGTAGCCGCTTCGTCCAAGATGAAAGAGGAATAAAGAAAAGATAAACGGCAAATGCCCGTTTTATACCTATCGGGCTTTACAAACGATGTATGTATCTATTTTGCGAAAGGCATTTCCGAGCGTTTTCCCCCTCTTTTTCTTCCCCCTTTTTTTACGTTTTAGAATGCGATAATTAACGAGCGAGATAGCACGATTCGTACGATGATGCGATTAATCTATTAACTATTCTTAAATGTTAATCTCTGTTTTCGCTTTACTTGAAGGTTCTGTATCGTCGCTACTAATTGCAGTGGAAAAAATATACGCAAACGCACACGCATTTGACACCAAAAAAAAAAAAAAACTGATGAAACTGAGAAAATCAATACGAAAAACTTCCCTCGTATCCTTTCATCGAGTTGAACAGAAGAAAAAAATCAACTCATGTAAAAAGTATCGTTTATTAGAATTACTCCGATTTCTTCATTCGCGGAACAATCGTATTTATAAATTAGACGCAAACTTAACTAGTCTATATACAATATAACAAATTTATGCCAACGAATATATCAACAACAATAATCATTATTTTCTTTTAGTTTCGACGAAATTAGTGCCGTAAAGAGTGGGACGGACCGAACGGAACGGACGATCGATCGATCCCATAAACTATCTTTATTCGTGACAACCAGACACTATCCTTGCTCGAAGACAAGAACAGTTGTATTCGTTCGACTCGTTATAACGCACCTATCGATGTATTCGTGATATCGAATCTACTTTACTTTCGTGAGAGCTTCTGAATCCGTGCTTTCAATCCCGTGGCGCTTAGTTTCAATTTTTCCACCTTTGTTTTACTTCCGTATTTCTTTCTCATCTCTTCCATTCGTTCTTTTCTTATTCGTTGTTGCTCCTTTTTCCAGATATCCTACGAAATCCGTTATACAGGTATAAAGAAATAAGGGAATAAAATATGACGGATGATGTACCTTGAAGTCCTGACAGAAACCGAGCCAGAGGACGAAGAACGCGCTCGGATCGGCCGCGTCTAGGTTCTTCGCGCCTTTAGGAGTGTACTGGTAGAATTGCATCACAGCCTTGAATTTGCTCTTCGCGTCGAGCAGAGCTTCCTGCTCGTTTGCCAATTCTGCTCTTGCCACACGGAAAAACGCATCCATCTTTTCTTTGAACGGTACTGACGATTCGGGATCCGCTTCAACGACGATTTCACATTTTTCGGTACATACTGCAATACAAAAAAAAAAAAGGAGAAGAGTACAAAGATAGAAAAATTACAATTTCAACGTAGAATTTAAAAAGAAAAGGTGAACGTTTATAGATTTTCACCTTGAAGCTCCTTCTTTAATCTTTCTAACTCGGCTGAGACATTCTCAAAATTAATGTTCGATGCCGCCTCCATGTCTGCCGGTTCCGGAACCGGTAAGGGCAAAGGTTCTTCGAAGTTGTGATCCTTCTCTTGAGCTAGTCTCGCTCTAACAACATAGTGGAGTAACGTAATACCAGGTACATTTGACTTCACGTCCCTCAACTTCCCTAGAATTTCCAGACCAAAACCGTCGGCCTGCCCTCGCGTCCTGTTTCCGCCATTCATGTAATTGCCGAGCGTGAGAATTAACGCCATCACTTTTTTCAGAGAAGTAGAATTCCGTAAAAAATCGCAGGTACTTCGTAAATTTGTTAACTTCGATGCAACGAACGAGATCGCGTCTTGAAATTCCGCTTGAAACATTAGACACGCAATTCTCTCGGAGAAGTGATTTATACTGGACAATTTCTTGAGAAAAACCTCTGGTCGATCCAGAGGAACGTCCGTATTACTCTCCTCGAAAGCTTTTATCTCGTCCAATTCCTTCTGCGTTGGCCTCTAAGAGCGATTAAATCAAACAACGTTTATATTATATAAACGAAAATCTTAAACTATACGTTTTATAATTTTCGAACACCTACGATTTCGTATATCTGCTGCAACGCCTCAAGGTTAACCACACTAGTATCCAAGTTGTAAACCGCGTTCTCAACCTCGCAGAAGTCTACGTGCAAGCTCTTCTCCAAAATGCCCACGGTCTTGGATCGTTTCGAGTCGAGAATCTTTGCTGGTTGTATCTTAGATGGTTTCGAAGCCTCGTCCGCTTTTTTGACCGGTTTTCTGGCAGTCACCTGACGAGAGAACAGGCCGGCGAACTCTTTCATATCCAGATTTTTCTCTTCCTCTAGTTCCGCCCACAGAGGAATCTATCGAGTAAATACAATTAATTAATAACCTAGACTTAACAACTCTTCTTCCTCTTCTGCTCGTGTTATAACTAAGTACCTGAACGGCCGACTCTGAAGCGTCGACGGAACCACGCTCCGTTGGTACTACAGGTACCAAAATCCTGGTCCAGTAGAGCGGTTTCATAGGAACCTCGGGACAGAGCGGCTCTTTTCTCATGCCTAAACGAGGAAGATCGTTCTGATCATCGCGAAATCGGCAGCGTGTCTCGTAGACAAGTCCTGTCCTGTTACTCACACGCTCTGCTGGCTGGGTTCCAACCTCCAACCGGAGGTGCGGGTAAAGGGCAAGGTTCTTGCGATGGTCCTTGGATTCCTGGCGGAGGCGGAGGTGGAGGAGGACCTCCGGGTACACCCATAGGCGGCGGTCGTGGAATAGACGGTGGTCCACCGGGAATGCCTCCGATTGCAGGTGGTGGCGGAGGTGGTGGCACGCCCATCATAGGCGTGGGAGGTGGAGGCGGTGGCGGCGGTCCTCCGGACACTGTACTGATCGAGGGCGCTGGGGGAGGCGGTGGGGGCGGAGGAGGAGGGATCGGAGGTCCTGAGTCTAGTCGACTGATTGTTGACGCTGAGGATAAAGGTGATGGCGGAAGTGGAGGTGGTGGAGGCGGCGGAGGTATCAAGTTAAACAGAGGTGTTTGAGGCGGTGGCGGAGGTGGTGGAGCTGGTATGGAACACGCCTGCCTTAAGATCGAGGGCGTAGGGGATGGAGGTGGTGGAGGCGGAGGAAGTGCAGGTGGTGCAACTTGTATCTCACCTGTTATCGGTTGTAAGGTCGGATGCGGTAAGGGAGGAGGTGGTGGGGGCGGTGGAACTGTTGGTAATGAAGTAATGCTTCGTTGAGAGGTAAACGATTGCGTCGGGGTGGTGGAGGCGGGTAGCGGAGGTGGGGTTGGGATGGAGAAAGATGGTTGAGAAGCGGAGGCTGAACTGTTCTGAGAACGATAGTCTAAGAAGGGCGAAGGGGGTGGAGGAGGTGGTGGAGGCGGAGGAGGAGGTGCACTCGAGTATGCAGGCGGGGAAGAAACTTGTGGCAGTGGGGAAGTTAGGGTCAACGATAATCGAGTAACAGGGCCCGGTGTCGTGTCGTTTCCGGAAGCCTTCGCATCCTTCGAACCACTTGCGGCTGATGTCGAGCAAGTGGCACTCGAAGACTGCTCTTGAAAAGTCGCATCCTGAACGATAGTCTTCTCCAACGATGAACCGAGCGTTCCAGAAGATTTCCCTTTGGATAAATCTTCGGAAATTGCTTCCGGGAAAGTTGTCGTAGGAGATGTCTGCGTGGATTTACCTTGAGTAGTTTTGTTTGCATGTTTCGCGAGTTCTCGAAGTTTTTCGAGCTCCCGTTTTAACGACTCCTTCTCGGAATCTTGTTGGTCTTTCGCGGAAGCTCCTTGGGAAGTTAAACTGGCCGATATAGATTGCGTATCTTTACATTGGGGCTGATCTTCCTGAAACAAGTGGCACGTTTGTTTATTTTGTTTCTAAGTACATGATCTTTGACATCCGCTAGAACGAACAGACGTCTTACTGTAAGCTCCTTATTCCGCGTGACATCATCAAGCGTAATTGATCCGATAATACCATCCGATACAAGTCTGGAATATATTCCAGCCGCAAATTGTTTGACTTCGGCTTCTGTAAGTATCGACTTTAATTGATCCGGCAGCGCCGAGATTAACGTTCCGACGATTCGTCGTTCTGAAAGATTAAAATATTTTTAAACACTTCCCTACTTCTTCTCGTCGATTGCACGTTTTCTACCATGCAGTCTCACCCGATCATTCGTTTCAAAATCAAGCAAAACTCGAGGAAACGAGACAAACATCGAACCTGTGCAACTCTCACTGATCGAGTACGGTTTAATGACAACTTCGTTTTTGGCCTCGACGCCGTTCCAGCCTTCGTCCGGCATTGGCGGCTGCTCTTATCTGCACGTGACTCTGGACTTTTCCGACTGTAGGGTCACATCATAACTGGATTTCCGCGAAAACTCAACAGCGATCCACAGCGTTCGCGTTACCGTCGTCGTCTGTGCTCGTTTTCCGTAATTTGGAAAATGCTGCGCGATAAGTAAATGTTGGCCGCCTTGTTAACCTCTGACAGCGTCGAGATAATTGCCAATCATATATCTATACAGTTCGCCTTTAATAGAAACATGCTCCTTTCCGCAAAAACGATCTTGAAGCCAGCAACTATTCGGAGGAAACGCCACCTCGATAGCTGCCCACGTCATATTGAATGGGTAGCAATGAATATTTTACAACGTCCCGACGAATTTCACTTTCAAAATGGGAACGTGATCATCGCTCGATGTTGAAACTGGCTACATCGCGAAACACGAGTGCGACACGTGGCGAAATCACGCCTCCCTGATAAACTTTATCTCGTTTCTTATCGAAGCTTTATCGAAGCGGAATACCTATTACTCTCAGTTGTACATCGTTACCGGCGCTTCGCGAGTAAACAAGTTTCTCGATTGCCTCGTTTCCTGATTGAGAAATTAAAATGAAGTTACAGATCGTTTGAGAGTACGCGGTATCATTTCTCCAAGATAGTAAGCTATAGTAATTACGTAATTAAAACTACATTTTATCGTTTACGACAAGCTGATACAAAAAAAATTTGTTAAGCCGACATCGAAATGCCAATCTTAACGATCGAGCCATATACTTTGAAACATCCTGTAACTCATTTTTAAATCTCGTATTGAGGTTACCAATAAGAGAAGATACGAGTTCCACTCACCGAAAAGCGGGGACATGGAAGACGGTTCGACCTCGTGACTCTTCAAAACAAGCGTCAATGACGTCGAGGCTGCTTCCTCTTTGGTGCCATTCGTGGCGCCGGCTAATTCTTCGGGATCGGTGAACACGCTGTCGCTCGAAGATTCTTGGCTAGGTGGCATCGAAATCTCAGTCACAACCATGCACTGATTGGCCAACCGCCATGAGTCTGTGACCAGAAGCGTAGGGTCTTGCTTTTGAATCTGATTTGTTGCTGGCAACAATGGCGTTCCCGATGAATTGTCTTTGGTCTTCGTTTCTGTTAATCCGACTTGTTCTATCGCTCTTTGAAATCCATCTTCTTTATCGTGTTTTTCTCGTACGTATGACTTTTTCCCCGAAAGCTCTGGTACAACTGAGCTAACCTATTTGAAATAAAAAATCAAAAAATTCCAAGTTATTTCGATATCAACGTACTTGAAGAATTGATTTTGAATCCTGTGCCGTTTGATTTTGTCCGATTAGATATATATACCTTTCCTTTCATTAGGAGGGTATCTGCAAAGGAATAGTGAATTTTTCCGAAATGGTGGAAGCAAGTGGTTAGAATCGTGTAGGAGTAAGTCGAAAATGGGCAGATATTTTCGATTAACTTTTATACAAGGAATCAGATTCTTTCGTACATCATAGAATCATGCATATGGTATTTAAATTGCTTTAAATGCGGCGCCAGCATTTCAGTTAGCCTCAACTTCCGAAAACATTTGAACGTACCAGTGTGTGACTTTCAACCAATTTCATACACACACCCGGTAGATTACCATAAACTTCCAATCGACCCGTAGCAATTCCAATTAGTCCAAACTCCAGGAATCAATTATTCGACCGTTTAGCAGGGGCGGAGAGTTTTGTATACCATCATCCCCTTTTCTCATCGAAAAACACAGAAAGCCGACATACCACTTCGAAATAAAACACGATAGAACCTAGAACTCCATTCAAATCATTCCCTATGACTGACCTTTCTCTCGGTAGATCCAGGTGGTTTCGGAGCCTGCCTCTTGTGAAGCTGTCGCTTTTCCACGCCACGTCTCTGACATACTTCCATCTTTCTAGCAGGTGTTTCCTCTGAGTCACCCGTTTCTCCATCATCCCCGGTGTCGTTCGCGTCGTCGAGACCATCCGCTACGGATCCTGGCGTACTCGCAGTTCCGTCCGCAGCCCCTTTGCCCTTCTTTCCTTTCTTTCTAGCCTCGCTTTGCAGATTGCCCATGGCAGGATCGCGCGGCGACGCTTCCCTTGCCGCGAGACTGTTCGGCCCACGACAGGAGGAGGCGGTGGCTCGTTTGACGTCTGATGCAGCGGTTGCGGCTGCAACGGTGGTGAATGCAGCTCCGACGTCCCCGGCATAGAATGCTCGGAACGTGTTAATACAGAAACGGACGACGTCGCGCAGATTTTGGCTGGTGTACTGTGACGCGGCTGCGCCCTCGTACATCCTCTTCTTCGTCCCAACTTCGGTCGATACCACCAGTCCTTTGCTTCTTCCGCGGCAGTCGCCGGTGTCTTCTAGCGCGGACACGCGTTTACGCGTGCCGTTACACTCTGTTCCTTACGACTTCGGCGTTGCAACTGCCGAGAAGATTCTTTCGGTCAGTGGTTTTTGGGAAAGATGCCAAGATCAGGCTCGCCTACGGGAAACATTGTCGTAATGTTGTAGTGTTCGATTGACAGGGACTCGGGAAAGAGGTAAGGGATTCGCGGTTTTATTCCCGGCGAGTGAATTCGACGATTCGATGGTCGGCTTGTCGTTTAATGCGTGTGAACGATGGTATGTATGGTTGCGAAATAAGTCACCGATCTGTCTTCGAAAGTAACCTTCGATCGTTCCCTGTTGTTGTTGCTGCTGCTGCTGCTGACACAAATAGATAAGCCGCTTCGAGGAAATGAATATCGGAGTTATGAATATGGAAGAGCGTTTTAATTACGAGGGGAGGTATGTCACGTCGAATGTTTGAGTTTCCTCTTACCTAACCGGAAAAAACTATCCGATCGATCCAGGATCAAGGTCGGGGCGGTGCAAATGCAGACGGCGCCCCGTAAATGAATATCGCGAGGAAAACGCGTAGTGTTTACGTAGCCAATGGTCCGAGCGGCGCCACGCTGTCTCTGTCGAACCACGATCTGCGGATTCCATTCGTTCTGGAAAGATGAACGACGCTCGTCACGATTTCTTCGATAGACGCATTTCCTTTCGGATCGTTTTACGTTTGAGCATCACGTGCGACGATGACACTTGTCTTGACGCTTCCTCTCGTCGAACTATCGATTCTCTATTAGTTGGGAAGAGAAACACTCTAGCGGATACCTTCTCGATACCAGACGAGAGCCTTTCACGTAAAATTTCGTCGTTTCTGGTCGTTTCTGGTTCTGGTCGCACTTTTTACAAATACGACGCACTTCCATCGAACGAGTTAAGATCGTATCTGCCCCTTGTTTCGTGCGTTTCTATACCACTCGTGCGCAAAAATTACGCCTGAAACGAATGAATTCACGTTCCACGGAAATGCAGAGAGATACGAGCGACCGGAGGTCGTTCACCATGAAATTATCGTCTCCATACTCGTAGGAACTTAATACATGCAAAAAAATAACTGTAAAACCTGCACGAGAAACGAGGAACAACGGGCTAATCCGGCATAAACACCGAGACTGTTTTGCATACCTGTACGAAACGCGCAGGTCCGTGCAGTCAGGATGAGAGACGCGAGACGCGAAGTGTTGTTGAAGGATTATCGATATGTTCGTTTATATATTCGATGTCAGCTGAGTACATACAGAGCGTTTGTTCCCTATTAGCCTAATTATTTGCCTCGGGACAAGTTTAATAATTCGATTGGAACTCGTGGATATTTAAGAGATATCAGAAGGTTTGTCGTTTTATCTTTTATTTTATATCGCAACATAAAATTTGTACAAATAATAATCCGTAATAATATCGTAACTATAATGGACGATAATTGATATATATGCATATGTGTCGATCAATATATATCAATTTCAAATTTGCACGCGACACGCGTGCGTCCGTGGTGCGCGCGCATCGCAACGCTTCGAGCGCCTGATCAATGCGCGTAACCACGCGATCGCACGCGCAACAATCACTTGAACCGACATATGGTACGGTAGAGACCTATTTGACAACGCGAAAACCTCTCAACAGGCGCGTGTCTTATCGCGATACGCTTTCTGTTTCGGAAGTGATACAATATTTGGTCGGTCGGTCAATCGATCGGTTTGTCGTTGAGAAGCGGAAGAACGGTGATTTCCCATCGCTTCCGGAGACGGTCGAAGATTCGATTAAATTTACTTTGAGCCGTATTTTTTCCTTCGTTCGCGAATTGTTGCGTTTAAAAAGGTAAATGAAACTCCAAGATATATAATCTCGGAAATGAAACAGTCTATATGTATATACATATATGGAATATCGGAACAAGAAGTAAAAAGAAATTCTATTAGCAGCAAATAAAGGAGACACCGTCCCGCGGTCGATAAAAATGCTCGCCCGTTCTCCCGAACGTTAAAAAAGAAATCATGTTCGTATCTCGGCGAAGAAATGAGATCACAAGTCGAAAGGAACGAACGCGTACGATCCGGCTGGTCCTGTTTATATCTCTCCTTTTACTTTGCTCGTTCTTTTCCTCTCTTTCCTTATCTCTATATCTCTGCGGTCTCCCTAATAGCGCGCGTATATTTGACACGAGTACTAGAACACGAATTGAAACACGATTTTTTGGCGAACGTCGGCGGCGTTCGCAAGAGCGGTACAAAAATAAGGACTTCAACGAAGGTCGCTACGTACGCGAGATTTCTAAACACGCCGCGTTAATACTACAAAACTAAAGGGACGCACGGTAGATGCACGAGCCAAGAAATATCCTTTCAACGTTAAAAGCGTAGCTATCGTTAGTTCGGGCTGAAACCGCGTACTCCCTCCGCGGTGTTCTAACGCGAGACACGAGAACGTAACGGGCCATCCGAGCATTCCACTTTCTCTTCGGTTGGTTAATCGTCCTTCTCCCCTCGTTCTCGTTCGTATTGAATACACGGAACGAAAGGAGAACGAGGCGCTCTCAGATTTCTTTGGAATCCCTCGGGCCCTGTCCGCGGCCGTGTCCCACTTCGTTAAGTACTGATACGTTTACCGTTATTTACAACAGACGAACGCTCGAAAGTTCCAGCCAGGCGAAAACGATCGTGCGTGCGTTTTTTTCATCGAAAACGCGACGATTCTCGACTTGAAAAAATGCGCGTATCACCTACGCGTCGCTGTCGAACGTCAGACTTATTGCTTAAGTTAATAAGCGCGTCACGGCGCAGTCGAGTTATGGTACATTTACAGAAAAAATCGTCCCCGATCGCGGGAACCGCGGGGATCATCGCTCGAGTCGGCGACATCGTCCACGATATAAAAGTACAAAATGCGTAAACGCGTCGCAACTCGAACGTGTCGAGTTCTATTAAGAACAGCGAGACACGTTCAAGCCTCGACGTTCCACGAGATTTTTTCTTCGCTTTTGCTTCTCGAAAAGGTTTATGGCCTCTTATGGCATCGCGTCAGCCTTCATGCGAGATTCTTTTCTCTCTCAAGACTCGATCGTCCATCTTCGTCGCGGTTTGTACTTACATGCTACTTAAATATAATACACATCGAACAATATATCGGTCGGCGAGAAACGAGCTTGACCTCCTTCTTCCATCTAAAATATCAGCTGCTGCTCTTTAGGTTTCACAATTGTTCCGACAAAATGATCACTCGTAGCGTTTGGATCCCGTCGTTGTCCGTGAATTCGTCGGTTCTCTCCGAGGATTCCCCGTCTTTCATTAGGTTCCTCGTCGACCCGTGCTCGCAGCCCTCCGCTTCCGCTCTTACCTCTTCCGGCGCGCGATTGTTGGACCCCTCGACATCTTCCTGTTTCTCATTCGCATCTGTTTCCCGCATTGCGGAGACCGCTACCGTCGCCGTCGACGTGGTCACGGTGGTCGTGGTGACTCTAGTCGTCGGCAGACTCGAGGTTCCCTCAAAACCCGAGAACGCTGTCGCCGTGCGAACGGTGAAAGGAAAATTGCAGCAGGTCTCGGAATACCTACCGATACTGTCCGCTGTGTTGTCGTGATCGTTCCTGACTAGTGCAAACTTCGACAAACGTCCCAGAGTTCGCCCTCTAGCATCGCAATTTTCTTGCATTTGGAACGACGAAGCGTAGCCGGATACGTCCAGATTTGCAGACTCGATTCCATCGAGATTACGGTCGAAAGTCTGCAACGTGGTTCCCGCGTCCGTGTGGTTGATTCTGTGACGAGGTTCGAGAGAGTCGAAGGAAACTGACTTCGTTGGCCTGGCCAGATCAACGACGGACAACGTTTCGCAGGAATCTAATCGAGATCCGTCTCTTCTTTCGTGTCCGATCATCGACGCCATACCGATCAGAGGAACGTTGGTCGTGGATGCGACGGGGAACGCGTTAGAGGCGCCAGGCGCCACGTTTGCCCGGCTAATTTGTCCCGGGATCTCTGGTACCGGATCCAGTTGTCCGATACACTCGAATCTTCGAGGCGACAGCATCCCGGAAACGACGCTGTTCATTCCGGAAAGGAATCTTGGCGATCTCAAGCCGGTTCTTAAGGTGGACGCCTCTGGTTTGGTGATACCTAACAGTCCAGACTTGTCGATGCGTCGAACCGTCGGTGAAGCTCCGTCTGGATCATCGTACGACCTTCCTCGAGATTGACCGCGGCGCACAGAGTACGGATCGCCGGCGAACGGAAGCGAATTGGTCGCGTACGATTCTCGATAAGAAAATCGTACAGGGGGTGGGTAGCTGGGAGTTGCGGTGGGATTTTCGGCGATGGTTATCGTCATCACGGTCGTAGCAGCTGGCATCGAGGTGCACGCCACGGCGTTGGTCGACGAAAACGTAGTGGTCGATGGAGCCGTGACGATGGCATTCCACGAAGACATGGTCAGCGGCTGTAACGGGGGCGTCGGAGGAGGAGGCGGTGGTGGCGATTCCACGGGGTTCTCGATCACTATCTCCATCCTATGGCGGAGAGGATCGCGCGTATGGTCCACCGGGTGATACGTGGCTCCGGTGGGAGTGGCCTCCTGCTATAGCCATGTGGTGCGGGTGCTTCCGGCTCGCGAGCCGGTAGGCAGATCTCAAACGATTATCTCACGAATAATCCGGCGTCCTCGGCTGTTCGGGGTCGAGTAGCCCGACTCGAGACTCTCGTCGTACGATAGGCTGACCTGCTGAGGTGGCTTCGCGTCCTCGTCGTAGTTCTCCTGATAAGGTAGACCGGACACGTCGTACGGTGAATCTGTCGGACAAACAATCGGCAAACGGCCGTTGAGAGTAGGAAAACAAAAGAACGCAGCGTTGGCGGCGATGTACGTGCACGGAGAACGAGAGAGGAATGCGAAGAGAGGATACGATGGATAGCAATGGCCAGGAACCTCGTATCGAACGTGGTACGGCGATAAATGCTCTTGGCAATTGCAAAGGTCTCGAATTCGCAATCGCCAAGTTGGAACAGTTGTATTACTTAAGGGTAATTCGAGAACATCTTCATTGAAAAAATTGTGATTCCGGTGGTGTTAGAATTCGCGGCACGCGTCTTCGAAACTTCGGACCCGTTTTACCGTTTAAAACCGCTCACCTATATTCGGTACGTGGCACTGTATAAACACGTCGTATAAGACAATTCCGTAACAAAAGAGAAATAAAATCGGCGATCGGTAACAGGCGGGAATTCTAATATCCGAAAACTGGCGAGACTGGCGAACCGCTTCGGCAACTCCGCCAAGTTTGTACGATCGACTATTAAGCCTGTCACGACTGTCGAAAACACCTTGAAACATTTTTCGATTCGAATAACGCTCGGAGGGCGATTCGAACTTTCCGTATAACTAAATTGCTCGAGAACTTGCGACAGATAGAATTGAATGCTCATCGCTGGACGTGGTGGGTCGATCGTGGAGCGTCGGCTAAGGCTGGATAAAAGGGGATGAAACGGGGCGTGAGGTGGGGGAAAGGGTCGAGGAAACGGTGATAGGGGAGGTGAAACGGGGTAGAAGGATCGCGGCGGAGACGGGAGAGAGAGTTCGACTAAAGAATACTACTCACCGACGTGTTTTTGAGACTTTACGACGGTGGCGAATGGTTCCGAGCAAAACTGCTGTCGACTTAGATTATGGCTCTCCCGGTAATCCTCCCTCTGTGGGAGGTAATGAGGGTGGGTCGGGTAATCCGACTCGGTGGTTGCGTAGCCCGCCAGGTCGTACGGCTGGCCAACGCCGTTCGCGGCCGCCGACTTCATCTGCCAGATGGAGTCTTGCGAGTTCACCGAGCCCCCGTTATTCGAGTTCGAGTAGCTGTTGTCCATGTAGCCCATGTTGACGCCTGCCGTCAACGCGAATGCATCAATTACCATTTATTAGGCGAACTAAGAGTAAAAAGTTCTTGTTTACCATGTCCGAGGCATATAATTGTTGGCTCGGTGTTGAAGTAACGGTTATTTTCGAAGCGACGAGAAACGCCGAGACGTTCCTATGTCTCGAATACAAGCGTAAGAAGAAGAAACGGAGAATTTCGAAGAAAAGAAGCGGACGTTACTTTTGTACTGTGACAATTTTTAGTCGCGTGACTTATTTACTCCGTACAGGGCGAATAAGTATTGCGCAAGAAAGAAAAGCTAAATTGCAATTGCACGTCGTTACGCAAGTAATCGTTGGAGTTTTAGAAGAAGTACGGTCATGGGAAGGTAGACCTCGTTAAACCGCTTTACTTTATACCGTATCTTTTCCATTCGCGCCCGAACCGAGATATGTCCTCTCCACCCCGACAAACTTCTTCCAGTTTTTTAAAATTGCTACGCCACTAACGTTTACGTCTTCGGCAACTTCTTACCATTGATGTTGTGGTTCGGTTGATGGTAGCCGTAGCCAGGTTGCGAGTACGCCGGGGTCTTGGAATCCTCCATGGCCAGCGCGTGATCCAAACTGTGTTCGAGGGCTTTGTTCTCTGCGTAGTAGGGCGGCGGCGCCTGGCTCTGCTGTCCGTTTCCGGCGACGAGGCTCGGTCGAACCCTGTACGAGCAAACAACATCGAAATCCCATTCGAGCACCGTGTAGCTGGAATTCTCCTCGAATCGTCCAAACAGATTCAAATACTTACGCGTTCGAGTCCATTTCGTAGTCCTTCGCCTTGGTGACGTGTTTTCGTCGACACCGACAAAAGAGCAATAACAGCGCGGCGAACAGCAGAAACACGGCACCGCTGACTACAAGGGCGATCAATGTCGGTGTTGCAAGAGCTCCAGCTTGTGCGATATACGAAGGACCAACTGTGACAAACGAAAAACCGTTCAGTACCGTATGGTCCTTGGATTATGACGCAATACGATTACAATGGGCAAAAAGGTAAACGCGGTTACTCACTTTCAGCCTCCGCGTATTCGCCACATTTTTGCCGATCCGCCTTCAGACACAATCTAACTCTGAGTCTAGGTTCGGTATCGAGAGATTCTAGGTCATCCAGGACACCCTCCCTTTGAGTAGGAGCGCTTCCAAGTACCTCGAGAGGCCACTCGTCGAGAATCCTCCACTGCGACTCATCCGTGGAGGAAGACGGCCCATCGAACTTCTCAATCGACGACACCAGCGATAGGCAAGTGGCGCCGACACTGATGGCGAGCATCCCGCTCTCCGGATCGTAGCTAACTCTCAACGGCGCAGGAATTTTGGCAACTGCGGTCGTTGCTGTTACCTCGTCGGAATAGTCCGAGTGGTTCTTCGTGTTGTACACTTTAACCTTGAACGTGTACGTCTGATGTTGTTCTAGGCTGGTCACGTTACACGGATTAGATCGACGACAGTCCAGTTCGAGCCACTGACCAGCCGGTGGTCTAGGAACGGCGCAATCTGGCGCTACGATTTCGTCACCACCGGGTACTCTTCTGTAAGAGACGAAGTATTTAGTGATGGGCAATCCGCCGTCGAAACCGAGCTCCCAGAGCAAAGCTACGTGAGTAGGGCCGACGTCCATCGCCGTGATGTTGATGGGTCTCTCAGGTGCGCCTTTCGGTTGCAGTCGAATGGTCGAAGTGATGCTACCTTGGGCGTTTGCCGCTCTGCAACTGTAATCTCCGTAATCCAACTCTCGGATGTTGGTTATCCTGAGCACGGATGTGTACACGTCGTAGTTGTCGCTACTCGTGGAAATCTCGTAGTGACCGTCGCTCGATGACCCTTGCAAGCTGGCCGCGTTGGTGCCAAAACTCCATTGGAACTCGGGTTTCGGCCAAGCTTGGACTTTGCACGCCACCTCGGCCGTCTCCCTCAAATTATACGCGACTTTGCCGTGTTGATGCAAAGCGATAGGCTCGTGTTCCACCTTCAACATCATCGTCGACTCGACCTTCTTGACCTCGTTCACGAACACGCAGGTGTATTTGCCTCGATCGCTGGCCACGATCTCGTCCGTTTGCGGTCGGGCATGGCCCAGGAAGCTCAGCGTTGAATTCACGGTGATCACGTTCCCGTGACCCTCCGAGGCTGTTGTAGTCACCTTGTAGAGCCTCTCATCCGCGGTGAGCTCTTGATCGTCCTTCAACCATCGAACACTTGGCCGGGGTTTGCCTTGCGCCACGCAGGACACTTGAAACGATGACTCGCCGACCCTGTGAACGACATTTCCCTGTTTGCACTTTTCGTTAAAAAATGTTGGGTTTGCGAGTAATGTTAATCGAATGAGAGAATTTCACGAGCGAAGATTCGAAGCGATACGACAGAAAAATTTGTTCGATGTCTTTCTATACTTTGAGAATAAGTACGCATCCCCGTCGTTACGCCAAAGTATTGTAGGTACTTGGATGCGATCGTAGCGCACATTTAATCGTCCTCTTTGTCGTTAAAAATACAGGGAAATGTTCGAGAGAAGGGTTGAACGATCTCGCGTGATGGCCGAGGGAAGATAATTCCTGTGTATTTTTAGCAGCAAAGAAGGTAATTAAGTATTCTGTTTCTGATCGTCCACTCTTTATTATTCGTTGTATACCGTATAATTGCGATTCCGTCACGAGATGGAAGATGAATCTTTTACCAAGGGAAAAGGGATTTGGCCGATTTCGCGTTTCTTCCCCCAATCTATGAAATTCTCTTGCCCACGCCCGCGTAACGGTCTCTGGATTATTTGTGAATTAACATAGCCGCCAGTATTCTAAGGTGTTCCTAACTTTTCCGCGACTTTTAAACCGTAAACTCTTAATCCCGGCTTAAAGTAGACCGACCCAATTTCCAGCCAGTATATAACGTAGCGAATGGCCCCCGATAGCATCTGAACTTTTCCGTCTTCTTAATAACCTCGAATACAAAACGCTCTAGAAACGAGAACGAGAAAATTCCAGGGAAACTGGATACTCACTTCCTGGTAACGTGTGGTTGCAACTTGGTCAGTATCTTGGGCGGTTGGTGCACGGTCAAGTTAACGGACGCGGCCTCTCCGTTGCCGATTTCGTTGGTGGCATGGCACTTGTACGTTCCCTCGCTGCCCAAGTGAACCGAGTCGATCTCGTATCTCGGGCCGGTGTTCTCCGAGGGCATCGATATCGTTCCAGACTCACCCTCCTTCCACCATTTGTACCTGGGTTCTGGATAGCCGGCTGGACTGGCCATACAAGTGAGAATAACTCTGGACCCCTCGACGGCAACCGGAGAGTCCGGAGTGACCCTGGCTGGACCCGGCTTGTGTCTGACTCGAACGGTTAACCGAGCGGTGGCTGAGTAGTTTCGCCTCTCGCCGCCAGAGGGATAGATCGTGTTCACCGCTCGACAGGTATAATTTCCGGCGTGATCGGCCGTGACGCGGCTCAGCCGAAGAATTGAGCCGAGTTGTCGAAAATCCGGTCGGCTGTCACGCAACCACTCGATCACCGTCGGCGGAGGATTTGCAGTCACGTTACAGTGCACGGTCACCGTGTCCTCGACCTCGGCGATCCTCAGAGGATCGCCCTCTATCGAGACGGTCGGTGGATAAAGAACGTCCAACAAGAGGGAACTCTCGCCCCTCTTCCCAAGTCCGTTGTCCGCCTGGCAGGTGTATTTGCCGGCATCTTGGACGGTGACTCTTCGTATGGTGTGCTGAAAGCTGGTAGCCACGAAACTTCCGTCCCGCCACCATCGTACCATACCAACGGTTGGTTTCGAGTCGACACGACACTCGAGGTTCGCGGTTCCATTTACTTCGACTTTCAGAGGATTTTCCGGACCCACGGTAACCCGCGGAAAGTAGTTGACATCGAGGGTTACCGTGGCATTCAACGTTTCACCGTCGCGCATAGCCCGGTTCCTGATCACGCAACGAAAAGTCGCTCTGTCGTCCTCTTTTTTCGGCTCAACCGACAACGTTCTGCCGGAGTGAAGAACGGCGGTCTCGTTGCCGCGGTACCATCTGACTTCCGGTTCGGGGCTGCCGCCGTTCGTGTTGCACTGCAACTCGAGCTTTTGGCCCTCAGTGGCGGACGCCGAGGTCGGCGAGATCGTCGGTGGCCCAGGCGCTCTAAGTACAGTCAGAGTGATGAACTTGCGGTGCAGGTCGTGCCCGGTGCCGCTCGCCTTCACACGGCACTCGTACTTGCCGTTGTCCCTTTCGTACGATACGTTTCGTATCTGAAGATCGTATCGACCTTCCTCTAGGTTCATGAACACCTTGTACTGAGGCGATAACGCGAGATTGTCTATCGCTGCGTTATCGTGATTGTCATTGGTGTGCGTCAACCAGAAACAAGTTACGTTTTCCCTCGGCGGGGAGAAGCGACACTGCAGCTGTACGGTGGACCCCTCGTGCGTGTCCATCTGCGTTTCCTCGACGCGACCCTGTGCCGCTGCTGAAACACATCGAAACCAACCATCTCGTTAGAACTCGCGCTCCTATACACCGTTGTATATTTCTCGTCGGTAGACGCTCATTTTCTTCTCATCGCGCCGTGTGCATTTTCTCGCGACCGTTTCCCATCGTCTAATTCCGTCTCGCTCTCCAACGGTCTAATATTCTATGCGTCAGAGCTTGCACGATTTATACTGTTCGACATCGCCGAGCCAACCTATACACGGGAATCGTTTTGCAATTTTAACCGTCGCCGATATATAACGTCCACGTATATGCAAAACGATAGGCGTCGCGACGGCCAAACGATCCGTCGCTGTCTCGTCATTGGGTCGCGTAACGGTAAAGTCACCGGTTTGACTTCTCGCTGATATCGCGAGACCTCTCTTTCTTCTTCCTCTTATTCTCCTCGTTCGCGACTCTAACCCCACCACTACTGGACGTTCGTTTCTTCGTTCGTTCGTTCGTTCGTTCGTTCGTTCGTTCGTTCGTTCCAAGGGATCGTTCCCCCTTTCCTTCTAACAACCTTAGCCTGCGTTATGTCAGCGTGCGTCTCTTTTCAACCTTCTTCTCTCACCTTTACCTGCTCCGTCCGGCTCCCACTCGCCGCTCAACCCATCTTTTCTCTACCTATGCACCAGTCTATATTTACGTCTACTTGTCTCTCTATAAATCCATCCGCGCCGTTCTATCCCTCTTCGTTGCCTCTATCCCCTATCTTAGCTATTCATCGACCCATCGCAGTTTACGTTTTCCCTTCGAACTCTCCCCGCGTTTCTCGCCGTGGCTTGTTTACTTTTCGATAGCACCGTTTTCTTGCTCACGTGCCATCAGACCGACGCGACGTTCCATTTCTTCTATCGAGATACCGACTATACGTATACGTATTTTCCTATCTTTACTAGCACGCGTGGAATGTGAGCGAGTGTATATATACGGTGCATCGTCGAAAAATCGATCGAAAGAGCGTTGTCGAACGAATCGTAACGAGCTGGCATCGGTGTGTCGTCGGTTACCTAACGTATATTATATTCGACGAAGAAGCAGCTGCAAGGCGAGCCGTAGTGTTAACCCGTCGCTCATATACACGGGGACACCTGTGGCAGCTCGGCTACGTCACGAAGCCTAATACCGTCGTCGCGGCGTCGTTCGGTATTTCTCCAACGGGAAGCTGCCTAAGCGAGCCGCGTTCTGCATACCTAACGAATTTACCATGACTACGCTATCGACACAGCTTCGTCGAATTTGTGTCTTTACAGCGTGAAATACGAAGAAACACGGCTCGTAATGCCACGTTCACAACGTGCAACGAACAAATGACGAACTGGTCAACGAACAGCGAACGAAAAAGTACATCAAAGGATCTGTTTACATTTCGTTCGTGAACTGTAATGGTGGACACGGTGCTACTTCTATTCGCAATGAATACATACATAGCGGAACTATTTGCCAACAATTCTGGTTAATGTGGATGCGGCATTACAGTCGGCTCTACAGTACGATCTATACAACGATGCCATGTTAGCCAATTACAATTTTTCTTCGCTAACTGGCTCTCGCTTACAAAATTAATTCTTGGAACTTGTTTTTTGCAGCTTCTAGTATTGCGTATGTAAATGCACAAACGCTGTTGGGTCAATACTTGGGATTTTCGAAAAATACCTCCACACAAGATCGTAACTTGTAGTCAGCTAGAAGGATATTTGCGTACTTCGATCTATACGTGAACGTTCGAACGTTTGTCGATAGGATTGAAATCGCGCGCAGAGTTTTCATTGGTCGAGGAGGCGAAAGGAGGCCTTCTCGGCCTCGAGCGCGGCCCAGAACGGGTTTGTTAAAAGGACGCGCAACAAAACTCGCTGCAAACTGCGACATACCGACACGGCACGTCGCGAGAGTCGCGACGCCATGCAAGGGCTCTCTTTCCAATCGTTTTCTTCGGCCGTAAAACCGTAAAACCGTTTCGTCATTCACGATGACACGATTCTCGGTAGGAAAAAGTCTACCGTCTTTTTCCTTTTTTCATCGAGAGAAAACTAGGGTCGACGAGTCCCGACGCAGGCTATGAACGAGGAACGAGTTTTTTCGTTTCCGGGGAATGTACTTACCGGGATGCAGGAGCAGCAAGGTAACGACGATAATTGCCGCGGTGCTCGGCAGTCGAATCCTATCCATTCTATCGTCAAAACGAATTCCACAAACGGTTCGAGTGGAACGGAACAACGAGAGACGTAAATTGCGCGGCTCCATTCGCACTGGAGGACAGAGTTCCGCGTTGCAGCGACTTTCACCGAGAAACGACGGCGGTGCGCGAGTTTTGCCAGCACGCGGCATCGATGACCGTATCGATCTTCTCGATCACGTTCGTCAAACCACCAAACAAACCACTGCACGCATAACTCGATATTCGTTCTATTCTATCACTCGTTGTTTCACTCTTGCACCTTCTCTTCGCACTGTATCTCTCTCCCTTCGTCGAAATCGGTAAAACGAAGACAACAACAAGCTTCATCGGTCGCGATTCTTCCCGGATTCGTATGCGATCGACGTTTTCGAACGAATCACGACTACCTGGATGGTAGACCCACGCGAATTGTTTCACGATCCACTGGCTCAAAAAAGTATCCTCCCATCGTCTCGGGTGCCCGACGGTTGGGTGCTCGATGGTTTCTCACTCGAGGCGATTTCTCAACAGCGGCACGCTCGTTGCAGCAGGTTCGCCGAGAACGACGAGGCTCGCACGGTGATTTCCATCGCGAGCATCCGTCCGTCCGCGGGACAGACAAAAAAGGAAGGTTTGCGCGCGATTTCAAAACGCCACGTTGCAACCGTCCGGCCTAAGGCACTCCTTTGTTCCGCTGGTGAGACTCGCAGGTATTATACGCGTTCTCGCGTGCCACCTTCGGTACGCGGATCTTCGTTCAACCGCTGTAACCTGCGATACTCGATCGCCACCTACGTGCTTTGTCCTTCTGTTCGTGAAACTTTACTTTCCCCTGTCGTTTTCGCGAGACGGTCAGTCGATGCAAAAATAGCGAGGGACGAGCGAGGAAGCGAGGGCAACGGGACGAAAATAAATCGACAAATGTGTCAAGATGGAGAAAGTGTACGGCGAAACAAATGTAAAACTTGCAACATGCGAATAAAGACACTGTTCTATCCTCGGATACCGTACAAGTTCGTTTCCAGTAAGAACACTATAAGGGTAACGTATCCGTAGGAGCGTTAAAAATTCCAGTACCAACTAACATTCACACAAACACACTCGACGAGGGTCGCGCGACGACTGAGCTTGGGGTCGCGTAGCATCGGCGCTACCCCCCACCGGTCGGCTTCTCCCCGATCGTCACGTCCCCCACTACGGTTTGGTGCGCGCGTAGCGCAGCGCGCAACGTACAACCGGTCGTCGTTCGTTCGTATGGATATATATGTATAGGACGATGGTGTCGGAGGTGGTGGTGATCGTAGTGGCGATGCTAGTGATGATGATGATGCTGGCGATGGTAGCCAAGGTGGCAGCGGCTGGACGGAAGACGAACGGCGAACGAACGTGTTCGACGAGGACAGAGAAAAAAGGATCGGAGGGAAACGCGTAGGGCATGATGAAGACGAGGCAGAATAAGGTAAAGCCATTGAGGAGAAGAGAGAAGACGACGGTTAGAAAAGGTTGGAAGCGCGAGAACAGCTTGCCCCCACCGACCTATGCGGCAGGTGGTTCTTACCGCCGTGGGCTAGGCCCAAGGGACTCCCAAACCTTCGCGCGGCCGTCTGTCGTTGAGCTTTTTCATCGGCGAGCCTGCTACCGACCCCCGCGCAATTTTTTCTCTCCCGAAATAACTGCTAGGAACGACGAGCGACAACCGAGGAATTTAACGAGGATGAACGTCCTGTTTAAGGGTCAACTTCGCGTCAACTACTACTCCTTAACTGGTATCGCGAGGAATCTTAGCAAGAGGGTACATTGGTCGCGAAAAGAGAAGGATCGCGACCGGTGGTTTTTCGACGGTCGAAGGACACCTCGGTGCAGCAGGTGTCCGTTTCTCGACGATCGCTCCTCTCCACCCGACTTACCACGCTACCTGCCTCTTACTTTCGGCCAGCTGCTCCTTCCATTTTGCGGAATTCTCTATTTTCCTAGGAATAAATATTCCCATCGTTCTGATAGTCGAAGGATGCGTTGGACGAAAGGTGCGCGGACATATGGCTCGCGTGAAAATCGACGTTTCCCACACCCGCGCGCGTTCACGTTCACAAACCGTAAGAGGAGCGTTGAACGCGTTCGAAGGGAAGATGCGAAGGATGAGAAGGAGTACGAAATGAAATCGAAGACGGGTCTCGAGGACGAGAGAGGCCGCAAAGAAGCGGGTCTCGAATCGGATGAAAGGCGGAGGACTCAAGCAAGGGGAAACGTTCGTTGTTCGACGGCGATCGGTTTTCGGCTCGGTTTGAAAAATCGGGCGAGCGGTGAATGGTAGACGATCAGGTCGAAGTTTGCATGCGAGACGCGTCAAAAATGCGCTTAATTAAACGGTAACGATTGCCGTTCGCGAGTCGTTAACGAACCTTCCATCCTGCGACTCGGCGAGGAACGGTCAGCGGAATAAGCCCGGCGGAATCGTCGAAATAATTGCGGCCGCGATAATAGCGCCTCGATTCGAACGATTCCGGGTGGCTCGCGTCAGCCCCGCGACCTCTCCAACTTTTCACCCATTGATTAAAAGCGCGCGATTAAGCCCTGTGTCATTCTCAACACGTTGTAAACGTCTCGAGTGCCCTCGTCTGCGCGATTGGATTCGATCGATGGCGTTGCTTCTTTCCATTCGCGCTCGTAAAACCGACGCTCGATCGTACTAAATCTAGTAGATCGAAACGACCGAATAGTGAGTCTTCGTGTACGCGAGATCCGTCCGGCCTGGAGTTTCAAGCAAGGTTAACGGAGAGTTAGCCCAGAGAGAGAAAAAGAGAGAGAGAGAGAGAGAGAGGAAAAGGCAAGTAACAACGACGAAGTATGGTGGCAAAGAGGGCAGCCGGGCCTCGCACAGCATCCCGTGGCCGCCACGTCCAGTCACGCGAACCATTAAAGATTCAAAGCCCGGAGGCCGAGCAGATGGTCCCCGAACCGAGAAACGAGAACCGTGAAGAGATCTCTGCCAAGAAGCAACAGCCCGGACTCGGACTCGGACCCGAAAGCGGCAGCCCAGGAATTACTAGGAAGCGGCAACACCGCCGGGCCGCGGTTACGTCCTACGGTCGTGCCGGTGACCGAGAGCTCCGACCCCTCCTCCACCTCTCGTGCCCTCCGCGCCAAACGCTTCCCTCGAACACCGCCAGCTTCTTTTCTACGCTTACGTTCGACGACGAGAACCTCTCTCTCCCCCCTCTCGTTCACCCTCTGTTAAGTCCTCTGCGTCTTCTTTTTCTTCCTCCACCTCCTCCCTCTTCTCTCCTTTTTTGCCTTTCAGAACCATTCTCCCTCTCTGCCGCGTCTTACCTGACGCTCTCCCGGCACTGCGCTCGCTCGCCTCCTCTATCTTCCACCAACCTTCCAAACCGCCCGACAACGTCGCCTCCGTGATCTCGCAACACCGTCGGGGCCTCTACCTTTGCCAGAGTTGGCAACGTCGCTACATCGGGCCCCGATACCGTGCCTCAGGCTCAGCAATGCCTCTCCGCTCTCTGCTCGGCTTTCTTACCGTTACCATTCTAGCACGTGCATTATCGGCGCCAGCCTTTGTTCCGCGATCAAACTCGATCGACTCGACTAACTACGACGAGCACGTCGTCCGAATTCACGATGACGCGCGGGTCGTTCCGTTCGACAGACGGGCGACGCTAGACTCTGACGACACGGCATATATGTATACGTCGGATTGGTTCCAGAGGTCTCCTTGACGTCTCGATAAGGAGTATCTCGCGACGTGTTGATCGATGACGCTCGAACGTAATTGTAGAAACGGACTGTTCTTGTTTATCCGTTCCATAAATCGTAGCTCTCGACAAACTCTCGCGGGACGTTCCCATTCCCGGAACTCCTTCCTCCTTCGAACAGCTTAGCCCTTTACATCGCTCTACCGCTTCTTTATTATTCTTCGCTTCAAACGACGCTTCGAGTGCCTATTGATCTCTTTCAAGGTCTAATTGGAGCCTAGATTACAGGCTCTATTAGTCCCACGGTTCAAAAGAGTAACCAAGGCAAAGTCGAAAACCTGTCGCAAATCTCATAGAGGATAAGCCTCCATTAGCAGGGACTCGATATTTCCTAAGCCGGTACCATTCCTTTGTCTCGTCTCTGCAATAGGATAGAGCTCGGTCCAGGCGCTAAACTGGTCAGCTTGGTCGTACCTGACTTCTCCCTCGGTTCGCGCATCGCAACGGCATGGAAGCTACTTATGTGCAGCTCCGAAGCTAAGTATCTTTGGAGAAATACCGTGAGGTATATAGAACGCGTCCACCCACGCCCGTGAATACGACTGTCGCGTAGTCGCTTTCCCTGAACACTACCGTCCCCGCCTTTCGCCGACCTTGGAATTCCTGATTCTCGAGCATCGCTCGTCCACCGCCGACACGGGTAGCCGCTTTCTGCTCGAACAAATACGAGGTTGCGGCGTCGCCGGAGTTTACACGATGCAATGGACACGCGAGGTTGTGCGTATAAGACGCGTATACCGCTAGGCCGATACCGATATCGGGTGGACCCGTTTCACGGCCGTGAATGTATGTACGCGAACATATGTAAGTACTGTGGAAGGAACGGTCGGTGTCCCGGTTCGGGAGTTAGCGTGGAAAAAGAAAAACGACGACGTGGTTGAAGGCACTGGAAGAGGTCATCCACGACGGGTGGCGCGAGAGAGGAGAGGCTGAGTAAAACCGCATGGCCCCGAGAATGGCAGCGTGTAACAAGAGGCTCTTTCATTTCGTGGCCGCAGATATAGCGGCCGGATCGGCGACAAAAACTTTTTTTTTCTCTGGTCGAGTTGGGAGAGGCTGAGAGAGCGCTTATCGCACGTACGACGTCGAGAGCATTCCTGGATACTGTCTTGGCGAACGAGCGCCACATGCTGTGTACTGTTCGACGTCGCGTTAAACGACGAGCCAAGGCGAGGGCGGAAAAAATGGGGCGCGCGGCGAACGTGTCAGAAATGAGATGCAGTGGGGGCGGCGAGTCGTCTACACGCGCGCCGACCGTAGTCAAAACCGTCGTTTACGAAATGAGAAAGAAATGTAAACTATGGCCGGAGAACCGAAGGAAAGGTGGAACGGGGAGACGCGAGGCCGATAAGAAAGAACACGTGCCACCTCGTTAAAACTCGTCTAGAGACCGGATATCGCAGTGGCCAGGGCGTTCTGCTACTCGGTAGAAATAACAGTGGCTGCTGTTTTGGAACGAAAACCGCGCGAATCACGGACCCTGGTTACAGCTTATATTTGTAGACGAACCGCGACGGACCCCGAGGGCGACCGGAGGGCCACGGAGGGCCGCGGAGCGAAAGCGACCGGCCAACCGAACCAACAGACGGCAGGAACACCGAACGGACCAGAACGAGAGAAGAGGATGGAAAGGTCTTGGGTTCAACGTCTCCTAAGAGAAGATCGAAGCTAAATTTAACCCTGTTCGCGTCACGGTACGCCAGATACCAGAACAGCTTCCACACAGAACACCGTCAAAATTCTCTTTGATTGGCGTTGTTCGATCGATGCTCTTTCTACATAGACTCGGTGGCCGTAGGCGCGACAAAAACGAGACACGGTAGTATACGTAACTGGCTCGAGATGCGTCTTACCGTGGCGAGCCCACGACGCGACACGACGGGGGAAAGAAGGTCACGTTTCCGCGAAAAGACGGCCTACTCTACTATCGCCCCCAAATAAAATGATCTCGATAATGTTCCTGGTGAGAGAGAGAGAAAGAGATCTTGGGAAAAACAGTCAACAGGATGCGCGATCTAAACGAAGGGAAATATAGGTGAAGATACTTCGATAAGAAAGTCAGGACAATTAAATGGTGTTGAGCGATCCACTTGAAAGAGAAAACCTCTGCTCTAGTGTTCTTAGGCAGGAGTCAAAGTCTGAGCGCGTTGAGCCAGAGCGATAACAGCGGCTTTCATTCGACCTGCGATAAGGGGTCGCACCATGCTACGTTTCTTACGCCTGTTGGTATTGCTTACCACATTTCCCGCCTCGTTTATCTTTCCATGATTGCTTTCTTCTATAACACCGTCGCCTCTCGATCGCCTCTCGGTCTCATCGAAACTTCCGTCGAACGTGAAACGCGACATCGTGACGCGCGGCACGAGATTCGCAGCTCGTCCTTCCGTAAAACAACGTACTTTTGTACACACGTCCATCGTATGTGCGTGTACATCAAGGTACTTGACGTCGTCTTCGAACTCCTAACAGCGAAGGAGCGTGGGATACATTGGAGAGCGTATCACGTGTCCTCTGTGCGCGTTACTACGCGCAACACGCACCGCGTACGAGCCGTGTGTATGCGTAATGTACGTAGGGCGCGTATCTCCGCACTGCTGCGTGCCTACGTGCCTGCGTGGCTGCGTGCTTAGAGAGCCCACTGCTCCGAAGGTTTCCTTTGTGTCGCCTTCACAGCATTTTTTCCTCGGTGGAGAGTGGTCGAACGTGACCGAGCGATCTAAACGGTCTCGACGTCAGGACCGGTGGTTGTTGTTGGCACGCCGCTGTTTTGACGGACTGCCGGAAAAGTAACGAGCACCAGCAGGGTTTACGAGCGTAACGAACTCGCGTTTCCCCTCCGACGAACGGAAGAAACAACGAACAGGCTAGGACAATCGGGTCTGGGAAAAATCCAGATCGTTTCCGCGTACGGATACTTACACGGTCGAAGCCTTTCGATTCACGTCGCTCGATTGTTTTATCGTCGTTGCTACTGTTATTATTATTATTATTATCATTGGAAAACAGGGAAGGTATCGCAATTAACGATAGATAGCGTACAAGGCGAATAGCTTCGGCGCAGCGTATAGGCGAAACAGTGATCGGAGCTATTCTGTTTCTCTCGTTGCTCGTTAGCCGTGAAAAAGCCATCGGAGCCGACTAATCGTGACACGAGACTCGCATTAACCAAACGCCATGCGTTCGAACGAAGAAACTCGTGCTATGGCTCGAACGACTCGCAACGAGGCTCCCGATAACGAAACGAAACGCTGACTTTATTCTAGAAGATATTACCTAACTTAACTGTTTTGTTCGAAGCCAAGCGTACCACAGCGAACTTTGTACAGCAAACTCCAAACAACAAAGTGCATTTTTAAAACGAACCGTGGCCGGTGTGTCGCTCGTAAATCTGTTTAGAGACACGCTGTGATCGAGTGATGGAAAAAGGAGAAAAGAAAAGACATAGTTTCGGGAGGAAAAAGAAGAAGTTCACGAGTTCGGTAGCCTGTCTCGACGCGATGACACGAGAATACATGGCACCTCGCGCGACGATTTATCATCGAGGAACGCGAAGAAGCTCGCCTGCCTATATAGTCTCCGATTTTTCGTCTTTCTCTTTCTCGCGGAGCCACGTTGTCGCTGAAACATCTCTGACCGCACGCGAGCCATGTCCAACGATCGATTTCCCGATTGGAAAACACGACGCACAGCGTTCAACTATTCCTTATCGCAACTGTTCCTCCGCTCCCGAAACTGTACCGGTACTCTGCGAAACTGTGCGAGAAGTTCGCAGTTCGCTGGCGGCACCTGTTGCACGGATTTCCGGCACGTTTTCCGCGTGCGTTTGTGCGCGCGCCCTCGTGCACGAATGCAAGAGAGAAAAACAGTGGCGAGGAGGAACGAGGGGGAGAGCGGATAGCGGATGCGTCGTCGCGCGATTAACCAGCTATTCGCGGATTTGCTACGTTACGTCACACTCTTTGACGCGTGTTCTGCTATGAATCAGCCGCCAGCAATTCGAGCTAACGCGATTTCTAACGTTATTCGGTCGTGCCGCGTGGCATGAAATCGAAATCCAGTAGATATTAAGATCGGCTCTCGATTGAGTGGCGAAATAAGAACCGATGGAGAGACAAAGGGGGCGGCGGGAATTCGCGATATTGGGACGACGTAAGCAAGTACGCGCGAAATCGATGGCACTCAAGATCGACCGTTATCCGGGATTTCCTTGACGTGGAGGAAACGCGGCGAGGAGCGAGTGGAACGATCGCAGGCTGTTGCGTGCGTGTATACGTGCGACGAGGTGCGTGGAGAACCGAGGGTCTCGCATCTGCGAACCAGTCACACCGGTCCCACTTCTCTCTCATTGGCGTAGCAGCCGAGCTTTCCAAACTAAATTGCCCGCTAGCGAGTAGCGCTGGACGCGACTCGCAAACGGAGCGATTTAAAGGGCTTCGGGCGAGAGCCGCACCGATCCATCGATCGAGGTCATAGTATCGTATCATTAGTCCGAGAAAGCCCCTTTTTTGTTTGCCCGTTTACGTGGAATCGAACGGGATTAAGCCAACTGTTGGTTAACTGTCGGAGTAATGCAACGTCTGCAAGTAATTAATCGTCGAGGTTGGAGGTAAATTTAATCGTACGAGGTAATTGCCTGATTATACGAGATCGCTATGCTTAACTTTGTCGCTCGGGACGATCGTCCTGCTCTATTTACAATGCTTAAGGAAACGTTTGCTAAACGACAAAGACTCCACGCAAGGATATTAAAGGAAACGATACCTTCAAACTTATAAGCGATCGATCTTGATTCTGCCTGCATAGATCTTACCATCCAGCATGGCAAGAAATCTCGAATCATGCTTAAATCCAGCGACCTTCGAAATCGTCGCGTCGTTCACCTCGAGTTCCCTCGTTGCATGGTAGCATGGTAGGAATCGCACGATCACCGAGCACAATGCGTCACGAGTTGCCCTGAATTTTCCGAGTGAATCGCTTCTCACGTCGAACGGAAAAGAACGCAGGTTCGGTCGACTAGGAAGGCAGAGGAAAAGCGTGGAGAAGCAGTGTATTCGTGCTCCAAATACAAGCACTCTCGTTCCATCACGCTTTTAAACGAACGAGGATGGATTTCTCGCTGACGTATTTTTTTGACGGACTACTTTTTTGCATGCAGGAAAATGTGCGCTATATAGTGCAAGTCCGTGGCCCGTTGCTGCTTCTTCTCCCTCTCTGGACGACAACTTTGGAAACCATTTTTCCCCGGCATCTCCGAGGTTGCAGTTTTTGTCCGCGTCTCCGCTGTTCGTTTCTCTGGCTCCGGCCCTCCACCAGGCCAGTTCCCCAATGTTTTTGCGAGCGTACAGGGCAAAGCCTGGCTCGAGACGGAAAATTCCTGATGAAAACTGAAAATTCTTGGCTTTGCGCCATTGGATTCCAGTCGAGCCGGTTGCCGCTCCTACCCGCCGTTACCTACTGTCTCCCTCCCTCTCCTTTCCTCTCCGTTTACCCGCCCCCTTCCTGTCTCTAGCCTTTCTCTTTCTCTCCATTTTGTTCCTAACCTATACCTCTTTCTCTTCGCTTCTGTCTCTCCTCTACGCTCTTTTTGCCGTTACCCTCCTGTACCTCCGTTCCTCCGGAGGACCTTCCAGCCGACGGAATATACCTTTAGCACTCTCGACTACTCTCGAGTCCCGCATTCGCAGTGCTTCTCGTTGTTGGTGGTACGCGTGACTCAATTCCGTCCGATCTTTTCGTTTTGGCTTTTGAACGGGCTAATCGATGCGCGTTACTTTCGCTGAATTCCTCATCCCACCTTTTCCTGTTCCATAATTTCCTATCCGATCTCCAGCATTTGGGCGAGAATCGCGAATGGTGATGAAGAACTTTGGGGTGTACCGGAAAAACCGTGAGATCGATGTCCGTTGACGTTGGACGAGAACGCAAATATCTCGTCGACGAAATTCGGTCTTCCTTGACGAACGAAAGTTTTTCGATCCAACGGCAGTGAGAACACCGGTATTTGCTTGCCAGCACACCGGGAGCTCTAATAGCGGTTAAACGGCCGGTTCTTAGCTCCCCAATTGCAGCCTTATGGAATACTATCGAACAGAGTCCTCGTGAAAAGTCTACCTCGACTAATTGTTCCCCGCGCACCACCATCGATACTCGGCTATTACGAGCGTTGACCCGCTCGATCGATAGGGTCGCGGCCAATAACGCTAAGCTTCCCGATCATCGAGCCACCCCGTGATCTCTGCCAATGCGGTTTGAGAAGAATTCTAGAGGCTGTGGGCGAGGAACTTCTCTTTTCAACCGCGATTCTATTCCAGGAATCGAACGAACAACACGAGCCACTGTGTTCGAGCATGATCGCTCGCTGCCAAGTGGGCCTGCGTCGGTTTTCGGCTTCCAAGAAGGAAACGAAAGTACATATAGTGGATCGCGAGCATGCTCGATACGTAAGAAAGATCGTGTTCGACGCGCTTGGTTCGTTCACGCTTGTTCTTTCACCGTGAGCTCCTTATTTATGGGCATTGCATTCGCATAGTTACGCAATCCGGGTGTTTATGGTCGAGTAACGGCACAACTTACTAGGCCAGTTACTACTCGGCTCCGTTGTAAACCCGTCTAACACCACCACAACTCCGTCTCTTAAGTCCAGGCACTGGTCCTGAACTTTTCCTAGTCGTGCGTCTGGCGGGTAGCCTCGCGCGATATCATCGGTCGAGGCAGCTCGTTTTTATAAAGCAACGTACCGCGGACGGCGGTTTCGCGTAAATTTCAACGGGAGCTCACGTTACTCCATCGTGGGGCGCTAGGAAACTTTCCGACGAGCTTTTCTCATCGGGGTGTTGTTGCGCGCGAACTCTGGGAAAAAATGAGCTGCAATGTTGCCTCGCGTCCGAGGCGAGCGAAGGATCGTTATGCTCGAGCACATCCACCCGCCAAAGAAGTTTATCCCGGCTTTTCCTTGCGAGCGGGAGGAAAAAACGATCGCGAACGCGGATTAAAAGAGTGGCATGGGCGTGGAAGGGTGGAGCGCGCGGGGACGTGGATACGACGAGAAAAAGAGAGGAAAAAGAAGACGTGAACGCGAGGAACCAGCGCAGCCATCGTAGGAAGACGACGAGGCAACCGTCCCGAACCGGGCGGGCAATATCGACGCGGCGAACCGCTCGAAGCGGCACACCGCGACATACGAACGAGCCGAGTAAGCTCGATAAAACTAGTTCTGCCGAATAGCTCGAGGATATAGCTGCCGTTCGGACCCTTTGTTCTCGTTTATCAAGCTATTCGCGGCCGGTCTCGCGGTCGCGACTTTCCGTTACGCTCCAATCCGTCCGATCGCGTCGTCCTAGACTTCCTCCGGTCTAGTCGCTAAGACTTCTTCTTCTTCTTCTTTTACTTCTTCTTCTTCTACTTCTACTTCCACTACTTGCGCTTCTTCCTCCGCTTCTTCCTCCGCTTCTTCACCTTTGTTCCATCAACTTTTCCGATAGACGAGAAGAATACGAACAAGAGACGGTTCACGCCTTTGCGCGTCCCTATGCCGGAGGGTGTGAGTTCGAGTGTGAGGCAGAGAGAGGTTGATATTGGCGGCTGAAGCACGAGAAAAGTTCCGACTGCGTGTCGTTCTCTCAATAAGGTGGAGGACATGGCGCTTCCCTACGTCTTCCGTAAACTCGACGAGGAAAAGGGGGAGAGGAAGCGGAGAATCGGGCGGAGCCTCCGCGAATGCTCGTGTCTCCAAGACCTCCAGAGGCGACGAGCGAGAGCAAGAACGTAGGAAAGTGTTTATCCTTGAGATTGGACGTTCCGGGAGCTATCCTCGTAATCCCCTGGTGGCAATCTCGTAATCCTGCCGTATAACTTCGCCCCCGCTACTCTCGATCTCACCGTCCACCGATTCGCCAAGACGCACCTCGACTATGAGGCCAGGGATATCTTATCCTATTTTATCCGAGATTCGGGGCCATTGTGCCTGACTCGATATTTTTCACTCGTTTTTCGCCCGTCAGCTTCGACGTCCTTCCTGTCCTTCCTCGAATGTTCCCCTTCGAGCACATTTTCCATTTCTCTCTCTCTCTCTCTCTCTTGCTCTCTCGTTCTCCATATGGTGTAGAAACAAGGTAGAAACTATAATTCGCGGAGGACAGAGAGGCGGAAACGGAAATCGAGGAGTCAGCCGTGGATATCGGAGGAAAACGCGTTAATCGTCCCGAGATGAAGCTTCCGCGTGCTTCTGTGAAGAAGGAGGATCACTCGAGCGAACGACTTCATCGCCGGCTAACTAGATACTCCGGTGTCTCCCTCTCCTAAAACTGTGGCGGCCACTCCGACTTAACGAAAGGTAAACTTCTCTAGCAAGAACAAACTTATCCGGGGCGGTTTTTGTCCCATTCCAACATGATCTTCCACCCCGTTGAACCGGTCTTCCGTGCCGCTTAAGAAACACGGTTTCACCCTAATCGACTCGTTCCGGACGACCCATCCACCCGTCACGATCGACTACGGCCGACATTTACTTGACGTTGCTCGTCCCGATTCCAACGTCTTACCACAGCGAAACGGTATTCCGTCTTCATCTGTCGTGTTCGGTCGTACGGTCGACGTTAGACGAACAAATGGAACACGTACTAGCCTTCCTCGGTCTCTCGATGTATTCGCCGCGAATCAATAAGACGAACCACCGATATTATATGCATAAAATTACGAGTTATTATCCGGTTCCAACGGAGAGACGGGATTCCACTTTCGCATCAACGAATAATCACCGTCTGGATGCAATGTGTGGGTTAACACACGAACGATGGAGCAATACCTTCCACGAAAACAATCATCCGATGTTTTTCGAATAATCGATAACCAGAGCCGGCGTGTACGAAGATGATGGTAATGTCAGTAATACACAGCTTCCAAAATTAATAATCAGATTGAAGATCCGAAATTCAATGTTCCATCGTGTGTATTAATACGATATTCTCCTCCGTTAACGCAGAAACTAATCGTTACTGTTAAAATCGGTAATCTTTTTAAAACGTCGCCCAACGAAACACGCGACATAATATCGTTATCGCGCACGTAGTCCGCGGTCGGAAGTATGGGTTTTCCAACGAGCTTTAAACTCTCTTCCGGTTCGGCGTACGTGCACGCGCGGATTGACGTCCAAACATCACACAGCGGAGATTTAGCACGACGCGGGATCGAGGGAGGGCATAATTCGATATCTCGGCAGAGACGTTTATGTCAACTAACTGACAATGGACTCTTCGTTAGATTACCAGCTCCGGTAAACGTACTTGTCGGCAGATTATACCGGGGATTAAGCTAAACTTTGTTATTTCGCCTTGCATCCTAGTCTCCCCTTTCGTGTTCTCCCTCTACGAGCGATGCTCTTAATTTAACGATTCCTCTCCCGCGACTTTGTTCAAAGAAACCGAACCCTCGTTACGAAAACAGTCGGACGCAAACAATTATGGAAATTACCGATCGTTTCCATAAAGGGTGGCTTGCCCGTTCAAAGAGAGATGTCGATCCTTTTAGCCGAGATCATCGAGGACACGCGTTACCGGATAATCGGAGGGAACCACGCCGCCTCGAAAAAATCCCTGGGAGACGTTTAGCCGGGCGTTTAAAGGGCGACCTCGTTTTCCACGTCTCAATTCGGTCTTTCAGTCCGACTCGAAAAAGAGTTCGCAGCCGTTACAAAGATAGCGGTAACTGGATTTAAACGATCGGTGGCCGATCGATAAGGTACGCGCTCCAAATCTCTCGGGCAACCGGTCGCTTCGAGTCGACGTCAGCCGACGTCCTTTGAGAGCGTTCCCGGAAACTTTTTTCCCTGGCAGGGAAAGAAAAAGAAAGGTTAATTCTAATCGTGGCAACGTAAACGAACTGGCGAATAAAGGCAAAAAGAACCGAGCTACTTTCCGACCCCGCCATCCTCGACCCACCTATCCTCTGTCACCGTTCTCGCTGCCTCGACATTTATTTTCCCGCACCGTCTTCTGCGGGTCTTCCGTGTTTACCGTACGGCCTCTCCCTGGTCTTTTTCTAAGCTCCGTGTATCGTATATCCGTTTTCGCGAGCTGGCGCGCTGTTGTCAGACCCGCGTAAACTGTTCGTCGAACTTTCAACCAAGCCCCGAAACGAGACGTATCTTCCGCGATCACCTAACTCTCCGCGCTGCTAACGATGTCCAGAGGCTAAACCACCGAAAAACGGCGAGCGCTGCCGTGGTCTCGACGAGAAACACCGCGGAAGTTGCACGAAATTAGAGGTGAAGCGCCCGAGAGAAGTGGCAAGGCCTGTCCGACGTGGAACGGGAAAAGGGTGGAGCGTAAAAAGGAAGCCAGTGGCGGGTCCGGTGGAAAAAGTTTGAAAAAAGCGAGCAGCACGGAAGAGAGAGGTCGGAGTAAAAGCTTGTTTCTGGCGGCATTCGCGGGTGCTGCTCGTGGCATTAATATGCATTTCGTATCGTTACGGACGAGCTTGTGGAACCGTTTCCCGCGTCCGCTCAGCTCGCGTGTATCGCATCGCGGATCAGCGGAAGGCTGTTTCTAGTTAATTAATTACGGCCTTGGCTCGCGAGAGGAACGCACGACAGACGTTCGAGTGGTACATGGCTGATATCGTGGCAGAGATGGTAAACGAGCGAAATAGAATAGATAAAAGAGAGTTCGCTCGATGGTGGTCGGCTCGTTTCGGCTAGTCACAGACCGTGCACAGACGACCCTGTAGGGGAGCAGGAGGCATGAGGCAGGAAGCAGGGGCAAATGGCAACCAGAAAAGCAATTCAATCTGGAATCGGCAAGATAGAGGCTAACCGTTGCGGCTGCGCGTCCGTTCCATTACCGGTTTACGGGAAGAGAAAAAGAAACAGGGAGCTCGACGGTGGCAGCGGAGGCAGCGGCGACAGTGGTAGCCGGAGACTGGTTGCAATGCCACGGTTTGCCACGACGCACGG
The DNA here is from genome assembly GCA_936014575.1 of Bombus lapidarius. Classification (NCBI taxonomy): domain Eukaryota; kingdom Metazoa; phylum Arthropoda; class Insecta; order Hymenoptera; family Apidae; genus Bombus; species Bombus lapidarius. The sequence goes on along the minus strand of CAKXZU010000031.1, from coordinate 1,831,075 downwards.
CTATTGTCACGGATAATTGCACGGCTAGTTAGCCGGCTACGCGAAGCCACCTCGTAAAGCCCCCACCGTCTGCGAGACCGAGGGACGCTATCTCGTTTCCCTCTGTTAAGAAATTTTCTTGCAACGTTTACGCGCGGTTTATCTATTCGCGTTCTCCGCTGGAGATTCGCGGCGAACGGCTTGCTTCCGCGTGTCGCCCGAGCGAAGACGGGAGGAGGGACAGGAATCGTTTGTCCCTCGTGTGCGATACCAGATAAGCCACCAACACCGATTCTATTTGTTACCGCTTGATTCTAAGACGAAACAAAGACGCGCGTTCGCCCATTAGTCGGCGCCTCTTGTGGAAAACGAAAACGACACACGCGAATTGCAGAAGCAGGGAATCGGTGAATGGCGTACAGAGGGCACAACGAGCGCCGCTGCATAGGTAATATCGTCTAACGGGGCAATGCGGGATAATAGAGGAATTAAAGTTACACCACGACGCGATCTCCTTCGAGCGTAGCCAAGGCTGATGGTTTCGCCTTACGCGGTTTCCGAGAACTATGCGCGGCAACGCGGATGGAATTTCCTCGGTGTATCGCGATCGTTGTCTACGACGACGATACAGCGGAGAACCTCTCCTCTGGAAATCCCGAGGTTCTGTCATGAGCACCAGCTTTTCTCGTCGAGGACAGCGCGCGTACGCATCGCGGATCACGGATGAGCTGCAAGGCAAAGGGAAAAAGAGAGAGAGAGAGTCAAGAAGGACGGATGGAAGAGAAGGGAGAGGAAAGCTTGTTCCTTCGGGCTGGAATGGGAAATGGAGGTTTTGGCTGATAGGAAAACGGGCGCACAAGACGCGAGCGCTCGGTTACGCGTTTCCGATCCTTAATGGGTTTATACAGGCAGTAGCATTCTAAGTTCTCCGTCTACGTAATTCGAGTCGGTTTAACAAGTTTTCGGAGACATCCGCACTAGTTGAAAGTACGATCGATCCCTGGCGTATACACGTCTTTACCGATGCTCTCTGTGTATCGCGGCATTTCTACGCTCCGAAAGAGGCACGAAAACGTTTTAGCTTTCGGTTCCTAACGTATATCATTGGGTAACGCGTTTCACGTGCTCGACAGATGTTGCGCGTACGAGCCGCGTGTTTTGCCGTCGCACGTTCGCTCGTCGTCCTAGTCATCGTCGTCAAGGGACGAGTATTTGCGTTCGACCCGTGCCGTTTACGTCACCGTGAAACCCGATAAAACGAGAAAATAGAAAGAAACGGATGAAAAAGAAGAGAAAAGGGCGACATACGGGTACAATTTGGTATTAAATCGAACGAGCCCTCGCGTCTACGATACGAAGCGCCGCGTATCCCGATACCGCGAGTGCATCGAAGCGGACCGGAAAGCATCGCGAAAGGACGGAACGGTTAATGCTCGGGCATAAATATCGAGGCTCTAATTACGTCGACGAGCGTGCACGCGCCGCACATATACCGGGCATATTCCCATCGAATTCGTAATTATGGGCTTAATTGAAAACGTGCCGGCCATTCTCCGTCAGCCGGTCCGCGCCGTTACAAACGCGCTGCCTCGTAATTCCTAAAAACAAAACTCTACCGTTTCTCTCTCTCTCTCTTTTTTCCGTCGCGCCTCCTCCTCGTTCTCTAACTTCCGTTCCCCTACTCTCGCTCTTTCTGTCCCTCTATCTCTTTTATCCCCCCCCCCGATGTTTCCTCGACTATTTCGCACTCGACATGTTCGCGAATCGCGTCGCGACACCGAGCTGTCCCTATGTACGATACACGAACGATGACCTCGATGGAAATTACGGTACTGAGACTGCTACCGTGGATCGCAAAACCGGCCGCGAGCATCGCCGCGCGGATTCGGGTCAACCGAACCCGAACGAACGCACGAACGCGCCAACGTCGACTCGCCACGCGCGCCGCTTCTCTCGATCAACCGCGAACGCAAACCGAAATGGCAAACGCGAACTCGCGGTACTCGCCGATTTTTCGAAGCTGCCCCTGCGACGAAAAAACACGAATGCAAAGCGACGGCCGTGTAATTTATATCCGGGAACCGAGCCAAGAAGCTGCCGGTTATCCCTCGGATCTCGTAAATCTCGGCGGAGCTCGTGTGCGCGCGATCTGTGGAAACACCAGGCTAGTTCGTCTGGCTTGTCCACGATTACATCCGTTTCGACGGATAGGAGGATCGAGTACACGCGTCGCGATGCGACGTAATCGACGCGCTCGACGAGCAGCTCGTGAGAACGGCCCGTTTGGGTTAATGGCACTGGAGGAAACGCGCGAAGTCGAGGGTCGTTCGTTTTTTCTCTTTCCTCTTTTTTCTCTCTGTATTTCGCGTCCTGTCGTCGGCGTTTTAACGCGTCACCGAGTTAAACGTCGAAGATGAGAGACTGTTTACGCCGTTGAATAGATTTCGAAAATGAGTGAAAAGCGATCGAGCGATGGAATTTTTCAGCGAGTCGAATGGAAAAAAGGCGGAAACGATGCCTTTCTGGCATTTTTTAATAGTAAGCCCCTTGGAAACGGCGCGAGTCGGATTCTCGGCCGAGGGAGGATGGGGCGGCCGTTTCGCAAGAAAAACGAATTCCTGGCTGTGTATAAGTCGATAACGCGAAGGGAGGCTACGTCCTGTGGCGGAGCTTAGCCGCGTCGCTTATAGGTATATCGTAGTCTTTGATCTTTAAAAAGAATTCAATTTGCCTGGAGATTGAACCAGGGTCACTGAACCGCGTGCAAACGCCAATCGTTCTTCCCGAGTGCACAGGGGCTCCTACCGTGCCACGGATCCACCCCACCTCGCCACTGACGGGAGAGAAACCGATCGTTTTCCTTGAAAAACCGTTCCACCGAATCACCCGTGACTTGTTCCTCTCCTTCGTTTTTTATCCTGTGACCCCGTTTCTGTGTCTTAATTGAAGATGAACATTCAACTACCTTACCGGCGCGCGAGTTCCTTTACCGCTCGTTAGCGGCTCAGAAAGAACTCCGTCCGTAGATTCTAACACGATCCGACTCGATTTGGAAATTTTGACAGGTAGCGAACGACGGACGAAGCTCGAGCGAAAACCGTGCGATCTTCTTTCAGACGGTGTCCACGCGACTGGAACGGGTGCGAGGAAACGAACGGTGGACATGGAAGAAGCTGACTCGAAATCGAAATCCGATTGGAAACGTCGCGGCCGGCTGTCGCGTAGTAGACGGCGTGGAACCCGTGCAGGCGGAAGAATCACGGTCGCGACGTAACCACGATAGCGGGCACGTAGCTCTCGAAATATTCGAAACGGAAAGACCGTAGGGAAAGAGCGGCGGACGACCTCTTGGCTGCGCTTATACGAGCATTTGCATAATATCGGAATATCCTTAATGGTGAGCTGCGCCACGCAGCCTTCGAGAAACACCGATTCTCTGGGGTGCCGTGAAACTTATCGCTTCTTAACCGACGACAACGACGACCACGCGTCGATCTTTTCCTCTCTTTTTTTGATCGTAGTCGCTTCGCGAAACGAATGCGAGACGCGAGACGAGAGTTAGCTAGTAACGAAACGCGGCGGAATATCCAAGGACGGTTGAGTAGACGGATATCTATTCGGCTTTCGCCGGAATTTCGCGGGTAAATTTAACTCGGCTGTTCGCTCGTTTCTAGCCCGTCTCGTAATCGCATTAGCCCGGAGCTACGCGAACGTTTTTTCACGTGGTTCGTTGAAAAAATAGCGCAGCCGCGAATAATATCGTTCCACGGTATTTGCCGGGCGCCACGCAATCGCGAGTACGCTTCCCCTCGAACGCTTTTCACCGAGAGAACAAGGCGTAGAACGCGCTACAACGAACCAAGAACGTTTTTCCAGTCCCAGATTATCCCGATCCTTTCGAATCTCGTGCACACGCCTGATACTCCGGTGATTCTCTCGCAAAAAAAGGATCGTTCGAGCCAGCTATGTAATTTCTTTCGCCTTCGGTTGTTCTCCTTCGGGGAGATCAGCAAATTTCGCGAGATCCGTGCATCCATCTCCTGCGGCCAACTTCTTCTTTACGACGATATTATTAGCGAGCTGCTGGTCGCCCGCGTGAAACGGTTTCGACGAAACGAGCTGACGAGATAACGCAGTTCGCCGTCTGTTTCCGTTCATTTGAAACGTCGGACCGCTCTCCCTGTCTCCCGACTTCCAGTGTCCGACTCACCACCTTCCGCGAGCTTGGTTTTGCACGATATCGGATATACGATCCGTTTCGACGTCTCATTCTTTTCTCCTCGCGCTCGTTCAGCCCTGTAATTTACGTCCACTCGACGAATAGATCCGTAAAACTGCCCCGTCGCGAAAGACACTTAATTACCGTCTACAGGCAGCTGGTGTTATCTCGCGGATCACCGTTCCATCCCTTCGTTACCTTCTCGAACTCGATCATGGAAGTGCTCGCTCCGTAACACGCGGCCAAAAGGGATCCAAGCAGCTTCGCTTCTACTTTCTTGCTTTAACTCTGTGACCACACATTAGTCTAATGCACGGGACGCGTGTCCGATAAAATTCTAACGGAGCATCGGGGGAAAATCGATACGCGCTAACGAGCAGCGAAAAACCTTCTTCCGACTGGCGTTTGCACGCTCCTGCCTCCACTGTGACCGGTGCGACGGCGGTTGTGTACGCTAGTTCGTCGAAAAGAGCTTCCGAGTTGCCGCGAATACGGTCACGAAGGAAAATAGGGAACGGAGAGGGAGAATGGGGGTGAAATGTACGAGAAAGTCGAGAGTGGCTCGACTCTCGAGGTTCGGCGGGGTAAAATTCGAATATTCGAAAGCACGACGGAAGAAAAGTAACGGGCGGACGAAAAGGCGCAGCGGCGCAGGGTGTCGTGCGGGCTGGCCTCCCTTCGCGACACGAGCGCGTATCGGCGACAAGGGTTGACCAGGAATAATTTCACTTTGCGGCCGCCGATAAGCCCACGGGTGCATGTTACCCTACCCACGTCGTATGATTGCGGAATCGCGTGATGCTCGAGTCGCGGTAGCGTACCATGGTGCGATGCGGCGTAACTCTAGAACGCGTAAGCTCGGCCCTTTCGCAGCCGCTTAAAGCGAGGGTCGTAAACGAGCAAGCAGTTCGCGATCAACGACGATGCTCGGGGGTCGTGGACGAGCCGGATGCCTCGCAAGCCAAATCATCGAACAACGCCAGGCAAAACCTTCCCATTCATCGAGCAACCATCTCCAGTTTTCGATCGCATCGCGCTTCACGGCATGGCCGATCTCCCGCTAGCGATAATAACGAAATGTACGTCGAAGTTTTTGCGCACCGCTGGCGAATCGTTTCGTGCGATCGTCCGAGAAGACGATGACGATGCTCTGGTTGGTTTTCCTAGGACGATCGAAGGCGAACTCGGAGCGAATGGCGAGGATTGTTCCGCCAGGAGGTCGCGTAAATACGCTTCGTATCGATAAATCTACGAGCGGGCACCCATAAATAGTCGATACGTGTAGTCTGGCTGCGATATCGCGATACACGCCGGCTCTAGGTGAGACTGTCTCGCGAAAGGGTGGCGGAGGCTGTGAGTTGGCTGCGGGCCAGCAGATATTTTCGTAGTACTGGCCCCGCCGCTAGCTGTATGCGTCCAGAGTAACCCCGTCGCTTCCCGATCGGGCTACTTAAATCACTGGTAATGTACGTGGTTCGATAGGGCACGGTAAATTCGAGCAGCCCTAACGGTACGACGGCCTAGAACGGAAGCCTGACGGATAACCGGTGGATGGAGAATGAATCTGCCGTCGTGCTCGCCTTCGCGGCCTCCTCCGATTATGTCTATAGTCTCTACACGTGGCGTATAGCTCGGCTGGGTATAAACTATTCCACGAAACGTTCGAAGCTACTTCGATTGAAGCCAATGACTCGCACAAAGGCGGTGGCGAATCACGTGAGAGCGCAAACGAGGCTGAAATCGGACAACGAGACCGGCTTTAGTCGCGAAAGGAACACGAGAGATACGCGTATACGAATCCAATTACGCGGGATGAAGACTTCGCGTACCCTCGGTCCAATTAACGGGAAAACTAATTTCTGCGCGGCGGTGAAATCCGCGCTCACCGAGCTTCCGCGTATTTTTTCCTCCTTTTGTCCTCGGAAAAGCCGCCGAGAACCGAGATCCCCGCTTGCCTCTATCCTTTACCTGATATGTATACATATATATATATACATATATATATAATTTTTTCTCCCCTCTCGGTTCCGTCGACCGGCGGCGTCCCAGTCCCGATTCAGCGCGCCGTAATACGCGCGGCCGCTCGCTCGTTCCGCTGAATTTAATTTAGCACTTACCGTATTGCGCGGGGCACAGCTAACCGTTTAACCGCCTAACGCCTTTGCCAACTTGGAGGGAGTAACGGCCTGCGAATTTTCGTGGACGCAGGCCATTTTCCATGCAGCGTAGCGGCCTCGATTCTCGTGGTTGTCGCGTTGAAATACAGTGACCCTCGAACGCGTTCCTCTCGACCCGTTCCGCTCGACCAAATCGTCGCTCGGTGTGCGAGGCGGCCCGATTTTTCCAGGCAATCGCTTTTCCCTTTTCTTTTTTCCATTTGCTTTTTCATTCCTTTTTTTTTTTTTTTTTGTTTTCCATTCGACGATATCGCTTTCTGACCGGCCGCGTCGATTTCACCGAGGCTTGGATTAACGGTTAACCGTGCTCGCAAAACGAAACCCTCTAAACTCGCAGGTCTGTTTGTTCAGTATTCGTTTCGTCGATGGAGAGGCTCGATGGGCTAGTCTGCTTTTTCGTCGCCCGCGAGATTATTGCGAATGAACGAAACTCGCACAGTGATTGGTTCCGGCTCATTGGTTGCAACTGTTCCGCGTATCGAGTCCGAAAAAAGGAGAAAGCGATATGGAAATAGCCTCCATTATGAATCTCGTAGCTTCTCGGAGAATCGCTCACACCAACTTTCCATCGATTAAAGCGTTAATTTCAAGAAAACGCGCTCACCGTAATCACGATCAACCTGCAAGCCGTTCTGGGTCACGTTTCCGGTCGGCTTATTCCGCATATTTTCCTCGCACCTTTTTTCCCGTGTTCACGACGCGACGTTTTGTGCCTGACGTAACCTGAAAACCAAATTACCAGAGCTCCTGTGTTCGAGACGCGTAAGAAGTCGTGAAACGAGACCCGAGCTTGTTTATCGAGGAAAATCAGCGGAAGGAAGAGTGACGCAAACGCGCCGCTGCAACTATCACCAATCTGCCTCTCCCTCCCCGAAAGCGCCATTAAACGCAAGCGATCCCAGCCTGGCTGGCTTTTAATCAGGCTAATGCGTAGCGTCGAGTTATTCCGCGGCTCGTTTCCCTTTCGCGTCCCGTCCCACGCGGATATCGAGTAGCCGGTGCACGGCGAAAATCAAATGCGGCCGCGTCCGTCAACGTCGTTCCTGCGCCAAACGAGGATCGCGAAACGAACAGAACGTATCACCGTCAACAAGGAGAAGGGAATCGAAATTCGCGAGCTGAGCCTCGTTATGATATGCATAACGGAAAGGGAGGCTGTGGCTCTCTCGATTGGGAAGGCCACAATTCAGGACGATATCGGTCGGTCGACGAACAACGAACGTCGGAAACGAAAATTTATTCGTGGAGGATCGTGACAAATATAAATCGTCGTGAAACCAAGCGTTGCATTAAAGACCAGTATGGAGCGAAGCGACGTCGTTGCAATTTCGTAGCAGTGACGCTATGCGCTTCAGAAGAATTACATTTTTAATAATACGATGCGCTCGTTTCTCACATCTGTCTATTAGGAATATAAAGTCGACCGAATTTTTTAGTTTTTTAGTTTCATCGCTCAAAATCGGAGCGACGAAAATAGCGCAATCGCTGATGAAATTCGTGATTCGTCTTTTGTTAAATTCTATCCTTGTTCGACACCGGAGGGGTAAAGGTTTTGCTACTCATCGACGACCTTTAAACGAAACGAAGTAGCCATAGAAATCGCGTTATTTGGGTTACGAGGAAACCCGACGACGTCAGGGAGGGCCGTGCAGATTCGCGAGTAAATCCGCTTTGCCTGGAACGCGAATTCCTGACACGGCAACATTTGCCGCGACATGCCGCGGCGTTCTTCGTACAGCTTGGGATCAGCTCGCGCTTCCTGCAAACGAGTTCGCGGAAGAAGACGCAGCTTCCCTTCCCGACCAGCTGCACGGTTTTCCCATAATACGCCGCGACGTCTTTTCACTCGTAAACTCGGACTATATCCTCGTGGTTTGGCCGTGTCCCAACAGCCAGCTTTTCGCTTTCTCCCTGAATATCGTTTTTCTGTCCTTATTTTTCTGTCTCTTTCCTCCTTCCAAGTCTCTTCTCCTTAATCCGTGTCGTAACATTTACAACGAAGCTCCGTCCGAGTTATTGAATTTCTATCGAGCGACTTTGCTATGCTATTCTATCTATTTGCTTTCTCTATGTAGATAGTCTGCGCGTATGCGTTGGTCGGTCGAAGTATCGCGTATTCGATTTGCAAGCTGCTCCCTTTTTACGGCGAGTCGCACGAAACTCGCGGGAAAAGAGAGTCAAACGAGGAAACCTGTTGAGCCGGATAGGCTCGCGCGGATTCGCGGTGATCAGTTGCGAGAACGGGGTAAGTTTCGCGGGCGTACAAGCAAGAGTAGGCGACGTGTAGGCGAGGTTTAGGCGAACTCGCGGCAAGAATCGGCCCGAGGTCAGCGAACCGAAAAGCGAATGCGTCGAGTAACACGAAAGATCAAAGAATCTCGTCGAAGCACTCACCTACGGTTACCAGCAGCACCAGAAAGGTCCAACGGTGTCCGGATCTCTGCACGAATCTCATCCTCTCTGGAATTATGAGCAGTCGAGGGCGGCTAGTTCTTTCCCTGGTCTACGCCCACCAAAACACACGAGACACAATATTCGATATCGACACTTCTTCCGTTATTATTACAGCTGGCAGAAGCCGCTTTGCGTAAATTCCTTAATAAAAGGAAATCACTCTGCGTATAGTGGAGTAACTGTGGTAATCGTCCCGTGATAAAACAGAACGCCTCCGACACCACGCACTACTATACCTCCTTCAAAAGACACGACGAAGCTTCTTCGTCGAAGAGTTCCAAGGTTATTCAGGTGTACGCGTGCTCAATGGCCGAGGACCTTGCAGTCGAGGCCTGGATCGTCCTCGATCCTCTGCTCGTCATGTCGAACAAAGGTGAGAGAAGCGCGGGAATCGCGACACGATCGGCGTGAGGTGCACGAGGCCGTGGTAACTCGCAAGGATCGAGCTTCTCGACTGGCGGGGTACGTATCCGCGGTGGAAGGACGTGCGCGCTCGCCCGGTGGCCAACTCGCGCGGCGAGAGAACAAGCGGAGCGAAGCGGAACGGAATGGAACGGAACGGAAGAACGCGGCGGAGGCTACGTTGGCACCTTGATAGTCGGCGGTTAAGTGCGACCGCGGTCCGCTCGACTCTCATGTCTCGCTCACCGTTTCACGGCCGAGCGACAGAGAGAGACTGATCTCGCGATGCGCGCATGCCTCCGGCGAAAGTTTCCTCGAGTCGAGTCAAGCCGAGTCGAGTCGCGGGGCTGGTTCGTTTATTTCTCGCGCCACTCTTCCACCCGTACAAGTACGCGCCTCTTTTCGTTCTGGCTTGATCGTCTGATCGCCGTCGTCTCACAGGAAATGCGACGGGTCGCGCCTTTTCTTCGTCTGTAAATACGACGGTCGTTGCTTCCTCCCTTCAAATGGCGGACAATTTGTTCGGAAACTGTCCGCGGAGACAATCGTTCGGTTTCTCTGTGACTGGTCATCGATACATAGACACACGAAGAGTCACAGAAACACGATCGAAGTTGGCGAATAAGAGTACCAGGTGAATTGGTGGACGGGGAATGGTCTCTGGGTTTCAAATGGTCGTTAACGGCGACGGATCGGCGCGAAGCAGCAGGTATCCCGTGCAGCTGCGGGACAACGTGAATTACTGGTGCGAATTCCAATGGTGGGTGGTTCGCGGCGGCCGCTTTCGCCGCGAGTACGTCACCGACCACGGACAGATATACCCACGGTGGAAGCCGCTTCCCATTGCGTTAACGCGACGCGGTTTTACGAGCGCCGATTCTACCAGTAAATCGCGCCCCGTGCACGGGATTCTCTTTTATCTGCGAAACATATTTCTGCCGGCGGTGAGGACGAAACGAGACGAAAAACGAGAGAGGTGAAGCAAAAAGAGAGAGAAATACGCGAGAGGACACGAGACAAGAAACGAACGCGAAATGAAACGAGCTGAAATGAAACGCGCGAACGAATGAGAAAACGATCGTTAAAACGTTTAGAGACGCGGTTCCGGGGCAAAGAGATGCAGTCGAAGATGTGGAGCAAGAGGAACCGAGTATCGGTAGACCGTGGGGCGAATAGGGGACGAGGAAGGGACGAGGGTGGAACGAACGGGTCTACGAGAGAAGTTAACCAGGGAGACCGGAGAAACTCGCAGACTCCGCATCCGGCCGCTCGATGGTAGACCGTACAATTGTCTGGCATTGTGCTTGCAAATCAAGCGGCGGGCCGAATTTACATGAGATTTACGGCATTCCGTTTGCCGCAGCCCTGGCTGCCGCGTCCTCCTTCGTGTAACGTTCACGATTCCGCCTCGTACCTCGTCCAGCCTCGCGCGAACAGCTCACCTAGACGATCGTGCCCTGACCGCGACAAAAACCTCCGACGAACACGCCTTTAATAAATTCCACTTCGGTTCGTCTTTTATATCTCTGTCCTTCTCTCCTTTTCCCTATTCCCCCCTTCTTAACTGGATTCGTTTTCCCGCCAATCGACTTTGAATATTTTGCGGAATTCAAGGAAGCTCCTCCGACGGGAGAAGTTTCGGAGAAGGCAAATACGCTACGAACCAGAGGCACGTACACGCTCCAGAGAATACGCCGGCCGCGTTACACCCGAGACTTCCCGTGGGAGATTCCCGTTTCTTAATTACTTCCATCCATTAATTAAAGAGTCGACTCTTGACCGCTGCGAAAGCTCGAGCTTCCGAGTACCCGGATCGCGAAACTCACTCTCGATCGAAAGAGCGCCGATATCCTGCTAGATAAATCGCCCGAGGGCCTGGAACATCCGCCTTTCAACTCTGAACAACGCGAAAAGAGCAGTACTACTTCAATATTTGACGCCGTTACGTTCGAACCTGAGTGTTTTGTGATTTTTGCGAGTGTACCGGGTATCACTGTAATGGAATAATGGCGCCTGAGCAAGTTTGGCAAATCGTTGAAGAAATTAAGAGATCGAGAGGTGTTTTTCATGAAATTTTATCTAAACGATGAACCCGCGATATATGTAGATAAACAAATAAAATTATTATAAAACATGCCGAATGAAAGGCAGCGTGAAATCGACGCATACACATAATGCTAAAGAAAGAAATAAAATCCGAACCAAACACGGTGTTTGAAATCCCAGTATCGCTTTAATAACTTTACAATCAAGCTCGTTGATCACAGTTTGCCCTTCCTCATATGGTGCCACTCTATGCGGTAGATTATTTCATGAGAAGCTCGTACCGGAGCAAAGTCGCGGTCGCGATGCAGACTCGCGCGCTCGCGATTTCAAGACTCCAGAGACTCGGTCCTCCTCCTCAGGCGCTCGTGAAGGTCTCGCAGTTAAATTAGGTGAAATAGCTCCCTAGACGTCTCTTCGTTAGACTTCTCCAGACCGTTATCCTTTCGCGTGATACGAGAACTAAACTTGCCTCTTTCCGCGAGATGCCCACAATTTTGCGACTTTCATCTCGGTTCAGCTTTTCCTAGATGACTCGTGATTCGGACTTCGTGAAGCGGAAGCCGCTCTTTCCAACGGGTTAAGGTCGAAAGCAGCACGTGTGTCACGAGAGCGGCACGAAACGATCGATGTGCCGGCGCGAATTCATTAAGTATTCGCGCGGCTTTAATTACAAGAACAAAGTTTCCGCTCGATTGGAAAAGTTTTCACGGCGCCTGCATACTCGATCGCGTACGTTCGGCGCTACTGCTGCGCTGCAAACCCGCCCCCGAGGCCAACCGTTCGGGAAAAGCGGGAGCTTTCTTTACCAGCGCAGACAACGTCACGTAAAAATTCCCATCGACGAACCGACTCGCCCGAATGGGGCATCCCAAGTATCCAAAGTTTGAGCTTGATTTCCTCGGGAGAATTTCTATAGAGATACGGGAGCGAGAATCTTCGGAGAGTTGATCAAAGACAGCGAACCGTCGCTGATCCGACGGTGGATCTTGCGTTCGATGCAATTAGAGAACCCTCCTACATTTCTCTTCCCCAAGGAACCTATTCTCCATCGATCTTCCTCGATTTTCTCTCATTTAATAGGGCTGATAGATATTATAGCGGTATGCGACACGCAATATTCGATATTGCTTGTCGGGTAAACAGACAAGTGAATCGAAGATTATTCGACGACGCCACGCGAAAGCGAGGTAAGCTTTTTCGAAGCATAGTCGTTTTATTGGCAAAGCTTGGGTTCATAGATTTTTTACGCGGCAAAACTCATTAAAGCCTGCTGTCGGCTAGCCGCACTTTCCTATGATCCAATTTCCAACCCTGTTCTTTCGCGCTTGTTCCATTTTCTTTCCATCGTAGGACTGAATTGAATAAATAAATAAATCTTCAACTCGACCTGAATACACGTGGATAATTCTTCTGCCAAAGGAAATTACTGAGAAAGAGCTGACGCTGGCGGACCGATCGGCGATATTGCTTTGGAGCGAAGCCTATCTTCTCTTTTCGCAACCCGTCCAACGTTGAAACAGCTGCGCCGCGAATCGAACTTCTATCCTCGTGTAAAGGAGACCACGTCTAGGGAGATTCCCCTATGGGAGACATCCGCGTCGCTTATCGTCGCTGATAAAATCGGGTGTCGAATTTGTCGCGAGCCGGCCAACGCCTCCACTCTGGGTATCTTCCTTGCCCCAGCCTGCAGAGACACAAATCAGTCGAAGGCGAGCTACTGGGTGAGGTGATGGCGACGAAGGGAAACGAGATAGGGGACCGACAGAGTGGTAAGGGGATCTCGTAATCCTTTTGTAAGATGGCCGAGAGAACGGTGGTTAACGTTTATCGCAATAAATAAAGCTCGGCTTCCTGCCCCGGAAGGTAGACGTGCAGTCGTTAAAGCGTACAAAGTTTGGAAGGGGGTATCGTTAACGCTAGCGAGAAGCAAGAAGGAGGCGAGTCGTGAAAGCTCTTTGAGGTCGCGGCCGATACTACGCGCGCAGGTTAAGTGCTCGCTGCGGCACCAAGATTCGGCTCGTCGGCTTAATAAGCTCCCGAAACGCCGTAGAAATTTGTTGCCCTCCGACGCGGTATACGACCCTCTGCTCAGACACCGACTAATCTGGATCCACCGCAGCCACCTTCCTACCATCGATGCCGCGGAATTCCCACGCGAGACTGCGTCGTTGCGGTTCCATCAACGATGAACCGTACCGTTGCTCTCGATCCCGACGGAGGATCTCTGTCGAAGATACTGCGGTAATACGCGATACAGGGGATACACGCGATGATATCGATGGAACGGAAGACGAGCTCCGAAGGAGAACGATCGTTCCGAGACGGTTAGGTCTTTGGGCTCGGTTAAGGTCTGCGCTCGCAGGTGGCCGCACGCGAGCCGAGGAATCGACCCAACGGTCGAGAGGCGAAGCGACGGTGACTCGACGAGCCGTGACCAAGACTTCCGTTCGCACGGCCTGTACGAGCACCTCGCAATAAAAGCGTTTCTCTCGCGTTTCAGTCGGATCGGGAAAGGGACGGGGTCGCGTGGGAGGCTACCGGACGCCTCGATTGCCAGGGCCCGATAGCGATCTTGGACCGATCTGTTGGCGGTGGCGGTGACGGTAGCAGCGCCGGAGGCGGTGAATCGAGACCGTACGTAGTACGTTGGGGGGACACCTCTGGGAATGGCAAGGAAAATCTTGACAAAACGGTGATTGCCACGGCAGAGTTGACGAGGTACGCGAACCTAGGGGACGCCGCGGGGAGAAGTCGAGTATCGGTTGAACGACGGAAGAGGCGCAGCTGCCAGTGACTCGTTTCAAGTGTCGCGTCTTCGTCCCGCCGTACAACGAACACCGACAAGAACGCACGTCTCTACTCTCCCTAGAGTATCCAGAGAGAGCTCCGAAGTACGGAGACGAAACAAGACGGAATCGGGTATCAAAGAGGTAAACCTCGTTTCGACGGTACCGTTCTCGGTAAACACGATCGAGTAAGGTAACTATGAAGCGACCGAGTGTACGCGCCGGGGATAATTATTCGTCGAATTGCGAGTTCTAATTACGGAGGTCAGGTTTAGAGTCCCGTAGAGTTTCTGTTCCTCTTAATTGGCGCCCGGAGACTTTCAGAGTCATGGGTACTGATTACTTTTAACGTACTCCTTAACGATTCTTGCAATCCATTTTCAGCTTCATCGCCGTTCCTCGAAACTAAAACGGGTGTACGTGTATTGTTTTTGTTCTACATAATGGGTTACACCTGCTAAGTAACCCCTTTCTCTCCCCCTTCCGTGAGATACTTGCTTTAAATTGCCATACGTCCAGCTAAAATCTCCGTGGAAGAGCAGGGCGCGGCATAAAGACGACGTCCTTTCTCTTTCCGTTCGTTCCGTTTCGTTTCGCTCGGTAGCCAGAAAGGAGGAAACCACTCTCTGTCCGGGCATTTAATCGAGCCAACGGTTTTCCAGAGTTGCACTCGTAGCCGCGTTTTCTACGACAGTAACGGTCGTCGACGAACACGTGCCAGATGACAGGTGTGTTTGCGCGACTAGGCCGTGTCCGATCGCGACACGCTATCGTTTATCTACCGGCTTATCGGCTCGACCGATGCTCCCAGTAGTCGTTCGTTCGAGGTCCGGGTCGCTTCCGAATCTCGACCCTACCGATGGTGATGTCGTTCTAAACCTCCGAAAATGGGTCAGCTTTATCGTGTCTTTCGTGCGACTCGATTTCTCCAAGTTGTTGGAGTCGTCGGTGGAATAACGCGCGAAAACTTGACCGTGAGTTTCACGGTTTATTGAAATGCATCGGCGAAAGGGATCAGAGGCGTCGGATCTTTATCGTTTCTGCAGCGCTTCCTAACGCCGATAGGTTTTAGCGGGTGAATCGTTCTTCTTTCTCGGATTCGTTCTTTTCGCCTGGTTCTCGCAAAAAGAAGAGGGAGGTTGATCGATTTATTGGATCGCCGAAGTTCCAAGCTCTCCGCATCAGGGGTCGGATATAAATCGATTTGCTCGATTATCGTAACGGCCAGCTGACTTTAATGGTTCGCTAAACGCTTCCGCTTGTCGTCGAGGTACTTGCCGCGGTTAGCCGACCGAATAAAAACCGTTCTCGGTTCCCCAGTCGACGATCACGGCGAAGGTGTACCGTCTGCGGGACCGGAAACAGTCGGCGACGGCGGCGGCGGTGCTACGCGAAATGAGGACGCCCGTCCTTCCGTTCGTTTCGTTCACAGTGAAGAAACCTGGCTGGCAAAACGCAGCTAAGCTTCTTGCCCGATCTTCGTGACCCGCGACGCCGTCGATTCTCTCTCTTCCTCTGCGGAACCTTTGCAAGAACTTCCCAAAGCAGTCGGATCGAAAACGCGCACAGCCAGCCGGTACGTTATTTACGAGGCCTGCCATTCGTGCTTCTCTTCTTCTTGCGAACACCATGGATCGCACGTGCAACCCCGCACAGCTTCAACGAGCACCGCTGCCACTAGCGGCGATTAACGAGCGTGACCATGGCCTCACGCACCACTTCTGCGCTTTTTCCGCCTCTCCTCTTCGTCTTTCCGGAGATCCGCCGCGCGGTGAAGAGAAAATTCGTCTTGCGGGCGGAGAGACGCAAGGCCAGAAGAGGTCAGCAATCGTTGGTCGAGAGTCCGGTAGTCGTTCCGCGACACTACGTGTTAAGTATACTCGACCGGTTCGCGTTCCCCTGCTCGGAAGGGCAAAGAAAAAGACGGGTCGCGGCGGAAAAAGATGGCGGCAAAACGAGTAACTTCTCGTCGAGTAGCGGGCCGCGATCTCCTCCGCTTCGAGCCATCTCGTCGTTAGATCCGACGCGCGGAGTCCGTTGAACTTCCACCACACGAGGCCGACCCCTGTCTTCCTTCTTCTTCCATCTCCTCCGTCTCTTTCCATCATCCTGACAAAAGCAAAGGCTGTAGAATCGGATCCATGGATCGTAGGAAATAGCGCAGAAACATCGGCTTCCCCTTTGAATAAATCGATTCCGTCTTCTTAATGCCCAGTCAGGATCCTTCGCTACTTGGCGACTCGAACCGTTTTTTCGTGGCGGCGTCTTACACGACTTATCGCCATGACAATCGTTATTCTATCGCTGCTAGCTTTTCGAAATTAATACGTTCTTTCCGTTGTTTAAACTGGACATCGCGAGGATCAGTTTTTGGCCGTCTCTCGCGCGACTTTCTCCTCCTTTGCGGTTTTACGCAACTTGGCCGACCGCGCGTTCCAAAGTCATACGCTTCCTTATTTCATCCTTGATATTTGTCGTGGAAGAGAGGTGTCCTTCGCTGAGAAAAACGAAGGGTTTCGAATGTAATTCGTACAAACGAAGTATTCCGATCAAAACGATAACCTACATTTCCTACCTCTCGTTTCTTCGATAGAAAAATGACCCGAGTTCCGTTCGCAAAGCTGAGTGGGTAAGCGAGACGCTTGTTAGAAATTATCTCCGCGTAAAAATTTGCTGGCGGACTTTTTGCTCGCCGGTATTCTTCGACAATGCTCGAAGGAAGAAGCCCAAAGATACCCAGAATAGCACTTAACGAAAGCGTCCTCAATACATCGATTTTCGATTCGAAACGAACTTTATACTTTCTTCGGTCTCGAACTAACAGGATCGTGCTATCTTTTCCGGATCTCGTCGACTATTCTCTCTCTCTCTCTTTCAGACACCTCGTTTCGAAAGATTTTGCCCGAAGATCGTTGGAGATCTTTTTTCGATGCTTCTTTTTCCGGCGACGAGGAATAATTTTTTCGTGAGCTGCGAAAGATCGATTACGAGGAATTCATTTGCGTACGGTCGCTCGCAGCTAACGCAGCATCACGAGGCTGTTCCAGCCTCTTCCTCGTACTCGGCACGACTTTGTTCGCGAGCCAGCCGCGGAATTTTTATTCGCCGTTTAGTTTTAATCAAAACCCGAGGCGGACGTCGCGATCCGCCGCCGGCACTCTTCAACGGTCTTTTTTCATTTTGCGACGCGTACGACGGGAACGCGAAAGGACGTCCGGTGAAATGAGAACAGGAAAACGAGAGACGCGAACGCCGCTCTGTCCGAGGTAATTGGAAAAGTACCGGGGAAAATAAAAAATTCAGTATTCTCTGCGTGTAAGGCGAATGGACGAGTCGACCGGAAGACCGCGGGGTTTCTAATCTTTCGTCGGAGGTTCCCGCATCGCGTGACTTTCCGCGCCGTCACGGACCTGCACCACGAACAAATGTGTTCGTCCACGGGCAAGATGTTCGACAGATTTTGCGAGTTTCTACTTTAGCCAACGTGGTAACATTTGGAAGACATTCGAGTGCTGTCGGTTCCATGGTCATTTGTCTTCGAAGGAGACAAAAGTAAACGTAAAATTCGTCCTTAACGAATGAAGGACAGAAAATTATGTTCAACTCTTATTGTTAGAAGAAATAAAAAACGAATGTTAGTCACGAGTGTCGGTTGGCAAAGAGGCTCCCTTTACCTTAATGCCAAAGGTCGTAACCATAAATTTGTTTTCAATTTTTTATGGCCTCGTGGCACATTCGCCCCCTTAATTCCCCGGTCATTTCCATCAATTTATCGAGAAAGGCGTAATGAGTACCTAGAAAGGTACAAGTTACACACGCGGCTTACTGCGCAACTGCACGTAACGCTCGCCTCGAGTTTTTCTAACTGCTGTACGACACTAACTAGAACCTAGGCAGTTAATCAACTCGTATATCAATATTCGATAACGATAGGTGTTACTTCCTACTCGGCTTAATATTCCGGTGGCGCTCTAATTTGCTGTCGAAACGTACACGATATCCACGTGTACGACAATGTGTAGGATCGCGTCGAGCAGCTGCTTTCGAATTTCCATGGTACCCGTGTACCGCGTAGATATCATCACCACGAAGAAAGGACAAACTATTCGTTCTGGCGTGCAAAGTGTCTCTGGTGTTTCCTACGGCGGTGGAAGCGGCGGCGAATCCGTTTCCGCTCGAACGATCGCTCGAATATTAATCGCATCGGTGACTCGAAGGAGACTCCCTGTTTCGGTCGTCTCGGCCTTTTCTCCGTTTCCCCTCGGCCCCGTCTCCTTCCGGACTCTCTCCTAAATTCCCTTCTGTTCCGCGACTGGTTTCCAAAGCCGCTCCGTCCGGAGCAGGGACGCGAGAGCGTCGGGGAGGACGTCGCTTAGCGTTTCTCGCGCGCGTTACCGGAGTTAGTTTCAGCCGGCTGAACCACGCTCGTTAGCATGTCATTTTTATTCATCGAGCCTCGAGAGGACCTGTAAGACAGCCAAATCGATAGCTGGATCCGTGAACCGCGTCTCGTAGGCGCGACCGCGCGCCTGCGTTCTTGTCCGTCTACCTTCACGCTACCTGCACCCACCTGGTTACCTGCCCTGTCCACGAAGGACCGATGGAAAGAAAAGTCGGTAGATGAGAAAGCCGGAAAATCACGAAAGTTTCGGTAAAGCCGGCTGAAAGAAACGGGATCCGTCGCGAGCGAATGTTCCGAAATCCGTTTCGATCGGATGAGATCTTCTTTGCTTCCAAGAATTCTTGACGCCGCATCGACTTCTTCACTGCGAATCGTCGCGTAATAACCGCGAGATGATCGATCGAACACGGGTCGTTGGTTATCGCTCGAAAAACTTTTACCACAACGCTTCGCCCTTCTATTTCTGGTCCTTCCTAGTCCTTCTATTGGCTCTGCATTCTCTTGCTCGAAATTTTCCAACATCGAGATCCCAGCTCTCCCTTCCTCTCGATCGACTTTACTCCTTCAGGTTCGTACGCGGACAGGTTTTCGGTCGGGCTTGGCCCCGCTCCAGGCTCTTTCTTCGACGTGCTTACCTGAAACGCACGGAAACAGATCCATTCGAGCGAAACAGGCTTCGTATACGTGTCCGCGATCTCTTTGGTACGTTTCAAATCGCGAGAGACCCTTTTTGGCCGGGAAGCGACGACGGTCGAAACGGAGACAATCGGTAAGCAAGCGCAGGGTCAAGACACAGCAGGAATACCACCTTCGAAGACGACGGGGAAGGAGGAAGGAAAAGCAGAAGAGGAGCGGCGTTTCGCATGCACGGACGATCAGAAATTGGCCGCAATCTTTGCGCCGCTTACGGACAATTACTAACGAGATTGCCTTTCTCGGCCTCCCCTCGCGTTCGTTCTCTTCCACAGCCCCTGACGCTATTTTCACTCCCACCTCCCGCGGCCGTTTAACGTCACCCCCGTGTCATTTGCCATAGAGAATCGGACGACCACGCGCCCCCAGCACCGAATAAAATACAATCGTGCGTTCCGATCTGCCGTTACGGCGGATTATAACTTCGTTGATCGCGGACGGAACGCCAGGGGTTCGTCTATTTGTATTCAAAGGCAATTGCGATTGTGCAGGCGCCTCTGCTTCCGGCGTTTCTCGATATTCTCGCATGGGCCCTCTGTTTTCTCTGCACTGCTCTCTCTCCCTCTCTCTCTCTCTCCTTCTCTCTGTCGCTCTCTCGCTCTTGCTCTCTTGGCGATACCGAATTTCTCGCGTTTAACTCCAGCCAATATCTTTACCGTTTCGTCGCTATAAATTGCAGTTGTATCTTGGGTCACTGGGAAATATGCGGCGATGATCATTGACGTTTCAATCTTTAAAACTATCGACCGAGTTAAACTTAAAAATATGAATCAGTAGCAATATTTATCTGGATATCTGCAGCATCGACTCTGACAAAATGGTAAATTTGCAACTTATTGAGGTATATAGCGTGGTCTATCTATCCGGCTCGGTTTACATTATGTGACTCGTAAGCTGAAATATTCTTTGGATTATTTCTAATGTAAATGGATCAAAGGAATAAAAGAGAGAATAATGAAGTATCTATACAACGTTTGTGGGATCAATTTCGAATTCCTCGCTCGAAATATTTATAAACACGACTTGATATACTGGAATTTATTGGGGCACGAACTAAAATCCATCGGAGTTATTTACATAGCTGTGTATGATTGCAATCCTCAGTGAACGTGACAAGTATCCGTAACAATGAAATTTAGTAATGATGAAAAGTGAGATCGATCCTCGTTTATGGCGCATGCGACGAAAATTCTGAGAGAGTAAAACGTTTGCACCACACGAAACAATATTCGGAGCGAACATTTCGTCGAACGTTACAAAAAGTGACAGCAATGCCGAAAATGTTCACGATTAATAGTATTCCGTTGTTTAAAATAATTTTTCGCGCAGCAAACATTTTACAAGCAATTTAAGGTGATGAAATTACGTGAATGACGTGATATAAACTATTTACGTATCGTACGTATAAATGTGACGCATCGGTAGAATCTAATTCTATCCCTTTTCTTCTATCGGAATCATCCACGTCTATATTTGTACGTTTTGACCCCGTTCGTCCGAATACATAATTTGACAATTATTGCCTCTATCCAAATTTTATCACCCATATTATGCTTTTTGATCAGATTTACTCAGGTTCCGATTACTAAATCATTAATAATTACTAATTAATCGACCGCAGGTGTCATTGAGACGAAAGTAACGAGTTAATCTCGTCTATTTCTAAAAACGATCATCGAAAATGCCCGTTTCTCCCGCTCGAACGATAAAAATTCGACCTGGTTTCCTCGATCGTGCTAGGAACAGTGGAAAAGAAGAATCACCGAATCGACAATTACAATTTCACCGTTCGCCCTTTTTCCTTGGCTCGGCAGTCCTCCACAGTCTCTGTGTAAAAGTTCCGCCTCACCGTCGCAGAGTCATCTTTCCTGTCGTCGAGATGCTTGCTCGCTCTACCACTGAGGTCTTTAACCTTCGCAAAGAACTCGACGCGAAGATACGAAAGGCATAAAACGAGGCAACGGTGGCGGTGTACGCTGATCGCGCTCGCACGTTCGTTCGCTCGTTCGCTCGCTCGCGACCACGATCCGCAAGGGAAATAAGGAAAAGGAAAGCGTGGAACAAATAGAAACGCGATACAAATATAAATAGAGAGACGCTACCAAAAGAGACGAAGGAAACGGCAAAGAGAAGACGGAATAGAGAAACTAGCGTGCGACGTTGAAGGCGTCTTGGACTACGTCGAGCTCTGCGATTTCTTTTTGCTTGGTGTATACGTGTGTGTGTGTGTGTGTGTGTGTGTGTGTGTGTGCGTACGACGCATAAAGTCGCGAAACAAAAGCAGTCGAAGGAAGGCTATCTTATTCCTCTATTCAAGATGGTGGCGCACAGAGCCGGAGAAAAGCGAGACTGACTATGAGATTCGTCGGGCCACTTGACGCACATGGCGCTTGTCTCGATACTCTCGATTAATTCGATGACGCGATGGTTAATGAAAATATTATCCGCGAGCATATTTAAGCGAATCCCGCGAGAGTCGTGAACGTTTATTGGCAGAGACACGCTCGGACGGCGCCGTAATTAGGTCCGACTACCGGATACGATGGGTTAACATACGACCTGTGATTATTAAATGGGAATTACCGGCAGCCCCGACATTAATGCGGTGCCGAGTATTATCGCGTGACGACCCTATACGGCTTACACCGTAATTCCGTGTCTCCCGTTGTGCCACTGATTTTACGAACAACAACGACGACCTTTGCAACCGATAACGACGGCGCATGCTCGATCGAGCGGATTGCTCGAAAACGCAGCCGATTTCAATCGATTCCCACCGATATCCCTTCCTTCCCTTCTCTACCTCCTCTATTCCCCTTCGTTCCAACGCTCCTTCCCCAATCCCTCACCCCTTTCCCCGTCCACTGGCCACGTCCAAATTAATTAACGATAAGATTAATTGGTCGACGTTCACGTTCCGACCGTGCCGGTATCAATCGTTGAACGAAACGAGGTCCGTTCTCGTCGCTTCCTATTCCCTTCCACCGTTCGGATACTTTCATCTATCCGCCGTTCTTCCGTTTTCGCGACGACTTGGCTCGTTAGGCAGAACCCAGGCGAGAACAAAGTCGCGATTCTTTCGCGTCGTAACGACCAAGAACGGTAAAAACCGCGGTTTCTGTCCGTGACACTTTTGCGATCAGAAAATAGAACCGATCGATAGCTTTGCTCTGGAAACGCGTCGCCGCCGGTCACTACAGGGGAGCAACCTTTCGATCCATCCCTCGCGACAAACGCCTCGAAATGCCGGCCATTCTCGCAGTCCCATTTCCCCTTCGCTTCACACTTTTCACCTTCCTCTTTTTCCACCCCTTTTCCCCACCTTTACTCTGGCTATAATGGTCGGGCGTCCCCCTCGTTCGCCGGTCCGTTCATCGGTCTAATGCATGGAATACGAAGGAAAGAAGAAAAAGACGTGGATTCGACGGGGTCGCGACACCACCACGAATCAACCCGCTTTCCTCGAGGACGTCGCCGGTCACTGGTAACCAGATTTATTCGCGGTCCTCTCGATACCGATGTCCGCTAACGGTGGGCGGTGCTCGACAGAAAAGTTACGTGCCGCGAAAGGAGTCTCTGGGAAGTCTTTAGAAGAGAATAGCGCGTTCTCTGGCTCGTGAAAAGAGCTCCTGGAGATCGTTCGTCCTCGGTGCCCGAGCACCACCCACCGAGATTGGCCCTAAAGTTCCTCCACTACCCACAAAGGCACGATCGTCGAATTTATGTTCTCCGTTGGGCACCTTTATCGGGGCGCGTATTCTCTTCACGGGACCGCGTTTTCCTCGAATTCCTCGTGTCGAGATCCTAATTGTTCTCCGCTGCCTCTGACTCGAACCTTCCTACGAACGAACGAACGAACGAACGAACGAACGAACGAAGCGAAGTAAGGACGATTTTCGCGAGCTCTAAGATAATTACAGACTGCAAGAGGAAGAAATTCGCGGACGAATATACACCTACCTTCTCTGGAAAAGGGGGGTTCACGCGTCGAAAGGAAGAGTTCGGTAGCGTGATGTTTGCCCTGATATTCGGTGAGGGTGGCACGATGCGGCCGTTATAATTTATCCTCGTAAAATATCGTCGCTTCAACGACGCCAATGACGCGGAAAGGCCGACGCTATATCGTCGAGAATCACGCAACCATGGACACCGCGAAAGGCCGAATCGCGATCAATTGTTCGGATCGAATTTTCGTTACAGGCTAGGCGGTTGCAGTGACGACGGGGCTAAAAGTAAAAAAAGTTGAAAAACAGCAAAGGGATAGTATGGTGGGAAAAAAATATAGGGAAAAAAATGCAGAGAACAAAGATGATACGTGGTCGGGGTTGAAACCGTCGAGTTGCCGTTTACCTATCGCAGGACGGTTTCGAATACGTCGGGCCGAAAGCAATTTCGACGGTTCCTCCCCCTTCCCCCTCCCGCGCGCGGGGCTCATCGATATGGAAACGGGTCGCCAAGGAATTAGAACGCGCAGACCTCGATGCTAGAGCGCTATCGTACTCCCGAATAAACCAACTACCGCCGCGCCGTTCTGTCCGATTCCCAAGGATAGACTCCGATTTGCTCGATTTCCTACAAACCAAATCTCCGCTACCACGAGATTCTCTCTTATCAATTACGCGTCGATTCAAGCCGGTCGTGTTACCAACCGAATCCGATGATTACGATTCGGACGAGACGCGGCGCAGGTAGGGCGTGTAAGCGACGTGAACAGCTTGATAAGGATGTCCGCGTCAAAAATTCGTCTCCCTAGGGTTGCATGTTCTGGTCGGAGTATCGTCGGATCAAAACATGCCGGTGACAAACAAGCTTGGCCCAAAGAGAACCAACTTCCGTATTAATCTCGCTGACACGTTTATTGGGATATTACTGAGTATTTCAGAGCACGTAATCTGGCCATAATAACAGGATATCCCTGAATATTAGCAAGTGTCAAGGCGTGAGATATTCCCGCAGTAGCTCATCTATAGTCTTTTCGTACAAGATTCATAATGGCGCGGTCCGTGTAACGGAGCTACGGGATCCTGCTTGATTCATCATTAAAATTTGTTAACCGCTACAACACCGACGCTATAACGGTCCAAGAACCAGTTAAACACCGTCCCCTCCCAAGACGATGAACAACCACGTGAACTTCGTTGTTCCGTTTTAAGGTGTATGTATCCCTTCGGTGTGGAGCGATGAACTAGGTTTCTAGTTCACTGAGCGAAATGCCCTATTGGCAAGTTAACGTATAATTGAAAACAGATCCCAAAGTCAGTGGCCTACGAGTGACATCTCGAATCCGCGTTTCGACGCTCTAACATCGAGCATCGTCGTCGATTCCTTCTGCTTTGATTCAACGCACCAAAACAAACGACAAGGCCGAGCGAAAGACGAGCGTTCCATGCTACAAATCTCGGAAGAAGAAAATATAACTTCACAGCCCATCATAAATTACCATTTCCCATTAGCGTGCTGTATGACGCAACGGCGTGGTTCGTTTCACATAATTAGGGGGATGGCTCGATGACACGTACGGGGTACACCGCACCATAGAGTCCCATAACTCAGACCGGGAACAACGATAGCGATGCCGTTACACCGGCGTTATTACTTGCCACGGAAGCTGACTCAGAATAGCTGGTTGGTGATACCGTCGGATTAGACGGTCTTTCCTGTTCCACCCGCTCTCGGTTGCCGCTCCGCCCCCTTGGCTTTTATTTTCCCTGTTTTCAGAAGCTGCAACAGTCCACGCATCCCTGGCAGTGGCCGTGAGCCGCGAAACGAGATCTTCTCGAAGCGAGGCAACCGGAACGTCGTCGGTGCCGCCGTCGCGCGAGTTCTCGTGCGACGTGCTGCTGTCGCTCGCGTGAAAAACGCGGTCAACGCATAAAACAACCCCTATACAGAAAGGCGGACTGGCCATGATGAACTTTAACGATCGCCTAGAGCACCGGTGGAACGATAAGGATCTATGTAAGGAGTAGGCGGGAAACGGTGGCGAAAAAAAATCACGGGGCGAGTAGGCGCGTGACGCTCGCGATTTCGCGTCTACATGTCGACGTGTCGTCGAGTTCCAACAAGTCGGACGCGGTGTCGTTGATCGTTGGGGCGCGTTAGACGAGAACCGGATGACGCGACAGAGCGGGCTTTGGTCACGCACGTTAATCCTTGCTACGTTTAATAATAGCCCCTGTTAATCCACGATTTATTTCAATTTTACCGATCGTTATCCTCGATCAGAGCGTGGAAACGAAAACGTCGAGAAACGCTTCGCAACGATTGGGAACGTGCGTCACGATCAGTGGACTAAAAGGATCGGTAATAAGCACGGAAATTTTGAATATCGAGTAGCGGGCAGAAAGCGAGGCTGTGCAGAGCTGCCTCGCGGCAGAAAAAACCGAGACTCCAAAGTTTCGTGGCTCCGCGATAATGACGGTCATATTTCTTCCCGTTCGAGCAAGCAAAACGCCCACCGTTTTGTTCTCGGGCACTCCGTTTCTTTCCAGCCGTGCTTTCTTCCGCGAGTTCCTCGTCGACGCGGCGCCACATCGAGCGCCGTGATTCACCGATCTTCAACCGAGTTCTCCAATCTCGTCGACGGAAAAAGAAGGAAATTCGCTGAAACATCGGTCATATCGTGGCGGTAGAAACAAACACGACCTGCTGGTACATAGGGTGGACCGAGCCTGACTTCCGGACAGCTTTGTCCCTTTGACGCGGAACACCAACGCCGCAGCCACGTTACTAGCCACGTCTAAGACCCGTTTGGCGTTTGAGACCGCGGCATCGACGTTGTGCTCGTCTAATTCAAAGCTACATATTTAATCCTCGGTAAACTCGCGAACGTTGCCCGGGTAACCAACGACACAAAGAACTCGGTAGCCGCGAGGGATTTTTAGACTCGTGGCCGTTCCCCGCGCCGAAGAATCACGAGTAGGCTGGCTGAAAGAGGGTCTGGAGTGACGGAGGGTGATACGGGACGATAGCGATGCCGATGCGAACGATGTCGGTCGTGTCTCGTAGACGGTGCAGGCAGCGCGTTACGGTACAGGGCGGTGGTGACGAGCCGCGGCGACGACGACTGCGAATTCCAAGTGTACGCTGCAAGCATAAAGCGCGACTGTATGCTGGATGGAAAGTAAGAAGTGCGGCTAAAAGAAGAAAGAACACGCGGCACCCTTGTAGTTTTGTACGCGACCCTCGTTTCCGCCGCTTGTATTACCCCTCTTGTTGTGGACGAGAGATGCGCGGCCCTGATGTCTGGCTTCTTCTCCGCGAATTCCAGCTCGATCCGAGCTCCGTATCCGTGGTAGGGGCTTTAGCTTGGGTCACGCCGCGAAGTTGCGAAGGTTAACGCTGCGTCCGTGCCGAAACTTCGCATCGTTTTCCCGTGAAAAACGACGAGGCCGCCGATAACGTCGCGCAACCAGCCACGCTCGTATTTTCATAAAACTGTTGGCTTGGCCGCGCGAGCCCGCAATACATTTATTACCGTTATTAAAGTAGGTACCTACTTCTTAATTAGCAACCACGGCAAGAGTAAGTTTTCCGGATCGACGGCCGTGTTCAACCAACGAGTCTGTGAGCGCGAGCGCACTAGTGCTCTTACACTACGAACAAAATGCCAACGGACTCGATCGAATGAATTATAAAACCAGACCCGCTACTGTCGCAAATCAATTATACGCGTAGCCACGTTGCAACAGCCGCGCTAGGCCGTTGTGCACCGAATTGCGATCCGCGAGTCGAAGTTTGCCTGTTCGGTCGCGCTTCCTCGCTCGCTCATACGTTGGCAAAAGCTTACGCAATTTCCACGCACAATCTCGCTCACTGGTGACTAAGCGACGCTCCGTTGGAAGGGATAAACGCGGAGCGAGAGGACCAAGGAACGATCGAGAACGAGAAACGGAGAGAGGCGGTTTGAGAGGCAAATTCTCATCCATCAGGGTGTACGAAGCACATGCGCAATATTAGCGGTATTTAGTGCTTACGGAATGCTGATTCAGTTCAGTACCAATAACCAAGCTGCGAACACTCGAATAGCGACGCGTTCTACCACGAACGAACCTCGCTGCGCCAAGATCTCCGCCCGATTTTGCGTTTCACGTCCCAAATACGAACAAAAAGATCTTTCCCGGCTTCTCTTTAACACGAAGAACTAACCAAACCTGGACTCTTCCCTTTACCTATCTTCCTTCTTTTCGCCGTGGATTGACGGAGCTCCGAAATCCCATAAAATTCCTTCCCCCGAATATGCAGCAGCGAGGAGAGGAGATTCGTTAAGAGGCGGACCCTGGCGTCAGCTATGTATATCACGACGCAGTGAAGGTTTTAAAAAACCGTAGCTTTCTAGCACACTTTCGTCCACCTGAGGTCGCTCACAAAAAGCTTACACCCTATACCGGCTAACGTCGAAGAACGTGGGCGTGCAACGACCAAGCTTGAAACTGGGCAATTCCGCCAGGATTTACTCCAAACCCCTCGAAATCGCTTCTCTAGCTGCCGATACGGGCGCGTTATTGTTTCCGCGGTTACTCACGGGACGACAGATTAACGGAGGACGCGAACGAACTCTGCAACTCCGTTACAGCGTGTATCGGACGGGCTTTCCTCTCGTGGATTAGGCTTGTCGTTCGAAGTCGAGTTTTCGTTCGGGGCTTCCGCGATTAACGTCCACGAAAACCAGAGACAGTATCTTCTCGTCTAGTCTCTCTTTGCCGCGGTCATTCGCAGAATACGTGGAAACTCGTTTCCGCGTACCAAACCGGCGAACAAAGGACAGCCGTACCGAAATAGTAGTTGTTGGTCGCGGTTTAACCGCGATAAAGGTACGGCTATGGATGGCAATCTCAAAAGAAAACGCGACGAGTCGCTGTTTTCCACTTTCTCGGCCTTTGGAAGGGAGGCCGTGCAATTGCCTCTGCCGACCTGAAAGAAGGGACGAAGCGCGATTCGGTTTTTATAGCCGGCATCCTGGACCCCGACTAGAGATACGGGGGATATTTATCGACGTACTTATTTCGACGAGCCTCGGGACCAACCCCAGCCTCGGGATAATCGTCGGAAGAGGCTGCGAGCCACGACTGCCACCCCGACTGTCTTCCCTGCACCGCTAATCCGAAAGGCACATAGACGGACGTAAATCAAACCCAACACGCACGGCAACCGGGGAGAGAACGCGTCCCACCCACTCGAGGGAACACCAGCGGACGATCATCGCCGACCGAATCGCTCCCTTTCTATTGCCTCTCGATTCTCATCTGGGGAAATTCCCCGATGCCAAAATTCTCCTAACGCGATTGTTTTTGTTCTCTCTCCGTCTATCTGTGTCGAGGTGTTCGTCCTCCAATTCCGCCTATTTATCCGCGAGTCCGTAACTCCCATAGTTCGAGAGAATTATTATCTATTGTTGGACGGCGCGATTGAAAAGACCCGATTGAAAATCGTGGCCGCTAATCACCGATAACATGGTATCGAATATCCTCGTCTAGTCGACGCGGCGCGCCGCGGGGAGTCTATCGGTACGACGATGTCGTGGAGAAGTGCTTTGGTCAGAGCATCGAGTCAGTCGTTTAACCTGTTCGTTCGATCGATACGGAACATTAAACATCTAAAGAGCAAAACTCGAACAAACCAAACTCGAATCTCTCGGATAGGTGCGTGCGAATTAGAGCAGTAGCTGATGAACTTCTGGTTCGAATCGAGTATCCAAGTGACTGTCATTCACAGCGATTCCGCGTTCTCCAATATGTCATCGGATTTCCATAGCCGAGTAATTGTATACGATCTCGAGTGGAGCCGGCAGAGAAAAAGAGGAAGAAGGAGGTCGTTTCGCGAAGAGCATCCCCGATTTACATCCCCGTAGCAGAAACACGACCGCCGCGCCGTGTGGAGTTCGAAAACGCAAAAACCGTAGATTGCCGGTGGATCCCCGTTCTTTTCCTTTGATCTGTCGAGTGGACAGGCCACGGGGATGCGTTGCCGTCCGGTATACCCGTTGATTAAAAATATCCCGATCAAAGAGTTAAAAAGCAAAGGATGGAACTTTGCCGCCGTCTCGATCGCGACTCCGCTTGGAATCATCGTTCTTCACCCTTTCTTTTACACGACCAGCCGAACGATCGACGCTATTCGTTCGAAACCACGACGTGATCGATTTTCTCGAAATCGTGTCGGTTGTTGTGGACACCGCAAATAAAGCTCTAAGCGAGACAAGAACGTGTCACATTGAAACCCATTTAACGGGCTTTCGTGTCGTTTTTTTGTTTTTTTTTTTTTTTTTTTTTACCGCACACAGAGACTATCGAGGTTCTAATCGTCGCTACGAGAGATTCAAAAAGCATCGCGTTGTTGCCCTATCTGAGTGGACCGTGTGCGCGCGAGTTTAACCCACCTATTTTCTACTAGATTCTCTCTGTTCTTCTCATTCTCAGAATTCCGGAGAGCATCGACGAGGAATCTTTGTTACATAACGAATATTTTATTTATCTTTTCTCGCGTGCACCGTACAAGGGCACGGGGACAGGAAACAGGGATGGCGAGAAGCAGGCGGCGCGGCTCTCGCATACATTATCGATCGTTGGCCGGCTTAGTCGACGAGTTCACGATGCCAAAACGGATGTGAAATTTGCGAAAGGGTCCGGTTGAAATTCCCTTCCTCTTTTCGTTTCTCGGATGACCTATATGGTTATAATAGCTTCGATTGCGGAAGAAGACAACACAACGTGTAGTGGCAGTAAGGTTGAAGAATTTGGCGATCGACACCGATTGCAACGACGCGACGGCAGACCCGAGATCTCGTGAAAGATACGGTTGATCGAAAGGTCGTTTCGTTAGAAGAAAAGAAAGAAAAATCGAGAAGAAAACTGACTCTAGCGATGAAAATAATCTTCCGCGATGCTCGATCGATACGCTCTCCAATAAGAGCAGCAATTTCCTCCTTATGCAAACAGACGAGATTCCGTTGGTGAACGGTAGATCGAGTGAGAAACTCCGTTTCGTTGGCTATGTGCGCGTGTGTCGCGTCGAATTCTGTGACGAGTAAGCTAGAGCTCGCTATGCTCCGAACGTGTTCGGGAACGGGATCTCAAGCCGGATCGGTCTAGCGTGGATAATTTCCATTATTCTCTCGGCCTGATGACAACTAGCTGGCACCTTGCACGGAAAGCTCGGTCTGCCCTCGATTCCCGCCGCGTTTCACCGTC
Organism: Bombus lapidarius; assembly: GCA_936014575.1. NCBI lineage: Eukaryota > Metazoa > Arthropoda > Insecta > Hymenoptera > Apidae > Bombus > Bombus lapidarius. The sequence goes on along the minus strand of CAKXZU010000031.1, from coordinate 1,800,728 downwards.
TTATCCTCACGGCAGCAACGCCGTCTCTACTTTTCTCCACGTTTTCCCCTTCTTTTCCTCGTGACCCGACCACTGACTCCTCGCTTTCGTCCGTCCCTTTTTCTGCCGTTTCCACGTCGCGACCCGTCTCCCGGCTATCCTTCCCACTTCTTGCCTCTCATTTCCACTCGTTCCTACTTCTTTTCCTCCCTTTCCTTAGCATCGCGCGAGCTTCCGGCGGTAGAATTCGCTTCAACCATATTACATCGTAATAATAGCACTCTACGTTCCGCGACTACTGCCTACGTGACTCGTAATAATTCGCGAACGTGCGACCCGATACACAGAACGGCGCGGAACGACGGCATACGAAACCGCCTCTTCAGGTTTATATACATCGAGCACAGCGAAGGTGGATTGCAACGGTTCCTCGTATCGATCTCTCGTCGATGCACACCGCTAGTCCGTTCGATATGCCATCACCGATATACCTTCCAAGCCGGTCACCCCGATCCAAGGCCAATTGGATCTTCCGTACCCTCGAGTAATCGCAACCGAGCGTTCCATTTGCCTCGTACCATCACCAAACTCTACCGACCAAATATCGTTCCTAATCGTTCCGGAAGCGAAACACGCGCGAGCGCGTGCTTCGTCGATTCCAAACAAACTGCGCTTTCTTCTCTCCTTGCTCTTACCAAGTCAAATTCCTCTTTACCTTTTTCTATGGCGAGCAATTGCACAGCGGATAATGGATGAATGCGCTCTCACGATAAAAGACAGAAATCGATGTGGATCGAATCCCACGACCCAGGATTACCCGTCCATTCCTTTGCTATTCCTTCTTCTTCTTCCCGTTCGCTGCGAAAACAACGCAAAACGATCACGGAATTTCGCGTAAACGTTCATCCTACCAAACGGATAAACGATCGGATCCGCGTAAACGAAGGTAACCCGAAGCGTATCGTAGCGCGAATTTATTGAGCTCGACTAAACTGGAATTGCGCGAACCGCTCGAACGCGATACGGCTACCATCGTCAGGGATATGCAACCACTCGGGTCGAACTTAAGTTTGCTCGCCTTTGCCTGGTCGTTCTCCACGGAAACGAAAGTACAAATACCGAGGGGATGGCGAAGGTTCGCCCTCTGATCTTTCTAAACTCGACGATTGTTCGCATTTCTCGCGAATCGTTCCTCGCGAAACGAAGCTGTAACTCGCGATACGGTAAATCAGCGGCGGTTTCGAGCGCATTAAAAATTTCAGCAATATCACGCGGAATGTTATTTAGAAATTCTATTATTTCTACTAATTATACCCCTCCATCGTCCTACTCCGGTCTACTCTGCAGTCAACTCCGCATTACACGGCACGCTACGCTACGAGCGTATATTTTTTTCGAGCGCCGTTCCGCCTACCGAATTCCATAGTTTTCACGATTATGTTGGCAATAAAGACACGCGATTATAGCGATGTCGTTAAAATTTCAAGCACACAGTCGTTAGAAATCCCTGGGCCGGTCGATGGGTTGCGATCAATTTCTGACCCTCGACCTGCTCGCTACTTTCGTATTCCGGTAATATGTAAATATATGCGGTCGTCTGTTTCTGCGTGGCAGTAGCTGTAATTGCGGCTGAGAGGAGACGCGGAATGGATCAGAGTCTCGTCTCCAGCGATAAAAAGCCACTGTTCGCGTCGCTTTGTCGTTGTTCCCGCGATTACCTCGTGGAATGACAAGTTTTCCACGGCCGGTTCTGCTAGTCCGCGAGAGGAAAGAAGAAATCAAGAAATTTCCGTGTCAGGGAAGGGAGGACTGTCCGTCCTTTTGCCCGGACATGGCCGCAGCCCGACACGATTATAAAGTCCCTTAACCACGGACTATGCGTCTGGCCGAGATTATACTCGGGGAAAATAATCGCGAGCCCATTTCGGTGAAAGCCACGCGTACAAAGTAATTAGTCTGATTTTCCAGCAGTGCCACCGTCCGCCGTATTCTCTCCTCCTTCTGCACCTCTTCCTTCTCCCCTTGCTCCTCCTCGCGCGTAAATCCTCTACCCTTCGCTCCTTCTTTTGCCACCGGTTTTTCCTTTTCCTTCGCGGTTACCGCAAGTCCTCTCCTCCTCCAGATTTTCTCCACTGAAACTTCAACTCATTTTTCTCGTCGTCTTGCTTCGTTATCCAAGTCGTCATAGTCGTAATCGAATCGCGTTAACGTTCTCGAGTCTTTAGTTGGTCTGTGAAAACTCGTAAGTTCGATTTTCATCCATGCATTCCTGAAAGAAGACGCGACGCACGATGAGAAACAAGCAACGGACGACTGTGATTCGACCGGATAACGGGAAAGCCGCGGTTACGTCTATGACACAAGAGACTCTGGTATAGTATATTGCGGTACTCCTCTAGGCGTGGAAATTCGTCGAAACAGCGAGCGCGGTTACGCGCGGTCACGTGTGACTCCGCGCCGCAAGACCGCAAGAAAAAAGACGCGAAGCGCAACGGGGGAAAATTTCTTTTCCGCGGAAACCAGAGCGATCTCCGTGAAACGTTTTACTGTTCCATTTCCGCGTGGTCCGGCCAGACTCGTCTCCGGCTTGGAGGTTCCTTGCTTCGCGTGCTCTCTCACGGTTCGTTTAGCCCGTTTCTCGTCACTAAGCAGCCAGTTTATTTAAACTAGTTGTTTAAGCGCGGCCGAGCCAGCTGGGATTGGACTAGTCGCGCGTGCAACTCGTTACTGCGATTCCAAGGGATCGGTTCTCGTCTCGCTGATTCGGCTAATTTACCCTCTCTCGTGCTGCGCTTTCATAAAGACACGGGACAAAGTCTCACGGCACATTGCGCCTGGATACTCGGCTTTTCTCACGATCCCAGGGATTCGAGTACGGGCGCGTTATCCTACGCCGCCTCCCCTCGGCTTTCCCGGGGGATTTCTGTTCGAACCCTCCCCTCGAGAACGAACCAAGTCGCGCCATGGCGACGACACGCTCTGAGAAAGACAACTCTCTGAGAACCGTGCACCGTCCGCGAATAAAGCGGGTCGAATTCGACCGATTATGCAGCGACGTATTTGCTAGTCGTTAGAGAACGACCTAGTTACAAACGCCAGGGATGCGTACCAACTTTTTATTCTCTTAAATACCTCCAGCGTTTAAATAATGCACCCTTCTCAGAAACGGTGGAAACGGTTTAAACCGCGTTAAAAGTTCCCATAAACATTAAACAGAGATCGCATTTAGTCCAACCGGCGATCGAATTCTATCGAACTCCGAAAGAGATTTTTCTCGTCTCTCGCTCGTAGATCCCGCGTCGATTTTTCGACAAAGGAAAATAAAATACGAGATAGCTTCTTATCCGATTCGTCTCGGTCTCGTCATTATTTGCATTTAACAGAGGCGGTTTCTCTCTGTCGGTTCTTTCCGGCTCTCTATCTGTCGCAACGACGTTCTTTTCTTCTTTCGACGTCGACAAGAGGGAGGTAGCGGCAGCAAGGGTAGAAATCGTGACGAAACAGGGCGAGACGGCGCGAGGGGCGGGCTAACTTTGCCGCAAGGCGACTGGGACGATCTTTCGAGTTAATCAGGGACCGCCAGTGCCAGACGTCTCGAGTCGAGAGATTCGATAGAAAGGAGAGAACAAGTTTCGGCAAGAGTGCGCCGTGAATCCCACGAAACCTTCGCAGAAGTCAAAGTGCACGACGAAGCCAGCGAGATGACTGAAGACGAGAAGAATCACCGAACGAAACTGGACTATGTTGACAACCGAACGTGCGCGCGCTTTCGTAGCTTCGTGACTTCGACTCGTCGATACGATCTCCGAGAGAACGTCGACTCATTGCCATTCGATGGATTTTAATTCGCGGAAAACGAGCTCGACAATGATGTAATAAAAGCCTGCCTGGTTCGATGTAATCCCGTAAATCGATGGGGGGGTGGGGGAGCGTAGAAATAAAATAACGAGTGCGTAAATCGCCAAACATATCCCCGTTCACCGAGCTTACGGCGTCGTTATACCAACGTTAGTCTGCAGTTATTCCGGCGACGTAATATCGTCACGATAGAGACCGATCGACCCCCCGTAAACTTTGCCAGATGGGTCGAGGACGCGTGCCACGTCGAGATAAAAGATTAGCTCGTAAGCCCAACAAGAGCCATTGTACGACACGAGGCCGCCTTTCGCCTAAACTTCCCATCAACGAGCAAACCCCTACGGTCCGTACGCCCCCCCCCCGCCCTACCATTCTCCTCCTGGGTACTTTTCTGTGCCAGAGCAGGTTCTTTCGAGCGACAGGTTCGTCGATTCAAAATGAAACGGAGGAGGAAGGGTGGAACCCCTCCAAGCGTTGGGCCGGGGTATCGTCGCGGTCATATCCACCATAAGCGAAACACTCGGTCAAAAGGGAGAACGAGCGAGAGAGTATCGAGTGTTATCCAAAGGATGGTGCTCGAGATTCGTGGCATCGAAATTTACGAGCATCCCTTAATCATCTCTGCGCGACTCTTTCTCCCATCCCTGTTTCGAACGTTCCTCGTCGAGCGGTCGAACGCGTTTCCGCAAGATCGCAACGATAAGCTACACAATTTTTCTCTCGAGTGTTTTTATCCCCTTAAAAGACAGAATGCGGCTCGTGCGTTAGAGTGGCTGTATATTTATTCCGAAAAGAAAGCACGACTCTCTTGGGGTGAGATCCTTAAGATACTGAAACGTAAATACGGTTGGAAGGTGATCGACCGACAAAGTCAAAGTTACTCTAGGGTGAGACGTATTTAAGTTTGCGTACTGCCATACAATCTTAGAACTTATCACTTCGCCACGCAATAAACCGGGACTTTAGCTGGAGCACTCGGCGCCTACGGCTGCGAGAGAAAAAAGGAAATTTTCTTGGAAAAGGAAATAGATCTTGGCCTTTTGTGAGCGAAGCGCGACGGTACATTTAGCAATTGCGTTTTAAACTACAAAATTGATTGTGCAATTAAAACTTCCGTAGATGAATATCACGAGATCGTTCGTGAATAATTATCGAACGATTTGTCCAACTTTTCAACACGTCACGATATAATCGGGGAAGTGCTGCCGGATGGAACTCTCAGATTTTATCAGGCTATTCTCTCTTCTGCTTGAGTATTCTTCGGTAATTTGGTCTTCCCCATCAATCTAAATATCAGTTACTCCTCGAGAGAGAAAGAGAGAAAGAGAGAGAGAGAGAGAGTTCAACGGCAGTCTCAAGATTCATAACTACGAAGACGAGCAAACCCTCTCGCAGATGAGACGATGATGCTTATGAATCCATACTTCCAAACTTAATACGTTTCTCCACAAGATACCGTCGAATCGAATCGAAAGTTACCTACTATTCTTCGGTTAGTTTCAAAGTAATTAACGGGTCGGTGAAATGTCCACAAATTTTAGAATTAATTAACTCGGACGATCCCTGGAGAGCACTTAGGGCTGGACGGTACAACGAAAACAGCGATTCGATCGATAGGATGCGTCGAGAGGCAAATTCATTTGCTGATTACGCCGACTGTATCGGCGCTAACCCCGTTTTAATGGCGGAAAAATAAATTTCCCCTCTGGGCCGGAGAGTGGAATTCTTGCTGGCGTTTTAGCGTGAACGAATAAATAGATATGATTCGATCGTTCTCTCGGCCGTTCGCTTTGATGTGCCGCATCGACGCCGGAAAATCGAATTAATACGCTTTCTCTCGGCTCCGCTTCGCCAACGTCTATGTACCTTCCGTTTCGCTGCTTCGCTCGTCTCTTATTTCTCGATTGTTCCACGTTTTCCCTAGACCTTCGTCGGATATCCTTTGAGAAGGTAGTAGATAGAAGCGTACAGGCCGTGCGACAGGTAGGACAGTTTTGAGTCTAAATTATTTATCGCCGAAGGGTGTCGCGTCGAGTCTCGTTAATCTTTAAAAAGAGGCAACGCGTGGATTGTGTTACGCGCGAACGTCGCAAACAATGTCGAATAATATGGAACACGTCAAAGATGATACGTATGGTAGAACCGGACCGCGTCTTCTGCAGCTTCTCGTCGAGAACGGCAGAATTGTATTGTGTACATGTACGATAGCCGCGAAGATAGTGAGGAAATCGAAGTGGTTACGGACGAAATGCGAACGGTCAGACCGGACTGATTAATCGCGAAACGGAAACGATCGGCACGCGTCACACGATGGATAATCGATAAACACGTGAGTTTCTAGCGGTGCGGCGTTTGCGCGTCCTGGAATGAACGGGTACACTCGTTGAAACGCTTGGTAGAGAGGTACACGGGGCGACAGAGAAGAGACGACGAGTGGGAAAGGGACAGGAGAGATTTCACGGCGTTCGACGAGACTTCGTTCTAATAAATCCAAATTAATTGATGCCCGTTAGCGGGTGGCGACTCGACAGTGCGTAACCCTCCGGATTCGAATATTTTATCCGGTGGAATTCGATTAAACGTCATCGCGACCTGTTCGAGCATTTGTTCCCAGCCGCGAATCATTCGCTACCAGCGAACAACGATAAACGCTCGCGGAACAACTTGAATCGCCAGGCTGCCTGTTCTGTCGCTGTAATAACCGTTTCATCGTCGAGGACAATCGATTATGAGAGATCGAATCGGCGCCAGGTATAGTGGCTTCGACGATATATAGCGAAGTCCTAAATTAAAGCTCCAAGTAGCGACACAAATCGAAACTGCGACATCGAGGATCGTAACCGATGTTTTGTCTTTACCAATTGAGGTCAAACCTAGGCTAAGATACATATATTTCACGCGGCACAAATTCAGCATTTGGACTCTTATCTTGCTAGTCGAAACGCTGAAATATCTAAACTTTGGCAACGATCTATTAATTACTACGATTTATCTATTAATTTATCATGAACGGACACTTTCACCAAAATCGTGGTTGGCGACTATGTGACTACCATGAGCGTCGCTAAGTGTTCGAAATGAAGATTAGCGATGGGAAGTAATTTATCACCGGATTTCCCTTTGACGATACATTTCCGGAGTACATCTTACCGTGATGAAATTTGGACTTTGAAAAATTTCTACATTCGGCGAAGCAATTCTGCCACGTGGAGCGTTTCCAGGAACGAAATTCTAGCAACGAGAGAGAATCCAACCTTCTAAGGAATGAAAAATAGACAACGATAAAACCAGCAGTACAAGGACATCAAAAAAGAGTTGTACCAACAAAAAGAGGTTGTAAGGATATAAAATACAAATACCAACGATAAAGAAACAACACAAGGAGACCAAAAAAGGGATTTCAGTAATACAAAAAGATCGAAAATGAAGGTTCAGCAAGAAAGGAGCAGCGCGATACCAGGCAGTAGGTATAAACATTATCATGAAAAGGAGAGAAAATAACACCAAGGTACAAAGGAAAGCGATGTTTTCGCAGAAGCACGGCGAACAAATTTCAAGATATTCTCAAACTAAAGCGATCTTTAAATTCATAGGATATCCTAGGATTCTAAGAGGCATGTGCCAGAAATCTGAGAATAGCAGGTCGAGATGAGATGGAGTTGAGCTGCGAAGTTATCGTTGTGAGAACGTGACACTACATGCGCAAACTATTGTATACCTACACGGCCGACTATGCAGAGACGGTATAAAGACCGTGAGATTGCAAGTCGAGCTTCGAGACGCGTAATTTCGAGCATTCGTCCTTCCCCTGACGATCACTTGACTCCGACGAAGGATTCTTTTTATCGTTTCAATAACGAGATAATCCGTCGGAGACCTAATAGAAAGATAGAGGCCACCTTTCCACCACTTGTGCCTGGCTGTCTCGCGGAAGAAGGAATCTTTTATCGACGAAACAAGCCGATGAATATTAATGGCCTGCGGGCTCGATTTCTAATAAGCAACGACCCTCGTGATTTTAATAAACCAGCTTTTTCGCCGCAGTGAATGTCGTGGTAAATTCGCTACCTTGCATCATCGGATGAAAGACCCTTGAGAAGCTCTGGTCACCGATCGTCGCGTAATCGTACCGTATCGAACGTCCGAAAGGAAATCGTTACGCGATGGATGAGAGAGTTTAGAGTGGCCGAAAATTGGCTCGTTCTCTCCGATGGAAAACTGTAAGAAAGAACTGTGTTCGTCGTTTCGGACTCGACTCGCTCGTATTCGACGAGATAAATATCACAGAAAGAAAGGAAAGAAACTACACGGCGCCACCGCGATGGAACAACCGCGAGAGTCACAACGAGAGATACGTTTCGCCAAGGCGAATTAATTCAAGAGCGTGACATCGTTCCCTGAGGAATCGGTCGAGCGAACGACAGAGGACGCATCGAAGTCAGTGCATAAACTGATACATAATTTATGTAATACCTCTGGGTACGCGATCAGCAAAAAATATCGCCAGAAACGCGATACCGCCAAGGGAAGGAACAATAAATTCAGCGGGACAATCGGGATCAGCGCGATAACGCCGCGATCTCCAAACCCCACGAAATATTCCGAGACTGAGCTAAAAAATTCAACCCCTATTAATTCTGTCGATAAAATTATTTGACGAGAGAACGATTTCTGACCTGCCGATGTAAATAATGAGTTTGTTCGAGGCACTCCCTTTACAAAAATAATAAGTCACATAAAACTTGTATGTAAGGTGAATAATCCTGAATGAACTAACCTAATATAGCGACGATGGTACGTGACAGACGTGAGAAATTCGGAACGAAATACAACGTACCCGCGTGAATGGGTATTCAGGTGTGCACGGATGTGCCAGGATGCGTTTTGTTTTCGGTTCATCATAATCCTGCGCGGCCGATAACACAAATTCAACACAACAGAGCCGTGACCCAAATGGAGGCTCATTGAACTCTAATCAAGAGAACGAACCGAACGCAATGATCGTGACCAAATTGTCTCTCTAAGAACTCGAATCTGTCCGGATCGTGATCTAAATGGAATTGCAGCTCCTCGCCAGTGCCGCGCCGGACGGAAAAGGCAGTAAAAGCCTTAAAAAGAGAGAGAAAGGTTGTTCGTCGATCGTCCTCGAGTTACGAAGCGAAAGACATTTTTCGAGGAAACGTTCGACGGTGGTCCTCTCGTCTTGTGGAGTCCTGACAGCGTGACGAACAACTCGAAAGAACGGAAGAGGAAGTCGCGTAAGAAAAGTGCCAGCGAACAGAAGTGAGAGCTCGAAGCCACATAATTTGCCCCTTCGAGCTCAAGTTTCTCAGAAAACTTCGCCCGTTCCGTGCTTTCCCGTCAACTATTCCAAAACTTCAGACAGTGGCCAGGCTTCGTCCAGGAGGTTTTCGCCTGATCCTAGCTACCGCCCTTCCCGGACTACGAGAAAACTGGCGGAGAGAACCAGATCCAGAGACACAAAGGCGTCTCGAATAGACCAAACGTTAAGCTTCGAAGAATCGCTGTTTAAAAGTCCGCGCATCGACGATATGACGAAGAAATGGAAGGAGAACGATTGCGAAAGCGGCGACTCGAGAAAAGTAGCGAGCAACGATGTGTCAGCCCTTTCGCAAGGAGAGGCTTTCGTGCGGCTCTGTATCGACTACGACATACGGGCATGCTAATGTTTGGCAAGTGCATTCCTTTCATCCTCGAGACCCTATTTCACAACGAAGAAAAGGGCGAACGAGAAGGAGAGCGAATAAGCAATGGGAAAGACGAGGGTGGATATGCGGGCGAGAAGAAGAAAGCGATAAGGGAGCGAGAAAAGGGGAGAAACGAGGTTGAAAGTACGAAACACGAGGGGAAGGGGAGAGCCCTCCCGAAGAAATTGAATGCAAATACGGCTGCAATACGTTTCTTCGGTTAGGGAAGCTTTCGACGACTCGGCTGTTTGTCGGTTATTCGAACGGTGTGCTTACACTGGCCGCGTGCACGCGAGACGAAAAGAAAGCAGGCAGATAGATTGTAAAATGGGTCGAATCAGAGGGCGACGGAGGCAAGGAAAGGAAGTTGCATGGAATCTTTTCGGTGGAGTGGCCGAGAGTCGAGGTTTCTTCGGTGCCGTTAACACACGGTTGACTCTTTACTAATTCAACGCGAGAGCAAGGGCGAATTTTCGTCGGAACCGTTGAATCGAGACGAAGCAAGGGCGGGAATCGAGCGCGGGAAATATTTGGTTGTTGATTCCTTTGCACCGTCGTACACCTTCTACCTTATTTCGTCTCCAAAGAAGGAATAGTTCGCGACGCGACCAATAAAATCGTTTCACGGTGGTAATAAAGGAAAACGCGCTTTCACACTGCTCGTACTTTCAATGTCGTAACGGAATCACGCCTGGCCTGGGGAGAGCGATCATGGCCAGGGAGAAAAGGACAAAGCGAAAGAAAGGGGTGTGTGTATGGGTTGAGGAAAAAAAAGGAGATCAGAAAAAAAGCTTTCGCGCGAGCTGTTGCGAGGGGACGCGAAACGAGCACGGAAAATCCGCTTTGGCCGCGCGGTGTCGTTAGCAGGCTAATTGGAATCCAATCAGTGCGATTAATCGTTTAACGCGTCGTGCCCACGTATCGGCGCAGCGGCGGCTGACGGTATTTAGGTATTTAATCGGGGAGAAAGAGCGGGCTATCGGTTGCATGGGCGTGAACCGTCGACTATATTTTACCACGCGCAAATCGGGAATCGGAATCTTTTGTTTTTCCCTGGCCGCAACTGGGCCACGAAAAACGAGGAACAAGAGACGCCCCAGAGAGCGCTACCACTCCACAGGGAAACATCTTTCTCGTGTGGTAACGCCGTGGAAGCGTAACGCGTCGGAAGAAACGTGCCTCTGTCGGACGTCGAATTTCGTTCGTTTACTCTGTGGGAAGTCACCGCGTTTTCCCGGCTTTCTGTCTTCGTCTTTTCCCTTCTCCTCTCCTATTTCCCTGTTCCTTTCTCTCCTACTGTTTCCCGCACGTTCATTAATTAAATCTACCTTGTCAGAGCGAGGATGAACGCACGAGCGCGTGGGAGAGATAGAGAATGAGGGAGGTCACAGGCTACTACTGATACCGACTATGCAACATTCGGTAAAACGACGACGTAGCAAGTCCGATTTTCCGGAAACCACATTGGAAACGCATCGATCGATCGATGAGCCTCGCGGGGAAAAAATGGTAGGAAAAGAGGTGGATCCGGAGAACGGCTAAAGCAGAACGACCGTCCGGCCAGCCAACCAACCCATCGCATGGACGCGCGTTTCACCGGATCCCTGGTAATCCAGTTCTCGCGAACGGTGAACGGCCAACGGAGGAGGATTTAGCCGAGGAAAAATACGACGAGACTCTTCTGATCTTCCCTTAACATCCGCCTTTGCCGCGCCTCGTAATTCGGACGTAGAATCCACCGCCATGAAGATTCTTTCGCTCGATCGGGAATAACGTCGGATTAGGCAAGGAGAAACATTCCGCGCTCTATGTTCAACCAACTTTCATCGAAGAAAACGGGAACACGCGCATAGCTGATGCAAATATGTAATGCGAAAGAGCCGTCTACCCCTCCCCGTCTGTGCCGAAGGTAGTAAGCACGAAAGTAAGAAGGTGCGTTGATTTGCGAGACGCGGAGGACGTTGACGAACAAAGGGACGAAGAAGCGAAGTACGGCGGAGTGTCGGAACAGTGGTAGAGACAGAGAACGAGAGCTCTGAGCGATTGCCATTTCGTACCTCAGGGTATCGTTGAGCGTTTCAGAGGCGAGGAAAGAAACGAGGGTGACGGGGATGCGAAGGGGTTGGCTAAGTGGGAACGAAGAGAGACAGAGACAGAGAGAGAGAGAGAGAGAGCGGCGGCGGACTATCGTCGAAGAAAGGCCGAGAAGAACGAGTATGTATCTGCATATAACCTGGTTTCTCACTCTCGCGAACGCAAGCTTTTACGCGGACACACAAGCCGATGTATAGGAGAGACGAAGCTGAAACGAGTTCCCTTGGGAAGTGACCAGCCGTACCCCGTCCATGTTTCTCGAGTCGTACCTCCCGTCAGATATCCAGGAGAAGACCGACCACTCTCGGGAGACCGGACTAGTGCTTCTCAAACACAGGCCAGCCGGCCCTTCTATCCTTCATTACCTGGCTTCTCGTTCCAGCTTACTGTTCCGCCGAGAGTTTTCCTCGAGTACACCCACGTGCCACGCAAACGTAAACGCACCAACGAATCCGTGGCTCCTTTAAAGCCGACCTGTCGCTGCGTACGTGCCTCCCAGCGGCGATTACGCTTGCACCTGTATCGAATCTCTGCGAATTTGACCGCGTCGAATCGGAACTCGTTTGTCCTCGCTGCTGCTTCGTAATCGTCGATTGTCAGTCGTGACTGATCGTGACCGCAGCCAACTCTCGCATCTCAAAAATTCTCGACATCGCGATCTTCGTAATTGGCAGTGTGGCAGGATTACGTATAGGACATAGTAGATGACGAGTAGTCAAACTCCTCGTAACTTCATAAAAATAGCATTCGATGAATTTTTGGTATATAGACGACCATAGAAGCGGATCGCGACGCGAATTGGCAGGAGCGTCGAGGTTGAAACGAATCGAGCGAGTCGCGTCTGCGAGCGTGTTCGATCGCTAGCGTCGCGTCGCGAAGCTAACGAGCCACGCTTTAATAGGCAAAGTTCCGTTTCGAGTCGTAAAATCGCGACTGCTGGTGACTTTATCGATGCAGAGGCGGGAACGGAGACAGAAGCGAAAAAGCGAACGAAGACAGCGAATTGGAAGCGGGCACGGGAACGAGACGGAGAGAAAGGAAGGTTAGATAGAGAGATCGGCCTTGCCGGATACGAGAGCCAGACCAGCAATATCGAGATGAGTTATTGTTCGCGGAGCACAATACGCTCAAATATGGAACGTAGCCGAGAAATTGATAGAAAAAATCCGTATGGCTCTACCAAAGGCTTTATTAATTCCTGCCAACGTCTCTGCAAATACGTAGCGAGATAGTCCGCGTTGAAAAAAATACGCGTGTCCAAACGAGCGCGCGCGAGCACACGCTACTGTTTCGTGATTGCAGAGGTGGCTGACCTAAGTTTTAAGGTTGTCGGAAAACGAGATGCAAAGGCGAAGTGATTTTACATAGGAAGGGCAAACAGTAGGCAACGGGGGCGATTCGGTGGAATTATATTAGGCGGGCGCGCTCGCGCGATACTAAACAATGTATCGCCATTAAATAGACTTAAATCGTGGGACGCGGGCCTCCCCATCTTTGGTCGATCGATACAAGAGAATTCTCTGGCGACCGTTCATAGGGTGGATGACAGAAATAAGAGAGAGAAAGCGAGATGGAGGGTGAGGAGCGACCAGGAGAAAACGCAGCGACAAAGGGAAATGGAGATGGAAAGAGTGGCAGTAGGGTGAGCGAGATTGAGGTAGGGGGACACAGTCCCTCGGTCCAAACTCGAGCGGCACGCTTCCACCTCGCTTTCGTGCCTCGACGACGTTTGCCTCGCCAGAGAAAAACGCCGGGGACGAATGACTCCTCGTAAATCGATTACGTGGACGGAAAACGCCATGGTTTTCGGTCTCGAATACTCCTCCTCCCCCTTCATTGACGTTCCCTCTCGTTCACTGTGAAAACCCGGTTTTATCGTTATCGTTATTCTATCGTCGGATTATTTCGATTTCGTTGGAATCGACGTGGAGAAAAACCCACGATGATATCGTATTCATGCTTTCCGAATGTCGCTTACTCTCTCTCTCTCTCACTCCTCCCCTCTCTCTCTCTCTCTCTTTCTCTCTCTCTCTTCGAAAGATGCTTTTGATTCCGTTTGATCGATATATTTTCATCGATATTTTTCGTTGCGATGAAAATGCTTAAGCGCGTGGTTTCGTCGCGTTTCGTAAACCTGTTTCTGGACGTAGGTGAAGGAGCGGAAGTAAGGATTCGTCACCACTTGTCTCTCCCATCTGACGAATTCCTCAAGGACAACGTTTCCCTCGTTCATGTTGAAACAAGCCGAGCGTTTTCCTTTTGTCTTCGTTTCCGGTGCGTTTCTTTCTCTTCGCCGAGGGAATTCTCGTTCGTTCTATGGGAATGCGATAATCTTGGACCCTTCTCGCGAGATTTCCGTAGCAACGTATAGCCTTGCGATTCGGAAGGCGAGAAAAACTCGTGAGCTCTTCTCGTCTATGGATCGTCCCGCTGCTCGAGAGACGCTCCATTAAGCTTCTTCCAGGACTTTTTGCTAGGTAAAAAGACGCGGAACCGAGATTCGCTGCGCGGCAGCGAATCCATCTGGTCGCCTATGTTTCGCTCACTCTCTTTTCCACGATCATCTCTTCGTCCCCTTCTCGACGATCGTTTCGCAAAAACGTGCTCTTACGTCGGCTAAGGAATCATTGTTGCCTATTTTCTGGACGCGCAATTCGCCTCATCGCGCCTCCTCCTTCGTTCTTCTTCGACCTGCACGATCATCTTCCGAGGACCAACCGAAACGGCTAGACGCGGTCGAGTAACGTTCAAACATCGAGATCGTCGTCGGAATAAGAATATCGATCGGCGACTCGCTCGAAGCCGCGTAACCTCGATTCCAGCAAACGCTACGTGTATACGCGTCTACCATGGTCTACGTGTCGCGACTGAGACGAAATATTCTTCCGTCTCGCCGGGGACCTCCTTATTACTCATAGCTTTCTCCGTTCTTGCTGACACTCCGGTCCATTCTCTCGTTCTCCAGGCGGAAGTCGAGAACGACCTGAAAGGATGAACAACGACGACCGCGAGCTTCGCAACTGATTCTCTTAACTTGTTCACTGAGCAACCGCGCTTCCTTCCACTTATGTGACGTGTCATCTTACGAGGTGTCATGCCAAGTCGCCAGTTACGTCACACGTGAAAAAAACCCACCGATTTTCGGTCCGTAGCGGTATTTCGCCACGTCATTCACAGTGGAATTTGAAATTTTGAACAACTACACCGTTCGTGTTCGCGTGGCTTTCGAAACGCAAAGAATTCAGGGAAGCGAACGAGACTGGTTAGTAGCCGGTGGGGGCTCGAGGGGAAGGAGGCGGATTACGTTTACGCGGTCGGACTCTTTTATTACGCCGGTTGCCGCGATTCACGTACCTTTCATCGATCCAGCCACTATTCGAGTGTTTGCCGTGCCCTCGAGTCGGCTACCATTCGTTTTACTATTTGGATATTGCTGTCGTTATCCGAATAGAGGACGGTCCATCCGGTTGGCAGTTGCGTCGCGACCACCTTTTTCCAGGCGACTTTCGCGTGGATATAGCTTGGCGAAAAACCGCGTAAAAGCAACGGTAGAAGTGGACGAGATAAAAGGAGGCGGGAACGTGGAAGACGCAGCCCGATGAGCGAGAAAGAAAACGGCGGCGATGATGGTGCACAACTTCGTTTTTAAGTAATTGCCGACCCTTTCGAGAGCTTTCATCGAGACGAAACGAAAAGCGCGCGAGCCTCCGTTCACTGCGAGCATTTCTGAAGTCTCGATTAAGCGATTAAACGAACCCCCTCCGGGGTGCTGCCGTATTTAATTTACCGCCATTCTCCGCCTACTACTCTGGAATTTCTTCCATTCTTATTCCTCTCGATCCAATCGCACCATCTGTCCTTTACCCTTATCTCTCGATCTTTGTTTCTCCACCCTATTCCCCTCATTTTCATATCCCATCACCGATATTTTATTGTTCACTACGCGTCGTCAACCTCTGGCGGAAATCAAGCCACGACGAAAGACGAATCGATTATATCCCCAGCTTGAAAGAAATTTCGACCTGTCTCACGAAGTACAGCTCGGGCGATAGAGGAAAGACGGACCATCTGCCAAAGGAGAGGAACCACCATGACGACGCTGCATCGACGTTTATCGGTGACTCGGAACGGACTCGATTCGGGTGACACTTGACAGCTCGTTAGCTCCTTTCCCCGACAGGAGAAATCGTGGTCACGCTCGTCTATTCCGTCTGTCGAGCCGGTACACGGTGCACCAATTTTCGCGCGCAATTTTCCGCGTGAATCTGTCTCGGCTGAATTTACTTCGATGCCACTATCATCCTTTCGCCTCTATCCTTTCGCCAACCGTGTTTCGTGTTCTGTGCCTGTACATTCTGGCCACTCGCCAGAATTAATTCCTACTCCTTAGACGATCCAACTACAACCCATCTGCGACCGGTTTTTGCTGCTCCGTTTACGACAATGATATTTAAAAAACGTTTTTCTTTAATAATTCTACGTGACAAAAATCACTTTCTCTCCAGCTAGATAAAACACTTTACACTGAGAAAGAGGAAACATTTGTATTGCCGCGAGAGGTTCCAGTAAACAACGATCGATATCTAATATCTATTTTCATCTGTTTCTTTTCAGACAAAATATACTCTCTTAGCTGATAGCAATAGAAGAAGAAGAAAACGGAGGAAACTGGAGAAAGACAAGCTCGAAGTTGGAGAAGAAGGACGGTGGGAGGAGGCTGGACAGTGATTTCGTCCATCTCGATAGACGGAGAAAACGGCAGGTGTTCGTTGCGGAGCAGCTGCAATCACGACCACCATCTGCCGCAGTAATGCACGCCTCTTCCAAGTCTTCCAGTCTTGGAGAAGCGAGACTCGTTGCCTGAGGCATCCATCCTCAATTAGACGCCACCTGAAACACGTGCCCTTCTCGAATCCATGGATTTCGATGGCTTCTTTCTTCTCCACCCTTATCTCCTTCTTTTTCTCATTCCTCTTCTTGCTCGACTTCGCTCCTCTTTACCGGTTCTCTGCTTCGTATCTCCACGTTCCAAGGCTTCCTTCCTTTTTTCGACGCCACGCGTCATTATCCTTCGCTTCCTGGTATAGTGCCGATGTCATCGATCACCGATCCCCGTTTTTCGCGGCGACAGTTGGCAAGCACCAGGCTTTGCGTAAGTGTAAAAACAGCCCTGACACGTGCTGTCGTTGAAAATGTGAATCCGAATAAGAGATCCTGGATATCATGTTACCGCTCGATGATTATCTGGTCCGCAAGCTAACCTTTCGAAATAAAGTTGCTAATTTTCTAAGATCAATGCGCATTTGTATCTTTTTTCACTCATCTTTCCTGAAATTGCTTCTATAAAACTTATTGTATAGAAAAGAATGTACAAATGTAATACGAACTTCACTTCGAACAAAATACGTATACTGATGTACTAACATATGTATTTCGCTGGATTGATGGTAAATATTATATGACCGCACTTGGAATAGTTTTCTACATTACCGAGTTCGTAGGCAATAACTTGGCAAACGAACGTGTGGCGTCCTCTACCACGACGAACCTATCTCACCGAATTATACCGCGTTTACTTTTTCATCTTCTTAAAAGATAATAATATCATTAAACAGAAAATTTATTAAAAATTATTAAATTAAACAACGAACAAAATTATTAAATTAAACATTACTTAAATTAAACGGAATTAATAAATTATTTTTCATTTTTACCAGTAGAGACGGTAATATTCTCGTCCGAATTAGTGGGAATTACACCTTTGCTTTCCATTTGTTGTTTCAGTTTATATTTCTGTATCTTCCCACTAGCTGTTTTCGAATATTCCATTACGAATTCTATGTAACGTGGTATCTTAAAATGCGCCATACGACCCTTACAATATTCTCTCAATTCTTCTTTCCTAAGACTCGCGCCCTCTTGAAGACGCACGCAGGCGCATACCTCCTCCCCGTACACTTCATCGTAGGCGCCTATAACTTGTGCCTCAGCCACCAGGGGGTGTGTCATCAATACATCCTCGACCTCCTAGAACACGATTTGGCAAATAAACAAAATTAAACATAATGACTGATATGTACACATACTTTTGGGAAAATGTTCTCTCCTCCCCGAATTATCATGTCTTTCAGTCTCCCGACTATCTGTCCATAACCATCCGATTTTAAGACGAATCGATCACCAGTCATCAACCATCCATCTTTAGTAAGAGTCTTCTCGGTTGCCTCTTTGTCGTTCCAATATTTCATCATGGTGCAGTAACCTCGAATCCAAAGTTCTCCGGGAGTACCGAATGGCACGGTGTTCCCATTCTCATCGACGATCTTTTTAATAGAGAAAAAATTTAATTGAAAAAAGATTTACTTCGTAAATAACAAATACCGAATTTCGTACGATTTTTTGGTTACCATAGCTTCAACGTGATCGGCTAAATGGCCTACTGTATTCTCTGTCAATTCGTTATTTTCGTTGGGCAGCGTCTGAAAGATGACCGCCGTTGTCTCCGTCAGCCCGTATATCGTCTGTCAAACATAACGAATCAGTAATTCGTAAGTTTGAAAGAGAGAATATGGTGAATATCAGCGATTCACGACGTACGAAGAACCTCGGAGCCCGATTTCACGAAAGAGAACGTTATTGATCGAGGCCAAGAAACGATATTTCTCCTCGCAGAATCGTATTTATGCATACGAACCGAGGAGTTGCCCGTGCAAGATATGTGCATAGATAACGCGGAAAACGCGACGCGTTATGTCGGGCCGAATTAAGTACAACCCTGTCGTCGTGTCGACGACCTTCGTCGATTCCTAGATCCTACCAACGTCCGTATGAATTTTGAAAATTGTATCTATCGAAGGAAATCCAACTGACGATTTAATTTTACAATTAAGATCATGTACGTTATACGTGCATGCTCGATTTTTACGACGGACATAGTGAACTGTTCAACTATACAGTCGCAAACACGATTACTTTGACATACAGGCGCGCTCGCACGCGCTCGTTCTAACGGTTAAAAAAGAAACGATCAAAATGTTAATGTTATGATAACATGATTCTACACTCGTGACTCTACATTTTTCTCATCATATCTGATCCCTACCTTCATGTTGTCAAAATTGAAGCATTTTCTTATTTTTTTGAAAAGCTCCGGCGACGCAGGAGCACCACCGGTGACGCCACAGGCTAAAGTTATTGGTGACGGTTGAAATCGTTGTTGAACGTCCAATAGATTGATCTGTCGTAAATAGCAATATACAACACTAATGCTTATTTACAACGAACAAACGAAAATTTTATTCATTTATCATGTGAAACTTTCGAATCGTTTCCTTACCCACATTGTTGGAGTTCCGTAAACGACGTTGCACTTCTCACGTACTATCGCCTCCAATGATTTCACAGGATTAAATGAACGAGCTGGTAACACGAGCGTGATACCCGCGTGAAGCATGCACATCAACCCTTTAATAATGCCAAACACATGAAAGAATGGAACGTTTAGGCAAACCTTGTGATCGACGGTTAACTCTGTTTTTACGGCAGCCTAAACGATTGAAGTCCAAGAAAGGTACTGCGATAAAGATTCGATCAAACATCATTGAGATAATTGTTGGCAATAGTACTATACCTGTTTCGAGTTGTTCACCACAGACCTATGTGAAATCAACGTGGCTTTTGGTCTGCCAGTGGTTCCTGAAGTAAATTGTATATTACTACCATCGTGACAAGATATTTGGTCCTGCTCTGCCGCGATCCACCGCGTCTCCATTCTGGTTGCGAGCTCCTCTACATCGATAAAGCGGCGAGTTCCACTGCAACAATTTAGAAACGCGTTAGCCGATCCATCGATCGATTGCGACAAAGTGGTAATGCATGTTAGAAACGGAATCGAAGTGTGCGTAATAGACTACAAAGCAGCGACTGACCATTAACCTAATTGCTCGTCAGTGATTCCTTTTCACGAAAAGAGATTATTAATCAAATCCACTCGATAATCAGACAAAACTTTGAAAGTTACGAGACACAATTGAAAATAGATCGACCGTGCAAGGGCGACGCAAAACTATCAATCGAATTGTCAATCGGTACTGGCCTGATTGTGACTTGAAATCACGGGAGGAGGGACTCGAGGTCGCGCATTTAGGAAATTACCAAGCGTTTGGGTTAATTCGTTTCCGCTCGTTCGGCCGAATGATTATCGGTTTGCGGTTCGTTAGACGTTTGATCGAATATCTCGCCCATGAGATCCGATTCGAATCAACGAAATGAAAACAAAAGGGACAACCGTGTCGCGTGGCACATACGAATCGTTTATACGATCGCGACGGTATACATAGTCTGACCTAGCGATTATTTCAACAACTAAATCGAATAGGGACTGTACGTCGATTGTTGCCGCGTTTTACTACACGCGATATTCATGAATTAACAGATCGCACGAGAGCGAGTGCGAGAATACGTTAAAATTGCACCCCTGTTCGACCTCGCCCGCGCCTACTTATCACCAGGAATGACCAACCGCGACGAATTTACCTCAGAGGGATACTTGTCGGCCGCCGCTAACGACTCGATCCGATCGCGTTTCCTAAGAACAAAGGATTTACGTATACTTCGTCGCGTCCAACTTGTCCCTTTATCGACCCGTCGTTGCCGGATACCAAGAGTTATTGCACATTGTTCATTCCCTCGCTTAAATTAGACGAAATTCAAAGGAAACTCGAATATATCATTCGCGAGAGATAGAGTCACACGCGTCACCTCAGAAGAACATTCATCTCATGATTAGAACTTAGGAAGTGTAGACAACAATGTTAGGCGTTGACCGAACATTTCCTTACGTCACGTGATCCTTCGAATAGATAATTATGTGTTCCAAAGTGGGACACATTTGCTGGGCTTGAAGTAGCATGCGTGGATAATCCTGTGTTTTAAAATTGTCAGGTGATATCACAGTCTTTACGCCGACCTTTTGTATACAGTGGGTGAGCTCATCCATTTGATAGTTAGGATTGATAGCAACGATAATGAAACCCGCTCTGCTGGCGCTCATGTAGGTAATTAACCATTCGACGTCGTTGGGACCCCATAGTCCGAGACGATCGCCGCGCTTCATACCCAATTTCATTAAACCAACAGCCAAACGATCGGCACGCTGAATGACATCGGAAAACGTCAATCGTATATTCTGATGTAGAGACACCACACACTCTCGATCAGGCCACCTTTCTGCAGCCGTCCCGATTAATTTTCCTATGGGTTCGTCGATTAATGGTACACTGCCATGCTGTAGCATATGTGCTGGCCTATCTTGGTTTTCGTGAAATAATCGTTGACTCGACATGTTGCATAATTTCCAAGAACTTCGAGGATTTACTACATAAAACGTTTGATAAATACGCTTAGATGACTTGTTTTTCTTTCGTGTCAATTATATATATTTTTGATAAATATCTTGTTACTCACCAAGCAATGAATGTTTCACATTGGCAACATTTTTGTAATATACGCGGTAATTAGTAACTGGGAAGAAAAACGAATTCCTTGTAATACAAAAACGAAACATTTCTTCAATTTATAGCTTCTCAAATCCATACGCACTTTACGGCTGCTGAGATAACACTGAGAGCCTTCCTTGAAGACGAACTATGTTGAAACATTTTAACTACATATAGATAATATTTATCTCTATACGTTTATCGCTTTATCCTCAACTGCATACACGCTGTTAACTTCAAAATACCAAAGTCCAACTAACATTAATCTTAACGCCTATATGCACTTGACTTATGATACTCTACTAATCACCTTTTTTTCTATAAGGCAACGAAGTTATCTTACATGATTCAATTATATAACTGTGTTAGATACTACATATGTATAAACGAGTCCCGATTGAATTACCAAGTGCAGTTACCTCACTCTACAATGAGGCGCTATACATCTATACATATATCTGTATCTTCATTTAAAGGTCTATAACACGTTTTGTAAGTCATATTAAATTTAATTTATGTTTGTAAGGAACATGATGAAAGATACGACAAGGACACACATGGTTTATTTGAAACGTCGATCAAGCTCCTCCGTTGGAATGTTGAGATATGAACGCAAAAGAAAAAATATATGTTCAAGTGAAAAAATGAAAGGTATGTAAGAAAAGTAAATCGGTTGCAGTAAGGAGGATAGCAACGGTTAAAGTCTAAGACCGAAGGCCTCCACATAGACGGATGGCGTGCCTGCTGGCTCCGCGCCGGAAGTCGCGTGTCGACGTCGACCATGGCACCACCGTTCCACCTTCTGCTCCCCACTCTCGTGGTAGGTTTCTCGGCTCTACCGAACCACCACTGCCGCCGCTGCTACCACCACCGAGTTCACCACCGGTTTACCGCATTTTCTAAGCATCCAACGGGGCGAGGGCTACGGTAGCTAGCGGGTGAGCCAGTTAGGCAACGTTATACGCGTCCGTGCAACCCGGTTGAATCGAGTTGTTCTTTGCTGGTGTGTACCGTTACCCTGTGGATTCCCGCACTACCGTGACAGTGATTGGTCGATCCTGCCCGAGCAGCGAGAGGGTCGAGGGAAGGCTACCCTTCGCGAGCCACGTAACGTCTTCAGAATCGCCAGGATAAACGCAGCGTTAGCACGCGTCCGACCAACTAAATCGCTCGTCCAACATCCAACTCTACCATCGGTTCTTTTTTTATTTCACTATCGACTCTTAGAAAATATCGGAAACAACGTAACAATTTATCAGTATAATGGTTTATGAACGTTAAGAGTTAAATACAACAAAGCTAAAAAAAGTGGAGATATAGATTTTTGAGTGGTAAACGAAGTCGTCCTTCAAGCGTGAAACATGTCGGTTGACTACGATGAGAGATCGTACGGAGTACCATGAGCAGTAACAGTAAAAAGACATCAGGTGGGAAGGACGAAAAAAAGAATCCCTCCAGCAAAGAGGAAAGCCCAGTAAGCAAAGATGAGACCGGAGGATCAGCCTCGACGGGAAGCACCGGTGGAGGAACAAGCGCGGATGGGACACAACCTGGAAGCAAACCTGGATCGGCAGGAGCAACCAGCAGGGAAGCCGCACAAAAGCTCCTCGGGCTTGCCGCGCGTGGAGAATGGGCACCGGTGGACCAGCTGCTCAAATCTTTGGAGAAGGCGGTGCAGAGCATCGGAGAGGATGGTCCCCTCCTTCCTCTCGCTAGTATCATGGACGCGGTTAGTCAAAAGGGAAAATTCTCGTTAACAAAATAGCTCGTTGCCTTTATCTCAATCACTGCTCGATATATATTTTTAATTTTCAGGCAACGGGCATGACACCATTGATGTACGCAGTAAAAGACAATCGCACGGGATTGCTCGACCGAATGATTGAATTGGGAGCGGACGTAGGTGCCAGAAACAGCGCAAGTATTCCAAGAAATTCAAAGTATTTCAACAAATTTGGTAGCTCTCCCTGGCATGGTTTAACGAGTAAAATACAACTGGTAGATTCGCAAAATTTTTTAGTTGCTTTTGAGACCGCTCCACATTTCACGGGCGGTGATAAACGTTTTCGCGTTAAAATCTAATCGTCTTAATTGTGGCGATACTGGTTTTTGAACAAGTTCCCGGTCGCGTTGCGTGGTTGCGGCACGTAATATTTGAATGACTGCATGATCATAGCCAGTGGAGACCATGGAACGTGTATAGTTAACGATCTCCTTGTAATCCCTGTTAAGTCGAGTGAAGGAGGGTAAGATCGCGTGAAGGAGGGCCAAGGCCAAGGGGTTTACCGAGGTTAGAAAGTAAGCAAGCAAGTAGGCCGACGAGTGAGTAGGGCGAAAAACTAGCTCGATTCTAGGAGCTGATTAGGCACTTCCAGATTTTATCGGCGCGTTTCTTCGCGGTAGTCATGCTTATGCGGCTACGTCCACGATTTACCAATCCTAAAGCTCCTAGCAAATTAAAAACCTACTAGGCAATCGTGACCCTTTCCGTGGGTATTTCCGCGATTACGCAAGCTCCGAGAATCTCCAAGAATTTTGCGAAAAAAACTTAGGCGCGCCCCTTCATTAACTTTAAGTAATAGCTAATCGCAGGGATCGGGTTTTCTAGCCCCACCCAACGCGTCGGTTCGACGTCATTTTCAAATCGATCGACGATAAGCCATTCGTTTTATTCTGGGAGCGGCAAAATGCGATTTATAACCCGGTTTCCATACTAGCCACTTGACCCGGCGAATCTCGCTGGGTCTTACGATTTATTTCCATCTACCATAGCTAGTTGAAGCTATTCGGTTCAATCGAGCGAAAGTAACTATGGCAGGAAGATGAAATCTTCATATTGATCATACATAAGCTAAAAATTGCGTTAACAAAATTCGTCTTCGTCTTTCGTAGGATAATTACAATGCTCTTCACATCGCGGCTATGTACTCGAGAGAGGATGTCGTCAAATTATTACTGTCAAAGCGGGGCGTCGATCCTTATGCCACTGGAGGAGTATGAACTTTTCTTTTCTCTTTTTCAGCTTATTAACTGTTCAAAGTATGTGATATCTCTTTTATTATTTGAGTATAGCCGAGGCAACAAACAGCTGTACATTTGGTCGCGTCCAGACAAACAGGTACTGCGACTTCAATTTTACGAGCGTTACTGGCCGCCGCCGGCCGGGACATTAGGTTGAAAGTTGATGGGGTAAGTAGTATGCGTCAAAGAAATCACTAGAACTCGATTCTTTTACCGCTTAAGTGCTTTACGCTCTTGTAAGCATCAAACGTGGCAGCTTTGTGTCAGGCGTTCCTTGATCGAATTAACAGTTTTTGCGCGATTTCTATCGCGCATCGTTCCCAATTCTCGTTCACGTTTCTCGCGTGACGCGAATGATGGCCCAGGACTATCGCGGCCTGGTACCGAACAGCTGTCATAATTCTCCTCTAGCTCGTTTCTTCTACTTTTTCTTCTTCTACCACCCTTCGGCACATTTCCATCTATTTCCCCTTCTTTCTCGCACGCACACTTACCAGCCTCTTAATGTTCCTTCGTTCTTTGTCTCGTAAACGAGCGAGATTATGCGATTCTAAGAGAAACTGCCCCCCAACGTCGATATTTACGTCTACATACGAATGTGACTATTTATGGAAATCGTACAGCGGATTCGTTTTTCTTTCCTCGCGAAAATCGATCTGACCAGCAGTCTAATGTCTCCCGATACTAAAGCGGAAATGGACCGCAGTCTATAAGAAATTGTTTCGAAAACACTCTCCTTTCATCACCATAATGTATTGCAGAAAGGAAAGATACCTTTGCTCTTGGCGGTGGAAGCTGGAAATCAATCGATGTGCAGGGAATTGTTGGCTCAACAGGCACCGGATCAGCTCCGTGCCACTACCACTACAGGTGACTCAGCCCTTCATCTGGCGGCTAGGAGACGGGACATCGATATGGTGCGAATATTGGTGGACTACGGGGCGACTGTGGATATGCAAAACGTATGAGAAAATCCTAGGATCTCGGAATTACGGAAATGTTGCATACCTTTAAAAAAACGTCCTGGGATATCTTTGAATGCGAATATTCTTCCAGGGCGATGGACAAACTGCATTGCATATAGCGAGCGCTGAGGGTGACGAAACCCTCGTCAAGTACTTTTACGGTGTCAGAGCGTCAGCCTCCATCACTGATCATCAGGATCGTACTCCGATGCATCTAGCAGCAGAAAACGGGCATGCTTCTATTATTGAGTTGCTGGCCGACAAATTTAAAGCCAGCATATTTGAGAGGACGAAGGACGGATCAACACTAATGCATATAGCGTCATTGAACGGTCACTCGGAATGTGCGACGATGCTCTTCAAGAAGGGCGTCTACTTGCACATGCCAAATAAACGTGGCGCCAGGTCAATTCACACGGCAGCCAAGTACGGTCATGTTGGCATCATAAGCACTCTCCTACAACGAGGTGAAAAGGTATTAGAATGGAAAGTCATAAATATAGTTTTGTTCGATTAATCTTGAAAGGGAACTCGTTTAAATTAGTTGTTTGAACATTCTTTGTCGCATAGGTGGACGCAACTACAAACGACAATTACACGGCGCTGCATATAGCCGTGGAAAATGCAAAACCTGCGGTAGTAGAGACTCTGTTGGGTTACGGGGCCGAAGTTCACGTTCGAGGAGGAAAGCTTCGGGAAACACCTCTTCACATAGCAGCCAGAGTTCCTGACGGTGACAGATGTGCGCTGATGCTACTGAAATCTGGTGCAGGGCCAAATTTGACTACCGACGACGGTCAAACACCTGTGCACGTAGCGGCGAGCCATGGCAACTTGACGACATTATTGCTTCTCCTGGAGGATGGCGGGGATCCTATGTACAAGTCGAAGGTATGATTTTTCCTCTTCTATCTGTCACTTCCTTTCTCTGTGTTACGATGGAACGCATTTCGATAGAACGGAGAAACGCCACTTCACTTGGCGTGTAGAGGATGCAAAGCCGACGTCGTGCGACACTTGATTGAGTTTGTGAAGGAAAGAAAGGGTCCGGAAACAGCAACGGCCTACGTCAACAGTTTAACAAACGAAGGAGCAAGTGCATTACATTACGCCGCTCAGATCGAACCGTCGGAAGTTGAAATACCTGGTGACGACCGCGCAGTTATTCGAGCTCTTCTGGAGGGTGGAGCAGACGTTTCACTCCAAACAAAACAGGCTCAAGAATCAGCGTTCCATCACTGCGCGTTAGCTGGAAACAACGAAGTTCTAACAGAGATGATAAGTGGTATGTCAGCAACGGAAGTACAGAAAGCATTAAATCGTCAAAGCGCTGTCGGTTGGACTCCGTTGCTAATCGCTGCTCATCGCGGTCACATGGAGCTAGTAACCACATTACTGGCGAATCACGCGAGAGTAGACGTATTTGACCTGGAGGGTAGGTCCGCGCTTCACCTGGCTGCCGAGCACGGCTACTTACAAGTCTGCGATGCGTTGTTGGCGAACAAAGCATTCATAAACTCCAAGTCCAGAGTCGGTAGAACAGCATTGCACTTGGCAGCGATGAACGGCTACTCGCATCTCGTCAAGTTCCTTGTGCAGGACCACGGGGCTGCGATAGACGTTCTTACGCTGAGAAAACAGACACCCCTTCATTTGGCAGCTGGTGCTGGCCAATTGGAAGTGTGCAAGCTTCTACTCGAACTCGGGGCAAGTATAGACGCGACCGACGATCAAGGTCAGAAACCGATTCATGCTGCAGCGATGAACAACTATGCGGAGGTGGCCCAGCTATTCCTTCAAAGACATCCCAGCTTAGTGATGGCATGTACCAAAGATGGGAACACTTGCGCCCATATAGCGGCGATGCAGGGCAGCGTGCGCGTGATCGAAGAGCTGATGAAATTCGATCGGCAAGGTGTCATCTCTGCAAGAAACAAGTTAACCGAAGCAACTCCTCTTCAGCTGGCGGCCGAAGGAGGACATGCCGAGGTTGTTAAAGCGTTAGTCAGAGCAGGTGCTTCTTGTGCCGATGAGAATCGAGCGGGATTCACCGCGGTCCATTTGGCCGCGCAACACGGACATGGTCAGGTATTGGAAGTGATGAGATCTTCTCAATCTCTTCGTATATCCAGTAAGAAGCTTGGGGTTACAGCCCTTCATGTTGCCGCGTACTTCGGTCAAGCCGGTAAGCTTATTCCATCGATTGTATCTTAGGAGAGAAGCATCCCAAGCATAATCTTCGTTTCTTAACAATGATATCGCGGTATTAATATAAACAATGTATTCTCACACTAGACTTGTCGAGTTTCAGAGACAGTAACCACGCTTATTAAAAAGCGGAGATGTCGCTTGGAGGCTTTCCCGCGTTAGACTTTACCCTGTAAGACAGTAAAACAATGTATTTTTCGTTCAGATACCGTGCGGGAACTCTTAACCAACGTACCTGGAACGGTGAAATCCGATCCCCCAACTGGTGGCTCTCTGGTAGGAGAATTAGGAAGCGAATCCGGAATGACACCTTTACACTTGGCTGCTTACTCCGGAAACGAAAACGTCGTACGACTGCTATTAAACTCGGCTGGCGTACAGGTATCCAAACGAAAAAAAAAGAAACAGTATATGGACTTTTTAACGGCGATGAACTGATGCCAAATCATTGTCTAAGGTGGAGGCAGCGACCACGGAAAACGGCTTTAATCCCCTCCATTTGGCCTGTTTCGGAGGTCACATCACGGTGGTGGGTCTTCTGTTGAGCAGATCGGCAGAATTGTTACATAGCTCAGATCGATACGGTAAAACTGGTCTGCACATCGCCGCGACTCACGGTCACTACCAAATGGTGGAAGTTCTGCTCGGTCAGGGAGCAGAAATAAACGCGACTGATAAAAATGGCTGGACGCCGTTGCATTGCGCCGCTCGCGCCGGTTATCTTGATGTTGTTAAATTGCTGGTCGAAAGCGGAGCCTCACCGAAGAGTGAAACCAATCTCGGAAGCGCGCCGATTTGGTTCGCCGCTTCGGAGGGTCACAACGACGTGCTCAAGTATCTCATGGAGAAGGAGCACGATACATACGCTCTGATGGAAGATAAGAGGGTAAGCTGTAATCGTCACTGCTTCTCTCCGTGACTTTTTTCTTTTTCGTGTAATTTCTTTTCTCTTGAAACTCGAGCTTCGACAATGCAATTGGCACAGCACGGAGTTTCGAAACTTTTAACGCGAACAATGATCATTGCTCGGTCGAACCAATAAATTTTGGCAAGTGCCGACGTTAGATAGCAAGCACGCGATGCCCAACTTTTCACTTTGCTCCCCTGACGTTTGATTTCGTTCGTGATGCACTCGATCGATTCGAACTCGTTGATCTTTCAGTTCGTCTATAATATGATGGTCTGCAGTAAGAGCCACAACAATAAACCGATCGAGGAATTCGTGCTGGTATCGCCGGCACCAGTAGACACGGCAGCAAAGCTTTCCAATATCTACATGAAATTGTCGGAGAAAGAGAAGGAGAGAGCTAAAGACTTGATAGCCGCCGGCAAACAATGCGAAGCGATGGCCACGGAATTGTTAGCTCTAGCCGCAGGCGCCGACTCGGCTGGAAGAATTCTTACCTCGATGGATCGCAGAAACGTGGAATTCTTGGACGTTCTGATCGAGAACGAGCAGAAGGAGGTGATTGCGCATACGGTGGTACAACGATATCTTCAAGAACTGTGGCAGGGCAGCTTGAATTGGAACGCCTTCAGGACGATTCTTCTATTCGTCGCATTCCTCATCTGTCCGCCAGTATGGGTGGTGTTCGCTCTTCCGCTTGGTCACAAGTACAATAACGTTCCCATCATAAAATTCATGTCGTACCTCACGTCTCACATATATCTGATGGTCTTCCTTTTACTGGTCGGTATAATTCCTATATATCCGGTGGTAAGACCGAGCCTATTACCGTACTGGTACGAATGGTGTCTTCTTGTGATGCTGTCTGGACTTTTGCTCTTCGAGCTGACCAATCCTAGCGACAAGAGCGGACTAGGCTGGATCAAATTGGCGGTGCTATTATTCGGCATCTGTGGAGTAGCGTTCCATCTTATGGGCTTCGTGCTCGTTCAACGACAGTACTGGCCAACCCTGCTCTACCTCAGGAATCAACTATTCGCTCTGAGCTTCTTGCTGGCTTGTGTGCAGATCCTCGACTTCCTCTCGTTTCATCATCTCTTTGGACCATGGGCGATCATCATCGGAAACCTGATGAAGGATCTCGCCAGATTTCTTGCTGTGTTAGCAATCTTTGTGTTTGGTTTCTCGATGCACTTCGTTGCGCTGAACCAAGCCTTCAAGAATCAATCGACTCAAGAGATGCGCGAGGACAAAAAGAAAAAGGGCGCCTTCTACGACGGTAAGTTCGACGCACATGATTAGCCGTGACCTTTCTTAGAATGTAGCAGAGAGAGAGAGAGAAAGGGAGAGAGAAATTACCTCCTAATTTTTACCCCCTGTCTTATTCCTCGGATATACGATCGCAGCCACTCTATGAAAAAAAAGCTAGGCGGCGCGGTCGATGGGACCGCGAACATGCGATACGCGGGTACACGAATAAAAACACGCGTACTCGATGCTTCTCTTCCTCTGAAAAGGTAGTATTCGATATTCGAAATCGTTCGAATTAATCAATGGCAGTGAATGACGAATCATTCCTTGTCCATCGCGATGCCTCGATACTTAGATAAGTTTCGAACCTGTACGACCTACTACTGTAAAATCAATATCGTTTCAACACCACCGGGTCTTCCCTCGACGCAGGCCTCCGATGATTTAATAATTTCGAAGACGAAGACTAAGACCTATCGTTGTCCCGACTATACCATAGAACAGCCTAGTTGCCTCGAGACAAACGCATAATCGGATAAATTGCAATGATAGATTTGTTGGCCAATGTTACGGAATGGATGATGGAGACGCCATCGACGGCGCCTCCTCGTCGACACCTCCGTTACAAGACAAAACCACCTGAGTGTTGTGACGATAGCTCCCGAAATAGTAAGTTTTAAAAGCCGATTGAGAACGTTAACGAGAACCAGAACGGAACGTGAATTGAATGGCAATGACACGTGCACAACGGAATGCAGGACACGATTCTTCTTGGTGTCGTACCGTCTGCATTGTGCGTTTGCCCGATGTGTGTTGCCTGCTGGGACTGCTGCCTGATTCCAATTAACATAAATATTTGCAACATCGCGAGAAATGTTTCTCACTCCGCTGTAACCTGTGCTGTGATTCGGGCTTGTGACGAATATCCGGGACAACTCCGCACTATGTCCAGTTTCCTTTATTTTTCTTTATGACGATCAATGCCATAAATTCCTAAAACATGTTCATACTCACGTACAACACGAAAGACAAAAGGATGTTGATGCTTTTCCCAAATCCTAATTGCCTGGTCGCGAGTCCGAATCGCAGCTACTCGGTGTCTACAGCTCGATCTCGATTCCGATCTCGAGATCTTAGCGTCCTACCGAGTGGGTTGGCGACCACCGCCGGTTTCTTCCTTATTTCACGGAGGCGCCAATCGAGCGCGCGTTTCTCCACAGCCTCTATTGTGCATCGTACGCATTTCTCTAAACATACAAAAGTAATGTTATCTTTTTCGTGCTATTCGAGTCTTGCGCAATGCGTGTTTTGTGTGTCACTAATCGGCCAAGTCGAATTACGACCTCGAAAAGCGTCGGGCTGGTCCACATCCAGTCGTTCGATTCCGATGTGCCACCCGACGCGCGCACTTCTCCATTTTTTTCTGTGACTGTCTCTAACTACCGGAAACCGCCTCGACTCAATCTCCGTTTTAGACTTCCCTATCCCTCCTCGAATGTCCTCCTTTTCTCCTTCGAATCCCTCTCTTCGTTTAAAGTCGCGGCCGCTTTACGTGTACTTCCTCACGATCTTGGGAAGCAACGAAGCGTCCGATCTTTTCCTTGCATGCGCACGGTAAATAGTTCTCTTTCTACGTACGTGTTCGTTCGTGCGGCTACGTCGCCGCAAGATCAAGACCAAAAGAGAAAAAGAATGCTCGCCGCGCCGTCTGCATGCTGCATCTCATCGTCCAAAATAAACGAATCAGTTGTGAACCTCGTGAATTCCGAGTACCCCGTAGAAAGGAGAACATGCGGAAAGCCCGCGCAATCGGATGATCGATAAAATACACTTGCCTTTGTAGATCCTCGATACATCCCGCGAATTTGCTATCGCAAATTCTTGCGTCTTAACACAAAAGAAAACAAAAATGCGAACGGAATAGAAATAATAATAACAGGTATACCACCTTGAAAGTTAAACGACACCGAATAATTACATAGCGTGGATCGATCGAAGCTCACGGAACGTCCGGCATGCATTCAACGTTATTCGCAAGCATGGCCAATCTGTATTAGCATGAGCATGTTCGTACATTCATCGTTCGTTCGATCGTTCGTTCGTTCTAATGTACGTATGATATACCACACCCGCATCCATACATAGCGAGTCCACCAGTAGCCGCCTAAAGGCACGAAGCAGCAGTCACGAGAGAAAACACAAAAAAAGACAAATCAAGAAACGTATGTGCCTCGAATTCCAGTAAAGATGAATCCTGTACTCGCCTTCGAGTATCTGTTCTTCGCCGTCTTTGGCCAAACGACCCACGGTGAACTGAAGGTCGAGACTAATCAGCCGCAGTGGACCTCGGTCCTGTTCAAGTTGACCTTTGGCGTATACATGTTGGTCTCAGTAGTTGTATTAATTAATCTACTGATCGCCATGATGAGCGACACCTACCAGCGGATACAGGCGCAATCGGACATTGAGTGGAAATACGGACTCAGTAAACTGATCCGAAATATGCACAGGTAAGCCGGCAAACGTGTTTCGTATACAAGAACAATTGGATCTCTCAGACCCGCGTTCGGAACATAAATACCCGCCTATTTCCGTTTTTTGTACTAAGGAAGCAATCCGTATTCCCCGAAAAAAGTCTGCTACTCCACTGCTAGTTTCCGCTGTCAGTTTCCCGCATTGAACCGCCTCCGCGCCGCATGTTCCGTCACCGTGTAGTTCTTTCTCGTGAAACGAATCTGCGGGATAGGCTGGACACACGATTCCGTGTTGCAGAACGACCACCGCCCCATCGCCTCTTAACTTGCTCACTACTTGGATCGTGTATTTCATCAAAGTGTGCAAGCAACACGCTGCAAAACGAAAACGTCCCTCTTTAGTCCACATGATGGGACTTCAGCGAGCTGCTCGTCTCTCACCTAGATCGAAGATGGGCGCAAAGTGGCTGGCTAAAGTGAAGAAAGGTCAAGTTAGACCAAAAGACAGTGTAACCTTGTCCGTGGTGCACTTGAGTCCTCTTGGAAGTCAATTGTCTTTCAATAGTGCTACAAGACTCGAAAGCGTAGTCGATTGGGATTCGATCCGTAAGAAATATTTATCTCTGTCCGGGAACGAGCCTGAAAAAGAAGCAGACAAGGATACCAAAAACGAGGATGACGAGAAAGAGGATGAAAACGCACCGACGGCTTCTAACTCCTCCATGGTACCAACAACAATGACGCCACCTATCTAGAGGAAGCTGATTCTTCGCCTCGGAAAAATACACAAGTTCGATTCGATGATTGCGAATTTGATTTTACCGGACGCAATGCCGTATACGAATTCTCGTCGCGCTAATACCGCATTGAAAATAGCTACGACATCAAAATATTCTAGGTAACAACTCGTAGTTGGATTCATATCACCTTTTGAAGGTCGACCGGCTATTCGCGAGATATAATCAACATGCTATCGTTTCGGAATTTACGTAAGTAGTCCCGCGAACACGAAATAGAGAAGTACGATTATGATATCGTGCGTCTGTAAACATTTGACCCAGCATGGCTATCCTACTTCTGGAGTGCACTAGAACTACCTTTGGTTCCTTCCTATGGTAGGATTTGTAGATGATTGCTCGTCTAGAGCGATCTGAATTCATCCTTACAAACGCATCCATTAGTTTAAGAACCTAGAATAACGCGTTCTACTACGACTTAGCGTTTAGCTATAGTGACACTATCCTAAAAACGTCGAGGTCAACAAAAGAAAAAAAGAAAAAAAACACGCACATACTTACACGCATACAGATATACGCAACATGTACATATGTACATACTTCACAAACAGATTGAAGAACATAAAATCTATCGCGGTACACAGAGTTTTCACAAGACGTATCGTTCCCACGTATTTCCAGTCAGGATGAGTCCCGTATTGGCCGTTGAGTTATTGTTCTTCGCCATCTTCGGTCAGACGACCCACGAACAATTCAAGGTCGAAAAAACGCAGCCCGAGTGGACCAAAGTTCTCTTCAAGCTCACCTTTGGTATTTATATGCTGGTTTCGGTGGTTGTGCTGATTAATCTGCTAATTGCCATGATGAGTGACACTTACCAACGGATACAAGCTCAGTCCGACATCGAATGGAAATACGGATTGAGTAAGCTTGTTAGAAATATGCACAGGTAAGGGTTTATAATCGTTGCTCACTGATAAGAAATACCGGGCTCTCCTGTAGCGTACCCTTTGACAATCGAAATCGAGATAGAACCGGTATCGATTTCCAATGCGATAAGAAACGCCGTTGTATGCCCGCGCAATTTGAACGAGACACGTTCGTTCGAACGGTCGCGGAAATTCTAATTGATTAGATACGTTTATCGATGTGCAGGACAAGCACAGCGCCATCACCACTGAATCTCCTTACCACCTGGATGGCATATTTGTACAAAATCTGCAAAAAGCGGGCTGCAAAAAAGCAACGACCTTCTCTTGTCCGCTTGATGGGATTGCAAAGAACCGATGCGCTTTCAGCGCGGTCCAGAATGGGCGCCAAGTGGTTGTCCAAAGTGAAAAAGGCACAGGTGGCTCACAAGGATAGCGTTGCTTTATCGGTTGTTCACTTGAGTCCTCTTGGTAGCCAATTATCATTCAGTAACGTTGTCAGAATCGATAACGTTGTTGATTGGGAAGCGGTCCGACACAAGTATCGTGATCTTTATGGTGAAAATATTGAGAAACATGTTGAAGAATCGAAAGAATCTACCGATCATGAATCCCTACCGACTGTTCTGGAAAGTTCGTTGGCCGGTGTTCCCGTGGCAGGAAGCCAAACTGCACTTACTTCTATTCCTTGAATCGATCGATTATTTGCAATCGCTATATTGGTTAAAGTTGAACCTAATTGAACTTGTCCTCCTGGTTTTGGATTACTATAGTAAAACGACGTTATATCGTTTCGTTTAATAGATGTGTACAGTTTCGTCTCATGCGTACTTTCTCATTAAAATAAACATCCAAATTAATCGGATCATTCTGTGATTCTACTATTATTCGCGGACCTTTTACCCTCCCTCGCATCGATGCAACGATTACCGCCTCGATCATGTTTTAGAGAAGACTACCGAAGGAATGATGCTGTATAGCAACAATGCATAGGAACTTAACGTATCTTTAATGGTTAGTCCATCTATATGTATGGTCACTCGTATTGCCTTGCTCTTTAATAGTCACACTAATAAATCGATAAACTAATTCCACTGCGTTAATGAAATGTTACTGAGTGCATGCGTGCATGCTCATTAGCCGAATATCACCATGCTTACAGACTAATACAATCGAATGCGTATTTGCAAAATTCGATCGTATCGCGAAATTGGTGCATCGACCGTCTGCCGTTCGATTAATTCTCAATCAAATCATAACATGATCATAACACACCGTTTTCATCGATTAGGATCATTCGCACGAGATATCACGATGTCTTGAAATCGATCTAATGAGCGAATATTCATTCATATATCGTCTAAAATATTCCAATTTCATTAATGATCATTTAAATTATGCTCCTTCTCCAATATGATAACTGCTCTTATCCTACCTATATTATCTTTTCATCTCCATCGCATGTTTCGCATTTCATGCTGTATATATCATCCCTTTCTTTCAATCAATGTCATTAAATTTAGCAATTGGGGCGCAACGATTAAAGTGCAAATTTACGCAAAATGAATCGCGTAATTGAAGACGCAATGTAAGAATGATCTTTGCGTTCCTCTAGGAATACCTTTGACAATTTTAGATGCTTGATTACATTCTTTCAGTGAAAGTGAATCCCATCGATATTACGGAAAATCTTTTCTTCGCTATTTTTGGCCAAAAGGATACGGATGACTTCACGATATCATTAAAACGAAAAATGCAACCAAATTGGACAATATATTTCTTTAAGGTCAGACTAATATTTACAATTACTCGTGCACGATTCATATCTCAAGGATTGACGATCAATGCTCTCGTATTCTGACAGATATCTTTCTCCCTATATATGTTGGTTAGTGTTATTGTACTAATCAATCTATTAATCGCGATGATGTCCGACACATATCAAAGTATTCAGTCGCAAAGCGATATCGAATGGAAATATGGATTGAGCAAACTTATTCGTAAAATGCAAAAGTAAGTAACTCGCAAAAAATATACCTATAAAAGCGAAAAGCACATTTACAACTAATATGTCAAAATGTTTTACTGTAAATGTAACGAAAATCGAAATACCTATCCTTTTTAAGAACACGTACTGCACCTTCGCCGTTGAATCTTGTTACTTCCTGGATTTCATATATTGGAAGAGCGTGTAAAAATCGAAGCCGCGAACGTAAAACTGGTGTAATGCACCTATTTACGGGACATACATTTATTCAGGTAAGTCAAAGGTCGATAGTAAATAAGTAATAAATAGCAACAAATTTCTCTTTTCGCTTAGGACAATGGAGTATTATCTCAGCAGCGTGACGTCATTAACTTTCCATTACTTCAATCAAGTCCATTGGAAAATCAATTATCTTTGAAAGATTCCGTAAGAATTGAAAATGCCGTCAAATGGGATTTCGTAAGACAAAAATATAGAATACGATTTGGCAACGAAATCGAAAAACCTCTTCTAGAAGAGCCGTCTACGACTAATACAAATCGTTGAATGATTTTATGTGTAGTTTCCTGATACTTACACATATACACCGTAGAATCGCCATTTTCTCACAGACGATCTTTGTATCTTCTACATATTTGATATCCCTTTTATCTTGACTTTTAAATATAAAGAAAAGTATTTCTGTATCACTAGTAAAAAAATGTAAAAATTATCTAAAGGTTTTAAATGAATGTTAAGTAAAGCATTTTTATGAAATATAATTTCTGCTTCATAATATAAGAGTACAAAAATATTTATATATACATATATATATATATGTATATATATTTTTTTTATGTAACAATATTTTCTATAATATTTCATATTATATCATTTTAATTAAAGTAGCGCTTAGATTTTAATAATTAGCTTTGCTAAGATATGTTATTTCTCTACCGTATCTTTGGTGCGTAGTAACAATCAAGCCGAAAACTGCGGCTTGTTCACGTACACATTTATCTTCCTCAGGGGTCAAACATTCAGGAAGTGGTTGTCTCAAGGCTTGATTATCTTCAGAAAAGCTTTTACAAATCTCGTATGCAACTTTTTCAAAAGCAGAAGGCTCTTTCTTTTTATTTTCTTCAACTTTTAAACAATTTTCCCAAAGCTTTTTCTCCATGTCCAAGTACTTCCTTTGTTTTTCATTTGCCTAGAAGTAATGAGTATGATAAAATGTTTCCAGAAACAACATATATATTTTTTGATTTTATTAACTCACAAGTTTAATTTCCTTGACAATCTCCATATTTTTAGGTTCCATCTTCAGAGCAAGCTGCAACTTTTCCATTGCTCTAGAAAACTCTCCCATTTTCAATAACGCCCGTCCATGACTACAAAATAAATACAAAACGTACAAATGTACAATCATGTTCATGTAGGTATTTCTTAGAATTTGTTTTAATCCAACATACTTGAAATGAGTTTTAGATGTAGGTATAGGAACTCTATTGCATGCATTACAAGCATTACGGGGCATATTTTGAATATTGTAGCAAATTGCAAGATTGTTATAACCTCTTGAAAGTAATTTATTTACTTCATCTTCCTCTTTCTGATTTTTTAGTTCTGTTTCTTCTAACCATTGAAGTGCTTTCCCATATCTGAAGACACACAACAATAATAATAAGGTGTTGATATATATATATTTCATTTAAAAAATACTTACTCTTTTGTTGCCTGCTTAATTTTCTTTTTACTAAAATAATCTTTGGCAGTATTAAATTTACCCTGAACACCCTTAACAGCAGTTACAAATTGTCTTCTTTCTTCTAAAGACAAGCTTTGAAATCTCTTAGCAGATCCATTATCCACATAATCAGTTAAATGTACAATGAATAATACTTCTTCATTTGGTGGAATACGAGGAGCACAACCATATTTTCCATATGCCAAATCCGGATGTATAAGAAACATTGCTATTTCATGCTTTTTCATTGATGTAATACCAATCTCTAAACCAGGTAATAATGAATCCTCACCTAAATGCAAGGTTTCTGTATCTCCGTGAGCAAAACTAGAATCGAATGGCTCATCACTGAATTCAAAATGTGCTATATATTTGATACTAACTTGTGCATCACATGGTATAACATTACCAACACCTTCCTGTTTTATTAATTTCATGACCTATAAATAGTATTAAAAAAAACATTATTCTGTGAAAGACCATCAATATACTAACAACATCAAGGAATATAATTTACCTTTCCATCTCCAAAAATATTAGTCATTTTAGTTTTTAATTTTTTAAAACTGACGCCACAAACTGTAATTCGGTTATTTATATTATCATTATCACAAGTATCTTCATCTTGAAAATCATCCATATTTAAAAGATCTAATACTTCATCATTAGTTAATGGTATATCCGTGGAATAACCAAAATTTTCATCGTCGAAGTTCTCGCAGTTATTAGAAACTTCAAACACCATTCCATCTTTTAATGTCAAATCTCTGAAATATATGTTTTATCAAACATTTTGTTCTAAATTATTCGACGTTTCGATTAAAAATATAGGTTTGTATTGTAAAAGTTGGATTTGTATACTTGAGGGTAAATCCATCTGAAGCATTTATACACTTTTCCATTTTAGTAGCTTATATCAATTTATTTAACTGATAAAACTTTAATTTTTACTATTCTCTCTAACAGAATGCCAGTGCAATCCCAGTGGAGATAAGTAATAATTACAAAATTTTATCAAGATTATTGCTAAACCAAAAAGACTTTATTCAAAGAGAAAAGGTTAAATTCTTCCTATCTTTTGTTATGGTTTTAAATCATGAAAAGAAAGACATTCTTCCCCACTCCTTACTCCCCACCACTGCTTATCGTCTAGGTATATTCAAATTACATCCATAACAAACGATCATATCCAAAAAAAATAGAATAACTATTATACGAATATTTTAATTCTGATATTGCTAATTATTAAACGAATATTATATTGTAAATGAATAAAAATATTTTTTCATCATGAATAACACAACATTCTTGGATATAGATGATACAATATTAACAAAAAACCTAATATTACCTGTAAGTAACGATAGTAATTAGGTGACTTTCGTGTTAGAATTAGTATATATATAAACAAATAAATCTTTTATTTCTGTAGGATAATGATGCACTGATAAAACAATCTGATTCTAAACCTTTCTTTATTATCCAGCCTACACCAGGTAATTCCAGTTATTAATATTAACAAAATTAATAACATTGATCAAACATAATCCCTGTATATATATTCTAGGCATATGTATAAAAACAAGAACTGATGGTGGAGAAAAAGTGTTCTTAAACATATGTACATCTGATAAAATACCACCACCTGATGATATATCAGATGCAAAACTTTTTGAAATATTGTCACAAGAAAGTCCAGAATTTGTAGTACTTATGAGTATTGGATGTGAAAGATTTGAAACTGATAAAGGTAACTGTATTGTATAGCAAGATAATATAACATTAAAATTAATATATCACACGTAACATTATAGGTGGATCTCCTTGTTTGACATATGATATCGTTATTAATACAACATATTTTGAAAAGTGTCAAAAAAGCAAAAACTTTTTACTATTCACAATATCAGTTATAATAGATGGTGTATCGAACAAATTTAACAGAACATTAAATACAGAAGATTATGTGATTCTTAAAAATAGAAAAGTATATTTATTTTTTAATTGAACATATGTCAATGAGATTATGTTACATAAATAGAAGAGACCTCAGATTTAAATTGTATATCTTTTAGGTAATGGGAAAATTACAACAGCACAGGATTGAAGATCGTAAGCCACGAACTCACACACAAATCCAGAAACAATTAATTGAGGAAATTAAAATTCCTGCTAAAGACATTCATGAAAAAGAAAATAAAAGTAAATTAGGAAATATTTCTTCAGATACTGTAGTTGGTTTAAATCAAAATTATGTATTACTGAAACATTTAAAAGGAATATCTATACATTTGATTGGCATATTCCAAATACCTAAAGGGGTAAGGTTATCAAAATTTTATTTCCAGTAAATAGTGTATAAATATTGGTATTTTAATACAGATTACTAGAAAAGAGGTAGATGTACTTCTTGACCAAGATCGTATTGTAATTACTATTGATAAAGCTGGCCTCGTATATGACTTATCAGTTCCATACATCATAAATATATCATATGTGAAATGTATTTTAGATAATAATCTCAGGGTAAGAATGCCAGTTTATTGTAATTATATTTCCTTATAATATTATAATAACATATAATTTATCTTCTTCACAGGTATTAAGGTTAGATATGCCCGTGGAAAGAGTTTTAGAAAATATTCAAACAATTTAATTTTTAATCAATTATTTTATTGTAACGAAAAACATTGTAACATTTATTTATATCTTAAAAAGGTAAAATATAAACTTTCTTATTAACTGTTTTAATCTATTCCTCTTACCAACGAAACTATAATTTTAATGCATGTATATGAACAATATAATTGGAACTAGGTTAACAAGTTTGAAACTTGAAATTGCGCTTTTGGTATATAAAATAGTGCAGGACATCTCACTCACATATCTGTGACCTGTAGCAACAATGGATACGAGCAATGAATATATGTATACAAAAACAATATCACAAACATTAGTATTGGAATGATTTGTACAATAATTATAATTTCATATTATGTTTACTTTATACCGATAAAACGCTAAAGAAATGCATCGTTTTTATAACTGGAGGAAGCGTTTTATATTTCCGTGTAAAATGTCGGTCGTCCGATTCCAATTATAGAAAACACATTTGGCAAGAGATACACTGTATTTACACCTATCATAAAACAAGTCACATATTTGTGGACTAGATCAACAAGAACCTTATTGTTATCTTCTGAATAATTTTGACTTTTCATGAGGTCCTCAGAATTAATTCTTAATATGGCACACATTATTCTGTAACAAAGGGATTTGCAAACAGCCCTTGTTACAAGAATACTGGAAAATCCAAGTATTGTTCTAAGTATCATGCAACCAAACATTGGGTAAGTTGGCCATATAATATCATATGGTGGTGATTTTGTAGGAGCTATCATAGCTCCAGTATTGTAGTTAAGCCATGCTCCTAAATGAACCCCGGTGGTAACGGATACCACCATAGTTGTATCACCTCTAAAATAGAAGACTGTTCGTCATAATCAAATTGGTATATTTATAAACTATAAAATCATTATATAAATTACCTGGTTGGTGTCCATTTCTTGCTGCATGGGTAGTAAACTATAACAGCTATACTAATAGCAATTAAAATTGCCAAAGCCCAAATGTTTGAGAGAATATAATAATCTGTGTAGTCCACTAAAGGTACTAATGGAATCATTAATGCAATGGCTAACATTAAGCCTGCTAGAATGTCTAATACTGTGTGCATACCCAGATATAATCTACTCATACACACAAGTGTACACCTTTTAAATAAATAATAACAATTATATCTAAATTCTTTTGTGAATTTTAATCAATCTATTGTTAGAGAATAATATGTCACTTACCACAATGTTGCAATTGTCCAACCAATAGGAACAGGATAGAGATACCTATTTATTGTAAATAATACTACACTGAATGGAATCGATATACCAATCATAGCATGAGTAGATGGCATTCCATATTCTTCTGACCATTTTATTTGCAATCGAACTGCTGGAGGACATGCAGGTCTTGCCCAACATATAACATCTTTTAATATTTGACCTACATGTAAATTTTCATAATACAACGATAATGTTTAAAAATAAAATGTATTAGATATTATTAAGTAATAACATACCCGTTGTCATGATAATAGCCCATACTAAAACAACCCTTCTACCCACTGCACCATCGATATTCCAAAACCAGAAAGGTATAAATGTAGAATAAAATATTTCATCCCCTAATTCTGTTCCAAAAAAAAATAAATAATACCAAAAATAGTTTGTTATAGTATAATTCCAATTGATGGCGATCGATGGTTCGTATTTCTCACTCGTACATATATTTGTTTTTACACCACAAACAGATCTTTTTTCCGTTGTAATATAACCATTTTCTTTCGCTTCTCCAAATTTTAATTGGCAACTATTCACATTGCGTTTAATATTTCGACAGTTAGTATCATGGATTTCAGGACAGAGATTTTCCTTATAATGTTCTTTCAAAGTTTCACTATAATGTATTTTGACACCAAAACAATTTTGTATTTTTGCCACTAAAGACGCATCTTTTAAACATTCTACAATTTCTGACCACATAGTTCCTACGTGTAATGTACAAGTTTCATCGCAAGAATAACATTTTACTTAGTAATTTAGTAAATTACTATTGAATATATGAATCCGACAATGATGAATTCATTAAATTACATAAATCAAGATTAAATACATAAAAAAAAATTGCTAAAATGGAGGTGAATCAATATAAATCTATCACATAAATGTTAATTTATCGAATATTCATCGAACTATTTACAAGAAGTGTAATTCCTTTTAAATTTTTATTTACAACAAGTAAAAAATTAAAGGAAAGATATTTGAATAGTTCAAACGTGTTTAGATAACCGCAAAATCGATGATATTCGTATGTATCATCTTTAACCACATTTTTTACCACTCTTGTAGTACATTATTGTGCGTATATATAAGTACATATTCCATAAAGTATATACAGTTATGGAAGAGATGCTGCAACTAAGCGAACTTAGATTCGCCAACTTCAAGCTCTGGACTAAACCAATGACCATAGTCGCCTAATATTTTGTGGTTGTTTTACAATAAAATAGATAGTTATATCTCGATTAAGAAATGTATCAATTTCGATATAAAGATATGTATATTAATATTTTTAACTGTTTAAACGAAGACATGAGTTACATATACTTCAATAAGAAAAGATCTAATGAAAAAGGGATTGACTTTAGCCTTTTTATTTGATAAACTATCCTTCACCCTAATTGCAAAACTCTATATACAATAAGAAAACTTATAAAATAAAATTAATCCCATTCCCATATTTTACAATGCATGAAATATGCAACGAGTGATACCACTTCAAAATGCAATAGAAAACATTTCGTACATTTATTATTCCTTTTTATCCATGCAAAATATATTTCAAGTAATAATTGAAACATATTTGCAAAATAAAAATTTATCACAGAAACATTTCAATTTGAATTTCATCAGTCATTCATTGTATTAATCTACGATTGAAACATTTGTCCGATAAGAGCGAAGCTTTTAACAGCTAAAGAAACATCAGAAATTTCGGAATTCGAGTGAATATGTAAATCTGATGTATTAACAGCATTTATGTTAGCAATATTCTGAGAATTTATTTTTTGAATATTGTCCATATAGGTTTTGCTACTTTGTGTGTTTATCGCATTAGTATTATTTAAATAAACTTGCGGTAAAACGGTAATGATAGAGGTTGGTGAAGACGTTTCCGATTCGCAATAGGTTTGCATATTTTGTGTCGAATTGGATTGATAACTATTATATTGCGCTTTACACTTTTTCTCATGTACGAATAAACTACCAGAATGGCTATACGCAGTGCCACAAATCTTACAAGCATATGGTTTTTCCCCCGTATGCGTAAATTTGTGTTCTTTTAAGTACTTTAGTCGCCTAAACGATTTACCGCAAGTTTTACAATGATAATTTGCTTCTCCAGTATGTGTTGTAATGTGTGCTTTAAGCGTACATGATTTGGCAAAAGCAGCACTACAAAAATGACAAACAAACGGTCTATCACCAGTATGAGTTCTTTCATGATTGATACAATTAGAATTTGAAGTGAATCCTCTTCCACAATATTTACAAACATGAGGTTTATATCCCGTATGCGTCCTCATATGGAACATAAGACCTGTATT
This sequence comes from Bombus lapidarius, assembly GCA_936014575.1. Lineage (NCBI taxonomy): Eukaryota > Metazoa > Arthropoda > Insecta > Hymenoptera > Apidae > Bombus > Bombus lapidarius. The sequence continues at coordinate 1,757,164 of CAKXZU010000031.1, read as the reverse complement.
TTGTCTAAAGGTTTTGCTACATATGTGACATAAAAATCGTTTAAAATTTACATCTTGCTGTTCCTTAGCGCGCTCGTGGATTCTTATATGTTTTTGTAATTTAACTTCCTTTTCAAAGGATTTATTACATTCTCCGCATCGATATGGTTTTAATCTTTCGTTTGATTTATGTTGATTCTTCTCCTTCTCGTCACAGGCACACATCTTACCGCACGTTGTGCAGTTTTCTCCTTCTGTATTATGCGTACTTAATTGATGCTTTAATAAGGATTTTTTTGTATCGTATGATTTTCCACAAATTTTGCAAGGAAAACCCTTTTCCTCGTTATCTGAATCAAGCTCCTCTCGGATCCAACTGTTTATTAATTTAATGGCTGACTTATCGTCACTTGGTTTTTGCACCTCTAATGCTGAATTTTCATTATGTCCATATCGATTTTTATGACTATTTAATCTATCTTGGCGAAAGAATTTCATATTACATACATTGCAAACAAATCTTTTTTCAATATGAATCTGTAAATGTTTCTGAAGAGATTTTTCGTTCGCATAACGTTTGGTACAGTAGTTACATCGATAAAGTGTCTCATGATCGAAAGCATCAAAGTTTTCAGTAGATATTAGTAGTTCAGTAGATAATGAGCCAGAACACTTTTTATCTTTAGATTCTAAAGTCCTTTTTTTTAGGACACTTAAAGTATTATTCTCATTAGTAGCAAATTCTTCCTCCGTTTCTTTTTTATCTTTATTATTTTCAACTTCTTTTTTTTCTGGTTCAATCATGATTTCCAATTTTCTTTTATCTCTAATTTCTTTCAGAATAGAAAGGACCTCCTTTGGATTAGTTCTTTTATGAACATTTAAATGTCTTACCATAGTATCAGTTTTCCTAAAATTCCTATTACATATTTTACACAATACTGGTTTAGGTTTCTCTTTAACAATATGTAGTTTATTATGTTGTATCAATTTATCAAGTTGAAAAAAATGTTTGTTACATTTATCACATGTGAATTTCTTTTCATCATGAGTTAATATATGTCTATCCAAAGATCTTTTGCTGGAATAGCACCTGGTACATTTGGGGCAACTATAAGAACATTGAGAATCTGTCTTTTTAATATCTGCTGCATCATCATCCCATTTAACAGCTGTATTCTTTTTTATATATTGTCTCTGTCTTTCTTTATGATTTTTTAAATTTTCTATAGATGTTACTCTTTTAAACATTGTCATTCTTCTTGTTCGATAAACTTCTCTTCCTGTAACACTTTTTTCATATTCTGTTTGTTTACATTTAATATAGGCATTTTGTTTATTTAAGTTGCTAGTGGATTCTTTATCTTCTGCGTACTTTGATTCATTAATTACTTCATGATCTTTTATGTCTTTAATACTAGAATTAAGCATTACCATTGGATAAGAATTATAACCCATTGCAGAAAATGAATCAGCTTCAATTTTGATTAAATCAGAAGTAAATGAATAATCAGTCTGGGAATATTTATCCTGGTGAGCAATAAAGGATGAAATAATAACAATTTTGTAATTATACTCTTTTTTTACAAATGTAAAGTACTTACTTTTGTAGTTTTACATAAATTGATATTATATATTTTTTCCACTTTACCATACAATTCTCTTAATCGGATATCAGATTGCTGGCATTGCCTCCTTAATTCATGGGCATCATTGATCTTTAATATACATTTCGTGCAAATAGTGGAAGGTAAACCATCATTTTCCAGTACCTATCCAGTAAAAGTCGCATTATAAATAATATAGCGAACAAACATTGAAGAAAAAAGAAACCATTGGAATTAAACTAACCTCCACACCACTGCACAAACGAAGTTTTTCAGACAAATCAATTGTACTTTCATTAATCGAATCACTTCGTCTACTATCGAAAATGCATTGATTATTTTGATTTGTTGCAAGACAAACACGGCAAACATTGCCACAATCATTTGATGAAATTGTTGTTTTATTTTCGATTTCCATTGGACCGTAGCTAAACTAAGTGTTTAACTAGAAATATATTCACATTCAAATTCTTTAGAATATTCAACAAAAGATCATAATTTAGATATGATGCGGTGCATTTACTATCACATGCACGTTATTTCTTTTTTTTGCGAAAGTTCATCAATGCTTCTGGTAGAGTTTCTATGATAGTTGTGAAAACTCAAGGTTTCTTAAGACATCACCTTTTCAAAACAATGATCTCTCAATATTGTTGTTGTTATTATTTATTATAATATATAGTTTATCTAAATCCATCTTTAAAAATAAATAAAATATTAGTAAAAAAGAGGAAATACAAATCGAACGATAATCTATTTATTTCACTTGTTCATGACATAAGCAAACATTATGAGAAAGTAAATACGTAAATAGTGATTTGAAATATTGATGCATTTAAAAGGTAGCGTTTTGTCAAATTATACGAAAGAACGGAGTAATTTTACTATATTATACAATTAAGTGATGGCAAGTTTATCGGCAAAAAGAAGTTACGAAGACGATGACAGTACATTCAATGTCAAAGAGAAAAAAAAACATCATACTGATTTGTATTTAACCTATGATGTTTTACGGCTTGTATTTAAATATTTGAATTGGGTAGATCTATTGAATGCTTCAATGGTTTGCAGGTGTGAATATGTTCGATATTTCATTAAATTTTTGTATCCTAAATGAAGAAAAAATTCATTGCCAAAAATTTATTTAATCAAAATTGAATAAACTTCAAAAGTAGACATTTGTGTGTTAAATTTTTGTAAAATGTATTAACATGTGGAGCTTTATATTTCAGGTCTTGGTTAGAAGTGGCAAACGATGAGAAACGAACTAGGGGAGGTCCTACCACTTTAATAAACAGTGGTAAAAAATATATTAAAGTTATAGAAAAATTACGGGACAAACCAGCATTAGGATTAGTTTTTAAAGGTCTGCATAGACGAAGCATTAGGCAAGGTATTTATTTGAATTATACCTCAGCTTTTTTAATTTTAAGTTAAATGTTTCCATAAAGTACATATATCACTTTGCTTTTAATCATCATGTTTGGCTCTATCAAGATTGCCTTTGTCAAGTTCTTCCACAAAGTTGTGAAATTGTAACACTGTCCACATTTGGTATACTTATTGAAAATGCAGAAATGGAAAGAGTTCTTCAGAAAAGAGTATATGCATTTCTACCTGAAATACCTGATGTAACAATGAAAGTAATTACAATTGTTTCACGGGATGATTTTACACAGTATTATCAACAAATGAGACTAGCTTTTATCAAACATGAAACTAATAGATCTAAATGCCTTCTACTATTTTGTAATCAAGCAGGTCGTACCCTAGCACAGAGAACTGCAAGGATATTACAATTATGGTAAAATTCTAAATTTCATAATCTGGTATCATATTATATTATATTATATTATAACAACATAATGCTGTTTTTACATTTAGTAATGGAAGAGTTAGACCTTCTGTGTGGGGAGGAGTAGTCAAGGATTTATATGTGTGTAATTCAAAAAATCTTAGTCATGATGAGAGATGCTTTTCATATGCATTTTGTGTTGGAATTATTATAGTTGGAGCAATAGATTCATGGTCTATAGTTATAGATGATAGTTGCAACACTAAAGAACTAGTTGAACAGAAGTTGGAATCATTTAAGAATCATATTTCATTAAGAAAACATTCCATAGGTTACATGTTTGCGTGTTGTGAACGTGGAACAAATATGTTTAATGAAAGGGATGTAGAGTCTACTATTTTCAAAAAGCTCTTTCCAGAGGTACCATTGGTAGGCTGTTTCGGTGACGGAGAATTCGGAGAAAATACGATATCAAGCAGTAAATATCTTTCATTATGACCGCAGACTTTATTACAACAATGGAAAACAATGCACTTTTATTATAAATTTTTTCAGAGAGTCTTAATTATACAGAAGACTACTGGTACCATGAAAGGTCTACTGTATTTTTAATAATTACATATGGCCAGAAATTGACTTGAATCTATAACGAAGAAATCTGAACTATCAATTAAATTAATATCAGAATATATTTGGCATATTTGGTATGTTAAGTGGCTAATTGTAACATAAAAAATCAACAATGGTGATTTAAAAATATATGTTATATAATAGTGTATCTTAATATATGTTGTTATTTCCTAATTTATTTCCCCATAAAAATGTCTATAGTACGAAAATTTGTACTTTTTTTTCTTCAAAAATGGTTGGCTTCCGGAACAAAGCAATTTAAAAGTGATTACCAGTATGGAAAACAACTTTGTTTAATATCATGTACGCGATAATAGCATGTAACTGTTTCAACGCGATATGGAAACACTTAGCATATCCGATAGTTAATTGGACAAAAACCTGCACCTCTTTGAATATAATTATAATGTTTAAAACATTGCCAGATGCCAGACAACTACTTGACAGTATTTCCGCACGTATGATACCACGGTAAAGATAAAATAAAGGAAACTGGGCCGTGAAAGAATTTATTTATGTTTAGTATGATATTGCCAGGGTTTATAAGGTTGTACTTTGAAGCTTTTTCCATCAAATTTAGTCAAGTAAAGATATATAAATACTAGGACACTGAACTCTTCACCGCGTGGGAGTCTCGTATAATTATTTTAGAATCATTTATAATTTATTTAACATATTAAATACGGTGTTTCTTTAAAGCGAAACGATGACTATATTACTATACTCTAGTACTATATTCTATATTCTAGTTGTGCCTGTTATTTTATTTAATTTTACGGTTTGCCAAGCATGGAACAGTGGTTTGCAACAAAGGTACGATGGATATGGGGTAGATTGGATTTTCATGCCTGATGGAAATGATCAGCCTCAAGTTGCGGTACTGAGACACACAGAAAATGATGAACGAGGCATTTTTGATGACTCACAAGTTTCTTACGTCCTTTATACTCGGTATATTCAGAAGTTTATAAAATTTACATATTTACAAAAACATGTTTTATAATCCTTTCGAAACATAAATATATTTCAAGATCTGGTCCAGAAAATGGTACTCAATTATATACGAACGATACTAAAGGACTTCACAACTCTAATTTTGATCCGTCTCGCCAAACTAAATTTATAACACATGGATGGAAATCAAGTGCAATGAATGCTGGCCTCGTTGATATGAAAGAAGGTATTGTCATTTTAAAGATTTGAGAACGTAATTCTAGAAAGTCGGTATATTTTACCGTTTATTATAATTACGTAGCGTATTTAAAGTATAACAATTATAATGTCATTATGGTTGATTGGCAACCTCTGGCTGCAAGTACATTCTACCTTGGACCAATGCGTAATACAGAAAGGGTGGGAAGAACATCTGCTGAATTTATCGACTTCTTAGTGGCAGAAACAAAACTTAAAACCGAAAATATTCATTTTATTGGTATATTATTAATATAATGAACTTAAGATGTAGTAATTATTCCATGTTTTCTATATTTTCATTATCATTTTACGAAGGGCATTCTCTTGGAGCGCATGTAGCTGGTAACACCGGAAGTTTAATAACTTCCGGACACTTAGGAAGAATAACCGGCTTAGATCCTGCTTTGCCTGGATTTCACTTGCTTACATCGGATAAAACTCGATTAGATCCTACAGACGCGATGTTTGTCGATATTATTCATTCTTGTGGTGGAGTTTTAGGCTATTTGCAACCTTTAGGAAGCGTAGATTTCTACCCAAATGGAGGAACAGCTGTTCAGCCTGGTTGCTGTTGTATTCCAGAAATAATGGGTAATATATCATTTGTATGCTTTAGCAATAAGTACATATATCTATGTTTCTTTTTCTATAGAGGCATGTAGTCATGGTCGAGCACGTGTATATTTTACCGAAAGTATTGGTTCTAAAACTGGGTTTGTGGCGAGTAAGTGTGATACATGGGATCAATTTATGCAAGGAAGTTGTAATTATTCCAAAACTACACTACTAGGAGAACATGTTGATAAAATGGCGACTGGAACCTATTTTCTCACAACAAGATCTGAACCCCCTTATTCTAATCAAATGGAAATAACTGATAATACGATTTAAATAAAATATTTGGTATTTAAGAAAAGAAGGTATATACTATATATATAGATAGATAGATAGCAAGCAAAATCAATCATAGAATAAAATGTATATTTAGTAAAAATAGCTTATTATATGCAAGATATCTAATGGAAAATATTTCATTTTAATAAATAGTTATTACATTATTTAACATTTCAAATACAAGAAATTCTATGTTTGTCAATTTCCAAATATTTGTTTTATACATTGATATTTCATCTTACCTACAAAATATACCTTGATTCGATGTAACTAACAATTGCCAATATCTTAGGGAATGACTGAAGGGCCTTAAATTGGTTTGTATAATAAGGTTGTAACATATTTTTTACGATAACGATGCGTCGCCGATAGAACCATTACGCTATCCTTAATGCTTAAAGCATATAGATGATTTAACATAACATGATTTGGTTCTGGTAGAAGTGTTGGTTCACACTGAAATTAGTATTGGTAAAAATAATAATACATTTTGTAACAAACTAAAATGCTTGTTAATACATTTTTGTAAACTTACAGATAAGGGGGTATCTTTATTGAGAATAACTTGAAGCAAATGAGGTGGCAATATTGGTGGACCAGCTACTTTCTCCCAGGGCTTATTAGGAGGAATTTCTTGCCCATACTCAGTCTGAGCACTACTTGTAACACCTTCGCTATCTTTTGCAAGTGCTTGAAAAACTTCAAAATCAGATTTTCTTACAGATACCAAATTATTCTTGGAACCCATTCCATTATCAACAATTTTCTATCAATAAAATATTTTTATTAAAGCATGTACAAATGAATGGATATTTTAATATCGTTTAAAATTAGCAAAATTATTTCTTACTATATCTGGATCATGTCTCCATTCACCATCAACAAAAAATTTATATTGATGTTCCCCCTCTGGCAAATCAATAATTGTTACAAAATCACCATGACTCTTAACCATTGGTAATGTTTTCCATCCAGTAAAAGTTCCACTGATATAAACCTGTTTACCACCTCCCTCCCATTTAAACACTGTTGGTAGAACTTTGCTATCTGCTACTTTGGTTCCTTCAGATACTGTATTAGAGCGTGGACGTTGAGAACTAAAGTCTTCTCCATCTTGATGTGTATTAGTCTGTTGGTAAAAAGGATGACAAAACTTTTTAAATAGATCCTTCTGCAAATTTTCCACTAATGTATTTAACATAATGAATTACTAAAAATACCTTAGCAAAATAAGGTTCTTCCTCTTCATGAGATGATTGGAAAACTAATTTTTGGCTTGGCTTCTTATCAAAAACAAAAGCTTGGCCTTCCTTCCCTGGTGAAGGTGGAGGATATTCTTTAGTATGGCGGTGTTCTCTATTTGTGCTGCTAGTGTGATGATGGCCAACTGGTTGATTACTGCCAGCGTTACCCATTATTAGGCTGCAATTTCTATTGCAAAACAGACTAAATGTAACAATCAAAGTATTTATTAATTTGATATGAATCACTAAAAAAATATAGAGGAAAGTATAGTTATATCTTCACCTTTCTTTTAAATCACTTGTTTTGTTTACAAGAATCTAAGAATTAAACGAAATTTTATTTCATTTAAATAAAATGGCAACCAAACTTTAGATTGATAGTGTTACAGATTATTTCATTTTTACTGGTAGCTTTTAATTTGTACATACCTTACTTTTAATCTATAAATCAAACACGATAAAAAATCATAACGTCAAAGAACAGTAAGTGCAATAAAAGTAATGATTCCATTAGATTTGACTAAAAATGGCTACTTCGCTTATTGAAGATTTACTTATCGATAAGTTGACGATTATAATAAGCACCTACATTATCAACTGCCGGAAATTCTGACTTACTAAACTGTATTTGTAAATTATATCGACAGCGAATATAACAGAGAAATTGTACAATTTATCAATATTACAGCGCTAACAAGAGCGCTCGTAAAAAGAGAGTTTGCATACGTTACGGTTTCGAAAATCGTTTTAAGCAAGTGAAGTGAAATTTATTATTTTTATATGCTCGATTCGAGTGGTCCTTTTTCCATTGTCACATTATAAATCTATATTATTACACATATCTATTAAGGTAACATTATGTATTTATAACATTGGTAATAAATGAAAACTACATGTGTGCGCGCATATTTCGTTTTGATCTAACATGATTATAAAATGTGTGCAGAGTGCTTGTCGTTTGAAATCATCATTTTCATAGATCAGGCGTTATCGAACATGATCAAATGTGTATTTCTATATTGATATCGTCCAAGCCTTTTCGAACGTTTAAGCATTCGTGGTTTTCAAGGTGAGACGAACCTTGTATAGTAAAAGCACCGAGGTGTGCGAAAGGTGATCAATAACCGTCAATATGCAGGACGACGTTTTAATAAGAGTGTAAGCCTGAGATCTTGGGGCCCAGTTTATGACTCCGCGACACAGGACGTCACTTCGACGCTCTTACTGCTTGCTCTTTATTACCACTTGTCTCTATCTCTTTCCACCCTCCCTCGCCTTCATACACTATTCTTTGTCTCCCTTGCTGTGTTCTCACGCGAATTTATTATTTATAAAGCCAAAGGAGCTTGTATCTCCTCGGGCGTATTCTAACTTGCCCGTCTGACTTTCAGCTTTGCAACAAAACTCTTACGAAGCCTTAGTCGACTCGTTCCATGATTCTTGATCATTTTTTCGCCAAAAAATGTCCACTCTCTCGTGTCTTTCTTATCCTGTTTTCAATTTCACGAGTGCATGCAATGTCTTAAGCTAGATGTCACTCTGAGAAGTTTGGAAATCGTATTTGCGCGCTTTGAATGCGCAACATATCGTAACGGACAGATGTATCCCAGTGAAGAGTCGTTTTATCTTTGAAAGCTTAGGTCGAAATTCATTTAACGGAACCGCAGATTTGATCGATCATGTTAAATGTATTTCTCGTTCCGTGATGCTGATTAGATTATTGTAAAAGCTTTGGATTATCTGAAGTGGCAACATATGTCGGACATTTCCGGGAGTTCAAGTGGCTTGCACGCGGCCTGCTATATGGATGTTAATTTTTATCGGCAACTTTGATAGACCGGCCGGCTCGAGTAACTCGCGTAACGAGAGAAGTTAAACGGGAGTACAACAACGCGTTCTTGTAAACGTATGCATTCACCAGGAAGTCGAGGCCGCTAGGATGCGCCTGTGTCGACTACGCCAAGTAAACCCAAAGTCCCGGCTTTCTGTTCCGGTAAACAACGTTTTAATCCTATCGAGATTGCTCGTTACAGGGCGCGAGACAATATCCAAGTTTCAGCCAGCAATCATCGCCCGAGTACAAAGCATCTCAACTCTCTGTCGTGGCAAAACGTTTGCTTCTTGCGTACGATCGAGAATTTGTCACTCGATCTCTCGTATCAATCGAATCGTCTTTTATTCTTTAAATCTGAAACCGTTGGTTGTTTTAGGCGCGTGAGACGGGTGAGGGGTAACAAAGCGGAGAAAAGTTTTGGCACGAGCCAGATGTCGAGCGGATCCGTAACGAAATCGAGAAAAAAAAGGAAGGAAAAGGAAATAGGAGGAAAATCGTGACGAGCAGAGAATCGAGGTAACGTGCATGCGTTTAATCGATAATCACCGGCAAGTGGTTTCGTCCGAAAAGGGTGTGGAGGTTACATCTGCGAGGTATCATCAGTGGCGGCCTACGAAACGGCGATCCATCATCTCTCGGCAGTCCAAATCCGAAATTGCTCGGCCATTTCCTCAGGCTACGCGTGCGGCTATAATAGGGATTAAGGCTGGTGTAAATAAATTTCGAATCGCAAGTAATCCTATCTCTTTAAGCTTTGCGGCGTTCGCGGAGTCGAAAGCCCCGGAGGAACGCGACTGATCCTGTACTTCTCCTTTCGTAGAACTCGTTCAGGATAATTCCATGTTAAAGAGAGGCAAAGAGTACCAACTATTTCAACGAGTTATTCGTCATACCGAATTTTCCGTTGTACGTCTAGGAGAAAAAGGACGGCTACCGCCTGCGACATACTTGTCCTTTTTGGTTGCCCTTTTTTTCTTTTTTTTTTTTAGATGCAAAGGGGCTCGCGACGTGAGCTGATAACGAGCAACGAGAAGTGACAGGAAGGTGGTTCGTTACCGTTGCACGTCGGTAACAGAGCAGTCGAACCGTTCGTCGGTTGTCTTCTTGCGCGCGGTTGCTGAAATAGTATTGTTACGCTGTTCATTGAGCACGAGGCACGTTAGATTGTCAGCAGCAGATAGAGGGACACCCGTTGCCGGATAATAATAGATATGTTGTCAGCAGGATGTTTCGACATTCGATCGCAAACTCTTGCCTCTTACCTGGCTAAGGAGGTTGACGATCGAATGGAGAGTTCCTGTCGCCGAGGGAAGAGGCATATTCGGGGATGACGCGGACTTAGGCCGTGTCGGCGAAAGTCGGCGGAGAGGCGGTGCGGCAGCGGGAGAACAAAAAAGGACGCGGAGGAAGATGGAAAGGATTACGGTGCGTCAGAAGCGATGACTGAACGGCCGGTAATCGCCGTTGCCGCTCTAATATTTCGAATAGTTCGCATTTACAATGGGCTTTATTGGCGGGAAAACTGAAGGGGGGTATTTTGAGCAGCCGGGACATCCATCACCGGGTGTCAACGTGATTGTCTTGTGTCGCGTTCACCGTGGAAAAGTATTGACACGGAGAGAGTAACCAAGCCGCGCGATTACCAACCCATACCGCTTGCGAATCGAATGACGTTTCCCATTTAGCGTTAGTGAAACTAGCAATATTGCTAGTCATCTCGTGATCTGCTAATCAGTTTGTTGGTGAGTAGAAGAACGCAAAGAATTTTCATAACATTCGATCGGCATTTTTGGACAGCATTATTTCAACCGACGAATGATATGGCGCAACCGCGGACCGCTCGTGCTCGGCATTGTGTCGTATTTAAATGAGCTTTCTAATGCGTTTAGTTTGAATATCATGGCGGGCCAACGCGTCATCCTGTCCTCGGAAAGGTATTAGTCATTTTGTTGAATCTAGGTATCGATTTTAATTATATACAGTGGCTGTTTAATTTTATGGGGTGAGGGGAAACTCGAGGGATTTTCAATTTCGAATTTAAATTCAAAAGTGGAAAATGTTTATTTGAAAATTAGAAAACTGTCATCCGGAATTCTAATTTAAAAGATATCAGCATTTTTGTTGTTGTTGCTTTTCTTAGTAGTTTTCCCCTGTGAAACACATGCTCGTTTCGTCGAGCAGATTCAAAGGGAGTGGAATCGAGAGCGTCGTAACGAATAAAAGTGATCGGCGTTGTCGTCAGCGTGCGGATTAAAGTCGACGAGAAATAAAAGCTGGTCGTTCGTTGGGAAAACAGTACGGGTGGTCAGAGAGTAGGTACATACGCTCACGGGAGGCGTCGATGCATAATCGGAGCGCACCCTCCCGTGGCTATCCGTTTTATTTATCCGATAACACGCCATTATGGGCGAATCGCGGATGCGGCTGTGTCGGTAACGATTGGCTATTTATAATAACACGTGGCATATGGGTAATTAGTTGCGCGTAAGCCGCGCTGAAAAACCGAACGGTGGCGTACGTGTCCAGAAAAATTACCGTCGTTTTTCATCCCTCCTCAAAATCCATTATTTTAGCTCTTGATTTTTCTCTCGTGCCGGCCTCTACACCAAGCCGCGCTGTATATAAACCGCGCGCAATTAACGTTTTGTAAAATCCCGCTCTTTCGTGACTCTCGATCGACTTTGACGCCTGTTTTGCCGCGACGCGCACGTATCTCGCACGAACAAGTAATTACGTTAATTCGATCGATGTTTTCTTTTGCCTTTGATATACAGGCGACGAATCGACGGCCATAGAAAGCCTGCTGGTAAATTTGAAGAGAATGGAAAGACGATCGCGAGCATCGAACCGGAAACACGTCGAGCAAAGGGAATCGAAGCGACAGACGACAAGGTGGCAATTGCAAAGGAGACGATCGGCAGTAGCAGCCAGTCTGATAAACGCTCTACTCTATTAACTCTTCCCCCTGTATTCTCTTCTTTCTTTTTTTCCTTTTTTTCTTTTGCACAGGTTAACGCGACTAATGGCGATAGGATAACGGAGGCAAAAAACCTGGACAAAAATTCGTGTCGCGGGTACGGTAAACGGAACGTCGGACAAAGAAACGGAGAAGAGCGACGCTTCCGGTGCAGTGGAGTCCTTCTGACGCGTGTCCGGTTGGTTGGTGCGGAATACCTTCCTTCTATGCATGCTCTTTCGACAAAAATTCGCGCTTTTTTCCCTCTCTTATCCAACGTTACACGTTACCCTCCTTTTTGCCGTACGCTCTGTTACAGTTCTGTGACGACGACGCGCAAACAATGACGAGGGTTACGTAATAGCTATGCACGAGAGAGGCAGCGTTCTCTGCTTGCGCTTCGCGCAATTCTCCCGTGCAGGGTGGCCAATGAGCAGTAACAGGAACGCCGCTAGCGAACCGCAGTCCCGTGAACGCTCAAACAATGCGTATCATACTCAGCTGACTTGCCTGAAAATCCGTCTGTCGTCGATCGGTTCACCTTCTCTTGTCCAACAGATTTTACCGCCTACGAAATATCAGGCAAGTTTGAATTCAACTTCAAAGGGAAACTAACACGATATAGAGGAATTTATAGGATGCTTGAAGTAGCAATTTTCTGTAAATAGTATCTTTTGTCTCTTTTTCACAACGAAACTTGGTCTACAGAGAGCAAACAACGTTGTGAACGAAATTGTTTTCTGGTGGCCGGACAGAAAGACACGAACACCGTTAGCCAGGGCACGTTCAAAGTCGTAATCTCGTGGGTTCCAGATATTTTCTCGTGACCGCAAAACAAGAGGAGGCAGCGGTTGCTTGGACGAGCGAATGCATCGGGCTGCTCGGTCCAACCGACGGGATTGTCCTTCATTACGCACGAAGGAAAGTGCAGTCATCGACGTGCATACCCGTAGGTATGCACACAGAGGCATTAGCTCCCCCAAAGCCAACCGGTATTAATTCCACTAATTGGACGTGGTTTGGTTCGTGGCAAACATCGGTCCCCTACCGATCCTCGACCTTCCTCGGACGAGGGACTTGGATCTCGCGATCGATCGCCTTTTCGCCGCAAACAATGTCTTTATCGTCGATGAAAACGAATACCCTATCTCGAGGATGTTACCTTTATTCGCGATGAACCGCATGTTTCGTTCTTATAAGCGATATTAACAATATACTATTTGGCTGAATCTAGGCCGAGTGAAAAACCTGACGACGAACTACTGCGATTTCAAAGGATGTTTGATATCTAAGAGACGAGATCTCGAAGCAAAGACATTTCGGGAAGCTTTCGTGGAGAAAGATTCAGGATGATCGAACCCTACTCGAACGAGTCGCGATGGTCAATGAACGTTAGGCCCAGGGGGTCTCGTTTCATTTGGGGTTGCACGAGGTCAAGGGATCAGCTGCGGTGGAGGAATACGTGTGCGAAGCCTATTACCTATATACGTGTATATACTATATACTCGTAACAAACGCAGAGGGTCTTTCCTCGTGGATCTGGGTCACCGGACTGATGAGAACTGATCGGGGGTTCACCGTTGGAAAAAGGCTAAACGATGGTTTTTCCCACTTGCTTCTTTCTCACCCATCTCCACAGCCTTTGAACTCTCGCCTATGACAAGTTAATCGAGCGCAGTGAGTCTTTCCTCCGATCTTAATTTTTTATTTCGCTTCGATAGATACTAAGATCGACCATCGGGCCAATTGGTTTCCTTCGTTTCAGAAAAAACACGCAGGATGAAAAAAGGAATGGAAGCGGGAGCAACCGCTAATCGCGGATAGTGAAACTAGAAGGTTTTTGTACGACGAAGTAGAATGAGCGGTGGCGGCAGCGGCGGCGGAAATTAGCGACAGACGAGAGATGTTACGCGCGGAGAGCCTCCAGGGAAAGTTCGGACGTAAGAAGCATCGGCGAATACGGACGCTTTAGGTATGGTACAAAGATATTAAGCACTCATACTCGGAGCTTACAGAGAGCCGCGGAGAGTGTCGGGTATGGTATATCGCGTATGCCGCGGGAGGAGGAGGAGCAGAGAAAAGGTGGTAGCAATACTTGGCTTGGCGGGGGGGGGGGGAGGGGACGGACAGGCGGGCGAAGGAAGGGCAGGAAGGGGCGAAAGAGGGTGGTCGAGGAGCAGAGAGAGATCGCGAGGAAGCGAAGTTACCTACAGAAGAAATAAGTGCGCTCGTGTAATGCTGATGGCGAATATGGTAGAGGAGATCCGAGGGAACGGCGAAGAAGAAGGTGGCAGGGAGGATAGGCTCTTTCTGCGGGGCAGGAGAGGATGCAAGTAACGGAAGGGGGACCCCCCGCGCGCGCGGAGACCGACCGATCGATTCGAACACCGGCGACATTCTTCGTCGTACGGACAGAGAACCGAGGAACAGGGAGAAACCGACAGAGACGGTTGGGTATGATGGAACAGAGGGAGAAACGAGGTGGAGGCTACCGCTGGTCGCGCGAGAGAGCGCGAGTTCGAGAGAGCGTATAACGTATAAGCCATAGGCCAAGGTAGGAGGAGAAGCTGGAAGAAGAAGTGGGAGGCATCTACGAAGAGGCAGACAGAGCGAGTAGGAGAGAGGTCGTGCATTCGTTCGAGATAAAGAGGGCGCGAGTGCGTGCGAAGAGAGAAAAAGGGAAAGCGAGCGAGCAAGAGGTAGGGAGGAAGAGGGAGGTGGTAGACAGGTGAAGAAGAGAGCAAAAGAAGAAAGGTAGCGAATAGGAGAGTTTGGGCGCACGGGGAGGCGAAGAAAAGAGAAAGGAACAGAGGGAAAGAAGGCGAGCGAGAAACACAGATAGCAAACGAAAAGAGTGGAAGGAAAGCGACGAAGGGGTTGGTAAACGGAAAAGTTGTGAACGAAAGAGAAAAGGAAACTGGCGAGGGGTACCGCGCGGAAGAAAGCAAAAAAGGGAAGAGAAGAAAGGAGGAAGAAGGAGGAGGAGAAGGGGAGGAGGAGGAGGAGGAGGAGGAGGAGGAGGAGGAGGAGGAGGAGGAGGAGGAGGAGGAGGAGGAGGAAGAGGAGGAGGAGGAGGAGGGAAGACCCGAAACGCGACAGAAGCGCGGTGGGGTGGGTCGGTGTTAGGGGGAGGTTAGGTTTAGGTGAGGCGAGGTAAAGAGTAACGTGGGCTACGAGGGGCAGCGAGGAGAGGCGAGCCGTGAGAGCAAAGGGTGGTGTGGAGGGAGAGGTCGCGAGGAAAAAGAAGAAATCCCCACTCGTAGCGCGTAGATCGGCGGTAGGTTCGAATCGTACTGTCTTGTCGAGACTCGCGTCTGCGTCTGGATGTCTCCGTGTGTTAGTCGCCCCCGGAATCGTCCCGGTCGGCATCGTCGGTGCGCGTCGTCGGTGGCAGAGGTTGCCTCGTAGTGGGGAATACTCGCTCGTCCCGCCACCAGCCGAGGGAAGGTTCGAAAGGCGTCGACGGTACGAGGTTACCGTCCAATAGGGAGAATTGCCACCCCGGTGGCTCCGCCAACCGGATAGTCGGTTGCGCGCACAGAACGCCCATCCTCCCCGTTCCTCGGGCTTCCACTGATGTTTTTATTTATTACATCTGTGACTGGGTAGGGAAATACTCCCGACTCGACCGAGAGAGCGTTTGCCACTTTGAGAACGAGCGACGCGCGTCCCTGCGAGTTACCGCCGCAGCCGCAGCCGCCGCCGCTGCTGTCGCCGTCGTCGTCGTCGTCGTCGTCGTCGTCGTCATCGTCATCGTCGTCGTCGTCGTCGTCGTCGTCGTCATCATCGTCATCGTCGCCGTCGTCGTCGTTGTGTTCGTGTCATTATCGCCGTTCTCGCGGTTGCTATCACGCGCGACAGTATCTTCGTTGTTCTCGTTTGCGTTCGCGGTGTACGTCGCTGTCGTTCGCGTCGCGCGTCCCTCGTCTATGCATCAGTCCTATCCTACCGATCGTCCTCGACCTAACGACGACGGTTCCTTGTCCACGCGTTTTTCAAAGGCAAGAAATATCGTCGCGCGACATCGCGTCATCTAGTCGTCTACTCTCGTGTGAACCAGTTTCCTCAGTGAGAAGAAAAGCACCTACGCGTCGCGAAGGAAAACTCGTGGTTGGTGAATCGTTGAACGAGGGGCAGCTTGGCTGCTCCTCGAGCGAAGCCGACCAGCATCACGCGGAACACGGACCTGTCCGCAACGAGAACGAAGTCGACGTCGAGGCCCGTATCGAGTGACAACGGTCGATTGTCATGGACACGATTGTTCCAGTGGTTGTGCACAGTGAAATTGTTACCTACGTACACGGTCCAACGTACTCCGTGAGACGCGACAGTTTACCCGAGTGACAGTGACGCTTGCCAGGAGCTGAGATACCCGTGATCTCACGTGGCTGACCCTGGATCGACGGCAACTTCCTCGTCGGCTGGTGTTGGCAGCCGAACGAGCTAGAATCAGTACGAAAAGAAGAAGAGATCGGTCTAGTATGCGTTGACTCGTGCCGGTATCCCGAGTTCCTCGTATCTCGTGGTGTCCACGTGGCGAGAACTGCGGCGAGGGGAGAGGGAGAGCGAAGAAACGACATCTTCGTGGAACGGACGAGAAGGAGTTCCCATTGAGAAAGCAAAAGAGTAAATCCTAAGGAACGTGGTCAACAAGAGAAAGACACGTGTCCTTTAGAGAGTCGATGGATCACGGAGCGATGGATAGCGCTTCCGATCACAGCAGCCGCGCCAGTCCCGTAACCGGCAGTCCCAAACATCCACACAGCCCGTCGGCTCAACAAAGTCAGCAACAGCTTCACGGGTCGCAGCATCAACCGCCACCGTCGCATCAACAACCTCATCCGCGGGACCAGATTCGCGAGCAACAATCGCAACAGCAACAGCATCGCGGCGTTCCCACGCCGGGATCGCCAACCAGAGGTTCGCCACCTCAGGGACTTCCGTTGAGTCCGCCGCCTCTTTCCGCCGGAGGAGCACCCGGTGCACCGCCAGGCATGGTGCCCCGTATGCCAGGCCTACCGCCACCGGGATTGGGTCTGTTGGGACAACTCGGCGGCATGCTCAGCGGTCATCATGGCTCGCCGCTCGAGCTGATGGCCGCCCATCATGCTGTTCTGCCTCCGAGGTCGTACAACAGCCCGCCGCCGATTAGTACCAGTGATCCCACAGCGAACGAGTGCAAACTGGTCGATTACCGTGGCCAGAAGGTGGCCGCGTTCATCATCGCCGGGGACACAATGCTCTGCCTGCCGCAGGCGTTCGAGCTCTTCCTCAAGCACCTCGTCGGTGGCTTGCACACCGTCTACACAAAGCTCAAGAGGCTCGATATAGTGCCGTTGGTGTGCAATGTCGAACAAGTTAGGATTCTGCGTGGACTCGGAGCCATCCAGCCAGGCGTCAATCGATGCAAGCTGCTTAGCTGCAAGGACTTCGACATACTCTACAGGGACTGCACCACGGCCAGGTAAGCGGAAATAGATCGGTGCTATTTAGACTAGCAACTATCTCCTCGTCTAGGTTAAAAGGGTGGAACAGAAGGGCTAACGATCGAACGAACCTTTCTAAAGCTGGCACACGGCTTCGTATGAAATTACCCTGATCTGCCGATGATTCGCGACGATAACAACGATCGTAGGTATAGAGCCACCTACGGTTGTTTGTGCGCTTTTTGTAGCTTCTGTTGCCGAGAACGGAAGCTACCATCCTCGTGTGTATTAATAACGCCCGTTGTCGCCTCTGGGCAGCACTTTATCTTCGGCCAGCTACGTTCCTTACCGAGCTACCGGTCGACCAAAAAATATTTTAATCGCGCGTTCCCTTCTTCTCGACACGCGTTTCGTTTCCTCCTAACCAAGTTTACAGAGGACTCCTTTCTTATCGTCTATAGTCCGACTATGCTCTATCCATCGAATCGTACCTACAAATTTCATCTCTTCGACTGACTAGTCTTCGACTATTCTACTTTTACGATCGACTTTGACATTTCGTTTCGATATATTCTCCATCACCAGTCCTATCTACGGAAAAGGAGGCTGTGGTAAAGGCACGTGCCCTTGTATCTGGAATTGTCAACGGGCCTCCGTGCCAACAGGTGTCCCTTTCACGGCAGTTTCTCTGAATGAATCGTCCCCACCGACGAGACAGAGAGAAGTGGCTGTAGTACAAGCTTACCCCACCCACGAGTCAGACGGCAGACGAAACGGAATGGTAAACGGAACGAGGGGATCCGGTGTTATCGGGGAAATATTGTCCCAGACTTTAGAGTCTCCCTACGCGTCCTATGTTCCAACCATTTCCTCCTTCAACTCGGCCTGCCATTGCTTCTTCATCTCGCCAAATCGTCGTGCTCCGTAATCGAGAATCGCCGAAAAGGCAAAGCGCAAGTAGAGTGGACTCGGTGGCGAGGCAGTGGCGTCGGTGGACAATAGTATCGCGGCGAGCAGCGCGCAGTGGTAGTCGCAACGGAAACGGATTCAGCGCGACACAGAGAGGGCGAAGGAGAAAGAGGGCCGAGGGATAGCGAACGAAGGGAACAGAGACGGAAAAGAGAACAGGGAGAGAAAGAGAAAACGGGAGGAAAGAGAAAGCTATAGGGATAGGGATCCAAATAATCCGAGTCGTAGTCACAGAACAGAGTTGGTCGAGCCGTCGGCTCGTGCGCGGGCTCTTCTTCACGCGCTCCTTCTCCTCTCTAGGGACCAACGATCTCGTCGAAATACCGACTAAACGTTTCGTAGGTTGTTCTGTCGGAGAACACTTAACCTGCTCCTCGTGCTTCAAATGGAATGTCGAAGGTATCGCGTGTAATTGATCTACGATGTATGGAACAACGTGGAATTAACGCGGTTCGTTATCTCGGTGAATACGAGAGTGTGCTGGCCAAAAATCGATTGGAAAAATGAGAGGGGCAGGATCGAGCGGGGGTGAGAGGGGCGGGCGGAGCGGCGAGGGAGTATCGCCAGGAAAAATCGGATGATTAAGAGACCGCGGTATGGTTCTCGTGTGTGCGGTCCGGCCTCGTCGCGTGTACCGCTGACGTCGTTACATTCTGATAATGCACGGCAGTGGTAACAGCGGCAACGACTACACACCGATGTTCCATCCATGGACCGTTGGTCCGCGCACACAGTTACACGGTCGTCCGACCATGGCCAGCGCGCTTCTATCGCCATCGATGCAACAGCATGCACCGAGAACCGCACCGATAATTCAGGGGGATTTTTCTTGCGGTTTATAGCGTGGCACCGGCTGCGCTGTAACGCTCGCTTCCTCGTGTCCAACCACCACGTTCTCCCCTGGACCCAATCCGCGCTCATCGTCCCTTGGATCAAGGATCGAAAGTACGGTTTGACTATCGCCTACGCGAGAATCGTCGCCGCGCTGTGTCCTCGATTCCGTGCGTCGAGGCTAATTCGCTACTCTTTTCTTCTCGAGTATGCCTAATTGATGCCATATACGCTCGCTAACGAGACGAGGCAATTATCCTCGTCAATTTGTTGGATTCTGACCGAGCGGTGTGGATCGCCGCGAAACGTCCGCGTGTCCCGATAGCGTTTCATCGAAAGACGCCAGTAGACGAAAAGAGAATGAAGAAGCGCGCGAGCGAGTGAACGAATAAGCGGTAGATCGCGATAAGAAAACGCGCACACGAACGAGATTTCCTCGTTTCTATCTTCTTCCTTTCCTTCTTCCTTCCCTTAAATGTCTTTCTCGGCGCGTATACGTAACCCACGAACGCAGCAGGATACGTGGGAGTGCGCGCGGCCCTGGACTATAATTCTATGCGCTATTAGCCGTTTAATTATAAAATTGTGCATAGATTAATTGGCTCCCGTAATGGCCCTAACAATGCACAGACGCGCACTCGGAGACTAACGGAGAGAGAGAAAGAAAGACGGAAGGCGGCATGGCAGGAGGGCGGGCGGGGGTTGGGAGGGAAAGGAACGAGAGTCTGGTTGCACCGGGGGAAGAAATGCGCAAGTGGGAGGTTGAGAGGAGGAGAGATCGAAAGAATATGCGCGCGAAGGAGAAAGAGAGGACAGGGGGAGGGTCACGGGGAGAGGAAGCATCGTTATTAATATTTATTTCCTTGGCTCGTTCCTCCCAACTCCTCTTTCGTTGTTGCCGTGTGCTTATGCACAATCGCGTCTCGAGTCTAGCTGCGCGATTAAACGAGTACGCGCTTTCGAGTTAAGCGCGCGTACACGCGTGAGCTATGCTCGCGGAACGCCTCGTATGGAAAGTAGTACGATTTCCAAATCGAAGCAGAAAGGAAAGGAGGTAGAGACGGCAGTACCAAGGATAGGCGAATAACAAGCAGAAGCAGAGAAAAGATCGTTCGTGAAATCGTGTTTTCCCAGCGAGCAATTATTCCCTGGCTCGAGTACCGAGTTCTCGTAGTTGTTCGCGACGATCGAACCCCGATGCTTCCATTTATCTTCCGCAGAGAACTTATCCGCTCGGCGATTGTATCGAATACGGCAGCTGGCTCGGCCGCTGCGCGTTTTTTCTCCTTTTTTCTTTTTCGGTTTCATAACCCACGCGCGCCCAACCAGCCCGCTAGGCAGCTTTACGTTTTTAAGGGCTTCTATTATTGTCCGGGGGCCGCTTTTGACACAGATACGCGTACATTTTGTTGCAACGACGTGGCCGGGCTCATCACGGCTTTCGTCTATCAGCGTTCTCTACCGATGTTTTTCTGTTTTCACGTTGCATCCTGCACCCGGTTACAGCACGTTTTTATCACATGCATCACTCCATTGTTGTCGACCAGAATTTCGTGCATGCGTTCGCGTTTCCCGTTAACGAAGACGCACGATTCTCCTCCTCTACCGGTTCACGTCGGACCGAAAACGCGTCATTCCTTCGAAAAGAAATCGATCCGATGCCTTTGCTATAAATCTCACACCGAGCTTTCCTTCGAACGCTCCCACTACCCTCCACGAAGTCGAACCCCAGCCGAGCACCGAGACGGTAATTCTCGGTAATTAATAATCTGCAATAAGTAATAATCGAGTCGGTAATCCGCCGGCCGGTGCGCCGCGACAAGCAGCGTTCTTAATTCTAGATAATTAACGTAAAGACAAACAAGAAGGATTAACCGAACCTTCTGCGTCTTTCTTTATTTTTCTACCATTCCTCATTATCGTCTTCTTCTTCCGTCTTTCCGACAATTTCCCTCGCTTTTAATCCAATTTTTCTTCATCCGTCTGTCTCTTTCTCTTTCTCTCTGCCCTCTTCGTTTCCCCCCTTGGTTTGCACTTGTTACGAGAACTGCTAGATCTTCCAATAATTACTTAATTTTTTCTCGAGAAAGCGATCCTCCGAGAGAAGTATTCGATTTCGCCTCTCCTCGTGGAAAAATTCTCGCAAGCCGCGAACTCGGTAGCGCCGAGTACGGAATCTAATAATAAACGCGGTAGACGATGAAATCGTTGCTCGCGAACTACGTGAATTCATAGAAGACAGGCAAGAGGGGAGGGAAGGCAAAAGTAAGAAGGAAGTCGAACGAAAGCGCCTGTGGCTAGGATCGCCGATTCCTCTCCTCGTGCAGCTCGATATGGATGCAAGTCATCTCGGGGTCGGCATTGTATCGTAACGGCGCCAGGCTCCCGTTCCCTGACTCCTTGTCTTTCTTCTGTTCGTGCCACCGATTATCCACGATATTTCCATTTATCGGTTCCTACACTTTTATCCATCCAGTTGTAAGATCACGGGATCTCGGCCGACTTGCTTTTTGGAACGCCATTGATGACGCTGAACGATTCCTTATCTGAAATATGCGCGTACGATCTGGAAATTCTGCTCGTTACAAATGCCCGTGTAACATCGCCTCAAGCGAAACAATACGAATTCTTTCGTCGCATTTAAATGCAATATACGCGTCATGTGAAATATTATTACGTATCGACTTTGTGGCACTATATATAGAACGGAGTCGTTTATACATACAATAAAATAGCGACCATAGAAGAGAAATCAAAGAGATGGTAAATGGGCGTGACGCGATATTAATTGCTGTTACGAAGGCAAGTAACGAAAGAAATGTTTCATTTAACTTAAAATAGCTTAATTAAAAATAGGTTTAGTGGGAAGGGAAAAGAAAAATGAATGGCGGGAGAGCGAGAGGGAAAGAATCAGTGGAACTAGTTCGAAGGAAGCGAATGAGGAATCGCGTATCGGTTGGTGTCGAATCGAGGCGATAGCAGCAAGTTAGATGATTGGTAATACGATGAGAATTAAATTGTCTTTAATGGACTCTAGTGGTAAAAATAGAGGAATTTCAGGAGCGACACGATTATGCGTCTATACGTTTGTAAAAGCGATGTTTATAATTACACGGATGCCGGAAAGACGTAGCAAATTAATTGCATAAAACGACTGGAAGAGCCATTTCGTCTCCCTTCCGTTGGATTAAATCGTTCGCTTTAAACCGTGGACACGAGAATTCCATAAATGGAAGGTATAACTCCTGTTCTACTCTTGACTTTTTTATCGGGTCAGTGAGTTTGTTGGAACTTGGTGTTCTTAGAGCGATGCGAGTTACGCCTCCTACATAAATATGTATTTGCCATGTGCGCGTAGCCGAGCTTATATCTTGCAGCAGTGTGTGCACAGTAGGGTTGTTCAGTTCGAGTAAACAACCACGAGGCGTCTTTTTCTCCGTGAAACTAGGCAAACCTTTGGCCCAGCGACTTTTCGCTCCACCATCTTCTCTCCAACCGGGGCATAAAGGGGGTTCGAGTATCGTCCAAATCGCAACATCGACACCGACCATCTGTTTCGCGCGACCCGTTACTTTTTCACATTGTTCGCGCCAGCATAAATCATAGCCTAACACGGGCCGATGGAATATTTAACGCCAGATCGCCGGCTTCTATCAACGTATCCCGATGTTATCGCGATTACGTAGATCGTATCGGTGGTAGCTCGACGAAAAGTGGACGAACGTTCGGGTGATCGATCGAGGGTGCGATCCTGCGGACGCCTCGATCGCAAAGGACGACGTTCGTCGAACCAGCTGGCCTAGAACGTTACGGCAGCTTGTCGGTAATGTCTCGAGGTTTCGGCGAATGGAAGAAGAGACGAAGAACGTAGAATTCGCAGTTAGACGGAAATCGATCGTTTTGTAGGAACTGGTGACCCACATTAAAACAGCTGACTACAGGCAGACCCTTGGGTATCTCGCTGTTTCCCCTGGTCCTCCACCCTCGTCGTATCAACGAGGCCTACCCTTCTAGTCGACCCTTTCCTAAAAGACAACCTCCTACTGTCGCGACATTCCTCTCGACATTTTTGTCGTACTTAACACTCGACCCTCTGCTTCTTCAGTGCCAAGATTTATCTAGCTTGAAACCTTCTACCTTTAGACGCTACGACTCTTTGGAGCGGAGAAAAAATAATCCAGGCAACAACGTGGCCTGCGACCGCTACTGCGTACATTTGTACGGGGGATACCTCCCCTTTGGTCGGTTTTGTAATTGCACCGATTATCTGGCGGATTGAAACGGTGCTGCGTACGAGTAGAAAAGGTGGCCGGTTGGATAAGGCGGAGCGAGGGGTGGCGTTGCTGGCCGAGACAGGAGGAAGGCTGCCAAGGGGTGGTATAGAAAGAGGGAATGGGTGTGAGTCGCAACGGTACTCGGTAATTTCGAGTGATTCGTGGACGACGTCAGCGAGCATATCGCACCCCTTTCTCGAGAGGGGTTTCGTGCGCACGGCAGGCCACTCGAACTTGTTACACACGGTAATTAAACGACGCACGAGACCTCCCTGGTAGACGTTCGTTCGGTATTTTAAGCTACTGTTACAACGAACCATACAAGAATTCCCCGTTATCGTCGACCATGAAATATATTCTCGTATAGAGAGAATGCGACGTGAGGGAATCGCGCGATATTACGACCGATATCCGATGAGCCAAAGAACCAGGATCCTCGTTCATCGTGAGACAGAAATTCCATTTCCAATCGTATAACAGGAGTAAATCCGCGTATACGAGCAGAGATGCCTTCGAGACTGGAATCGAAGGGTCGAGAAATTGTCGAGAAGCAATCGGAATTTCCATAGCGCACAGCGGTTTCTCGGCCGTCTAGCTCGAAGCTACTCATTCGGAGCAACGTTCAAGCCGGTAACATCTCGACGGACAACTGTAATCTAGTAATCTGGTAGCAGGCAGAGGATAGTCGGCCCTATAATCGGCACGGTTTCGCGTAGTACGTACCGCACGTTGGGATTCGCGACTCGCGGATGGAAGGATCATGTCCGTGCGGATCAGTCCCTGCCCCTTCGGGTCTCTATCTCCACTTGTAGTCGGCGGGTTTGTTTGCCAGTTACCGAGGCGAAATCGCTACCAATCGAGGCCGTTTGCTTGGCTCGCGTGCCGTCGAGTTTGGCGTAACGTCGCGCGTCAATCAACGCTAGCCCTCTCACGGACTCCCACGAGTAACGATCCCTGTACTCGACGTCGGCCCGATCTTCCGTACATGGACGCCCGTCGTGATAGGCCCCGACATACGTACAGCTTTTGAAGGGAAGCCTCGTTTCGAGTCGACACACAGTCTGCGAGTGCAAGTCGAACTCGAAGTCGGAGTCGTAGTTAGAGTCGAAGTCGGCGTTTGCCGGCTCGTCAGACACCGTCTGGAGGAACCATCTTTACACGCGTGCGGTCAGCTCGCGTGTTGCACGCACGCCTCCGTTTCTCGTTCCGCCTCCTCTTCTTCTCTATTCTCGATGCTTTCTTCGCGTAAATCTAACTTCGTTCCATCTATGTCTGCTCGGTTTTTCGTCGCACGAATCGATCACGATTTTGATATTCGAACGCGTAAGATATCGATCGACGTTGAATCACTGCGAATCGCGCGAATTGCGAGCAATCTACTTTTTCGCAAGAGGTTACGAAGCTCGCGCGGAACGGAGATCCCGACACGGCTATTCTATGATACGAGCAATCGAGATAATCGCCAGCGATCTGTAATTATATCATTGTGCCAAATTACCCGGCGGCGTTCACGGTCGTCGTTACGGTTGCGGACCCCCGAAGAACGAGGCTACGAGGTGTTATTAAGTGCCGACGTTGATACATCTAGTGCCGGTTCGCAACGGCACGGGATACGTCTCGTATCGACGGCAACGTCCTTCTTTTCTTACTCGAGCCGAGGGGAAAATGAGTCTGAGAGAATCGTCCGACTATGCGAAACTTCAGTAAAACAGTATAACATCGATCTGTAATGACAAAAACCTTGTACAAAATATTCGTTCGGCATTCAAGTTAAGGAATAGCGCATTTAATAAAAAATAAATGTTCGATGGTTGCAGTTATTGGATTATTTACCGATCGCCAGGCGTCTGTTACGAGAGGTGCGATCGGCAGTGGGCATAGACGTGTAATTACGAAGGGTTCGAGTTCTCGATGCGGTCCGCTATTTATCAACGTCGCTCATTACCGCGTCCCCGAGCTCTCTTCCGTTTAACCGAAAGAAATTGCGGCCGATCTACGTTCGAGGCCGGCCGAATTTCGCATCGCGAAATATCACGTCCAATTCGAGATTTTACGGTGCTCCGTTCCCGAGCTTCGAATTCGTCTCCATAAACGTTCCGTTCGATCGACGTTTCGAGCGAAATCTCAGTGATGTACGCGTACACGTGGGTGCGTACCGCGATCCTTGAATTATGGATGAACGGCGTTTGGTACGTAAAGAATATCGTTGTTTCGACAGCAAGTATATAACAACTCGGGGACAGGCGAGAACAAGAAAGAGAGCGATGGAACGAGAGAGATCCTTACGGCGATCGCTATCGGCTGACACGAGCCATAAAGTACATTTTAATTCGAGCGCAGTGCGATAGATAAAGCACGAACGGGCTAGGTGAACTGCGTATGTAAGCCTACGGATCGCACGTACGGACAATCAGACTTGCAAAAGCGGAACTTAATTGGCCTCTTAACCGCGCGGGACGATGATTAATTGGCGCGGAACCGGCCACGAAACTCTAGGCACGAACTCTCCTTATCCGATTCTCGCGACGACTTGGCCAAATCTTCGCGAGATAACCGGGTCGATGCGAGTTGTTGGAAACGAGCGCGAACGCCTGTTCGTAATCGTGCATTAAATCGCCGTGAACTATCCGCAGGAGAGAGCGATCAAGTAAAATACTGAGGCGCGCGACTCGTATGCTCTCTATACAGTCTCCGAGTCTCGGTCCATTCTCTGTTCTCCGTTTGCTCGAACGATTTCCACCAGGCTGTGGACAAAGGGGTAAGGCAGTGCCGACTCGGTCGATCGTTCTCTGCCGCGATAATTCCTGAAAATTTCTACCTTTCGACGCGGCCGGCAAACCGAACCTTCGATACTTACGATGTTACGCGAGAAGGAAAAAGCAGTCGTCGAGCGGTTTCATCGGCGTCCTTGGCTTTATTCGTATTCGCGCCAACGATTCTTCTCCGGTCGTCCGTTGTGAAACTACCTCGTGGAAAAAAGCTCGTAACCAGACCGAACGAGAACGACGCCTTCCTTCGTCTCGAGATACTCGCTCTCTCGTTTCCCGACGTTCTTTCGCGCTTTCGTCTACTGTCGCGTCGAAAAACCCTCGTTTCGGTTAATCGTTGGCTATACTAGGAGAAACCGAACAACGGAACACGAAAACAAGCGGCGGCAACGAAACGACGGAAACCACGTCGAGGGCTAAGACGACGACGAGGGCACGCGTATTCTTGCTTCCTTAGAGAGTTCGCAAACGAGCTGCCGTTAATGAGGCGATATTTCAGTTTTTGAATAACTGACCTAGCCTGGACCAGACACACGTCGAACCGGTTTCAACAAGAGTCTCAGCTCTGTCTACCAGTAGAAACATATGTCCCGGCAACCTTCTTTCCTCTTTTGCCCATTCATTTTGCGCCGCTTCTTCCCAATTTTATCGGCCAACCATTTACGGTTCCTACACCCTCGTTTCCGTTTCCATCGTCGTCGTGTTCGAATATTTCACGTTCTCGATCAACGTGTCGACGTCTATCTCTCAATTAGTTGCTTCGTTGTGTCATCGGAGTGGGAATCAATGGACCGGGGATGAAAGTCGCGATCCAGCGATGAAAGATGGGAGAATTGTGGGCATAAGAGGAGGAGTAGAAACGGAGAGCTGGGGATGGGGAAGAGATACAACAAGAGGATCGAATACATCGACGAATCGAAATGAAAACCAAACAAGTCCCATCCTACCTTGGCTCGCGTCTATTCGTTTCTCGCTAATAATTGATAGAATAAATTAAATCATTTGTCTTGGCGGGAAATTAAAAAGGTAATTTATATACGGCGAGGGTCGGGGCGTACCTGGCCGAGTCCGAGGACTGAGAGCGCGAGAGAGAATGTGGCGAGACGAAAGACAGAGAGACGGCTGCGTACACCTACACGCGCTGACTTGTTTTCTACCGAGGAATTGGACACGAAGAACGTGTGGAAACGGGTCCCAGGATGCATCGAAACATCGTACACGGGATTACCACCGTGTGGACGACGGAAGGGACGAAACGAACGATGAACCTTTCCACGGAGGAAAGACCCGAGGATGGAAGGGATTGAGAACAGAGACGCAAGGGGATGAGACGCGAAGAAGAAACGAAATGTACGCGCGGCGCGGTGGCTCGTTTTGTTTTTGGTCCGTCTTTCGATTTATTCCACGCTGATGAATCAGGTGTGGCGCTCGCCTTCTCCGTCTCTCTTTTACCTTCAACGTGGAGCGCGGGGTCGAGATTACTTTTGTGGGCGGGACGCTTTCTGTCAGTGCCTCCGAGGGTATATTCAGGTATAGAAACTCTTCTCGTACGTTCCACTCGGCCGTGCATACCTTCTGCTCCCGTGACTCGTTCAGGGACCCGGAGCGCACACGTTCCCTCTTTCGTTCTTCTCGGACGTTCCGCCCGTTTAAATTGAAACACGAAACGCAAACGTCTGGCGACAAGCAGCGGCGGTACACCGTCGAGCATCTCCGTCGTTCACGGCGCCGGCAAACCTCGATGCGCGGCTCTCCCACGTGTTTGAAATCGCGATAAATATCAGGCAGGACGATCGGAAACGATGTTTTGACAGATGAAGCGGCGCGTCGCGTGACGGGGACCCACAGCTTCTCCCGGACCACTCGTAATCGCGGCCATACTTTCGCCATGACGGGAACCGACCAGTGCCCGATCGACTTGCACCAACATCCCAGGCGCCACTAACGATATTGGCTTAACCGTTTCGTTCCTCGGATCATAACCGATAAATAACGCCGTGTTCTAGATACGCGTTCATTCCGTTCGCATCGCCCAGACGAAAAGGAACTCGGTAGCTTCGGCAACTTAACGTGAAACGAGTGAAGAATAGATGGCAAAGGAGGGAGTGACATGGAGGGAGGTCAGTCTGACGGGCTAGCCATTCTCTTGCAGTTGCTTGAGAAAACAGAGAACGCACCGACGGAATCCTGGTTTCTCGAATTTCCCGGTCGTGCTTCTTTTCTTTTAAATCGAAATTGAAATGGGGAATCGAATTGGAAAACCTGGCGCCTCGATGATTCTCCGAGAAAAGGCCGCGTCCATGGTCGGTGGTTGAAACAAACAGCGGAGAGCGTTGGGAATCGGAAAGCGGAGAAGAGAAAGAAGAAACAAAGCTCGGTCTCTCGGCGGCAGCGACGGACGATTTGTTCGCGCCGCGGGAGTTCGACTTAACGAAAATAAGCGAACTTCTCACATAACTCACTGGGGACTTGGCTCTGGGGCCTGGTATACCCTCCGTCTTCGCGTTAAACGAACCAACAAACGAATACAAATAGAAATCATTAATGGTTTTGTTTCATGGGCCTAGGCTCTCCGAGAAGAGCACGATAATGATTCGTTAATGATTCCTCGGGTTTGCTGGTCTCGGATGGAAGTTCGGTTTCTCCTTGGTATGAGAACGTTTTTTTTATTCGTTCAGCCCATATCGGTGCAACGCGTTTCGATGGAACGAACGAGATTTCACGCGGGACTGGTAAACGATTCGTTGAAACAGTGGAACAGCGGGAGCGATTTAGAAAGGAAATCGGCAGGTAGCCGATTCATCGTGCGGTGATTTCCACGTTTGCTCGATCGTGGCACCGTTCTAATCTCTGAACACAATCGGTCAGAAAAAAAGGAACGTGGAAAGGGAAGAAGGTCGATATTTAACGCGTGACATCGAACGAACGTGGTCGGTTTTAGGTACAGCGGGGTTTTCCCACTGGAAGGCTAAAGCGGGAAAGCGGCATCGTATCGATCAATGACACGAGCGTTTCGAACAATGCAACCCCGTTTCTCTATTACGGTCATCAGTCATTCGGTATAAATATTAAATTCGCTAAAAAACTGGTCGGCGTTGGGGTCGAAGTTGCATCGTCAGCCTAGTATACAATAGGCGGGGCCAGCTGATCGACATCGTCGATCGAAGGGTCCCGATCACGGGAGGATCTCTGCGTTCCTAGAATCGATTCCGTGCGATTCTCTGCTGGTCGCGTCGCCTCGATACACTGGACTTCTTCGACGGCGTATGGGCGCGTATAGGGCTCTGCCGATTTCGTTCTTCCATTCAACATTGCGTCGTAGCAACAGCTTTTTTGTTTTTGTTCCATCTTAAACATCTGCCTCTCCACATGGATCTCCCCAACGAAAAGCAGATTCTTCTGGCTGCTTCGTTCTGCGCCGCGCGTTCCTTCGCTCTTGATCGACAATGAGCGAGGAATCGTGGCTGCGTTTTTCCTTCCACGAGCAGCCGATGACCAAAGACGGGCCTCATTGTCGCCGTAACGGGGAACAAAACTAATTTCGCCAAAGAGGTCTTTGCCAAAGGGAGGTATTGTGGGTCCGGAGAAACGGCCGTTTAGCGCTCGATAATGAAGCGTATCTCGGCTCGGACAGGAAGATCGAGCACGTCCGCTCTGTGCACACCGAGCACTCTTCTCGAGTGCAGGTTCGAGGGCACTCGAGTCGGAGAATCGAACTGAGGACCAGTCGAGAAGAAACGCACCGGTCCCCTTCTATCCATGGACAATGCGTTTGATCATTGTAACGCGTCGCAATTACGTGGTCGCGAGCACGGATCAAAAGGGAAGAATTTATCAGCACGAGAGTGAGAGAGAGAGAGAGAGACCGCGTACTTCTTTTCGTTTCTTCTCTCACGGCCTCTACGGCTCTTTCTTTTCCCTTTGATCCTCTCTCGTACTCGGTAGAGGATGGTTCCTCCCGTGACGGAAAGGAAAACAGGAAGCCAGATGGAGGATCGAAGCGCGTTAGCGTCTAACACGTTGGCGGTAGTCGGCGAATAATCGCTTTTGCAGGTATACGCGAGCACAATGAGACTCGGCATTAATTAACGAGGAAATTAGCATTGCCGGGGTTAGCGAACGGCAGTGATTACGTTTTAATGATACTAACCATCAGTGCGGTAGTAACAGTAGCAGGCGGCAGACACCAGATAACTACGCGACTACGATTCCTCGGGTTGTTGGCTCCATGTCGAGCAACTCGGATCTATCTAACATCTACTCCTATTTTTCGCGCTCTACCTTCTTGCTTCGTTTTGCCTCTCGTCTTACCTCTACCTATCTGAATCGTGCGATTCCTGCAGTTTACCACTTGCTCCTTTTTTCTTTCTTTCCTTTTACCTTTTGTTCTTTGCCTCGTTCCTTTCTTCGATTGTACAGAGAACTTGATAAAACGTTGATATTCGTACGTCAGAAATTTTCCAGGCTATTTATTACGTTGACAACTAGGGTCGGTTGTGTCTTTTCGAAAATTCCTTTCGTAACGTCGACAAGATCAGGAACGTTGCGAAAGATCAGAAGTACAGTCTGGCACGTGCGCGTCAGAAAAATGCGACACGAGAAGGCAGCGTCGAAAGGGATCGAATGGGACTAGTGGGGACGATACCGGACGAGAAAAATCACGCGCTATCAGCTGGATGGTCGAACAGAGAAATCTCGCGGTGTTCTTAATTAGCTTCCTTGGCTAAAGGGGAACGTAGTAGCGCGTCTCGCTTCGTGTTGCCTCGTGCGCTCATTAATATACGAGAACGCCAGCCGGGAATACGTTAACACCGCGTTAACGCGTACGCGGTTACACGCTCGAGTCTGTTCCCGTCTACCGAAAAATCGAGCCTCTTTCTTATACTTGGAACTTTTTTGCAATTTGCATGCCGGATAATCGTTGATCGCTCGTCAGAACTATGATTGCACGTTGTTAGGCTTTTTATTTCCTGATTTGTAACGAGCCGAATGAAATGTTGAAGGAAATTGAAGCGCCACATAATTAACGGACACGTCACTCCGGCGTGGGTATACCTAGCCATTTCAGCTAAAATAGTCGGCAATCAGTGGAGATTGCCTATTGCTTCGTCGACTATTTAATTAAACCAGGTCATGGTGACTCGCGTTTTGTCCGCGTTCCTCCTCGACTCACCGTAATTCGGCAAATAAGTACAGAACGACCTTTTCCCTCGCGTTAACCTGTCTTGTATTTCCCCGATGCGATCGATGTTGGAATTGGTAAGGTGCCGTTTTTCCTCGATATCTATCTCGATTGCTTCGATTGTCATGGCACGAGAACAAACTGGAACGATCGTAAAACGGAGGAGGAACGGCAAACAAATTAAACAATGGACGTCGTGTTCGGATCTCACGGCAGAATAGTGTCGCTGAGGACCGTTACGCATGGTGTGCTCCCGATCGAGAGTCCGATCCTGTTACTTCTCTGTTTCCCTCGCGCCTTCGTACACGTACAATTCGTTCCGCGTGTTTTTCAACCCGCGAGATAATCGTTAGCCGGTAATTAGCGATTACGCTGTCCCGCTCCCGTACACTTTGTCTCGGTTAGGCCGAGTACGGCACGGTCGAAGATTTTCCGCTCAAGCCGCAAGACGGAACGCGCAAGGAGTCATGCGTAACGAATCGCATGCTGGAAACCTGTTTGTCACCGTGTCGTAGAAGGATGCGTCCGCGGAGAAGGCCGGAACCGCGTGTCACGGATATACCACGCTTCGCATACATTATGTATGAGCGTCCTCTGCCTTCTCCTCTTCCTCCTCCGCCTCTCTCTCTCCCCCTCTCCCCCCCTCTCTCTCTCTATTTCTGCCTTGCCTTTTACCGGTCGTTGTCTATATCGCCAGCTCGTCTACCGGCTTACGCGTCGACCAATTTTCCATCGTCTTTCCGTGCGGACGCCTGTGTTCGATATTCCCGAAGCGGCTCGCGTACGCCCGCTTTAATCCGATAGTTGTTCCGCCCTTGCGTCCCCGGCACACGGAACTTCTCCTTTTTTTTTTAACGGCTCATACCACGCTCCAGCGTACCTGAAAGATCGCGTCGCATAATCGCGCCGCGGGTGCCGTTCCGCATCCCTCTTGAACGAGAGGTGCCCAATTTCTCGCCCCCGTCGATCGCGCGACGGGTGGTAGATTCTTTGCTTCGCAACAAACGTTACCGCCACCGGCAAATGGTGGACAAAATGCACCCTAAATGTCCCATAAGCGTCTCTCATTCTCTCCCCGCTCTTCTTTTCCTCGCTCTCCACCCCTAAGGTCTCTCGCCCAGCGAAATCGCTTACGCCCCGATTATCGCGGCAAATAGAGCCAGCCTGGATTTTACGCATCCCCGAATTATTTCAGACACGTTTGCACGACTAAAAGAGACGCGTCGAGCGTCGTTGCCCTTCTCCCCTTGTTTCCCTGTTTCCCGAGGAGAGCTCGTCGCGAAAACGATACGAACCCCCTTTTACGCGTCACCCCGCCGTACCTCGTCCCGTCTCTCTACCGATCCTAATAATCACGGTGCTCACAATTTTCAGGCTCTCGAGCTTACTCGCGAGAGTCCGCATACCGTTCTTTTCTTTGTTCGCTTCGGGAAACGAAATGGAAATGCAATAAAAAGTTGTAATCGAGCCGGGTCGCAGGCCGACGAAACGATATCCGTTTCACGGTGAAACGGGGAATGTACTAAGTCGTCGTCGCTTTCCATCGCGAATTCTCATTACTCGAACCCGAGAAACGCTTCGCTCGCTTAAAAGAGATGGAATTTAAAGCGAGTTAAGCACCGTGGAGCGACGCTCGTTTCGTTTCCTAGTTTCCCGATTTCTTCCGCGTTACGTAACACGTTTCGAATTCCAATATACGCTCGCACATGAAACTGGTCGAGTCGAATTGGGTCCGCCGATTATTTAACGCGCACGAATTAGAGGCTATATAGGAGAAACAGGCGTGAAATACTCGAAACGTTTGCCGCGTTTCATCGCGTCGACAATTGGAACGATAGGTTCGAAATACGTGGGGAACGCGTGATCGAACGTGGCCCGGTTCGCTCCCCGGATCGACACGTTCCTCGGCCCAGTAAGGACGTCGTTACGTTATAATGCGACGTTACACCAACGAGCTGGCGTTTTCGTCGGGTTGTAATTTATTCGAGGCCACCCTGTAATTAGCGGGTAGCCCCAGAGCGTAATATCCCCACTCTGGTCGCGTTCTCTGGATTCCATTTATCACAAATCAGCAGCTGCCTCTGCAAACTCGTGGTTCGGCCTCTGCGTGGCAACCTCTGCTCCGCATCTCCCGTTGGTATTCACGCTTCCAAGTTGGAGACCACGGGACAGGATGACGCGTTCCGTTTTCATACTCGTTTTAATATTCCCCTCGTTCCCTTAAGATAGTTTCGCGTCAACTTTTCGGTTTTGAGGTCGTGGAAAATATGTCGCCCAGACCTCTCTGCTCGTCGCTGGCTAAAATCAAACGGGAGTAAATCGTCCGACGAATTCGGACGACGCTAGTCGGGCGCGCGACGATCGTCAGCGAAAGCAATCGAGCGAATGCTTCCAATTTCCTCTCCGTTCTTTTGTCCCCATTCGTTTCTCTGTTTCTCTCTTTGACGCGGCTGCAGAGGGCGCAACGCAGCAACAGGTGTCCGCGGGGACATTCGCAGAAACGCAGAGGGTGCGAGAGACGGTGGAACGGCGTAGAGGGTGAAGGCCAAAGGGTGGTTCGAGAGCAGGGCGAGAGAATTCCTCCTCTTTATTTATGAGCTTTTTTATTCGACTTGTTGAACGCCTTCCTGCTCTCTTTTTCCCTTTATCTCGCTTCATTTCCTGCTTTTTCCCGTTCTGTCTCCGTTTTATTCGCGTCCCTCGGTTCGCCTGCTAATTCCACGAAAGTCACAGCTCCGACTCAGTGTCATGGCAGGGAAAAAATCCTCCTCGTCGCTCGCTTCGGACATACAAGTACTTTGTAACGGTAACCAGAGATATTTCAGGCTATGCTTCAGGTAGACGCCGCTCTAAAGAGACGTAAGGAGCGGATAGATACGATTTGGGCGTAATCCGTCAAAGAGTTCTTTCAACGTCCGTCGGAACGATTTATCTACGATCTCCATTAAAGTTCAGTTAACGCCCTCTTGCTTCTCTTCTTTCGCCTTTTCGTTCCTTTCTTCTCCTGCTCCCGCTGCTTTTTTTCTCTCGCGCGCGTCCACTCGGCCGATCTGCTTCCGCGGCATCGGAGAAACCTCTCGCACCGTCTTTAGTCAGCAATCCGAATCCGACACTGAAACGGATCTCCCTTTTTTTCTCGGCTTTTCGGATTTATCCGGAGCGCCCGAGACCAGACCTTTGGAGGAAAAGTGTCAATTATCTTTGTGCTTCCGTTACTTCGGTCAAAGATCATCGGATCGCGGTTCCAAGTTTCTCGACTGTTTCGTCGCGTTTCACGCAACGAAGAGCCTCATTTTCCGCGGGCGATGGACCGTTTTAACACCGACTAACCTCCGGACGCTATTCTTTCCCTCTCTTTTTCATTTTGGTCGTTTTCATTTTCGACACGTTCTTCGACACGGAAGCGCAGCCACTAGCGCAATTGGCGCAACGTCCGAGCGATCCTTTTCGAGATAGCAAAGAAGCGCGCGTTCGCGCATATCGTGTAACGTTACGTTCATTAAAGATGGACGAGGCTGCGTATATGTATGTAGTCCTGAGTTGGGGATACGTTTCTCACAACCCTTCGGTCTTACGTTAGACGTAAGCCCCCTCGAAAGCCCCATCGTCTCCCCTTTCTCTTCACCGCCGTACTCGTTCTGCGTCACCCTTTCTACCCGCCTACTCGGAAAGGTATCGAGTTACTCCCAACATAATTCCGTTAATTATGATTTCGTAGGACGATTTTCCCTCGGAGCTCGAACTCGCGTTCCTACGAGTTTCACGTCTGTTCCGCGAAATTCTCGTTTCACGCTGCCATGGAGATCAGGGACGGCCGATCTCGAACGTGTTCGCGTCTATGGAGCTTCTATGGACGAACGTTCCATCGTCTACGTTCTTCGTAACGAAATGGACCGCCCCTTCCGTCATTCCCGTCGAAAGAACCGATTCTCGTACTCCGAAGGGTGGAACGCGAGGCACAAAGTCTGCCCGACGCGAGGTGATACCAATAAGACGGTAGGTGGTAGCAATTTAAACCTCATAAATGCAAAATCGCGCGATGATTGCATTCATAAAGGTCGGGGCGCGTAGGCAGAGGCGAACGTTTTCTCGGTCTCCTTCGCTGCTGGCATCTAGCGCGCGGAGGTAATTTACATTGATATTTATGCCGTGTCATAACCGGGGCTTCGCCGCTCGCCACGGAACGGATTGGTATCGCTAATCCCCCGTCGTGCCGGGGGGTTGTTTTAATTGAAATCTTACTCGCTACCTCGACTCGCCTCGACGATTCGCGTCGGGGATAAGAAGGGAAGGACGCATGTTGCTCGTATTCGCGGTACACCAAGGGGTTAACGAGGGAACGTTACACGTGTCTCGGGGTTCTTCGCGGTACTCCTTCGGCTGAAATATCCGTGAACTTACGAAACATCCCATTTCGTCCGTTAATGGAAATCAAAGAAAGGGGACAAATCTTATTGTCGCGGTGTCGAGAGGAATCCCTCGGGTGGCGCTAAGAATCGACGTACGATGAATCTGGGATAGGCGTACGCAGGCGCGTACATACGTAATTCACGATGCTCCCGGCTAATATTATTCTGCTTGGGGTTGCTCCGGCCGGTTGCGCGTTTTTCGGAACGACGAAAGTTGCGTAATTTCGCGAGATCGTCGCGCTAGCCGAAATGTCAACCGCGAGACCACTAAAACGAGAGAAACTTTTAATTTGTTCATTTCGCCGGGCTCAAAGGGTCGGCGAATGAGGCTTATTAAAATTTATACGAGCCCTCAGCCTCTTTCTGCCACCTTATCTCATTCCCCTTTCTCTTCGTCCTTTTCTACCCTTTTCCGGTACGGAACAACACGAGATTTTTTTTTCCTTTTACGATACCACCGTTAAACGTTTTCATTTCGCTTGTTAGGCTGTACGAGCGTACGAAACCAACCGTAACATCGGAGAATCCGAGCTTTACCTTCAAGAAACATTTTGATTGTTAATCCACTGTCTCCGTGGATATTACACGGCAAGAGAAAAAAGATTGCGAGGGGTAAGTACAAGACCGTGGTTTGTTCTCGAAACGAGAGGCGTTCGCCCTTTAATCCTTGAGACAATAGCCAGACGCCCAGCAAGAAAGAGAAAGAGGAAGCTTTTCCCTTGGCAAAGGGTTACAAGTTCGCATCGACCCCCGAGGTCCGTTTCATCCGTCGTTCTCTTCTTTCTCTCCCGCCACTCTTCTCGGGCGTGCTAATATTTTTCGAAGGGTTGAAATCTAATTTTTTTCAACCCCCGACAAAATTCTCGGCCGCGGTTCACGTTCGTTTTCCTCCTGCTTGATGCGCCGTCTCGTCTTACCCCGTTCCGCACCAGCAGGGAAGATGAGTCGACGAAGGAGGGACTAGCTTCGCTCCCAATAGACATAATAAAAACGCCATCTGAAA
Source organism: Bombus lapidarius (assembly GCA_936014575.1). Taxonomy (NCBI): domain Eukaryota; kingdom Metazoa; phylum Arthropoda; class Insecta; order Hymenoptera; family Apidae; genus Bombus; species Bombus lapidarius. The sequence goes on along the minus strand of CAKXZU010000031.1, from coordinate 1,720,169 downwards.
TATGCATCCCTTAATAAAACTGTCCAATTAGGCGAAAATGGAATTAAGTATTTAGGGGGTGTCGGAGAAGACTTTTCCGCTGGGTTCTCAGGTGCTCCCGAAAACCCTTTTACGAAAAGATTAGGTTCTCAGACCTTCCCTTTGACCGCTTGACGAAGAAACGAACCGTCGGAGATGGTTGGGAGGAGGGTTGGAGAATGGTGGGCAAGAAAAAGAAGGAAAGAAGAAGGTCGACTAACCAAAAGGAGCAAGGAGGAGGACGCGATGGAAGGGGATCGCGCCAGGTTCGCCGTCGGACGGGACTTGAATTATTTATGGAAACGAAATTCTTTCGTCGCTTTTCCTCGTGTTTCTGTCCACGACTTCGATTTATCGTCGCAGTTTCCTTCGCTTTATTCGCTGCAGGCACGTCGACTAATTTGTCCGGTGATGCGGCGGTGTTCGCGGTGAGACGCTTCGCAATTGCGAAACGACCGGGTTCCGGTCGACTTTCGGGAAGGATCTCGAGGTTGGTCGTACGTCCGGGATTCGGCGTGTATTCGTTTCGATCCATCTGCGAGAGCGAGAGCCGCGCGAAAGTACAAGGGGCAAGATCGATGGAGTGGCGGGTCCGAGGGCTCGTGGCAGGGACAGCTTGGTCATTTATAAAATTAAATCCCTCGAATATTTCAGTCGTACAAATCCCTGGGCTGGCAACGGCGGAAGGGCTGGCAGTCAGGCAATCGTAAAAATTCCACGAGGTCTGGACGCATTGGAAATCCGCGTAATTAACCGAAGGAATTCCAGGGTATACGCCGGGGGGTCGATTAAAAACGCGAGCAACGCCTACAATGAAACGGGAGGGAAGTTCTTTCTCGCTCGTGCCGCCACGTGTACTTCCTCCGTGCGCCCCACTCTTTCCTCGGCTTCTTCATTTTTTTCGCGTTTCCACCTTTCGTTCGAATGGTTCCGCAACGATGCGCGTTCCCCGATGCTGGATCCCCGGTTGGAAAATATTTTCAATCCCGGTTTGTAGTCGAGTGGTGGATCGACCAAAATCCTGCCTAACGTTTCTCTCGTTTCTCCGTGTTTTGCCTTCATTTCGTTCCGATCGTTTCGGGTCGTTACGATCGACACGATCCCGCTCTCGCGATTTCCCAGCCCAATAGCCGATGTTTACTAGTATGCGTAGACTGGAAGGACACGTTTGTAATATATACGACAGAACACGATCTCGATGGAACGTTGCCCATTAATTTCAGGCTATAGGATAGTTCTGGAGGTGAGCGTAATTAATACTAATCATTGGCATACTGTCTGCGTGTCCGTGGAACCGCGAAGAAAACGCACCAGCGACGAAGAAGAGCAACGACGCGACGAACGAAAGAGGGTTCGGAAACGGTGTTGTGTCCGTGGCGTGGCGTGGCGAGAACGAATCTAACGTCGTTGCTGGGTAAATTTATACGACTAATACACGGGACTCGGGGGTCTTAATATCCAACGGGCGTACGATGAAAGCAGGCGAGTTTAAAAAGTGCAATATCACGGAATACATAAATGCGAGATGAGGCGATTTGAATGAAAACCAAATAAATTTCGCCAGCGACTCGTTCTCTGCCCGTCCGTGTATCCAATTTCGCTTTCGCGCTGGTTTCATTTATTTTATCCCGGCCGTCACGCGTCTTCTTTTTCCACCAAGATTTCCTCCGTCTTAATTGCCGCGTACAAGCGCGCTAACCCATATCTCCGCGAGCTGAGCTAGCGGACTTCGATAGCGGCCACGAGCCGGAAACGAAACGACGTTCCGATCCTCGCGGCGGAGGTCGTTAACGCGATTCTTCCTCTCTTCTTTTTCTTCTTCTTTCCCTTTTTCTGTCTTTCTCTGAAGCACGAGTCATCTCCATGTGCTGGCCGCGTACGCCAGACGTGTGCGCGGACCGAGGCTGACGTCTCGAAGATAGGAAAGAGGTAGGAGGGCCAGAGAGCATTTCGTTGGATTCGCAAGATTCCGCGTTACGTTCGTCGAACCCCTCTGGGATCGCGCGAGCGTGCTACTTTCGATGGATGCTCACTCGATACGACGAGATACGAGTATTGCGGGGATCGAGATAAAAGAACCGAGTGGGTAGAACGTGACGAGACAATGGATCACCGGTCCACTAGCCATAATACAATCGCATCAGCATCTAGCCGTATTGTTTGCCTTGCTTTGATATCAGCTCGGAGCTCTCGATTCCTTTCCCGACGCTCGTGCTCTCCTTCTTTCTCCCCGACGCCTCTCCCTCCTTCCTTCGTTCGATTGTCGACAGCCGACAGCTAAGAGAGCCGATATCCGACAGCTAGACTTCGTTCCCGTTCCTCTTTCGCGTTCTCACCTACTCTAGTCCCCGCGATACTCTTTCAATCGACACGACGTTGGAACGTTTTCGAAATTTCACCCTGGCCTTGTTCGCGCTCTCGGTTCGTCAGCGATTTTTTTTCCTCCCATTCGATCACACGACCGAGAAGGCGGGAGAAACGAACAGCGAGCAGCGAGCAGATAGCGATAATAACGGAACAGAGGTGTCGCGGCGGAAATTCGCAAGAAAGAAGCGCAACGAAATGGAAAGGGAGAAGCAGTTAGTTAACTCGAGTTCTCGCCGAGTTCGTATAGATAATAAGCCATGATAAATTCGTAACGTAACCGTGCAAGTATCCGCGATGTGGGCGGGCCGGCTTCGGGACTGGCGCGGAAGGAGTACGGACCGTGGTTCGATTTAAAAAAACCGTCTATCGTAAATAGTCTTAGTCGCATTTACCTTCGATTCGCGTATACTTTCGTTTTTCTTCCACCGACGGGAAGCGAGTCGATCAAGGTCAATCTCTCGAGACACTCGATACTCGCCAGAACGAGTTTATCGAATCCATTTGTACGAGACAAGGATCGGTGATCGATATCGCGCACTCCATTTTTCGTATTTCATCGGACGATCGATCGATCAATTCGGCGGCGAATTTGATTTGCCCCGGAGCGACCAAATTTTCAAGAAAATTAGGGGAGTTGGAAGAGATCAAACGACCGAAGAAAGGCTCGTTTCTCACGGTAGGTTGCTTCCTATCGCGGTTGCCTTGCGACTTCGCGATCGACTCTCTTTCTCCTTCTCTGCCCGTCTCTCTACGTACGTTCCACTCCCTTTGGGTCGAAAAGGAACAGCTCCGTCAGAGATTAAACGATAGAATTCCGTGGCTCCCTTCCAGCGACGTTTTCGCGAGATCGCTGGTGGCTCTCGACAAATTAGTACAATTAGAATCCCTCAAAGAAAATTGATAAATTCCTTCGGAACAATTTCTCGACTCATTTCACCCGGTGCACCCTTCGACGTTCCACGGATATCCTCCGTATCGTCGAAGTTACTCGCGCGAAAACTTCTCTTCGTCGAGCCAGCTGCGCCGAACGAAGGTCGATCTCGAGTAGGAAGAAGTTGTTTTCTATCCTGTGTTTTCGTATTTACGTACGCGAAATCTGAATTCTCGGGAACCACGCGACGCAGAACGCGTCGAACGTTCGGGTGATTAATAAGAAACGATGCGACTATTAATTTGATTTACGATCTGCCCTAAGTCTGGAGTGGCGAGAGGAAAAGCTTTAATTTGTTGCTCGCCAGACAGAAGTCAGTCGTGTTCCACGCTTGACACGCCGCGTTTCGAGACTACGTCGCGTCGCGTCGACGCTTCGCTTTGTTTTGTTTCGTTTCGTTGGCCAGTTCCTTTTCACCAGTGTTGCGCGCGTGTATTCTTTCAAATCCGTGTTACCACGGACATCGGTGCTAGTATCTGCGATGCACGTCCGCGTTCTCGATAGGCGTACACGGTTGTCGACGATATTCTATTCGTGCAGCCATCGAAGAATTCAAGGTAAGAGAAGGAAACGCATTCTCCCGTCATATTTTCGTCGATCCTTTGAATAAAGGCGTCAGATTCCTCTTAATTACAAGTACGATTGTACTCTTCTGGTTGCATACGAGTCGGGAAACAAAGGTCTTTGTTCCACCCAGCGAGAAAGTTTCTTTATCGCGGTATCGCGATTTACACGGCTCGACGAGTATCACGGCGAAGCATTCGGTAGCAAATTCGCGAGTTTCTCGATAATCGATGGGAGCAGCCTGAAAAAACCGTGCCTCGTTTCCTCCACTCGTCTACGAAGAATGTGTATGTATCCACCGGTGAAGATTCGCAAGTTCGCACCCGCGGGATTCACGGCGATTAATTGTAATACCGTTTCCGAGAGCGTGCGAAGTAACGAGTTCTTTGCCTACCGTGCGAATGCACCGTAATGCAGCAGACTCTTATCCAAACGAGATCGTCGGCCACGAGAGCGGGGGAAATGGGAATTAAAAGAAACATCCGACGCACAATCGTCCTCGTTTGCGAGTGTGCACGCATTCGTATCTCTTTTCTCGTGGAATACGGCCGACCACGGAGAACGCCACTCCTTAAAACTAGTCTCGTTAGCACCGTAGTAAATCGTCTGCATTTGTAGGAAAGTTTCGGGGCGTTTCTTTCAATGAACGACCGTTTTCTCGGCGGCGTGGGAACGTCTTTGCGAAACTGGTCCAAATTGCCAGGCAAACGAAGGAAAGCCTGCCACGCGTTCTGCCCTCGGCCCCTTCGGGAACCCTTCTCTCCTTCTGTCGGGTTTCTCCCGTTGCTCCTCCACACTTCCGTGGCTTTCTTCGCTCCGCTTTTACCCCTTTCTCTCTCTCTCTTTCTCTCTTTCTTTCTCTCGGTCGCTCGCACGCTCTCTCTCCTTCTTCTTCGCTCTGACTCGTCTCGCTGTTCGCCCAACCTCGCTTCCGCGAGCCACCAGCAAGCATTAAGAGCTCCTAGATTTATTTATAACTACATTTACGCGCATGCCACGCTCGCGCAACCCTTTCGAGCACTGCGAATTATTACGTTTATGCGAACGGGATGGGGAGGCCCGCCCTCGTGTTCTCAACTCGTTTCCCCTTCCCCTTGTAAAGAACTCATCGAAGAAGCCCGTCGAGAATAACTCTGACGAACTTTCAGCGTTTCCTCGACGTTCTCTTTTTCGACTCCGCTTATCGTCTTACTCGTGGTTTCTCGTCGAATCGTATATCGAACGGGTTCGTTCACATACGAGCAAATAGCAAAGGAAAAACGCGTTCCCCGCTGGCGCTGTTCTCTCAAAGCGTGGTCGCGTTTTAACGCTTGAACACCGAGCAGTGGTTACCGGTACAAGGCGAACGCCGTGTGTACGCTGTCTCGCGGAGCGGATGAACGTTAAACAACGTTACCTTTACCGCGTCACGTATATTTGCTCGAATAAACTTTCCACTTGACAAACTGTGGCTCACCGTTGATATATACGTACGCGTACGTGCGTTCCTCGTTCGTGGAATCAGCCTGCCCTCGGCTGCGTCTCGCGCACCCACGGCATACCATCCTTTCGTCGAGAATTATTCGGGCTTTACGTCAAGCCTTACGACGTCCCTCGAGCTAAGGAATCTAATTTGAGCGATGTACGACTATACCAGCGCGATGCGAACCTAACGCACCTTCCTAAGCTCTTTCTCTCCCTCGTATCCCACCTTTCTTCTCCTCTTTCGGGATGTGCATGCTTGTATCTCGAACGTCGTGAGAAGTATTTCGGTCGAAGACACGGTTTTCACGAAACTTAGTTAAGAGAATGGACGGGGTTGTTTGCGAATTGCATTTAATACCGCGAACAATACCATTTTGACTTTGTGAATCGTACAATGTTCTCCGTAATAAAATGCGATCTTACTTCTTCGATGATCTTTCTAATACCAATTTCGTATGGGTTAAATAGAAAATATTTTACAATTGATTTTCATCGACTATCGCGTATCCCAAGCTACGCACACACTTTGAAGCACCGCGATTTCCAATCGAGAAACAGGGAAACGTCAGAGGGAATTTCGTATCGCGAAAACTAGCAAAGATTCGCGTACTTCGGTCGACGCTCGTGAACAGCGGAAGGTAGCGGCGCTCTTCTCGCAAGACGGCTGAATCGAATTTGCAAACTTGCAGATTGGATTCCAACTTGCCTATTATAGGGTGCGTCTGTTCCGGTTAAAAGCAGGGGGCAAGGGAATTAATGTCGATACGCCAAGGAAGGCCGGAGGATTACTCCAAAGGCCCGTATCTCATTGTCTTAGATGTTGCTCCCTGCTCTCTAACCTTCGCTCTACTATCTCCACCCCCGGGAACTCCCCTTCCATATCGCTGCTCCAGCTTCGCTTTACGTCCCGTTACAGCCACGTTTCTCGTCCATCGTCATAGTTGGACGAGTTTGGTTTCGATCTCGGAAACGAAGCTTCGAAACATTACCATGTCAGCGGTATTAATTCCTTCCCTGTGCTTGCTTCCAGCTCAATTGCCTATTTTACAAGTGACATACTACTAGGGCGAGATTTTATTCCAACGAATCGTAACGAGATCGCCGCTATTCAAACATCATCCGACCATTGTCGACGATTCGATTACGACGATCGTATTCGCGGGACACGCGCTCGGTCTTTTCTCTTAGCAGAATAGAATTCCACCCTTCCAAAAGATCACGGAGACCTTGCCTTTTCCGGCTCTTTTTCTCCTCTGTTTCGAGTGCTCTCGGGGCTGATACGCTTGCAAGCGTAGCCACCGTCTGGATGCTCCTTCCCGGTCGAGCGTCTCTCTCTTCGAGGCTCGGCAACTTTGTAATGCATTTTATTTATTCACAAAGGCAAATACTCATTTACCGTAGCGGCACGGGTAAATGTCCGCGAGAGCGAAGCACAGTGGCGCGGTCGTTCCCTTTTTCCAGCTTTCCGGCTATGCTTCTCGTGCGACTGGTGCGTACAACCCGGAAAGAGAGACGGCCACCCTCTTGCCCGTCGTCGCCACAGCGTCATTAGCTTTCGTCGCCACTTCACCCTTGGCCACGGCAGAGTCGCGGCGCCTCCGGAGTTCCAGCTGGTGAACTTTGAAGAGCGCAACGCCACGCGAGATCCCTTTGATGGAGTTTCTGTAAATGGAGCGGCGACGAGATCGGTTCGCGAGACCCAAGGGTGAGTCGGTACTGCGGCTCACCCTCTCCGACCCTTCTTCCCCTCGTCGACTTTGAAACGCCACGGAACCTTTCAAAACCGCGGGCATTTTTAATTTCCGAGGATTACCGTGGAGGATAGAGAAGCAGCAGCGATTCCAGCCGTGTGTCCACTGGATGGTTCTCGTCCTTTCTTCCTAGTCTATTTGCGACTCGACTTTTCTGCCTCTCAATACTCCTACGCTTCCTCCCCACTGACTTCTCATCTCTCCGCCAAATTTCTTTCTTTCGGAGCAGTCCGTGCATCGCGTTTGACGAGAACGGACAAGGATACGCGTTTCGCTAAGAACTAAAACCATCGTGTTTAACTAATAGACATTTCAACGAATAGATAGATCAGTGGCAGTTGAGAGACACTGGCGCGGTCTCGGCGGTAGCCTTTCATCGGGTCTTCGTTAGGCGGTGGTAAATGTATTATGACTTCTGATTGAGTGCCGCCACAGCGTTACGCGCGTCGGTATGGGCTAGCACACGCTCCATCTCGTCCATGGGGGCGTACGACCGATACCATTTGCGCGCCACCGTCGAAACGGACCGTGTGCTCTCTGCAACGAGAAAGCATTCGTTCTCTCTTTTGGCAGGAATCGTCGCGCGATACGATTCCGTGGGCGCTTTTCGTGGCTAGTCTGGCGTACTGCGATCGATCGTAAATGAAATAAAGCGGAAGCGTAGGTGGCCGAGCTTTTGCGGCTGGATTCACCACGGAAAGGGAAACCGTTCGGCTTGGGGATAGCCGAATTTTTCTCGACGGCGCGGAAATCGTGGTTTTGCGATATTTTTTGGTCGGGAAATCCGTCAGCATGGAAGGGGAGGGGGCAATCGTAGTGGCGAAATTCATGGAGGGGGAGAGTATCATTGACACACGCTATACGAACGTATATAATAATTAATGGTGCTCTCGCGTAGGTGTGGGAGCGGCATATGCCGGCATCGAGAGAGAGAACGCGACGTATATCTGCACGGGCAAAGATGCGTAATTGCGTTACCCATCGAATTCAGTTATACCGGCATGGCGAGTCTGATGCATAAAATGACGGGGCCAAATTCAGTTATAGTTCGCTTCACAAAGCGAATACGGTCGCGTCGTTAATATCGCGCCGTTCCGAACCAGTGTGATATCGTTACGACGGAATTTCCGTCATCGACGACCGGGACAGGGAGCGGAAAAGTCATTAAGAGAAACATCGCGTGCCAACGCATTTGGTTCCTTCCGGCCGCAAGGGCGGTATCGTAGATGGAACGTCGCGGAGGCTCCGTGGAAATCGCTCGCTGAGAAGAAGTTGCTCCGGTCTCCGGCATCCCTCGAGCAGATACGTCTCGAGGTGATTTTTTTCTTGGCTCGCTGGAATACGGCTTCCTTCTTTTTTTTTTTTCGTTCATATCCAAGTTATAGAGGATAGAGAGAGCGAGCGAAGAACGAGCAGGCAGGGAGACGTAGGAGAGAGCATGGTAAAGGCGGGAGGGTGAGACACAGGTCGAGCGAGGAAGAGAGAGAAGGATCGATTCGCTTTTACTCTTATTTTTCCCGGAGCTCGCGACTTAATTAATCGCATAACACCGGGCCTAATGAAATCAGAACTCCCACCCCATCTCCGAGTCTATTCTCGCCCCCTCGTTGGCCGCCATGACTGCCGCGCTACCAGCGAAAAAACGGAAATATTTGCCGGGAATACTTTTCCGCCTCCTCCACTTCTTGCCGCTTATTTTAGCCATCGGCGAGCCCCGAGGGTCCGCGATGCTTCCGAGAAACTGCCGCGCGCCACGCCGCTTCGAAAATCGATCCTTCGTTTCCAGGAATATTTCCCTTCGACGACCGGGAAACGAACTTCCATCACCCGATCGTCGAAGATGGTCTACTGCTGCTGCAGATTCGTCTCGCGTTCGATCGCGGTTCCGCGATGGAACTTAATCACGGAGGCAACCCTTGGTTTTCGAATCGCGAGAGATCCACGTGGAAGTCGAGGAATGCCGGGTACTCGCTGAAGCGTGCACGAGGAGCGAAAGCAGCAGCGGCAGCCAGGATGTCTCGAGTTCCTTCGGGAATCGAGGGGGTTCCCGATTCGTTTGCCGATTGCCTCGCTGCTTCGCGGCTTCTCCATATCGAGGGCAAAGTAATTTCTTCGACGAGAAAGTCCGGATTGCTGAGCGGGATACTTGCCTTCCCCCTCCACCTCTTTCCTTCTCTTTCTCTCTCGAGGATTAATTAAAATCTCGAGCGTGCCGCCGATTAATCAACGCTGCTCGATGCGCCGAACAGCTTCGTAACAGCGATTAATAATGTATACCACACCGCGTGGCTTGCTCGTGCGAGAGATCGATTTCTTCTCCTGGAGCTCTTTGTCGCTGAAACCGTCGTTCCTTCTGCTGATCGATTCTAAACTTGCCGCGAACGTAAAAACGTTTACGCGACAAACGCGTAGAAAAGAAATACGACGACGAACGCCACAACTTTGGAATCGATCGATCTACCAGTCCCATCAGTGCGCGTCCGTGTCGTTCCCAATGAAACCGCCTAATCACGAAATTCATTAAGGGCCCGAGACGATCGGGAGCCGGTTAGGAAAGGCGAGGTTGCCGATTGGCTGCTCGTAATTCGGGACGACACGGTTTCCGACCACCTGACCGATTCACACGACGCGTTTAACACTCGGTATTCATTTAACACCTACCGACTGCCTATTCTACTCGTGGTTCCCGCGTAAAATAATAAACGTGCCGGCAGCAGGCGTCGGTGAAACGTACCGATAGCCTTCGGGAACTATCGAACCGGTGCAGCATTGCAGCGTGCGATCTATTTCTCCGACCCTTCCTGGATTTAGGGCTTTACCCAACTCGCGACCTTCGGCTAGGATACGATCCTCGTGGCTATTTCCGATCGATCGATCTGCCTACCGTGTCGCTGATGACTCACGATCGGTTTGTACCCAGAGATCCTACGGCCTCGACGGATTTGAACGCTTCGATTCACAAAGATGAAATGGTCGCGTGCGGAAATAGAAGCGCGGTAAAGTGAACGCTTTATCGATCGAGCGATTCGGCCAGTGGCACATTGCATTACCGATGGTCATTACATCGGCGATAATTCGACTTATCTGCAGATTTGTTAACGCGATATATCCCGTGCATAGTTGTGGCTGGTTACAGGTGTCGCGGAAGATCGACAACAGGTGATAGGGGCTGTATTGCGATGCAACTGCGAGCAAAAGCTGTATATCTTGTCGTAAATATATTCTGACTCGTTTCTCGTGTTCGCCGGTTTCAAACTCGGCCGATTAGCCGCCGATAAAACGTGCTTTCAAGTGTTTGCATTCGTCCTGACCGAGTCACGTCGATTGATTTCAGTCGAATAATAACCGACGATAAGGAGCCCCCTCGTTACCCGTTCTACCAGGCCCGTTGTTCACACCTGGACGTTCGCATCGACTTTTTTCGCCGATTGCTCGAAACAGCGTTCTTGCAACAGTGACAATATTGCGTTTGCCGCTTATATCTAGCTCATTATTAATTTCGCTGAACGCCACAGGCTCGCGATTGCCGGCAAAATTGCCCGTTGTAATGCCCCTATTATTTATTGAAAATGGTACGTCGCTTGGGCGAATGAGTTGGAAATGAAAGAGGGTAGGAAATTTGTTTGGTCGAATCTATCTAAAAACTGTATCCGGAGTGAATGAGGTAATCTATAGAATTTCAAAGTTCTATCGTTTAATGGGAGAATCGCGTGAGCTAGTACTTAATAATTCTTTAAAAAACTTCGCAAATGAACAGAGGAGTAGAAAATACTTGATGAATTCCATTCAAGTTTTTCTCTCCTATTTTCTGCATTACTTCGAGGTACACGTATGTCTTTCAAAATACTTTCAGATAATTTATCGTCGTTATTCGTTGATATTCGTTTCTTCCTGATAAGTGGAATTCTCTATCTCCTGTTTTCTATCTCCTGCATCATTTCATAATCCATATACATGTTTGGTATCAAACAAATAACACAGTTTTGTGCTCTTTCGGGACTATCTGTGACCTTGATGCGTAGTACAATTACCGTACACTTTCCTTTAACGATCGCTATTTGCATGTTGTTGCAACAGGGAATAAGGTTCTAGGCTTTGTCCTTAGATTTAATAAACAGTTGAAGAATCCTTACGCTCTCCTAAAGCTTTGCACGTCTCATTGGCGTTGCCCTGCCTGGAATATGTCACGGTTATCTGGTAGTAGTTAACAAATTTTGTAATCTTTTAGAGAGAGTCCAATATCGTTCCTTGAGAAGCCTCGCCTACAAAACTGGCTGTCCTGTTGCAAATGATCGTCATAGATCATGTCTTATCTCTCAATTATCTCTCAATTATGACTACTTTTAGTACAAAACCTTTAGAGCGGCGATGGACTATTATCACAATATTATAAATAACAAAATCAATAGCTGGCGTTCATTAGGCTTGGTCAACTTTAACATCCCACTCTATCAGACACGTGCCCTTACTTTATTTGCCTGGTTTTAAGTCAAGATTCGGTCACACTGATACGTTTGCCAGAATATCTAGCACTGCGAATACGTAACGGATCAAGTAAACTTATTCTTGGATTCTCTGCCGCAATAAGAAAATCTCATCGAATATAGTGTAAACTTATGTAAGTATATGCTCCTAAATTATACCTATATGTCGATGTTCATAATGAGGCTTAGTATTATTCTCGTCTCAACACCAATGTTATTTCGTATTGTGCATTACTTTACATGTAAAGGATCCAGGCCTGCAAATGAAACAAAATAAGATAAAATAAAATTTTATAGTAATCTATGGAATTCGTCGTTATTTTCTACGTCGTTTCGTCATCTGTTCCTTCCTAGCATCATCAATCGATCATTTTGATCGTTTAATCATAAAAAAGAAGAAGCGAACTCGGTACGAAGTCCTTGCGGAGCGAAACGATGTGAATCGAAGACGAGAATGGGGCTTAAGGACGCGCGGAATTCTAGTAGTCGTCTATCTAAAAGTGCACTCGTTCGTCGTGCACGCGCCCCGAATACGCGCGCGAGTGCTTATGTGCGTGTCTGGCCGTTCAGGCTGGTTGACTCCTGCTTCTTCGTTCGCACCGAACTCGCGCGCACCGGGAATGACATTTCGCCGCGCGTTGCATGCGCACGCTTTCGCGTAATCGCACCTGCCTTACCTGCTTTTCTTCGGTTTCAAGCGTGCTCGATGCCACGCGGCGTTTCTCCTCCTCGCTCGGGCTCACCGTGCAAGGTCAACGCTGCTACAAAGCAGGGCCGGAAGGACGCTCGTAGGACGAGACGTCCACGAGGAGAGTGAGGTCGGAAAATCGATAACTCGCAAACTTCGATACTCGATGAAACTTGTTAATTTATCAAAGACACGCGTTTCAATTAAAATATATTATACAGAGATTGATATTTCGAACTCCCTGCGGTCCCGAATGTGGACTACTTATTTCTTTCTTTGTCTCGAGAGCAACGGTCTCTTTCTACGCGAGCTTGTTTCGTCGACTGGTTAACTCGTATAGACATTTCATTTTGCAATGCATCGCTGGTTTGGTATAAGTTAAGTCGACATTCGAGCGTGTAGATTTTATTTAAGGAACACCTTCGGCATTTGACGAGGGCGCCATAGGAACGATCGAACCGCGAGTAATTTCGTCACTTAACAACCCAGGAAATACATTCGATCGGTCTATTTTCATCGCGCGCCGCCAGAGTATTACGAGGGCGCGTTAATCCGGTATTCTGACAGGACTCGCGCGGCCGCGGACGCGGAGCCTTTTCCAATCCCGACACACTGATTGTTCGGATTCAATGCGCAGTGGCATTTGGCAGTTGGCAGTTCAGGAGGTGGGCAGACCGGTGGAATAAGCTGTCAGAGTGTTGCACACCCGATGAAAACTCTCTGCCAGCGAGAAAACGCTGCGCCGATTCCCTCTCTCGATTCTACCCTCGACTCTTTCTCCCTCGCATCCGCTGTCTCGGAACTCGTGCTTTCTCTTTTCCTCTTCGTCCGTCCCCACCACGCTGCTCATTGCTTGTTCGTCGCTTTTTTTTTTTTGTTTTATTTTCATCTGGATTCGTTTTGACGCACTTTTATTGGGCGACACGTCAGCGGTAGAGGGAATAATAAGCGCGAGTTCGACGAGAACACGGCTGTCAGGTGCGACACGCGGCAAGGCAATTTTTCAGCGAGCCCTCAAACTCCAAGATCTTCGGTGCGAATATACGTGAATGTGACGCCGCGCCGCGCCGCGTCACCTAATATGTACGTGATCTCGAAGCGACGCCACGGTACTCGAATATCCTGTAAATAGGACGGAGCCGGTCTAATGTAGCTACCCATGTAACGAGCTTCCACTTTTCCCATGGTGGAGAAAGAAAAGCAATCGAGCCTAGGATTATCGGGCTAACGGTCAGAGGAGGCACAGGGACGGGGGGTCGTCAGACACACGAGCTACCGGAGAAGTTTAATTACCGCACTTGAGTAAAGTAATTACAATCAGACACCCTTGTACGGGGTCGAAGCAGCGCGCGGGCTTGGCGCGGGTGGACAGCAACGCGCGAGAGGAAAGAGGAGTCGAGTGCCAAGGGAACCGGGATTCGTGGTCTATGATTAGCCAGAGGTGACCAACGGAAACGAGCAGCGCCGCGTCCGTTCTCTGTTGTACGGTAACGCGGACACTATCCAAGAGGAGGGCTCTTTCGATTAATTACCTGTCGTCGCGTTAGTTAACTCGAGATTCATCGAGAGCCCCGCGCGAAGAACCCGATAGTTAAGCGGAATTCGGAGAAGGGACGCGATTACATAGCGTTACGCTGTAACGTTGTTACCAAGGCTTGCGGCCATGTCCCGACCGATACTCGGGTCGATCGATAACGATTCACGCTCTCGACGAAAGCGGTAACGCGAAACTGCCGCCGAGTCGAGAATCACGGAGCTTCTTCGTGCACGTTTCTCAGAATTTCAACGTAGACGAGCAACGTGCATCTACCACTTGTTCCGGGCCTACATAGCGTCTTAGTTTATATAAGAAAATACAACAACGTTGCGTTGTACAAACGATATTACAAAATTAAGCGACGAAGGAAAATGGCGGGAAAAGATAGAACGGGACGGTGCGTTAATTACGCCAATTTCGATCGTGGCGACCGCGAATTTTCGCAATTACCGGCGTTTCGCCGGCACCCAGCAGCCGGCTTCGTTCGGAACGAGTCCCGTCGGAAATCATAAAAAATGAAACTAATGGATGCGCTGGCTTTTTGTTGCGGCTTTCCGCGTCGCGCGTTCCCTCAAGTACCCAGGCGTAATTATTATCGTGGCCCGGCGTTCGGCACGAGCGCGAACACGACCGCAGATCGGATAGATACAGCGTTCCTCCTGCCCGTCCTCCTCCCAACCCCATTCTACCCCACCTTCCGCACCCTTTATCTCTCTTTTTCGCTCCACGCCTTTACGTCTTGTTTCCCCTCGCTCTCGTCCTTCCCGTTGGACGCGAGACTGCGCGCACACTTTCGCTTTTATTACCAAGTAGCCGGAGTATTCGCAGTCCGCAATTCCAAGGGGTATATCGCTCGTCGTAAACGACGCAGCCAACGCTGCCGGCTATTCCACGCCGAGGAAACTTTGCAAAGACCCGGGACTTTATCGCGGACGTCCGGTGTCGTCGTTTATAGGACTAATTGCGCGCGCGATTTCCCGCGAACAGCCACATTTTCTTCGTCGTATCAACGAAATCTCAAAGATAGTTTCGCGTTATGGCACTTGACGGCGACGATTCGATCGATCGACGCGCGGTACAGCGTGGCAATAAAGTCGTCGGCGTTATATTATTATTAGCGTAAAACGACTCGGCTTACAGGTAATTTAAATCCCATCGAGAAATAAAGGCTCGCCACGTACGTAGGTACGTATGTACGTACGATCAGATTACCGAGCGAAGCGAGGCTGTATTTGCATAAGTCAGCTTGTCAGTCAGACTGCGTGGCAACTGCACGACCCTCTTGCCCTCTCTTGCCCCCGAAACAACCCCGTGCGCCAGCCGCGCTCCGCGTGGACAGGAAACCGCTCGAACACGCTCCGTTGTGCTTTCCAACGAATCCCCCGAATTTATTCGCTTTTTGCTCGCCTGTAAGGCTAATCGAAATCTCGGTGAATAAACAACGTTACAATCGGAGGAACCTGCGCTAGAAGATTTCCAAAACAGCTCGTTACTCATCGCGAAGATATAATTTCGTTGATATATCGAACACGTCAATTCCGACAAATTATCTCGAAATACATCGGACAGATATCGAAGGGCCAATTTATTCGTCTGAACGAAAAGAGTGACGAGTCTGGCATACTAGAAGAGAAGAGGGGTAGAGAAGCCCGTGAAAACGAGAGGCAAGCACGGTCGATTAATCATACTTTCGTAGGAATTACCCTTGTATATGCAGCGGCGTCCGCGAGGTCGAAGGGCAGTTTCGGTTCCCTTTCCCCTCCGTGTGAGTCGGCCGATCCTCAGCTTGCCCCTGTGTAACTCTTATAGTCGAGCCTTGGTTCTCGTACACGCGAGCACGCTCTCGCCAGACATGTGAATTACGTAAGGGGGCCCGCGAACGTGTACAGTCCGGAGATTACGATATTCTCCGATTGGAGTGGCTTGACACGAGTTCAAGAGGCACCGCTGACGGCAGGCACGCACGCATGCACGCACCTGAGCCCGCGCGATTCTGCTCGCCTCGCGGCTATCTGACTTTGCGCCGTACCGCGTTCTCCTTTACTCTCTCACCTCGCCGACGTCCAGCCGTAGCTATGCTCCAGTCACGCGGTTGCTCGCAGGTTAAACTTGGTTCCAAGGTTTCCGTGCGTCCCGGGGACGTCTGCACAAGCTTTGGCCACGAGATCAATATCGACTTAGTGGAAAAGAACGAGTCGATCCGGAATAGTTGCAGTTTCTGCTTTTCGTCTGTTTTGGACATCGTTCCAATCAGAATCTTAGTCACGTATACTTAACGTTTGATTGATACATGGAGCGCGCGACTAAGAGCGAGGACGATGAAGAAAGAAAGTCCGGCGTTGCGAACCGGAATCGTCGAGGCCGTTTCTGCGGTAAACGTTTCCTCGTTCCCGCCGGTTTCCACACTGTTTGAACACGAAATGGACAACATATGTAACAGCCGTGTGCGCGGCTGACCGATCGCCACAGGGGCTTCTCTCTCCCTCTCTTACCCTCTCTCGCTCTCCCTCTTTCTCTCGATGGAGAGAAAATAAAACGCGGTCGAGAAGGGACGCGGAGATGTTTGCCGAGCCATCCGCGTGATTGCACGCTCGACGAGCTTCGATCGACTCTCTGCCTTCTCCTCGCGCTGGCTCGATTCGTTCCATTCTTTCCTCTCGATTTCCCGTCCTCGTCCCTTGTTCCGATCCAACCTGGCCGCGGTGCAACGTTCGAGGAAGCTTCTCGCGAATGGAATTCGTGCAGTTCAACGAAGAAGAGACTCGATCAACGACAGCGGTTTTGCGGTCAAAACCTCGGAATCGCTCTAGATGTACAAGAGCGAATGGTTTTACGCGGTCCTCGGCCGTCCTTCGAACGATCGAAGCTTCGCGTACACAACTTCGTTTCTCGGAGTAAATTCCGGCTCGCCCTAAATTTCAAGCTTTATCCAAGCCGGGCAGTTACGCCAAGTGGTCGGTGATTCGATGGCGGAAACGGTGCGAATATAGGTATAGCGTAACGGTGGAAAGAGGATGCGAGGAGATTGAGAAAGGGAGAAACGAGCAGACACCCATGGTAGGGTGAGTGAAGACGAAGGGTGCGCGAAATCCGGCAAAGCTACCCCGAGATACGACACCAATAACAAAAATCATAAACACTCGGACCGTTGATTAAGTCCTTCCGCGAGGATCTCCGAAGCTCTTTCCTCCGTCGAGATGAGGATCGTATCGTAGCGAGGCTAGCGGCGGACCATCTTCCCGGCTTCATTTCGCGTAATACTCCCGGGACACGAGTGGCATGGGTATATAGGAACGGTTGTCGAGTCTCGCGCGTATCGCCGTGCGAACGTCCATCGCGGCTTTACGTCGCTTCGATTGCCTGTCTGTAATTCCAGCGTTACGAGCTCGATCGCGTTAATACACCTACTTTTCTTTCTCTTATCTCCTGTATCTCGCGCCCGCACACCATTTCCTACGCTTGTTGCCGGTGGACGAGCGACGAGTCGAGTCAGGCGTATAGCCGTCTAGTCGGTATCGATCCGTGAACAAGCTAGCGATGAGAGAGCGAGCTTTCGAAATCTTGCTTAGTCCGGCCGCAAGTCTCTCGGCGATTCTCTCGGTGAGCGAGTGACGATGGTGTACGAGTCTCCCGGGGCCAGGCTACACGCCAGAAACACTCGAGCTTCTGTCGAGAGGGAGACTCTTCGGAGTAGGTAGGCTACAACGCGGAAACAACGGAGTACATTGTCGCGTGTACCGGCCTGTGCGTTACAACGACACGCTGCCAAGAGGACTCTCGTCCAGGCTTTTCCGTATTCGGTTCTCATGTCGCGGCGGCTTTGCCGACCGTGACGAGATAGATAGGACGGGGACGATGGACAAACTTGGAAATATTTGCGACAGGGAGCTGTCTCTTTCTCCGTTGATAGTGTGTGTGCGTTGTAGGTTCGTCGAGTTAGGCCGCAGCTCGAGCTATGATACACCGCGGCCGAGCGCAACGACGCGTTCCGCTGGCCGAGCCTCGTAGACGCGTATATGCGAACGCACGCGCATAACGAATGCAACGTACGGTACCGCGTGTCGAGGATAATTACATCGGTCGAAAGAATGATACGGAATTGCGCGGCGCCCCGATCCCACCGGCCAGATAACCACCGCGATGAATTCGTTACCGTGGAAAAATGCTGAGCCATGGCATCTTGTCTTTTTTTTCGTACAAAGAGTTCGCGCTTCTGTATCGCGTGAAATCGTTCTCATACGCGGTAGCCGGAGAGAGGAACAAAGAGAGTGGGGCTTGATAGCTTTCCGCTTTGAAGCTTCTGTCTCTCGCTAGCTAGGTTATTCAAACGCAAGTTCTGCGTGAACGCGTCCCTGGCCCCGAAAAGCCTGGCCCCTCTGTAAAGGATATTCTTATCGCGAAGGGCCTGCATCATTTTCAAACGAGTGACAGCCTCGAGTCTCCAGACTAGGGGCTCGAGTGGCGCCGACCTCTTTCGACCAGAAGTCCTCTCGTTGCGCTGTCTTTCGAGGACGAAAAGCAGATACCAAGGGAACCGGCGGTCGGTTTCGGTATGGTTCTACGACTACGAGGCGGCATAGATAGAAAATAACTTTTACTTCTCCCTTCTTTTCTTTCTAATTCATCGAAAGACTAGACGCCGTCATATTTTGAAACGGCGTGGCCGCCACTCGAGATCGATCGGTACGAGCTGAAACGCGATTTGGAATCGGGAGCTTGTGAGAAGGCGAGCGATATTCCATTTTTAAAAGCGGCACGATGGCTTTTCCGGTAGACGGAGCAACGGGGCCCGCCGCGCGTCTCTGCTCGCTACTCGTTTGCATAGCCATCGCCGCGAATAATAAATAACAAGCGAAGCAGGATAAAAATAAAGAGAGAAATAAAGGCAGGCAGAGGGAAAAGTGGAGGGAAAGAGAGGATCCTTGTTGAGTGTATGCGTGCGATTTAACCGCGCGTGAGTGTGCCAGACTACAAAGCCATCTCACAATGGTGGGAGCACCGTGCGATATCCCGACTGTGTTTCCGTTCAAATAGACCTCTGCGTTGCTCGAGTTGGTTCTCAAGGCGCAGCTGTCAACCCTGCCGTGTTTCCGGACCAGATTTGTGCCATTCCTTTCGAGAACGAATGTCAGCTAGCACAGGTAGGTGGGGCAGGTGCGTCCGTTTCCTCGAAACTTCTTCGCGAAACAGATAAAAGGCTGGTTCTCCAGGGAGACACGATAAGGGAATCGTTCGATTCCGACGATCGAGATACTCGCGTGTTATGAAACTTGTTCGTTGATTAAATCGTAGTAATTGTGGAAGTAACCGCGGAGCGTAACAGGACCATAATGGACCACCAGGAACGCCATCGAAAAAAAAAGAAAAGGAAAAAAATAGATAACCGACGGTAGGGTGTTCACGTGAAGAGGAGCTCACGTAATTCTGGAAATTGAGTGAAGGACCTGGATTCTGGAAACGCACGGGAAAAAAATGGGAGAAGAACATCCTCTTCTATACTCGTCCTTGCGACCGCTGTTCCCCGAGGAAGCGGTAGTTCTCGAGAAGCCGCGATTCCCCTGCTCGACTCGAGTGGTCGGATCCGAGGTATATACATACGAGTAGCAGGCAGAGAGCACAGTGTCAATACTATCCTCCGGAGAGCGAGTTAACACCGTGGCTTTTAACCTTCCCTGAAGTGAGTCCGGCTCGATTGCCGATCTAGCTTTTACGATTCATAACTCAAATATAGCTAGGCGAGCGAAGAGCGGAATCGAGGAGAGGAAGGATCGCCCAGACCCCGAGTATAAACCGTTTATTTATATGTTCTACATAATGTTCGTTCGTTCGTTCGCCACCCTACGGAATTTATTTATTACGGCTGTTCGGTAGCGATGGGCTCGAGCGATCTCAAACGTGATCAACACGGTCCGGGTCATTTAACGTCGTCCAAATACTTTGCTGTTGGCCTTCTATGTCCGCTAAAATTAGAAATTTTACAGTACGCACGAAAGGCGAAAGACGGTCAGGTACATCACAAGGAACGACAATTTGCGCGATGGACAGGAGAGGAACTGATCGATCGGGCTAAGCATTGTCCTCGGGACGAGCAACTCGAACGAGGACGACGAGGTGATTGGGAACGAGGCGCGCGCGGGTTCGCTAGGTAGCATTACGCAATGAAATCTAGTTGTCCAGCCAATGGATCCGCATCCTCTGCCGGAGCAGAGCGCAGATTCACGCATCGAAGCTGGTTGCTCGCGTGATTCGACCTAACCACTCTAACGTCTGTCACCGACGGCTAACCGTCTCCTCTCTGTTAACGACGTCCACTTAACGCTAATAATTATTTTCATTGGGGGCCTCGTGTACACGGGACTCCCCCATCCTACGGGGCCAACTTCCTGTACGAACGGATATAAAAATAGAGCTCGTACCGCTCGGACATTCTGTAACAGGGCAGACACTTCAAACGATTTGTTTTGCCGAGCGATGGTACGCTTTTGTCTTCGAGATCAGCGTCGATCTCGAGGAATTCGTCGCGTTAACGTTGATCAACCGTGTTACGATCACGGTTAATCGTGGAAAGGCAGTAGACGCGCGAGTGGATTTCTTCGAATTCGTGGAAATGGCACGAAACGATGACGCGGCGTGGACGAAGCTGGACGTGGGGGAGGAAAAGAGAAGGCGAGATACGATCGTAAATTATTTAGTAGCTCGGACCGAGGTGTCGACGCTCGTCGCCTCGATTGGTCCACGCTGCCCAATCCGGGAGAAAATTAAATAACAACAAAACGATAAAAGACAATTGTTTCTAAGTTTTATGACCCTGGTTCTCGCGGCCTCTCCGACAGCTCGACGAGACGAAGGGCGTTTTATTGCCGCACGGGGTCTTTCGGTCCAGGCACCGGCCACCCCTGACCCATGGTCACTTTATTTAGGAGGAAAACGATAGGGTGACTTGGCTAGGCTGGTTGGACTTTTTCCCTTTTTTATTGTCGTTTTTCTTCACACGCGTTTCCGTTGCGCGCCGGCTATCACGATTCAACGATCGACGAAATCGACGTCACGATGGCGATTCGCAAGAAATCTCGATTACCAGATGTGTAAAAGTTTTAGAAAAATATACGCGAACGATCGATCTTTCGTTCGATGAAAAACGACAAAGCGAAACGAAAGAAGCGGGGGGCCAGTTTTTCGCCTCTTCCCCTCGCTTCGTTTTTCCACGTTTTTTCCTACATGCTGGTTCGTGTGCGAGCACGGAATACGCGGCCGTGTCTCTCTATCATCGCAGCCGTAGCAATAAGAGAGGGCTTACGGTTCTCGCCATATATTGCGGCCACATTTTTATTTTGACACTAATAGCCACGTGGTATCGACCGCGAGCATGACTTGAGTCCGTCCGATCGTGCTAATCCCGACTCGATATTGCCCGTATAAATCCCCGAGACTCGCAGGACGTACACACATATACACACGCACTCACTTCACCTTGGTGAAGAAGAAGGGCCCAGGGGGAGGCGGCAGAAAAGAGATCGCGGGTCCAATACGAAGTGGCGCCTAATGCTATCCTGATTTATCGATCCAACCACGCTACCATCGCGCGCTTCTCGAGCTGAGAGGCGAGGAAGAGTTGGAATTAGAAGAACCTGTTCCACAAATCAACGCCCTTTCTTCTTCCCTCGTCCCATTGTTTCTTTTCTTCCGAGCTATCCTCGCGCGTGCTGCTCCATTTTGCGCTCGACCACGAAGACGACGACGACCGGTCGGGCCTTCTTTTCCATTCCATTTCCGATCGTAAGTCTTACGGACGACTGATAACTATAATATCGCTTCATAAACTATCTTACGTCACACGCTTAACCATCGTTCTCGTTTTTCTGTTGCAGGTATGTATCGGATTGGATTCGACGGTGTTCTCAGTCGGAAGGCGACGTTTCGAGAACGCATGGCTCTCGTCCTCCACCACCACACGGAGACTGGTAAACGTTTGTCAGTCACGCGATTGCACGGCAAGTGGTTTTCTCGAATTCCACGTTTCGATGCTTCCGCACGATCGTTTGATTTTGTAACGAACATCGAATCAAACAAGCGGGCAGACTCGATATCGTTGAGTGCATCGTGAGTTCGAAAAGTTGAAACGATACACAACGAACAGAGAAACGGGAAAACGTCCGGCGGAAGAAATAGATAGATAGGCTAGGAACGGTCGATTGGACGCGAAAGTAAAGCACGTCCCTCGCATTCAATCATCGAAATTATTTTATAAGATGAAAGCCGGGTCTCGGATTGCTCGTGTACGAGGGACAAACGGTAGAGAATCGAAAACAAGTAGAGTGGAACGGAAAAAGACGGAGTTTACTGCTTCATAACCCGAGCCGAGCACGGACAATCGGCCGTTGTGATTTCGGTTGCTATTTTGACTGCTCCGATCGTGGTGGGTGGCCCACCGACAACAGAACACTACCAGAAATATGCTACCTCGTAAACGAACGACCCCGTGTCGTGGCCGCGTTGCTAGCACGCGGTGTCTTTCTTCTCTTCGGTGTTTCCCCGTGTCCCTGCGTGCCAACGTTCCACGCGATTTCGACGAAATGGATCCTACGGTTGTCCTATCGTGGCACGAGTGCTTCCTCCAGGAAAAATCGTCGTCCGTACACATGTATACACGGAGCGTTGTCTCGATTAGTTTCGTAGCCTGTGCGCTACGTCGATCGATGGACACGTTCCCCGGAGAATACTACACTTCTCTCCCTCCGGCTCCGTAATAAATTTGTTCGAAGCAGTCTCGAAATCGTTGCGTAATAGCTATCGATCTTTCGTGCGGCGAATGTCGTTGTCACCGAACACTGGACACGGTTGCCTTTTGTCTCGACAGCAATCAGACCGATGGACGAAGAAGCTCGTGCCACGAAAGAATGCCGGTTCCTTAACTAGCGAATATTTTCTACTCGATACAAGAGTGCTATTCTAAGCAAACGCCGATTTTGCTTCGTTAACTGACCGTTGCTATTCCTATAGTTTCTTAAAATTAAATGCAATCAACGTGCATGGATCGTGTTAGGGTAACTTTGTTTTAATTTTCCGCGAACATTGCTTAAGTCGATTTAGCGGATGGGGGAACATTTTTCATCAAGAATATCGAGACTATAATTCTCGTAACTATGTGAGACTCCCTTTATCGTCGATCCACGCGACGCCAATCCGAAATGGACGAACTGCTGGTCAACACGGACGTTCAACCTCGTTTGTCAATTTTCCAACGTAACGTGCGCGCGTTTAAGCGCGTTAAGTCGTAGCGGCGGGACAACGACGCGACTCTGGGATCCGCGCGTACACCACGCGCCGTTAAATCATCGGTTAACGCTCGCGCGTAATGCCGTCGCGAGAGCCAGTGACACGCCTCGACCATAAAGGGCGACCCACGACCTGGACCAACAGCCTGCTAACAGCCTGATGACCAGCTTCGCGAGAATCCATTTTTACAACGATTCAGACGTTTACTTCGTTTCCTCTGATCGATGGAAGCGTTTAAAGAACAACGTTCTAAAAGGGTGAGTTTTTAAAAGGATCTTTCAAAGAATTCGATCGCTAAGGGTAAAGAAGTCAAGAAGCAAAACGAGAGTAGGGCTCGTAACGTGACATATTTGTATATCGTATCGCGAAAGAAACTTTGGTTCTCTCTCGAGAAAGTCAAGAAAGTCCTCTCGCGCGACGACGTTAAGCGAAATTGCACGCTGGAGACGCTGTACCGGAGGGACGGCCTGCAGCGTTCGAGTTTGCTCGCGTCTAGATAGCTGATACGTGGCCGGAGGTGGAACGCGGGGGCTCGTAAAATGTGGAAAGAAGCAGGAAAAGGGTGTGTCGCGAGCTACTCGACGAACGTGGGAAGGGGTACCAAGTTCGACCGATACCCGGAGGAGGAAGCGGGAAATAATATTAACATAAGCTTTATCTAAATGTTAATACGAGGCGTTCGTAACGTCGAGCGTCACGCACGGAATTCCCAGAGTGTCGCGAGAGAATAGGGCCGCATCGTTGACTGTTCCTCGCTTTCCCTCCCTCCCCCCGTCTCTCTCTCTTTCTCTCTCTCAGCCCTCTTCACCCCATGGTTGTTCGTTTGTCGTTGGCCAGGGGATGGTTGGTGCCGCGGGCTCGAAAACGAACGCTTAAAAATGTAATAGCGAGGAGCCCTAGAATCGTCGGACGCGAAAACGACGACGCCGAGCCTCTTTATTTTCCCCATTATTCAAATATAAATGTAAATGTTGATACAAACGGATAGGTAAATGGAAAGAGAGAATTCAATTGTTCGACACTGAGCGCGCCGACAGCAGGGAGGCGCTCGACACGAAATTAGTTTATAAGGAAGCGAGCGGCGAGACGGGGGTAAAAAATATACGGTCAAAGAGAAAGAGGGATAGAGAGGTAGATAGGGGTGGGGACAGGACGGAGGGAAAGAGAAAAGCGGGCAGACAGAGGGAACGGACGGGAGGTCGACGGGGATGCCGTCGTCGAGGTCCTCGCGAGAGGATTCCCCCGGGCACCACTCCGGTCCTCTCGGCTATTCGAATTTCCGTTTTTTCCAGCGTTTATAACGCGACCGAGTATAATCGTTCGTCGTGCTAGTTGGTCGGAACAGTGGTAGGAGAGGAATGTCCATCGGCGTCTGTTTCGTCGCGTTGGGAAAAAACTGGATAGAGGGTGCTGGATATTTCTATTTATTCGCCGTCGTATCTGTACAGCCCCCGTGCTAATTGAGGAACGACGGTTAAAACAACAGGATTTACAGGACGAGATAGGGTGCGTATCGCAAGAAAACAAGGCGCAATGCTATCGGTAGCTCGTCGACGCATTCCACGAGATTCTTGGCAGGAAAGAGGGTCCCGGTAATATCATCGGGGGGGTGTACACGGGGTTCTCCTGTTTCCCCCGACGTACATTGTTCTCGCCCCTCGACCCGGCATTGTGGCACGACGGTAGCGTAGTTCGTGGAACAGACCGAGTCGGGGTTGCAGTGATGCAGGGTGCATATGCGCTGATAGCTCGTAATGCCATCTCTAATTCCATGCAAGAGCCGATTTGATTTTGGTATTAAGATAAAGCGAGTCTCTTTTGCTCACTGCCGCCCCATCGCTGTCCCTCTGCCTCCGCCGACTCATTCCGGCTCCCCCGATTTACTCTCCGTTTCTATACCGACGATCACTTTCGGAACTCGAAATAATACGAGGGATGAATCCGAAACTTGAAACGCGATATCGATGGCTGCAATAACCACGTTACCGCTTAACCCCATCGGGACTAGAGAGAGTGCCGTTTCGCGATACACGCGCGTTTCGATACGAACCAAAGATAAACGCGACCCGACTCGTTGCTCTAGCACTCGACGAAAGGAAACAAACAAACGCTCCAAGGACCGTCAGCCGGGGTTTCGTCGACGACGAGGGAATAGAGATGGATCGAGGGTATCAACAAAGGGAGAACATGGAAGATAGCGCGAAATCTTGCCGAGCGATCGAAGAAAAAGAACAAGCGTACAAGTCGGTGTTTCGTCGTGTGGAACGGCGATCGTGTCGACGACTCGTCTCGAACGATGACGAAGTGTTCGGCTAATCCTGTTCGATCGCGTGCCATAAGAGGGCGCGAAAATCCTCCGTGCGATCGCATTTTGAACGACCCTCTCTTCCGCTTGGTCTGCGCCGGACGCAACGCTGCTCCTCGCGCGATCAACCGCGAACGAATCTCGCGCGCGACGACCTGTCCGATACTTTCGTCGATCGAACGCCTCTGCGTCTTCGCGGCTGAACCCGATCTCGACCTGTGTTTCGTTGCCGCATCGCGACGAAACTGCTCGATCGTTGCGATTTTTTTTTAGAAACCGTCCGACTATACCGTGAATTCTAGGGATCCTTGTCCGATCAGTTAGTAGAGAATTGCAGGAGGAAGGGAAGAAGAAAACGACGGATTCTTAGAGGTCGCGTCGACATCGTTATTGGCGACGTGGTAGCCCGGGTGTGCCGGCGTGGCCGCGACCGCAGAGGTATCGGAGTGCGGCATGGCACGGGTCAACCGCAAACCGACAACGTCCACGCGCTCTCTCAGTCCTCTCTCTTGGTCGTCCGCGTTCTGCGGCTCCTTCGATAGAGGCCCGAGGCCGCACACCCTCACGCACACGATGCCCTCGACACGATGCGCCCGATGCACGCGCGTACTTACTTGCCGCTGCTCGCGGCTGTCTGACCCGAGTACCCTACTGTACTACTCGATAATTAGGGAATCTCGCGAATCAAAGGATACCCGAGTAAGACGAGGCACGTGCATAGCTTGGTAATTCGGTTTCGGTGGCGAGTTGTGAACACGGATCTATAGGAACGGGGCTGAACCGGTTTACGTAGGCCGAAATTCGTTGACCGGCACGGCGTTCAGGGCGGAAACGGGCGCGGCAGGTGCAACCCAGTAATTGCAAACGTTTGATATTTAATTATAATTTAACCGTGCGGCGCGGTGCGACGGGGTCTGTCCTCGGCGAATAACCCTCGTCGCAGCGTCGGTTCGATGGGATCTCCAGATCCTCTTGGAAACAAAATAATTCCCTAATTATTCTTGCCGCGGCTGGGCCACCGCGCCGCGTTCGCGTTGAGTTACGGCCTCGGCTTAATTACGTTATTAATTAGTCCTTGTCGCGGAACGACAACGGTGTGTCCAAAGTTTCCTCGTTCTTCGTCGAGGCTTGTCTCTCGACCCGGTTTCGATACGAAGAAATAAGAAGACACGACGATCGACTTTGTCGAGCGTTCATGACGACATCCGGCGCATGCGGCAAACTCCTTTTTCCTTTCCTGTTTTTAACCGCTCGACAAGACGATCGCGAACAAAGTGATTCCCGAGAAGAGTGACCGTGACAAAACTCTCACGGGAGAAGCCTCGAGTCGTATGTCGGCGTGAGTTTATGTATCGCGCGCGGGGGTATCCCGAGCGAGCTGCTGTCCTGCTTATTATTTCGATCTGGACGTGGTTTCGTTCGGACGCGTTAGGACTGTAGCGCGCTCGTAAAAGCCGCACTAGCCGCTCCGAACAGCCGAGAGCAAAAGAAACTGTTCGCGAGAGATACGCACGGCGGCTTTGTTATTTATTCCGTCGTAAGTCGTAAACGGGCCCGGGTGCGGATTTATCGTAGAAATATTAAAATGAGAGACACTGCTTTCGGCGTTTTCTCGGACACAGTCGGAGCCCTGTTGTTCG
This sequence comes from Bombus lapidarius, assembly GCA_936014575.1. Classification (NCBI taxonomy): domain Eukaryota; kingdom Metazoa; phylum Arthropoda; class Insecta; order Hymenoptera; family Apidae; genus Bombus; species Bombus lapidarius. The sequence continues at coordinate 1,693,144 of CAKXZU010000031.1, read as the reverse complement.
CCTTCATCGACAAAAAATTGACCACCGCCGACGCTTTACGAGTCGACGTATTTTATTCGAGCCGAGCGGCGATTAAGATTCCTTGTCTTTTGCTAGCTTTTGCCAAAGGAGATAGAAACGATAGATAGGAGATAGAGACGAACGCGTCAACGTCGAGACGTCCGTCTTTGGTTGGAAGAAATTCGCGAGAACGTCGTCGACTTGAAGTTTCGCGATCAAGCGCGTTCAGAATGTTACAATCCTCTCTCCCCCTTCTTGTTGGATAATCCGCGGTCCAAATTGGCAGGATTACTCGTTCCGAAGACTGGGCCACGTCCTCGAGATTGCCGGGATTACGCGGCTGTAACGCACGTCGAGCGTGCTCTGCGTTTCGCCTGCCACGCGCAAATACAGGTATTATCGGGTATTACAGCGAGTACGTATCGCGTGCGTGAAGGAATGTCGCGCCGTCTCGGCAGGATCTTTGTCACGCCATGCGAGAACCGTATTTCGTTCGGCGCCACCGAGATCCGTCCCAGGTGAAACCCGTTAAAAATCGTGCCTGTCGTTCATTCGTATTTATCTAACTCCTAAAACGAGAAGATCGCAAGTTGGTATTTGATTGGTATCGCGTGCTCGAGCTAGAGCAGAACGCCACCGGTAATAAACTCGCTCGGTACCTTTACGAGGGTCCCGAAATTGAAACTGGCGCACGAGCCAAGCGCGAACAGCTTCGGAAAAAATATTGCCCTTCCTGGACAAGCCCTCGAGACATCTGCCTCGCGCGCTTACACGCTTCGTATTCGGATTAATCGCGCATCTGCACGGTCGAGTTCTCCTCGCCTTTGTCTTTCGGTTCGTCGATCCGATGAGACGATAATCATCGAGCAGTCGGACAAGGTTGCCGGAAGTCTGAGTCTCTCGGCGCGAGTCAGGTGTCGCGACGATTTCGGTAATTTTCTTAGCACCCCCGGTGCGACTCCTCCGACGAACTAGCAAGCTAATAAGCGGCCTACCTAGCCTCGCAACATAAATAAACGGGCCACGCTGAAATCGTAATGTTCCCCAACGCGGCGTGGCATCGAAATTAAAATTAGCCTGGAAGATGGGTCGGCAGGGCGTGAAGGGGGAACCGGAAGGAGGAACGAGGAGAATGATCGCGAACAAGGGGGAGAAACAGAGAGGTCCGCCCCCGAGACGAATATTATGCAAAGCCGCGAGCAATAAAAATAACGTATTGCGACCGAGAGAAGCATAAGTTTTAATCCAATATTACTAAGATAAGTCTACCGAAGCCCACCCTCAGGTCGGAAGAGAAAGATTTCTTTTGTGTGTAACGCACCCCAACTTTACATCGTGGTTATTAGAAAATGCTCTCTCTCGATGCTGGCTCATCGCGTGAGGGGAGTTTTTCTTTCTCCTATCTCTCTTTCCACCTCTTAATAGCCGCTCGTAAAGATCGCGGGATACGCGCTGTTACTCGGGAAATTTGCTCGGGCGCCACAGCGAGAAGAACTTTTCGAAATTTTTCCGCGTTGTTCGTTCGATGAAAGTCGATTCGGAGGAAACAACCGCGATACGTGTTTGTCTACGGCACCTTTCTCTTCCCTTACTTTCCTACAAATTGCTAATATTTTTCAAACGGGTTCGTACGCTTTCTCGACCGGTATTCGATGCCACCTCGTTCCTACGATTGCCTCCTACTATTTCGTTCTCGGGAAAACGCGACGAATACCGGGGAACGAACGTCAGTGCAAAGTTATGATCCATGGCGGCGCTTTGACATTCTTATTACTCTATTTCACGCAACTTTCTCGATGGACTGTATTACTCCCGTTCGACCCGGCCCGAGGAAGGAAGCACTAAACCGGCTGATGCTTTGTTTCTCGCTCGAGGAACGAGAACGAGCGTGAAAAGGAATAATATCTAGGGTGGTTGTGAGATACAGAGAGCGAGTGTGAGAGCGAGGGGACGTGCGGTGAAGAGAGAGGGAAACGACCGCGCGCATCCAGACCCTCGCACGTTCTTTTCCACTCCGGGCGCGAAATCGGACAAATCCAATCTGACTGACGGGATTGCCGCGATCTATGGAGGAAGGGAGAATGAAGCGCGGGGTTCGGCCCGGTGGAAAGGAAATAATAGAGAGAAAGAGAGAAACTCTCGCGTCGGGCTCTGGCTGTGTCGACTCGATGCCCGTACGAGCCCTCGTAAAAATTTATAATTTGGAAAATACCATTCGCCGTTCTCGGATTTCAGCCAGGCAATCGAGTTTATAAAGCGAGAAATCGAAGGAACCCGGTCGATCTCGAAGCAGAGACGAAAAAAAAAGAAGAGAAAATCGAGGGAAGGGGCGTCGACGACGTCGACGATAACGTCGAAAGACTTTTGACGAAAATTGAAGTCGTTGTTATGACGGGAATTGCCCGCGACGACGCTTTACGAGAGGGACGCACCCGTCGACGCTCGCAACTTTTCGAAAAAGATTCGGGGGATGAGAATCACGCTTTGTGTGCCCGCGCATGTATACCCGCGTATGTGTGCGTACGTGCGTCGTGAGGGAGAGAGACGCAGGAGAAAGAGGAGGAACGGTCGGACGATTACGGTCGCCAATGGCCAGAAAACCAGGGAAACGCGTAAAGGCGAAACTGACAATTAGAAGCCGAGCCACGAACGCTCGTATTATTCGTTATATCGTTTTACGACTTCGCGTTCGCTGCAAGCCGCGCCGCGTTAAGCGGTTTATAGTTTTTTTAATTGCCGAAGGGTGTTCCGTGTTACAAGTATGTAGAATCTCTCGCGACCATACAAGAAATCTGGATTATTCCGCTGGCTTGGCGACGTTCACATACATAAATCGGCTACGGATGCGTCAGACGTTGGATCAAATTAGCGCGTGTAACGACGCCGTTGGTGCTACTCGTGCAAGCAATCGTGAAAGCCTCGTTACAGTCGTAGACGTAATATATTTTGTTTCGACCATGAAATCTTTCCCATACGATCCGGTGTCGGACTTAAGCACGTTATAACGGCGTTATTTAAAATCCTTCGAGTAGGCATTGTCCGGTAGGGGACAAGTACTTGATATCGAAGCAGCGTGCGGGGCGATTGATGCAGATGTTGCGGGTATCAGTTAAACGCACGTCCGCGTAACGAGAGCTCATCTAGGGACATCCTTTAGTGGTTCGCAGAAAGACAATAGGAGAAACGTGAGTAACGCTGTACACAACGCGCACGCTCTACGCTGACTGTGGAACACAGAAACCATGTAAAAAGATCTCACGGCAAAGAATGCAGCGTTTAAAGTATGGTACGAGCCGCTGGCATGGCTCGTTCTCGTTTCTCCTCGGCTATGGCCTCAGGTTCCCGCGTTTTCGGGGAGAGTGTTTGAACGGCGCAGAACGGTAGCAGGATGCGATAACGCTCGAGCATCGTAATTCAAAGATAGCGCGTTGTTTAACAAGCAACAGTGGCTCCTTTGTCGAGTCGAGCGGTGCTGAGATCGGTGAAACAACCTGGCCTACGAATTCCACGCTACGATACAGCGAACGCGAGGAAAATCCGGAAGTGAAATAGCCGGGGCGGGAATGGAAGGGTATAGAGGGGGGTAGGAGGGAGAGAGGGGAAAAGGGTGGAAGAGAGGAGGAGGAGGGAGCGAGAGCCGGTGGCCGTTTGGCCTGGAATCGTGTTCCGGTCGCGGTCGAGGCTCGATCCTCGCGAGCTTAACCCACATGCGACCGCGTGTATACACGCGTCGACAACTGCTGGCTGCAGCGCAACATCAGAGACCGTTTAATCCCGGAATGCCGAATACGAGAGAGCAGATCGTCGGCCCCGAGCGATAGATTTGGCCAGTACGCGAAAACGGGGTTGCAACCCTCCGCTCGAGAGTGCACCCTATCCCTCGCCGGGCCATTAATAATATACCCATATTGGACACAATTCACCTTGAAATTAACCGGCAGCCGATTGGTAAGCCCGGGCAAATTGACTTCGAAATTGACAATTTATAGTCGCTCGATTCCGGCCTCGCCTCTCCTCCTGCTCCTGCTGCTGCTGCTGCTCCTCCTCCCTCCTTGTTTGTAATTCTCTCTCGTTTCTCGCACATCTTATTTTCCTTTCTCGCGAAGATCGATCGTGATCGCCGCCAGGGATGACGTACTCTCGAATTTCAACCATTACGAGTGATCGAGAGTCGTGTCGATGATTCGACGAGTCGCGGCAATTTTCTCTCGTTCTTTCCTTTTTCTCTTGCGAGACGCCAGATGGATAAGTTTGTAACGAATGCGAAACGAATTTCGAACACACGTTTATCTGCAAGATCGAGAAACACGAAAAGGCGAGAGTCTAGCTTTGCGCCTCGGTGATCCAAGGGACCAGGTCGTTCGATCCTTAAACGGCCCATCACGTAAGAATGGGTTGCAACTGTTCCTCGCGGATTGAGATTGGCTTTCTTTGTATATCTCCGTGCTTTTTCAGCCTCGTCGGATTCTTTTCTGTGCGTTTTCGTTTCTCGTCTCACCGAACGGTCGGACGAGGAGCCGCTTCTGCGGTGCAGCGATCATTAAGGCGGGGAATGATCGGATCAAAGCATAGCACCTGGCGCGATCATCGCGAATCCCACACGCGATACACGACCGGACGCGAATCGAGCGCAACGCGAACGTAACTTCTATCTAATCGATCGATCTGGATCGATTATCTGGCAGGTTCCATCGAGGAGGATCCCGAAGTAAGTCGTAGGTGTATTTCTTTCGATCAGTAACCTATACAGTGCATTCCAAGTATACGTCTAAGAACTCTTAAGAATCGGACACGTTACTTGTTCAGGATGTTTAGGTGCCTATTCAGCTGCCGGATCGCCCAACGATAAAGATAGATTCCGTCAATTTCATCTACGGACAAGTATCGATAATCTTACGGTAGCCGTTCCACTCTACTAGCCGTTGATTAGAATTTCCACGAATTCAAATTAACCGGAGAGTGGTTCTTGACGCAATCGCTACGACGATTATGCATCTCGAGGAATTTCTACGTTTCCAGTAGTTTTTATCGCGTGTGAGGCAGTTGAATGCTTGCTTGCAGTCTGTCAGCGATATTTATCTAGATTTTTCAACCGCACGCAGGAAAAAGTTGGCGCCAAGAGGCGTGATCAATGCGTTAAGGTATCCTGCGCTTCGTCCCCCGGTAGGGGAATTAATTCCGCCGAACCGAAACGAAATCTAGTAGCTACGGGGCTCCGCGGTTGTCGCAATAACGCCGATTACTATCGATCTCCTTTTCTTCCTCGATCTCTTGGCCAACGATAGGTCACAATCACCTTATCCCCGCGAAATCATGCAACATCGGTTTCGCAAACACCTTTCCTCGATATCCGGTCGATTGTTTCAGACGAACCGTTTCTTCGATGTCCGATACTTTCATCGTACGGTCACACCTGGCTTCTTATTAAGGCGTATTTAATTAATTGCGTGTTTATTAAATCAGCCGAATTTGGGCCACGTATATAGAACCTTTTACAGATAAATCAGAGTCGTTACGCGAAGAAAGGATGGAACGCGATCGCCCGTTCATTTTGACACGACGTTTTTCTTATTTCGCCGGTAGATTCGTACGCAAACAAGTACGCATTATACGGGCCTAAGCGTTCGAGAGTGCGTTCTTGTTTTCGGTGTAACCCGAAGCTAAGCGGTTTAAGAGATCAACGCCGTATAAACCGGCCGTCTGAGAATCGTCTGGAGATCTCGTGCGTGAGAGCTGGCAGAGAGACAGAGAGGGGCCAAACGGTGAGAAGAAGAGAGCACGATAAACGAGAACGAACTACGAAGAATGGAGAACGAAAGAGGACGAGTTGGAGAGTGGGAGGGCGCCAGGGAAACGAACGACGAAGATCGAGAGATCGAGTGCCTCTGGATGAAGAGAGCGGGAAAAGCACCCCGTAGGAGCGATAGAGGAGGGGGTGTAGAGTCGAACGCAGAACGAGGACGAGGAAGACCGTGGGCAACGCGAAGAGGTAAAGCGAGAGGGCAGGCAGAAAGACGGGATGAAAAATTAGATTTACAAATCTGTCCTGACTACTATGAGATTGCTCGCTTACCAAGCAGAGATTCTCAACCCGGCCGAGCTTTTCGTAGCGTCTCCGTCACCGTGTATAAATATCGAGAGGACTGGTCCTCTTCCTCCTCCGCCGTGCTTCAATTTTCGTTCCTTCTCTTTGCTTCATTTTCATCGCCACGTTGCTACCCGCCCTCCACTTGTCAACGACGCGACGCTTTCGTCGAACGAAATCGTTTACGCTCCGCTGCCAATGGCTGCATCCTACAAAGGGTGCCGTCGGCCCAGCAGGATTATCGGTTAAATTTGAAACGGATTCCGGAATGAAATTGACGCGAGTCGTCCGTAGGAAGAAAGTCGGCCGGAGTCGTGGTTGAGTACCACTGGAAGAATATAGCCGCTATATCGGGAACGGAGGAAAGGATCCTGCCACGGTAACAACGAGTCGCAGTCTCAGTCTCAGACCCGGCAAAAGCAAAAGCTCGAATCACGCGTGTACGCGTATGTACACTTTGCGCGGCATGTGTCCGTGGCTGGTGTGTATATGGAAGCGCCTCTCCGGCGCCTGCCGCCTATGAAAAATGAACGTTTCTGCCAGCCGCGGTATCTACTCCGAACCATCCTGTGAGATCGTTCCGCGTCAGATACTTTTGCGCGCAATTCGCGACACGTTGCTTGCGGCTAGTCGCTTCTATTCTTCTCGTCCGTCGCCGATTTTCCGATCGTTGGCGAGAATCGGTGTATATAGGTGCGGAATATTCCCGCGACCCCTCTTTGAAACCGCGTCCAAGGAGAATAATCGAGTCTTCGGGACACGATAAGTTACGCAAATGCAGGCTGTTTGGCCCGTTCCGTCGCCTCTCGCGCACCTTTATCTTCCCCTCTGCTAGATTTATCGCGGCAAACGTCACTACGTATTAGCCGGTGGTATCTCGTGACTCGTAGCCACGCTCGCTCGCGACCACGCGCGGCCCCGCACAGATCGCGAGAAGGTGAACTTCATTCGGCTGCAGTCGGCCGAGAACCAGTTCTCGAAACGTAGCGGCGTTCTAGATACAGTCTAATCGACACTTGTAGCGACCAGAGCTTGGCCATCGAGTTTCATTCGAGCGTTTCCTCTCTTCCTTCGAGATCGATGAGTCTCGAGATCGGAGCCGGGGGACCGGCCGAAGAGTCATCGTTTCGCGAGAAAAGACGCACTCATTTTGTTCGCATGAAAAGCGTTCGCGTTATTTGTCGTACTAATATTCGTCATATCCATGAGCCAGTATCGGATATATTATACTGGAAACGTCTTTTCTCGTGACGTAATCGAACAACTTACGACGAGAGTCGTAAGCTCGACGATCGGGGTAAGACATTACCTCGATGACAGGTGTCTCTAACCACAGTAACTCTCTACCACTGTACAGCTCCAGGCCAGGAAGACCACCGAAGAGAGCTTCCGTCGGTCTGAGTCTCGCAGCCAGCCACCTGGCCGCCGCGACCGGTCACCACCCCCAGCATTCTCTCAAGAAGCATCGAATGGACAACGGCGATTACTACGAGAACGGGCATTTGGGTAAGTCTCGTTACACTTCCTTTTGTTCAAACAGGCGCTCGTAAGCGTCACCGATGCTCGATCGATAGGCCCGCTCAACGGCTGCTTACGATTCTGGTTACGACCGTGCGAACGACTTTTTAGCCGTTCGAGGCCTGTCCCGTGTCTCGGGTCTTCGAGACGTCCGTATTTCACGCCGCGTGTCGTGTCCTTTCTCTCGATAACGCCACGTTTTATGGAGACGCCGCGGATTTAGCGACAACATTGTGCCACGATGTTGTCGGCTGGCTAGTCGACCATTCGAACGTTGTTCAACGACCGTGAACAACGAGACGTTTTGAAACGCCGCAAATGATTGAAGAGGAAACTTTTACAATGTAGAAAATAGGCATTTTTGGATTAATCGAGTTCATTAATGTGCGAGAGTCATATCGAAGATGACATCGTCGCAACGGTAAACGTCGAAAGCACGGAAAAAAGGGACGAAATCGTGGAATAGGCAAGCCACCCGTAGGTAAAGCGGTACAATCGCGTAGATACGTAGCCCTGGTACCAGGGGCACGCACTTGATTACCGCCATCCGTATACGCGCCGGGCCACGGTGACCCTACCGATCAATTAATTAGGGGAATCAAACACACTTGGAGTGAGCAAATTAACTGCAACTGCACCGTCGTGTTGCGGCCTGTGGTGGCGGTTGCCGATGTCGATATTGCATCGATGTACTCGTACCTCCAACAGCCTCTCCTCACCGTCCCTAAATCTTCTTATTGTTTAGATGCATCAACTCTCCGCTCGATCCTTGTCCTCTGCCTTTTCCATGATAATAGCAAAAGGCTGTAGCGCATGACGTTAATTAACGTTCTTAAATTATCGTGGCGTTTCGCAAGAGCGGTTATTCGGTCTTCGAAAGCGGTAAACTCTAGGCAAAGTCGGATCGTAAAACCGCGTCGAACCGCGTCGACGATCGCCGTTCGGAAATTGGTTAAGCAAATAATCGCGAATACGCCGGCCGTTCAATTTTACGGGCAAATACGTTTGACGGTGCAACGTTAATGAATTAATGCCACGCGGACGAGCGCAAGCACGAACGCAGTTGCAGAACTGTACGATCGCAGCCGGGGTAAACGTTGAAACGGCGAGCAATTAATTACGAGCCCGCGGTAATTGTATAATTGTTTTACGATTGGATCCCCTTTCTGGGTACGATTGATCGCCGCGGCTGCCGCGACCCGTTTCCTTTTAACTTTGTCGCTGCGCTCGTACCAAGGATGCGGCCCCCGCTTCGGACCGACACAACGCCGGACGATTCGCTTGTTACATGGCAGCCTCGTAAAATGGGAATCGTAAACATCCGTGTGCCGCGTATTCGTCGCGAGTCTTTAATCTCCGCGTGCTGTAAAAAGTTACGTAGTTTTTCTGCCGTTCAAGGAACTTGGATCCTTTCATTCCTGAATGTTCCAATCAACCACGGTTCGTTTTTTTTCCTTGTAGAAACGCGGATAAAAAGCTTCAGGAACGTAGATACAGTTACATGGTATAGTAAAAGTTACAAAAGTGTACGCGTTTAATCGTCGAATAAATGGAAAGTTATCGAAGACGCGATCGCACACCCAGAAGCACGCGTTCGCACGACTTTTGAGCCGAGGATTATCTTCCGCGAACCATCCCTTATGATATCAATTTACCAGCGCGACGGTCTTCTACAGTATCGGCGCTCCTTCGGCTCATCGGGGAGAACGAAGCTCGCGAGTAAAGCTGAAAAAACAAAGAGACGAGAAGAGGAGAGAGCGTAAAATAAGGTGGAAGCAAAGAGTATGGAGAAGGACGTAGGAAGAGAGAGTGCGAGGCGAAAGCAACACGTACCGGGAGAGCGGCGTGGCTCGCGTACAGCGTATTTTTTTCAATTTGGACCGGTAGGCGAGCGCCACTTGCCATAACGCAATTAATAAACTCAACGAGCGAGATCCGATCCCGATAGCGGCGGCGTAACATCCATTCGGGACGTAGCGGGCACAATGGCCGGCACAATGGCCGTGTATACGTGCACCCAACGCTCGGTACAGCCAGGACGGCTGATACGCATCTATGTTGTCTCTACAAAATTAAAACCCATGAGAAAAATAAATAGCCGGAAGGGGAGAGCAGGGTAGGAAGCGAGGAGTTCGAGATGCAAAGAGAGAGAGAGAGAGAGAGAGAGAGAGATGGGAAGAGAAAGAGAGCAAAGCGGTAACGCGAGCGGGGGTTGCTTGGCTTAGGTTAACGACGTGTGCGCGCCGCGTGTGCAGGAGAGAGCCTCTTTTTCTCCCTTCGGATGGATGGGAAGCCGCGTAGCTCGCGCCTTCTGGCCGGATTCGTGGCTTACGGTAGCTCGCTCTCTCCATTTGCCACGATCGTTTTTCGATGAAACTATTCCCGGAGCTGGAACTATTAGGCTAGGCTGCGTAATAAACTAATGACTATCGGCTAACGTCGAGCCGTTCGTGTGCGTTTCTGCCCTCGGTAATTATTTAATGCATCGATTACCGAAATAGCATTAATCAAATTGGCCGGCCGCTATTTATATTATATGACCTAATGCACGGCGAATCGTATATTAATGCGCAAACTAAGTAAATTATCCAAGCATCCGCGTTTACGCGGCGAACGTGAATTTCCCTTCTTCCACCTCGAGAGACCCTGAGTGATTCTGGTCGCGTGTGTGCGAACGACCGGCACGGATCGGCGTTGCGCGGATCGACCGATTCCAGAGCGGGAATATATCGGTGGCACTTGGAAACGGCGAATCGTCGATAGTCGGTGGCGAAACACCGCGAGCAAACGAGTCGCGAATGGGTGCGAATCGGTGGAGACAAGGACAAACAGAGAGGAAGAGCGGTGGGTGTCCGGGCGGATACAAGAGAGGGGCGACGCCGAGTGGGTGGCTGGGGTGGTTCGGCCGGTCGCGGCTGCAACGACGCTGTACTGGCGAGCGAATGCTCATAAAAGCATTGATTAACTGTTGCCGGTCGTAGGTCAGCCAACGCGGCTGGCTCGTGTACCAATAAAACCCGGTTAATAGGGGGTCGACGTCGCTTCGATATCGCGCCATCGACCGTTCTATTCCATTCCATTCCGTTCGCAGGCCTCCTTTCGCAGAGACGATTTTCACACTCTGAAAATCGAGCCCAGTCGAAGGCTAGTCTCGGAAAGCCACGAATTTGCGGTCGAAATACCGAATCGGATCGCGTATCGGCGCAAAGTAATTAACGAGTCGGAGTAAGGGAATCTCTGGCGAAAAGGCGGACGATGGCTAGCGTCGCCTGATCAGAGGTTCTCGCGGGGTAACAATTCGGCTTTAAAGATACAAATGGTCGGGGGTGGATGTTGCCGTACCAGCGACGAGAACCACTGGCTTAGGTGGAATTTTCAGGCTGCGGTTAGAAATTACGCGCGGGGCAGAGGGTCGTGGCTACGAGGGACGCGAAACCGAAGCCAAAACCGAGCGGTCCGGAGATTCGACACGAAAGTGAAATAATCCTCGCGATTAAAGCGATAATAACGCTCCGCGAGATTATTACACAGTCCGGGTTTCAACGATACGAGGGGAGACGCGATACGATATTTTCGTTTGCCGAAAACGAAAACAGGCCGTTATGATTTTCTGCCCCCGCGATATTTTATGCCGTGTATTTTCTCGTCCATCGGGGACGATTATTCTCGGGCGAAGCGGAGGTGAGATTCGGGACGGAGACAAGGACGAAATGGTGGGAGAAGCGAGTTCCGCGCGAGACAGAGTAACAAAACGCCGGTGAATTAAACCCGTTTGTTGCTGCAACATCGTTCTGCGTGGCACGCCGCCGTAAATCAGTCGGGTCAGGAATTTTCGCGTTTCACTGGTTTTTGCCTCGTAACGAAACACTCGCATGCTCCAGCCAAATGAAGACGTTAAGCGGCGACGCAGGAGAAAAAGTAGGCACGGCCTCGCTGCAGGGAGTTCGCCGGATGAACCGTGTTTGCTTTAACGCTCGGAATGTGGAACGAACCCGGTCATGTTCTGACTTTGCGACTTGAAAAACTCGAAATTGTCGTGCGACCGAGCAGTACCATTCTCTCCCCCTTTCATATTCGACTGCGTTATGGATCGTGCAATTGCGATAACCCGCCGGTTGCTCGTGCGTAAAAGATCGTCGCATTCGACCCTCGCTGCGAACAAGCTGACGCGCATCCTACACTGTCGCGCCATAAATCGCTCGCGAGACAACGTGGCCGGTTTTAGTACGACTTAATTACCGTGCTCCACGCGTCGTTTAATCGGTCGTTTCATCTCGCGGAGACCGCGCGTCGCCCGATTCAGCGTGAATCGAACGAGTTTCGGTACGTATGTATATACGTTCGCGTGCCACGGTAGTCAACGGACGAACAAAGTCTGGAGAAGGTGGATTCACGCGGGCTGCGACTCTCCTACGAGCGTACGCGGGCTTTTTAGGAGAGTGATGGCAATTTCCTGCGGTTAAAACCGAGGCTAATTGCTTCAAAAATCTGTACTAATTTGCCGGCCATTCCGGCACGGCGGTTCGGGGGAGGGGGGCGGCAGGTTGGCTGGTTGGCCGTCGGTGTTCGCCCGGCACCGGGGTGATGGTGGTAGTCAACAATTTACTCGTTAGCGGCCGGCGAGTGCCGCGCCGCTCAATTAACTCGCGAATCAACGAGCGGGCCGCTTTGTCCTCGAGCGAGCGAGCATAGCGCGCGCTCTAGCTCGCTCGTTCGTGTATTTTTATAATTTGCGCGGCCCTCGTGACCAACAAACCGGCGGAAATGCGTGAAACAACGGGCTAGGCCAACTGTGGGGGGGGGGGGGGTGGAGAAAAAAAACAGCCACGCACACGTATGCGCGAGCACATACACGCGCGCGCATCTACAAACGAGCGGAGGGAGAATAACGCGAAAAAAAGCGCGGGGGAAATGAAAACCGACACCACGGATCGTGGCTTGTTTTCTGCCGGCGGAACCACCCCCTCGACACGGGGTAAATGTCTACTTTCGAGGGCGGTCGACCGGGCCGGTTGCTCGTTTACACGGCCACATGTCAAAGGTCCTGGTTACGCGTGTACCCACGCAAACGAGCCGCGGTTTTTTGCCGCGCTATTTATTTTCTTTTCATTTCCGTTCTCGTTCGGGCTGAAAGCGCTGGTAACGAGCGCTAGCGCCACTCGTTCAACTACAACCGGGACATGGTTGCCTTTAAATCGCTCAACACTCGATATTCGTGAGGCGCATGCAACACGCACAAACCTAACTCTACTTACGATACGAACTCCGAAACGCTTAACCGCGTGGTGAAATCGAAGCGTACGAGGATGGAGGACCGACAGAGAGAGGGAGAGAGAGAGAGAGACAGACAGAGAGACAGAGAGAAAGAGAGGGAGAAAGAGAGAGAGAGAGAGGGATTGTAAATGCCGAACTGTGGCAAAACTCGGAGTAGAACGATCTGGATTCAAGCGGAAACGTTTAGGGTCGTACGAAATCGACGCTGCGCTCCTAGTACGGAATCGTGGATAATCCAAATCCCGGTAGGCATTGCGCGATAAAGGAAACCGGTATCGAGCACCGCCTCCGTCTCTTTCGCTCTCTTCCCACTCTTTTTTCCACGAACCTCTCTTTGTCTCTCTGCCTCAACGCCTCTCTTTGTCGCTCCACAACATCTCGATTCGCTCGATCCCCGGCACTACAGGCAACTGGGCAGGTTTACCTTCGGCGAGTGCACAAAAGTGCCCCGATCCAGCTTCTGGGCCCAGCCAGTCGGAAGATATTAATAACAAAATATGATATAATGGGAGCATCCCCGGCGAAATACAATACAATGTTTATGCAGAGGATTAACCGATGTTACGAGCACGTGAAAAAGTATCGACCGGCGAGCAGCGAGAGAGATACGGGGCCGTTGGTCCGAGCGGACTATTGCAACGCTGTCCAAGTTCACGGGCCGAGCCAACGGGCAGATGTGCCTCCGAGAACGCACGGGTCTCGGGCTCGATCCTTGGTTTTGATTACCCCGCGGGAAAGATTTACCTTCCAGATTAGCTCTGGCATCGATTTTTCGAAGACCCGATTGCCAAACGTAAACGGTTCGCTTCTCGCTCTCCTTTTTGACGCGTCCACGATACATTTCGTTCGCTTCAGAAATAACAACCGCGTTGATCGATTCGAATGCGTTCGTTGGAATTACAGTTTATCGCAGAGTTCAGCGATTGGTAAATGAAGTTGATCGATTTCTCAACTGCGGCAGAAGATGTAAGCGTCATGGGAATCATATGGATATGGAACAGCGTTTCGCAACAAAGTCGCAACGTGGAAGATTTTAGAGAATATCGGCGCCACTGTTCGTGACCAGGACGAAAGGGATTCCCAAAAAGGTCTGAAAAAGGAGTTCACCGGCGGCGAATCGGGCGCGATAAAACCAAAGGTTTCGTGCGTATCATCATCATTTCCGAAATAAAATATGCGTCCCTATTTCTTCGGGTGGAGTTGCGTGCCGAAGCCGTGGTCGCGCGGTGAAATCCAAAATCCGCGCCGGCGGCTATGCGATCGCGTATGCCTGCTCGGAATAGATAATTTTGCGAACGATGCAGCCCGCGCGATCGTATCTAATTTTATAAATTCGCGGTACCTCGGCTGGTTGGCGAAGACAACGCGGAATATAGAGAATCTAGCGCTGAACCGAACCTGTCGAACAATAGCTGGCAGGAAATGAAAAACGGAGATGGCGTTTGCGACAGCGCCGAAGCGGATCACGATGACGTTGCCGAAGAGGCAACGACGGACGACGAAGCAAGAAGAGCGCGCGAAAGGAGTAAAAAAGGCGGTAGGTGGAGGTGGTGGAGGAGCAGCGGGAACGAAGATGCGAGACAACCGACTACAAACCACGAGGAGTGTAAATAATACTAAGGCTGATTGTGGGCGTGGCTGACAGAACTCTAAAAACCTTCGACTATATATCAAAAGGTTTACTGCCCTCGGATGATGCTCGTATCCGAGGAGACGCTGGAAGAACAAATACTGGACTGCTCTTTCGCGAGGAGGCGCGTGGTAGGCAGCCAGTCGAAGAAGGCCCATGAACGAAAGGGACGAGAGATAGGGTTAGGGTCGGGAAGGAAACTGGACGTCCGACTAGCCGGATCTTATCGTCGTTAGGACGCTTCGCGAGAATGATCAACCGTATCTTATGCCTCTTCATCCTTCTTTCGTTGCTCGTAAGGTAGCTTACGTCTCAATATCGCAAAATAACTTCCGTCCTATCTTCCCGGTCGTCCAGTGTTTTCGTTTCAATGCCAACCCCTCTACAACCCCCCTACATTGCTACCGATCAACGGAAAGGCGATCGATGCGTCCCGATGACATCGTGAAAACGTCCCGCGAAGAAACTAAATACCAGCGGAACGGTGTTCGCGGCTGTTTCGTGCGAGGCAGCGAGCTACGTCTCAATACGGGCAAGCGATTAAGAAGAATGGGTGTGGTGAAAGAGGAAAGCGAGGAAAGAAGAGCAGGGAAGGAAGGAGGAGCGAGGAGGAGGTATACATAGTCATGGCATCCACTCTCTCCTCGGTTGTTTCCAGACTGGACGCAGGGAGCTACCTCGATGGCTGCCCGCCTGCCTGCCTGTCTGCCTGCCTGTGCTCGCCTGCTCGCCTGTTCGCCTGGCTGGCTGGCTGCTTGCCTGCCCGCTTGCCTGCTAGCCCGGCTTCGAGTCTCTCGATTACTTGAAAAACCGGATTCCTCCTGCGCGAAACTGTGTTTCCCGTCTCGTGTTTATGTAGCAATACACGTCGATGGAACAATGTTGGATGGGATGCACGTGCATGCAGCCGGCTAACGGGCTAACCGCGTACGCGAGAATCCAGCTCCCGATCGGGATCACGAATCGATGACACTGTCGGAGAATGCCCGAGGAATGGATGACGGTCCCGTGGCACGCTGTCCAAGGAAGAAAAGACGCGCGGCACAGCGAAGAAGAGGCGAAGAAGAGGTGGAGAAGTTGCGAAGAAGAAGAGAAGGAGGGATGGCGTGGAAAGTACTTAAAGGGCCACGATGTCATCGGCCGTAGCCGGAGGGTCGGTGTTCGAGGGTTAAATCTAAGGGTTTTGAGGGAGTCGGTGTCGAGGGTAAACATATACATACCTAAGCGCAAATAACGCGCGTTGTCGGAGTTCGTGGCCGAGCATCGAGATAGGAAGACAGGGAGAAAGGGAGTCGGTGGATTTCTTCGTCGTTTGGTAGGAACAATGGCGGCAAGCCGAGGATCCGCGGACAAAGGGCAAATTTTCCGAATAATTTCACGATGCCTCGTCTCGGTGGTCATTCGAGCAGAGGAAGAGCGGACGGTTTTTCGGCCCGTACGACTACTGTTGGCAGTGGCCGAAGAAAGGAAAATTACAAAGGAAAATGAAAGTTGAAACTATGCACTGGAAGGCAGAGATAGTCATAGGGTGTATAAATGGCGTCGAACGTTTCTTTGCTTGTAGTAGTTTCGCGGTCGAAAACACCGGCGTACTCGCTAAATTTTCGTTAAGCCTAGCAGAAGATCGAGACGATAGCGATGGGAGGAAAGTCTGGCCGTGATCGCGACGCATAACAAATTCCACCTGTGCAGACGGCTCGCCTTCCATTCATCTGTCCATCGCGGAGGGCCACGCTGGAAGAAGGAACAGACGTGACGAGGTCGCGGTGGAGAGGGATACCAGGCACTCGTTTAGCTCGGCAATTTATTCTCGTGTTTTGTAATTAACACCAGAAAAGAAGTAGCGCAGTCGTCCTTCTCTTACGGGCACGAGACGCGCGGCACGAGGGTGGTGGTGACTACCCACCTCCCGCAGTCCTCCCTTCGCCTTCACCTCCTTCTTTTTCTGGCCGCCACGCCGAGTCCGACTGCTGATTTCGCATCTTCGCCTCCGCCTCCGCGCCGAGAGCGTTACACATGCAAAGAAAACACGCGTATCGTTATTAAGCGGCGTGGAAGTCAAAGTCCGCTCTCTCGGTGGATCTCTCGGCTCGTGGATGAGAAACGCCGTGTGTGGATGAAAGGAGCAAAGAGGGAGGATAAAGGGTAACGAGAGAAAAAGCGAGATCCGCAGATACGGAGGAGAATAAGGTCGAAGGAGAAAGAAAGGAAGAAAGCGAAGGAAGGACAAGTGGGAGAGAATGCGCACGGTCAGAAGGGCCAAGGGAGTATCAGGGAGAAGTTGAACGAAGAGGAAGACACAGGGAGGACGGTGAAGAAAGGGAGACGAAAAGGTGGAGGATGATGGAGGCCTCTCCTCCGCATGCCACTGCAGTCAGGCCAGACAGAAAGCGGTCTGTATAATTATGGGTTGTCACCTCATCAGCCACGAGAGGGGCAAAGAGGTGCCGGTATACGTCCGCGCGCGGACCCAGGGGTGGGAAGTTAGAGGAGCGCGGTCTTTAGCTCAAATTGTGTTTTATCGTCCCTCGCGTTTCGCTTTGGCCGGTCGTCGCGACGATCGCGATCAAGCTGACCGATTCCTTTTTTCTTCTTCGCTGCCAAGGAAAGGGAAGATTTTCTGAAACTCGTTTGCTCTTGGACCACGCGGAGGAACGCTGGTATCCTGGGTATCCTTCGTCGAAAGGATACGCCAGGTTTCGGTAAGGTCGGACGAAACGTCTTCATCGGTCGTCGCGTTACAACGCCGAACGTACCGCGACCAACAAATAGCCGTTGTCGGGGTTATAAAATCGGGGAACGTGCGTTTTAAGTATCTTCGGTGATCGGAACGTGCCACGGCGTTCTTACTCCCTCCAACCGTTCCCTTCGTTCACGACCCTTCAGCCCTCTCTGCCGCGCACATCCCCTCGCCAGCCAGCCCCCCGACCCTTTTTCTCTCTCCTCCCTCTCGTTCTCCCTTTCGATCGTTCTCTCGCTCTCCGCTCGCTCGTATCCACGGAGCTACCTCTCCGTCTTTCTTATCCCGTGACGTCGCTCGGTTTCTTTCGCTCTCTATTGGTACACACGTAGCAATCTACGAAAGAGCGCGTACACACGGAGGAGGGAAAATAAAAAGAAGGGTACTGCGCGAGAAGGTACTGAGGCTAAGTGGAGAGTTTAGAGGGATTTCATTAAATCATATGGATTGGGGATAATGTATGTTATTGAGCGGAGCGTTCAAATCGCGCTCTATAAGTTGTAATAAGTCCAATTTTAGGGCCGGTCATGGGCCGGGTCCCACAGTGGTTGTCAAACGATCCGTGGCGTTGTTTCGCTGGGAGTCGCGAACCGGCCGGCCGTTCGCGGGATCGACAGTCACTGTCTAGCGAACCCGCCACTTACTCGTCAAACGGCCAGCCGGTCCGCCGAAATCACTGCCATTTAGATAATTTGTAATGAATAGGCACCGCTCATTTTCTACCCCTTCCACCGAGGTCACCTCCTTCTCCCCTTTCTGCCTGGCCGCCTCTCCGTCTCCTTCTTTCCCTCTCGGTTTCGCCTGCCGTTGCACCGTATACCTCACTGTTGGGCCCTCCTTCCGCCTCCCCCCCTCTCTACCGGCCCTCACGATCTCGGTCTCGCAATAGCATCATCTCCGACGTCATCTTTGCACGACTGGAATCCCAAAAGTGGGCCTCTCGATAATCGTCGGGTCTCGAATGTTCGTACAAAGTCGCCGTTGCTTCACGCCCCGTGAATCGACCGGCTCTATCAGCGGCAGAAATTTGCTCACGATACGTTACGATGTGGTTGACGCGATCGTCCCCTCAGCGAGATCGTGACGCGTGCCGGTTGACGAAGATATACGGTCCGTTTGGAAACTCTGAAACGCATCCCCTAGATCCTCTGGCAAATATACACACGGTATTTGCGGGAAATCGGCGGACATCACCCGTCCCTTGTTTCGTAGGCTCCTCTCCTGCTACCTACAGTCCTCTGACTAACGGGGTTTGCTCGATTCTTCTTCCAGATGTGCCGAGGATGGAAAAGTCGCCGCTGCTGGCGAACGGCTACAATCATCCACCCACGCATCTCAGTCACATGCAATTCATGCAACTGGGTGGACATCCAGGTGCAGGACACACCGCCATTCTGTCGCCGGCTAGTCTGCCGCATCACCTGCAGGCACAGGCTCAGGCGCGCGCCGAACAGGGCCTCAAAGTCAACCCGAACATGTCGAACATGGAGGCGCTCGCGAGGTAAGCCTTTATAAAACGTCACCTTAAAATCCGTGGGGTCCAAATTGTGGGACCATACGGTCGAACGGTTCAACTGGTCCGGGAACGAAGATACAGAGACGATGGTCCCAAGTTAGGAAAACGATCGAAGACGAAGTACATAGCTGGGATCTCGTACGAAGCGATAGGCCACTTTTTCGGAGGTTCGACACGCGTTTGTACGGATCGGCGCGTTCATCTTGTCTCGGTGTAGTTGTAACGAAGGGCCAGTGAGGCCAAAAGAATACAACTTTAAGAGGATTTGAAGAGACGGCGAAGCCGTGGAAATCCGAGGGGTCTCGACACTGCTTGATCTTTCCTTCCCTCTTTCACCTCCTCGGTCTCTCGGTGGAGAAGTCCGTTTCCTTGGGTGCGTCGCGTTCCTTCTAGGTCGTTTACTCGGCTCGCGTTACGCTCGCGACCTCAACCGAGTCACCCTTCTTTCATTCCCGCCTGACCTAACTCGACCTCGTCGTATCCGTCGATGACCAACGGTTGTAGCCAAAATTTCGCCAGTTCATATGGAATTCCATAAACTCGTTCGTTGCGTCGTATTTCGTTGAGGAGCACGAGGTCGGCCGATTGCCCTGATCAAGGAGAGGGAACCGGTAAATCCTCGAGGCGTTGCAGTCTCGAGACGTATATCATGGATTACGCGTGCCCGTTTAGTCGTTCTCGCGCGGGAGCCACGAATAGGGAGAAACGAAGGCGCGTTGGGACGCAGTCTATCGAAGGAAGATCCTCCTTGCAGAGGGAGCGTAGTCCCCGAACTAATCTAGGCATTTGTTAACGTGTTTCTAATAGATGCGGCTGGTGGTGCTCCCTGTTCTCTGGTCTTCTCACGAAACCCCGTCCCAGCCAATTTTGTGGATACGGAGACTTGCCTTAATTTTCGATTACACCCACCAGCCGTAATTAGCTTCGTCCTATTTGTCATTAGTCGGTCGGTTCGGTCTGCTTCTTCGTCTTTCATCCGGTTTCTTTAGTTCGATTCACGGTGATTCCAGATGTACATTCGGCCCGATAGAACGAAAAGGTTCGAAGCGTGGAAGGAAAGGAATCGCGTGAATTCGTCTTGAGTGGAGGGGCGGCCAGTGTCGGCTAGAGTAAAGCGTGTCCTTCCGACGCTACGCGCCTACGTGTATAATGACGCGACGAAGGCGGCGCCGCACGTTTCGCATTATGATTTCAGCGCTTTGCTTTTAATTAAAATGCAAATCTATCGTGGCAGAGGAGCGAGAGAGATCGGGAGGTAAGACGGATTACGTCTGGGGGCGGCACGACAAACACCGGAATATGATTAATTCAACGCAACCCCATCCTGGCGTACCGCGCCGTCAGCGCACCGTTGCCCTCTATCGCCACCCTCTAATTCAGCCCCGAGCCCTTCCTGCTCGCCACGACGACCTACTCGACCGGTTTACGCGAGCCCTAGGCAGCCTTCTGCGACGGCAACTTCCTTCCGACTCAGACGATCGCGCCACGGTTTCCACGTTTTTCCTTCAACAGTTCGATCTTACTTTGCCACCGGTTCGTTCTCTTTCTCTTTTTCTTCGCTCAGTTCGCTGGGATCCTCGGTGATCCTTGAAAGTATTTTCGGTGGTCGATACACCGGGTAAATTAAGAGAATCTCGGGGACCGAGTTCTAGGGACGATGCGACGTCTTTTTTAATCAACGACTTCAAAGCGTCTTCGTTTCGAGCGTAGGACAGGCACGATCGAATCAAAGGACAAACGAAAGACGAGACGGCACAAGGAGGACTCTTAATCAACTCCGCGGATCCACTTTCCTCGAGGATATCCCGTGGCAGGCTTATAATTAACTGATTCGTTTATCAACTCGCGCCCCTTCGTTTCCCCATCGTTTGTGAAACGCCGGTGACGCGCGTTTCCGCGTTATTTTTCTTTCTCGTGACGCTTCGGTCTCTCTCTTGTTTTGCGTTCCACCGTCGTATCTCAAGTGTCGCTTTTTTTTGTGATCCACAGGTCCGGAACGGTTTGGGAAAACTGCCGAGCTGCCTACGAAGATATTGTCAAACATCTCGAAAGGTAGGAGAATTTTGAATCCGTACCTAAAAAAAAAAAGAGAAGAAAAGTAAAGAAGGAAAGAAAGAGGATAAAAAACGTGGACAATGTATGGAAGACTCGATTACGTTTCGCGCCATGGGTAATTCGGCCAGTCATCCGTGTCTCGATACCCTTCGTTGGTTTCGCAACGAGTCGAGAAAAATGAGCCGCGAGACGCGGGAAACGTAGGCCGGTGCAACACGCGACCATTTCGCGTCCGATAAATCAGCATTACCGTCGGCATCGAGTTTCCGGTCGCGCGACAGGTTGAGTCCAGGCGTGACGCTGTAATGCCCGCATGATTTGTACGGTGCGAGCGTCCGCACCCTCCTTCCCACCGTCCTCAAATCCATCCGCCGGCAGCCCGGTCCCGTCACCGATACGACACCAACGTCGACCACCGGCGACCACCCTCGGTATCCGCCACACCGCACCGCGCGCATCGACCATCGCGCGCCATCAGCCACCGTCATCCGCCACCGAGGTTTCCCCGTGATCCTAACCACTTGTCACTTCACGGCACGCAGATCATCGTCGCGACGTGCCCGTCCATCATTCGGGGATTAAATCATTCGACTGGCTGTGCGAAATACTTGCGCGTCCCGCGTCGCCCAACAGCCTCGTTCCTTTTACACCACCGAGGGAGCTTTAGCCGAGCATTTACAAACTGAAACTTTCATCCCCTGCGTGTGGTGGTTGGCTGCCTTCGCGAGACACCCAGGTTCCTTTGTCTGTTTGCTGGTCTACTATGTCGTCGGCTGATCGAGGCGGAGAGAAAGGAAGACAGGAAGAGGAAGGTGCAAACTCCAGGGTCGAACTGTTAATACGGGGGTGAAAATCGACACTTGACCAGCCGAAACGTAATTTCCAATTCAAAGGCAATGACCATTGGCTCGCTTCTCTCCGCGGCTCCCTTTGCACCCCTCGGCCCCTCGCACGCGTCACCTCCGCGATCAAACCCCTCTCGCTTTTCCCTCTTTTGCTGTTTCTCTATCCAGCCAACCGTCTCGTTCTATTTGCTTTAGCGGCTCCCGGTCCAGTCGACTTCGTCAACCGGACAAACGCGTATTGTGATTTCAGCCTTTGACTGCTAGCCGTTCGATGGATATCGTAGGGGGTGGCAAATGGTCGCGGACCCGTGCGGAGCGATACAGAACGGTACGGAGGGAAGAGGAGGAGGAGGATGAGGTAGAAGAGGGTGGCGCAGAGGACGGGAAATAGGGGGTCGAATTGGCGGCTACGGAGACTGGAAGGGACGGACGAGCGAGCACCGTGAATATTCATGCCGAGAACCCTAGACGAATTCGGACTTGTTGCGACTGACACTGATGTAAACCTTTGTTTATCCTGCGTGCACCATACCCTCGGTCGTATCCCTTCCGAGCATGGCTGGCTACGCACTCCGATCGCCTCGTCTCGCCTCCACCCCCGATGCCAACCGAGTATTTAACTGAGAGTTAAATTCTGATTAATCGTCGGTACCGGGGTTATTAATTGTTTGTCCTTTTGATTTTACAAGCACACGGAGCTCACGCCTACCGAAATCTGGTTCTCCCTGCCGGATTCCCTCTCATGTTCTCCATCTCTCTTTCGCCTTTGTTTCCAAGTTACCGTAGTTTCTCTCTTTCCGTCTTCTTTTCCATCGCACCCTGTTTCCATTTTAATCTCGATGATTTGTTGTCGCTAATCCGGCCGAGGCTCGTGACATCGGAAACCCGAATTCCGCCACTAAAGTTGGCCGGCTCGTTTGTCTTTCCGCCAGTTCGAGCAATTAAATCTCATAAGCCAGAAGTCGCAGCCCTCGAAAAAGTCGGTTAGCTCTCGCAGATCCGCTGGTTTTTCCAGTCTCCGTTACAGACGATGTTTCGTGCCTTCGAAACGTTAAAACTTGGAGAGGGTGAGAACGGAACCAAATGGAATCGCGGAAACGAGCGAAACGACGGATCCATTCACCCCGCTGCGAACTCTGTCCGTAAACTAAGTAATATTAATGGTCCGGCCGATGGCAGAAGGCGCGGTATCAATGCGCTAATGTCGGCTTCCTGCCTTTAAAACTACCTCGTCATTCCGGGATAATTCTCGCGTATTGTCGTTCGCCATCCAGCTACGCCGGTTTTGCCCGCTTCCTTATCGTCGACCCGCCCGGCCAAACTTACCTCTGATATTCTCTGCCTCCTTCGGTCTTCCTCCTCTTTCGGCGAATTCGCCAACGACACCCTCGGAGATGTCATTAATTACGACGACGACAACGACGACAACGTCGACGAGCTTCTATCGCCGGGGACATCTGCTGGAAAATAATATTCATAAAGTTGAGCCCCGTCGTTACGAGCGTCGTTTTCGATCCATCTTCGCGCGTATTTCACTCCTACCTCCTATCACGAGAAACTTGCAATCCTATTCGATTAGTCCTATCTCTCCATGATTGAGAAAAAATGTAGCGAAGAACGATTCGAGAGGAAAACACGAATGTTCTACATACTGAGAGACGTTACTAATGACTAGACTGCGGATGTTTGTGCACTTGTGAGATCTTTAATTATGCAAGAATGTATAGAACGCACATAATACGCAAGAATGTACAAATATTCAAAGTATTTGGAGCATGAAACAAATTCCTTTAGTTGTATTCGTAGGAATCTGAATTTGCATAAGTATCCGCAGTCTAATAACGAATAAGGTAGCAAATTCTTTCCATTGTATTAGGTTGTCCGAAAAGTGTCTATCTTTTACAGACACGTCTTTTACAACGACGCATCTTTATACAAACATGAAACCTAATTTGTCGAACGTTGTGATCTTTATTTTGATAGAACAAAATGGATCATACGTAATTCGATAAAATAATATAAAACGGAAAATGTTGTGCATCCATTATTTCCTTATAAAACGAAAGAAACGTTTCGGATGACCTAATATGTCTAATCTCAGGGTAAAGAGAGACTTTGCGCGAAAACGCGTCGACATCTCCGCTTTAAGTCGAAGAGAATCGCGTTCCCTTTGCCGTCCTTCCCGTGATGCACCCCTCGTTCGCGAATTGCGACGACGCAAAGGGGGCAAGAGAGGATTAAAAAGAAGCGTGAAGAACTCTCGAGTGCCAGGCCTCCCTCCCGAACCATGGCGCAGTGGACCGTTTCGCGAGAGCGGAACGGCGCGACGAAACGGTTAATTCGATTCGACGATCGTTCGCCGCGATAGCGAGCTCGGAGCCGACAACTATCAAGCGGCGCGTTAATTGCGTTCAAACGAACTGTCAGCGCGTCGACACGCACGCGCGCGCATCTGAGCGGCGTCCCGCGTGCAAATACGCGCATTATGATTAATACCGTCACAAGCGGCTCTAGGCGTCGGCTTGTCAGCGGATTGCAATCAAGGGATAGGCTAATTACGCTCTCTCTCTCTCTCTCTCGTCCGAACGTTCACTTTCCTTCGTTCCATCTCGAGATCCTCCTTTTTTGGCTACGTAGTTTTCGATTCGACCGAATGCTACGACGAAATTAATAATAACGGGTTAGCTGTCGATCGCTCCGAGTATTAGTTACGGCGTTTCTTTTGTCTTTCATCTCCACCGGTATCAACGCGATCGTTAAACCTATCTTCTCCGTGTTCGCGAATGTTTCCACGGCTCGTCTCCGCAGGCAGTCCAATAATAGCACCCACGTGATTTACAGATCCAGTTTAGCGTGGGTGGGGATCCAACAAATCGAATCGGTTACTCTTTCGCGTGTCCGAGGAATGTCGGATCTCTTTCACGTTCGCGTGATAGTCCCGCGTGGTAAAAGAGGACGATCATCTACAGTCTAGGCGGATAATCGTATGTAGAACGCGACAGCCGGCTCGACAAGCGCGTCGATTCGTTCCTCGAATCGGCCGCTCGTGCCAAACATCCTGACCCGAAAATGGACCCTTCTAACGACCCTCTTACGAAACGATACGGCCACGATCTCGGCGGTCGGCTCTTGGCTCCGGTCCGGTGTCCGACCACCGAATAAATTGGTCCTTGCCTGTCGCGCGTCGATCCGGATGAATCATTCTCTCGGGTATATCTGTCCTCCTCTGTCTCCCGCGACCAAAGGAAACGTCGAGGTGGATCGAAAGAAGGACGACAACGGGCGAGGAGATCTCGTAAAGTCTCTCGACTCATAAAGCTCGCACGGGCGAGAACGCGACTCGTCGACTCGCGACAGGGTGCCGTCTGCAGATCGCAGAAAAGAGTCGTCACCTCGTGAACGAGCGTCTTTGAGACATTCATTTTATTAACTCGACAACGAATTACTTACGGCCGGCGGCGCGGGTCCACCGGGCGCAATTTCATCAGAAGCCGCGATAATTATCGTTTGAACGATAATTAATGCCGCGCCATTAACGACGTCGCGCTCTTTATGCTCGCCTCGAAATTTTCGCTGCCGTATTTTTAGGAACGACGTCGCTCCCCGACCGTTTCCGGGTCATTTACTCCGCGAACCACCCCCTTTGCCAGGATTATTTCGATAGCCGTCGTCGAGTCGACGGAAGATAACGAGGAAGAAGGCGGTCGACCATATCGACTTGCAGGGGGCGTGAACTTTGTCGCGATGACTCCTAGAAGCGACGCGTTACATATTAGGCCGCCGTGCGGTAACGAGCGTAGCCGAGTAAACTTTGGCTGCGACGAAACGCGATGATTAATTAAAAACATAATTAGTCGCGACGACCGGGATCCACCCACAGCCCACCAATGTACCGTGAAATTGTCAACCATCTTGTTTCCCTTTCCTGCCTTTCGCTTTGTTTGGTCGTCGTCGTTCGATCTTTTTCTGGCCCCGGCGATCTCGTTAAAGGCGGGCCCGTTCGCTCATTTTCTCGGGTCTTCGTTCGGGAACGCGCGCGATCTTCGTGGAAGTATCGAACGTCGTGACTAACGAGCTGCTCGCGAGTCTCTTCGTCTAATTTGTCTCATCGATCGGAGAGCGAGTCGCCTCGTTACGTCCGCTTCGACGTCCTTTTTTCGTATATTTTTTCGCGCATTACGACGAACACGACATGACTCGTCGTAAACAAAGAGCAGACCGAAAGCGTAGAGCGAAAGGCTGCGTTGATTCGGGGGAATACTGATTCTAATGATAAAATATCTTTCCTCCCACGTTCGCTCCCTTCTTTGTCCTTATTTCCGCGCGATTCTCGTGTACCTTCGCGACGGCCAAGATATATTGTTATTAAATGGTCTCCCTTCGGCTGTGCGCGCACGCTAGTATATTACATCGCGGGGCTTCTCCGTTGCCTTCATACACGCACGCACAACAGACAGCCCGCACGCAGTACTTAGCCTTCCGCGTGTGGAACTGCTCTCTTATTTACGGTCGACTGGCATGCGAGTTTGCCACCAACTTCCGCTCAAAATTCGTCGTGAGACAGAGACAGAGACAGAGACAGAGACAGAGAGAGAGAGAGAGAGAGAGAGAGAGAGAGAGAGAGAGAGAGAGAGAGAGAGAGAGATTGGAAAATCGAAAACCTCGAGGCGAAAGGGCTAGTGGCCCTTGAAAGTTGGAAGTTGGGAAGAAGTAAGCGAACCACCGAGAAAGAGTTGCTCGATGGGTGGGGGAAGCAAGGAGAAGAGGCGGTGGGAAGGTTAATTGAAAAGCAGTGGAAGGGTGTCATTAAATAAACCGCGGACGAACGTTCCTGCGGTTCCGCAGCACTACCGTTCGCAGGCACGGTTTCGCCGCCACTTTTGGTAATGAACTAATATTTGCAGTGTGCGTTCGGACGGCGGTTTCCACGCGTATACGCGGCTAGTGGCTTACCTTTTGCCTTGTCCAGACGCGCAGTAGCGCGCGGTGCGCGCGTCGAAGGGTGCGCTTGCCCTGGCAAGGTTAGCCTTGGACAAATACGCGACCCTCGCGGTGATGGCCATGTACCAGCGGGGTTTTAAAGGTTAGGGAACGATCGAAAATTCAATCATGTCGCGGCAAGGAAGCTTCTACGCTGCGGACGATTATTCGTAACGGTCGTTGGACGCATCGGCGAATCGGCTACCAAATTTGATAATACTCGGACGAGGAACGACGAGGAAAAGAGGCGCGGAAACGTCGATGACAAACGAGCCGAAAACGGTCACTCGAGGAGGGTAATCGTTTCCCAATTGAAATCCAATAGCAAACGACATACAGGCGGCGGCCCTCGTCCCTCGAGAAGGACCGAACGTCCATTGCTGTGTGCGTCCATTGATCATCGGTCTAAACTGTTTCTGACGCGAATTATGCGGAAGTAGGTGGAAAAAGTGTGGGTTGGCAAAAGCAATCGCGAGTAAGCCGCTCGGTCCGTGATCGTCGGTGGCGCGAACACTCGTGGAATTTTCAAGAATTTAAATAATATCCTTTTATATTATCGAGGATGCGCTGAAAGTAGCAGCGGGCAGGGTCGTAGGTTTTCGCGGCGGCTATCATAAATCCAGCGGTTGCGCTGCCAGCGGAGAGAGAGAAAATCTACAATTCTAAAGCTTTCCATAAAACACTCGACAAAACGCTTCGCCCGCGGTTTTCGAGTGGCTACCGGGCCCCTTCTCCATCACCTCCCTCTCCACTTTTCCCGCGTCTTCCCTGCCGCGTCGGCCGCCTGCCTCCGCACCGCCGCGAATCTGTTGAAATATGTAAAACCGTGTAACCTCTTCAATTTACATAGGAACGCGTGGGCGCGCTGCTCCCCCGGATGAAAAGTGGCCGATCCTTCTCTTATTAATTGATCGCCCGAAATCCGCCGATCCACTTTCTACCCCTCCGTGAAAAACCCTTCCGTTCACCCTTCTTCCACCGACCAGTTTCGTGGTTTTCCGATTTTCTCCCGGCTAGACAAAGAGGAAGAGAAACACGACTGCTATTTGGTCGTACGGCCACGAGGAATTTCATGGGTGGACAAAAACAGCAGCAAGACTAAAAGGGGAATCGTGACGAACGATGCGGCGGCGGGGAAACGTTGTCTCACGTGATAGACGTCCATCATCGCGCACGACGAAAGCCTTAACGTCGCGGACGCGACACGTAAATACACGTGTGTATCGCCGTTGATACAACGATCATTTTTTTCTTCTGGCCGTCGACGATAATCGCAGTCGCTCGCTTCGTTTTCCTTCCACCTTCGCCTCTTTCCATACCGTCTACGGTTCTCTTTCTCTTTTTCTCCAGCCGGTTTCTATATAGGTTTCTCTGGTGGCGCGTTCTCTCGCCGCTATCCGTGATCCAGGGCGACGGCACGCCGCTGCCACTGGTATTTCGAAACTCGCTGAACAAACAAGCGCCGATAAAAGTACCGCGGTATATAGTACATCTGGAAGTAGGGACCATCAGTCACGGCGCATCTGCGAACCACTTTCCTTCCCTCCCCCCCGTCGCCACCTCCACCGCCGCCGCCACTGACTCCTCCGCCCGCTCGTTTTCCCTCGCGCTTCGACGACCCCTCCGGGAGTGCAGCGGGTGTCCCGAACTTCTCCTATCCACCCACCGCGCCGCTAAAAACCATTTGTCATCGGCCGCGTAAATATGTTCTCGAGCGAAACGTGCGTTCGACTTTTTTCTCTCGCCCACGGTGTTACGCTCCGCTCACGGAAATTCGAGTCCACGCCAAACGATGATGGTCGATCGCGACGCGACCATCCATTTCCTGAACGCCTCCTACCTTTTTCCATCGAAAGGCGACCGGAATCGCTCGCGTTTCCATACGTTTCTTTGATCGTGCAAGGATTTATAGACTCGTCTCGACACAACTATCCGACTATTCCGATCTTTGCTTCATTGGCTGAAGTAGAATGTTCCAATAGCGTGTATATTTTCGCAAGCTTCCGCAACCAAATGAACCCGCGCGATAGTTCTCTGGCATTGTACCAGAATCTCTAGTATCGTTTAACGCGAAACCGAGTAAATAAGCAAGCACGTAGGAGATCGACGCCGGAATGGCAAGTAACGAGCTACGGCTACGCGGGCAAAGTTTATCTTTATTTCGGCGAGCTCCGCGTCTTCGCCAGGGGAGTAGCTTAAAAAGTTGGTCTAATAAAACCCCGGCCCATTTGTCAAGGGGTGTTGTAGTCGGTTCCCGGAGGCTGTTGCGAAATGTATGTAAAACACATCTCGGTCGGCTTGCGGAGTCGTAACACGAAGCGCGGGCGGCTCTGATGGGCCGACATCTAAAATAATAAAAGTTGCCTCCGTCATTTGTCAACGGTTCCTCTAAGGAGCGACTACTTCCAACGCCACCTCGTAATTTCGCGATGTCGCAGCTGCTATCCCCACCCTTGTATCCCTTGCCTTTTCCACCCCGGAGATGTTACGCGATTCCCGACCTTAATTTTCCTGACACCCGTCACACGGCCGCTTCTTTTCCCCGAGAGCGCGATTTATTCCAAACTCTACGCGGCCAATGTGTAAATTCCAATCTTCTTCCACTTGTTTCACTTTTGACCTTAATATATTCGACACCCGTATATACTTTGAGAAAACAATTCTCAGTGACCGAGTAGTTTCTGCGATCGTAATTTCTATTTCTAGAAGTCGATGGTCCCGATTGTAGAATATTCTAGGTTGCGTCACCGATCTCGCACGAGTTAAGATGCAACGATGTTGAGCGTAGATTAAAAAATATTTCTTTTCAATTTGGAACATCGGTTGAACTTTGCATCCTCTCAAACAGTCGGCTGTACTGCTAGACGGTTAGACAAGCCGCGTTCCGCTGAAAGTTTAATTAAAAGCGAGCGTGTGGGAGCGGCGCGGCTCGAAGGGAAATAAACCGATACTATACTGACCGGTTGAATGGTCGCGCTCGGAGGTGACGCGAAACGAGGCTTCCCGGTTCTTTATGCGAGCCCGCTTTAATCCTTGGACGAAGGAAGACGCGTCTTAAAGTGAAATAATAAATAAAATAATACGTCCGGGGCGTCGATGTCGGCTCGCGGTCTCGGCAATAATCTACGGCAACGAATGTGCCAGACGACTTTTATGAAACGTGGGCCCCTTCTCTTTCAGCCCTTTTACGCGGTTGAAAAATAAAATCCTAACCCTTTCCCGGCGTTCACCGAGCGAGAAATAGGGGGCGCGCGAGAGACGAAACGGAGGCGGCGGGATAAAACCTTAAATACGACCGCTGAACACCGGGGGCCTACAATAAAATTCTCGTAAACCATTCGCTCGAATAATACACCTGCTTTGACCATTACTTGACCGAGCCAGTTCTCCGCCTGTTTCGGTGCAACTTTTTCCCGTGATTTTCTCCTGTGATTTACAGTTCGCACGAATCGTATCTCCAACTTGTCCATGAATTTAATTGGAAAAAGTTGATCCTTCGATCATCACCGTTTCTACCATCGAATTATCAGGTTCGCAGTCAAACGAGTGATTTTCTATGCCTTTTCGACGAGTTTGAAACGAGAAATTTCGTTTTCTCCATAGGAATGACGTTCGCGCACTGAAAGAATGATCGAGCACCCGGTGCTCGGGATAAGCGGTCCCGGTTGCTTCGTTCTTCCAGTTTATTTTCCAAGTAACCCTTCACATTGCGCTAATGTATTTCTTTGAAACCGCTATTCACCGCGCCGACGTTTCAATCCGGTCCATTCAACGTCCTCCAGCCGTTTCCCGGCTGAAACACTCACCCGATCGATCTAACCACCGCCGTCTATCGTGAATTTTCACACGACTTAATCCGCATGCTTTCACCCCCCTTCGGTGACTCGTACTTTTTCGCTCGCTGTTTCTTTTCCTACCTCTCACGCTCCGTCTCCGCTTCTTGCCGTCGTCTTGCCACACACTATCGATCGAAATTGTAACCGGGAAAAATTCGATCGACCAGGTGGTGAATGTGCACACACGATCGTCGTCGTCGAGAGGAAGAGGAAGGACGAGGAAAGGCACGAGGAGACGCGTGTCGCGCGGCGACAAGGGGTTAGCGCATTCCAACTCGATTCGATGGCTAACAGGTCGCCGACAAAGGGAAACAGGCGTTTCGAGGGGGTGGTGGGCCCCGTTTGAACCCCCAGGATCGCTAAATATTTCATTTCGTATCCCTCGAAACGTTTAATCTCGGGTCAGGTGCGCGCACGCTCGCGATCGCGTTGCACGCGCGTTTGTGCGCCGTCGATGACAACCATCCGGCGGATGCACAAGCTTTCTCTCTCTCTCTCTCTCTCTCTCTCTTCTCTCTACTATCTTCTTTAGCGATGCTTCGAGCGATCGAATCGATCCTCATCCCCTTCGTGCAGCGTTCGAATTTCTCGTTTGATCTCTTGGAACTTTTGTTCTCTCTGTTTTTCCGGAAAGGTTCGCTCGCGGAAAAATGTAGGCGCCGGCAGCCAGCTGGAAAATCATTCCGTAACCGAGAGATGTTCGATAAATCGCAGGCGTAAAACCGTGCCATCGGTTATATCGTTTAGGTATAGCTTTGTACCTCAGCTCGAGGATCGGAAACTTTCATTATCGGACTGTTCGTCAGCTTTCACCCTCCCCGTTACCCATCTTCGTTTACATTTATGATTTAATATGATCGTCCATTGTTGCGTCCCCTTTGATTCCGCCCGCTCGTTTCCCCTCGCCCTCGACAAATATCTCTTTCTCTCGGTTCCCGTTACGTGTGTAATTCGAACGCCGACCTCTTTACCCGCTTTTCTCTTTTGTCGTTTCCTTCGTCCTATTTGGGATCCGCAACAAGCACCCTATCTCGGGAAACCAAGCGCTTGGATGGCGGCAAAGAACCGAACGACACGCGGGGGAGAAAAAATCCCAATTTTCTGGAATCGCGGGTTCGGCGACGCTTCTGAGAGCCGAGCTTCTCCTACCCGCGGGGGAACAAACGTGCAAGTTCACTTGGAATATCGGCGACACGGAAACGCAAACGAAAGACGAAACGATAGATAGGTAGAAAGATAGATAGAGAGGGAGAGGGAGAGGGAGAGAGAGAGAGAGAGAGAGAGAGGACAAAGGACGACGCGCGCGGAATATTAAATTCGCGCAGAATTCGAGCAACTTTTCAACGAAGCATTATGGGTCGGCTATCTGGATGATGTAGCACCGAACTTGGGAAGACTCGACCGAGTGAAACCCCGACTCTTCTGCCGTTCCACCTTCCCCATGCTCGTTTTCGTCGTTTCTCCGCTTGCACGCGCGTCTTTCCTCCCTTCTTCTCCATCCGTTTTTCTCTTCCTCCGCCCGTTGTCTCTCGTTCCATCTTTTTTCCCCTTTCCCAGCGGTCGCTTTCTCTCTCTAGGCATAGCTTCCAGGGTAGCAATCTTTTATTATTAGCGCAGGCTTTACCAGACAATGAAACGAAAGGAACGGAATATGATATTGTAGTACAGAGGCTCGGCGGAAAGGGAAGCTATTGTCGGTCTCTTTGAATTTTAAAGTCAACGATCGATACGGCTCGGGGGATGCGCCTTTAGCCATATAAACCGCTCCGCTCGCCCCCTCAACCCTAGCCCAGCCCTCTTTTCTCCGCGGTACATTCGCCCCTCGCGGCCCCTTCCATCCTGTTCTCGCGACTCTCGCTCCCTCCCCCCTTCCACAGCCCCTGTATCACGTTTGTTTCGAATCGCGAAACCAACTCCGGTTTCGACACGTGGGTTGATACGTGTAGCCTCTGACTTCTCGCCTCTGGTTCCCGCGAGCGAAGGATCAGCAGCCCCGAGCGGAATCGGAATAGGAGGGCCGTCAGCGAAATTGTCGCCGGTAATGATAAATTGCGCCCCCGGCTCCGACGAAACAGCCCGTCCGCACGAGTGCCGACCGACCGTGCGGGAATCAAATTGCAATTTGTTATTTGTAATTCCGAGTGTCGTTTAATATACTCTCCCGCGTTCCTGGCCACCCTTTCAGACACATTGGGACGAAAGGGTTAGAAATTAAGCGGAGCTTGATGAGAAAGCGCAAAGGTGAATACGCGTCTCGCCACCTTTTGCCACGACGCACTTCTCGTCGCCACGAATCTGAAGCGTAATTAAGCGCGACAACCATTATTTTTACGCCAACGCGTAATTGTTTTCCGTAGCGTCTCGAGCCGCTATTTGCTTCGGTTCCGGTCCGATTCGTTCCGGTATCGTGCTTCACTTTTCTCATTACCGTCTCGACAGGCGATTTAAACGTAAGTAGTATTTACGTTGGCCGATTTATTACAGTTATCGATCTCATGTACATCTCGAACCGACCGATCGTAACCACGAAGATTTATCTAATCGCGATGGGAAGAACGAAGCAGAGATAGGAGGCATAGAGGGATGCGGTGGCTGAGTAGGCAAATATTCGATTTTGTCTATTCAATTTTCCAGAAAAATAGTGCGTCGTTTCCCTCGCGTGTTCTTCTTCAGCCTCATCCCCCGATCCAGGCATTATCGACGCGAGGTAGCGACAGAAGGAGGCGATGGCTGGCTGAACGAAGGAAAGGAATAAGTTCGATCAGTCAGAGGGTGGCAGTTACCGTTTCGGTTATGGTTTTCGGAAGCGTCGTCGAATCCAATTCTTGCGCAAACCAGATAAGCGGCCTTTTACGCGTGTATTTTCGCACACGCGTCGCGCGGCCAGAAATAGGGGTGCGCGTTTCGTTCTATCGCGGACAAGCAGATTTCCACGCGACAGATATCGGTCTCTTTTTGTCGATAAACGATCGCCCCGCGTGCCCCGTTATTTTCTTCTTCTTCCATCGTTTTTCATCCTTCTCTCCCGAAGTAACTTCCATTCGCCAGAATATTCTGGCATATCTGTGCTCTTTGGCTTAAGGCTTCGAAGCGATCCTACGTATCCTTCCGCGTGTACACCCCCGATCGTTCTTTATTTTTCTCGTTCGGCATATTTTTCTTCGATCTACTCCGCAGGCTGGCTCAGGGCGGCAAAGGGGACGATGGGTCGAGGGTGTACGAAAGGGGATTCGTCAGTTTATTTGCGTATTGCCTGGCGGCTGAGCATCGAGCCGTTCACCGAGCGAAGAACTCGAACGCTACGCTTATCGCCACTGAACCTTGCGTTAAATCTCCATCCCTCCAATCTTTTCTTCTCTGCGAAGATCGACCAGAGTTTCTTCGTTCGAGTGAAACGTTCGTTAGATATCACACACTGTCAGATATCAAACGAGAGGTGGTAGAGCGTAACTCTAACACTTAGAATTTGCGACATTACGTTCGGAAACACCGTCGAAGTTATTATAGTTTCGCTTTAGAAAATAAAAGGAGAAAGAAAACGAGAGTATATAAAATAGTCGAGGGGATGGATTTGGGATAAAAACAGGCGAACGATTCGGATCCGCGACCCCCGGTGGAAATCGGTCCATTCGAAACCGCGATAAGCCATGTCGCGTTCTTTCTCCGCTTCCTCCTTTCTCGTTGTAGGGGCGGAGATTCGTGGGCTGAGCTCCCAAAGCGACCATCGATGGCCCTTAATCGAGCGATCCGCCGCCAAAGTGATTTTTATTTTCCACGAATCTTGATTTATACGGGAAGGCTTTTCGCCTCGACCCTGTGTGACACGACGGAAGAGGGGGCAGAGCGAAAAGGGAGAGAAAGAGAGATCGAAGACTGCAGTTTCACGCGCATACGCCGCCGTGCGGTTGCCTTCACGAGGGGTTACCCTACGCGTTATCTCTCCGTTACGCGTTGGCAGGCATATGGCTGGTCGGCTGCAGGGGGCGCAGAGGCGGCAAGCGACCAGGGGACCGGCTCATAATTTTCAGATTTATGTACAAATGTTTCTGGCGAAGCGGCCGAGCGGTCGCTTCTTTCTTCCTCTCTCTCTCGTGGGGAAGATATCTATCGTAAAGTTTCGCGGAATTGAAAAATGCTTTCGAGGCTTTCTCGCCTCCGAGTACACAGCCGAAGGGGCGAACGTCAGCCGACGACGGGGATGACGTATCGTCCACGAACGCGATCCACACAGCCGCCTATCTTTCCGGAATAAATGATTCCTCTCGCTAACACGCGTCTGATTCCCCACGCTCCCCCAACTGCGTCGGATTTATCTCGGGATTTCGCGACATTGACCTCGTTTGTAACTTTCGGAAAACAGACCTGTGGTACAATTAAATTTCGTATCATATCTTACTGTAGTTCGGTCGAAATTGAAACGTAGATTAAGAAACACCGAGAGAATCGTGTTTTAGAAGAGCGAGCAAGAATTAAGGGTTAAACAAGCATCAAAAACGAAACACTCGCGCTATTTCTATTCGAGTCCCTTCTAAAATCGTGACCACATGTTACGCCACACGCTACGCGTCTAACCTTGAGCTAACGAGCGGAGGGGCCGAGACGGGTGGTGGTAGAAAAAGAGTCGCAAGAAGGAGATCATTCCCATTCGCAGTCAGCCATCCGACCAGCCCGACCAGTCGGTCCAAGTGGCGTGGAACGAGAATAAAAAGCGCTTAGAGCCGTATAAACAAACAATTATTCGTCGCAGCCAGTCGTTCGC
The DNA here is from genome assembly GCA_936014575.1 of Bombus lapidarius. NCBI lineage: Eukaryota > Metazoa > Arthropoda > Insecta > Hymenoptera > Apidae > Bombus > Bombus lapidarius. Next base: position 1,657,906 of record CAKXZU010000031.1, on the reverse strand, counting down.
ACCTCGTTCCCCGACTCACGAGTTTGTCGGACAAACTCCAACAGGCATCGAGCGTGAAGTCATCGAGATTCTGAGTTCCTCCAGGCGACTGACAGCTTCTCTGTCCATCATGCAGTTTACTTTCTTCTCGCTTTTCGATTTTCATACTAAACCACGTGGTTCCTTTTTCGTGACGTGGTAGTAAATCGCTCGTCAGGCTCGCGTTCGCGAGGCGCTCCAAGGATCGAGTCGGGGCAGTCGTTCGTCTAAACGGTCGGTTATCTGGCCGGTCGATCGGCATTGTCTTCCCTCGGCAGCCCCGGAAGCCATTCGGAAGCGAAATAGAGTAGGAGAGAGAGAGAGAGAGAGAGAAAGAGAGGGAGAGACGGAGTTTCGAAGCGAGTGATCGCTGCGCGGTGCGGACCAAGGCACGATCGAGCAGAAGCGAGAGGCTGAGGAAACAATTTAGCTCGATCAACGTTTCTAGCCGGAATCTCAGGCGTCGTCGTCTAATTAAACCGCTGTCCTGCGCGGATATAAAGTCGGAGGTTATCACCGGCGCGCGGTATCTGATCCCCGGCCCCGGCTTAATCCGACTGTATTTCCAGCCGGAGCGTTTTAAGCGGCCGTCCAATACACACGCAGACATGGACTCGCGTGTACGTATTTACGCGGACACGGGCGAGTATATGAAACGAATAGAAACTCGGGTAGTCTCATTTCCTGTCTGCGGGGGTCCCGCAGGGGATACATAATTAGCTGGTTCGCCCGTTTGTCGGAACGTCGACAAGACGGGGAAATGTAAGAAGACCTTTCGTCGAAGAGCGCTCGCCTTTTCCTCCTGCCCGAACACGCCGTTGCTCGTGTCGCTTATCGATTGCTCTCGGAAATTATCGTAAAACGGAAGCAAATAGCAGAGAGGGCGGCAAAGGCGAAGGAGGGGATGGTCGGCGACCGTCGAGCGTCTCACGCATTGTTTACCGAATTTTCACCGGACGTCCCTCGAAATTGAAATTACTTTTCAAGGAGAGCGCGCGTAAATCCAGGCGTCGACACGGTTCGGTTCGTTTTCTTCCCTCCCGTAATTCCTCGAGCTGACAGCACTCCTCTCTCTCTCTCCTCTCCCCTCTCTCTCTCCCTCTCTCTCTCTTGCTCTCCCCTTGCTTCGTCGGTTAGGCCAGTTTGGCTTAGGATGAACTCGACCGCGAGAGTATTAAAGCCCGCTACAAGAAGACGTACAACGAGAAATTAATCTCAATCGTCGCTGGGCCTCGGCCCCGTCATTTATCACGACTCGTTACCGGGAACGAGCGGCCGGAATCCACGGATTGATATGAAGTTAGCAACGGTAGTCTGCGCCCGATTGTGTCGTGACTGCCGCTGAGATCTATTAGTCAAGCGGGGCCGAGTGGCGAAACGGAAAATGGAAGAAGAAACCTGCTGGCTGGAAGCGGAGCAGCGTGCGCCCCCCTGAGCATCCGACTCGAACAGACACGGAGAGAAAGCGAGAGAAACGGGTAGGGAGGAGGAAGAGCGAAATAGAAAGGGAAGGGAGGAGAAGGGGAATTGGAAACGGAGATAAAAGGGGCTGGAGCGTAAGGTCGATTTAGTGGGGGCGCCATGGGTGGGCTTTGTCGCGACGAGGATTCGCGCACGGTATCGTTGTCATAAGTATGTACCCGGAAAGATCTTGCCCCGATGACAATGAACTCGCGTAAACGTCGCAATTAACGCGCTACCGACTGTGAACGCTCCCTTTTTGCCGACTCAACGTGTCCCGCCCGACTTCATCCACCTTCGAAGGGCGCAAATCAAATCTGCATAAGTATGAGACTTGCCGTTCAACGAGCTTCCAAGGAGCGGATCCAGGCTCGTTTTTAATCGTAGCTGTGTCGAACATGTTAATTCGCTCGAGTCGACGAATACAGATAGAGATATCGGATGAGCGGAAAAAAAGACTTTCATGTTTCGAAGGTTTATCTTTAGCACGATACAATCTTTCACTTTAATTCGAAACAAACGAGAATTTCAATTCGAAGAAACGTTAACGAGCGTCGCAAGGGCGCGATTTTGTGACTCGCCGCGAGCCGGACGTCTTATTCGCCGCCAGCGATTTGATCGATGAGCAGAAGAAAAGCTGGAATCCTAGGAATTCGATGATTGAATCAGTCTGAAGGCCCCCCGAATCCGAGTGGTCGCGCGCGGTTTGATAAATGCTGTCCGTCTGCCGATACGTCGGATAATATTTGCGAGCAGATCCGGTAGAAATCGAAAGGCAGGGGCGACTGGATCGAGTGTAATTCGATTCCTTCCCGGCCCTTTATACCGTTCGTCCGGAGAAGCAACGTTCTGACACTCGTCCCACAACTCGACCGATGCCTTCTCTCCATCTCCGAGCCAATCTCTGCCTTCGTCCCTCGTCACCGACCTCTATCTTGAATTATGTTTCTCATATTTTCTCCTTCCACTATCTCCGGGACCTGTAGCCACGTGAAAATACAAGAAGAAACGCGTTCCTGGAACGACTCTTTCTTCCTTCGCAAAAGGAAGCGCCACTGATTGTGAGGCGAAATTCGCGATATCTTTTCGGTAACACGATCGGCCAGCGACCTGGTAATTACCGAGCTAACACGAAGGAAAGGACGTAGAGAACCGAGATGAAATAAGGAATATCCTCGAAGGACGAAGGCTCGCCTTCGCGACACTCGTTACGAGAACGAACCCCTTTCGCCTCGGATGTCACACCAGCGAGGGTGGCGTTTTCGAGATCGCGTACTTTGGATCTCGTTACCAAAATTCCCTCCTCTTCCTTGTTTATTATTTCGACTCGTGGAATTTTCAGAGACGAGTTTCGCGACAAACGACGAACGTTGAAGTAGAGGAGCCCGAGCCAACCGCCAGCGTGGTTCATCCCCTTTCGGGCTGCGACCGACGAGGCTGTAACACAATCGCGCCTCGGATTCCAGAGACGTAATTAAAATTACGACGGCATGGGTCAATCGTCGCGCGTTCCACTCGCAAGCGAGCCGAAAAGCGAGCCGGTGACGGAAAGGAACGAGAGGACGGGCGAATATCGACGTTCGCGTGCATCGTTTATCGAAAAAGCCGCGGCGACAGGGTCGCCAGCATACTTTCGTCAATTAGCCCGGCTCTTTGTCCTCTTAAAATTACAACTGTTCCCTGTCATTATCGGAACGCGCGTCACGCGTACACGATGCTTTTGATTTTTCACCAAAGTAACAAAACGCGGGCAAACAGCCCGACCACGCGTTCAACGATTCCTGCCGAACGAGCCCAAAAAGCGTTGATTAAAAACGCCACCGGAATGCATGGAACACCGTTTTCAATCGCAGCAATGTGTACGAGGACGGGTGTCGCGAAAATAGTACGTCGAAATCGCGAACCAGCTCGATTCCAACGTAACGATCACGAATCGCAGGTCGCTTTCTTCGCGTTCGAAATACGCCTCTTAATGAACTCCCGCTGGGCAGGCAGTTCGTTCCTCGGCATTGGGGCAGGAATCCCCGCGGAGTTCGTCATTACCGAATCAAAATTAAAGGCAAAGATCTGGAGAAGGGTATCGTTCGTTCAGCTTATTAGTCGCATACGTACTGTACCACGCTAATGGATACGACGGGGATTGATACGGTTCAATCATCGGTAGAGGATATGGATGCGTCTAAAATAGCTGCTTCCGAAGCAAGGGGAGAGCTCGTATCGCCTTTGTAGTTCGTCTTCTCTATTATAGACCGAAGAGGATTCGATCGATTTATCCGTTCCGTGTTTCAATAAGATTTACAATCTTCTGTCACAAAGTCTCATCGTCTGTGAATCTCGTGGAATCTCGTTAAAATTCACACTCGTACTCGATCTAATTCAGACGGTAGCAACGCCAACAAAAACATCTCGGAACATCTCGCGAGGTACGAAGATGCGGTGCAACTCTTCGCTTTCTGCGAAGTTCGTGGAACGCGAAATTCAATAGGGTTGAAGCTATTGGTCCCGTGGAAAGGATGGCAGCGTTCGCTAATTATTCGCGACTAGAAGCAGGGATTGGCCGCGCTCCGAAAGCCGTAGGCACGCCTAATGAAATCCATGATCTATTAAGGTGGCTGTGAGAGCGTCTAGCTGTCTACTCATGCGAAGCTAGATAAACGCGCGGCTAAACGCACATTTGCGCGCGTAAACGCGCATACAAACGCTCCATGGCCGGAACCGTGAAGACGCCGAGGCGACTGACGATGTACCTGCAATATTCGACTAATTAGAAATTTAATAACCCCGCTGCTCGGCTGTTGCAGCTTACGACGACGTCCCAGCAAATCAACTTCACCCTCTCTTCCACTCTCTCTCTCTCTCTCTCTCTCTCCCCCTCCTTCCCTTAATTTCAACGTTTTTTCTTTTCTTCGCCAACTCGTTCCTTTCCCTCGACCCTTTTCTCTCGACCGTAGTCGCTCGAACAAGGCTCCGCTATTCTTGTTCCCATCCGAATTTGCCAGACCGACGAGTAAACGGGGGCCAGGTCCAAACGGATGCGGACCGAGATATCCATCGGTCGTCTTAATCGACTCGTATTACCAATTAAAATTTAATTATCCCCGAAATTAAGTCGTTACGATATCGAAGGCGCGCGAGCGCGATCCGTCTATAATTCTGACGTTGCTGTCGGCGATGATAGCGAAGGGATGATGACTCGTATCTCATCGGCAAATCGACTTCTCCGCAAAATTTCGAAGTTTCGCAAAATTGGTCGTCGAACGAACCGCGGTGAGCGCGACGCCGAGCGACGAGATACCGCCGCGTATTTCGTAGTCGTCTTCTCGAAAGCATCTCCCGTGGAAAGGGAAACGATGGCTCGTCGACAGAAGAAGAAGAAAAGAGAGGGGGGAAAAAAGAAGGATATGGAGGGAGAACGAGGGGAGAAGGTGGGGGTCCTCTCCTCCATTCCGCTTAACGCGGCCGTAACTTATCGCTCGTAGACGCACGGTATTTCTCTCCGGCTCTTTGAAAGCATTTTCTCATTAAAAAATTAAGGTTCGAGGGGTCGAGGGAGGGGGCGGCGGCGGTTGGGGAACTGAGCGGGAGGATGTCGGGGGTGGATGGAGGTCTCGCGGGTTCGCGCGTGGAGCGGCAGCCGCCAGTGAAGAGGGCGGTTTGCGGCGGGGGACGGTCGGTGGTGGGTCGGTAAGTGCTCTGCGGCTCCCAGATGCGCCCAATATTATGTTTAATGATATTAACTTCTTACTTAATGGTCCGCGGTTCGATTCGAGGTGCGAAGAGACGCCCTCGGACCGCGCGGCCTACCCCGACCCATAAAAAGAACTATACCCGGGAGGATAATTTGCTAGACGAGGAAAGGAACGTCGGGATTCGGAGGAGGGGTAACGAAGAGGTGCGGCAGGAGGGTCTAATCGTCCGGAAAACACCAATTTTCGACTACTTCGCGTAGCTCTTGGAAAATAAATTTGTAAATACACCCACGATCTACACCCTTGGAAATAATTTCTTTCGACGACCCGTTACCCCTCTCTCTTCTGTCGTCGCTGTCTCCGAGGACTCGCCTCCGTCTCGAGGTTCCGGGACGAAAGAAAATTTCGCTTGAAAATGTGCGCGCGGAGTGTTAAAGAGCGTATGGCCGGTTAATGTCAGTCACGACATCCGGCCGTGAATCTTAACGATTCTCTCCCCACATACCGCGCGGCGATCCACAAGGGTCGAACAATATAGAGCCAAGATTAAAAGTTTTGCGGTACCGAGGCGTAAAGATTGGCTGGTGTAGCTTAACGAGCCTGGCGCTCGTAAAGACGAAAAAAACATTCAAGGAAACTGAAAAAAAAGAAAAATAAAAGAGGGACACTTGGCACGGAAGTTTCGCGAGGCAGGAATAACATCATCGCCCCCGTTAGTGACGCGATCGTTTCGCCGATAGATTCGACAAGACGATTCGCTTTTGAATTGACGACGTAATACGAGAAACTCTCGGCTCATAGGCCGCGGCGTCGAAACGAAACGTGGAAAGAGGATACGCGCGGTTCGTTCTCCGTTACTACCTGCCACTCGGGCTCCGATGTAAATAAAAGGTCGGAGGGAAGCCGGTTTTACGCGAGAGCGTGCGATCCCTCGAGGCGATGTGCGACAGCTCCGCATAGAAAAAAAGAAGCGAATCGATTAACAGCGATAATCGGATGAAACGCGCGGCCGACAGAGAGACCGGCACTTATCTTCCTACGCGGTCGGCTCGAACCAAGACTAGAATAATTATTTAATTAATGGCCAGCGCACAGGTCGAAAGTCCACCTCCGCTTTGGCCGATTCGTCGCCATCCACCGGAATCGATACTAAAACTTTTCCTTATCTGTTTTGCTGTTTGCAGGCTCCGCGAGGAGAGAGGAGACGCCGAGAGAGCACTCGCGTTGGACCAAAAACCCAGGGATCTGAGCTCGCACAATGGTAAGATAAATACGCGTACGCTCGTTTACCGTAATTATAGTAATCGGCCGATAATACGGCGAATAACGCCGAGTCGTATTATGGGCCGAGCACCATTACGCGGACGATGAATCCTCCTTCTCCTGGCGACCGGCGATCCTCGTGATTCGAGGCCGTCGTTCCTTCGCCGTTCCATCCAGTGGAGGAGGATGCTTTTGTACTTTCCTCTTCGATAAACAGCTTCGAATCGAACGTTTCTCTCGTGGAACGAAACGTTCGCGCGATTTCCACTTTGCCTATGACGCGTACGAGATTCCTCTAATGGCAGAGAGCCTCGAAACGGAACATCCCTCCGCAACGGGGGTACTGGCCATCGCTCGAGGCCAGGACACGAGTTAACCGAGCGTGTCCGGATCGCGGAGGACCAGTCCCTTTTTCGATTTCTTTATTTCTCATCGCTGGCCCGGTCGAGCGTTTAGGCGGCCTGGAGAGATTAAGTCCGATATCGGGTTACGGGGCACCGCTCGGCTCCGCCTTTCTTCTGATTCTCCGTAATATTTTAATCCGTTTGATCGGACCTTTTATATTGATGGCGAGTATGCGCGACCCTAGGCCTGGCCGGCGACAAACTGGACGTTTCGAGTTCGAATCCGATCGTGTTCAAGCCGCGGGCCCCACGGAACCTGCGGGCCTCGTTTCGTCGGGGATTTCGACGCGGACGTCGATCGTGCTTAATCGAGCGCGGCCTACCGCTGGCCGCGATCCTCGCCTCGAATCGAGACTTATTCGCTCGTCGACGAAGCACACGGTTGTTCCACGATGCAGCCACGGTCGAACCACGAGCTGGCCCCGAACGATGCGTCATTCCGCTTGGCGTCGCTGGCCAAACAGTATCTATCCACGTCAGGATTAAAATGCCGGGATATCAAATACAAGGGGAGCGGGTCAACCGTGGAAATTGGACGGTCTGTTTCTTCTCGTATAAGCGGAGGCAAATAATATCCATCAATCATTGTCGATCGAAGCATTCTATTCTTCGAAGAATCGTATAAGCGCGTACGAGATCGTTATCCAACGCGTAGACAGACGATAGATTCACGGAACGATCGTGTTAACAGGTTCCTCGAATGGTCACAGTCCCGTGCTGAACCTGTCGAAGACGGCGGGAAGCGGAAGCGTGGGCGAGCACTCCGGAAGCGAGGCAGAGGCGTCGCACCGTTCGCAAGACGACGAGGAGGAGGACGACAATCTGTCCGAGGACCTGGACGACGACAACGAGAAGGACGAAGGTGAGAGTGCGTGGCGTGGTCGGATTCGTCTCGTGGAAAATGCCGCGCGACCAACCGATCTTCTAAGCGTCGATCGATACGTCGACCAAGCCGATCGGTCGATCAATTAAAGCCAGGTAGAGCGTGACGGTGAATTTGACGTGTGCCGAAAGTCGAAACGATGTTGCCCGTTCCGCGCGGCACGCATACGTAAAATAATTATATCGAATGGACCGGACAGACCGCGTTTAAAGATGAGTTCCCTGGGACGACTGGTAGGTCAGACCCTCTCATCGATCATCTCGGGCCCGCCGCGGAACGACGTTCTCTGGGATTCGTCTTTCATCCGGCGTTCCGAACGAACCGAGGTCTCTCCTCAGCGGTTGTCAAAACTTGTCAGCCGTGCACGATGAAATTTTCACCGAGAGGCGTTTGGAATTTTACGCGCTGCACGTGTCTAGACTGCCACCTTTTTTCCTCCGTCCGTTTCCTTTACCCTTTCTGCTTGTCATGCGTTCACGTCGAGTCAGATTGCACTAGAGAGATACATCTCGCGAAACTTTTCTTTTAGTCGATAGTTATATTTCTTGCAAGTCATTTACGAGCGTGATCAATGGCGAATAATTAAGCCTTCTGGATTGAATATTATCTTCGTTCTATGGTTTGAAAACTCACCGGATCTCGATATTACGGGAAAGAAATTTGAAGAAGTTTTAAGAAAAAATTGTACGGTTCCTTTACGATTCGAAGCTCTCCGAAAAACTGATATATACGAGATTCGCATTGGAACAGCATGGAAGAAGCACCACTGGTGGAGGGGCCCGTTGGTCGTTAGACTCGCATCTTCGGTATTTAGTTTCATTTTAATAATGAAAGATGGGTCCAGATAAAAATCTCGGTCCGTAGCCCGCGGTGCTATCTCGACTGTCCCGGCGCTTCGATGCACCGAAGCGTCATAATCGCGATGATTTCTAATCGATTTGCCGATTGTCTGCGCGCCACGCGTTAATTGGATATTCCAATTAGAGCCTGCGAGTCTTCACCTCGGTTGACACGAACGGAAAAGAACGTCTTTCTTCCTTCCAATCTATCGTCGTACCACCAATAAAAGTACTACTGAGAAAATCTGGTAATAAAAAAGGGAATCGTGGAATCTCCCGCCACGGCAGGATATACATATGTCAAATTCCGAAAGAATATAAAACTAGCAGGACGCGATTAAAAGCGAGGCCAAGGACCCGGACCCAGAGACGAGAAACAGTAAATGTTCGGTTAGGCGGGTGGATTAGAGGGGAAAGGCTACAGGGTGGAATTAGCGGGCCCCTAAATTTCAGGAAAGACACGAGTTAGACGTATAAATTCTGGTGGTCGTGTACCGGAGGGGGCAGAAATCCGTGTCTCGCAGCGTGTCGTATACATCGGCTACATCCTACCTATGGTGCTCGCGGTGATCGAAGTAGAACCCCATCGAACGTCCGTGGGAGTGTACACGCCCGTGGAATGCAGTTCTGATTTAATGAGACGCGCCGCTATCTCGCTCTCGTTCCTGGAATCCGATCTACCGCGATTCGTTCGTTTCTTGCCCGACTTCCTGGAGATTTCGTCCGATTCCTTTTAACCCCTTCTTCCCGGCGAGATTCTCGCTAAGCGAGAAGAGCTCGCGAGTGTCGCGAGTCTCGCGAAATTTCTCGTCCTCCTCGCATCGCGTCGGGCAATTCGATGGAGAAGACGTTGGCCCTTGGCCTCCGACGCAGATAATTGTAATGGGTTTCGAGAGAAGGAGACCGAAGCGCGGCGATGGAGCGACCATCGAGAAGAAATCGAGAGGAAAAAGGGTGAAGGAAGAAAGAAGGAGGGGGTGGAGGAGGACGACGAAGGAGAGACAGAGGAGTGGAAGGTTTGTGCTATCAAAAGGTGCCGGCGGATCGGCATCGAAGGCAGCCGCGCGAGCATTAAATCGGCCAATGGCAATAAGTAACCGAATGCCGTGGCGTTGTAGGTGCGCGCTGATAATTAAAAGACGATACAATAAAGCACGTATCATTGGCCATAAAGCAGCCGGGGCTAAAGCCCACGGTGTGGGCCGTAGGAGCGCGCGGACCGGTCACTTAAGCTCGGAAGAACCCACGCAGACGTCTTGTCTCGCCACTCTCCGAACCTCTTCGGCAATAACCATAAGGCATCCTTTATTCCGGCGATCCCCGAGCCCCGGATCCTTCCACGGTGTTCCAGAGCCACGGTTCCTTTCGTTCCAACGACGAAAACCATGCTTCCAGGCTAATCGTCGATAGAGAGAGAATAACGAGGCTACTCCCGCCTCTTAGCCGGAGAACGACGAGTCGCGATCTCGAGTAGAAAGCAGAAAAAAAGTAGCAGAAAGAAAGAAGTGCGTTCGAGCAGGAACTTTATTCCAGGGACCGCGCGTCCTTCGTGGAATCTCGAGAGTTTTCCATCGAAATTCCCTTACCCGCGGCGCGATACCGGAGGATAAATCGCGCGGCTGGAAACGAACGACAATTCGGTGTGTTCGTCCTGGTTCCCCCACGGTGCCGTACACATCGGATCGGCTAATCGGTTGGTCGAGTGCCGTTTTAATTCGCGAATTTAATTCGTCCGCGATGACGTTAAATCAGAAACGTGGCGAAGGGTAACAAGTAGTCGTCGCGGGATTACGGCTTTGAAACACGCACGCGTTGTAAGTCTCCTCGAGAGAGCGGCCGGCGCGAGACCTCCCTCGAACGTTGTTTCACGATCCTTCGGCGAAATTTATCGGCGACGCGTCTCGTATACGCGCGCTCACGCCAAACAAAAAGTCGCGAGGAGACGGGCTAATAGGCGAGTTCTCGTTGCCGCTCGTTCGCGTGTCCGATTATTACATGCGCATTTCCTCTACACTGATCGCGTTTTCTACGTTCTTCACAGCGGATCGGCTCGTAAACGATCGAGGACGATTTAATTGCTTTGAAAGCGCGATACAAGCGCTTGGCAAGGAAATCCTATGCGAATCGGCACAACGTTGATCGAATCGAACAATCTTACATGTATGTGGGTAATTTTTTCAGATCTGTCGGACGTGCCGGAGAACCTGCCGCTTCCCGCGCCAGGATCCGAGAGTCCTCAGGCTCTGAATTATTCCCAGATCGCCTCCGCGGCGGTGGCCGTTTCACAGGGAGGCCAGGATCCCTCGGTCTCGAGTACGGAGACCCTGCTCAGGAATATCCAGGGCCTGCTCAAGGTCGCGGCCGACAACGCGAGGCAGCAGGAGAGGCAAATCAACTACGAGAAAGGTCAGTGGCATGGCTTTCTTAACGCGTCTCTAGCCGAGGCCGCAATTTCATTATCTGCCAGCTCTCGCGAAGCCGCATTAAGAGACATTAGTCTCTTCACCGGCCCTTCCATCCCATTTTCCTTTCTTTCTTCCTCCCTTCCTTTCTTCCCTTCTTTGCCCATCGCTCACTCCTTCTACTTCTGTTGACTCCTCTACTTCTGTAATTTGTTCGGCGTTCGACTGTCACGTCACAGTATCGCCCGTGACATCCGGCGCTGAAACTCCACGAGATGGATACGAACACCAGCTTCGCGGTGTCGACGACTAATTTCAGGGTAATAACGCGTTACTCTCGCCAGCCATTAAGGTTTAAGGATCCACGGAAAGAGTAGCAATTTAGGCGCCGTTCGAGTGCTGTAATTTCGCCTAGCTCTGTCTCGAGTATGTCGTTACCGTTTGGTTCTCGTACCATCTCCGATGGAACGTGTTATTTTAAGGTAATCCGAATACCTGCTTTTCGCCATTTTTATTGAAAATCTCGCCGAGAATTTAGTCACCGTTTAGCGTATGTATATCTCGTGGAAAAAATCTCTAATCTTCGCAAAGACGATCGATCTCGAGCGCGAAATAAGACTGACTCGCAAAAATCAGCCCGCGTAAAGAAACGTTTACTCGTTGAGATATCACCGTTGTAACCGTGGCGGATAAACGACGCGTGTCTTAAGTAGATAACGGCCGAACCGAGGTAACGCGATTAACAAGACCCTGCGAACCGTGGACTCGCGTCGTGTACCTCGCCTTCGTTCTCATTAAGCGCGTGATAGATCGACTCGTGTTATTATTATTAGCGTCCGACATGCAGCGTCTTGAGACCTGGAAACATCCGAGGTGTAAAGAGAAGAGAGAGATCACACGATCGAATGAAGACGACGAAGTGTTTAAGTCACTCGTCGACGACGACCCTAGCGTTTCTGTGAAGATCGTCTGGCACTTTGTTGAAGATCGATCGATTGATCGGACTTTCTTCTCCAGGCGGCATAATCGCGTGCCTAAGAGGATTCGTGTTTCGACGTCCCGGCGTCGATGCTGGCGATTTGCTAATCGCAATCAAAGACGCGTAATCGTCGTACGATTGCCATAGAATAAGAAGGAAAGTGGAACATCCTGTCGAACGAGTTCTTTGTACGCGAGTATTCTATATACTACGAGTACGTAGCGTAAGAAAATTCTAATAGAAATACACGGTGGCGTCGAACGCGTAGTATAATCCTTTCTTGGCCCAGTTCTTGAGGACCACGTGTTCGCTCGCATTCACTCTGCGTCGACCTCTTCCTCGCCGAAGCAAGGACACGCGACGCTTAATATATTCCAGCCGAAACGTAAAGTCGGCCTTTAATTGCCCATTAACCGCGGTATAAAGTGTCGTTTCCACGGTCGTCGAGTAACGCGTGTTCACAGCGCTTAACGACGTCGAAGCCGGACGCGGCGAGTCCCGGACCGCGCTCTCGTACCCTACGTTTTTCCTCGCAGCGAAGAAGGAAAGTGGCATTCTTTCGGGCACGGTAGGTTCCCTGAGCGCTGTATCTCTCAGCGGCGATCGCCACGAGGAGACCGTCCTTTGTTTCGCGACCGGTCCAGCGGCCGATTAAGCCGGGAGTTTAACACGAGAGGACGTTCCGCGTCTCGAAGCCGACGCGTGTCCAGCAACGAGTTCATCTACCATGCCGCGCGACGTCCAAGCAGCAGGCTTAGCGCGGATTCCTCGTGTCCACGAACGTTCACCGAGAGACGAGCAGCGAACGAAGGAGCGTACGTAGAGGAGCTTTCGTTCGCGAGTCGATCAAATCGATAAAGAATCTAGGAGAGAAAGAAGGAGATCGCGCGCAGCTGGATAAAGGGACCGATTCGAGACGCGGATACGCGTCAAGGGAACGAAGACGAGATCGTAGAAGGAAGAGAGGAGGGCAGGAATTGAGAGCAGATCGACGAAAATGCGTAGCCTGGAGGATGAGGGCCAAGGAGAGGGTGTAAGAGGGCCGATTTAATACTCGAACGAACCAGCAGCTCGTTTTACACCAGATGGTTTTACATACGGCCGCTATCGTGTTACCGAGCTTCTCCGTATGGCTGTGTTGGCCGCTTCGACCGGGCCCCCTAATATGCGCGGACGCGCGAACACGAGCGAAATCCTCGGAGCTCTCCTTTGGAGAACCGGACTCGATCTTGCGTTTCTTTGGAGAACGGGCACGGAACGACCAGGGAAACCGAGCGGATTTTCGAGAAGGAACGCGGGGTGGTATCCTAAACTTCGTTAAGTCCACCACGAACGCACGAGTAGGTTCCCTCGATGAAAAAGGAAAGAGTAATTTAAAAGTGGCGGAAAGATAGAAAGAGAGGACTCACGGTCTCGTTCGGTCGGTAAGTTACACGATGCACGGGAGAACAATATGAGCTCGCCGGATGCTGGCGAGCAACGTAGGTGCTCGCTATCTTCGATGCTCACCGAGATAAGGGTACGAGGGGAAGCCACGGCGGGAGCGCAAAGATTGTGCGCGCCTCTTCTTCGTGTCCACCGCACGGGTCTGCACACATAAAGGTATACGTGGACGTGCACGTGGATAAAGAAAGAAGGAGAGAGAGTCCGTGGCGGGCCGGTTGCTTAAGGCCCGCCGAGAGAGCGGAATAGAAAGAGGGGATTGAGTTGTAGCCGCGAGTGGAGGATCTTATGTAGATTCCTTGTAGATCGTGCACCCGATTCGATCGCGATCGGCTACCCGGTACCGGGTTAATTAAAATTGTACGGGCCGGACGTCTTTCTTTCTCGCTGCCTCTCCTTTCTGCCTCGCGTTCGCGGCCTTTCCATCCTCTCTTCCCTGTTCTCTCCTCCTTTGTGTCTCTCCCCATGCCACCGTCTTCTCTGCTCACTGCCTCCCTGTTCTCCAGTGTCGCGTCGCCTCCCCTCGACCCCGACCGCCTTTTCATCTTCCTTTTTCCTTGGCCGTTTCGTTCGAACCAGCACGCTGGCTGCACCGGCCGGCGGCGCATCCTACCTACCGTAAGCTCCTTCGATTTTTGGCCGCTGCCTGGGAGGCTGCTTACGTGAAATCCTATTACCGCGAGCCACGCCGCGCGACAGCGCAACGACTCTCTCTGTCTATCTTCTTCTTATTTTGCTTCTGCTTCTTTTCCCTCTCGTGGCCTCTGTGCACGAGCCTGGTGCAAGCGGACCAGGATGCAAAGAGTCTGGCTACGTTGATGTTACGAATAATACTATGTGCGGCAATAATACGTGCGTTATGATAGATCGTACACTTAGAAGTGGCTAGGTTAGTTCGCTGCTACTATAAATTTGAATACGCAGATCGAGATCGAGATCGATAATTTGTATTATATCTTCCAGCATGGTCACGGTTTAAACACAGATGTAAAGCCGCAGAAGGGTGAACTGGACCCGAGCACGGGATACCCGAAAAACGTGTAGGACTACGAGCTATCGGGTCCGGTACCACTGGTCCCGTTCCTCCACCTACTATAAATAGGGAAAGAGGGAAGGGTACGTGAACAGGGAGCAGCAAAACGAAGAAGAACGCTGGAAGGAATTACGATTCCGTTGGTTTCCTTAGCTCTTGCTCTATCGTCCCGTTCCCCGTTCGATTCGTTGCTCCCATTCGCGAGAGCCGAATCGGCGCAGTCCCGAGAATCATTAAACGTCCGCAACCACTTGCAGGCTACCTTAAATATCGTCTCAGGGTCGAAGGTCGCGGGACTGCGAGCGCGCGAACAACCGGCCGCGTCGATTATTATGCTTATTAAGGTGGAAAGTAATAAATTACAGCTGGCTAATAGCGGGTATCGTGAGAAGCGACGGGAGATGGGGGGAGGAAACGGTCAAGGAAGCTTCTCGATCCCCGTGTACCGTTCAGATCGATTCGTCGAGGAACTTCTTCGGCCACTGAAAACAAAACCGATCGGCCGTTGTCTGTTGGTCGGTGTCTCGACCGCGCGACCAGTCGCCGGGGGAGGACGTTTCCGAGGCAATAAAGCTGTTCCATTCTTAATTAAATCCGAGACCACGCGAACGAGCTAATTAAAGCAAACATCCGACGCGATAAAGTTCGAACGTTGGCCCGAGGTCTCGAACGACATCCTGAAATAGGGAGAATCAACGAATCGTAAAAAGAGCTAGTTGGCAAGTTTAACCACTCTTGTTTCACGTAGGTTTCCAATACGCTTTTCCTGCTAGTATCAGTATCTAATTTGAAGCCTGGCAGGCGAACGAGATGGGAAAAGGCAGAAAACCGTTGCTGGTATCGATCTGCGGCGATGCCTACGCGGCCACGGAAATATCCGTGCTCTTGGGGGCAGAAAAGCGAGGGGTGGGCAGCCGATTGCTTCGCGAACGACGTATACACAGAAACGAGTGGGAAAAAAACGAGCGTGCCATCGATACACGTGTGCGTACATAGTTTGCGCGATAATGGCCGCTCCGCCAGCCGATAGAGAGATAGCGTTGCTTCGGCTCGCGCGCGCGACCCAAGGGGGCGGAGGGTCGTTCGCTGCCAGGGCTAAACGTAAATCAATCAGACTGCGTTCAAACGAGAAGCAACTGGTCGAAGGTCTCGAATGTTTGCAACGAAAGGTACGACTGCACGTTGCTTGCGTGTGCCATGCTGATTTATCGCGAAATCAATGTGACTGTGAAGGAAAATGTACAAGGCAAATTGAATGCATATTTCGCGTCGTATAGAAACAAACGATCGAAAAGACTGTAGTTGCCATAAAAAACGGTTGGATAAACTTCAGGATATGCATATCGTAATAATTTTTCTTCCCTCGCCTCTGAGAAACAAAGGCGAAATAGCGTACATGTTTCTTCGTCGTGGAAGTACCAAATCGCAGCAGCAGTCTCGATAATGTGTCCCGGTATCGAACTCCAGGAATTTTCATAACGAGCAGCAGCAGCAGCAACAGCAGCAAGCCGGCTGGAAGAAAAAGGGCGCCTTTAATGGGACACGTTGGCGCCCGGGTCAGGGTGGCCCCGTTGTTACTCGTTAATTCGAGCTGCGACCGAGAGAGCACGCACACCAGCGATCCGGTGGCCAGGTCCGGCTATTCTCGCGCGAATCCGTGGAAAGCGCAAACGAGCGTGATCCCGTGGTATGCGCTTCGTGCCGAGGAACCAACGAAGAGCTCCACCCTTTTGTCCTTCTCCCTCCACCGTGGTTCCCTACCAAACCGGGCAGAAAAGTAGGAATAAAAACGCGAAACAATACGATGTCGCAGCAGCGTGGTCGTTGTCGGTTCCCACCTCGAGCTCCGTAGGTTCGCCTGGCCTGGAGAACGCGGCCGATTGTCAATTAGAGAAACCACAAGGGTTCGGTTTTAGCATAAGCCACCGGCCAAAAGGGGCTAGGATAAACGGGCTATAGACGCACGCATCGTGAGCGCGTTTCTTCCTCGACTTTCTTCTCCTTTCGGGGGCGAGGCATCGGTGCATCGATAAAAAGAGACAATAAGATACGGAGAATCGGAAGAAAGAAGGATGCTGGTGGACGGTGAAGCAGTAAGCAGGCAGCGTGCGGGCGAAACAAGGGGGAAAGAATTTAAGAGAGAGGGTCCGCTGGTGTTAAGGAAGCTAATAAATTATCCTTAACGCGGCGACAACTGGTTGATTATTTATTTAACAATAAAAGGAGTCACGAACTCGAGATAGAGACCAGCTCGCTGGTCTCGTCGAATACGTCGAACGTTGATTCGAATTGATTCGATGTTTGGTATCGATCTGGAGGACTTTCAGAAATTAAAAGATCTAGAACTTTCTAGAGAACATACGCTATACCGATTGTAATGGATGACGTTGTTCAAACGCAAACGAACGAGGATGAATTGACAAAGAGATATTCGAAGGCGGATGTATCATTTCCTAGAAAAAGCCTCGGCAAGAGTAGGAGGAAAACTACGGTACGCGACGATAAACCGTGGTGCGCACGTCGCTTAAATCTTGGATTTAACGATCCCTGGTCATCGATCCTGCCGCTCGATCGTCACCGATCGTTGTCGCTTTGGAATTAAGCGACAAAACGGACATTGGCGACTAACGATCCCGCGCGCGATTTCCCGGCTGGAGAGGAGGTGAGACACTCGCATCCAGCACGATTATAAAAGCGGAAATTTACGAGCCTCTCGAAGCCCACGGGAGGAGATCTCGCGGATTCTTTTCCGTCCCTATCTCTTCTCCCAGACTCTGTCCGGGACTTTGTTGCGTCGCGGATTTTATCGTCGCCGCCGTTTTAAGTGTCTCCCGTGAGACTTTGTTGCCGAGGTCTTTCCTCTCTCGACCTTCGGCCGATTACCGATCGCCGGCTCGAGCGTTCGTCCGTTTTCTTTACGCGTGCCTGCAGTACCGGATCGTACGCTTCGCTCGATGTTAAACACGATATTTTTACGGCTAGAGGAAGACCCAAGCGGTAATTTTGAATTAGAAGATGTTTGAAAATGAAACCTTATAAATAACTGTTAATTTGACGGTTGATGATTGGAATTGAGAGTCGAATTCAATTTTGATCAGATTTCTCAGCGAACGCGTCAAGAGCGAGGCGAACGAAGCGACAGAGACAAAGGAGAGAAACGGCCTCACTCGAAAGAAAGGTGGAAAGAAACTTGACCTACCGCAGTTTTAACTACCGTTCAATTATACAGTTTGCTTTCGGTTGGGTCGTCGCACGGGTCGAATAAAGCGTGTAATTTACCGGCAATAAAAGAGCAGTGGTAACGGCCACGCGAGAGAGTTGGTCGCGAATCGCGTGAACGAAAGAGGGAGAAGTCGCGTCGTTAACGACGCCGTTTACTGCCGCGAGCAACGAATATTTTGTTGCGTCTCTCTGGTCCGCCGACGTGGAATCGACGACGGCACGCGGCTTCGTGGCTCTCTCGCGGAGCCTTCTCTCCTTTTCCCTCTCCTCGCGACTCCCCCCGACTCATGACCGGGCCCATCCACGACAAAGAAGAAAAGGAGGAACGAACGAGTCGGTACGCGACAGAATCCCGTTTCGAAAGTGTCATCGTGCCCCGGCGAGAGATTCTCGCCAACGGCGTAAAAGCACCGCGATAATTGGCCCTTAAAGCACGCCCCTCGCGGCTTAATGCATATAATCGCGCGCATTATGCGCCTGCGACTCCATCCTCTCGACCCGCGAGACGAGTCTGGCTAATTTTCTCGCGTGACGTAACCGCCCGATTAGACCGTAGAGGAGGCGCGAACCTGCGCGTTGGGTAAATAAGGAAAGCGTGACGACAAGAGTTGTCGTTTCTTTCGTTCTTCAAGAATCGCCGCGAGACGCGAACATCGCGGTGGGCAGGTGTTCCAGGTGTCTTCCACCGTACTCCTAAACCCTGAGGCGACAACGCAATCCCGCTTGCATATATATATATATATATACGTACGTCGTGTTCAGCGATTGTCACGATTGAGAAGATAACGTCGATAATACGTAATCGATGATGTCCAGTACTTGCTTACTCGCGTTTTATTTACGACTACGTATATAGCGAGTAAAAGTTTCAAAGTAAACGATGAACATTTATCGATATCGGGATTCGTCTGCGCGATGCGACGGTGGTAGTTGAAGACGTAAAATCGGCAGGCGGTTATTAGCGCAACGCGATAACGACGGGGTGGTGAACGTACGACAAGATGAAGATACCGAGTTACGTCGCATTCGTTAGAGCGATTCTTAATTACGGTTGTCTCGAGTGACATACAGGACGGAGGAAGAGAGGCAGCTGGCTCGTAGCGCGATTTTACAACTCGCGCTGTTTCCGGTGCACGCGATACGCTTTGCGTTCGCATAAATTGCCTGCTATGGAGCACCGGGTACAGTGTCGCGAGTCGACAAGCCTCTAGGAATCGCGAGACAGTGGAAACCAATTCTTCTACCTGTGGGATCGACACAGAGAACGATGGTACCGAGCAGAGGGATAAGGAACGGAAGAAGAAGGATCGACCGTTAAGAAGCTAGTCACAGGTCGGCTGAGGTTATTCGATAAAGGCCGCGGGATTCTCGACCGGTGAACGTTTTACGATCGGCAACCATTAATGTCTCGTGCTGTGCACGGGCGGTCTAGCATGCACGCACGTACAGTCGGACAGACACTCGTAATAACGATAAAGATCCAGCGGCACGTCGCGTCAGACTCGCTAGAACGAGGGGAAAAAGGCGGGCTCCGCGGTGGATTACGTATGCGCTTCGGTTCAACGACTGAGCGAGATCGATTCGCGCTCGTGATAGGCAAAATTTGGTGGCCGTTGGACACCGAAGTAAAAACTTTTCGCGATGTTACATGATTCATCCTTATATTCATTGACGATTTTGCTTGAAAGATCTTTTCGCCTCTTTCGAGTACGAAGAGATTGATTTCGTACATGTATTTCAACAATGATACGAGTGAAACAAGCTGTTCAAGGCAATTATGTACCAAACACATGATCTTGGCAGACGGAATGGAACCGAAGAGATAGCGATCGCATATGATTTTTGTAATTATTCGTCCTTAGTCGATGAAATTTCCATTTCATTTTTATTTTCCAACGAAGAACCAAATTACGTCGAATCGTGACACTTTTGAAATACACGTGCGATTTGATTTTCTGTGTTCTTCGAAATTGAAACCCGTTCGCGGGGGAAAAGTAAAGACCGACGAAGATGGAAAGAACCGAAGGCCGCGATATCGTAGCAGCGGCGGTTTCTAAGCGACGGCTGTGCAATAACTCGGCAAGATATACCGGAGAGTCTGTTCCCGAAGGAAGGAAGGATTATCTTGAAACGCGAAAACGCTCTTCGCCGTATCTCCGGCCGAGTTCGTGCGACGAACACGGCCACCGTAGTCCCGCGTCCTCGATTGCCGACCAAGATATCGGAACTATTCACCTACGATCGACCGCGACTTAGGACCGCGTTCCTTCTGCCCTGGTATCCTCGTTCGATTGTCTTGGTGGTTATCAGGCTGAGAAAAGGACAGGGAACGTGGCTAGATTAGAGATTCCTTTGGAACTGACTGGCTCGTTGTTGGCGCGAAAAGTATTAGTTAAGGAAACGAGGAGAGTTCGCTTTTGCTTCGGATCGATAATAGGAACACGATCGTATGTTTACGTGGGTCATTGTGTACTCTAAAACGACGATGCTCGCGAATGTTTGATACCATAATTATACCAACAGAAAGGGGAGTTGCCTTGGAATGGGAAAGCATCGGGAAGAACACATGCAACAATATTTGCTATGACTGGAAGATAAGTCATTTCGATCGATCGCGCAAACTGTACCTATGGCGCCACGAATACTGTCACATTTGTAAACTCGCCGATACAATTACGCGTTACTACCGTTGTTATTCCTTCACTTAAGTTGCGGCTAGAATGGATACGTATTCGTACGAAGTGGCGTTTTAACGAAACACCCGAAGACCGAAATGCATGTAAGAATCTAGAGATACGTATTTGATTGTCTTGACGTATCGAGTTTGTGGAAACATGCTTCCACTATAACTAGAAGATCCTGCTACTACGTAGCAGCAGTTACAAGTTGGATATTTGGCGAATCTTTGTGGAATACTTTCGAAGTTCGAATAGATTACAAACGTAAAAAAGAAAAGATTGTCGGAATTTGAGAATGTCGAGAGCGCCGATCAACGATGGAGAAGAAGTTGGATAATCCGTGGACACGGCTTTTCGGCGAAGAAACCCGACTCCCGGCGCAAACGGCAGTAGTTTTAGTGCGCGAGCTCGACTAGCTGCGATTTAATCCTATTTTCGTTAGATCCGTTAATGGTTAATGGGAGGCAAAGTGGTCAGCGACCGGAACAAGGCCTAAGTCCGTCTTAAATCCTGTAGGAGGGAAACCCTTGTAGCCCTTAGCCGAGGATCGTAATCCGTGCAGGATAACTATTGGCCTCCCGTCGTCTTGCGATCTAGCAAAGTCGCGAAACGCCTCGCGTTACCCTCCTATTCTATCTTGATCGATCCGAGGATCATGGTTCCGCGATTCGATAATAACGGGGTAACTTTTTAACTTCATCGTCGCGGTGGGAGTCTCGGAGAAGAACGTGTTTCCGTTCGTGAACGTCACAGACAATTCAAGTGCCGCGCGGAGACGTTATGCCCGCGGGAAAGGACAAACTTGCGAGTATATACGGCAGAACGATCGTTACGCGTTTATAATATGCAAGGGTGGAAACAATAATATCGGTGTTTCGGCAGGGCCTTCTTTCCAGGAGGGGAAACCATTGCGCGTGCAAATAAAGCAAATCGCGGGATTAATCGGCATTCGAGTTAAGAAATTTGTGAAATTCGGGAATGACGAAAATTCGATTTCTCCCTGTAATAATCGAGAAAGCTATCTTCTCCGAAGAAAGAACAAGCCGCGTTCGCGGAGTTTGCGGAAAATTGGGGAGAAAGCGAATAAAGGAATACCAGAGTCGAGATTCCGATCCTCGGAGATGTAAATTAGCGAAACAATCTACAGGTTTAATCTACGATTCCCAATGGCGGTTTATTATCATCAGGTCCGTGATCCGTCGAAATGAAATTTGTAAACGTCTGTCAATCTCGCACTGGTGATAGCAGAAGAAGACGAAGAAGAGCAGCGGTTAGGTGAATCCGCGAGACGTTCGAGAACGTTGCGTGGGCGTAGGCGTAGGTCGAAGGCGGCGATATATCGATGGACGCGTGTCGGAGGGCGGCAGGGCGTAACACGAAAGCTACATTATACTATTCAAACGATTGCAGGGCACGGCGCACGGCTAAGTTGACATTGTTGTTTCTGAGGGTGGCCTGAGGCCCTGCGAATATCTTAGCGTCGTGCAGAAGCTATACCGTGCGTACACGTCGTAGTACAAGCCCTCGGGGGATGTGAACGCTACACCGCCACCGCCACCGCCACCGCCGCCTCCCGTCTTCCCGCCAACCATATACTAATCAATAACCATGAATCGCTCCGGGAACAGTGGCATGCACGTTCCGTTGCACCGTTATTGTTGCCGAGCCAGAGTGCTCGAGCTACCGTGAATATTATTATCGCCGATGATCCTTCGTCTAAACTCGATTTCGCGAAGCGATAGTCCGCGGTGATACTCGCCCCTCCGACGATTCGTCCGGGTCTTAACGAGGCGAGACGCGCGACAGCTGCGCCGACTCGCGGCTCGAAACATCGCCGACTCGAATCTGAAACAATCCACGATAACGAAACTCATTCGAGCCTCTTCGGGACACTCTGAACGAACGCAGATAGCGAGAAGGAAAACCGATATGGAAGGAGAGAAAGTGAACGGTTTGACGAAAGCAGAGTTTTGATCGGCGAGGAACGACGAAGGCAAGCGAGACCACATCTGATAGATTCGTCCGTCCGAGTAACAAGCAGCGCGCAATTCACAGTTTATGGAGCGACTCGCGATTAGGGAATGTCTAATTGACGCGGGAACGACGACTGAGATGCGCACCCCTCTTGCAAAGGGCGACTTTTCTTACGTGGCAGTTGTTCATCGCGGCCGACGTTAATCCCTGAAATTTTAATGGCCACGAGCTCGCGGTCGAATTTCAATAAGCTCGCACCCCATACCGCGCACCCTTCGCGCCGCCTTCGAGGAATTGATTTTCCTGACTTCCGACTTGATCGCGGTTCTCTTCAAAATGTGTATATATATATATATACTTTTCGATCATATATATTTATATATATATAAAAGTTATATTTAAAAAGGGATGGTGAAAGGGGCAGAGAGGAAACGAGAGTAGACACAGGGTGATCGTTAAACCGAGTCGATTCGAATCGGGCCGAGGCGGCGGGGTTGACGTTCACATCAACTACGATCTCTAATAAAGTTCAATTATCTCCGGAAACGTTAGGTACTGAGGGAAAGGTAGACGAGGCAGAGAGGAGCATAGAGGTTAGGGGGTGTAAGGGGGGAAGAGAAGAGAGTCGAACGAGACCCTAACGTCGGGACGAGAGAAAGAGAAACCGGGAGAGATGATAATCTAAACGATCGCAAAGTGGGCTGCAGAAACGCGCCGAAATTGGCAATAACAGGGTGGAAAGGGGTGGGGCGAGGGGTGGTGGACAGGCGGGAGCACGGCAGGAAGGGGCAGCCGCGTAACGTATACACATAGCGGCGGGGCTTCGGCGCGAACTTCCTATTCTGGTTAGCATTCAAATTGAATCTTCGTGGCGGCCGGTCGTGAAGAGTTACCGCCGTTAATGGACCTCGCAAACGCTCTCAAATTGCCGGCAGACTGCTGAGACGCGCGCCCCTATCTAATCTACCGGCTTGATTCTCCGCGTGGCTCGTCACCCTGCCCCCGTGCATCTCCGCGGATATCGCGCGATTCTGCCCTTTTCGATGCTGTTGCCGAACCGATTCGCTTTTCGCAAGTTATGTTTCCAACAAAATCCTCCTTGTAGTATTTATATGTTATATATTCCAACGCGATATCTTTTCCGGTATTCGCTTCGCTTCGTATGGGACGGTACAAAGGAGAAGAGGAATTACAACGATATTGAAGTTGGAATAATCGGGTATATTTCACGAGGGATGGAACGTAGATTAGCTTCCCCCGAGCGGATTATGTCGTTTCACCAAGTCGTTACCATATCGAGCAGGTTTTATTGCGTTCGAAGAAACGCGAGAAAAACGACCCTGCGAAATGTCCGCAAATTGGTAGCGATCTAACGAGCGGCTTATCGGTCGATGAGCCGCGAGACGCGTTACGAACTGCGCGGCTCATTGGCTACCAACGTAATTCGAGAAGCAGACAACCAGAAAGAGGGTGGCTCGTTTTTTCCCCTCCCCTGCTTTCTTTTCTTCCGTTAAACCGAATTAGCCCGCTTGATTTAGACCCTGGGAACGTTTCACCGGCTAAAAACCGACTTCTTTCCTTTTCATCGATACCCGACTCGCTCTCCCAGGGGCTTCGAGCCTGATCTACTTGCTTCCAGAATGTCGATAATCCAGCGTCAGGCACGTTTCTTCAACCACTTCGCAGCGTTTCGTAGACCGAATCAAGAATCAAGGGGACTCGCAGTCAGAAATGCGAATTTCCGTACGACGACGATCCTACCACCCTCTTGCCGAGATTCGAAATGGCTAATTTAGCGTGGCGAGTCCCAAGGGTGACGGGGGTTGTTCGCAAAGACGGAGAGAGGGCGAGCGTCTTGGAGACAAGCTAGGATGAACGCGGTCGGTATCGTCGAGCGTGTTGGTGTAATTCTATTAGAGGTAACTACGCGAGCTCTGGTCCGGTCGTTGTCTGTTGGATTTAATCACGAACCCGCCAGACCGTACGATATTCTGCCGCGCTATCTTTTGGCTAAAGCAACGACGAAGAAGGTCGTCGGTGAATAACTTGACTCGATCTTTAACTTCCAGAATAATTCAAAATACAAGATCATTTCTATACCGAGAGTCGAACGACGGTCGAAATGAAATATTTTCTCTTTTTCTGATTACAGCCGAACTGAAGATGGACGTTCTTCGAGAAAGGGAGGTTAAAGACAGCCTTGAGCGACAGCTCCAGGACGAGCAAAAGGTTCGAGGTGAGTATCCAATCTCCTAACGTTTGCTTCGAACGATGACTAGACATCGTGTCAGTTTACTGGCCATATCGCCACGCAAAATTCCATCGACCGCGTCTACGGATGCCTGTCCCCGACTAAACGGATACTCTTTACGACGAATCTAGCGGCCACGTAAACGAGCTTTTCGTGCATAGTACGCCCGCGACGTACGATCATCCGCGAGAAGAGGAGGTTTCAGAGGGCGTTCCCGCGTCGAGCCGTTTAACTCCGCGATAAATCAAAGCAGCCACGCAGAGACACGCCGCTATAAAGTGTTCGCTACGCTCGTAGGTCCCAGCGTATCCTATTATTCCAGTCTCGAAGGACCCTCGCTCCAGCCTGCTGCAGACTCACGACTACTCTTGGCCGTGCTTCTCCTCCTTCGGACCAGCCTTCGTCCCGGCTGTTTCGCGACTTTAATGGAACGAAGGGTGGAAACAGGGTCCGGAGGTAGGAAGGAAGGAAACGTGGAAAGACCGCGGCAAAGGCCGTGATCGCTCGACCAAGTTTGTATCGAATGTCAGTCGGTAATAGAATAGTCGTCTCGCGTTTACGGGCTCCGCTTCTCTTTGACCACCTACTCGATCCTGCACCGACACCCACTCTCCCCTTTGTCCGTCCGTGCCTTCTTCCTCTCTCCTTTCTTCGGCTCGCGTGGAAAAAGCGAGCACCAGAAGCGATCTGTGCATTGTGTCGCGCCTGCCGGATCGAGATCTCGGCCGAGAGATTCGAGACTTCTGTTACGTGGAGCGACAGAGTCGCGAGTCGCCGCGTGGTCGATGAATCACTCGACAAATTCTTTTTGCTTGCAAACGTTGGCCGCGTGACTCGATCGTCTATTTGAGAAGTAAGACACACGTAACGAGACTGCAGGAAAGCATCGTTCACGAGTGAAAGCGTTTCGATGCCGGCGAATCGATTCGCTGCTGGACGAAGGAAAGAGGGAGACGGTGGAACGTTAGCGGCAGAAGGGTGGCAGGTAAATTCAATATCGCGGATTTTCCTGGCAAAAGATGTCGGCGTCCCGGCTGACGCGAGCACAATGCGAGACGCGATAAATATGTAAAAGTCGAGAAGACCGACAGGAATATCCGCATGCTTCGGGGCGGACGCGCGCACGATCGCTATATTGCGCTTCGTACCAAAAAGAGTGGCTCTCCGGGGGCAGGGAGAAGCGGCGCGCGCGTTTTCGTTCGCGTCGATCATCCACTCGCTCGATCGAGCCGATATTTTATTTTTTCCCTTTCGTTTCTTTTGGTACGTCGATTCGGCTGGCATCAGAGGTGGCCGTCGACGTCGACGTCGTCGTCGTGGTATAGCCGTGGACGCGTTTCGGTCGATTCGCAGGAAAAACGAGTTGCAGGGGCCGGGCCCTCGCGGTAACACGAGCCTCTGACAACAGCAGTCCATTAGTCAACCAGCTCAGTGTCAATACATGAATATGACAGCCGGTCTCACGGAATAGCCCATCTATCCCTTGGCTCACCCCCGACGCCACCCATAATGTCAAGCAAGTTCTATGATATCGCAAATATAGGAAATAGTCCACCGCCCCCCTCCCCAAACCACTATAGAAACCTTTATCTTTCTGTGCAAAACTTTTGCTTTCGCCTCTCTGTCCCTTTCTCGCCTCCCTCCTTTGGTTCTTCTCACCCATCGACGCGATGATCGATGCTGGTACGAATTCCGTGTTTCTCGTTCGTTCGCCGCTTTCGTTCGCCTCTCTCGTATTTTCGAGGATTCTTAAAGGCGGCGGCCAGCGTAAGACGATACTTAATTTGCGCGAGGCCTCCTGTGGTTCCGGTCGGATGATCGATCATCGGAGAATATTGACGCAACCGCTCGCTAAGACCATCGTCTTTCATTCGGCTAATGACCGGCGCGCAAATGAAAAGCATCGCGAACTGCTTTCTTCCTATAATACCCCAGCCTATTACCCTTCATAGGGAGTATAATCATACAAACGATCCCGTATCGACGACCAACGAAACAGAAGAAACATTGACATTGGCTTGCTTCTCCAAAGGAAAGATACTCACGTTTCTCCACGTCACGGATAGGTTGGTTCGTCACGTTACCCGGAAGTCGGTGGCACGCCTGATGTCTTTATCAATTTGATGGCGTATCGTGTTATTCGTGCCTGCAAAGGCAATTTGCGCAATAAGGAGGGAATCGGAGGGTAGACAGGGGATGGAAGGGGGAGCGGTGTTATTAGCCCGTTTAAAGCCCCGCTTGGCATTTCGGTAAAGGTTGAAATCTCCGACCCCCCGCGGACCGACAGGCCGTATTATCTTAGCAGGGGTTGCAAGGAGACGGTACGTTCTCGTTGTTCTTCCGCGCCGGTCGAGGGATTTGTAATAGGACACGCGTTGCTCTCGTCGAACAATGAGATGACCTTTGCACGGGCCAATACACCGAACAATCCGCCGCTGCCATGTCTTCCCTACAAACGAGAAAGAATCTTTACGTGGTTACTTCCTCGTTCGAGTTCTCTTCGAAACGCACGCTTTGTTTGGAAAAGGTTGAAAAAGCGACGTTTGTTTGTCCACGCCGCGTGTGCACGAGGAAAAGGAGGTTTTTTTTCCGCGGAAGGAACGCGAACAACGTTTCCCACGTTGTCTTCAGAATTTACGTGAACCGGATTTCAAAAGTCGTTAATCGCGCTCGCGGTTTTTCGACGACCACGACGACGATGCTACGCCGTCATCGAGTGAATAGAAGAGCAAGATCGAGCCAAAGGCTGCGATTGGTGGACGGCGGCTAGGATAACAAATAGAACGCGGAACAAGAGCAACGCTGTTCTGGATTGGATCCGCGGCCGGAAATTCTGGCCGACGTCACGCGTCAACCAACAGAACGACGACCTACGCGCGTTTTCTCCGGAGCAAAAAGCCCTCGACGCGCGTAAACCTCCGTAAACCCGCGGGTCGTCTTGGGAGCCGACAGCTGCCTTTGCCACGGCTTTACGAGAACTTGCGGCCTTCCCGTAATTAACCGAACCTTTTGTCGCCCAAGAGAAACAGCCCTTTCGCGCGGCCTGCGCTCTTCTTCCTCTTCCGCGTCCTTTCGGTTTCGTTCGTTTAGCGCGAGTCTCTCGCATCGTTCGTACACCATCGTCATTTTTCCCCGAGACAGCAAAAAGAACAGAATCAAAAAAAAAGAAAAAAAAAGATAATCGGAGGGAAGAGGAATGACAACCGGGTGAAAGAGAATAATCGTTTCGCAGCTACCCTGATGCAACGACGCCTCGTTTCGACACGGCACGGTGGCGACAAACAGAATTGAAACTGTACAATCAACCGGACGAGATTTATACGCGCGACACTCCTCTCCCTTGAATTAGCCGGCCTGTAATGCCTGGATCGGGTGTCGGTGTAATTGGGACCCAAGGGACTTTGCCGCGTTTCAACCCCCGTTCGACCAGCCTCACGCTATCCTCGAGTTTACGCGGCTATATATTTACCACCGCGGCTAGTACGGATTTTAAAACTCGAACGACGCCGCAGCGATTCAAACTCGAACAAGTGCCGTTGGTATATGTCAAAGTTGAAGCTGAAATAAGCCTAAATCGTATAGCTCGGATCGACGGAGGAATGATAACCGTTCATTAGTTGCACGTTCACGGTTGACGATCCCCTCAAAGATTTCTGACGCGATGCTCGTCAACGATACACCGGCATCCTATAATTACTCGTATTAGATTCATCCCCTGGATCAATAGTCCGTGACTAACATATCCAACCAAGTATCTGTCGCGACGCAAAGCAACCCGCTGCTGTGTCATCTTCGAACGAGCTTCGAAGAGCTAATTCTCAAAAGAGCTTGCAACCACGACAACGACGTAGATGACGACGAGGAGGACAATAACAACAACAACAACAACACCGGCAACGGGTATGGACATCGATGACGTCGGTGCTCCCGTGCGTAACGATAGCTGATTTGCTTTGAAGTGAACGTTTACACACACCGAACGCCGGAACCCTCCCCGGCATTGTTACTGCTCTCGAGGCAACCGATGGACGGGGGGATGCGTGCAACAACGTTGTCCTCCCTTGTGTCTCCGTCTGACCATCCACGCAGTCGACGTCCTTCTGCTCCTCGACGACGACGCTACTGCGTGGAAACGTG
Organism: Bombus lapidarius; assembly: GCA_936014575.1. NCBI lineage: Eukaryota > Metazoa > Arthropoda > Insecta > Hymenoptera > Apidae > Bombus > Bombus lapidarius. The sequence continues at coordinate 1,629,230 of CAKXZU010000031.1, read as the reverse complement.
TCGATTACCACCCTTCCTCTGGCTTCGCCTGGCCTACGAATCCTTTGCTCGACCATTCTGATTCATTGAATCCCGCAACCGGAAACCCGGCGTGATCGTTGCGCCAGAACAAAGTCACCGCGGTGGACAAACATTAGGAGACTCGCTATGACAGAGACGATGGGGCGAATATCTCCGGCCCGGAAATATTCGTAGTCGCGTAGTTAGCGTTTCTACGGTTTATGATAGAAATCGGATGCGTGTTGGAAGTAAACGAAAGACATGTGTTAATATAGGGTTACGTCACCATGTCGGTTTAGGGAACGTATATACAACAACTCGGTCTAACTTAAACATAAGTAAAAAAAAGATCGGCTGTGCAAACGGTTTACACGAGCACACGAATTTGGAAGTTTTTACTCGAGACGAACTAGTTCGTTCGAACGAACCGTCGAGATCGAGTCCGGATTCCTCCTTATTCTCTGGTACCAACTTTGTCGATGACTCATCACGGCCGAGGAAAATCGACGACTAGAACGATCGACGCGAAGGAAGGAGACCGTCATCGACTTAACGATCTCCGCGAGTCTTCACCCAGTAATGGCTGGCGAATTCGTTCCGAATAATGACAGGAACAGAAGCGAATCTAATGCGGTGTGACAAAGAATCGAACGGGAGAAAGGGCGGGAAGAGGGGCAGAGCGAGGGGGACGAGGTTCCACCTCGATCAGTGCTGCGAGGAGAGAGCAGATCGGGCAAAGGGTTCGACCGGTGAGAGCGGCTTACCCCCTTTGTGGCAGTTTAGCGTTTCATGTCGTATTCCGACTCATTGGAAATTGAGGAATACAGAAGAGGCGCAAAAGGGATACGGCTTTGAGATAAAAAGAACGTCGGTTGGCGACGCTGACACCGGCGACTACTCTGTCACGCTTTCGCCACCGCCCCGCGAAAATAAACTCTTCTTTCCCCTTGGTGGCGGGGATGCGAGAGCGCCACGACAAAGGTGTCGCCACCGAACAGCAGCCCTTTTTGGCCTCTGGGCCGTCCCCGTACCAGGCCATCGTGCACGGCTTCGATTTTTCCGCGAATTTTTTGCAGGTCTCTGCTTTGTGCTTCGGGGAAAATAGCCGAGAGTAGAGCAGAGCAAAGTCGCCGTCGCGGGGTTGAGATTCGAACGTTCTTTGGAGCGGAGCTGGGTAGTGCCAAGAATATCGTGTGCTCGGGAGGGAAAGAGTCGATAGAAAGGGGATTAAAAATCTTGGAAAAGTCGGGGTACGCGCGATAAAACCAGGTTCGATGGGTCGATCGGAGGTAAAGCGACGTGGACGTTGGCGGCGGCGGTCGTTCGCCGTTGGAAGCCGATACGTGGGCTAGTATATCCCCAGAAGGTAGCTATATCGGCGAAGAGCCGATGCTGGTGGCTACAAGGGGGTAGGTGCCGCGGTCACTTTGTGAACTAACCTGGCTTTGCCCGCTGTTTAATTAAGTCTCGCCGAGACTACTCGTCCTCGCCCCCGTTCTCGCTCACTCTCTCTCTCTCTCTATCTCTCTCTCTTCCTCTCCGCCTTCGTCGCACCCTTTGTCCTTCTCGCTTCGTCCCTGTCCGTTTCTCTGGCTCTCCGGCTGGCACCGGCACGAACCCCCGCTTGATTTCGCTCTGCCGGTGTGGCCCTTCAATGGCCGAGGGCCAGCTGTCTCTCTTGCTTTTGCGCCATCCACCGGCCCGTGTCGTGAATATGACACTCTGCCTACCCCTCCCCCTCCCGGTCTCTTTCTCTCTCGGACAGCGAGAAAAAATTAAATCACAGCCACTGTTACGACGCGACCAAAGGGTAACCGAAGCTGTCGAGGGTCTATGCTCGCTCCTTCGACCCTTTCTACCAAGCGCGAGAACAAAGCTGACCGAAGAGCCAGAGAAAACCACCAGCCCCTTCTCCTCTTCAAATAGGTCCCAGACTCGTTTCCTTTCGGCGGCAACATTTTCCGTGAACGATCGATGCCACGAAGTCAACCGACACACACGCAGCAACTTTGTCACGAGAATCGTTCGTAGATTCCAAGTAGAATCGCCCAGAGCCTCTACAGACCGTAGATCCCAATGGACCAGCTCAACTTTGCTGGCCACCGCTCTCCGGATCTCCTTTACCGGAGTATTTTTTCCCTCGATGGTTGCTTTCACCCCACGGAGCCCCGAAGGCACGCGTATGAATTCGCTCGCGCGTAACAGTGAGCTTCCGTAATATAATTGTTAATGCGCTGATAAACGCCTCAGGCTGCGGCGTTTACGCGTCGTACGCGCCGATACGCGCCGCGTCCATGCCGGCCAACCCCTTACGTAAAAATAGATCGGCTGTTACCTTAACGCAAATGGCCGCTTTCAGCCGAGGAACCAGAGGAGATTAGCAAGATACGCTCGCGAAAAGATCGATTCCTTCCAAGTATTAAATTCGAAATCTCGAAGAAGTACGGGGAAAAAATGATCGGTACGAGGAGATTGATCCACGAATCAACGGACAAGAGGAAATTGCGTAATCGCGATTATGCGATAGCACTTTGGCGGCGGGTGAGTCGCGAAAAGAGAAGGAACAAGAATCGAGGACAATAGCGGAGGATTAAATACGGACACGCGGCTCGAAGAAAAGTTAGCGTCGATGAAAGCCCGGCATAGCCAGAGGGGTGAATTTCTCGGCTACCTGGCCAAGCGTGCAACCGGTTGCTCGCAATATTCTCGGCAAGCGGGTGGAATATTCCACGAGACGGCGAGAGAAAGGGAGAGGAAAGAAATAAAACGCGACAGCTTATTTACGCAGCCGAGCAGGCACGAGCGATTCCACCGGGAAATAGGCGGTGGTTCTGCTCCGCTGTCTAGTTACATCTTGCTGTCAGGGCGGAGCGTAAGCACGTCTTTTCACGATTTATTACCGGAGAAATTCGCACGATTATCGTAAACGTTGCTTGCTCAAAGAACACGCTGACGCGATCGTGTATTCTAAAAACCGCGTGAAAAAAGAAAAAAAGAAGAGAAGAGCGAATTCTCGAGCAGAGAGTTCGAGTGTAACGTTTAAGCAATCGCGCGAAACTTTGTATCTGCTGAGTGTTCGAAAAAGGCAGTTTCGTTGAGATGTCGGTTGGAGAGGCCGTAATGTAAAAAGATCGGCCATTATCGCGGTGAACGAAAGGCGCGAAACAGAGTCGTTCGATGCACGAAACGGTATTTCGAGCATTGGCATCGTTCGAACGCGCGAATATTCGACATAGCCGAAGGCTCAACAACCGGAAGGAGGGTGGAGACGAGAAACGAAAGAGAGTACCATGGTGTACCGACCTAATCGTATTTCGTAATAACGTCGAGAGCGAGTATGTTCGCGTACGCTCGCTCGCGCGTCGGCCTACCCCGTGATAAATAAGGAGCGTAAGAAATACCATTAGGGAGACTGGTGTTCCATTCTACCTAGGAGAGCACGCGTACATACTTAACCCTTCGGCTGGTTTGTGTACGAGTCGTGCAGGCACAGAGACGACGACGCGAGAAATTTCGTTGCTGCGGAATTTAGATGAAATTGCGCGAATTACTTGAGCGCTCGGCGCGCGCGTGTGTGCATACGTGGTCGGCTTCCTCATCTTTCTCTTCCTGTTCCTGTTCCCCTTCCTCTTCTTCCTTCGCCAGTCCGCGCGAACGCAAATTCGGATCGTTTCCGTTACGCGCGGAGAAACGCTTGCGAAAATTCTGCGCGTACCGAAGCATAGCCATCCTCGCGAGCAGAACGCGTGCAGCTTTGTCCCTCGTGAGCCGCCGATCCTTTAAGATAAACCACCGTGCTGGATCGATCGATAAGAGCGAAAAGAATCCCAGAGTCTTTCCATTCGAAAATTCCGAATTTTCTTGTATCTCTTCACGCGTAATTTGTATCTGCAGTCGATTCAGGATCGATACGACTGCCCTCGCTGAAACGTAACATAACCTGGTGCAGAAACGAGTTCTCCTCGGTTAACCGCTCTGTATTTAAACCTCGAATCACGCGAAATTTCTCGCGGAAGGCGTAAATAAATAAATGTCCATACGTAACCGGTAACCCGTTATTAGGGCTGGTGTCACCCTACTCCGGGCAAACCCGACACCCCGAGCACCTCTGTCTCTTTCCCTTCCCCGTTAGTCACGGCTCGTCTCCCCCTAACTTTGCCAAGCTTCTCTCATTCGCATCGCGGTGTATGGTAAACCAGCGTGACGTCAATGCGGAGGTTCGCTAAACCGAATTCCGCGGCATGACCATTTTTGTGCACGACAGTGCGGTCGATGTTGCGGCATTCGCGAATCTCCTTCGTCTCTCCGATGAAAATATTCAACCGGCTACAGTCGCCGGCTGGCGCCATTCTCCTCAGTGTACGCAAGAAATTCGTATATCGCGAGGTATTTCGCGTGTGATGCGGCAAATTTGGGATTCGAGCGACGCAATAATTCCCCGTTTCCTGTTATATGAAAGAAGGAGAGAACGGAAAGAGGACGGCTGGCTGTTAGCTCTGGTTGGTCCGGAGGATGCGGATTCGATATCGTAGCGGTGCGGGCCGCTCGTATGAAAGACGACGAATCCGCAACCCTCGTAATACGAGTCCTCGTAAAGTAGCATTCCCGTGTAAGTCCTTCTGTCGGCCGGTCGACTACCATCTACGGCTTTCTATTATGCATGCGTCCCTTATTGGCAGTAAACGTGCTCACCCTCCTTTCGAACCACCCCAACCCACTGCACCCGTTCTGTTCCGCTCCGTCCGGAATTACGGCCGTAAGCATATTTCTAATTATAACGTCGCGAGGAAAGGCCTCACGGACAGACGGAGAATCTCATAAATTATGGAGGAACGAGGCGATTTGGCGGAACAGGGAGAAACGCAGAGGAGGGTGGAGACAGAGAAAACCAGTAGCTCCCGGCAAGACACGCGTTTCCTCCACAGCAGAGTACGCAAAAGTTCCCGCGCGTAACGCCAGCGGAAAGATCGGCGGAGGAGAAAGAGAGAGAAAATGGAAGCACGGGGTTGAGTCGTCAGGCGGTAACGCGGGGCATGTTGGCGTTTACGTTTTGATTCGTCGTAACGGGGATTAACGGGCGGCGCAAATACGTTCATCATCGACCGCGTGAAGCGTCCGCGTTTACGCGGTTACACGCATACCGCGCGTATGCAGGCGTATATGGAGTGCGCGCGATCCGCTCTCTCGCGAGCCCATTCGCCGCCACCAATTTGGCATCGAGAATGGTCCATAGTCATTAATGGGTCGTACGCGTTAACGATTATGTTTCGGCTGTAATCATTGGACCGATTGTTCCGATCGTCGCGCTAATAAAGCGTGATGGCCTGGTCCGGTGTACTGTCCGGACATCGATGACGATGACGATCACGTTAGCGATGGCGTTCGCCCGTAATTGCTCGATCGCCGTGCCCTGTAACTTTTCCAGTCATCGAATGGCGCTACGCGCGATTACTCGAAATTGCGCGACGATCATTCGTTTAACGCAAAAACACGTTTTAGTAGCCGATGACTCCTACTTGGTGAAACGACCGGTGAATGCGAGTTAAAGCGTTACGTACGTTGGTACGAACAATTCGAAAAGGTCTCAGGGGCGAAGCGTTTAATCCGGAAAATTCGATCAGCGTTTGATGCAAGACGATGGAAGCAAGGGAAACGTTGTTGATTTGGAACGCGTTGCGGTGCAGATCCGCCGATTAGCAGACACTGGCGTTCCGGCATCTCGTTTTCTCCGGAACGTTGGAAGGCGGACGAGGGGCTGAAGACGGTGGGTGAAAGGGGCCGAGAACGGAGGCCGAGACGCGGAGCTAAGACGTTCGCGGTTTCGCGCGAGGGGCCGCATAGGTCCTTCGGCGTAATTACGTTAACCGCAACCGCCAAAAGCCGATACCGCTCTGCCAGGGACTCGGAAAACGCCGTAATCCGTTGCCAACCTACCTCTTCATCCACCCTTGTGAAGGAACGACCAGCTTCCGGCTGCTAGATACGCGCGTTACCTATTCGGCGATGAGCGGCGCAACCTCGAAATCTCGTGGTTCTCTCATTCTACGGCACAAATCGGTCTCGACGAAGGTCGAGGGAAAGCAGGAAGGGAAGGAAGAGAGTACTAATACGGGAGAGAAGGTTGGAAGGCGATCGAGCGGCGGGACGAAGGCCGAAGCGTCGCCGGAAACACATCTACGCGCTCGATGAATTAGTAATACTGGAGGTCTTAGAGCCGAAGGGACTTGTAAGCTGTAATTGCATTAATCGCGGTGATATTTTGGGCTCAGGTGTCTTCACGCCCGATACGGCTCGTTAATAGCCACCATTATCGTTCTAGCCGCTTGTCGCGGACGAACTACCATCTCGCCGTGCCCCAAAACTCCACTCGTCTCCAAGTTTCCAGAGTGGCAGGGTCTAGCTTCGACGTTTAGCGGATCAAACAACGACAGACGCGTCGATGCCAACATTTTCCTTTTCGCACGAAACGAATTGCTTTATAGAAAAGGAAAGAGCGACTCTACGATTTCGATTACCCTCGACTCGTTTGCACGAACATCACGATCGTAGCGAACGATTTGACGATAGGGCTTCCGATGATTACGAGAAGTCCGAGTAGGACACGCGCCCAACATAGGCAAGTGTCGTTAAAGAACTGTCGACGGCCATCAGGAGAAAGGGATACACGCGGAAAAGAATGGAGCAGCAAAGAGCGATGCAGAGCGAGAGGGAGGAAGGGATGGGTTAGGACGAAACATTAATCTCTCGCGGTGGCAATATCGGGCCGATGATATTCGAGGCACGAGTATTATAGAGGAGCCGATGTCATTAGTCGGCCGCGTGTGCGTGTGTGGCCAGGGTAGCGGAGAGCGGCGCTAAGCGGACACCCTTGCACCCTGTCTAGCGTGTGGCGTCCCCCAACGCTTTCTCTTTCTCCTCCTCCTCCTCCTCCTCCTCTTTCTCTCTCTCTCTCTCTCTCTCCGCTGCTGTCTCCGGCTCGACGCGCGCGGTTCTGCGCCGCGCGGCCCTGTGTCCGACGGTAGTATCGATATGCAGGACCGTGATAATCGATTGCCGCATTCCTCGAGATGGAGCGACGCTGCGCGCTTTGAATACGCCAGAGGGCCCTGATCGTGCACGATGCATGCGAACGTTCATCCCTTGCCGCCTCTCTATCTCTCTCGATCCCTCTATACATTCACCCTACCTCTTTGTTTCCCTTTCCCTCGCGATAGCACGCACTTATGGATATGCATGTATGGATGAAGAGGCGTACCGGCACGCATACGCGAGCGGATTCACGCGTACATTCGGTCTTCTGGATATTGCTTTTTCGTCGCTTCGCCGAATTCGTTATCAACCCGCGCGGCTAACGAACGCACGGAATGTCTGTGTTCTTCGGTCGACTCGCAGACGCCTCGGGTCGAACGCTGAAAGGCTCGGAGGCTCGTAGGGAAAAAAACTAAGGATTAGACCGTGCGCGGAGAAGTTTCTACAGATCGTGTAGAACACGAGTCGAACGTGGTTGGCGATTTGTAGCGAGTAGAGCGGCCATCGGTTTCGAGCGTAGTCGCTGTGGAGGTGCAGAAAGGGCCCTGAACGTTGGAGCTCGCGCCATCTACCCTTCCCGTCACCCCTGGCGCGGCTCGGTTATTGTTCACGTTAATTGATGCGTTATGTTTGATGCCGTTGTGATAGCCATTGTACGCGGGGTGTCCACTGATAACTGAGTTACCGACTGCGGCGGCCAGAGTGCACTCAAACCTAATTATCTCGGCCCAACTGCGACTGCCGCATTGCGTTGCCGGCGAAATCGTGCGCCACATGGCTCGCCGATACACATATCGTTCGTTCAACTAGTCCGACGAAATCCCCGTGTTTTCTCGGTCTTCTTCCTGTTCCAAAATCAGATTACACCGAAGGGAAATGTTTCGTTAATATTTTCTCCCGTTCGCTCGAGCCACGAAGGCCAGCTAGAGTTTGGAGAAGAGAAGGCAGTGGTCCGGGAACGACGAAGAGCCAAGCGAGCGGATGACTCTTTTGTACCGGAAGTTAAACTACAAAGAGTATAAAAGAGGAAAGGTTGACGCGAAAGGATGGAACGAGTGTGGTAAGGGATGGGGAAGGAGAGAGAAAGAGCGAAGGCGTTCGCCCGGAACAAAGAACAAAGCCTCTTTCGTGGCGGTGGCCCGCGGCGCGATTAGACCGGCCTTCCAATTAACTGGTCGAAGGTGCTTTCGGGTGCAACCCTGTCGTAAACTCAACTTGTTTACGCGCCGATTGCGAAGCGAGCCGCGGCGAACGGAAGCTCGCCACGATAAATTCCAAAAATCAATTCCGTTGCCGAACGAACCGAGGCTTTTTCGGCTTGCGCCACCGAGGGCGAGGTCGTTGTCGCGCAGAAAGACGGCTCTCCACTGGCGTCATACGGTGTTCGAATGTGGAAAAAATGAATGGCGTGGATGGTCTCCTGTTCGGTGGCCGCGGCACCGAGTCGACCAAGAGGAGAAAGCCCTCGTCGCTGGCTCTGCTTTTTTTTCGGCGGTCCTCCCTTTTGAACGAAGAATTCCCATCCGGCGCGGTTCTTTATTGTCCGGCGAAATTTACGGTCGACACCGAGTCGCGGATCCTTCGCAATAATTCGATCGCCGCGACGCCACGACGTCCCGCGTAGCCGCTTAAAATTATTTGCCAACCAAGGTGAACGCGACCGAGAATGCCCCCGCCCCGCTATTATAAACGTCGTATTTGAAAACGTATTTGAAAATTCCTCAAATTTTATAGCTACGGTAAATCGAACGATACGATCCTCCTTCGTTATAATAACCTTCGATTCCTTCCCGAGGGATACTCGCGAGCGAAGGAGCGCGCTCTCTTGACCGAGGGTCGCCGCAGAACCTTTCGACCAAAGCGACCGGCTATTTCCGCGACCATCGTCTCTTCTCTCTCTCTCTCTCTCTCTCTCTCTCTCACTCTCTCTCCTACATCTTCCGCGATTCCTCCCCCTGCCATTCTTGACTCTGCCGCTCGCGTCGCGTCGTTCCGTCTCCTCCGGCTTTCCGTCGTGGCTTCGACCCCCACGGTGTCCGCACACATATCGCAGAAAATTACATTTTGTCGGTTGTAAAGGAAGCGTCGTAAAAATCGTAACGCCGGCGACGCTGACTGCGCCGCTGCACGCCGAGCGAAATTGCACCGGCCCTCCGCTTATCTGTTGCCCATCAACATTGCTCCACGCTTGATAGACCCTTTGTAAAACGTCATTCTACGGGCTTTTATGCGCTCGCTCCTAGCCAAGCCCGACCACGCTCCATGGATCCTCGTTTTCGCCATTCCTTCGTGCTTTTCCTTTCAACAAATTCCTCTCCTTACCCATCGAATTCTATTATTCAATTTTCCTTCGACTACCAGTCCCTTACCCGGTAAGAAGCTACTGGCCGGACCAACGAACGGTGTTTATCGCGAAACAAGACGTCTCGATGGAAATTCCTTTTATAGCTCCTCCGTGTCTTCCCGATCAAAGAATCCAACTGGAGGTAGAGTTGACCATACGGGCGAGAACGCCTCGTTGTCCCGGCGCGTCTGTGTCGCCGGTACCGCAAAGCCCCGTAATTAAACTCGGTGAGCGTCTTAGATGCAAAACGTACTTAGTAAGCGGAGCTTACTTCGTCTCCCCCTCTCACGGACGGTCTCTTCCGGGGCTCCTGCACGGCTCCGGGATCCTAACAGAGCTTTGCGAGAGAACCAAGGGGTTCTCTGGACCGTCCAGCGAGAAAGGTAGTCGGAGAGGGTTGGGACGAGCCTGACGCCAAACTATCTTTCTCTCCCTTTCCTCTCCACTGCGCGGGCGTTGATGGGTTTTCCAATCCCCAAAGTAGAAGCTGGCACGTTCCGACGGCCAGCTTCGACTCGAAACTATGGATCTAGTTTCCACGAGGGCAAAGCAGCTCTTCGAGAAACCGGACAAGAGGGAGACGAACGGATGCCTTGCAAACACAAACTCCGGCTCGCTTTACTAAGATTCGCGAATACGAGGAATCGCGTTGGGCAAGAACTGCTCCGACCGATCAAAGCGCTTGGGAAATTCGCCGAACGAAGTAATCGTTAGAAGACTATATGCAACGATATTGGTGGACGCGAATAGGAAACGGCAGGCAGTTAGTCTAACAAGGATTTAGAAGAGCAACTGCCGCTTCCTCGAAGCTCTGCCAACTAATGCAGACATATATCACGGAATAAAGCGACCGGTTTTCGTCGAACCGCCTGGAGTCCCTGCCCTCTGTGCGTGCTTCTCGTAGGCATTTTCGGTATTGATACGTGGCCCGATGTCATGGATCGTTCGGTCGCGATCGAGCAACCCCTCGGCTGTCGAACATAATGAAGTAATGGACAGCAGCTTCTTTTCATTCTTGACGCGGCCGCAAATACAGCTATCTCGTGCCGAAACGGCGTCCGTAATGAGAAAGAGTTGAGAAAAAAGGCAGGTTCATCGAGGTGGAAGAACGAGGAAGGAACAAGGTCGTTCCGAATCGATCTCTCGAACGTGTCTTGGTCGTGGAGAAGCGGAATTAAAGGGGTCGCCGGTTCGGTAATTGTCGGCAAATATTAATAACCGCGACGGGGGCGACAGCTCGCGCGAATTCAACGAGAGAGCGAGTGAGGCAGAACAAGAGACAGACGGAGAGAAAGCCGAGCCAAGCTTCGGGCGGCGACTTCGCGAGGGTGAACCCACCGAACCGGTTATACTCGAGAGCAAATACATAATGCCTGGATGATTTTCCGACGACGAGGGAGGAGCCGGGCGTGATTGAAATTCGTCGACTGGCTTTGACGCAATTACCGCATCTCCGTTCTTCTATCCGCGCCGTCACGGCAACGCGTCGCGAGCTTGTTCCTCGCAATTTCGCGGTAAAAGGCCGAACTTCCTTGCACCTACGTAATCAGAACGACTTAAGAAACGTAAGGTAACTCTTCGATGATTTACCACGAACCTATATATAAAGAAGTCTATCGAGGTAGTCTCGATCGAAAATGGATCGCAGAAAAATCAGTCCGGATACCTGACTGAAGGTGGAATGGGGTTGCGGACGGTCAAGTTTCTCGAAAAAGTTTCAGGGAATTCGTTGCGAAAGGAAGCCCCGAAGGTGCGCGCCATAAGAAGCCCTTGTTCTCGATATCCTTCGAGAAACGCGGCCCGGACTTATTCATCGACGATCGTTCCCATACCGTTCACGATTACGTTAGTCCGCGCATAATCGTTCGGTCCTAGTCATATCCGGCTCGAGTGTTCGCGGTGCTTCGCACGTATTACGTGACCGATCGTTTCGTCAACGTTTTCTCCGGCTTTCTACGAATACGCTGCTCCGAACCGTAGCTACGTTCCCTTTCAGAGGATCGGATTGGTCGGGTTGGTTGAATCGAGAAGACGTCGCGGATGTAGGAATCTGAGAAACCTCTCGCAGGCCTCCGCGAAAGATGGATTAGTCCTTCAGTGGTAGAACTTGTACGCGTAAACAATGTGCCCGGCTGTTGAATGTGGCAATCCTATATCCAGGACGATGGAACGCGACCGTTCCGGCGCGAGTACGGGCGTGTACACGCGAAGCCGGGCCTCCTCTCGGTCGATAGCGTTAGCCACGCGTGTAACGCGACACCGTATATCTGCTGGTAGATTGGAGACGACGATCGCCGTCCAGGGAGGTCGGCTGTCTTCCACCTGCCATAATTCCATAGAGTCTCCTACTTCTCGTCCCTTTTCCCTTTTGCCCTCTTGAATTACTAAACGCGTCATCGATCGACAAAGACGCCAGAGACGGAGCGACGTGAGCGCGATGAAGGTACCTGGTTCAGAAAGAGAAGGCTGATTAAAGCGAAAGAGGAAGGGAGTACGTCAAAGGTGTCGAGAGAGAAAGAGAGAGATGGAAATTTGTTCGTTTGGAGAAAGAAACGAAGAAGCGAATCGGAGAAAAAGCTAATCGCGGCGAACTCGGACGGTAATCTCGATGAAAACGGTCGCGCAGGGGACACGTGACGCTAGTGAAGAGCTGCGGGGGACACGGCTAGGGTTGAAATTCCCTTTGCTGGATGTTTAATGCGGCAATCTAGGGGCGTGATAAAGTGCCAAACGAATGCCGAAAGGGAATCGCGAAACGGCGGCGTGCACGGTGAGTGGCTGTACCGCCCAGCACAATGCTGGCACAAGCCATTACATTGTATAAACACGGCCGAGAGTCGGTCGGTAGAGTTTTGCGGCGGAGAGAAGAGCCACTTGAACGGAACTGAAACGAAAGGAAAAGAAAAGCGACCGCGGCTGTGGTCTCCGATTGAAACGCATCCACCCTTCCGGTACTTCTGTGACGTTCCTTGCCCTCTCTTTTCTCTGCGCGCGCCACTCAATCTGTTCCCTGCTTTTCTCCTTTTTCCATTCCAGCCAGTGAGAACGCCGCAAACATTCCCTTTGCGGGTGCCGCCTCAAAGAACAACTCGAATGGATCTCGTTTTCCGCGTGCCGTGCGTCCCGACATTCTGCGATACGGCTCGGAATCAGCCTCCCCCGCGGTTAGCCGCTGTAGCGCGGAAAAACAACGTCTTCGATCGGAGGAGGATCGCGGTGACCGCTTCGCTGTGCTGCGCCGCGACGTTCCACTTGCCTCCAGTTACCAACGGGTTATCCCTGCCACTCTGTCTAAGACGTCTCTCGACCTGCAGCTCTTACTCTGGTCGCACCACTGGAACAAACTCTACTCTCGGCTAGATCGTAATTACGATCAAATTGCGCGGGAACTTCGAGTCGAATCCTTAGGAGTCGCTGGAATAACCGCGTCCCTGTTATGCAGCTTCGAGATACTATCGTAATATAACCTACTCCGTTTCGTGCATTCGCAATCCGACTATTACCGTCAATTCCTCGGCTCTTTCGCCGGAGCAGTTTAAGGCGCCACTTCGCGAGTAAAGCAGCCGTTCCGATAGGCCAAACGAGTTCGTTTTTAAAGACGCCAGGCGTAACGATGCGTTCCTTTCGGATTTCGCCAGCTTTCATCGCGTCGTTAAATATTGCAAGAGCTCGTCGTAAGCTGCCGGTGCCTCGACTCCGCCGCGCCCATCCACCGTCCCTTCTTTCTGTATGCCGTTTTGTCGACGGAAAAGAAGAATAACGTTCTTTGCATACTCGGATTAAAAGGCAAACAGTCCTTTGCTTTTGAAGGGGCGAGGCTGGGGGTGGCGGCGGGAGGATTCGTGCACGTTTGAAAGGAAATTTATGGGAATTAATATCGGTTCCCCCGAGCGGCACGGAGACGGAAGCAGCCTAGAGGTAACTCGATTCTAGATATCTCGGGGACTCGCGGAATGCGACATGTACGGGAGGGAACTTTAAGAATTTAATTCGTACACTGCCGCGTGGAGATGGTCGTTTTCTTTTTTTTTCTTTTGTGCTTGTTCCGCTTTCGTGGGAGTTAGAAAAGTTTCTCCGTTTCTTTATCCTCGGTACATTCCACCGATAAAAACGAGAAGGAAAGATATGCGCATTGCCGCCTTCGTGATAGCGACGTCGCCATCGAGGAGAAATCTATCAGAAAATCCGTATCGTTACGGAGCAACCTGGGTAAGACGTGCTGACACGTCCGGCATGGTCCGCGTGGCAAACGAAAACGAGGTGAAAACGGTCGTATAACGACAAAAAATCACCATTAAGCTGCCGTATGTTTCCCAGGGGATGCTTCCTCGACTCCTAGTGACGCAAAGGGATGGCATTAAACGCGATAAGCTAAAACATTTCTGGCTGTAGTACGCTGCGGGAACTCGATGCCAGTCCCCTGATCGGTGTTTTGGATATTCGGGGAAAAATGAAACGTCATCGAGCAATCTGTGGACGCGTGGATCGCGTATCGATAGGGGAGGCGAAAAAACAGCGGGGGTTCGTTCGCGGGGGACGCCATGGGCTGCTGGCAGAAAAAAGTGGAACAATGCTCTGCTTTTAGTAGAGAAAACATCGCGCGCTTTCTTCGCCGTATGAATATTTAACGAAATTCTTCTACATCGACGTCCAGATGGTACCGAGCTCGAAACACCAGTTTCTTCTCTGCGAGATACGAGGTTTATAGGGGGAAATAATGTCGGGCAGGGCAAGGATGGCGCTTACGCGACTGCAAATCCAAATTACCCGGTTCGATGCGAGGTCTACGCGCGAAAAAGGTCAAAATAGTTTCACCCCGAGAGAGCCGACCGGCAAAGAGCGAGCAGGCGCACACGGATGAAGAAGACCGGCCGATCGACCGAACCATTTAAAAAAATAACCCGGCATTAGAAAGGCTCTGATCTTATTTCATCGGTTCGGCCCGCGATTACCACGATAACCATCTAGCTAACGTTTTTCGGACTCTGCATCGCCACCACCGCCTTTGCCATCGGCACTCGTTCGCATTATATTTAACGCGATTCGTTCCGTTTCGTAGATCCTCTATTCTCCCTTTTCTCTTTCTCTTCTTATTCGACTTTTATTTTCCGACCAACGAAGCCGAGACGGTCTCCCCGAGTTCGAGTTTCCACGCGAAAATGGACGCCGCGAATTCGCGTCAACGTCCGTTCGAGCAGAAGAGAATGTCTACGCTTCTTTCGTTCCCTCGATTCGTCGCTAGAGATCCGTAAACGGCGTATCGCGTCGAATGGGTGGCGCACACGAGCGTCGACGTCGATGGAACACATAATCCTGATATCTGTCGGTTTTCGGGCAATAAAACACGCGTCCCATAGCGCCGAAGCCCCCGAAAACTGCCGCTGCTCGCTACCGATAAAGCAACGACTCGCAGATACGGATCCCCCGGCGTCCCATTCGACTCGAGAAACTTCTGTCGATCGTATTATTTTTTTGCCTTTCTTTGGTGGATTCCTTTCTATCTTTCTTGCACTATAGCGGCCTGATCGGCGCGTAATTGCCAGTCCTTGGACGTAACGAGCTTCGAGGTCAATCGGCTCCCGTTAACCGACGAACGTGCGCGCGAAATGCGTTATCACGGCGCAGCCCTATCATCCCGCTCCATCGACGATCATACTTACCGATAATATAATATAAATCGGGCTAAATTAATGTATGCCGGTCGTAACCCGACAGCGATTGCTACCTTTAAAACAATTATCCGGGAATAGACGTGTTACCAACGACGCGACGCGATCCTCCCCTTTCGAATCCACCGAACTGGATCGACTCCTCCTTCTTCTCCAGACTCGCGTCTTTTTCCTCGATTTCGCATCGATCGATTCGTCAGGGACGAACACATCGAGCGTACGCTCGGTTTTTTCGATCTCTCTCTTCGATCTCGCCAAAGGGTTCGAGCCGAAGGTAAAGAAGTCGAGCAAAACGCTACTACGGCTATTACGTTTCCGCGCACTGGACCGAGTAACCAGATCGGTCGGTTTCGAATGACCCACGCTCACCCGCGGAGTAAACATTTTCGTATTGGTAGCGTAATTCAAGCGCCGCACCGGTCGCAAGTTTCGTCTCTTCCGGCACGCTTCCACCATGTCCGACCACACCTGAACGCTTAGACGAAACGTGGACGAAAACGTTGAAGAAGCGAAGCTAGGAGGAAGTTCCGTATTTGTTTCTGCGGTCGTTGGAGTTTCTTCCGCCTGTTGGCCTGAATCTCGTTCGAAACACGATCGTTGCCCCGGCAGGCAGTTTCGCGATGCGTGTTTCGTTTTCGTTCGCGTTACGCTAGTCTAGCCTCTCGATTTCTTTCCTTCAACGCGAATCTAAAGCTCGTCTGTCCGATAAACAGAATCGCCGAGCCCGACGATAACGTATACAACGGATGTTAATAGGATAAATTAGTTTGTCCTATGAAAACAAGCGGCGAGACGAAACAGACGCTACTCGAGCGAATGGTCGCGAGAATATTTCGTGGCCCGGAAAACCGAAGGGACGAGCACGAAAGAGGATTTTCCCTGGTATACCTCGCCGCCGGATACCGGCTATCCCGATATCGGATAAAAGAATAATACGTAAAAGCGAAAAGCTTTCGACTTTACGACGTTCCGTGGCATGGAAACCAGTCCAAGGGTAGCTACCCTTCGCAGGCAAGGGAGCCGAACGCGTTTGACCCTCTCGGGGATGTTACCACTGGCAAACTGGATTCCGATGACCGATCTCCATTTCCATATGGGTCATGGAGTAGAGAGGAGGGTGGCGAAAAGTTGTCGCCGCAAAATTGATATTTGAACGAGAAGCGACCCTCGCGCGCGCGTAAGAGAGAAGGGTGAGAAGGCACGATTGTCACGGTGAATCTCTGGCAGTCGTCCCGAAGAATCGATCCTCCGCGCTTCGTGAGGCGACAAAAAACGGCCTCTCCCCTCGCGAATTGTGAGCGTACGTGCATGCGTGGAGAAAAGAAACGAGCGTTGGGAGAGGAGCAGAGAACCGGAAGACATCGGTTCGCGGTTTCGTCGATTAGCCCGAAGGACGGACTCGGTCGAGCATCGGTTCGAGCCGTCCGAAATTAGCATTCGCACAGGATACACGGTCTAACTACTATCGACGTTCGTTGGACTATAATCGTCCGCGGCGAGCGGCGTGGCTCGAGCGTAATGTTATTCAACGGACGGCTTTTGTATGGATATCGAGAGAGCCGTAGAGCACAGATGCTGTCCGTCGGAGGAGATCGAACTGCTGCTGCGTCTCGAGTAGGTGCGTAAGAACCCCTTTAAACACCGGGTAACGGCTGTTTCGACCGCTCCTCGGCCCTCGAGGACGTATTCGGGCAAGATTACGCGCGCTCGTCCACACGCCGCAGTTCATCCGCCTTCATGAATCGTAATTACGCATTAAGTGTACGCGGCCAGCTTCCACGACCCTAATCTTGGCTCCTCGTTATCCCTTTCTGAGGATAGATCTCATTCAACGTTCCACCTTAGGAACCGTTGCAGCTTCTCGAATACCAGACGATTGGATTTCGCGGAAAGAGATTGGCACGAGGCGAATCGAAACGTATAGGGAAAGATATAGCGGACTCGCGAGTCGACCAAAGAGCACTACAGAGGGAAAGCAGGGATCGTTTGGGCAGGGTATTATTAATTTTTCCTAAGCAGATCCCGGTCATCGACGAAGAAGGCCGCGGGCTAGGAAGGAGCGAGCGCTGCAGGTGCCGGGAATGGTCAATATAACCTCAAAATGTAAATCATATTGCTATTCCCGGAGGGACTGTTCTCTCGTTCCGGCAGGAAAACGTGTATTAAACGCGAGCCGGGTAAGACGACCGGGCCTGTATATTAGTTTCTGCGGGTTTCCCTATTGGATTTGCCTCGTCGCGTTTCCCCTGATTGTTTACGCGGCCGGCCGCTAATTCCCGGAGATAGGCGACGACTTCGAAACAGCCCGAAGCGATACCTAGCGCAAAATCTCTCGACGTTGCCGACGCAACGTGGCCGTTCTTTGTCGTTTTCCGTCCAGTTTCTCGCACGTACGTTTCACCCGCGTTCTCTCTCATCGAGATCTGCACGATTCCGGTCGTGACAGCGGCCAGATCGATATCGGCCCACGAGATCTCGGCCCAGCGTTAAACGTAGGCGGACGCGACGAGAGAGTTCGCGAGTCTTCGACGTGGGTAGTCCGCGCGGACAGCGGCCAGAAAATTTCTGATCGAACGCACAGCGGTAGCTGATGCATTTTGACGTATCTAGAGAGAGAGAGAGAGAGAGAGAGAGAGAGAGAGAGAGAGAGAAAGCCCGCTCTTCCTTCTCCCTCTTTCCGTTTCTCGTTTCTTTTTTCTCTCCCTACTTTTCTTCTCCGGTGCATTATCTAATGGAGCATTCTCCCCCTACTCGCGGTATCCCTCGACCCGGTACCTCGATCGCGCAACCCCTGTGCCCCGTGAACGAACCTGGAGGTAATTCCCTTTGCAGGCTTTTCGATCGACGAACGACTCATCGGCATTCGGCGTATCCAGGCTATATCCGTCCGGTCGAATAGCTGTGCTCTACTCCCGGCTCTGATTTCATAACCATGACCGCGGATTTCTTTTTCTCGGACGCGCGATCAACGGCGTCGCTTGCCAGTCGCTGTAACAGGCAATGCCGGTGAGATTGAGCTTCGTGCAACTTGCAGCTGTGTCGCGTAGAAAAGCAGCGTGACTTATCGATATCGATCGAAGGAGAAATAAGGGTCGTAGAGACGATCGCAAATCTTTCTTACCCTTCGAAAACGCAAAATGCCGCGAACAGGAACAACAAAGAAGGAATGCTCGCGTAGCGATTCTTCGCTTCGCTCTAAGCTGTTACACGGCTGTTGCGCTGGAACCGAGGCGGAACAAAGTCGCTACGAAGACCGTAGGAGAGACAGTTCGCGGGAAGACCATCCACCGCCGTCACCGAACAACTATTGACTCGCAACGATCGTGTGCAACGTACAGCGTAGACGTCAAAATTGCTGGACGATCGTGGATGAACCACTTCTCGCAAGACCAGAACCAACGAACACCTTCCTGCTTGTGCCTCGCTCACGATCGTCGAAGCGGTTCTCGATCGCGGAGTGGGACGCGCGCGGAGGAAAAGTCGCGACGCGAGAAACTCGGGCGGCTTTCGGAATCGTAGGTGGAAGTCGGGCCAGGGCAGCCCTGGTTCGGGGCAATTCTTTGCCGGGCTCGCGTGTATCCTTAGTATGCAACGTATGCAGTCGGTTGTTACCGAAGGAGTGGTTTGCCGAGCGGCCAATGGCGAGTGCTCGAGCTAATTCTAGGGTGCCGCAGCCGCGCCATCTTTGCATCATAATGCTGCGCCCCCCGCTTCTCCCTCGTACCCCACAGGCCGCTCCTACCACCGGAGAGAAGTCTGTCCCCTTCCCACCTTGTCCCACCCCACCCACCCGCCACCGGCGTACTTTGCTTCGTGTCCCTCCTCGCCCTCACCAACCCTCTCCTCCGCCTCCCTTCTCGGCCTCCTCCTCTTCCTTCTCCACCTCCTCCCCCTCCTCCTCCTCCTTCTCCTCTCCGCACCCTCACGCGAGCTTTCTCCTTACCCTGCTATCGTTGCACACCTATTCGACAGCGAGGAGAAGACAGCATCTGGACGGGAACTTGGCGAGACGAAGAAACGGAGCACGCGAGAGAGAGAGAGAGAGAGAGAGTATCGAAGAGGGACGAGAGAGGAAAAAAGAGAGAGGAACGCCGCAACGTCTCGAAACCGCGTCGTTCTTCGAAAGTCGGCGAGAGCAAGATCGTAACGGAGAAAGACAAAGGTGTGCGCGCGGGGAAAGGGGGCACAGGTATACCGGCATCGTGATCAAGTAGAGGGGGCAAAGGGGTTGTCTGCGCCTTGTCTGCTGGGAATCAATCATGTATCAGTGACGCTCAACCGGTGTCCACCTGCCGATCGCGTAGAAAATATCGGTGAATCGAGTCCGATCGTAATCGTCGAAACCCTCTTGCCGTTTCGGCTGCTCCTCTAACCTTAGTTCGGAGCTTCCTAATTTTACGCGCGTCATCCTGGATATACAGGAAGCGGCATGCGAACGAAACGATACCCCGACGGTGTGTAAACTATCTTTTACAATTTCCACGACGCCTCCTCGTTTAATAGCACCCTTCGGCGTGGGTCGGACAAAAATGACGATGCACTTGCGCGTCCGTGGCCGACTCGCACTTGTTTCCTCGGTGACGAGATTAATTGGACGCTAACTGCCGACTTCCACGTTAAACACAGGGTAGTCCCAGGAAAGGGAGCTCTGACGTTGTTTCCCTGCGTTCCGCGAAATCCGGCCACCGTAGAAGCGGCAACGCCGTCGATGCCGATCGCAACGATGATCGCGCGATCGAAGCGTCGACAACAAAGCCCAGGTTAGCGAGAGATCGGGGCCCGAAAGTGCCGGGAGCGGGTGATCCCGAGCAAGACACAATGGCCGGACGCGGCGGTTCGCAATAATGGAAAATAATTAAAGCGGACAAGAGGAGGAGGGACGGTTCAAACGCGCCGACCCGAGAGCCTCGGCCGATCGCCCGATCGGCTTGTCTGCAAGAACGCGTCTGACCATGTCGAATGTTCTTCCTGCGCGCCTCCGCTTTCGCCAGAATTCTACAATCCGAGAATCGAACGGATTTCTTATCGGCTCGGGATAGTTTCGAAGATAGCGAAAGTACACGGGAGAAAGCGATCGCCAGCCTAATCGGTGTAGCGAGTCGCTGCAAAACGTAGTACGCGATACGGTCGAGCAACCGGAGGGCCACGTTCTATCGAGATAAAGTAATCAAGAAACACGGCCGAGCTGACAGCTGCGAGGCAGTCGCGAAAAAAAATTGTTCCCGTTTGCAAATGGTGCGAGGCGTCGAGAAGGGGAACCGGTTTAACCGGGCACCCAATTCGTAGATCGATCGATAACTAGATCGAACGATCGATCGACGTCGATCCTCGGTTAGACATCGTTGACAGGCGCGCACGGTAGCCGACGGGACGATCAGACCCCCGCTTAGACGCGTGTTCGAGGTCCGAAGCCCCCTGTGCTGGCCGTGAAACCCCCCGCGGTACAATGATACGCCGAGATAATTTTGTTGGACTTTGACCGCGCCGGGGTTCCACCACCTGGGGAACCGTGAACACCGCCTACCGTTAAGTCGTTTTGATAGGTGCCCGTCGAAGTCGTTCGGAAGAGTCGCACGCGACATCCCCGGTAGAAATTATGCTAAAGGCTTTCGATGTTTCTGCTTTCAGTGATGTACCAGAAGCGACTAAAGAAAGAACGAAGGGCAAGGAAACGCCTACAGGAACAACTGGAACTGGAGATCAAGAGGCGCACGCAGCTCGAGGAGGCGTTGAAAGCAACGGGGGCTTCTTCCGAACAAGTCAGAGCGATTACCGGTAAGTATCAGTTTCGAGTGAAAATGGAGCGGGAAAAGGGGCGACTTCGCGCGCGCTTGCTCAAGGATTATCGTGATACCAGAGAAAGAAAGAAAGAAAGAAAGAGAAGAGCACGAAGGCGTAGTAGAAACGGGAGAGTTTCCATCGAGTTCTGTTAACTGTTTCCCAGACGATTTCTCTCGCAGAGCCTTCCGGCTACCGGTGATCTCGGAATAAATTAATTAATTCGCCGAGGCAAAGCAAACAGCCTGACACCCGGCAGAATACGATTCCTTACTTATCCCCTGCCGACGGGAAGATCCTTAGCCCCTTCCCGTTTCAAACACGGCAGTCCCGATGCTCGCCTCTTTCTCGATTCTCCGGTTAAACCGTTAAACGATAAACGGCACGATTCTTCGGTGGTAGGGGTTCGGAGGCAGCGAGAGGCACACCGCGGCGGCACCCTTCTTCCTGTCACTAGCAAAACTCGAGCACGAGCTTGAAACCCTTTAAGTGAAATCTCTTATTCCGATATACAACGCGGATCAGGAATCCCGTTCGCGTCGCAACAACGTTGCTACTCCCGCTGCCGCCACTGATTAACCCTGTCAAAAGCAGAGAGTAGCGATACTAATTTCGAATGAAACGGAGCACGCGAATTCGCCGCTTCAAGACGGCTGTTGGAGGGATCGTTACCTGCTCTCGTAGCAGGACAAACTATTACGAACACCATGACCGAGCAAAACGCCCGGCCAATTTGATTTTGTTCCTTCTTTTTGTGTGGTTTAGAAAACGTGACGGTGGAGGCTCGTACGAGTTCAGAGCCGCCGGAAGCTAGTCCGGTGCACTCGCAGTCACAGCAGCAACCTTCGCAGCAACAGTCATCCCAGCAACCCCTTCAGCAACAGCAACAGGCCCAGCAGTACAGGGAGGCCCAGGTACCGCGTCCTTCCCAACAACCCTCTACTCCCGAGAAACCGGCATGGGGTTACGGCTTGGACCTGATCGGCAGCCAAGCCTCCGCCTTCTGGCAAAACTACCAAGGTCAGTTTGCTGCACCATCCTGTGTCTAACCATCTAACTCTCGAGAAGTACAACAACGTCGAGACGTTGAGTGGTATGATAACTTTCTGCCTCTTTGTACCGAGTCAATCTGCGCACACGGACGACAGAAAATAAGCTGGCGGACTAACAATGGCGATCGAGCGAAATTTAAGAAAAGCGGCGAGCCTCGCGGGCATCCGTCTCATAGCTACGAAAAGAGGGAGCGGCGCGACTGCGATGAAAAGAGGGCGAGGACCCGTGGCAAACCGCTAATTCGGATAATCGCATTCCCGTATTAGGATCCACTCAATTTTTCTGATCTTCCGGCCGGGTGACTTCGATTCTCGATTACCCAAACAAAAAAGAGGAAGCCTCGGTTTTTCGATGGGAGGGGGAAGAGGCTGCGGATATCGTAGCGAATGGAAAGAAAGGAGAGACGAAGGAAACAACGGAGGGCAAAGAGACGCGCGTCGCGCCGGTATCGCGCAAAGTAAATTATTCGAAAGATCTGGGGAGAGAGAGAGAGAGAACGACAGAGATAGAGAACAATCACGCCGAGGGCAATAACAACCCCGTACACGGGGTGAGGGTAGACGAGTCGTGGGGGGGGGCGGGCGACGGGGGGCCAGAGTCGGTTCCGACGAGGAAACACGAGGTATTTGAATAGGGTCCCACAGCCACCCGGGCATCATGATGCGGAATCCATTTGCAATAAACAACGGAGATTTAGATGGGGCGGCGGGGGAGAGGGGCCGCCGGGTCGAGCAACAAGGAGGAACATAGGTCGACGTAACGTTGTCGTCTGAGGTGGATACTTACACCACTGAGGGGACTTCGGGGCAGCCTTGTCTTCGAGTCATGCATTCTATACGAACAGCGCCTCTCATTCTCCTCGGAGCGCGGGAAACGCGTCGAGGAATCGCCCGACAAATGAGGGACGGCTATAGACATATCGAGTTTCGAACAAGTAGAAAGGAATGGTAATTAGCAATATCGGTGCATCGATCGTTTTAAAATCTCGATACTACTCCTTCCTTGCCAATACTTTCAAAAGGGTAGATTGTGTGAGAACGAGCTAGAAAGTATGGAGGCGCGGACCGAGCGAGAAGCAGGGGAAAGCCGGTCGCAGTTGAAGCGAATCGCAACAGCGTTTAATAAGCTCGCAACGGCCGACTTTTGCCTGTGCGGCAAGCATCCGTGGACGATGGTCGCGTTCACGGTAGCGGAATACACGTATGAGTGCCACTGAGTGTAATGCAGAGTTTATGCACATCTCTGGCAAGTAAGGAAGGAGCCGTAATTTCCCCGGCGGCCACCGTGGCTCTCGGTGGCGTTACCTGTCTTCCCTCTCCTTTCTTCCTTCGCTCGCTCTCCCTTCGTTTCCCTTAAACCCTCTACCTTTCTCTCTCATCCCCTTCCGTTCTGTGTGTCTACTTCTCCCTTTCGCTCGCTTTGTCCCTTGTACTCCCGCTCCTTTCTCCTCTCTCGCGTCCCGTTTCCCCCCTCGAGTACGTATATACGTGTACGCGCACAAGCGCACACGACGATTCCTTCGCGTCCATCATCCAGCATCCGCCACCCGACGAGTACGACCGAGCACTCTGCCACGCTTTAATATTCAGACTATATGCAATAATTTCGCAGCAACCATAACGTCTCCCCTACTCCGCGTGTCGGCCGCTGTCTGGCGACAGACCGTACATGCCGCACCTCGTCTTCGCGTTCCTCTCCACCTTCCTCCTCTGTCGTTTATTTCCTCTCCTGTCTACACCGTCCCTCCGTCTTTTCTCCGATCTCCGAATCCACCTACTCAACGGCGATAATGCTGCGTCGTCCTATGATCAACCGTACGTCGTAATCGTTCGTAATCGACAGATTGGGAAATAGATGTCCTGGTTAAACGCTTGGGTTGGAAGCGTGCCCGTTCGCGTCGAGCCGGTCCACCGAGGAATGTGCGTGCACGAGTATCCGCGGTGAATCTATTACAGCGCGGAAACTCCGAACCGTAAAGCCGGAACGAACCAAGCAACGATACAATATACCGCGATTGGTCGTAGGTTGTAAGTTGGTCGACGCATCTGGACGGAAAATCTTGTTTCTTGACGTCGCATATGCGGGAGGCGAGAAAATAGTACACGACACGCGGCCTGATTCCAGCCGGGAAACGCCATGATGAGATATTCTGCCACGGTGTTCCTGGTGCGCGCGGTCGCTCGATCCAAGTGCTGGTCGACGATCCTATGTACACACCTGTACGCGGCGCACACGTGCGTGTACCATTAGACGAAAGACAATAACCCCGCGAGAGTGATAAACCGTGACGCGTGTATACGAGCAATATAGAGGCGAAAGGAAGCTAACGCGTCGACACGGGAAGCCTGAAAATGGTAGGGGGCTTGAAAGCGTCCCTCGCCACGAATATATCCACAAGACACGACGTGGTTTTCCGGCGAACAAGCCAGGACTAGAGAAATCGGGAGGGTAAACTGGAAGGGGAACGAAGCATCGCTGCTGTGTATGCTTGGCGCTAGTTTGCGCGAGGGTAACTAGGTGTTAGCGGATGCTGTCGAGAATATCGTCGGTCTCACCTCTTCCTTTCCACGTGACGATTACGAGACGCGATTCAGTTCGAGGGACTTTTTTCCCATCTTGCTCGCTCTTTCTCGGCCTCGTTCAACTATACGCTTGAATTTATCGCCGAGAAACGGTCGCACACCCTCTCGAAAGGACGGAAGGAGCGCGACTCTCGTCGGAAATCGCGAACGGCGGATTAAATTCGCTTCTGTCGCCCAGCCGAGCGAGAGATTCGTGGAGACAGGAAGTGAACAGGAGGTCGCAGTTCGTTCGGAAAAGCGTCAGGAAAGTGGTGGTGTTTCTATTGGAAATCGAGGCGGACGCGAGCATCGTGGCTCCAGCATTCCTCTTCGTTCTCGCCATCTTCGCTTTTTGTTCCGCTCGTATCGCCGCTTTTTGTGTCTCCGCGCTTCTCCATGCACCTCCTTGATTCATACAATTTCACGGTCGGCTTGGTGCTCGAGCGCCTATCTCCCCGCATCCTCCGTCTCCGAGCTCTCCTCGCCCTCGCCCACCGCCTTCCCTCGGCCCCCGTGCCAGCGCCCCTGTTCCTCCCTCGTTCACCGTCCGTCTTCTGTTTTACATAAAGATCAGAGCATTAAAAACGCGGCGCTACACGAAATCAACCCCATGGCCGTCCCGCCGCCGCCTTCATCTTTTCGTTCTTTCCTTCGAGTCCTTCTTGCATTGTGCCTCCCCTTTTCCCACCTTCTCCTTCTCTTCCTACTTCTACTCCTCTTCTCGTATATCGGCGGTCTTTTTCTCCTCGACTTTGCTAACTCTCGACTCGAGCCTTCTGCACGAGAAAGAGAAAGAGAGGAAGAGAGGGAGAGAGAGAGAGAGAGAGAGAAAGATCGACAGCATTCGAGCAATTACCGCGGCCGGGACACGATCCTCCGGCGGAGTCTCTCCGTTGGATGCTCGCGCGAGAAGATCGTCGAACCCGCTACGACGTTTGTTTTTCAGCGCACGAGGTCACGAAGCGTTCGCCGCCTCGGAAATTACTTATTACACGCCGGTGTAATAACCTGGGATTCTTCGATGCCTCTACGGATACGTTTGCCCGCTCCCGATCGAGACATTCCATCTGTATGTTGCGCGATTAAACTTTTCTTCATGCGGCCCCGTAACGTTCGCCCCATGTAAAACCAAAATTATCCAGAAAGAGGGAGAGAGAGAGAGAGAGAAAGGAGTTTGACGGTTGGTCGATTCCGAAGGGCAAACCACGATCAAAAGAAGGAACCGCGAAACGAAAGACGCGTGGACGTGGAATTCAAGCGTTTGCCGACTAAAAGACTGATCGATCCAAGCATCGGCGTTTCCAATGACGTTGCCACGTCGTCCGGCACGATATCTCGATTTTTCGAGGAACGGTCAAGTATGTATATATATATATATATCTGTATATATATATATATATATATATATACGTATATATATATATATATACCGTGTATTCCTTTTTTCCTTCCTTCCCGGGGTACCGCATCGCTACCGCCGCCTTCCACTTCTTTTCTTCGTCTCCTCTCTCCAAAGACGAGTTGGCCTTCTCCTGCGATGCATTGTGCGCCAGTTAATTACGTGCGGATAAACGCAGAGTCATACCGGATACAGTTCGAGAGGTTCTTCTTTCACCGATCTTGCTCGGGGGCCCTCTCCGCCGCAGTCGACAGCCGAAAAAATCGGTGGCCGGGACGAGGGTACAATACCAACCGTTTAGAGGTGAGAAAGAGGGGTAGCAGACTCGTTCGGTACGGCCTGAAATTGTTTTCATTGTTCCCGCGATTTGTCAGGGTGTGTAATACGGTAGCAAAACTATTAGTCGCCTGATATCCACGGATGTACGTGCGGCTCCAAGTGCACCGATGCGTTTCGCGGCTACGTTCTGTCTCGATCGAATCGACCTGTTCCTCGACGACCGTCTCTCTTCTTCTCGGGCCAAGAAAAACTCTGCCGAACAACGAACTTATCCCCGGCCTACGGTATCGTTCTGCGACGTTCAGGACGAGAGAGGCGCGCAAACGACACAACGCGACACCCTTCGCAATCACAGCCAACCCGGCCGTATCTTGAGCAGTTAAATTGTCATTTGGATATCAAAGGGACGAGAAACACCCCGCGCGCGGATAAGGGCGCCAGAGGTAATTTGGCTCAGTGAAACGCAAACACTCGCGCTCGGCTCCGCAGTCCCGTGGAATATAACGGCTCTGACGAACGCACGAATTCACACCCACCTACCACGAAACAGCCCTCAGCTATTGTTGCACAGAGCATAATGGAATCTCGGCCCCGACGTCTCTAGTCCCGCGCGGTCGCTGCTCGCGACTCGTGCTACGCGGTACATCGCCACGGCTCCGACTTCTCTCCACTCTTCGCCCGTGTACCAGGCCTCGCCTGTTAACTCGGATTTAATAGCCTCCCAATTCGATTTTACCATTGCCCAAGGAGGCACCATTTCACGCTTGCCGATTATATTCTCATCCCCTTCCTTCTCTCGCGATTAATCCTTTCGATCGACGGATAAATCTCTCGCTCGAGGCTGTGTGTCGACCTACGTTAGAAATCTCATCGGAATGCTCTACTTTTGTTTGCATTTGCTGTCGAGCTTTCTTTCGAATTCGCGATTTCACCGGCTCGCAGGATTTTCAATTTTCAGCAAGAGAGGGACACGAGTCGTAGCACGCTCTCCTTCTTCCGATCCACGGGTTACATCGTCCCGTGGACGCTTAACGAAGTAGACCGAAACGAAGAGTCCGCCGGCGGTTAATTCGGCGCGATATCATTAAAGGGACATTTTCCAGTTTTCACCCTAATCCTTGCGGAATTCAGTGAGCAAACCTGCGGCCCTTTCACGCCTGCCTTCGTCCGTTATCCCTGTCCCGTCCCTTTTCCTTTCCCCTTTCTCGCAGTTCGCGCTCGCTGGTTTTCCACTAATTACCGCTCCGTTTCATCCTTCGCGCCGCGTTTCGGTTTACGCCTCGACAAAATCGACGCCAAGACATGCATTTGGTTGGAACCGTGTCGTCCCTCTGGCCCTTCCTCGACGCTTTATCAAATATGTAATCACTCAACCGAATTGTTCCCAAGATCCGCGACATGACAGAGATAATCAACGAATTTTTTGTGTTTTCTTCCCTGTCGCAGAGTCTCTGGTGCAGGAACTCGAGCTGGAGAGAAAATCGCGGCAGCATCAGGCGGCCGAGAGAGACCAAGTGAAGTCTCCTCTTCAAGGTGGGTTCAACGACGCTTCCACGCCATTGAATCTCGAGCAAACACGGGCACCGGTGACTTAGTACAAGAGACGTCGGCGTCAAGATCGACCGGTAAAAGTTACGCGGAGCCATCGCGACTAGCCGCCTCCGGACACGGAGGGAGGCGAAGAAAATTCGACGTTCGACCGGAACGCAACTTGATTCGTGGCCGGATCAGCGAGCAGGAATTTCTTGCGGCAAGAAACGAAGTTCCGGATCTTTAATTAGAAAGTCTCGGGGATGGCAGTCGCGTTTCGACGGGGTTGTTTCTTGTAGCGGCGTCACCGGCACACGCCACTGCCGGATTCGAAACTTGCCGTCGCCTCTTGCTTCGCGGAAACTTGTCGAAAGTTCCTGGCTCCGCGACAAAAACCGTCTAACCGGTGGCGCGCGATTTCGACGCTCTTTCTTCGTGCCTTTCTCTCTCTCTCTCTCTCTATCTATCTATCTCTCTCTCTTTCTCTCTCTTTTCGTCTCTGTTTCTCTCGGCCTCGAAGACCCCCAACGTGACGCTGCACGTAAATAATTGTTTTTCTGCCCGCGAACCAAAGTCCACCACGGCTTGGCAGCCGCTTAACGAGTGGTCCGCTTAATTGGCCGCGGCTTCGTAAAGTCAACTCTTCATCGGCGGAATGATCGTTCTCCGTTTACGCTTTTCTCTCTTTTCGAAATTAACCGCGCCGCCGAATGTTTTCGGGGATCGTGGAGCGCCGAAACCGTGACAAGGTCCGTCCGTGCAATTTGCGTATCCCCTTTCTCGAGTGTAACGCACCGATGTTAGGGATAGCGTAGGAGGAAGGTAACACACGGGAGAAGAAATGAAGTAAATCGAGTTCGGTGAACTATTAAAGCGCGTGATGATTTTCAATCATAAGCGACAGTTCGATAAAAAGTCGAGTGGCGGCTCGATCACAAAGGCGCCCTAAGGGCCGATGAGTCGACCCGTCTCGTATTTACGAACGCGCCCGATAGGATCCATCCTCGGTCTCTCTTTCTCCCGAATATCCGCGTCTCGTCCCTTTCGCGTTCATCTACGTCTCAAGAGGCAAGGATAATTAGTGAGCGGCGCCGCTTCCAGCTGAACGATCATCGAATCATTCGCTCGGTCTTCTCTCTTATTCTCGAATCAGTCGATCGCTTCATCCGCCGAACCGCGTGTACTCGATCGACGATAGAAGCACGGGGGACAAGAAGCACGTTTGCGTTATCTTCTTCTTCTCTCAAGCGACACACACCAGGACACCGAACTCTTGACCGCCGCTTCTGTTTCAGAATCCCGAACGGGTTACTACAAGAACTCCGTTTTGTTCACGAGCGCGACCTAGAAGAGGCTGGAGGAAGGCAGAAGAGGGGCGGAGCGTGTACCAGCGAGCAGCCAAAACGAGTGATCGCGATCGATCGAGGGAAGGAGCAAGAGAAACGAGGGAAACGGCGTCGAAAGTGGCGCGTACCGAGCCATCAGACTCGTGCACAGACTCTTCGTCGTAGTTTCGTGTGATTCGCGCGGCTGAGGCGACTAAATCGGCCGACCATGCAAAGTGATATCGATCGCGAACGGACGAGATCATGTAGCTTCGAACACACGGAGAGGAGAGTGCGCGTCCAACTGCGCGAGTTTAACGCTCGTGCGAACCAAGCTTACTCGCTCGTCGATCGAGCGTGGCACAGATGACAAAGAACGTTAAACCCGAAACGTCGATCGAACCCACGATGAATGCTCGTTGTCGGTCGCCCCCTCGGGACAGGGACTGCTTTCGGATGTAACGACAGTCGCAATCGACGACGAGCAAGGATGGAAACACATATCAATGAAACGACCGTAATGGCTATTCGTTTTCCATCGTTTCTGGAACGCGAATACGCAGCCATTTTAATCACGAATCACGCGGTGGTTTCCGGCGAGAAACGACACGCGAATGTATACCACGTCCAAGGATATACCGATTTACCCAGGGACAGTCGAAACCGCGCGTGACTTTCGTATTTCGCGGAGAACACGGCCGAAAGTAAGCGAAATGATAATGAGACAAGCACGAACTTGCAAGGGAATTTATCGGGAGAAAAATAAAGAGACGGAAGATATTTCTAAAGACTGCTTGAGAGTGCGTGCGCGCGTGCATGCGTTCCTAGAGGTACCTATCTCCTAATTACAGATCGACTTCAATTAGTTAATCGTGTTAAGCTGTACGAACGATCGGGCGCACCGCCTCGGTTTCGAGTATTATTATCATTATTATTAATATTATTTCCCCGACGACGGTGTACCATGAAAAGCCCGATCGTTGACGGGCGTGAGAAGAAAAAGAAAAGCGCGCGCGTCTCGAGATTCGCCGGCTCGTCGCTTAGCCATCGATCGGAAATTCTTGTACGGCCAACTGCATTTCCGATCTTCTTTCGAACAGCATAATAACGTGCAACAAAGCACAGTTCGCGCGTGGTACCGTAATACCGGACACAAGATCCGAGAAGCTTCGCGACGAGTCGCGACTCGATTATTCTGTATCATATAGAGCGTGAGAAGCTGTGCGAATGTGAGTGTGATATCGATAGACAGTTAAGTGGACGGAGACTGTGAGAGAACGTGATACACAGATCGACGAGAATTTAAAATCGTGACGAGAACGAAGCTGAATTAGCGCTAGAACGATAGAATACGCTTCGATCGAGATTAGCAGAGTGAGGAGAGTACTAAGTGCGCGTGCGAGAGAGAGAGAGAGAGAGAAAGAGAGAGAGAGAGAGAAAGCGGAATAAAAAGAAAGGGGAGAAACAACGGATAAATTCTCCCATGCGTTTTAAATCGTAACACCTTATTTATATAAATAAACTTAGTTACTACCGTCGACAAGTAAGGCTAATGCATATTGCGTGTCTCCTGCGTTTGCGTTGATCGGCCGCAGCTCGGCGAAATATTTCCGGTGAAACACGTTGGACGCGACCAAGAGGGAGAAGAGGGCGCCCGAGCCGAACCGCGACGAATATTTCCCCGAGGCCGATCCCCGTATTTAAGATCCATGTACAAAGTCTTTTGCCCGTAAGGTTCTTGTGTTGTAAAGTTCACATAATCATAGTGTCTAGATCGTACGTACCGGCTAAAGCCCGTTAAGACGATGCTACACGTAGTTAAAGGAGAATTTAACCACCGATAGCTCATCTGTATTTGCCATCGCCACTACCAATCGAACGGGGTCAATCTCGCGATCGAGAATCGCCGGCACGAGACAGAGAGCAGTCGGCTGACTCGACTCGAGTGCAATCGCGAATCCGGCGTACGATTCGCGAGGACGAGCTCCGATCGATCGGTTCGCGACTATGGAGAACGAATCGAACTTGGATTCCACTGACAGAGGCGAATAATCGATTATGGTGGGAAAAGGAAACGGGTACCGGCGATTCTCGATCGGCGAGTCGGGTAAATTCGCGTTAACGCGATTGAAGAAAAAAAATTCCGCAGGAAACGGGGTGGGTAAACGGGGCGGGTTGCGTACAGGGGAAAGAAACTCGTGGGTCGGGGGGGGGGGGGGTCGGGTGGGGAAAACCAGTATCGCCACACTACTGATTAACGATGACGACGAGCGGTGACGATTTCGCGATCGGACTTATACAATCTAGTATCGAGGCAAAAAAGTGTATTCATTGTAATTCAGCATTATTACCTATAAATAAATAGTTGTTATTGTAAAATCTTTGTGTGTATCTCTCGTTAACCAATTCCTGTCGCCGTCCTGATCCCCTTGACCGCGCTGAGAAACACGGTGAGAGGGAAAAGGACGGAAAGGAGGCAGAAAAGAAGGAAGAGCGAAGCAGCACCGAACGAGTCCACGGTAAGTGGTAGTCCGCGCGATGGAAAAGTGGAGAAGGGTAGTGCACGGAGGGAAGGAGGCAAGGCGTTCGCGTTACAATTGCCGGATTTCAGGCAATAGATTCGTCGGGTGTCGGCGAAGGAACGCGTGGTCGCGCCGCCTTCAGATTAAAGGCTGCACCGGGAGGTCGCAGCGTGCGACGATGTATTCTTATCAATTTCCAAGCACCCTAACGACTCGAGGCACGCGACGGGTGCCCATTGGTCGAACCATGCTCCACCCTTTCGACAGGGAATATATTTTAATAATAAATAACGACGATCCTGCTTGCGATTTCGTGGTCTGCCAGGGTCGAGTCGTAGTCACTTAATTAAATCGCCGCGCGAACGTCTTAATAGGCAGTGGCCACGACTCGGCTCGATCTATGCACGCGCCTGGCCTAACGCGTAGTCACGTAACCCGTAGCTCGATCGAAGCTCGATCACGCGCTTCCAGTCGGACGACTCTTTTCTTCTCAATCACGATCAAAAATTTCATCGACAGACGCTTCTCCATCGATGCAGCGACGAAACGAGAAACAAAGACTCCACTGTTAAGCAGGGAAAAAAGGAATCACGCGTTTCCATGCAAATTAAGCGTCTGTCTTTCTGTGAGCGTTGCTGCGAAAGGCGAGGACCTGCCGCGTGCCGCGTTTCTGGTGCCCTTTCTTTTTCCTGTCATCCCCCTCCGGCTTTTCACCCCACGCTCGGTCCGTTTCGCGTTTCAGAATCATAAAGATAACCGAATTGCTCGACTCGACTTTTATTCCAAGGACATATTGCCCGACAATCATTCCGGCATTTGCATAATTATCGAATAAAACGAGAGAGAAGAAGCACGAACGCGGAGCCCTCGAGGCACTTCTAATACTCTGGGCCGCGAGTACGACTAATTTCATGCTCTCGACTTTTTCCTCGGCTGCGAGGGTCGTTTGCCACTCACCCCACACCCCTCCCGCTCTCCGTCTTCGTCTCGATTTTTCTCTTTTCTTTTCTCGTTGACTTTCGTCAGAACGCTTCCTCTCCGCTCGATCTCCGTTTCCGCGTCTCGCCGCACGCGCGTTCCCAGCCGAGACGAGACCCTCGTTCGTCGCGGCCGATTAGCTTAATTCGGCCCCGGAACGACCAAATTCCTTCTAATTAGAATCGCAACGACCGCCGTTCATGCCGCTCTCTTTACGATCAGCGTTCCGTCCTTCGATCTCCTTCTCACAAAAGAAACGACTTCTCTCGAAATTAGCCAAGAAAATTCCCTTTTCCTCGCTTCGTATCAATCCCCCCGCTTTTCTCCTCATTCGGACCAAAAATATTCTTACCGATGCCAAAATTGTCTGTCGCTGTTAGGTAACGACCGATGAAGTCTAACGAACTTCATAGCTTCGTCTTCGTATATCGGCAGAGATTTTCCAAAACAAGGAGAATGGAAAAATCCCTAAGGGCGTTTGCTCGAGGACCTGCCCTTTCGTCGACATGTCACCGCGGTTAACGAGAACAGTGGGGCCGAGCAAAACAAGCGATTTTTAACGGGAAGGAAGGGTCCCCATCGCCTCTCGAATTATGCTAAACGATTTTACTCCGAACTGCGGCGGAGACGGGGCTGTTCCCGCGAGCCAACGGAGACACGCCACAAAAGCGGCCACAGAAACCCGCAATGGGAACTTTCGTCTCAACGAAGAAACGCCACGTCGAGTAACAGCCGCGAAAAATTTGCAATTATAATTGGCGCGCGGCCTCGGAAACCGCGCCTGCGCCTTTTTCCAACACGCGGCAGTTCGAACGATCGCCGACGCCACTTTTGCTCGCGCAAATTCCGCGCGATTTAACGACCGAATTCTCCGTACGGACTAGAAACGCCGACAAAAAATCTAATAAACTCGCCGAGGGAAAGGCGGCGTGGTTAGAAAATCAACGCCACGATTCCGCGGCCCGTTTTCTCTACGTTCTTAGATCTTCAAACTCGCGTGCTAAAGAGAAATAATTACAAATACATGAAAGATTCTCGGAAGCTTAACGGCGAGGAAAGTGGAGTATTCGAATCGTTTTCAAAATGAAAAGTCGCGATGGAAGGTCGTTTAGCAACTACCTTGTTATCTCTGAATTCGAGTGCAAACGAGCGGAAGGGAATCGTTCGTTTTTCCCTATTTCGGTCACGGTTCGACTCGATACGCACGGCGAGAGAGAAGGACGGACAAGGAAGGAAGAAACCACCGAGGAAGGAAACGGGAGAGAGAGAGAGAAAGAGAGAGTTTGGAGAATGGAACGAAAGAGGGAGAGGAACGGAAAACGAGAGAAGGAGGCCCGCGGTCGGTTCGGGGCCCCGGGGACGCATAATTACACCCTTGCGCATGGAGAGTCGGCGAAGAGAAGTCGGAGGAGAGAGGCGAAGCTCAACACTTTCCAGAGCGTCCCGTCGTCGTGGTCCGCAGACACCGCGAGGACCAGACACGAGGAATTTCGTAGTTTGATTTACAGCTGCTCGGATCCCGAGTGGTCGTCTATCGGGTCCACGGCACCGTTTTGATTGCGCTTCCCTCTAATAGAGGGTAAACGGCTGGCCCGTTCATGAATTTGTATTAGAGAATCGGTTCCAGGAGTCGAGTCGACTCGTCGTTTGCCAAAAACGATCTCCTCCTCCTCTCGTTTCACTCGAGAAAGAGAGTTTCCCCGTTCCATCGTCGTTTTCGGTCGGGGCTCTGCACGGCCAATTGGCCAGAGAGACCTTGGCCAAAGAATTCCGAGATCGCTGCCCCGTTTTCGAAAGGGCGCCTTTAATCGCGATCCGTTTGTTCGAAAATCGAGGCGATACTCGCAACGAGAACGCGATTAGGAGACGCGTGGTGCTCCGAAAGGCGAGCCTGCAAGAAGGATTAATTTTCTCGGCGTTCTACGCATTGGAAACACATAAGACGGTTCCCCCGGGGCTGCCGTATCGCTAATCTGTTTAAATAACGAAACATCCCTCGAGGGTGGACGGGGAACGAAAGGAGGCCGCTGAAAGTGGGAAGCTGCGCTGCCGAAGGAGTGGGTAAACGAAAATCAATGCATCCGACACCGAACGAACAACGTCCCTTCGTCTACTTAATGAAATGTACAGCACGACGAAGCTTCCTCCGAGTCTCAAGCGTCGTCGTTCCATCCTATGCTCCAGGGGGAGTTCTCTCTCCGTTTTCAGCTGTCGAACGCGAGTCTTCGTCCAGTGAGGCTCTTCAAATTTACCCCTCGCGCTCTTCGGCTACTTTTCACCCAGCAACTCGGTTAGCTCGGAATTAATTTTTTCAAATCGCCGATTAGTTGATTCCTTCTACTTCCCCTCTCGCAACGAGAGGGCAAAACGTCGCGACTAGCTCGCCCGGTCGTTACTTTCACTTTCGATGCTCTTTCACGCGGGTCATTACGTGACTCGTAAACGCGGCCCAGAACGGCGAAGAAGAGAAGGATCCGGTGGATGACCGCGAGGTGCTCGAAACTTCGAAAATTCGTTCCGACTGCGCATCAAGATTTCGTTGCGCCGAATGAATTTCTTCTTGGATGAACAGAAGCAGGGCCGGGCCGGACCCCGCGGTTCCGTAAGGGAAAATTTAATAACGAAGCGACGACTTGACTCGCTTGGAGCGCGCGGTCGCGTTATCGCCGCGGAATATCAAAACGCTTGGCCGGGAGCTGCGCCGAGCGTAATTTCGGCGGGCGGCAGTGCGCGCCGATACTTATCGTCGGTAATCCGAGTAGTACGAAGGGATGGAAAAAAGACGAGAGAGACCATCACCGGAGGGGGAAGATCGTGACCGAATAAAGGAGGCGCAGCATACCGAGGACCGGTACCTCCGGTGCAACAGTTGGAAACTCCACTTCGTTTCCACGTTTGGCGTTCCTGCTTCCAGGGAAATTTACCGTTTGGCGCCAGACGACAACCGAATCGAAAGATGTAGCTGCACCGCGCGAGGGAAGAATTCGTTTCGTGCCGACCAAGTGGAAAGACGAAGAAAGCCGAATCGTATGTACGTTCGAGGAGGAGCTAGGAGAAGGTAGATTCTCACGGAAGAGATTTTTCCGTCTGTACCGATTAAACACTGGCTGACCACATCCGGCGATCGTTACGAAGCGAGATGTAACGCGCCGGTCTGGCTCTCGCTGCTGATCACGCGGTATTCTTGCGTGTAACTCTCTCGAAACACGAGCCGAGCAAGTAGAAGAAGAAGCACAAGAAAGTATGCGCGCCTTGTCAAGGCCTTCAGGGCGCCACAACTGGAAAAAACGATCGACACCTCGGCGAATAGTTGGCCGACGTTTAAGTCCTCGATCGCGGCTACAGGAGAAAGAAGAGGAGGAAAAGAAGACGAGACTGAGCGTACCGGACGCTCTTATCCGTGAGAGTACACGCGTTATTGGTAAACGAGGAAACTATAATCGTTAGTTACCTCGTGCTTTCCACGATCGTGGAATTTATCTTTTGGGAAATCCGTACTCGCGAATTTCGACGAAATGGGTTTTGAATGAGAAAACCGCATGTCGAAACGCGGGAAAAAAGAAAAGGTGGAAGAATTCGCCATCCGGCGAACAGGAGGGAAAATAGATCGAGAGATCGAACGAATGAAGACAAATGGCGTCGCGCTGTGGAAGATCGGAACATGACGGTAGGTAGTTCGTTGCTTCCTTTGATCTCTCCGTAATTGAAAACACAGTTCATTCACACCATTAACGCAACGAGCATTACACTACAATTAAGACGTCAGACCAGTCTCACGATCCGGCACTGACTTTGTAGGCTAGATTAGATCGCCACGGTACATTTACGTGCGCACCCGGTTACGTTTCTCTCTGTACTTAATTATTTTTTTTTCAGGAATTAATTCCATTTAGCGAGGAATATTCAAAAAAGCGTTGAAATAATAATAGACGGGTATATACGGCCGCGGGCTGTGCGGCCGCAATTGCGACACGGCTCGGTGCGCTTGATCTTTTCCTGTTTTTCAATAAAACTGGAAATCACGCTGGCTTCTTTCGCCGAAGCATCAAGGTTACTACGACTCATTAATGTTACATTTATTACCGTGTTGCTGGCAGTTGAGTCTAATTAACTATTCGCGGGGCCTTCTTTCCCGTCTTCGTTAACCGCTTTCAAAGAGCAAAACCGTCGCAAGGATCGCGAACACGCCTCGATACGAGAAGAAAACTTCTCTCTCGTCCTGAACTTTGCGAGGAGCACGCGTGCCAGACCCGCGAAGTTCGTCGATCGACCGGCGTGTAAAGATATGACGACGCGCGACCAATGGGTCGGATCGATCAGGCCGTACGGCGAACTCTGTAGGACAAACCGCGAGAGAACATTGAGAAAGGGAAAAGTACATACAGGTCAGATCGATGAAGGATGTTGTTTGTTGGCCGCTTGGTCAGTCTTCTGAACGGATGGCCGAGCTACAGGGGAGAGGAGGGAAGACCAGGTGATCTACGAGAGTTATACGGTAATGGAATAACCACAGGGACGACGAGTAATTGTAAGAATTAACTAATAACACGGCAGCGAAGTAGGGTCGTGCGAACAGCCCGTATCCTGGCCCGTAACCTGTCATTCCTCGATCCCTCCTCCGCCATCGAGGGATCTATCAATTACTTGGCCTAAGTGGATCCTAGATCGGACAATAGAATTGGCCCTGCCGTCCGGATTTTCTACATCGTCCGTAGACCACGTCGATCTCGGCCGTCCGCCGAGATTTGCATGCGCAATTAAAATCTCAAAGCACGACGATACGAGGTAGACTCATAGAAGACTTCCCGGGAATTAATAACAATTTTCGCGAAATCGTCGAACCATGTCTTCTTCTCTTTCTTCTTTTTCCTTTTTTTCACGTTACTTTCACGGACGAGGATAGAAACGCGAGAGAGGGCACGAGGAGGAGTATCGGAAATGGCTAAAGCACACGGTATCGATTGCATCGATCTACCCATCAAACGATCGTGCGTCGCACGACGTGACGTATAACCGGTAAAAATGACGTTCTCCTGTCGACCGGTGTTTCCCACCGTTACATTTTTAAGCCGACAATTCAAACCCCTTCTTGGCGGTGTGCGCACCGTGTGTCATTTAATTTCCGCAATAACGCTTTTGTTTCCGATTAAAAAACGGCGCGAGCTACGAGCCGATGAGAATGCGGACTATCGCGTATAGAGACGCACGAGTGAAATTCAGAGAGGGAGAATGGGTGGCGAGTGGCAGGAGGTTCGTGGGGTGGCTGGTGAGAAGGAAAGAGAGAGAAAAACGAGCGGTAACCCGTTGGTCCGCGAGCACGGCATTGTTTCGCGCGTACACGAGCCCTGTCGCGGCTAAATGCCGTGAAATTGTCATCCTACAGTCACAAAGGGAATTCACTCTCGCAGCCGGTGAAATATAAACGCGTTTTTCCAACCGCCCGCTTTTCCAGCCCGATTGTTATTTGGGCTGAATCGTTGTTTTCCATCGGCGTGCCGTTCCATGGCGTTCGCTTCTGCGATTTTACTACTTTTCCCTCTACTTCAACGCCTCCGGTTCTCGCGTGTGCATCACACGCAACGAATATTACGCGCGTTTCCCCGCGTTCCTATCGACAGATTCGCGCGCTCGCGAGCACGATGAAACTTTAACGAGAATCGAGAACACGGTCCAACTTATTGCGGAGCGGATGTACACGCGCGCGTACTCGCGCTATATAAACGCAATTTTCCATCGACGATCGCGTTTTATCGTTTCCCGTTCTCTTTTCCTTTGCTTCTCTCCGCGCATATTTTCCCCTTTTTCTCTTCCTTTTTCCATATTTTTTCTTGCCCCTACCCTTTTTTATTCGCCGCGCAGGGGGAATCGGATTCAGGCCAGGACCGGATTTCGGTCCGAACTAACGCGAAAATTACTTTCCATCTCGCCAGCCACGAAGAATTCATCGGCACGAACATCGGCCCGGCTTTCGGCCAATAGTTCCTCGAAGCGAATTAAAAGATTATCCTTCGGTCGCGGACAAACGTTTTAAATTGCTTCTTTATTTCTACAGCAATGCACGCGAACCTTTCAATCTCGATTCGAGTCGGGAGTGCACGATCGATTAGGGAATTTCGAAGCCCGAGACGACGTGTCCCTCGGGACCGTTTAGACTCCACCTCCCGGACCCATTTCCCCCAACTCGGAAATTCAACCGTGCGTGATCCGATGGAGTACCTTTCTGCCTTTCTCCCTTTCTCCCTTTCTCTCAACCTCCCGTCTCTTCCTTTCGTCTTGCCTGTAGTTCACGTAATATTGGGAAATAATGCACCGGTGTATATGGCGTGCGGGTCAGCCACGGCTTAAGAAAACTCCAGAGCCGTGCGCGTGTCTCGTAGTTTATCCAACGTCGTTCGTTTCCATTTGGAAACGCTCTGCTCGACAAACACCTACGTGTATACGCGAACTAGTGGTTCGTGCCGGTCGCCCAACGTTCCAACGTCCACGAAAACACGAACCTATCGATTTCCGTCGAATTTCTGACATCGAGAAGATACGAGAGGAGAAAAATGTAGTAGGAAAAGGAGACGAAAGAAGGGAAGCGGCTCGATGAAAAATTGTCCCCTTCGCGACGCTAACCCGATGACGAGCGATACGTCAGCAACATCAGCGAGTCTACACGCGCGTCAAGACGATATATCGCGGCGTGTATATGCACGAACGATGAAAACCCGAAGGCAATTAAAGGAGGAGCTAACAAGCTGGAATCACTATCGTTTCCTCTGCATCTACCCGCAGAAAGGATCCACCGTCGCGTAATAAGGTACGCGATACATTCAACGTCCGCCACTGCGTATCTTAAGTGCATACTTAGGCGGTGTAATGCGTGTACTGTATGACCGACAATTAGGTCTCCTCCTTTGAGCAGCACGATTTCAAGGCCGATTTCTTCGAGCCGCGAAAGATCGCCGTCGCCACAGCGAACGATCAACGATCCACGAACAACAGGAAGCACACCGATCGATCGTCGATACGCACCGACAGCCTCTTCGATCGTGGCGCAGGTTCAACGCTACCGGACAACAATTCGAATAAATCGGAGGTCGTCGTGGCAATTGGAATGTTCGGTGGATAGGAGCGATCTCGACGCTCGACTGCCAGCTAGTTACCTGACGAGAAAAACTTTTATCTGGTATCTTTCCCACTGGCGTCGTTAGCGCCTTCTCCCTGTCTGGTTGGCATCGAAGACCCGGCGAGCCGGTCGTAACCCGCGGACACAGAAAAATTTACAACCTTCGCGGTGTATATACAAGAGAAGACGATAGAGAGAGAAAGAGAGAGAGAGAGAGAGGCGCACCCGAGGAAGCAGCAGTTGCTGCAGTTTCGAGGTGAAACAACAGCCTTACGACGACTCGCGTCGTTCCGTGCTGCGCGAATGGACCCAGGGATTCCTCTTTTGGATTCATCAGGCTACCGACTCGATTTCATCGTCCGTTATTCATGGCCAAGTACGTTCGCGCGTCTGCGGTACACGATGAACTACGAGGCAAAGGGAGAAAGCTGGAGACTGGAGAAATCGAGCGCAGAAAGGAAACGAAGGAGGAAAGGAGGAGTAGAAATCGATCGAATCCGAGGTTGAAGGAGAAGAGGAACGATCGACGAGGCGCTGGGCAGCTGTCGACAGATTAAGATAACCCTGAAGTTAAGTGAACACAGGGTGTGTCTGGACTGTGGATTTAAGGTGATTAAAGGCACCTGATATCGAGAATTATTATACCATATATTTCATAGTAGCGAAGCCATATTCTCACTGCTGCATAAATTTCAGGGCTGCGCGAAATAGTTGGCATTAAGGGTAGAGCGAGCTGTCCGCGTCCTCGCGTTAAAAAGTCTCCGCGGACAACCCCGAAAACACGGCGCGTTCTGCCCTCGATCCAGTATGTCAATACCAAGAGCTCGATTCTGCTGCATCAGCGACGCGACCGATCTGCACGATTTCACCGGCGAAACTGGCAGAAACGATTTCTCGCGTGGAAAGCGAAGGTTCGAAAAGAGGTTTGCGAACGTTTTGAATTAGCGGCGTTGTAAGAGCGATCGTTAATTGGGGTGAGATCGCATCGAACGATGCATCGAGAATACGCCGAAGGTTTTTGTCACGAGGCACCTTCCTCTTCTCCTGGAACGACGTCGTTGTCGTCGTGGTCTATGGGGGGCATATACGGGCAGCTTGGCGAGGACGGTCGAGCTCATGGAAGGAACGTGACTCCGAGACGAAGGAATTGGTGAACCCGTGATCCCCACTCGATCAGATGATCCCGGACGACTTCGTGACTTCGTATTTGCTCAGCCATTTCCAGCCCGAGCTCTATCCGTTCCACCATCGATACATCCCTTCCAGGATACATAATTATATTATAATAAACTGTAACGATACGATGGTTGCCTTGTTGCCCTTCTGGCTGCTCGTTCGATCCCCTTGGCTCCGCCTGGACGTTCTCCGGTGCGCTTCTTCTCTGCTCTCTCGATGCGAACCCCGTCGCCAGGGAAGACGAACGTTGCGCGCAGGAAACGTCGATGAAGGAAAAAGGACGGAAAGGAGAAAAAGGGGAAAGAAAGAAGAGAGGCAAAGACGAAGGGAAAGGGAGAAAGAGGAGACGAGGCATGGACACTGGCGCGAAAGCGAGAGGCCAGAAGGAAGGAGGTACGGAGAGAAGAAACGCTAATTCTTCCTAGAGGTAGTCCGCGTGCGGGAACAAGAGAGAAAGAGGGACCGCCGTGTCAGAGGGTCGAGTTTATCACTGTCATCTCTTGACGCCGGAGCTATGCCGTCTTAATAGGTTTAATGCCCGTCGTTGTAGGCCCAGGGCCTGACTCTCGATCCCTCTAACCACTCACGCGTACGCGCACTTTCAGCTTCATACTCCTGACATCCTTTTGCCCCGTTAGTCGTCCGCAAACGCAAGTGGATTCTCGACAAAATTTGGCGCGATCAACAACTTGCTTTGGTAAACGTTCTTGTGGCTGAAACGCTCGCGTGCCCCAATAACATTCGCGAATTTTTAATAAACGATGAGAGTGAAATAAAGGAAAGAAAGAGGCTAATGAGGTAAGAAGCAGTCCGGGAGCCGTTGACAAAACGGATTACCCTAAGACGACGACGTCGAGGAACAACTCGTAAAGAAGAAGGAGAACGGGCGTCGAAGAATGAAATGGCCCGGGATTCGAGGCGCTGTCCAAACAACCCTTTTCCTTAATCATTTAAGTGATTCGGTAAGCACTCGCCTAGCGTCGAATCGTTGGTAACTCTTGTGTAAACTCAACCCTTTCTTGCACCACCGTTTCACAGTCCCTTCGTCCGATAATGATAATACCCGTCCGCTTCGACTACCGGGGTGAATAAAGCTTCACCGTTTCGCGTCCGATCGACCCTCCGCGTCGAGCAAAAGCTCCTCAACTTCGCGATTCGGTCCGAGAAATATCGCTACTCGTCGAAAACACGAGCTTCTTGGCCAAGAATATTTCCTTGTCGCCGATTCATTTCGTTCGACGTTCCATATCAATCAAGTTCTGTACTTTGTGTACCGGTGACTCGACGTTCGATCAAACTTTTACGAGGACAAGCAGGCGAATTTTATTCCGGCTCGCCGCTACGATATATTCCACAATGGAATCGGTGCAGTGGGGCATAGTTCACGAGGCGGTGGAATCCGAGGCGACAGGTTGACGTCGAATTCGATTAATTTTCCGGTCATTATTTTTTACGACTTCTTATCGCCGGATCAGCCCTCGTCCGTGAAGCGTAGGCGGTTCTTTCTCGAGGGACGACCAGAGGACGGTCGTCATAGGATTTTCCTTTGGTTCGAGGCTTATTCCACGTAGTGCGATTATCGGAACCGTGCTCTACATAAACGTCTCCACGGATCGGCTGGCCTCCTAAAGATGCCAGGGGGATAAGATGAAATCGCGACCGAATATGGAATTTATTTTAAGCCAATCAAAGAAGAGGAAGAAGAAGTGGTAGAGCAGTGGTGGAAGGAGAGGAAGAAGAGGGAAAAAAGGAAGAAGCAGAGAAAAACTCGTGTGCGAACGCGTGAGACGATGCGTTAAGAAGTAGAAGAAAGGTACGGATCGAGGTGTCGGCGATATTAAGTACGAAAGATTCTTTGGCGTTTCGGTGGACCGAGCGCGGGCACGGTGCGGTGCGCAGAAAAGTCAAGGAGCGAGCGGCCGTAATTTATACCGGTAACACAGTCATTATCGAGGGTAATAAGCGGCCGAGAGATCGGCCGGTGGAAATTGAAATTTCGCGAGGCCGAACGACGCATCGGTGCATCGGTCGCGGCGCGTCGTCGGCCGATAATCACGATAATAGTTAATTACAAGAACGTGGTAATTCCGCGTAAATTACACAGCCAAATAAACCGCGCGGTGGTAAGCGGGTCTCGCGCGCGAGTAAGCGAGCGGTTGTCTGTGAAAAGGCGGTGTACGTACACGCGAGAAGAGAAAGGAAAAGGAACGAAGAGGAAAGGAAAGGAAAGGAAAGGAAAGGAAAGGAAAGGAAAGGAAAGGAAAAGAAAGGGAAGGGAAGGAAAGGAAAGGAAAGGAAAGGTGGACTTAACGAGGTTCTCTCGGGTGTGTCTCTTCGGTCGTGATAATCGTAAATCTTAACAGCGCGACACCGACGAACGCAGAATGAATTCTCGTTCGCAGAGTCGTCTTCTCGGTTTGGTTTGACGGTAAGTCGGGTCTCTTTGGCAAGTTGCACGGGCACAGGGAGGAGCTCCGGAGTCGAGCTGGGCGGAGCCTGCGAACCACAAAACAGCCGTCGACTCACTTCGCGGCTCTCTGGCTACTATTAATTATTTATGCTGCGAGTGTTGCGCCGCTACCAACCCCGGTACGACGAACCTGCACGTTGCACCGTCCAAGGGGCCCGGTGCACCATGCCGCTCTGCTACCATCGCCTATATATCGTTATATACCTGGTACCGATCCGGGACCGACCAAACCGAGCCAATCCTATCGAGAGCCACAATCGATTCGCCGGGAATAATAATTATGATTGGATTCCCCGTGGTTCTGGGGGCAGGACTCATTGCTTTTTTCCCTCTTTCTTCCCTTCTCTGCTGCCTCCCTTTCCTCGCAGAACTCCGCTTGCCCTTCGCTCAATCGAACCTTCGAGTCTTTGCTCGTTCTGGCCATCTTTGCGTCCTTTCCCCGTCTAATACCGAACGATCGAGGCACACGATTCCATCGAAAGTTCCAGGATAGTTCCGTATTCACGGGTAGGAGAATCGATGACAAAGTACAGATGGAAATTCTCGGGCGGACCTTTGAAGCAACCTCTGGTAGCGCGATCTTTGCCAAGACAAAAGGAGAAACGCAAGTTGCCGTGCTCGTCGCCGAATCCTCGTAGGAAAGTTTTCGAAAATTCGCGACACGTTCGAGCTCGCGGGAACTCTACGAAGGAAAAAAGAAAGGACAGGAAGAAAGAGTCCGGGAAGAGAGGGAGCGCGGGCGAGAGAGAGCAAAAGGAAATAAAGGAGCGTCGGCGAAGCATTTTTCTTTGGACCGTGGAGCAGCCACCGTGTGATTACCCAGGACGAGGGGCATATATGAGTAATTTGTATTCAGCCCGATCATCCGTATCGAAATTCGAATCTACTTAGTTCTGAGAAGCCATGGTACCTCGGCCATCCTCCAGGTTCGATCTCTTCTCCCCTCTCCGTCTTTCGATCGGTTTCTCGCTCTTTCTCTCCCGCGGCTCTCGATCCACTATTCCACCCTCTCGGGTTCCCTCCCGACTACAGCTTAATATAATATTATTCCCGGTTTAGTTTAATGGTGCTGGGCGATTATTACGCGGCCAGAGTCCGACCAACTGCTTCTTCGGCCCCGGGTACTTGGTCTCTCCCTCCATCGTTCTTTTTCTTGCTCTCCCGCTCCGGCTTCGAGTCTTCTTCGC
This sequence comes from Bombus lapidarius, assembly GCA_936014575.1. Classification (NCBI taxonomy): domain Eukaryota; kingdom Metazoa; phylum Arthropoda; class Insecta; order Hymenoptera; family Apidae; genus Bombus; species Bombus lapidarius. Next base: position 1,584,819 of record CAKXZU010000031.1, on the reverse strand, counting down.
TTTCGCGGCATTCCGAGTGTCAGTGTGCGTGTGCATACACAGGACACAGACGCTCGTGCATAGGTACGCCGCCGCCCTGACGGGGGCTCGGAGTGATCCTTCGGACAAAAAGCCCCAAAACAAAACGCCATTATGATTAGTCCGGAGGATGGGTGGTCCAAATACCGCGGCTTGCATTCTTGCACCGAGAGATCGATATACTTTCCGAAAGCGGCCCTCTTCTTTGCCGAGTTTCTTTCTTCGTGCAGCTTACGACGATCGGGTCGTCGGTGCGATGGTACGCGAGACGCTTTCCAAACGATTCCGAAGCGAAGAACCGACCAAGCACCACGAATCGAAAGACGGCGAATTTAATAAGGGTTTCGAGAGCGGCACTCGCTCGATGGAACGTGCCGGCGCGCTTATGAGACCGCGTTTCAAACTCGTTATACCGCGTAAGAGTCATTAAGAGTCGAATAATTACTCGTATCGTTCCTGACTTGATAGATCGTTCGATCGTGGCCGGGATGACCCACGGGCGAAGCGTAAGGCGAGAAACGCTCTCCGCGAAAGAGATTCCGAAGAGTGCGATCGTGCGAACCGCCTCTAATGGCGTACACGCGTAGGATCGTAATTGCTCGCGAGCAAAAGCGTCCTGCGGGTTTACGCGCGCGTCCGCTCGACTGGCATCGATCAAGTCGACAGAGAAATCGCGGGATCGCTAGGCGTACACACGAACCGCGGTTGACGAGAGGAGGAGAGATGCAAAGCAGCAAGCCTAGGGTAGGACTCTGAACGCATGGCCTAGGGACGCGACGAGCTGTTCCGGCGCAATGCGTCCAACGCTTTTCCCTCTCGGTCTGATCGAGTCGCCGAGGGGTGAACGACGCGATTCGATGACCCGCCCGATTCCATCCATGACCGAATGACAAGCCGCGAGGCGACAAATCGTCCGTGGCTTCATAATTTACGGGGAGAGATCGATTAAATGGTGGCAAGAAGTCGAGTAATGCATGCGGTCTGGCGTCCGCGGCGGTGCAGCGGGTGGGGCTGCGCGGATATTAATGAAGATATTCAAATGAGACAAAAATGAGGGGGAACTGGCCTTTGTCGGGCGCAAGGTTCGACCGGTGACTCGGCCTATGTAGATTACCCTTCGTCTCCTCCTCCTCCTTCTTCTTCTTCTTCTTCTTCTTCTTCTTCTCCTTCTCCTTCTGCTTCTCAAACTCTTCGTTCTGGGTCCGCCTCGACCTTCTTCTCCTTCCTCTCTTCACCGACCGATTTCGAGCGCTCCTCCAGCTCGCAGGTTCCCTCTTTCTTCAAAATCTGTACGAGGTACCGGTAAGTAGGTAATCACGAGTTACGAGGTCGGCACGTACCTACGTTTCCAACGTGGAAATTGATCGACATGATATGCGCGACGAAGGAGAATAGTGACGACTGGTTGGTTGGACGAGTCGGGTGGTGAACGTTTGCTTCTTTTAATTGATAACACGAGCCGAGTCGAGTGGTCCGCAAAGTGGATTAACAGGACACGGAAAAACGCAAATTGGAAGAATGTCGTTAGGTAGGAGGAGAGCTCGGCGGAAGCAGCTCGGCGCGAACCCGATCTGTCATTAGCGGGTTGCTTAATTCACTTGTTTCTTCAGTTTCCACTCGGATGAAATTAGAGCCGCGGCAAGGAGGCAAGGCAGACCAGCCAGGCGAACAGACAGCCAGCCAACCCAGCCAGCCCAGTGGATGTCATTAAGAGCCTTTTAAATCGCCCTTAAGACCCGCCGGGCCATTAGAGGATCGCGGGAGGAAAGGGCAACCCTTGTACGTATCTTTTTTCCCTTCCGCGGCACCGACGATGACGGCGCGAACGATGGCATCGTCGTGTCGCTACCGTGGCGTCGACGTCTCGCCAAGAACCACGCGGTTCCCCGTTAACGGCATTTCCTTCTCGACAATACTCGGCTTAGGGCTCTCCACTTCGCTCTAGAAGGTATCTACTTTACGCTTTATCCAGTTAGTCGCAACTAATATCGTTACCCGTCTTCGAGCTCGCTTTTCCGGCTCTACTGCGCGAAACGAGTCATTTCCGTCGTAGCTTTCGTCTCGTACGCGTCCTACGACTTCTATTCAGGCCACGAAATTGGGTATCAGCCATGGTGATGTTTCACCGTGATACGGATCGTTCAGTCTACGTTTGAATCACAAACGCACGAGGGAGATGATCTCTCCTCCGCCGGCTACCGTTTTCGAAAACGAACCGGCAGAATTCACTTCGGTGGCGCCACACGCTATTAAGGCGTAAGGTGATAGCCCCGTTTCGTTCTTTCTTCCGTTTGTTCCATCTCGCCCTTTCTCCCTTTCCTCCTGCCCTGCTGCCTTTGCTCCTCGTATTCATCGTCCAGTTATACGGGACAAACAATAAGAACGATCGACCTCCTCCTTCGACTCCTCTTCGTCTCAGTTTTAATTGATATTTCGTCGGTGGTGAGGCCCATTGTTTCCTTCGTTTCCATTATCGACACCTTTGTGCTCCGCCGATACGGACCAAACGTCATTTTCGCAGACACTCCCCATCCGTATGGTCGGCGATCTTATTTGTCGAGTCATTACCGAAAGATATACCTGCCCCAAAGAGAGCACCGGCCACGTCGGTGATTACCGCGAACTAGTCGATCAAAGAAACAAAAGAGAACCATCGAGATGCAGACCGCACGGCAGATGGACTTTCCTAACCTAGCCCAACAATCGGAGCGATATTCGAAAACAGAACGTTTGTACGCGGCGATAAGATCCACGGAAATTCCACCAGCGTGTTTTCTGGCGAAGGAACATTACGGCGACGATGAGATTACGGTGCCGTAAAAATCGTGGCCCTTGGAAAATCAGGAAGACGAGAAAAGGGTACGCGCACGGAGTTCGGATAGGCCGGTGGTGATTAGCGCCTAAGTAAATACGCGGGATTCGCGATAACGCGAGCCAGTTGCGAGAGGTTAAGCAGCGATATAGCCGATAACCCTATCTGGCGGAGTACGGTAAATCATAACCTTAGGTTATGGTTAGCGAACTCGGTATTTACCGTCCACGGTTGCAGCGTAAAAAATTGCACCGAAACCGGCACTCTCCGTCGGGAACAATATTTTTAGCCGGGGACACTCGACTGTTCCACCATGCTTTCCCACGATAATTTCACCCAGCCTGGAAAGGTGGTAATGGAACGTCGAGTGTCGGCATAGACGGAAACACCAAGGCGTGTTCCACCTCGAACCCGTCTTTTTTTATCGGGGATATCGATTCGTAGGTGAAAATCCCCTCGGTGCGTATAACCGGTTCGATTTATTCGTCGTAGAGCGTGCATAACATCGCACGTTACACGCACAGACATACGGATGAACGGACAGGACGGAGAAGTTTCCACATCGCATAAGATTGCGCCCGAGGGCCGGTTGTGTCTCGCGTGGAAGCGTTCCCTGGCCGACATCTGGAGGGCACCGACGACAAACCGAGTCGCCATTAGTCACGAGAAGAAGGAACGGTGGCCCGCAATTACCGCGAGCATTAATCTACCCGGTGTGCTGATTATTAAGGCGACGACAATAAGAGTAAAGCCGAATTAAACGCGAGGACCGCGCGGTCGTCCGGTCGTTTGCTCGCTCGCGCCTCTGCATATCGCCGCGGGAACTCTCCAGTTAATTGTTGCACTCTATATGCTAAACGCGGTGGCCGCGTGTGCGATATCGCGAGCGAGTCTCGAGCGAGTTATGGCACGGTCGCCGCCTCCGTCATGCGAAACATCGAATCGCTTATCTGCTCTCCCGAGCACCGGCCACCGGGCATCGGCCATCGTTCCACCGAACCGGCAACTGGCTACTCGCCGAATTAATTAATCCCTCGAATTTCGTTTCGTGGAGAATGGGCACCTCTTCTCTCGCAACGGCTGTTGCTTCCGTCTGTCTGGACATCGAGCACGCCCCCCACGAAATTAAGATCGCGAACTACCCTCTAGCTACGAAGTGACGCGATACTCGAGCCACGTGATTCGCATTGTATCGCACCGTGTTTTCGATTATCCCGTCTTGATAAAATATGCGACTCACGAATAGGATATACTCGTAGATCAAGCGGTCGATCCATTTTTATTAAAAAACTGAATCGACGCGATGATCATTTTGGCGGACAGATGCTTGTAACCGTTATGATAAACTCTTATATTTTGTGTACATGTTTACCATCTCTCGTACAAGACACGCATTGACGTATCCCTCGAACGATTTTCACCAGACCTATAGCTCGATCCTCGGACTCTTTTCTTTGCAGCTCGTCAGCTCGATGCAACGATCTAGAAAATAACCTTAATTCAAATAAAACGCAACACGCGAAACTCGTCTGATCGGAATGGATATCTATGCCGAGTGGTTCGTGCAACGGTGTGCATGCGAGAAAGCGAAGGTTGCCTCGAGTGTCAGCAGGCAAGGAAACTAAATTCCATTTGGCGTCACTCAATATTCCGTCGAAACGAAGAGCCACGCCACGCTACGACACACCACCACGGTCTTTTGTTTCACGATGCGGGCAGCACAGGTGGCACTGCCAGCACAACCCGGGAGGTAGATGCTTACGCAACAAAGAGATCCACCACGGGAGCAATAACGTTCGGGGACGGTCCCCCGCGATCGTTATTCCCCATAAGGGTAGTATCGTGTATCGCATTGTTCGATCGATAAATCATCCTGCGACGAAATCGAGATTTTCTTATGCCCCCTTCTTTCCTTTCTAGAACAGATTTCTTCGGCAAAACGTTTGTCCCTGACGAGTCGGGCTCGTCGCAAAGCAAAAAAACGAGAGAGTATTCCTCCGTTAAACGTGATTACACGGTTGCAGCAACGAATAATTTCTTATTCCGATAGGGAAGTACGATCGAACGTATCGCGATTAAAGCACCGGCGAGTTTGCGAGCCAAACGTCGCGTCGTCTTCGTTGCGAATAATTCAACGGAGAATCTTCGAAGGCATCGCACCTGCGCCGAGAATTCGATCTTTTTATATTCTCTGATACGCATCCCCGACCCTTTCTTCTAGTTTTCTTTTTTCCTTTTTCTCCCATACAGGCGAGCTCTTCCCTTTCCCTAGTTGGTTCCGAGAGACGAGGAACGCGTTCGCGAGGGATCGTACGCGAGAGTTTAAGCGGAAACGTAAACGCGTGCTAGTGGCACAGTATCGCGTGTAACGCGATATCGGCCGAGTCGGAGATCCTCTTTAGCGGACTAAAGCCACGAACGCTGAGAACGATGGAGATTGGTAAACGCGAAATCGCGGTGGCACGCACCAACGTAACCCAATAGCGCACGTGCGTGCACCGTATGGGAGCCGCTCGAATTAACCGCTTTTAGATCGGTTTACGTTAAACATCGCACCAAAGTAATCGGCTCGGCCCCGCCGCCGGACCGAGAGCAACGCGACAGCCGCAAAAAATACCGAGGCGAGGTCTCCGTGTGGTGAACGATGAAGCGGAGCGCGCTTACCTTTGCCCGCAGCCAGGACCGAGCGCGCGACCGAGAGAGAATCGAAGAAACGGGAGAACTAGTTGGTCGGTGGCGCGAGAGGCTGACAACGACGAGGGGTAACGAACCACGAGCAACGAAAAAAACGATATTCTCGTTACTAACTTAATCAACGCGGTCCACGATGTAATCGGAGCAACAAAAGAGACAACAGAGCGAGAGTGAGAGCGAGAGAGAAAGAGAGGGTATCGAGCGAAGAACAGAGGGATATAGGGTGGGTGGTATGGCACGGTGGCGATGGCGAGGACGTCGAAGAGCGGGGACAGCGGGAACGGCGAGGATGACGAGGCAACGATAATTGCGATCGGAGCCGATCGGTGAAATCCTAATATAACGGCACGGAAATGCATCGAATATAAGCGCGGCTAGGTAAGCCGTAAGCCACTAGTTCTGACGGAGAACGACGGAGAAGGGAGAGCAAATCAGCGAGGCAGGGGTGACGGCGAAGCGGTCGCGGGGTGACGGGTCGAGAGGAAGAGGCGACTGGGGGGGCGGAGGACCGGGTGAGTCAAGGGGGCTGGGGGATAGTGGGGGTATGGGGAGCGGGACGCGGCCGAGCAGGTATAACCTATTGTAATCAATATTAATTACTCCAGACAATGGAATCTCATTGGACTCGATCGTTCGAGCGGGTTCGCAACGAGATGGCTGCGGGGAAGCGACGATAGGGAGGAGACGGCGGGCGGGAGGGTGTCCAGGTTATGTTTGGCTCTAACGGAGGGCGGTAATGTAACGCGCGCTTACCGCGAGTGTGAGCGCGCAATACGTACGTGATTCTCGAGAGCGAGCCTGCTCTATGTTGCAGCATAATCTATTGTTGTTGACGTTATGCGTTGTGCACGCGCAACCCGCCGCCGCTGCTAGCCTACCTCCGCAACAGCAGCCTTCGCGTCGCTCTCTGCCTCTGTTACCGCTCTGCCTCGATGGCTTCAACGCCATCCAACAGCTCTACCACCCCGTGTCCCTCTTCTCCTAGCCGGGGACACCCTCGACCACGACTCTATCCCACTTTCTCCTCCGCCTTTTACCCTTTCCCTTTCTCTCTACCCTTCCCTCCCTCCTCCCTTATTCGTTCTCTTTCGCTCTCTCTAGCCCACCACGTTCGGGCAATGGACGCTCGAGAAACGACAACAACGAGCACGCTGACAACGCCAACGACAATGCCATCCGATGCGAACCATCCTCCTCTGCTGCGCCGCTCTACCGATCCAAACTCGACGGCCAACCGCCAACGCACACCAACACTTATCTTCCCGTTACGCGAGCCTACCTTCCGACTACAGCCTCGTCATTACCGCGATGCGTTGTCGCTAGAAATTAGATATTATATAGGTGACCGCGTATCGTATTTCTGGCGCGTACCCTCGCACCGGACAATCGTCTATTCTATCGATAATCGAGTAGAAAAATCACCGTGTTTTCTCCCGCTTTGGAGCAGAAAGAAAGTGCAAAGTCGCCTCTCGATGGACAAGTACGGTGGGAAAAAAAAGGCAGAAAGATTGGTCGCCGCGCGAACGAATCTATTAAGTGGTTGGTGCGATAACGGAGCACGATTACCGGGAGGTTCGCGAGAATCGAGGAAAGTCACGATAACGCGGGTGCAAACGGGATAATCGTTAATTATCAAGCATTAATTAATTAACCGAAGGGTTGTTCGGAACTCGGGCATCCGATGCCTTCCGTAGTTCGGGTCGGTGCGTTGCGAGGAGACCGAAAGTGGCAGGCACGACGCAACAACGACGACCGCTTTTTGCGTACACCGGCTACCGGTTGAACGAGCGACGCGGGTGGAAATTACTTCCCAGAAGGGATCGGTTTCGCGTGTCCACCGCTCATCAGCTCGCGGTGCGTGCTACAGCGTTATTTCTGCCACGCTCTGCCACCGTTAGGAACCTCGAGGGTTTCCGTTATTCCGAGGTGGTGTTTTCCGCCAAAGATTCGTCCGATCGACCGGTGATCGAATCAGAATCTTGGGTCCGCTGGTCGTATCTTTGCGATCAGAAAAGTACTGCACGGGCTTGTAAATATTCGTTCCAAGTATGCAGATGAAATTAATTCGTAATAACACCCTTCGGAATATCGATCGTTTAGAGGGGAATCGATTAATCGTAGTTTCTGAAACGCAGAAAAAGCAAGGAACGAGAGGAACGTAGCCGGCCCAGACTGGTCACGTAACGGTAGACTTAGTTATTTTCTGCTCGTAGGTGTTTGCAAAGTAGAGCCCACCGGTTCGAGTTCTGGCGAGGTGCTCGAGACTCGTGCAACCCCCCTGTCGGCCGGGCTCGAAGGAAAGGCTTTCCTTGTAGCCGGACACCTTCCGGCGCGGTATCGTTTCCGTTTTGAAAGCGAGTTTTCAGCACGTATTACACCGCGTCATATACTGCGGACACGTGGCAATTACCGTGTGGCGATAATCACGAAGAGGTCGTTGAAAAACCGGTAACCGAGGTGGTATCGTCGATGCGGCTCATTAGGCCTCGCTGATCGTAAGAGGGAACGAGAAAACGAGCAAGCAGGAAAGGGATGAAAAAAAAAGGAAACGGTTCCTTCGACTTAATTTTTACGTAGGTCGCGCACCGAAACTGCAACGTTATCACCGAAATCGTGTTAAATCACGAATTCGGCGGGTACGACCGAATCGAAGCGCGTAATAGGCTGTTTTGTCTTGACTTAAATTCGTGTTCGGCTATTCGGGCGAATCAAATCCCAGTTTTCAGGAAATAACGATAATTCTGTAATTTAATGGATATGCTTCTTCACGCCTGCAAATGAACTCTTCATAAAATAATCGTAATTTCGGTTTGATCCGCGACGGAGATAGGCCAGCGAAAGAGCTGATCGCTTGTGTCCGGGCAAAGTGGCAGGTGCCAAAGGCTTTCGATTATTCCGGCTTTGATCGGAGGAGGAGAGTTACGTGTAATGGGGTTTCGCTACCTCCACGGTTGCCATATGCCCTCCGCCTAATTTTTACGGTGTCGATCGGTTCTCCCGGTGTAAGAGAGAGTAAAAGGGACAAAGAGAGAGCGCGTACGCGTATATACCTCGGGCGACTTCGCTCGAATTTATAGGTTTTCAGCGCTATTCTCTGCGAACCTCTCCACCTCAGGAAATTTCAAGAGCCGCCAAATTTGCGTTGAAATCCATACCCTCGGATAGTTTATTATCGCTTCGCAACGATCGTCCGCCAAACGACTGCCTTAACTCGACCGTCTATGGGCAGGGAGACGCGAAACAAGAAAAAGACCGCGACGAAAGCGAGCCAAAGAGAAAGAGCTTATCGACCAGACTACGTTTTCTACGCGTCTCCGTCTTTTAGCAGGTACTGTGCCGCGTGCCACAAGGGGTAACACGTCCTCTTACATACTTTCTGTTACGTACGAACATCGGTAGATGGAGAATATAAATCGATAAAATCGATTAGTAGCTCGTAAATCGATTCCTAGCATTTCGCATAAGATAGGCTGCCAAAATGAAAAATCGACCAACGAACGTCACTTTCTCACCGAGAAACTAACGTCATAAGCTAACCCCATACTATAATAAATCAGAGGTATCGAGTTCCTTCGAGAATCACATAGGGGATTACTGGAAGGGAAGGCGACTTTTCGTCGGAACACGGAAACGGCACGCACCACCGAACGCAACGAATCGACACCAGCCGCTTCTTCCTAATTGGCTAACTACAGGATCTGATTTCGGATGTAATCGCATTTGCCCCCGACATGCCATCGGATCGTTTTGCCGTGCGAGTTCTCGCACTTAATTTCCCCGCGCTCTGCCACCGCGTTCGCCAACCAATTTCTCGCACCTCTCGCCCTTCACCCTCCCACCCGTAGCACGCGCGCGCAACCTTTCGTTCAACTACCCGCATTTTCATAGATTGCAATCTTTACGAAGGGAAAGACGCGTTATACTATACGGAGCCCGTAATTAAAAGAAATTGTCGTAACTCGGCGACAACCGGCGAGAACGTTCGAACCGACCGATCAGGTAATTCCTTCGCCCGGAAAAAAACAGAAAAGGAATGAAACGACGAGATAACGGACGATCGCGCGAAACGAAATTCAGCGGACGAATAGATCGAAATCGTGAGAGTCGCCACGATTCTCTCCGTGCACACGTGCATGCGAAGACAAACGCATCTCACCCCCTTTATCGCGCGTAACTGGCGTAGCAGAGAGTCCGTGAGCCCTCGATAGCATCGGGCATCGTTGCTCGTGCGCGCGGCGAGATTCGACCGCGACAAGACTTTCCCGGCGTGTCTGAAAACTATTAGAGAAGATACGAGTTGTTAATGCACTTATCGCCGGGCGAGATAACGCGGCGGGCTTGTCGGCGAAGAGAGAAAGGGAGGAAAGATAGGCAGGCGCAGACGATGTGCAAGCAAGCGCGCTGCTAATCCTTCGGTCTCGCGCTAATTCCAATCGATACCTGGACGAATATCGAATTAACCAGCGACGATAGCGTGACGATGAGTTCTTGCGAATCGGAGCAAACGGAAATCCGTGTTCGTCGAACGTCGAGGAAGGTTTTCTCGTAACCGGTTTCGCAAATTTCCGCTGGCGACACCTCTCGGGTTTCCGCAGCCCTGCTCTTCGCAATAACGAACGATTCACCCTGTTCGCTCGTTGTCGATCTTTGTGAAAGCATCGGATAGTATAGGATAGATAGATCGACCACAACGCCAGTTTCCTAGTGATCTATGGGATCGGACCGTCGGATCGAATCCAGCCGTGGATCACGGATTTCAGTGTGTACGCAGAGGGTTCCGCTCGTCGTCAACAAGCCTTCCGGGCTTGGACGACGGGGCAATAATTAGAAAATCGTCCCGCCACCGAATAACCGGACCCTGCCCCTTGTCGAGCTACACGAGCGACACGATGCGCGCATCTACGCGCACGCCCGTGACGAGAAGAGGCATATTTTCGCAGGCTTGTTAATCCGCGAAAATACTCTGGCCCGATTAATCGCTCCCTTGTTTCATGGCGAAGCTAACTAACCGCGAGTCTGTGAGAGTAAAAACGAATTTCTGACATGTCGATGCTCTATGATCGATTCTATGTCAAATACGATCTTCTTTGCCTCGTTTCTTTTTCTCTTGTTTCTCGTTAAAAAAGACAATGAGGATGAATCGTAGGTTTTTGCGGGTGTTGCCACAAAACGCGAATGGAGAACGAGAACAGGGACGGTTGAGGATTAGACAAATTCTGAGCTCGAGCTCGTTGATAATAAGGTTCGGTTTTGATTAGCACGGAGACTGTTTAACGGTTTGATACCTCGCCGGTAATCGAATCCGGACCTAATCTCTCAAGTTATAACCAGATTATTGCCTCCTCCATGCACTTGCTCTGCAACGTTCTCTACGCTCCGTTCCGTACTGTCGGCTCGTAGCGTCACTCGCCACCTACCCACCCTCCTTCATCCCTGGATTCACGGTTCCGAGCGTCTTACGTGCCTTTTAGACGAACCTAAGCTATATCTGGCTACACTTGCTAAGAATCTCCAGCTCAACGATTCGAGAGCCGTTGGTCAGCAACTTGTACCGATCGGATAACGTGATCGAACAATGATCAAAGAACGATTATTTCGAAATTACGTACAGAATTCAAACGAAAGGACGAAGAAGGCGAAGAAGGAGACGATGGTCGATTAGTCGGATGAAATATGAAAAGGGCAGGCAAATAAGTGAGAGGATCGAATTGGGGGAGGTGGACCGATCGCGCGTTCGACGTTCGCGCAGCAAGATCGGCGATGCTCTTTCATCGAAGGCGCAACGTCTCGCAGGCATTACCAGCCGCGTCGTCCAATTTATATGGCTGCCATCTTGGATCGATAGTAGTCGTACAACGTTACGCGTTATACACGCGGATCGTTGCAGGTAGTCGTGTTAGGTTACAGTTTTAAACGCGGCCAAATTACACGTTTGTGCTTGCGCGCGGGGGCACGTTTAAAATATTCCAGCGTCGGATGGCGCGGGAAAGGGCAAAATAAATGTTACGGCATTACGATGGACAACGTGCACTCGCTCACCTATACCTCTCGGCCCCTTAAGAAGACTACCACCACACAACCAACGCAGCTACCACCTCGTAGCGATACCACCTTGCCCCCGATCCCTGTTGCCCCCCTCTCCACCCTGCTTCTTCTCTCTCTTTTTTTTCCCTTACCCCGATTCATCACTCTCTTTCCTACGTTCTTCTTCGTTCTCGCGCATTCGTCGTCGTTGTCGTCGTCGTCGTCGTCGTCGTCGTCGTCGTCGTCGTCGTCGTGGTTGTCGTCTATCTTCGCGCTTTCGATTTTCTACACTCGGTAGCCACGCGGCGTGTACACACGGCAGCGTGCGCGTACAGTCTGGTTCACGTATTTGCACGTATACGCGTCCGGCCATTGGTATCTATATATCGGCAACGACGTCGTTCGCCACCGGACAAGGAGAGGAAGGGCGCGGAAAAAAAGCAAAACCGCGAAAGGAAGGAGAAAGAGACGCGAGAATGCCGGCAGAAAGAAGAGGAGGATGTGGAGAAGCAGAGGAAGAGCAATAGCTGCGGCACAGCACGAACACGAGGAGGTGGTGCTGAAGAAGGAGGATGAGAAGGAGGAGGAAGAGGAGGAGGAGGAGGAGGAACAGGAGGAAGAAGAGAAGGAAAAAAATAAGTGGAAAAAGTAGCGAGCTTGATTGGTGGAAATGAATTCAAAATGGCCGAGCCTCGAACCCTGGTAAAATGGCGTCGCAACTTTAATAGCCAGCTATTGCGCGGAAATTTGACGTATCTATTTGTAGTATTCGTACGCGGCTCTTCCACGGCTAGCTAGCGCTGTGCTCCACCGATCCACGGAAAATGGATCGAATCCCTCGGTAGCTGGTAACGATAAATCATCCTCGGGCTAAAGTACAGCAACAACTGCTCGTAATTAGCTGCTCGTATTTTACGAGCAAAGTTCCTCTCTGTTGATACGGCTACTCGGTACACGGATACCGAGCAATCGGCTCGAAATTCATCGCGGCTAGATCGAATCGGCCGAACTGACGAGCGTGCAAGGAGATGCTCGAGAGTCTCGACACGCTCGAATCCGCGATGCGAAAGGGTGCAGCTCGAACAGAAAGCGAGTTTTGTAAAACAAAGACGAAAGGGAGTCAACCCTCTTTGCCCTCAAGGCAGATTCTTTTACCTTCTCTCGCTCTCCCACCGGCAGGGGGGACCCACTATCAAACCATTCTCTCCTTCTCTCTCTCCCCTCTCTCTCTCTCTCTTTCTCTCTCTCTCTTGCTTTCTACCTTTTGCTCGTCGCGTCTCCTCTCTTTGTCCTTCGAGAGATCGGGCACCATTCGTTCTCTTTTCTCTTCTTTTTTCCTCCACCCGCCCTTTCTCTCCGTTTCGTCCGAGCCAGCACGGATTCTTAATCGGGACCATTATCTCCGTGCGATCATCATCCCGAAAACTAATTCGTATTTTTTACTACGAAACCGAAAACTCATAAATCAAAGCTCGCTGCTCTCTCTCGCCAGTGCTTTTGGTTCCTTTAAGAGTTGCGCGGTCCCGGCCGGCTTGTAGACAATGGACGCGCGTCCATTTAAGGGATTCGAATGGACGCAATTTTCTATGGGAGTTTGTAATTATGGGTAGTTTGTTGGCGCAGTCCAGGGCCTAGCACCACTCTGCTCTCTTTTTGTCCGTGTGACCATAAAAATTCTCGAATTAAATTGAAAACCAGACGCGAAATTCACCCTCGACGCGCGGCCGCTCCTCCAAGGCTCCTCGACGATACTCGGACGATATACCTCGTCGATACCTCGACGGATAACCGCGATGTTTCTACCACGACCAACCCCCTCGCCGTTTAGGAATTTCGTCGGTTTAAGCGACGTTCTCGCGTTTTGCGTAACGATGATTGTAAATCTGTCGAAATTCACGGACATTGTTTTCACTGTTACCGATTTTAATGAAATAATGAAAAAAACTTCCAGGAAGCGGATACGATACTCGATGTAATTGACAAAAATGTCCGTGCAGCTCACGGCCTCGTGTCCATATATTCGCGTTACAGACGCGAAGAGTCATAGAGATACCCGGTATTTAATTTCAAGCCATGTTTGACGTGCTTGGAAAATAATCTTCATCGTATACGTGATGTCAGCGGCTCTTTCAATCTCAGCGAACGAGAGTTTTTTCGCGAAACAAAACAGCGTGGTCTACGAGGACCAAAAAAAAAAAAAGAAAGAAGGAAGAAAAAAGGACAGATCCTTTGTATCCCTCCCGTTAGGATTTAAGAAACACGGAAACCCTTTCGCTCTCGGCGCAGTAGCGACAGTTTTTAATTATCGCCAAAGTAGCGAATAATCGATAGTAACCCTGCGGCGTTATCACGGTGCACGCCTTTGTCCTGGTAATAACTGAAGCAAATGTAATTATCCGAGCAGGGAAACGGGCGAGAATCAGAGACGAAGACTCGTTTAAAAAGCACCGCGAAGCGTCTTACTCTCTTGTACTCGGCTTATTTTTGACGCGGTTTGCGCAACTCACGACGCGAATCACGACATTTCTGGAAGTAGTACCATCGATGCGCGTGTCAATTATTGCGTATCGCGACGATTACGTGTGGACGACGTGCGATGGATTCGAACCGACAACGTTTATTTATATACCGTGCAGTCCGCGAAAGTAATCAGACCCTAGGTCTGGTTCGAACTACGCGAACGACGTCCGTTAAGATTTATACCTTGTAATGAGAAATCATTAGCCGCGAGGTGTATTAGATAATCTCGGTAATTGGCAAAAATTGGCCAGTCGTCGTGAAGGATTCGCGAGAACCGAATGGTCGTAACAGGGTCCGGAGAGCTCAGGCTCGACCTATACCGAGTTAAGAGAAGAGAATAGCCCGAGGCGCGCCGATTTTACCGGGCCCTGCTCTTGATTGCTTAGAAAAAAGATATTCAAAATTAAGCGAGAGCGGGAGTAGAATCCATCGAGGCCGTTTCACGATATTAAAATACAATGGAAATGTGCTGTGCGATTCTACGGAATCGCCGACTCGTTCTCTCGATTAATCGAGAATCTGCACGAACCGACCCTTGCCGACGACCAACCATCGACCTATTTTTTTATCGTCCAAAGTATATACCGAGCAGGGAAAAATACCAAGGCCTGACGCGTTACAGGCAACAATTATAGATCGATGGACCACTCGGAGTCGTAGGGATTGGACAGATATTAAAAAAAAAGGAACGAAAAAAAAAAGGAATCGAAGACAGATACGGATACGACGAGAAAGATGGGCACCCTCGTGCAAACCGAACAACATGTGCAGCCGGCTACGTTCCCTGGGGTCCGAGCACGGTATAAAAATCAATCACAACGAATGACGGCCAGCCTAAGCGAAAAAACAGAGAGTGCAACGTAAAAAGAAGGAAGGTTGAAAGCTACGTTCGAGACGCGGCCGATCGTTTCCTCTCTTTCCTGTACCAGTGACACGAAACAATCTGTTCTCCCTGATATATTAGTTCTTTCCCAAAAAGAATGGAGAGAAGTCGACAAAGAAAGAAAAAAGGAAAAATCAATAAGATCGAAAGTAATAAAAGAATTAGAGGGATATTCGAGGGGAACGGAATGAAATCGGTGAAATCAAGGTAACGCTATCGAGAGGCAACGTTCGAAATTAAAGCCACGGTTCAACGTATCTCGCCGAGAATCTGCATATCATACTAGGCGTTCCCAATCAACTAATTAACAAAAAACCGTAGAACGAGCCATTAATCATCGTCGAGCCACTCGGAATACGGGCGCGTACGATGTATCAGATTGGCGAACCCTTTCGGATCCGCGCAATCGCCAAAGACGAAGAACCCTCGGTACCACTAATTTCCGAGTGACCCCACAGCCCTCTTCGCTTAATATCGATTATCCAGAGATATCGAGTTTCGCACGCTGACGTATAAATTGCAAAGCGCGAAAACGGGGCCACGAAACTTCCTCTCGTACTCTGCACCGCCGATGCTACCTGGGAATCGAGAACGATCATAGTCTCCTTCTAACTTTCGTTTTTGAAATCTCGTTTCTCTTTGTTCGCTCCGGTTCATATATGCGAGTGCATGGATGCCAAGCGGTCGTTGGATTAAAACAAAGTATGTTGGATTCTCGCGACAACCGCATGTGCCAGAATAAATCTCTTGTTTTGAGATGTCTGCCGCATGCCGGTGCATAAGTTTCGCGGCAAATTGCACTCTGTCGAACGGTACAACGGTACTTGTCGACCGCAGTGAGCACACGGACGAGTACTTCGTCTCGGAGCAGTACTCTCTTTCTCTTCCTCTTTCCTTCGTCGACCCCCGACCTCTCGCTTCGACTCGTCACAATTTTCCATTCTCCCCGACCCAACCGTCGCTCCCATTTCCGCTCGTATTCCAACTTTGGCCATAGTTACACACACATATATATATACGCATCGTCGAGATCGTCCACCCACTCGCGGCGCCGAATCGTCGCGCTGCATCGCAATTATTCCGATGCAGACAGAGTTCAAAGAGGTTAATTCCAGGACTAATGTATTCACCCCTTTTTACCCCGAACCCCGGAGATTTCGTATGTATTGGCAATTTCGCATTTATACACCGCCTTCCATCCAATGAATAAATTCGCCTCTCGCTTTCGTTTCGCGCCGCACTCCTCGCCTTTCTTATTCCCATTCTCCTTTCGCGGTTCGACCGCCTTATCCTTCTCGAACGATTTCGACGTCAAGACTCTGCGAGCTTCGACTCCGTGAGCTCTTAATTACTTCGTGCGGTGAAAGAAAAAACGACAGAGCGAAAAGAAGGCAACGTAAGCGAGCGAAAGAGAAACGAGAGAACGAGGCTCGAGGAAAGAGAAGGAAGGGGAGGATGTGTATCAATCAGAGCAGTGTCTTGCCCACGCAACGCTCTTCTGCCCGGAAACATCCCCCGATAACCCTCGAGCAAGGACTCTCACGCTCCTTGTCAACCGCCCTCCCATCCGATTCGGATACGGCCTTGCTAGAGGCTGAGCAAGGGACGCGGGAGTGTGACCCGTGAAGGGGGTAGGGTAGGTACGTGCCATTTATCACCGCAGGGGAAAAAGTGCGCGTCATCGGCCGTACCAAAATCCGGATGACTTCGTGAGACGCCTGTCAACAATATCGTTCCCTTCCGCCAGCACGAGAACAGAAAGGATCCGCGCGCGCAAAACGCGTCAACGGTTCGTTTCGTTTTCGTCGCGTGTTTACGCGCTCTTAAATTCGCCAGCTGCCAACGTTTCCACCCGTTTCGATTAAACGATCATACCGATAGTACGAAAGAATAAATCGAAGAACCGAGAGGTTAAAATTAAGACGTCGAGTAGGGGTTGGATTTTAAGGACGATCGAATTGCCAAAGTCAAGCTGATGGGGCGGCAGGGGGAGGGGGATTACCGGGGAGACCCGCTTTTCCTTCGTTCGGCGTGGACAAATAGTTCGGAAGCTGTTGGAAGAAGCTCCACGGTATCTACAACCAGATTTCAACCTGTCGAAACTCCACCCGAGAAACTTAGTCAATCTGCTGTTGCTAACTCATCCGCCGTTACCGCCCCCAATCAACCCCTAAAGCCTTGCAACGAACTTGCCAGTCGATATCTCGAAGGTAGCAGATCGTATTTCGACCCTCTCCCCCTTCCACAGCTCTTCCCTTGTCAAAGGAACGACTCGAGGAACAAAGTGTGTGGGGGGGGGGGGATTCGTTCTACGGGAGGTGTGGGCATTCCAGTTTCCTGTGAAGCGCCAGAACGACGGACGCGGGGAGGAATTAAAAAGAAAACGGGAGTAAGCTTCGAATTTTTGGCGATGGCGATGCTCGGTAGAGATTCTAGTTCCTGTAAATCATGGGATTGCACAACGGGGAGAGAGGATGCATTTCGGAGATGCGAACTTCTGATGGCGAAGTAGCAGGGAGTCGAGTAGTGGGCGATGCGACGAAAGGCGTAAAGGGGAGGAAGAGGGAGAGTGTTGGCATACCAGGGTATACCCAAGCTGGCATAGTTCGTAAGAGACGCATTTTTCTCGGGCGTAACCCCACGGCACTCGAGCTGAAGGGTCGTTGGTAGGGACAAGAGAGTAGTAGCTGCTCGCGGCGGGCTAGAGGACTCCGTGCGAACCCCTCCGGGAGGACAGAATGCCTTCCGGGACTCAAAGACATTCTCGTCTTGCAGACTGTGAAGTTTCAACCATCCTCGATGACGGAGCTACGAAGGAATCTCTGACCACACGATATCCCCGGGGCACGTTTGCTCGACTTAACGTCCCACGCATCAGCATCGTACTCGAAACCGACAGAGCGACGGAGAAAGGATACGGAGAGAAGGATAGGCGGTTTCAGCATCGTCTCCGGTTCTCCCGGTTCTCGCGTCGTTCCTCCTCGTCTCGCGTATCGTCTCGCGTCGCGGCTTGACCTGTCGTCGTGCGATCCCACCGAAAAGTCTTCGGGCGAACGTTTTATTGGGTGGACAGGAGGGGGAGAGAGAGATGAGATCGTTGGTTACGGCGCAAGGAGCAACAAAACCTTGCGTATGCCGGTTGCGAACGAGATGCTCGCCAGTTTCGCTGGTTTAATAATTGATTTGCATAATTACGTATGTGCATATTTATGAATTTAAAGCGTAGCCGCGGTACATCGCGCGGACCTGATACGTTTTACTGGTAATAGTAATAAGTTTCTACCGGACTTGCCGCCATCCATGACGCTCTGCCTGTACATCGTTTATCGATCGGATAACGTATTTACGGCGTATCGAAATATAAAACCCGCGCGCGATTCGTCGACGACTCGAAACATTCGCCGAACCCGGCGAGTAACTCTTGCCCACGGACTCGATCGTACACGACCAAAGTTGTCTCGCGTGGCTAACTTCGAACCTACCTCGTCCCTCTCGATTTACGAACCGAAACTACCGCTCTGCACGCTCCGTCGTTCATCCACACGAACCTCTGCAAGTTGACGACAAACTCGTTCGTTCGGTTATTTCGAGAAAATCCTGTCTCACGAATCCCTTCGTGTCGCGAAGACGTCGTTCCGAGCGTATCGGCTATTTCCCGAGGAAGGAACCGCGAGCACGAGAGAGGAGCAAATCAATGGTAAGTATAGAAGCGCGAGATAACGGAGGGAAGAAAATGGAAGGAGGAAGGGGGAGAGAAAGAGAGAGAAAGAGGAGCCGTAAAGGCGAAGTTATGGGTTTTCACGAGATTCGCTCGCCTCCGCCCCTAATAATGGATAAAACGATCATAAATTCGACGAGGAGGGGGAAGCTTTTCGGCCTCTTAGGAAATATTAATTAAAATGTAATTGTTCCGTACGAAGAGCCGGGAAAGGGTTACGCCTTCCCCGTCCCATCCCCGTCCCTTTTAGATCTTACATCGCGAGGAACCTCTTTGTTTTCGCATTCGATAACTCACTGGCGCGCGCGCGCTTGCTCCTTTTATCCTATCCCCGCAGCCCCGCAGCTAAATTCTCCTTGAACACTCTTTAAACGCGAATATAATTCTTACGAGGGACTGTAATTTATTCGCGCGAGGTTCACAACTCGATCTCCCAATTACGAAAGCTGGATCGCGGCAGGAATACTAACCCTGCCATATATTTCCGCCGCAACGCGAGAACGAGAAAACCGCTACCGTGCGAACGAACACGCGGTCTCGTCGTCGCGTTCGACGGGTTTGACGAGCGAGCGGCCGGCGATCGAGCCGCGAACCGTTGCCGAAAACAAAAATTTTTGGCACATCGGTTCGGCGTTTCTAGCGGCTGGGTTTTCGGGCGAGGCGGACTCGTCCGGCTCTCTGAAGTCCGTCGGGTCGAGGTGGACATCAAAGAGAGAACAAACAAACGGGGCGGTAAGGGTCCTACGATGCGATGCAATTCGGACACGGGACACAAAGTGATGACGTCACCAACCGGCCAGAAGCCCTGTCGTTGTCGGCCATTGTGTGTTCAGTCGCTGGTTTACAAGTTCATTGCACACTACCACTTTATACGGCAACGTTACAGCCTCCGAGTCGGCAGCTTGCTCCAATCTCCCTTCTCCTCCTCCTCCTCCTCTTCCTGCACCCCCTCCCGTTCTCACCCCCTCTCGCAACGCGTTAAATTCCGACGATCGGGACGCGATTTGACGTCCACTGATTTCCGGTTAGAGCTTCCGGTCACGCGAACGAAAACGAGAAACTTTCCGTCCACGAGTTTCAAAGTCGAAGCCGAAATCGAAGCCAAAGTCGAAAACAACGGGCTCCGTGCATGAACGCCATTTTGAAAGTTAAGTCGTTGGTTCGGTCGGAAGTCTAGCACGGTGCACCGCAGCTGCCATGGAACTCATATCCGACGATCGATCTCGATGCGTGCACCACTCGCCATTTTGAAGGGGTTCGTTCCTCGTCGCCATTTTTTCTCTTTACGCACGGATATCGGTCTATGTCACGAATAGTCGCGAGCCAAACCAGCGTTTGATCGCTAGGAAGATCGTGCTCCGACCGCGAATACCAGTCACCCGCGTACGCGACTGCTTCCGAAACGATCCATGGCGTTACATCTTGATCAGCGACCCATCAAATTCTGCTCTGCGTCTTCACCCGTAACCAGTTCCCGCATGACTTCGTCAATGTCGAAGAGGTGAAAGACGACTCCAAACAGTTGGAAGCGACTCGGCAGGCATTCCAGGACACCGTTGCGAGCACACAACACGAGGAGTAAGAGGATCGGAGGATGAAACGGGGGCGAAAGGACAGAGACGGCGGCAAAGAGGAAACGGGCAGAGGAGGAGGGAAAGCGACGGCGAAGAGGGAGAGAGGATGGACAACGTCGAGCCGAGCGTACCACCCAATTACACTGCAGTTCAAACACATGCAAATCCGGAGAATAAGCTTTATTTGTTGTGCAAATTAGCCGCATATTGGCGCACCGAACGAACGGTTTTGTTACCACGAGAATGAGAGGCCGAAAGTGAGGGGGGTAGGCGGGGGTGCAACAGAGGGAGAGACAGCAGGAGCGAGACAGAGTACCATGGGTCAATTGCTTATTTTGAGTTGGGCCGGTGTGCCCACCGGCCTGTAAATATCACACTCCCAGCAACCACCCGCGTCCCCTCTCAAACCCACCTCATCCCACCCTCCGGTGCAAGCGATATCGCGTGACGAAACCATCGAAAAATATTGATAACGATAACGGTGACTAATTTTCGTTCCCAAATTACTCCGTTCCGAAGGGAGAATCGAAAGGAAGTGATTTATGGAAAAAGCGAACCAAGCATACGTATATGTACATACGTCAGAGAGGCGGGACACGCGCGTCCTGATCACTACGATGTAGCAACCGATGAAAGACAAAAGCATGCCGATGAAATTCTAGCCGACTGTCCTCGAGCCGTGGACCAAGACCCTTCCTTCCGCCGTGCACTCTGCCCCGGCTCACCCCCCTCGCCGACCAGCCGAACAATCGATCCCATAAAAATGCATACGAGTGGTTGCTCATCGAATAATCCAGAGGAGAAGGTAAAAGACTAAGGGCGAACTCGGTTGGCCCTCACAGACCAGGAATTGGATTGTAATCGAAATCAATAAATATATAGACTCTTCCGCCTCCGAAGAGAACAGCCTCGAGGCGGTGTTCCCGTCGTGACGAACGAGCCAGTCTCGAGGGTTCGATCTATTCTCCGTAAGAGGAGGAAACCAGGACGAGAATGAGCAACTTCGCGATAGCCCCTGACCCACGGCTATCCTTCACGGACATCGAACTCGCGCATCCCGCGGGATCTCTTAGTCAAGACGCGAGCAACCTCTTCCCGCTTGTGTATCGAGAGACGACGCGGCTATTTCGGCCGCGTTGCTAACATTCGTCTTAAGAAGACGCTATTCACCGAACGATGCCGCTTTATCGCGCATCCCGAGAAATCGATGAGTTCAAAAACTCGTTTACGTGGTTTTTGGCTCCACGACAGGATCAGCGTTGACGGAAAACGTTGTCTATGCTGCGTATTAGATCATAAGAAACAGTCTATAGAAAAATACAGAGGCGCAATTACACTGTTATTCTGCTGCAGAACGAGTCGATTCTAAGGTTCCTGAATAATTATTTCGCAAATGGCAATTAAGAAAGGAACGGTAAGCGAAGGGAGCTCAACGCGGGACCGCGACCGTGTGTACGTTTCAAGGTCGTCTCGTAATTACGATCGCATCTGTCCATTGAGCATCCCAAATTATACGCTACAAATCTTAAGAATTTGTGCCGAAGTCTCCCGACCGGTAATTGATACCCGATTGGCAAAATGACTAAATTAAGAAGCCTACTCCAGATTGTATCTGTCCAACGTAAAGTATAATAATTCGAGGAGTACACAAGCTTTTGCAATCAGACGATCACCGTATCCGAAGTGCGAGTATTTTCACAGCAAATTCCGGTAGCAACGAAACTGTGCGGGTAGACCAAGGAATCTCGGCGATCACCAAGAGTTGCCCGTTCGAGTTGGCGAAAAATGTCGAGAGTCACCGTTCGAATTACAATCCTCCCAGCTTTTGTCCTTTATCGTTTCGGCGTATCTACTCGATACACGGTAGAAAATCAAAATAGAGTCACGATCCCGTCGCGTTTTAACGATTCCCGGTCGTTTATCCAGTGACTTGCAAGCTATTGTTAACCCCGCTCCACCTCCTATCCCGCTGTCGACTCTTTGTCTCTCTCTTCCACCGGAATCCCCGGCTCTCTGTCGTTCACCCTCCCTCGTTTCTCTTCGGTCGCTTCCTCGAGCACCGACGCGCGGCCACCCTCAGCTTCGCGTTTTTTAAATCCGCACCGATTTCGCCCGTACCCGCTTGAATTTGAATCGACGCTGCAAAATCGTGGAGTCACCAAACGTTCATATGTTAGCCTGCTGCCACACGGGGCAACGAAGGGCTTCGCGTTCTCGCTCTTTCTCTGTCGTATTAACCACCCGGCAAACCATTCGACGCAAGAACGCGCGAGCCGCGAGACCGAGCAGATTTTCCGAGCCACTTCTCAAGGCAAGACGTTCCAATCGCTCTCGCGCGTTATGTTCCTTCCCCTTATTCCGTCAACTATGCCCCTCTCTGCTCGTTTAATGAAAGCGATTTGTTTAAGAAATCAAGCCGAATGTATTTGTAAATAACGATTGCTCGATCGACCGAAAGCTGACGAAAGTAATTGACGATGTTGTAAAATATAATGCAAATCAAAACCTGTCTAATGGAAGTGAGGACACGCATCGCATATTAACGCGATACACGTTTGACCGAATTCTCAGGTCAACAAAAGCGTGGAAGAACGTGAAAAACATAAACTTGGATAGAAGTTTCAAGGTCACAGAGAAGTTTCTACCAAATTCTTGGATTAACAAGAGCATGGAAAGTCGCCAAAAATGAGATTCCAGGATTTTAGATATCGTACTCTTTATAATTATAGTAACTGTTTTAGTTGCCTCTGTACAAGTACTAATCATTCTTTCAAACGTCCTGTGTACTCTGCTATATGTAACAAATGTTACCAGTGATGACCCGTTTATATGAAATCAATAAATATCGTAAATGATAATTATTATTCCCGGAACTTGGAAACAGAGTAAAGTTTGGGAGGCACCAAAGTATTTAACCGGCTGTACGAAAGAAAATTTCACTGTACAGTCTTAGTTAACGGATCCGAGTCGACAAAGTGGAATCGAAGTTCCAAGGACATCGGAGGTTCGCCCAACGCGTTTCCCGACCGCCGAATTTCCCTCGGATCCTGGACGGCAGGGTATCACGACGAAAAGAGGGCAGTGAGTCGAGCGTCGCGGCGACACGTTCGCTTCAATCAATATGCAAATACGACTGACACTAATTATACGGAAGCTCTGCGTCCTCTTTGATGTCGCTTGGATGACTGCACCACTCGTCGTCTCTCTACGGCCGACAAGAGAGAGTCGAGTAGGCGAGTCCTTGGTCGTTTCGTGGTTCTATCAGGACCGGGGAAAGTGAACTCGTAACGAGTTACTCCCGTCGAGGAATAAATCAACGCGCATCAAGTTCGCTTTCGTTACATTCACCGGCAGAATCCGGCTAATCGATGCACCGTCCCCGAATTAGCCGCCAGCGGCGATGTTGTCTCGAGCACGCCAATTAGGATGCACTCGATTAAAAGTTTCGAAAATTCTCGACGACATTAACCTCGAAGAGAGAGGGAGAGCTCGTTAAAACTTCCGAGTACCGATAACGCGACGCGTGTGCCGATGCTCAAGATTTCGTCCTGTCGTTCAACTTCGTTTTTTGAATCGTTTCGTCCAGATTAACGTCAAATCATCGGCTAGATACGATTTTCACGACGATAAACGAGGAAACCGGGAATGCCTGTTTACCGCGTCGTCAATGGCGATGGCGAATAAATATAGTCGAGGCCATAATACGGTAGTGGAGCGCGTTAGGTGTGTATCGGTTAGGTAGCTAGGTACACTCGGCGATGCGTCAACGCGCGAAATAATGCCGCTTTATATGCATACGTGATTTGACGCGTAAAGCCATGATTTTTCCTACAGGGGTTCCCTTTCCCATGTGGCCGCACATGGGCGAACTGGCTCGAGAGCAAAGAAGAAAGCAAAAAAAAAAGCAGAGAGTAGAGAAAAGAGAAGACGGCGAGAAAGGCAGAAGGGAGAACTAAAGAGAAAGGAAATAAAGGTAGCAAGGGGTTAGAAGAATCGAGGGCAAGAATAGTGGTTGGTGGGTGCGTTACTACTTTACGGTTATTACACCGAAGGGCTAAAGCGTTCCGCGAAAGCCACAATTCTTCGAGTCGGCCCGACTATCTAATCGTATCGCTTGGCAAAGGAAAAAAAGTTCGCAGCAACCAAGATCGAAGTCCGACGTTGGGAAAAAAGTATAATTCTCTTGGTCCGTGATCCGACCAGTAATACGCTTATCGCGATGGAATCTGCTAGCGGCGTGCTAGTCGATACCCGAGCTACACCTACAGAATCGGAAGTTCGTAAATCAATGCGGTTCGGTAACCATCGCCACATCGGCTGTCCGTGTATTTGCATAATCTCTATAACCATAAAATAATGGATTAAATGAGACGGGAATTCGCGATCGTTTGATAAATGCGATTCTCGAAATATGTACAACGATGGTACAGGAAGCGATGGTGGACGCGGGCGGGTGGGGAGATGGAAGAAGTCGTTAGGAAGTGTCCAAACACTTTCCAAGGAAGTTCTCCAAACTCGGCGAAACACGGACCCACGTCAAGGCATCGGGGTCGTCGGGACCCGGGACCTTAATCTTGCCAGCCTTAGACAAGGAAACGCGCGTATACGGAGTATACGGGAACGGGCGCACGTGCAAGGAACTCCTAGAACGACAGACCGCCCCTAACTCCGGCCGCCGCCTCCTCCTTATCTCGGGAGGCCGAGTTTCCTCGGACAGTTTACCGGCGCTAATGAGCTGGCAAGATAATTAGCATTATGTTAATGTGTGACGCGCGGTGGTGCCGCCGCTAGCCTCCTTCCAACCTAGAACTAGCTACCGGTGTAACCTAACCTGAGCTTCGTGCCGAGAAAGCCTCCGGTTCATCCCCTTTTCTCCGTGAACAACCTTCCGCCCGTTATACCTGCCATCCACCTACGAATTTCCATCCCGTGTTTCGATTATCTCTCGCACAAGTTTCGTATCGTACGGTCACTCGACCATATCCTTCCACGATCTCGCGCATCGTTGACAAAAGTTTCACGGTTAAAGTCGAAGAATTCGAACCCCCTCCGAGGAACCTCTAATTCCATTTGGTAAATCGTAAAATCGTTTGCGCGAGAGAACCCTCGTTCGTATTCCGGAACCACTCGGTTCCCCCGCTGAAGTCGCAGCGAGCATTAAAAACGAGAAACTAAGTGTCCTCTCCGAGGACTCTCGCCGGTATCTAAAGTAAACGTACGGGATCTCTGGAATCGCGGGAGACCAGCGTACGTGCACGCACGACTTCGCGAAAGTTAATATCCAAAGGGTGGTCATTCAGGGTTATATTTGCAAACCGATAGGATCGGGGAGATAGGATTGTGCGTTGGTCCGTGTCTCGTCCTGCGCACTTGTATATTCGCGATAACGCCGTCCGTTCTCTCCCTCCTCCGCTTCAACCCTCTCGCTTTCTGCCTTTCTCTCTCTCTTACTATCGTCCAGTTTACCCGATGTATATTTCACGCGACTACTTGTCGCGTTTCGATCTTTAGTCGACTTTTCAAAGATCTGGCCGCGAGTGGTCCTAGATTTTCGGACAGATAACGGGCGGAACAAAGCAACCCAGACTGCCTTTCCCTTTCGGATTCGATTTTTTTCTTTTGCGTGCGCCCTTCCGTTCATAAATTACAATTGCGCCGCGGTAAGAGGACTCGATCTCTCCACGAGTGCTTCCGTAACGGTGAAAGAACGTGCGAGCGTTATCGCGTTCTTTGAGAAAGATTCGTGGAAAAACGCGAGTACTCGAAAGAGACGTTTCTAAATAAAAATCGAAATCAACGAGATATCGATAGGTTCGCGACGGTCATCGATCCGTCTACGGTTTGGCAAACGGGAAGCGAAGCGGGCACACCTACACACGTTCGATCCTCCGCCGTCCTAACTAGCCCGGGCTAATTAATTAATCATGCGCCTCCTTCCGCGCTCAAGTCGGGCTGCTTATCCGGAAGCCTCGCCGAGCTAAGTTTACCGTCAAGTTGCGTATCTTCGGTATTGTCGGCAACGGTTTGGTCGAGGTGTCGAATGTCTCGTACAGACGCTGCTCCGTCCTTCCTTCCGTCCTTCCTTCCCTCTACCCTTTAACCCCATCCCGCTCCAACACCCTCGACCTCCTCGACTCAGCTCGCTCCACCCTTTTCGTCTTTGCCTACTAGTTCTCCGTACCTCGACTTGCCTCTCATTATCTTGATTAATTGACCGATGGACTCTCACGCTTTCCTTATCCCGCTTGCTCTTCCTTCACCGCGTTTCTTCTCCTTAACGCCTCTTTCTCTTACCCCTTTTTCATACGGCCATCTATCGTCCGACTCTCAACCATACTCTTGTCATCTACCGTGTTTTCGCCGGGCAATTATAACGCCAAATTCTAAGACGCTGTGCTTTTTCCTCGTTAACTACACACACGCGCGAACGCGAAAGAGTCCGCTACGAAAACATCTTCCTCGTCATCGTGAAGAAGAAGCGGCGCTTAACCTCGGATCGGTTAAGATTTCGTGCGAAAAAATTGATCGACCGCGCGAAGCAGCCTGCGATAACTACTTATCCGCTACGGGGTCGTTATTTTATTATGAACGTCCTCGCGAGAACGATAGACAAAAGCGCGGGAAAACTTGCAGCAGCCCTTCCTTCCTCTCGCTGCTTCGGATCGCTTCTTTCTAGGGATGATTCAACCTCGGCGCCACCACTTGAAGCTCAACAAAGAGGCAAGCAAGTATCGGACGAGTCTTAATTTAAAGTTAAAATTAATTTCTCGCAGCTTGGCTGGCTGCCGCGCTCTCCGTACACTCACGCTGCTACTTCGTATTTTGGCGACCGTAATCACCAGCATCTTTAGCTTTCCAATAACTTTTGCTTTGTCACGTTTCATGGAGAAAGTACAACGATTCGAAGGATCGAACGGAGGAATTGATTAGCGCCGAAACGGGACTGATTAAAAGGAATCTCTGATTAGTCGGGACGAGTCGTCTAAAAAATATTTACAGGCGGAATCCGAGGCTGCAGGGGGCGAGGAGGCAGCGTCGACGGTTAAATTAAGAGAGTCAAAGGAACTCGACATAATTAAATCGCGATAATGATGCAAAGAATATCGTCGGGCTTTTGCTTGGTGCGCGCGCGCCACGCCAGCAAACCCTTCGACCAACCGCTCGCCTCGACTTTGGTTCGCTGATTATTTTGTCGAGCGCTTTGATATTCAAGAAACAAGCCGCCCCCGCGAGCTTCCCGTAATTATCGGCCGTCTTTAAGACGTCTTTTGGGTTGCCGGCTACGCGAACGGAACGCCGCGATTTCTTTCAACTCCCGACCTCGAATCTTGCACGAACTCGCCCACTATTTAGGCCCAAGGGAAATCGTTCATCTTTCGCGCTTTGTACCATCTAATGAATTTAATCCCCTTCGCTTACGTTTCCGAATTCATTCATTTCGTTATTTCGTTGTTCCAACGACGGCGAGATTTTCCTCGAAAGAACACGATGCTTAAATCGTACAAGCAGTCGACCACTGCGTCAGTGGAAACCACACCCGAAAAGCGAGAAGAGAGAGAAGGGATGTTCGTGGAGGTCGATCGAGTCGATCAAACAAGCGAAAAACGATTTCCATTCGATTTGCCGAAGAAGTTAGGCGCTAAATGTCCGTACGTAAGGGACGTAACCGAGCTGAGTGAACGCGAGGGCGCAAGAGAAAGAGGGAGAGAGAGAAAACGCACAAAAGCCCATGCATACAAATGGTATGCTAACAAGATACATTTGTCTATGGTGGTGTGTGGCCCGGCGTTAGTAGCTGCGCTCAATGTTGTCGTGCAAGGTAACGGTGTTAGTGTGGAACCACCCCCGCCAGTGACGTGCCCCTGTACTCTAGCCCGGAACCTTTCTTCCTCGTAAGCAGATTTATAGATCGATTATAGACTTCGCTTATGATTGGAACCATTTGCATGATGTAGGTATATACAGTCGGCAGCCTCTTTCTTCTACGACCTCCCTTCGCCCATTTTGCTATGCATTTCTCTGTTTCACCCCGCTGTCAGGTTTCTTTTTCTCTCTCATTCATCCGCTCCGCGACCATCATGAATCATCCGCGCCAACTGCTCTCTTATGGTTTCATGCGATAAACGTTTGATGCGCGGTGAGCGATGCGTGTAACGCGGTTCTTTGCATATTCCATGCTTCTCGGCCGAGCTCACGATATTTGACAACGTGCCACCCCTTTCGATATACCCTTATTCTCTCCCTCTCTTTCCCGCTCTCCTCTGCTATCCGTAGATTCTTTTAAGAACATTGGGAGAAATAGAACGAAATTCTAACGAACGTAAAATAATCGAAACAAAGAGAAATTTGTATGTTTTCATTAGACTCGTCGAATATAAGATACCGAGTCTTTATCGAAGGATTAATCGATCGATTCTAAATCCTACGAATGCTAAACAGAATCCGATAGATGAGAAAGTCAGAAGGACTGGCACTCGCGAGAGTGCTCCGCTCGAGGAAAGACAAACCCAGTACCCAAGTTACCCTCGTTCGCACTCGTGATTGATTAACTTCTTTTTTTCCTGCAGAGAACGAGGACGAGAAACGTAATTATAATTTTTATTCATTACCGAGAGCTGGGGATCGTTTCGTTTGATTCCCCATTTAGAGTCACTCGCTTGCGGTCTCGAGATACGATTCTTTTCAACGCACGGACCTTCACCGTCGCTGGGTAATCAATATTCATTTACATCGTGAAGGGCGCTCTCAGGGATTAACCGTCTACGAGACACGCTAATCAGCGATATCGCGTGTCCTTTCCTCCGAGATCGATCCCTTTTGAGAACAGACGCGGCCGATCAAACTTACAACGACTCACTCTTCCTCGCGATAATTAAAATGTAATTTGTATTCCAGCGACAATTGATATTCCAATAAGATTATTCGATTTCAACATTTATAGCTAATCGATACGAGATTCTTGCCGCGTCTCTATATACCATTGTCATTAACGTAATCACCGATGAGCGATTAAAAATGTTAAAAACCACGTCGGACCGGTCTCGTCCCGTTCTCCAATCTTTCCATCTCAGCGCATCTCGATCGCCATTCAACCACCAACAGCCAACCTCTCGCGTTACTTTCTTCCCGCCTATTTTTCTTTCTCATCCTCTTATCTCCCTGCTCGACTCCTTAGCCCGTCGCGAGATTCATTTATCTTGTAATTAGTTCCTAGTCTTTGTGATCGCTCGCACGGGAACACGCCTCGGAAAGAAAGCGAAAAAACGAAAAGACAAAACGACGCGAGGGATCTGTGGAGAGAGAGCAAGCGAACCGGAAGCAAACGCGTCAAGAGAATCGAATGGTGGTTCGTTTGGCCGACAGCTCGCGCCCGTGCCAAACGGTTCGTCGAGGACGATGATTCCACTCGACGCGAGCAATAACTTTAAACCGAATCGAACCCCCGAGACATCCGGGAGTGGCTTATTTGCATACCGACCTGAAAATCCCGCACCCTCTGTCATTCCAAGTCACCCACTCGACATAAGGTGGCCTCGTGCCGTTCTCTCCTTCCCGATTTTCTGCCCCCCCCAACCCCCTCTCATCCCACTTCACCGCTCACCCACACGCGCGTATCGCATAAAAATACAAACCCTCGCCCCGCTGCCTCGCTTGTTCGCGATCGTTTAGCACTTTGGCGTAATTTTTTTCCACCCCCGGTATTTGCATAGCTACACCGTCCCCTCCAAGACAATCTACCGATAAAAATCGATGCCGCCTAATCGAACGAAAACACTCGACGCTCATTATTTGTCGATTCGAACATGACTTTTCTCCGTTCTCAATTCTTGCAAATGCGGACGAGTCGGTCGGTTGTCGAAAACGATAACGAATTTTGATTCACGAGAGATTCATTGGGATAGCGGTCGCGTCTATTAATTCTTGAACGTGGAAAGTTCGGTTAACAACGCAATTGTAACATAGGAAACAAGACTACTACGTGCAACAAATTTCAAACATTCCGAGTCATAGATGTTGTATCGTATCATCCATTGAATAAGAAGAATAAACATTTATGCGAATAAATTTGCAATACCCTGTCGGTATCTACTAATTTACAAATCCGCAATCGCCGAAGAAATTTCTATATCATCTAGCGTTAAATACCAATGTATCATGTAGTTAGTTAGTTATATATGTGCCAATTACCTTATATATACAGGTTAATTAATTTTCGCTATATTTGCCTCGAGTTCGCCTCGCTTTTATATTTATTTCTATAACAAAGCCCACGAAACTCCAAATTCATGTACACTACGGCGAGTATAAATACATATCCGTAAAATAGCTATCTTCCAAGGCACGCAATGATATTGCGAACATGGCCGTCTCTCGTGACTTATTTCACGGATTGAAAAATGGCCTTGACAAACGAAGGAAAGATAAAATAGAAATACGGTCCGACGTTTCACTAGGAATACAACGTGGATCGAGCGGCGCTATTCCTCGTTAATGGGGTGAGATCGCAAACATGTATCCTCCCGGAAGAGAGTGCGTGCAAAGGAACGCCGTGAGTACCTGTAAGTCAACGTAATGCGAGACTTCCATACTTCCACCATAGCGAAGTATAAGAGGCGCCTAACGCGAGGAGGTTCGCCACTATCGATGACCTATCCTCGAGCTTCCGTGGTTTACTGCTACCATTACTTCATGGATAACACCCCGGAATAAAAATCTTTATAACCTTACTCTGCTCTCTCTCCGTTTCATTGCAACAGCGTGACGTCCATCTCCAATGTGCTTGTTCCAGATTGGATATTGTCTCATCTACGACACTTCCACGCTTCTACGCTTCGATACGGTGTCCCGGGAAGATTCACTGACACCCGTAATTGCTAATCAACACCTAAAAGCAGTACCGAGTCTCACCGATACGCTCCTCGCTTAAGGTATATTAGCTTGGACTAAAATTTCAAGGTTAACGACGAACGAGTTCATATATTTTCGTAAACGACACGAACCCCAGGTCGAAGGGATCCACCAGGCACTAATATGGCGGTCGTCACCGGCATTACTTAACAACTCGTCGCGATTACACCTGATTAGACGACAAAGATGCAACAAAACTAACACCATGCAAATTCGAACGACGTACACATCGAATAAATTACGAACAATGGCACGCCGCGGACTAACGCTCGCAATTATCCTCGAGTCCTTCCGAAGAAACAACGCTTGATATTTACAAAATTGTTAAATATATTCGACTGTTGGAATGTTGACAGTTTGACGGGTCGCGCGGTTGAAAATTGTTCACTAGCGGTCGCTCATATACCGCCATCTGTGGGCACGTCGGGCGAAACACAATGCAGCAGAGTTGCCCAGCTGGTAGGGAAACTCGTGAACGGCGCGGAACATGCACGCGAAATTGCTAAAACTTTAGGAGACAGTAAATTAAACGGAATTCCGGCTGCACCGTCGACATCGCGTCGACAAGGTTGTTCACGAAAAACCGATCGACATTGTTTCCCGTCGCGTATAAAGCGCGTTCCTATCGCTCGCGTATCCCATAAAGAGTAGAGCCACAAAAATCTATCGTTCGCAACGAACATCTCGTTTACGCGTATTTCCCCTTTCCACGTCGATTTTTATTTAATCACATTGAGATCTTACTGGCGACAGGGGGGGAGGAAAGGAAAGAATTCAAAGATAAGGAAAGGCGAGTGTTAAGTAGCAACCAAGAGATAAAACCTTTTCTCCTGGGAATCGATTCAAGAGTATGAAGAACGAAAAGAAAGGAGATCCGTAGAGTAGGAGCTGGTCGTCTGGCCACATTTACCCCTGTATGCGGTAGCTCATTCACGCTTGTACACGCTCTTTTGAAAAAATAAAGCGAAGTAGACCGAGTTCGCGCCCGCGTTGACTTTGTTTACTCCGTGGAAAACGGTAGTAGAACCGCGGGCAGCTAGGGCTGGCGACAGTTCGTGCTCTCGACGAATATGGAAAGGGTGAAGAGGACGGGAAGGAAAATGACGAACCCGCCGGAGGATGAAGAGAAAGAGACCGCGAGAAGAGTACGGCGGAGGTGTGCTAGCCAAGACTTCGACGAACGTGTGGAGATAGCGAAGGGTGTTGAGGATATTGGAGTGTGAGAAGGGAGCGGAAGACGGGTGGTGGCGGTCGGTGGTGCAAAGGCAGACGCCTTCCCTGGTTTCATTAACCCCACGCATTCAGAATCTCGAGTGTGTTGGACGTGCGAATATAGATTGAGATGGGAATGAGACCGTTTTGTCTAGCGAATACTTGAGGCGCGAAGCGCCAGGAGAACGCCGCTCAAAGGGGTGAATTTGAAAGAGGAACTCGCTTGCCGCGCTCTGTTTGGCGGGTAAATAGGCAGTCGATTGGTCCCCCGAAGACGACTGACTCTTTCCGTGTCTCAAGTAGAGAACCTCGACCCACCAGAGGATCGTACTCGACGCTTATCCGGTGATCTAAGCGAATTTTCCAGATCGGATATGCGCCTAATCGACGGGAGGACGAATCACCGAGTGCCCTCGAACGATAGATCCAAGGATAACGCCGTCGTTCGTTGCTTCTCTCTCCTCCATCGACTACCCTACTAGCCAATTTACCTTCTCGAGTTTTCGTATGATCAGCTATTGGCCGATTGAAACAGCATCGAGATATCAGAAAGTGATATCATTCTTTAACGATAGATTTCTAAATTTCAAATGATGAATTTGATCGATCCATTCGTTTATCTATGCTGTCGATTTTTCAATGTGTTACCTTTTCTTTAAAGACGTTAGTTACAATTGCTATTGGTCTCGAAAGTTGGTTTTACCTCGCAAAAACAAGGAATCAAATGATAAAAGAGGAAAGCAGGATGTAGACGGAAATAGTTAAGGGCAGATAATTACGGAAGAATATGGTTAACGACAAAATCAAAAATAAGTAACACGCACGGGAATGAAGCAGAAGAGGAACACGATGAAACAGCAGAACAGCCGTGAACTCGTATCTAAAATTCTCGTTGGGAAGGGAAAAAACTAGACGAACTATAACCGAAGAAGAGAAGAGAAGAGAAGAGTAGTGAAGAGAAGAGAAGAGAAGCAAATAGAAGAGATGACGGTTAGAAAGGGAATGAGTGGAAAGGGGTAGCGCGGGTGGGTGTCGGCAGGTGGGCAGGAGGGTGAGTCGAAGAGACGGTAGAGGAAGAACGTAGGGTAGGGGGAGTGAGCGAGCGAATGCACGAGTAAGAGAGGGACTGGCTTGGGGTGTGCTGTATGTAGCCGGGTCGATTCAGCCCCGGGCACTCGACTCCAAGCTACCTCTATCTGCTGTATTCCCTCTATTCTCTCTCTCCCCGCAAGCATCGCCACGGTGTTACCTACCGATCGTACCTCCCTCGCGCTCTTGCCCTCAGCCTCGCTTCGCTACCTCCTACACCACCCCCTCCTCCTTCTCCGTATCCGCCGCCTCGGCCGCCTCTGCCTCCTCCAGCCGTCCACCCTGCTGCGGTTCTGCCACTAGGTCTCGATACAACTTCCCCAACGACTACTACTCGCGTGTTCCTCCTATCGGTGCTACCAGTTCTGCACAAGTGCCAGGAGAGTCGAGGAACTCGGGGAGTTGGGGAGTTCGGGGATACCGGTGGAATGAGTTAAGAATTCACTTTCCGAAACCTGTCACGTCGGAAGCGCAAATTTCCCGCTCGTCCTCGAGAAACGCGACTAAGGACCTCTAGCTTCGTGCTTGCATATTTTTGATATGCAATTACGCGACCTTGAGCTTTCACCCTCCACCCACCCTGCCACCATACTCCACGTTTAATGATTCTATACGTAGTAGCTTCATTCCGGACGACTTACGAAAAGACGAAAGCAAATCGCGTTACTTTTCTTCTGAGAGAACAACGAACAACCGTACGGTGTCCGAGACGAAGGGGGACCAAACTAGAAATCTCGTCGGCTGTATAATGTCGAGCGTGGTAAATCGAGCCGATGACGAGCGGAGATTAAACGGGACGAATAATCGGTGCCTTTGAAGCTCTTTTATGAAACGAAGAGCCAAAAAGAGGCCTGGTACCCCCGAAGGCCATCGAGTTCGCTCGGAGGCATCGACACCGTCGAATCCATAAGTAGTACTCGATGGATCCTCGACCCCTTGGCTGGAGGGTCGAAGTTTCTTGGTTGTATTTCGCAAAACGGAAATGGCAAGCAATGGCAGCGAAGGCAGTCAGGCGGGACCAAAGTCGAAGCCGGGGCGCCTAGGAAACAAGAGAATCGTTGGTATAGTAGGGGCGGTTCTCCAAGCGGGTCCGTTCAGGGGTGGCCGAAGTACTCGGTTATTTGTACGCAGACGTAAGCCACCTGGCCTTTCGCGCATTGGTTTCTACGTCTGTGCCGTTTGTCTGTACGTCTGATGACGTCAGTTACGAGGCTCCACCCAAGGTGGTGGTGGATATGTCGGGGTACTCGTTGCCTACCTCCGCTTCCGCCAGGGTGGCAGAACGAAGAGGGGGTGGTAGCCGTGTCGGTAGTGGTGGCGATGGCGGTGGTGGAGAGAACGGTAGAAGCTAGATTCTGGAAAGGCGCTTGCGCGAAACCGCTGGATCGTTTATTTGTATCTGTCATTGCCAGCTAAGGGGAAGAGGAGGGAGAGACCACTTTCAAGATCCCCTTCCTTTTATTCCTCTTATTCCGCTTCTCCGTCTTTTCCGCCGTCCCCCTTGGTTCGCCGCGACGCCATCGTGCCACCGAGTGGTCGTGGCTACCGGCAAACTAATTTATTTCTACGTATTACCATTTTTGTTTACCATATCCGCACTGTATTCCTGCGTCTGGTATCCTGATCGACTGACTACTCGATTGCCCGTCCAACGAAGGTACATACTACTTGACGACGAAAGTCGACGGTCCGACCAGCCGACCTTTCTGTTTTCTACCGAGGTGACGTTTTTTATTTTTGATAGTCGATAAAACCAAGCTGCTTCTCGTGGAAAGCTCACGGGGAGAAGTTCTTTTCTCGGGCTTTGCTGTTAAGTGGTGCCGAACAGAAAACTCCCCGGCAGCCAGCCGACCGATCCTGTGGTCTAGACTAAAGGGTTTTAACCCACGCTTGCCCTCGCGCCTCGCTTCTTTCTCCGCCGTTAGTTAGAGGAACGTCGAGGCGAGAAAGATTAAAGGAAAAAAGGAGGAAAGAAAAAGAGTGAAAAACAAAAAGGGGATCGGTCTCGATAGACGAGCAGAGAAAGAGGGAGGAGAGAGAGGCAGGAGCGTCGATGGGTGGAAAGTGTGCTCCGAAGTTCGTGTCCCGGGCTTCGGAAGAAAAATACCGGCGGGAACCGCGTAATTTGAAATTCGATTAAGCTGAATTGGCTTTACGGAATATGCGGGTAAATAGCGCGAAAGAATGAAAGGACGTTTGACGCTTTAGCAGAGGCGAGCTCGGAGCTGGAACGCGGCTCATGCGCTTGTGCTCACGCTCGCGCTCACGGTCGCGATTTTATAAAGACGTTTCAACGAAGATTACCGGTATACGGGGCGAAAAATCAACCGGCACTCAACGGCACGGTACTCGTTTCCCTGGCGACACCAAGAGCGCTTTGATGAAACCAATTAGCTCGTTTTTAACGACACGCCGTACGAGCCCTCCGGTTATAGGAGCGCGAGTAAAATGTCAACCCCAAACTGCTCTCGATTCCCATGGCTGGAGGCGCGTACAGGTGTTACGGTAACCTTGACTTATAAAAATAAACGGCTCACGCGATTAACCGTAACGAACGCTTTAATCGCGCCGTTGCTATTCCCGCCGCTTCTAAAATCCACGAGAAACGTTGTCGCGTACCATCACCGAATGACGTCATTTCAGATACAACAGCTTACATGTGAAATAAACGAATTAGCTGGAAGGAACCGTTAATTTAAAAAAAAAAAAAAAGGAAACTCGTATAAAGCCTGATCAGATACGTCTTTACCGATGCAAAGTTCTCCAAATTTCTTAATCCTCATAATACGATAGTAATTTCCAAAACCACGACATTCGTCGCTAAAGGACATAAAAAAGAAGAAGAAGGAGAAGGGAGGAAGAAGAAAGCAAGAAATTAAAGAAAGGAGGAACGCAAGAGAAGAGTGCAGTAAACAGCAGGAGAAGATAGTACCGCGACCAAGAGGGATGGAACGGATAAAGTAGTGGAGAGGGTAGTGGAAGGCAGATTGTAGGGTGGAGGGAAAAGAGCGGAGGTAAGCAGAGGGAGGAGAGTTTAAGTGCTACCGAGTGTCTACCTCCTTGTGGGATCGAAGCCAGGACTCACTCCGGGTCTCTATCTGTGTCTCTTTCTCGGATCGAAGCAAGGCGGCCCTCGCCCTCTCTTCGTCCTCGTCCTCATCCTCATCTTCGTCCACATCGCCATTTCCCTCCCCCGCCATCCTCTGCCGCCTGTCCCCGTCTTCGTTTTCCTCCCAGTTCCCTCTCGACCTCTTCACAGCGCACAGACGTCCGTACACATTCACGTGCACATGGACAAAGACTCCGAGAGGGAGAAACTCCCTCTTTCCCTCGCAAATACAGAGATAGTCCAACGGGAATGGAAGAGGGAACGCAAGAGGAAAGGAGATGCACGGGAAAGGAAATCTCGCTCGTTCCTTTGCCCGTCTCTGTCGGTTTCGTAGGAAGCGGCAGCCTCTCCCGCTTTCTCCGTTCCTCCGTTCCTCTCTCTGGCTGTTTCATTCGGTGTATAGGTAGAGCGTGGGGCGTAACCAACCCCTCTAGAATCCGCATCGCGGCACCGACAGTCGGCATTCGTCGTGCCATTGGCCCCGACGACACTCGGAAACCCAATGGAAAGCGCAAATACGATGCCGACTTCCGGTCCGTGAAACGAATTCGGGAAACTCCCGATCGCGCAGGGCCGTTCCTGGTTTCGCCTGCTCATCTCCACGCGCTTTATATCCACCCCCGTTGCACGGAAAACGAGTCTCCTCTCTGTCTCTCTTTCTGCCGTCTCTCTTCCATTACTCCCGCAGCCTCTTTTGCCACACCTGTTCGCAGTCACATCCGAATGCTGGAAACTCGACGATTGGTCGCGGGACTGTCGCCTCGGTCTCATTGGGCGATCTCAGTTTTCCTTCTTCCACTAGAAAGGAAAACGTTCTTTCACGATTGTCTGCCTTCTCTCGCGACGAGTCGCGAACATCCGCGGAAAAGGTGGAGCGTCAACGCACTGGCATTTGTGTCCGTTTTCGAGGTGCGCCGCTACGGAAGGAGGCAATCGAGTTCGCCGAAGTAGTATGGCCGTGATATAATTCGGACAGAGCGCGAGAAACCTTTCGTTTGAGAGGAGAGCCTATAACTACGAAACATTAGGGCTCGGTTTAACGGTCGGCCGTGATCCAGTAGAACTGCCATAGGGTCGGTGGCCATTAATATCAACTCGTAAAAGCCATAAATTTCGTCGAATTCCTAGAAAGTCCATTTCGAAGGATTTTTAGTTTTAGATGTTTCTAATGGAATAACTTGCTTGAAAAAGACTGGTAGTCGAGGGTAGTTCCACGGTCATTGGTACCGCGGACGATTTTTTAACGCGAAAATAGGTAGACCGAAAGATGTCGGAGGTGTTGAATGCGATTGCGTTCTCTATCGATCCTGAAACACAGTCTTCTTAAAGAGATGTAGCACTATCTTCGTGCGAAATACAAAGCTGTGTACGGCAACAGGGGTCGGTCTTTAAAGACAAGAAACAAGCACTGGTATTTTTATTCCCGACCGCGATATCTGCCCTGCTCGTTACGAACCGAAAGATAATCTTACATCGATGATACTCCGAAGTAGAAGCCCGGTATCATGGCACGTCTCGCTCTGCGTTTTTCCGACCCCTTCTCGCTTTAACGTCGCGAGTTTTCATGAAACTTTCTCTTGAGAACTTTACTTTCCGTAGAAAAGCTGCCGGCTAAGAGGACCGGCTTTTTTACGCAAAGGAAAATTCGTGGATAAAGACGCCGGACGAGGTGGCGACAGAAATAAGGTCGGAGCATAATTCTTTCGCAGTTCTTTCGTTCGTTCGGATGCTCGCGAATTCTTGCGAAGAGACACGGGGCCGCGAGACGTGCCACGGTATTGGATAATACCAGGGGCAGCCGGCTTCTGCGAGAGAACCATCCATTTAAAATGTCTCCCTTAAATCTCCAACACCACCGGCAACCACTACCATCACCACTCTGCCGCCGCTGCCACCGCCACCATCTCCGTCTCCACCTCCACCGTCACCGGCGCTACCGACTTTCAGTAGTCGCCTCCAAGCTCACCCAACCTCCGGTGCCGAAGGCCTCCCTTGCACAGCCACCGGTTTCTTCCACCCCTCACTTTTATATCCACCTAAATCCATCCATTTTAAATGACGGATATTTTCTCCGAGCGACTGTATGGATTTTCATACTTTCCTCCGAAGGAGAGAAGGCGTGCATAGAACACGCGCTCACCGTTTGTCCGTTAATATTTTCGCACACGGCGAAGGGATGCTACTCCGACCCTTTTAACCGAAACCAACCTTTTCGTTTTGGCGCTTGAAACTTTGACATCTAGTTACTCGTACACCCATTCTTCTATTTTCTGAAAATATTCTCTTATTCCTGCCGTTGTCGCTCCTTGTCTCGCAACGCGTACGTCTTTTGTTATCGCGTGGCAACGATTCGACGCCGATAATCGAGGTAAAATTTTGAAGGAGAGGTGTCCACGAAGAATCGAGAGGTCTGGGTTGTGGACAATACGCTACCGTTCATGGTTAGATCTCTGAACAATAGTGAAGTCACGAAAGAAGAGAGGTCACTTGTGTCACGCGCAAATGTAAGCGTCGAATATGCGTAGAGAAGTTGCGGGGACAGGAGACGTTATAGATATCGAGCGACATGTATTATTGATGCGAAGATACCATCGAGTAGCTTGTTTCCTTTTCTTCTTGTTTCTTCTCTTTTCTTCCATTCTACCAGCGAAGAAAACCTAAACAACGCGGCATCCAATGTATTACAGATTCGGTACGAACGAAAGTTCATCGTGTCGAATACGATTCTATCGGTGGTTCGCGTTTACAAAATTAGCAGAGACGAGAAGCTGGTTCGCAGCACGGATAGCAAAGGTCAGCGTGTAACCCGCAATAATTACAAGTCTGGTACATTATGCACGGTCGGCCGAATGCGGAAGGAACGTCAGGTCTCCGGCGTCGAGGCTTCGAGAACCGAGTATATGTATACTAGAAGGGACGCCGCCTTCTTCCATTAATCTCGCGGCAATCGAAATTAGCATAATTGACGGAGCGGAGAATAGCGGCCTGTTCGACTCTGAAAAGCCATCTCGTATAATCTCTCCATATATCTCACTCAGTGTTTTCCGATAAAGCACGCATCTGCGAAAGGACCATCGACCTGACAATCGTCCACGCCATCAAGAACCCAGTCCGAGAAGTCACGGAGTATCGTTTGAAATTGATTCGAAAGTTTCTTATAAGGTTCGACGAATTATTCTCATGTTCCTGTCAAGTCTTAAACGTAACGATACTGTTTTTAATTGTAAAAATTAAACGCAAAATCGAAATGTACTTTGACTTAAAATTTCTACTTTTTCCGGATGTGCCTCTCGCGTTCCCTGTCTCTTTCTCTCTGCCTATCCACGAGCGCTCATCTTCTCGAGCAAGACGTATCGACACGGATTTTTTTCCGCGTCAGTCATTTATCAAAGCCCTTCGTTCTCTCCGCCGTCTCCTTCATTCGATACACGCGAACCTAGAGACGAGGATTTAGGCAAAGAGACGAGACGAACGCGGGATGAGAAGGATACGGAAAAAAGAGCAACGTTTTTCCTTCTTCGTCCTTCCTCCTATTCGTTCTCCGAAAGGAAAAACGTTGCTTTCGTGGAAGATGAGAAAATCCTCGAATCTTGTGTAACGGAGTAGTAGTAGTACGGTACCGATAGAACACTTTGAAAGAAAAGGTGAGAGAGGTCGCGAGCAAGAGGCGGTCTCTATCTATCATTGCCTCGCGGGTTTCGCATCCATCTTCCTTTTCCACCTCGATCCGCCTTGTTCTACTCCCCTCGAGCCTCTCGCGCATCCTCTTCCGCCATACTGCGCCATTATTCTCTCCCTTTTCCGTCTCTCTGTCTGCCTATCCGTCGATCCTTCTATTCCAACGTGGTTTTATCTCGAGCAACATTCGAGTCGAGTAAAATCTCGAAGAACCGACGATTCTCTCGGTTGAATTCTTACTCCACAACTGCAAAGCTCGCATAGACTCCGGAAGGTAGATAGGCGTCATGAGCTTTTGTTGGCGCTTAACGAAACAAAGGCGACCACATATTGCGTTAGTTTGCGCGTTATGTGGAGACAAAAGGAAATTCGAGAATAGGGAAAAAACCGCAGAGGTCGCAACAAAGCGGGTCAACTCAGACTATTTTTATACCGTGGCGTCAAGTAGATATCTGTTCCCAAAATCTGATTGCTATAGTCCTATTGTACGACTGAAATTATTCCAGTTAACCTGTTTAACGAAGAAACCACCCTTCGCCCTACGTATATAGGCCTGAGCTACGGTTATATTTAGGGTTCACGCGTATGCAAATACCAGGCTACAGCGTCCGAGAATGCAAATCCATGGCAAACGAAAGATAAGCGCTGAATCCCTGTGATCGATCGGAAGAAACGTCGCTCCAGTTTAATTTATTAATTACGCTCCGTGGAGAGAAAGGGCGCAGGATCGCAGCAGCCAGACTATAAAAATAACGACGACACGCGCGCGATAAATACAGCATGCCGTAGCGAAACAAGAATACACGCTGAGAACCATCATCGGTATAACGAGGGCGGCTTTTAATCGAGCGAAAAATACAATGTTTGCGCTGCGAATAGACCTCGATGCTAGGTTCGATTTCCTGACGACACCTTTCGCTAGATGGAAGTGGTAGTCAGAAAACAGTATATCCGAGGAATGCAGCGATTTTAACGTAAACTTTTAAACTCAGAAAAATCTGCACCATCCTTTATCTATAAATTTTACAATATTCCTATCTAAAAATATTTATAAACCGACCTCTGTTCATCGTATAATGTATCTGCCAGATGAATCGCGACTTCTTTCCGGTTAATGATCCCTATTACGAAGTTAAAACGGCTACAGAACGGCAGTGCAACCAGGCCTACCTGGCAATCAGGCAAAATATTATTTGCACGAACGAATGCAGCCGGACTAGAATGCATATCAAACTGCAGTTCAAGTTTAGCCATTCGTGAATGTTCGGTAAAAATCGGACGATACCGAATCTACACGGCCCATAAACCGGCCGCGACTACTTTCCCCCTTTCGTCTTAGCACCACCTCATCCCTCGTACGAAGTAGGTCCAGACCTATCCTATCAAATTTCGATATTCTAAACGCACGGTGAACCTTCCGCTATACATTTCGTTATCGATGTCATGGACACGGTGTAACTAATATACGCGAGTCCAACAGTTCCGATTCCATCTTCTTCCGATCGTACAAAGTCGATAACCAATAAATATTCATACACGAGGATCAGATTGGCAAAATATTGACGACGTTCAAGGAGTTTAAGGAGCTGACGCTTAAGTAGAATCACGCTGGGTGCGACCGTCGTAGTCGAAGATCCGTAAAAGACGCGCGATCACGATAAATCCACGGCACTAAGGATGGAGTAAGAAATAACAGATCTTCAAAATTATTAAACGGACAAGCAGCCCATTCTAAAACATTCCAGACGTAATCATAGAAGAGGTCATTCAACTTTCAAACGTGACCATCTTCCACACGTGACAAGAAAGGAAAAAAGAAAAAGTGAAGGCAGTGGCGGAAGCAAAGAAAAGAGGAGGAGGAAAATAAAGTAAGAATATGGGAGAAGTATGTCTGTATGGCAGGAAGGTTATTTGTACGACTCACCGAATATAAATACCTAAGTTGGGTCGAAAAGTCACCAGTAGAAGATCTGGCAGTGTATTGAGTCAATACATACTTTTCTTCCCCACCTCCGGAATACCGAAGCCATTGTCACCGATTGACATAAATCTTGAAAATTTCACGAATTGTCGCGGTCGCTCGAAGGTCCATAACCACGAGACACGTAGCAATCGTTCCACCGTTCGTTTCGAACTAAGTTTCGTTAGAAATTTATACATCGTTAGAAAGATAAAAAGTCGAATAGAGATGAACATGGTAGAAGAATACGTGAACGCGAGCAAGTCTCAGTACCGCGACGCGTTCGACATTATCGAGGAATTCAAGAAAGAGATGTCCGAGATGAGAGGGAAGTGCATCGACATCGGTTGCGGACCAGGGGACGTTACGAAGAAGCTGATCCTACCTAGGTTGTCACTGGAAGCGGAGCTAGTAGGTAAAGGAACAAGGGGAAAAGGATGATTGAAGTATGGTCCAGACATCGTAAATGTTTGCAGGGGCGGACATATCGAAGGCGATGACCGATTACGCAAGGCAGAAGTACCAGGGCGAGAAACGCTTGTCGTTCTTGCAATTGGACATCGAAACCTTGGCTTTACCTAACGAGGAATTAGCCCAATATAGCAACGTACTGTCCTTTTATTGCCTCCATTGGTGTCAAAACTCTTGGTACTGCTCGCTCCTAACTCTTCTACTTAATTATTCTATCGTGCGATTTGACGTTCTTCGTTGTTGAATTTAGGAGGGCCTTCGACAATATTTACAAGTTGCTGCAGCCAGGAGGAAAAGCTCTGGTTATGTTCCTGGCTTGGAACGACGGTTTCGATGCCTACATGAGGATTCACGAGAACCCACGATACAAACCATATATGGAGGTAACGCGTCTAATAATATTCTTCCAATAATTCAGATTTTCTGAATAACTCAGCGAATCACTCTCGCTTCAGGACGCAAATCGCTTCGTGCCTTTTTTCCATCGGTGCAAAGATTCCCGAGCCGCATTAAGGAAGATGCTGGAGGACGTAGGCTTCGAGATTCTACACTGTA
This sequence comes from Bombus lapidarius, assembly GCA_936014575.1. NCBI lineage: Eukaryota > Metazoa > Arthropoda > Insecta > Hymenoptera > Apidae > Bombus > Bombus lapidarius. The sequence continues at coordinate 1,541,594 of CAKXZU010000031.1, read as the reverse complement.
GCAGGAGAGAAAAAAGCTTCGTTTACCAGAACATGCAAATATTAAAACGTACAGAATCGTAGTGTATTGGTCAAGTATCGTAACTATATAATTAAATCGCGTTTCCTAGCTGGTGATAATAAAAGGAGCAAAGGAGCTTGAATAGCTGGGATCAAGAGCAAAGTAACGGAAATATAGGTTGAAAAGGAGGTTACACGTTGTAAAAGCGGATCGATCATTGTTGCAGGTCATATGATTGCGGTTAATCCCTTCATCTCGCGGATCCCTGATCACCTCAAAGAGGAGTTCGAGAATGTGGTAGTACGCGAAGTAGCGAGCCAGAAGATCCTATTCCCGAACAAAAACGACAACGGTCAACAAGAATATAGCATTTTGGATAGATATCACATTCTTGTGGCGTATGTAAAGAAGCCTTCCGACACATGCTGAAAAATTCATTAGGAATTTTGTTTTATGCGATCACAGGGATAAGAGTTTATCATTGTATCCGTCGTTATTAATAAAACAGGTAAAATGGTATTATTGATTTTGTAATTTCATTGATTCTGTGACTGTCTTCGACGACAATGGTAGTCAGGGAACATCAAAAGGAGAAGCGAGTCAAGACACAAGTAACAACACGTATTGTTTCTATCACGCTAATCTTTATTGTACGCTATATTCTTTGATTTTACAATACGGTACAGCCATTTATAGAATATCGTTAAAATTCATATATCGTCATACGGATATAAGTGGGTTTGTTATTATTTTTTGTTTTTTTTTTTTTTTTTGTTTTACAGTGCTTACGATATCCATACAGGGAATAACAATTTTACTAACACTTCTTCCTAAAAAATACACCCAAGTTTATAAGTCAGTTGACATCGATCGTTTCGGTATTACGACGCTTCCAAGTCCGAACAAATTTAATCACCATACTAGAAACGAGAAGAATATCGATGCGGCGTGAATCGCCTGGATTTCGTTCCACGCGATTCGGCAAAGAGTTCGACTCGTCACATGGATGTTGTACTCGTTTACTCGAGAGAACAACGGTCGCGGATCACTCGACGAGAACGGTACCGAAACTCTATATGGAAACAACTCGAGATTGACTATCACGGACTGAAACTGACCGTCGTGAATCAGAGATCGATGTCGGTTAAAAGTTTCAACGTGCAGCATGTCTACAACGTTGTCTCCATCGCGTTTACATCTATAACACGGACCTATGCTTAAGCGAGAAACAATGTAAATGCGTCGAAATCGAAAAATATCCCAAAATATAGGAAAACAGTCCAAAGGTTGAACGATAACCGATAAATCGCGATAACACGCGACTCGACAGAAAGATGGAAGTAGTATACATATATGTAAAAAACGACTCAAAAAAGTCTTATCGTTACGGAAGATCTGGTGCGAATTTTTCACCGCGACGAAAGGGTTGATCGTCGCGTGAACAACTAGCAGAAACGGAGGGCCAGTTTGAGGAGTACGCGACAAATGTCGAATGAAGCTTTCGACAAACCCATAGATCGCGGGGACACGTCGATATCGTGGCAGATCAACCAGAGAATAGAACACAGACAACGGTATAAGGAAACAAAAAGAATGGAACACGTCCGTGCGAATCGACACGTAGCTCGCGTTCCACGGATTGAAAGAGATGTGCGTCGCAACGAGATTCTACGGCATCGCGACTAGCCATCGATTACACATAGTTTTCGACTCGCGGATCGATGCTGTTCAATCTTGCTTAAAATACCTGTCGAGTCTGCGTTTATAGGATATTACGCGTAGTATTAAAGGAAATCAAGCACGCATTTACTTGAGTCTATGAACATCGTAGAATTTAAGCCTGATCGCTTATCGTTATTTCAACGGTAAAGGAAACATAGTACGACGAATACCGAAGAATACGAGACGAAGGCGCGCGAATAAATCAAAGTCGATACCCAGAATCGGCGTGGCTCCAGTGGTTTTCGTATTTGCGATTGATTATCGAATAATCGAATGCTTTCGTATTCAAAGATCTTAGAAATGAGATTCTACGTTGAAATGGAAAACCGAACCGGAAACGCCGACCCAAGTTGCTTCTCGAAACTCCTGCCTTTTTCCGGAAGTTAGGGAGGCGAAATTATTGTCTGACCGTAACAGCTGCGTGTTTGTACGCGTAACACGCGTACCACGAAAAAGTAACTTTTTGCAGAAAATTAAATTACCGCGTTAAATCAATTGGCGCGCGGCGACGGTATAAAGTAGTTTAAAATATGTATCGGGACAAGATCTTGAGAACGTTACAACGAATAATTCTCCCCTGGCCGGTCTAATGTGGAAGCGACTCGTAATTTACGGTTAATAGGTACGCACGGTTTTGTACGGGCAATTAACAATAACCAGGGACGAGACAAGGGAGCCGAGTGGTAGCTCGTGGACGCGACCAAACGACGAAACCCTTCATTTTCTCGGTGTGTTGCGTGACGGCCGACGAAAGAAATCGACCGTACCCGTTGCGGCGTGGAAGTAACGCCGAGAGAAAACAAACTACGCGCGACACACGACCTGTCGTTCTAATTTGCGGAAGAAAAACGCGGTTATATTACGCGTCTCCACATCGCAAACGGATCGAGCGTTACTAATCGTCCGTAAATATTCCGCGACGATCGATACCGCTGTTTCTTACGCGATACATAGGGAACAATAAATTTAGCTCAAATAGCTTTCCAAAGGATACCGGTAAATGAGAAGAAAATATCGGCGAACCAACCAGCCTGTTTCAAAGAAAGAAAGACACAAACGCTTATGATACGATGCCGTGGAAATTGCGTTGCTTCGTGTCCTCGCATCGAACTATGGAGAGTCGTTTAAAGTGGAAGGCAAGAATAATCATGACGATACATGTTCGACAAGGCTAAAGAACTACATGTATAACAATAAGAACACTCTGCTCGATAATCGAGAAACAATGCGAGAAAAACAACTATTTAGAAGATCGCAAGAAGAACGAACCAGTCGATAGAATGAAAAACCACACCGAACATCGAAGAACATTCGAAGCATCGAAGAATTGACAAACTTGACGATCGGAAAACAACGGCTTGTTTGCAGAGCTTGGCATTTGAATGCGATAAGAAAGCGTGTGCCGTTCTCGCGTGCTTGTTTCTCTGCTCGCTTTTTGTCGCGCTTCGCGGTTCTGTAGAATAAGCTCACGGAAAACGTTGGACCGACAGACGAATCGAGTCAGGTACGAAGAATCGTTGTTTCACAAGAGATCCTTGTTATACGGGAGCCGGATAATTGTACGCTATCATAGAAAAAGATTGCGCGAGATGGAAATTGTAACGCGAGACCATATAATAATTACGATCGAATTTTGGTTGACGCTTGTTCGCGCGAGACACTCTCCTGGGCACACGTGATTAACGAAACTCCTGGAAGAAAAGACTAAACGTCCTTTCAAAAATCTCACGCATGGTATTTCAAAAAGAACGTGAACGACATTCCAAACCGTCACGATCGTCGATAGGCCGTTTCAAAATTCCTTACAACATACAATCGCAATGTGTACGTACAATCTGTACACCCTTTGTCGCGTCTCTTTTAATCGATACGCCGATAAAATGTGCGCGCAATTCGCACGAATCGCCGCCGTTCGATCAGCCGCGATCATTCGTTCCGTCGGGAAAACATATTTCAATTTTGGCAAGCTTCGCGATACGACAGCCGATACGATATAACGAGTGTCGCGATTTGTCTTCGTACGGATTACGCGACGATGTACCGTATACAAGTAACACAAAACTAGCCTCGCATTAACTTTATATGAACAACGACTATACTAGTACTGCCACCTTTTCGCTACTCTACTATTAACAACATCAACAGCAACAACAACACATAATATATCAACATGAATATAATATCTGTCCTCGTAGCCTAGTTCTTTCTTATACTTATACATTAGGTACGTGTGTAATATACATAATATACGAGCGCGTATACGCCGGCACAGATAGCAAATACATTCAGACGACCTGTCTCTCGAAGACGTTCTAATGGCGCTCGCGTACGCATTATGCATATTACAGGAATATAGGAAAAGGACGAAACGATGATCGTCCCAATTGAATCACGCGATATCTTTATGATATGGCGCGCGGAGAAAAAGAAATATTCAAAGAAAATGCATTGCGCGAGCCGAACCTGACTCGATTTTCTCGGAGGACTTTTGCACACCGGCTCGCGAGACCAAAATGTTTGCGGCAAAACTATAGATACGAACAATCGAAACGTATTCGACGCGGTTAGATATCGCCGCAACACACGTAACCTGGTTAATCGAGGAACTGATTCTCTTCGCAGTTCGATTATTCGTAAAACGTTTCGCTCTTGTCTATACAAGCGTTTGGAGAAATTTACGCCCACGCATCGCCGCGATACCTGTACGGTTCTTGGAAATCTATCGAACATTGTGCTTTGCATCGAATCGTGAAAATCTTCTGGTACCCCAACTTCCTTCCTCACCCCGTTGAACCCGTTTGGTATCGCAAGGATCAGCGATGCGAGAGGCGTGCATCGTTGCGACTAAACGATCAGAAAGACATCGACACACGTATAATGTGTATACGAACATTACATATATATGTATACATATTATAATATATATATAAACTTCCGATAATCTTGTACGACTTAGCATAATGTACTATTGATTTCTCTCGCGTTAGAACGCTACAGGTAGTCCAATGACTACCGCTACTTAATTAAATTATACCCGCTTACACTTACATTATCTCATCTTTTAATAGATTATCACTGATTTCCTCCCGACTTAAATATTCTCACCAATCGAGTCCAGCGCAACATTTTTCTTTTCCTTCTCCTCTTGTGGAAGATGGTAACTCGTTGAGAAATGCAATCACGATAAATCGACATAAACTTAAGGAAATGGTAACTCGACGTGTACGACCGTTTCATCCGGATGGAAATCTACAACTATGTTTAAGCGGACACGCTAAACTACCTAACACTAAACTGATCCCTTTCTGCCGGATACGCAACATACGATAATACCCATCTTATAATAACAAAAATACAGTATTTTGCACATGAATTAAACAGCCAGTTACTATAACATTGCGAGAGGTTTAGGATACATTCTCACTATGTTTCTCATAGGACTTGCAATTTTCGCTATCGTCAGTATCTTTCCGTTATCGAGCGCATATTCTACTTCAGTCGACCAACTAAACCGTACGAGTCGTTCGCATACCTACTACCAGAAAAATTTTATGCCTCGAGAAAACAGTGTATACCCAATTCATACATCGTTGGTTGCATTGACTCATTGTAAAATCGTCCAAATCATAAATACGATAAAAGAAAATTTCATAAAAATTGTTGCGTCAAATGATCTTTGGAAAAACAGAGTAACCCTAAAGATATAAATTTACACAAAACTAACATGTACAATTGGAGCGTAGAACTGCGCAACACGGAGAACGTTGACCCCCTTTTCGCGATATCTCGCAAAAATGGTCAAAATGAAGCGAGCCTAAACACTAACAAGTTACACGAACGTTCATTGTACAGATTGAAATTTTCGCAAGACACACGGAACTTTGTACATCGTAATATAAAAGAGGCCCCGTTAAATAAATAAATCGACGGTGGCAAAATAATCAAGAACAGACAATAGTTTACCAACGATTGAGGATCAAGTTCAGTCTCCAAATCGATGGGATTGATCCGCTCGTAACCCGTCGGCGCAACATAAACGACGACAGTATTATAATTGCAAGGGTACTCCTTTCCTTTCTATTCGCATTGATCACGATTACGCTTTGTTTGTGCACGTGAATGTACGAATGTTGTGTGCGTGCGTGTATGTATGTGTGTGTGTATATATATATATATATACACACATGTGTATATTATATGAAATGGTATATCGGTCATGAGCACGAATCATCAATAAAACGACATTTTGTAAAAGCTCGCGATTCTCGATACTTCCGACGTACCGAAATGACGATTACGAAATAAATTAATGCGATGGATCACACGAGAAACATTTACAATGCATAAGTGTGTGGCGTTTAACCCCAAATTTGTAATAACTGTTAAGTATATACATATATATGTACATATGTATGCACATATGTATGTATGTATAATATACATATATATATTAAGATATATGTGTGTGTATATATATATATATAATACGTATGTGTAATATCGAATTACTTAAAATATCGTATAATTAGAAACAACAAGGACAATGTTACAGCGTAACATTTTTGATTGTCTTCCTAAAAGAGGCTCGCCCCAATCGTTTCGCTCCGGCCTCAAAATGGCTGCAGCATGAAATCGCGCGGTACAAAAACGCTAGAAACGTTTCCATTAATATTTAGTTTCTTTTTTCTTCTTTGTTTTTTTTTTGTTTTTCTAGATTTGCTTTCTTTATACAATACGGTCTCTTTATCATTCACAATACGGACTATTCAAAAAATGTCTTTATACGGAGTACTTTCAGTCAAAAATATATCAAATCACGCACACGCCCATCCGAATCGTAAACTTTATCGCGTTCCTTACCTCTAGGCCAAAGAGATTTCACTCTCACTAACGTACTTCCTTTATCGTCGCATTTTGAATTCGGCAAAGTCCGACCAACGCACCGATCAGTAATGTTTTTTCGTATTATAAACAATCCGAGTATCCTGGAACGCGATTTAACATCGACTTGTTAATTAAATAACATCTTATACATATAATAACAAGTTAAATAGTAGCACTTAGAAACATTATTCTTATTTAGAATCGTGTACCTCTCTCACATAGTCATATTCTTCGCTCTTACCTTCCGAAATTTCATTGGCTTTTAAAATGGAACAAAATCTCGGCACTGGCAACGATGATCTTTTATGTAAAGAGAATAGTGCGTTTAATACTATATGTAAGTAACATCGAATAAAAAAAGAAAACAAAAGAAAAGAAAAGATAAACTTCCTATCCTTGCGAACGCAATGGTCAATGCTACTTTCCGTGTTGAGATCAAAATGGCGTTCCCGCATGCGCAGAGAATCAATCGATTAAACAATCGATCGATATATATATTACTAATCTTTCAAAGAACTTTGAGTAAATAGAAAATAGTCTTACCGCGTTATTCAACGCCGAACCTTTCATAATAACTCATATGCGACGAGATTCACGTGTTTGAATACATTTATCCGTAGCAATCGGTTAAAATGTTACTTATCAGATCATTAAATCTTTTCAAAAGACATTCCTCGTACGCAAGACGTTTATAAAATGCTTCGTGGACAAAACATTATATAACAATTACCTTCTAATCTGATGGCGTTCTGTTCATCGAAATCATATCGCCTTATAAATGCTGCACGTTTTGCAAAGAAGATTTTTTGGAAGTGAATAAAATTATTTTAGCAAAACACAGGTAACTGCGTAGACTTCACGAATTTTCTATCATTACACCGCCGCTGCAACCCCTTTTTGTTTGGGATGAGCAACGCACAATCTGTTACTCTCAACTTCCCAAATAGATACACGCTTTCAGCAAAAGCAGTTTACTGCCATGGATTTGAGAATATTCCAACCATGTCATTACGAGACATCGATATTAATATTAAATCGATATTAAATTATCGATCATTTTAGTCAATCAATACGTATTCCCACTAAGAGATTCCGGCATACTAGTTCCGCCGGATGGCGACAAAGGTAGCTCCCCACTCTCGAATTTACTACATCGACTGCTGTACTCTGCCATTAGAGATGCTTTGATCTGAATATAACATACATCTTATATTGTTACCATCATATTACACAAATTGATAATCCTAAACTAAACACAATGTCATAAATTTGTACCTTTGTCCTTTCTGCTTCTAGCCTTTGTCGAACTTGTTCGTGCTGTCGTTCCAGTTCTGCCTTCTTTTTTTCATAAATTTTCGTTAACCGTGTACATTCATTCACGCCCTTTTCAACCGTGGACTTTGCAACTTCCCTCTTCATACGATCTAGCTCGGCTTTATCTTTATGTACTTTTGCTAGCTGTTTCACCTACGATTAAACACAAACGGCTGCTACAATATCTGATACGTACATTAGGAAATACATTTTATGCATTATATTTTATATATCATATACGTTATAGGACAATATAAGAAACACACTTCTCCATGCCTCGTGGCTTGAAGCTTTCTCATTACATCGGCGGTTTCTCGTTCCAAAAGTACTCTCAATGTTTTTAATTGGTTAGATTGAGAGGTTTTCATCACTTTCTCTACTGTTGAAAACAGGCTTTCATAATACTTTTCTTGAAGTTCCCGTTCTTGTTGCACATGAGCTTTACATACGGCCAGCAAACGTTCGCTCTGACTTCTGGGAAGTCCCTTTGGAGCTCCACCATTTCCTTCGCGATTTTCTATGTCTGGGCATTCTGATGTTTCTGCTAAAGCTAACGTGCTCAAGCCTACTTCGCTTGAAAAACTATAAAAAAAAATATAAAAATATATAATCATGTTTATACATGATCGGGGTTGCTTGAATAAAAATCATTAACTCACATATTCCTACTCGACAACCGTTTCACTAATTTATGGCTAACATAAAATTTCGATTTGTGCTTTTCACCATCAATAGATCCTTTTTGCGTTTGCATCCTTAATTTTTCTTTCTCATGCTTTTTCCGTAATGATTCGAGTTTTTTCTCAAGCTCCATCTTTTTCTCTCGGACGAGCTTGTTCTCCATCAATTTTTCTAATGATTCAGCCACTATTTCATCACTCACTGTATCATAAAACAATTGTTTATATTTTCTAAATAGAACGTGATAGGTAATCGATACTTACTGCCGCTGACATTAACTGGACTTTTATTTGTAGAAGCATCAACGGCTTGAACCGTAGGTGTCGACGTTCCATGCTCATTATCTTGTGAATCAGACGTGTTTATACCAGCAACAGATGGTCTACCATGAACATTCGTAGATGTCGGAGCAAGTGCTGGTAATTCACCGACAGATTGTAATCTTTTTGTCTTGACGATTTCCTCCTAAAACAAAACATTAGAAAGGACTTAATAATAAATTGATTTACATATATTGATCGAAATTTTTTGACCGACAAACTTACAGTTGGTTTAGAAGAAGTTGCTCCTTCACCAACTTTAGGCTTATCCTAGAAAATGTTAGTATGCATTTGTTAGTATATTAGTAAATTAGTAATAAATAAATTCTTAACGTTTCAAACCTTACATCAATTTCCTCCAGATCCTCTGCACAATCTGTAAGAACTGATAATTGCTTTTCCCTTTTTTCTGTTTCACTCTGATATTTAATTGGATTTGCCAAAGCTTCGGCAAGCTCACTCAGCCCATCTGGTACGTAATCCTTCACAATTACGTGTAAAAATAAATTTGCTAATGGTAATGGTTGACCACATTCTGTTCTAAGAGCAACATGTCGGTAGCCCGGACATAACCCAACTACAGGTAATACTCTATGACCAATTAAACGACCTGATTCCTCGTACGCAGCTATTCTAATTGAAGCAAGTTCAGGCAGGACAACCTAATAAACAGATAAATCAAATCTTGTATTTATAATATCAGTTATATAAAAATATTAATTTTTACCTTTTTAAATATGAAAGGTTCCTCGTCGTACACAGGATTAATTCCATTGTTTGGAACAATTTTTGTACGAAATCTCTTTCTCACTGTGTCTGCTGGTAAACCATACATATCTACTTCCACGTAAGTACCCACTCTTTTGTCTGTTAAGAACTGAGCCGATATTACGTGTATATGAACTGTTCCCGCTATAATACCATCTACAGTTGATTCCGCGAAAGGATCCAATCGTTGATCTTTTCGTCTCATAAATTCTGGCTTCAGAAGATACCCGCAACGTTGATTATATTCAAAAATTCCCAAGTTTAATTGCATTGCAAGATCTAATACACGAAATGGTGCAAATTAGTCTACACGCAATCCGTGATTAATATTAAGTTTATTCAAAATACAAACACACCAAGTGTCTGATAATTTAATGCAACCAGCTGACAACCCGCATTCCAAAACACTTGAGGCATAAAATTACTAGAGTCAAAGCGCGTACCTGCCGGGTACACTCTAGATAATTGATGTTTATTATAATTTACAAACTCTAATGGTCTTTCTTTTAAAAGTGTCGTAGCTTGTTTTTCGTCGAATGATGACATCTCGTACATACGATTTTTCTCTATAAACATTGATCAAATAATGGAATCATAATATCAAATATAAAAAAGTTAATTTAATAATTGTTACTGTAATACACACATATGAACGTACTTTCAGCCGATTCGAAACTGTTGAAATGAACAGGTTGTACATAATTAACTAAAGCTGAAATTTCCGCTCCAGCTTCCGTTTCTTTCGCGCTAGATGCTACTTTGTCAGGTGCAGGCACTTTATCACATTTGATGTCCTCCACGTTTGATTCATCCTCTTCTGTGCTTGATTCCTCTTCTTCATCTAAAAAACAAAAAAGGAGAGAAAAATGTAATTTTTTTCTATGTTTTATAATAGCTAAAGTTATGATTTTACAACTATATTTTTTTAATGGAATACTAACCTTCATCATCCTGAGTGCTATCCTTACTACTTTGCCTCTGCTGCAGCATAGGGGGATGTGAAATGTCTCCATTTCCAATTTGCTGATCATTGTCGGTCGTTTCAGCTTGAGGAACAATATCTGGTGATATACCATTCTCTCCCTCCGCTACTTGATTCGTTACTCCGTTATCTTCGTTTTCTTGAGTTCCTTCTTCGGATTCTATTATTGGTGTCGGTTCCTTCTTCTTATGCTCCTTTTTCTTATGATGATGTTTCTTTTTGTTCTTGATTATAATCTTACGTTTTAATAAAGATGGAGGTGGTAACTCTTGTCCTGGTTCCAACTAAATAATACACATTACAAAAATGAGATTAGAGATAAAATGTTATGACTGTCAATATACTAAAAATACCTTATGAGATTCAAGAGGTGCGTCTAGCAGCATTTCTCCAAATAATTCTCTACAATACTGAGCTATTTTAGCTTGCTGTCTTGGATTACAATGATTTTCAAAGCTAAGAATAACAGGATATTCTGATGTTTTGAAAGCACTTTCAGCAATTGCTTCAATTACATCTCGTGCACTTATTTCAGGTACAAATGTATATCTACAAAATATTTCTAAAGGAGCATTTGATACTTAATTTCAAATACAATAAATTATCTTGCTATAAAATAAAAATACCCATGCACAATGACAGGTTCATCAAATTTCCCATTCCAAAAGTCCAATTCTACACATCTACAACCAGCAAGCAGACACTGACGATATATTTCAACGGAACTTTTTCCGGTAAGTTGATGTCCTAAAAATATTTAAAAATATATAAGAACTAATATATTTAAATCGATATTTAAGGCGTTATTCAAAGCCTGATCGATTATGAATAAAAGTAACAAACGTGACGTACCTGTTAAGTATGTATTGTGACTAGAATTTATAAAGTAATGCGCAAGCGGCTGATCCATATCGTCCGATAATTCAAGTTTCGATAAAGCTACGATTGGGTTATCTTCGCTCATTAAATACCTCAAAAATCCATCGAAACTTAGTTGACCCCGGTTGGCATTACATTTATTTGGTTCATATTGACTTATAATGTCCTTTGCTCTCGCCTCATTTGCATAAGGATACAATATCTCGTTTAAACGCGGATCTCTTTGAGTTTTATTCAAAAAATCAACAAATTGAGTGATGGACATTAGCCTACGCTTATTATTGCCTACGATGCGTTCGAAAACTTTTTCAACATCCGATCGTTGAGTAAGAGATTTATAAAAGTTGAAAAAATCTTCAAATTGAAATTTTTGTAATGATATTACGTCATTCTAAGAACAAACGGAATACAATTTTTAATGTCAAGGAAACCATATTCATATTAAATGTATAAAATATTATACTCACTTTCCCAGATGGAAAACCGGAAATATCAAGTGCTTTCTCGACGCGTTTACGATCTTCTTTGTTTTGCGTAAACATTCTTATTATGCTGAAATAACAATATATAAAATATATATATATATATATATATATATATATATATCAAATTTAATACACATGTGAAAATTGTGCTCACTTCTTTACAGGAATCTTTTCTGATTTATCAGCTCCAAGTGTAAGTTTAGTATGTGCTTTTTGTAAAAACATAGTTGTGCTGATATTTAATAAAGATAAATTATACGCGAGCTGAAAAATTTGCTCTGTCCAATGTTGTGCAACTTCTGCTCGTGTTGTACAGAAGTTAATAAAATTCATATTGACAAAATCAGATCCATAGCAAATTGTTACTGTCTTTTCCTCTAAAGAATCTTGAGAACCCATTGTCACAAGATGCTTTAATTTGGCATCCTGAAAATCATTTGCTTGTCTAAGCATGTTGATAAAATACATATCTTTAAGATTTCAATGCAATGGTCTTAACAAGATTTATTCTGATGGAATTAGCTTATGCACATTATAATAATAATAGCAGCTTCTATTACAATAAGCTACTAACATGAACTGAAACTGCGAACAATATCACTTTAGAAAATGTTTATTGATTTATAGGAAAATGAAACAGATAAGAACTGCTCTGTTTCCTATATAACTAAGAATATGTCCATTGTGTACAAAGATAGGTGTGACTGAAAAAAATGAACTACATTGAGGACATAAAGTAGGTAACATTCTATTTATAGATTTGTCAATAATTATCATGTGGTGGTGCTGTGCGTCATTAGCAACCACGCAAAAACATGATATAATTATAGAAAGTCAAGACAGCTTCATTTCCAAATATTTATACTTAATGCATATTAATATATAGATCTAATGAAACATTTAACTAATTTTGCTCTTGTCCGTTGCGTAATCAACCATAAATTGACTTATCTAAATTAAAGGATAAGGAACTAAAATACATAAATTACCAAAGAAAAAGAATAAAGAAAGAACAATGTAATACCTTCGGTACTTTTGCATGTTTCCCAGTTCTTGTATCTCTTATTACAGCAATATCCAACATATCCATCTCATTATGTTGATCCACCCAATGCAAATAGAATCCAAACTTGTCTACCTTCAATGTTACTGGAGTTACTATACCAGAATCCTATATAAAAATATAAATAAAATTAATATCATACATATAATAACATAGCTTGAATATTACAATTTAATTATACAATCTACAATATTGTACTATGATTTGTCTTGCAACTCATACCTCATCCCATTTGATGAATTTTTCCCCATCTTGTAGTTGTTGGGACACCTCAATCGGTCTAAATTGCAAGACACTACCTGTTGTTTTGTTACCCGCCATCCTGCCTGAAGGATACTGCGAGTAGTTTGGTATAGAGGCAATATTACTTCTTAGCACAAATGCATTAATAAAGGAGCAAGCTATGCAGGCTAATTATGCCAATGGCAATGATAACAAGCACAAAGACCTTAGTAACCACAATGACAATGACGATGATGTCAATGGCTGTAACCAAAACGATGTTGATGACAGCGGTAATACAGAACAAAACGATGAGAACGATGACGACGTCGACAACAGTAATGGCACCAGCGACGAAAACGACGATGACGACAACAGCGGCGGCAACGACGATGATGACTGCGACGACGACGACGACGACGACGACGACGACGACGACGACGACGACGACGACGATGACGACGACGACGACAACGACGACGACGGCGACGACGACAACGACGACGACGGCGACGGCGACGGCGACGGCGACGGCGACGGCGACGACGACGACGACGACAACGACAACGATGACGACGGCGACGGCGACGACGACGGCGACGGTGACGGTGAGGGCGACGTAAGCCTCATCGAGAATTTCTTATGCATTAGACGCACCTCGTGAACCACCTTATCTTGACAGGTGCTGTTGTCTGATCATCTGTAATGAAAGATGAGATCGTATTTTGACAACAACGCCGTCGCCGTCGTCGCAAAATTCTGGCGGGTACCGTCTTATGAATATCGATAACAGATACGTGGAGATTTTGGTGAACATCGACGTCAGTCTCGGTTGATTAAACGTTTTGAAGAAGCAACAAATCACGAGAATGTGAAATCACTGTCTAGTATCACGATGGAAATGAAAAGAATAATTTAATACATATGCCTCGCAATAAAAGGAACTTCCAATTGATGTGCACCGCGAAAGTTTTTGTACTTCTGAGCACTCGCGCACTCACTTAGTCCAGAAGAACATTCTTCCGCGCGTCGTACCGAAGGTGTTCCGAGCAAGTCCAAGCACCGCCACCCGTCATCCGTCACTCGTTACCCTCGTCGCCAGGAGGCGCTCAGTTTCACAAACCACCAGATTAACGAGGACGCACTACACGTGCGCCTATCGCGCTTAAATTGATTTTAATGCGAACCGTGATATTCTATAATGCCACTACTTATAGTTCTTCTAACGCTATTTTGATCTTGCGATTTCCACGTTCTTTTACTTTTAATTATAAAATTATTATATACTGTCTACAATCATGACCTTCTCCCTTTCTATATCATATATACATATATGTTTTGTTCGAACGCAATTCAAAGATTTCGGCAAACTATGATACTAATTCTGGTTTTAGCTAAAAATAAGCATATGCCCTCCACATAGAAAAAGAACTAATCAGCTGCACCGAGTTCATTAAATCGATCTAATCTTATACCGCAACCAGTAAAGCCGATTCAATTTGATTTAACGAGCCAATGGATAAACAAATTATTCAGTATTTTACAACATTTTAATAGAAGTAGAATATTTACATTATTAATTAGAATTTCTTTTTTTTCGTTTTTCTTTCCAGTATATGTAACGTTACGGTTAAGCAAATTTAATGTTTTTTGTATTAACAATTACAAAATTAAAGTGTTTTGTTCGCATTTGATGTACATATGTATAAAATATAGATATAATTACAATTAAATTGTTACTGTTAGTTCCTATAAAATTATGGAAGTTTTATATTCAAAGAATTTCAATTGTTAAAGATATAATATAAATGAAGGGTAAGTGTAATGAGGTACAGGGCTTTTATATATGTTAACAAAATTTCATTTGGTATTTATAGCATAGAAATAAATAAATAGTCAAATATGACTGAAATAAAGAACAAAGTAGATGTATAAAAGTTTAAATATTATCATTGCTATCAATTTGTATGTAACAATCCTTCGTCATTTCTGTTAATTGGATCTCCTTTTAATAATGCAATGATCATGCTGAAACATATAAGTTAAAAATAGTAATAAGTAGTAATTTAATTTTAGTGATAATTAATGAACTATCCAAAATATACATACCAGTAAAGATAAATAAAAAAGAAAATTAGGTAATATCCAAGATGGATCATACAGTCTCTTGCATGCCTTTTTAATTGTCCACGATTATGGATTTCCGTAGGATCATAAACTCCCATATTACCACTAGGTACTCCAAAGTATTCATACATTAACCATAGTGTCATAGGCAAGTTCACTAAGCACAATATTAATTGTCCATGTGTTAATAGTAAAAATTCTAAGAGTGAATGTGCTACAAGCTTTGGTACCACCCACTGTAAGATATAATTACAATTTAATTAGTACATTAATAATTAATTAAATAAACAATAATTAATCAAAAAATTAAGTAAATAATAATTATGAGTTAGAATAAGTTTCATTATGTTTAAATTAATTAATAATTGTAACAAAAGTGTATGTATAATTACCTTGTTTAACTTTGAACAACACTGTTGAGCATTCAAATAATCACATTCTAAATCTGATAGAGTTATGACCTATATATACTTTTAAGATAAGGAACCTCATTGTGCGTCTTTTACTAATAAAAGACATAAATTACCTTAAAAACGTCGAAAATTAGATATGGCGCCATTAGATTTACTGCAATATCATTAAAAAAATTTACCACAAAAATCCCTAGACATATTTTCAATAAATTATATGTAGAATTTAATGGTCGAATTATAAAGTTAAATACATAATAAAATATAAACACTACAATTTTTCGTCAAACTATAAAATATAAAAAGGATACAAAATATACCAAAAGGAAAAGTACTGAACCGGTATCGATTAAAGCAAGTACAAACAACAACGGCTCAGATATTAGACCCATTCTAATGATCTATTAATTCAAACAAATAGATGTTAGATAACATTAGGATCGAATCTGATGATTCATGAGTGTCTTTCTTCGAGATAAAACCACTTAAAATGCTTCCCACGTGCAAAGTTCAATAAACCTAAGGGAAAACTGAAATGACCGATTGTCAAAATCGACAAAATGAACAACTCACAGTATTGCCAACTATCGAGAATGTTTTCTACGTTACAAAATAGTAAAATAATAGTCGTTTCAAACTAATATCCCTAGTTATCGATAGTAATGAAATGGGATTTTCTACACTAGAGAGGAAATTCTGTACTAAATACTCACATTTTATACCACAGATAAGATATAGCATAGATCTAACAACTCAAACATTTCGTCCACTGTACTGTAATACCGACTTAGGATAAGATCGGAAATATCGGAGATATCTTTGGGATTCCTATAATATTTGGCGATATATTCAGAAAGTGTATTCAATTTAATCAGCAAAGCCAATAGGGAAACATATATTTTCATATTTTTATTACTTTAATAATTACATACTGATGTTATATGCGAAAATTGTAAAAGAGCTTTAGAGTTCTCAGTTTGCGTGATATTGTAGGCGTTAACTCTATATATTAAATCTCATCTATGTTCATGTTATCAAATTAGTCAATAGAACATGAAACGTAAATAATTACATACGAATTATTTATTTAATAAATTGAACTGTATATTTTTTACATGTAAATATAAATATTATTTATAAATTATTTGTATGAAACTTCCGAAAAGCATTATAAAATAAGAGGTAAACCTGTCCTATTCTGTGAACAAATTTCATCTACATACAAATATTTGTTACTTGTAAAAACATATGTATAAGTATGATATAAAATAATAATTATAGGAATGTTTCGAGACGCTCCAAAGATTATTATAGAAGATGGATCTTCTCCATCTGCTTCTTATGTTATGTATGTTAGAATGGAAGACTTATTAGAAAAATTAAAATTGTTACATTATGATATTCAATTTTTACCAGAGTTTAAAATAAAGGCCATAAATAGGTAATGTAATTGTTTTCATTGTATACAAATGTTGTAATCTTATATTATATAAATTGGTAAAAAAAATATTGATTTAAAATATAGGAATTATTTTGTAACACAAACAAATCCAGGAGAGCAATTTTATACATTCACATCATTAGCTGCATGGTTAATTAGGAAAGCAGGTGGGAATTTTAAAGCTCCGCAAGAATCAGATGACCCTAATGCTACAATAGCTATAATCTTGGACTATTTAAGAGATACTCATGTACCAATAGAATTTCCGCCCAATAAGCTCAAACAAGGAAGTGGTGAACATGCCATTTATGTCTTAGATAACTTAGCAGATGAAGCATTGAAAGCACAAAAGTTTCAATGGAAGAAGTAAATTAAAATAAATATACTTAATAAAGACATTATAAGTATGATCATATATTACACAGGTAAACATTTCTAGAGTAGAAATATCACCTGACGAACCAAGTAATGAACCAGAGATAGAAGATGATGATGCAGAATTAATTTTAGAGAAAGTAGAAGAGGAAATGATGGCTGAGTATGATGATGAGGATGAAGATATTTTACATGTTGATGATATTACAAAATTATATGGACAGAACTTTGTAAATATAGTGATAAATGTATTTATAAAATGTAGAAATCATGTACTTTAACTTTTTATAATTTTTTTTGTAGAATGACATGCAAAAACCTGATGATATTTTAGAATCTAAAACAAATAGAGAGGAGTGGCAACTAGAATTGGAAAGAGTTTTACCTCAACTCAAAGTAACTGTAAAGACAGGTACAAAATATCTAACTAAATATTAAAGAAGCAAAATTAATGGGAAAGATCTATTTCAGATTCAAGAGACTGGAGATCACATATAGAGCAAATGAAGCAATTACGTACAAATATAGCGACAAATTTAACTGGAACCAAAAATCAACTAGATAAACTACATATTGATATATCTAATACTTTAGATAAAGTAAAAACAAGAGAGTCCTATTTAAATAGGCAACTTGAACCTAGTTTGAAGGAATATCAAATGCTTCAAGATGAATTGTCGAAAATTAAGGAACAATATCGAGATACTAGTGGAGGTGTTACAGAAAGAACAAGAATTTTTAATAAATTATCAGAAGAATTAGAGCACGTAAAGAAAGAAATGGATGAACGGGGATCGAGTATGACAGATGGAAGTAAGTAATTTCTAAGCAATTTTATAATGTTATATAAAATATGTCTTAAATATCGATATTTTTTATAGCGCCGCTTATAAATATAAAAAAGACAATTACTAAAATGAAAAATGAAATTTCCGAAATGAATATTCGAATTGGCGTATTAGAATATAGTTTAATGTGTGCGAGAATACGTGATCGCACGCAGTTGCAAGAAGATATGAATAATCCAAATGCCACCACAATAACTTAGATAACACAATAGATAATATTGATTATATGAACCTTTTTTTAGCAAAACTTAGCAGTATTATCTTCTTTTCATGTACTTAAACGTAAGTTATGTGCTATTTGTTTAGTTTCTCACTAATAATAATCTTTAATAAGGGTCCAATAAAGCATTTATCTCATCATAGTCATCATGTTTGTAAAATTTGTATGCACCAATGTATCATATAATGTTTTTATGATAAAATTATATTAAATGAAATTGTGCAGTAATTCAAAATACTTTTTTGTTCCTATACTTGCTTTCGAAAGATAGTTATTTATAAAGCGTAATTCAAAATACGCGGTCTCTTTTAGTATTTGATGAATTGAATCATTCGAACTGATAAACCGGGATAAAAATGAAGGAACGTGCTAACGACGAGCTGCTTACTACCAAACGATCCCTTTCCTTTCGGTAATCTTTCAGTTGGCGTCGGCCTTGCGAAGTGTTCGCTCGGAAATATGCGCAGGCCCGTTGTGTTATAATCTTTCGCTATAATTGGATGTGATATCCCGTATACATTTTAATCAGAGTGCATTTTAAAAACGTGGCGGTCTTTAATAACTAGTAGTATCTTATAACGCTACTAGGTCTATCTTCTAATAAAATTCATTCATTAGTCGAGCAGGTTTGTAAACAAAATCATATGATTTGTTTCACATCCACCAACTTCAATCAATCAGCTTTTTACTTGCATTTGTAGTTCGTAGTAGTACACGCGTTCTAAATTTTCTTTAACGTAATTAACTGGTCATCGACGTGTATCCGTTGTATCTTGTTGCGACAAAAGCTGTTTATAATTAAAATAATAAACTAAATAGTATGAAATTGCATGCGTTACGTTATACGAATCAGAATATAATAATCGAGAATATGCATAAACGTAAAGTGTTATTCGAAAGTCATTGACTCTTCCATCTCTCCAGCAGGATGCACTTTCTTCTCAGTTTTAAATAATGCTTTACACATTTACAGTACTTATCAATCTTTCTTCAACTTTCACCAATATTTCTCCGTATGTATTTAAACAAATTTACTTCGTTTTAGTGTCATTCCAACGAAACATTACTAATACCAGAGAGGAAATTTCTTCTCTACTAATATGTTTACTCTTAAATAGATTAGTTAAAGTAATCGATCAAATAGTTTCACTCATTTACTGAAGTAACGAAATTCGCTGTTTTTTGTTACTTTTTATGAATATTTAATTCGTCACAAGTTTCGTATTACTCATTATTAAATATGTAAAAACATGATGAAATCATCACGGTTCATAAGTTCGGTTTAATTTATTCTCGTTATACATAATTATGCAGCATAATGTACGTAAAGCGCGACACGTTTTCTGAAGATAGAATAGTTAAGTTATATTTAAATGGGTAACACTTGACTCATTAAAATATACAAATGCTATGAATATTTTACACAAAAAGTAATACATCGATCTACTCGAATAATAATGTCACATAAACTCATCGATGCAAATGCGATCACGATCGCGTTTTTTAGATAAATTTCACCGCCTACTTTACAATCAATTTTGAATATTGAACAATCTCGAACTTTGTTCAGTACATAATAACAGATAATCTTTTAATCTAATGAAACAAATTGCTGATTTTTAATTCATTTTGATAATATAGATTACATTTCAGCTGATAATTTAATAAAAAATATTTTTATTTTAGATGGATAGATCTTGTTATTTATCGTTTCTTGAATGTATAATATGTAGAAAAGAATAAAATACTCAGTCGGTGAAAATATTCTGTTTCAAACTTATTAAACATCGCTTTTTTTATTTCCGAGGAATCTTCAGAACTGCGTGCCAGTTTCGTTAAACTTTGCACTATTCTTTATGTAAGTGACAGATGCAGAATCTTGATTTGCCCCTAATAGAAAACGATTAAGATAATTGAATATATTTATATAAATATGATTCTTTGAAATATATTTATGATAAATTTAATAGCAAGTCATTTTTTATGTATAAAGTTGATTATCTTTCATAATGTACGATTTAAAAGCATGATTTTAATAGTATCTGAGTAAAGTACCATCAGAGAAAATTTTTGTTATAGCTAAGATAATGGAACTGATCAAATGAAATTCAATATAAAAAAAACACATAAAGTACACATAACAGATAAGACAAATAGTGCAAGAAATAATATAAGTAATCGTATTATTATACTTAAAAAATAAACATATTTTTCTCTATGAAGAATCATGGAAAAGTGATTGTCGACATAACAGGAGGTCACGGAAGACTTTTACAAAATATTGCTAATTGACAAAACTCACAAACAGAATTTTTAACGAGATTGATTTTCACTTTATGCTGTGTAATGATCTTATAAAAACAATTTTTAACAAAAAGAAATATTTCCGTATCTACGTTTCACTACTGATTATGATGCCGCTGTAAATTAATAAGTGAAATCACTGGAATTTCGTAAATACAGAATTATGAAATTTTATGCTTATAGGAAATAAAAATGCATTTATTTGCAGTACGTGATTCTTAAACTTATAAAGGAAAGGAAACACAGTGGAACATTGAGAGATAATAAGTTTTCAAATATTAGCGCTTGTATTCTGAAATACATCATGCGCAGATATTACCATACTTATTGTCTGAACAAACCATCTTTGTTTTGCATAAGTGAATTTTTCTCGCTAACTATATATTACAACAAATATATTCAAAATGTTTCTTAATGCAATCTCAGCGCTATCAGTCTTTTATATATCTGGTATTACATTTTTAATACTTTTTTATTTGAAAGACACTTATAAAATGCTACCTTCATCTTGTTTTGGTTCTGTTACATACTAACCATACATTTATTTATGGATGTGCATACTGATTTATATTACCAAAAGTGTTTAAAACATGGATTGTATATTCAAACTTGAGCGTACAAAAAACGCTGCAAGTACAAACGTTAATAAATACCCAATATTTAATCGTAATTGTATTCTTAATATAACAGAATGTGCCCAACCAAAATTAATAGACAATTAAAAAGCATGTGACATTATAACATTATACATTATACATTAATAACAAGCATCTTTCACTATGTAATCGTATTTAACAATTTTGATGAAACATTTTGATAAGAAGTATTATCTTTTTCAGGTCAAAAGAATCAAATAAAATGATGACGATTCGTAAAAAACTTCTTATCATTTTTTCAATAGGTTTAGTATTAACAATTATTGGATTAACTACTGGAATTCTTTGGTTTATGATTTATTCATCGATTTTAAACACGGTAGATATAAAAAATTTTACTTACAGCTATGATCATTGGTTAAGTCTTACATATTGTTTTATAGCAATTATCTTTAACACCAACGTCTACAAGCTACAAGCTGTGGGAAATAACACCAATTCCTATGTATCTGAAAATATACATGTTCAATTTAACTAACTATGAAGATTTTATTTCAAATAATGAATCTAAAGCAAAACCAAATTTTGTGGAAATGGGTCCTTATGTATTTAGGTATTAAATTTGTGTCAAATATTATAGCTTTTATTAATTAGAAGTCGATCAACATCGTACAAATTTTATTAACAGGGAAGTTGACTATAAGGTAGAACAAAAATGGCATGACAATGATACCATAACATATCAAAGGAAAAGGGTATGGCATTTTGATAAATCTCTATCAAAAGGAGATTTAAATGATAAAGTAACTAATATAAATCCTGTAACTGCTGTATGTATCTTTTAATAGTACACTATATAGTAAGTGCTGCTCTATCGTATTACAATATATCCCTTTTCTAACATTCTCAGAGTGTCGGATATGCATTAAGACATAAAAAACCTATTCTCCGTGATATAGTAGATAGAGTAATGAAATCAGTAGGACAACAGTTAATAATTACCAAGTCTGTTAATGAATTACTTTTTGAAGGCTATGAAGATACTATATTAAAAATAGCACAAAAAATTAATTTCACAGAAATTCCATTTACCAAATTTGCTTGGTTTTATGGGGTAAATTTCATGTTAATACTATTAAAGCAGAGATATAACTGAAGAAGCATACTTATAATATTGTTTTGTTCACAGCGAAATGGTTCTGCATCCTATGATGGAACATTCAATATGTTAACTGGTAAATCTAATTTACTTGATGTAGGTATAGTCAAAGAATGGAATTTTAATAACAGAGTAAGTTATTATCCTGGAGAATGTGGAGAAATAAGAGGAACAAATGGTGATTTATGGCCACCATTACCTGATAATAAAACTGTATCTTTCTTTGTACCTGATATTTGCACGTGAGTTTAGTAATGAGTTTAACTTTCTATTGGGAATGCTAAAAATCAAATAAATACATACTATTTTTTGGGCAATTATGTTAATAGGAGTATGTCAGTAACATATGATAATACAACTATTCATGAAGGATTAGTAGGAGCTAGATATATTAGTGACGATACAACATTCGACAATGGTTCAATAGTACCATCGCGTTCGTGTTATTGCGAGGGAGAATGCGTTCCCTCTGGAGCATTAAATATTTCATTATGCAAATGGGGTGCTCCAGCATTCATCAGTTTACCACACTTTTATTTGGCCGATCCAAGTTACAGGGAAAATATCAATGGAATGAAACCTAGTAAAGAAAAACACGAACTTTCAATATCCATAGAACCGGTAATTATCGCAAAACAATAGGTATCAATTAACAATGACCATGTCATATTATATTATACAAAAAAAAATTTTTGTAGAAAACGGGCGTTCCACTGAACGTGCATGCACAACTACAATTAAATTTGTTGATGCAACCTGACCATGAGATGTCGTAAGTTCTTATTTTATCTTTTTACTATGGAATATAAATATAATATAATGAATAATATATATGTAAATGAAACTTAAGCATATTTATAAAATATCATTTTCAGCATGTTTAAGAATATTAAGAAAACATTCATACCAATGTTATGGTTTACTCAAGAAGCTTATCTGACAAGTAATTATGCTCATATAATTAAATTTATCATTATTTTGGAATCTCTGGGCAGCATAACTTGTTATGGTATTGCCTGTATTGGCATTTTAATTATTTCTACCGGCATATTTTTGTACATTAAGCATGGTTTGGGTGAAGAAGAAAATCAAGTTTTATTGTCAAGCAAATCTAATGAAAATGATGATATTGGTACTGTTAATGAATGATTGATTATATTTGCAAGCATATGATTAGATTATATGGAAAGATTTAATCAATGTCTACCAAATAAGAAACAAAAACCATCTTCGAAATCTTAGAGTGTATAATAATTATGTATGTAGATTACAAATTTTACTGTATATCTTTTGATTGAAATTGATATAACAAAATTGAAGATAACATTAAGTTGATTGTAAACAAAATTGTATTCATACAAAGTTAGTGCATTGTTCAAACTGTTTATAAATATGCTTTTAAAATGTAACTATAACGGTAATCAAGTGCCTCAGTGCTTTAATGATAACAAACGTTAGAAATAGCGTAAAATACAATAGATACCTCGAATGCTTAAAAATGAGATGCATATAATAGCAAATCAATATTAATATAAGTTTCCTTTCGTAAGCGGGGGATAGAAATATATTTCCAATCTCTTGTATAATATTTTTTTAGTACCTATTCAAAATATGTATTATATTGTAGGTATGTATATATTTTTATCTATGAAATCTGACGAAATAATAAGTATTAGAATCACATTCATTAAATTCAGTTTATGTTAATGTTCATCATATAATTAAAGTTATAGCAATTACAATATTGTTACAGCTGTGATAACTACAGTCTTGTTTCATTAGAATAAGAATTCTTAGAAACTAAAAGACATTACTTTTATACAATACATTGTTGAAAGTAAATTACATATATGTATGTACATATTTTCTTCGTATCATGCCCTTCGTATTATCCCTTTGGTCTATCTTCTTGAGAAATCACTCGTGTAACTTCTAGATGTCACTACTGTTTAATTTTTTTAAATGAAAATATACATTTTCTACCGTATTGCGGCCTGATAAAATTCTTGTGTAAAAAAAATAGAAAAAAGATGAAAAAATAAAATTAGCAAATTTTATTTTTTGCATCAAATAGTCTGGCTTTTACTAAACAAAACGGATATGATGAAACGGTTGAAATTGGCTGGTAAAATGACACGCCACGCCAATAATAGTCAAACATGAGAATTGTAGAAACCTCGTAAATTCATTATTCATCAAAATTCTTGTAAAAAGAACTTCGGAAGGTCTTTTAAAAAGGCAACCATTCTAACTACGCTCTGAACTATTTTTACATTTAGTACTTGCAGCAATATTACTGACACAATGTATAAACTACCAAAATAATTCTTTCTTCGTACCTAGACTACCAATTAAACATGAAAAAATATTTTGACCGAGTACATGCAGATCTACAAAGCGGAATGTTTTATCGATCGGCTGTAAAGTGATTTCATTATTCACGTGTAAAAATAAAAGAATGCTTCGTTCAAGAATAGCCGCTTTTCGCTGTTGATTCCCTTTTTTCCACTGCCATGCAATGTACATATTATTCTTTCAAAAGATGGCGATACAGACGTAAATTTTTCAAGCGCGGTAGAAAATACGGAACGAACGAAAGGACATGAAGCAAATTAGAAAAAGGTACTGAATACCTTGGAAGTATGTAGTTTCAATTTGTCATGCATAAGCTCGCAACTCGTCGTATATTTATACAAACTGAGTATACGCTAAGCAACGATAGTTTACTTTGATCCTATCAATCATAACGCACACAACTTTTTTGTGTGTCACGTGCGTAGAACCGTCATAGTCATTTCTCTAGCGTAGAGAAACAACGATCGATCGTTCGTATTTACATACTCTATCTTCAAACGTATAATCGCAACAACGATGGGGCATTATTTTCAAATAAATCAGACTGTTCGATCGATACTCCTTTCGAAAAAATTAACATTCGCTGAATGTATTTTATCAAAGAGAAGAGTGCCTTTACGTCTCTCGGTTGCTGTGTAAAATTCAACAGAGAAGGAAGAACCAGCACCCTGAAAACATCGTAAGACGAGCAGCCGAGGTAAACTGAAAACCTTTGCTCATTCTAGTGTTAAACGATATTGACGTTTGCTCACGATTTATGCGAAATAGTTCATAAACATTATAGAGAACACAGTAAATGTTAAAAAATGAAGAATATCTTTTAGATCTTTGAAGTATCTTTAAAGATCTTTAAACCTCAACAGAGGTAACGATCAGATCTGAATAATGTCAGAAAAAACACACATAGCAGAATATTTTGTAAGTTTCGCATGAACCATCAATGCCAAGATAAACGTGACAGCAAGATAGGAAAAGGCTGACTCTAAAAGGTTTATCGGGTGCAGAAATGATAAATGAGCGTGCGATCAAACGAGTTGGCGGACTAACGAGGTATTGTATAGTGCGTACACAGCCGAAACCTTTGCACCCCTAAAGTTTCAGTATCATGCGGGAACACAAACGTTAATCCGAACGGTCAGTGAAAGGAATCCTTCACTGGAATGTAATACTCTCTCAAGCTACTTTTTATTTTCCAAGGATTTCGAAGGATATTGACGCTAAGGACAGTTAACTGGCACGGGACGAACTTAGAATTTTCTATTGATCGAAGCGCACATAAAATGCCGCACAAAATATTACGTTAACGCATTAACGTATTTCCTTTATCCGTGTGCCTATCATGAACAGAGGCTATTTACGATTCAATGACTATATTTGATCGAAGTTTTATTGACTTTTATTTGACGGAGCTTATACTTCTGCATGAAATACAGTCGAATCTTTTCGAAGACCATTTCCGATCAAAGTCGTCGTAAAGTTGTATTTGGCCGTAAAATCAAGATTGCAATTTAATTTTACCTGGTAGAATTTATTGACAAAAATAGATACACACGTAACGCTGCTACAGAGCAGTTAAACAGTAGAAAAAGGATTGAAATACCCAGAAATTCCAGCACATCCAACGACTATACGTTGTTTATTTAACGAAAAGAAAATATGAACGTTGCAAACGTTTACCACTTAACGTAACTGGAGGCAGCGATATAGGATTGCTCATTTCAGCTATACTTTTATAATTGTCTTCCTTTAATAACAGGCCACTCTGTCTTTTAATAAAAAAAAAAAAAATTGCCAAAAGAGTAAGAATCACCAGGTATTCATTAGGCTCGACATGGGAAAATTTCAGGACAAAATGTGACATCGACTAGTACTAGCGCACCTACGCGCGCTCGTTAAAACGACGTACATACCTCAGTTTCGCAGAAACCGTCGTCGCGTTCACATCCCTTTCCCGAACTTGGACCTTTTCTAACAAGTCGACGTGACACACATCACGCAACATCTTCGACAAACCCTGTGATACATTCTCTTTATGAGACAGTGGTTTTACATTGTTATTAATGTAAAACTTCGAACATGCGGTGTTTTACCATCTTATCCAGACAGTTGCAAAATTCTGTGAAAATTAGTCACTCGAATATGTAGAATATTTACTAGCAGAAATTTGCATTAAACAACGATGAATACTAATTTTCGTATGAGAAACAATAGTCCGATAAACGAATGCGGTGTGTAAAAACAAGTGACTGTGATATGATTTTGAATAAAATTGCGGATATAGTGACGATGACGCATATGTTTCAATGCCAAGTAATAAATAAGAAATAGGCGATTGTGAATTAAAAGGAATCATAAAAATTGAATAACAAATACGCGAAGTAACGTTGCATGCGCTGCATTTAAAAGTTTACAGAAAATACTCGGGTCTTGCAAACTTCGTTGAATACCGTGAAACGAATAGTTGGTTGGACTAATATGAGAACAAAGGGAAAATTTTGATGATCGTAGAATTCTTTTTCTCTTTTTAGACTTTCAACGAAGCTTGTGCACGCGATATTATCTGCGAACCGACCCCTTTAGTTTCGTCTGAGGACTACAGAGAAAAGTAAGAACAAAGCGACAAAAACTTTCGCGTACTCAAACACCTCTCGGAGTTTGTCCGAAATCAAATCGATTAATCATCTTCGGAAATTCCACTTCCAGCTTTGTCGCACCATAAACAATGCGGAAGTGACGAGCGAAAAAAAGAAACGCGCTGAAGTTTCCATCGAATAAATCGAAATTCTCCACAATTGATGCAAATCCGACAGATTTATGACAATTTATATTTCCGTTGCAGAACATGCTGGAACGAAGTCGGAAACATCGTGTCGAATGCCGTGTTAAAAATATTTCGAACGTCTATCACTTTTCCACAAGTTCACACTACGGTAACATTCGAATCTTGTAGAAAACAAACATAGTAATACCGTATATCCTGAGAATTTGAAATTAAAAGAAATCGATGGAAGAGTGAACAGTAATTAGTGGATTATAATAAGTGGACAATTCGCATAATTTTTATCCCACGAACATCATGAAACTGAATTCTATTAATGCTAAACTATGAGCCGCATAATAAACGGTGCTAGAATGGTTTTGACACCTTTCTGATTAATTGGCATGTTGGTTGTCACTGCCGATTCCGCCGCGCCAGAAAAACGTGGTAGAAAAACCCGTAAGATTGGTAGCATAATCGAGTGGTTCTTTTTCTCTCAAACGTCGTGCGTCTCGGAGGGAAATCAGAAATCTAAAAAATTTTTGTCGGAAAGTTTTCACGGTGAACTAACAGAATTTCGAGTTTGTATTGAGAATCTGAAACGCGAATACGATGCTTTTAGCGCTTTTAACCGAAATTTATTAGCGGAGGCTAATGATTTTTCGAGCGGAACGACGATACGATCAATTAATAGACACCGTACAATTGCGTTACGATCTCCGTACTATAAACTGCACCATGGTGTCGTAACGCCACAGTAACTTCTACTCAAGTACAATTAAAATTTCGATTAAATTATAGTTTCCAAGCGATGCTTCGTTAAACTTAACAGCAATGTTCATTTTACTTGTGAAGAGCACGATCCAGAAGATTTTTTCTATTTAACCGCGGATCGATATCGTCTACCGTTTCGCGAATAGCCACGATAAATCTCTATGCTGATCGAAAATCAACATGATCGATTCGTCGTTGGCTTCTGTATTAACTTTTACGAGAAAAATTCCTTTCGCTACTTTCGAACAATTTCATCGCTATCCTGTAATTAAATTTAATCTCGAACTTTGCCTCTGGAGTTTGGTCAGACATTAGAAGTAAAATCGAAAAAAGGAGGGAAACCGTGGGACAATTCTTTCGTTCGAACGAGATAAAACGCATCCCACCGAGGTACTTCTCGATTTTCCAATTCTCGTGGACACTACTTTCTTTTTTCACGAAAGAATAAGGCAAAAACTTACCATGGTATCGACTCGACAGCAAATTTATCGTCTATCCGCAGACTGGAAAATCTGGTAGAAGAAGAGGAAAAGGAGAGGACCGAAGCAGGGTGAACTCAAGAATCATTTTCTATTTGTCGTGCCATTAGTCGGAAGAAATTCATTAGACGATTCGATGCTTGGGAAATCGGAACACGTGACGGCCAAAACTTTCTTTGTTAGTCCCAGTTTTCATTTTGGTGCCAAAGAAGTCTCTTTCCTACAGTAGAAACAGGGGAAGAAGAACGATCCACTCAGTAATCTATCCAAACCATTCTACCAAGAATCAAGTGTTCTGGTGGTTTGCGATATTAATTCCATGGAAGCAGGCGCATCAATGATCAATGTTAGCAGATGACACTGATAAAAAAAATAGAACAAGGAGAGTCGTCTTTAATATCATGGAAATCGGAGACAAGTAAATGTCACTCGGTCACAACAGAGGAAACGAGGCGAATCGAACCGAAGCGACAACTTTTCCGCCGTGTATTTTTCCCTTTTCTTCATCCCTGAACGCTAAACGTTTATTGAAGAAACGTCGAACTTGAGAACGTTCGAAATGGAGACTGAAAACAGCAGTAATCTATAAAAAAGGAAGTTGTTTGCTAAACTCTCCCTAGGAGGGTTCGTGCTTTTCGATATCAATAACGTATAAGGGATCCTTAACAGAGAAAAAGAAAGATGCATCCTCTTGAGTTAGTGATCGTGGGATGGCTGGCATTGGTGATATCCACGTTGGTCGATGCCATCGATTATTTGGACGACTACTCAGCGATGGATTACACCGACGAAACGGACATCGATTACAATGCCACGAATTGCACCAATAGTTATTGTATCTCAAACGAAGAGTACGTGGATCGTATGATAAATTATATATTCCCCAAGTTTTGGGACTGGGTGTTGATCGCGTCGCATAGCGTTGTTTTCGTGGTCGGCCTAGTCGGGAATGCGCTAGTTTGTATCGCGGTTTACAGGAACCATTCTATGAGAACGGTGACAAATTATTTTATTGTCAACTTAGCTGTGGCCGATTTCCTAGTTTTATTGCTTTGTCTTCCGTTCACCGTACTGTGGGACATCACCGAGACCTGGTTTCTAGGTTTGACCTTGTGCAAAGCCGTGCCATATCTCCAGGTATGACAATCACACTTCATTTATTAGATTAACATTTATCTCTCGTGCGATTTTAATTGAAAATTTCACGAAACAAACCTAAAAAGAGAAGCAACTTTTAAACATCCTAAAATGTTGCATTCACGCTTCTCGATATTTTTTTTCTGGAGAGCGTCCAGGGATTAGAGATTTCGTGCACGTTCGTTGGATGCGCAAACGAACTCTTCTCCCACGTTATCGTTCGTTACTTGCTGGATTCCTACTCGTACCACCGGTTGAACTTTTCTTCAATATTTATTTCGAGAGTGCGGAAGTTTGCAGTGAAGCTACCGTTCGAATTCGAGCCAACAAGAGATTGGAGATGTTCGAGGCAGTAAAGAGCAGCTACCTTAATTGCAAAATTGAATGCGATTCGATCGACGACATTTCCATCACATGAAAATTCGCGATCTTCTCTATTCAACAATTCATGGCATCTTCTATTCTCCGAGTTTATACGGCGTATAAATTTTTTGGAACTCGCAATGTAATGGATAATGCTAAACCAGACGGAGGCCTGAGTTTATAATAAATTCATGTCGGCCGTGTTATTTTTAATTTCATATTCTAGTCGCTTTCATATTCGTCGGACATGTTTTTTTTATGCCTAAATACCTGATTGACTCAACATTGAGACAAGAAACACGGCGATGAATTAAAGACGATCACTTTAATTTTCAACGAAGATTAGAGCATTTTTTTTAATTCCTCTTCAATATCGAATCGTTCGCGTCGTTAGTATATTCGTGTTGGTTCGTCGACGACTTCGGGCTAGTTTCGAATAATAGAACCCGCCTCACGAACACAAATATCTTTATTCAAGTTTTAATTAACTCAATTACAATATCCTTCTTCGCGTGGCTAATAACGAACGGTATCAACCCGGTGAAAAGCCGATATCGCATTCGCGATAAATTTTCTCGACTCAACGACATGATTGGAAGGCCTTAATCGTAAATCAAATTATGTACTGAAATTATGCAATTAACGTCTTATAGAATGTAACCGGAGGTAGATTCTTAAATATCTCGAACAATATCGAGGTTGAAACAATCATATTTTTTCCCGTGCATCCTGCCTTTAATTTCAATCGCAGTTTGCATGTTTGTTACCTAATTACTGTTTCCAAATTGTGTTTCTTTGGAAGCGACGGGCATCGGTATTTTTAGTTCGTCGACAATTCAACAGATGGCTCGATACAAGTAGCGATTCTCGCATTCGGTATATCATTTTAAATGTAACATAAGGCCGGCACAAGCTGCCTTAAGTTTAAAAAGGGTACTCGCTACTTTAATAGCGCGTCGGTACGGTCAAGTGCCGTGTTGGCGGGGTATGGCCAATCAAGACATACCCAGTACATAATTTTTGTATACGCGAGGCTGTTGGCTGCCAATTTCGCACCGGCGCCTCCATTTGCTCAATTACTAGTAATAACTATAGCAATATTATAAAAATGAAAAATCAATAACGAGAATCTACTGTTCATTGTCACTAAAAATCGTTAGAAATTGATTTGCATCATTGGTAAGGGTAATATGCAAATCGAAAATTAAAGCGAACGATGATCAATGATGGTTGTATCGTGCCTATACTCAACGAACATATTTATACGTCACGCGTGGCTGACGCGCGACCACGTTCCCGCCGCTATAACAAATTTCAGTTTAAGTTTGTATTTGATATTGTTACCGCGGTTGAAGCATAAATGATTAGAGAAAAAAGTTGGAAACTATGGCATTTGCATGTAAAGGGATTAACACGTCCACAGGCAAAGCTTAAAAAATTCATTTCCGTTTTAAACCTCCATCCCCCGTTCTTTCATCCAATTTTCGAAGAAGAATGACCTGTTCGCCATTTTTCACACCTGATCCACGATACCGTTCGAAACTTGACATTCGGATGAGATATATTCTGGAGGTTTCGACATTGACCGCAAAAAAATTTATGTAATCGCTAACAAAAGAAATATGCTGCTTGATTGATAGCTAACCGAGGATCCGACTATTACAGTCGACACTCGTAAATTCCATCTGTTATGCAATCCACTTGCTGCCGCTTCGTAATATTCGTCTTATGCAATGTGTAATGCAACACACGAAGATGCGACGCCGTCCTACCATTCTTTCTCATTTTGCTCGCGTATCACCACATGTTAGCAGACCAAATAGACACGAATAATCGTATCGTGTATCACAAAAGAATGGAAAAAAGAGAATGGCGCGCTTATAATTCAAAATGAGATACAAGCGATTTCGCATCGTGTAGCATCTGGCAACCGAGCGGAATAAACATCGTGAGGGCGGTGGCCGCGTCAGCGGAACAAACGAACTTTCTGATCGCCGTTATTTCGCTCGATAAAACGGAATACGCGAATTACACGGTGGGCAATGAATTTTACGAATTTTCGATTCGTTGCGAAGCAAACGGACACAGAAGTAACATACTTGACTAGTTGAACGGGACACTGTTGCACATATCGCGTAGCTCGAAATGAGTTTAGAATAACAATTAATTAATTCTGCAAAAGGTTCGAACGTCTTGCGCGATGGAATTTAATAAAATGAAATAAGCAACAGGAGAAAACGAGTTTAGCACGTTATTGTGATACTACAAAGAGGTGGTAGAGTATAAAGGGCGTATCTCGTATCGGGAGCCAAGACAATGTTACACAAACTTGCTTTATAGCCTATTGTTGGTGTATTGTTTCAGGCTTTGGTGTTCGCTGTATGGTAAGATATGCGTGAGAACGCGAGGAACGATCCATAGTTGGTCATAATTATCGTCGCTTTTGCAACAATGTTAACGACGGAGTCACACTCAGGTTTGCTAAAACGAAGCTATGGAGAAGAAAGGTTATCCTGTCGACGTCCCATTAATATTGCATTAATGGCTATGGAAACAGTGGTATTCGTGTAACGAGTCTCAAGCAACATATTTGCAAACGATACACAGCACTGTTTCGTCCAAGGGATAATTAACGTAGAATGCACGATTTGGTTTGCAGTTTGCTACGATCGACCTATGCGGTCAAGAGCGCGTGTGATCCTACATTTAATTAAAACTCGACCGGTCAATATTACAACAGGGCTACACTTGTATATACCGAAGTACAGTTGTGTGGAAATATCGTTCTGCTCGTTTATCATAATCCCATACATGTGACCACGGATATCCACGCCGATATGCAAACTTGCATTCTGCGTCTGTGCCTTCGTTAGGATGTACCAACATGCTCGCACAACCAAGGCAGCCTCAGCTGGCGACCAAATCGCGTTATCTTACAACATGTTACTGAACACCGTTCCTGCTGCACGATAACTTATTTCTGCATTCTCAACTTGTCCAAGGAATTTAACTCACTAAGCTGAATTCGTCTCGCTTTCGAAATAATAATCGCCTTTCATCTGTGTTGGGCCGGATAACTTTATTTCTATTACTACTATTACGCGTAGAAATTCATCAAGGACCATGGTAACGTTACTTTTGTGAAAAACAGCCGGGAGAGGCCGTCGCGAGTAAAAACGAGTTGCTAGGCGAAATTCCAGCGTGAAGAAAGAAGAGATAGCCCGACGAATGTCGGAGAGATGGAAAAAGCGGGTGAAGCACGCGCAAGCACAGCAACGTCTCTACGTGTACATGAATACTTTTTACCGGAAGTAAACGCGAAAAGCAAAGAGACCGAGCGTAACGTAGCTAGCTATAACGAGAATACCGGGTCTCGCTGAGCCGTCGCTCTGCGAATGCGTGTTTATCGTCACGCTGTTTATACATTGCATAATTTCTTCAGCTATGGATAGCAGCCAAGAACTTTTTTTGAAGAAACTAAGACACGCTTAAAGCGGATATTTCTTGACAAAACGTCCGTTTAAATGAAATATTCAACCCTGTGGGATATTCGAGCCGATGCTCCGTACAACAGCCTTCTAATTACTTACGCACTGTATCCGATGACAAAGACACCAGCTTGAAACCGGTGCAGTGGAATTAATCGTTTGTATAATCGTACCTCGTTGCTTCCTTTAATCAAGATTAAAATAAGGGTTTCCGCCGTGGAAGTAAGTAGCAAACAGCAGAACGACTGCAATAGACTTGTAATATTGGTCAGCCCTCTTCGAACGAGAATTAAACCCCTCTTGTGTTACGAGCGCATTTCCTCGATAACGTAAAGTCTCTGTTATTCTGTATTCCCCAACTTGTTACCAGGTTCTATCGTATCTAAGATGTAAATCTATGTTGTACAATTGCCGAAAGCCGACTTAAGTTGTATATTTTTTTCTTTTATCCAAGAGAACATATTACCGTACCAAGTGGCAATTTCCTATAGCAATGGCAATTTGTCAGGAGATTCGTACATTTGCATTTCAGATAAGATCGCGGCTGGCCTCTGTAGAGTGTTTAACGATTCCTGGTTTCTGACTACGCATACACAAGAACATAGCTGTTATACATAACGTTGACGTTAGCGATCTTCGAAAAGGAACGATTATATTCGCCAAAACGAAGGAATAAGTAACGAGCGTCGTTTCGCTTTTATCAACGTTTGAGATTCCGCGGGGAAAAGAAGCTCTGCTCATTTGGGATATTATAACGTACACCGACATTACGGAATACGATTACAATAAAGAAAAGAAAAATTTTGTGAGTTGTCACATTACATAGAAAAACCGTAATGCTGAATATCTACTTTCAGAATGATACGGTTGCTAGTAGTAGCGAACGATATAATTCCTCGTTGCGACGATTAACCGTAGCTTTTTCACTTTATCTATCGCGAGATTTGAATTCTTGCTAATGCCGTAAGATATAAAAGTTACAGTTATGTGCAGTGCGCGACGTGTTTTCGTCGTGCAGTTTAAGAAATCTTTGAAATACTCCGGACATATGGAGTTTCCATATCTTTCTGAAAGTGAAGGAAGTCAAAGTGAAGTAGGTCTGGTCATGGACGGACCGTTGAATCGTAATCGCGCACGCAACTCTTGCCTTACGACAAACCAACGTTGGGATGGAGTTAAAAGTTCACGAGACAGACGCATGTGTTCCCAAGATACTTTATTTTTTTTTTCAACGTAGCGAAACGTTACCTGGCGTGACACGAAGTGAATTTCCCGTGGGTTTTTCGATACACCCGGCGAACGCAACGCAAAGTAATCCCAGGGGTCGCTCAAAAATATGTATCAGCAGCATCGGCACCTCATTGATTATTTAACCCTGAAGAGATGTAAGGATACATATTGTCGCTAGGTCTGTGCGTCATTTGGGAGTTCAAAACTCGAAAGACATGAAGGAGCTAATGATACAAAGTTTGCGTGCCTTCGGGGTCGTTACGGCGACCAAGGGACTGTTCGTAGCAGACGAGTCGTATGAGTCAGGTGATATTTCACTAGGGAACAGCTCTTTCTCGTGACCGAATCGATAACGTAAATTTTTTAGAACGTTACCCTAATATCTCCCTTTGTGATGTTTTGGCTTGAGGTTTCCACCAATAAAACTATAATTCCTCTAATTAACAGTGTAAAAGAGGATAACAAACTGAGTGTAAAATGAGGAAAGGGTCGAAGATTCCTCGCGTGTGTGCCATTGATTGTACTCGTTGACCTTCTCAAAAAGTCAAGCATATACATGTATAAACAAACAAATCAGAATAATAAAATTCTTCAATAAAAAAGTTCTTAGGGCGCGTAATAAACGCATTCTCGGTGATATACACAGTTTGGTTAGAAAGTGGCACGAAAATGATACGATTCGTGTTACTAGTTGATGATCAAAAAAAAAAGGAAAGGATGAAGAGCTTGCACCGATGCTCTCTCGTCTGGAAAAGCGATTTCGAC
The DNA here is from genome assembly GCA_936014575.1 of Bombus lapidarius. Taxonomy (NCBI): domain Eukaryota; kingdom Metazoa; phylum Arthropoda; class Insecta; order Hymenoptera; family Apidae; genus Bombus; species Bombus lapidarius. The sequence continues at coordinate 1,505,445 of CAKXZU010000031.1, read as the reverse complement.
GTTGATCCGTCAGTTATCATCGTCAGGCTAGCACTCGTTAATCGAGGCAGCTGGTGTTGGTTCAATCGCTCTGGTGACCGAAGGGCAAAGCCCCAAGTAGTATTGTCGTGATATCGGTAGCACGTTAGGCACGCACTGGCGTGACGAATGCAGTTGTGAGTGTGACCGGTAGATAGCCGAGATTTAATTAAAACGCGCTCTACGGTCGCCTACGGTGACAAACAATTGTGAAATCGTCTCGCATTAGGTAGGGGTTGAAAAAACAATGGATTCTATTCAGGCTGACGAGCAACCTATCCGTTACGCCTCAGGACCAAGCGGAATTATTCGATTCGCGTTTGTATATATCCTTTCTGTCAACATCTCACCTCTTTTCTTTTCCTTTCACGTCTATCTAACTTTTTCCATGTGATACTTTTATGGATCGATTAGAGAACTCTGTCTTGTTTAACTACTTATACCGTGAAATTCACCTTAATTACTTTTATGTACACTTAGAAATTTCCTACCTAAACGCGACGAATAAATTGGGATATCTCGCCTGGCGCAGGCCTCTCTGTTAATTGCGTGGAAACCATGCGGATAGAATAACGACAAGCGAAAGCGCCCGGAACAATTTGCTCTGCGTGTTAAACGTAACCGCTCTTTGCTTCTGCTGTTCTAATGCCGATCGATTTACCCTACAGCTCGAATATCTCCTTGTCGGGATCCTTGACCGACTCTAATTATTACAATTGCAGTAAGGAACGATCGATTTTATACCCAATATAAATATCCACGCAATTTAATCGTATTTCTGAAAGAAAGTCGATCTTTAATCTCCATTTGTGTATCACAAAGTAACGAGTTCTCCCTGAATTGCAAACGATAAAAATCACGTACAACTATTTCAATCATTCTACGAGCATCGTATATCACAGGGAAAACGGATAATCACTTGGGACGAGTAGGATTTGTGTCTTTCGTCGGAAACAGTTTCAATTTCAAATGTCCGCTACCGACGACAAGACATAGTTTCCTTTATCACATTGCTATAAATATACGAAAAAGACGAGCTTGAACTAATATCGATAATTGAGGTTGTCTGATAAATAATTTTCCAAGAAATCGGTCGCCGCACCTAGAAACCGAATCAAGGGTATTCGCTGCTTTTCTTTCCAAGAAACAAATGAAAGAAATGACATATTACTCGTGTTGAAATAGCTGCGATTCCCTTTGGTAATTCCGCTGTATCAAGGCCGTATTTCCAAGTCGCGGCTAACGATGTTTGGGATTTTTCAATTGCTTAATCTTCTCCTATCTCCATTGAAATTAAAGTATCCCCGGAGCTCGGAGCATCGTTATCTTGGAGTAAGATTCTAAGTTCTCCGATTTATCTTCCATTCGCGCGCATAGATTTCATGATAAAAGGATAGGATAAACTGATAGGAACTCTTCATTAAACAGATAAAACGTGGAAAGTACGTATCAATGTAAAAATGAATAACACCTATACGTTTCTTCTTGATCTTTGCAGGAGAAATTTAGTCGGATTATGCGCAATCGTCACAATGTGACAAGATGAAATCGTAAATTGCTACTTACCACAAAAAGGGGATGAAAAGTTACGACCACACTGCGGCAGTACGAAAGCTATGACGGACCAGAGCCGTGGCCTAATCAGTGAAAGGCTAATGTCTCGAAAAGTAGGAACCTGTCGAGAGCACCTGAAGCTAAAAGGTTGAACCTGCTACTGACCAATTCGACGATCAATTCGAATATACCCGACGTTCGTGTTTGTTGCCGCGCAGGAACTTTGTAACTAGCCCTTTGACGATAATTCGGAAATTCAATCGACAGCAAGCACTTGCAGTCGGACCTCTAAACGCATTAGCATAACGTATGAAAAGACGTCATACGGGAAATGCCCGGTAAACAGAACGTGAATGTGCATGTGTCGTTTCTCGGTAAACGTCGGAAAGAGTTTCACGGCTGAAATGCTTTATTTTAAATGCGATTTGCTTAACGATTTGTTTGTTTTTAATCAGTGCCGACTTTTGATCAATTTTTCACTTGGTTGTCAAAAGTATCAAACGCGTCACCAATGGTATTTGTGAAAAGAAATTTAGGTCGAACTGACCAGCGCGATTCGTTTTATTAATTCCATGAGTTGTTCGCGAACAAAAAGAAAAGCAATTCGAAGCTGAGCTACGAAGGCAATAAATTTTCTGACAGGAAAAAGCTCGGGCGCACCAACGGGACCAGCAGTTTTATCATTTTCCGAGAAGCAAAACTCCTACCAAGTCCTCGGTCGTATTTTCTAATCGTTCGTTTTATATTCATAACATGTCTCTCTGTACTAGACCGACTACGAATAAACCATGTTACCGGGTAAAAAGACAAAATGTAAGATATATCAATGTCTATAATAACATGATCTATTATGATTCTATAACATGAACGAGTATTTATATTCGTATTCACGTGTGTATTTTCGACCAATCACGGGGAGACGCGGTCGCGAGAATACGCGTCAACGGGAGTCGTAAATTCCCGTTACGATTGCAAGAATCGACACCACGAATAGATCGATCCTCTTACTTCGGTTAGGATAATAGGGGTGATTGATGTAGTATAACACTGAAATTAACAGGGTTATAAACTTTGTATTTCCAACACTTAATACACTGACGAGTTACACCGTTATGTATAATATACGTGACGTAGACCATATTTGGAGACACGATATTCCGATAGATGAGCAATGAATGTTCTTTCGTAAGAGTAAATCCCTTGTAAGGTCACAGAAGTAGCAATGGAGTAGACTGACTCTTCGCGCTCATGCAATTACGGAGGAAAGCTCGGTGTGGGTGTGGTTTTTTGAACGAAAAAAACGGATTCGTTGCTTACACTTTTCGTTAGTAGAGTGAGGGCAACGATCTGCGATGTCCATTGGTTCAAGTCAATGTTAATGAGTGATGAGAGGGGGTGAAACCTCCTATCAATGTTGCTAGTTGATGTCCTTGTTTAAGGGAAAACCCCGGATTTTCCGTTAGATAAATCTACGTTTTGGCGTTAAATCACTACCTGCTTTCTTCGTAATTCTTAATAGCGCATAATAAACCCAAGCGCCTTTCTAAAACCGGCTATAGACCGAAAATATTTCTAGGATGAAAATATGTGTCGAAACAATGACGTTAAAATGTTAACGTTTTACGGGGGTCCTTGGGTTTAGTGAGGGTCGGAAGGACGGTACGTAGACCGTCGGCGGTCAAGCAGCGCGGGATGGAGTGCAAATGTCTTGCGCGACATAACAACGTGGATATCAAAAAATGTCAACTACCTTGTAAATAGTTCTAACTGTATCGTCGATCGATCTCTGATGCAACACGTAAGTTCTACAGCGAACAGAAGTTATGGAAATTTCATGAATGAACAAATTAAAATTCATAATGAACGTGGTTAATTTCTTTCTTCTAAATAACGCTGGATGATATTCAAGGAATAGGAATAGGATAGGCAAGGAATGAACTCTTGAGCTCTTGATTTTACAGCATTTATCTCTGCCGATGATCACATAAATATTTGAAAAATAAACCTTTGTTGCAGACAGTGTCCGTGACCGTGAGCATATTGACCCTAACTTTTATATCGATAGATCGATGGTATGCTATATGCTTTCCCCTGAGATTTAAGTCTACCACTGGACGAGCGAAAAGTGCGATCATCGGAATTTGGGCGATAGCCCTTCTATTTGGTAGTTACATATTAATTTAATATCTTTCCTTAAATAGCAATTCAGCGAAACAAGCATATAATTCATATTTAGAGTACGCTTTTATAGAATAGTTTATTCCAAAATTAAGGCACTCGACATATTATTTTTAGTTACTGACAAACTATGAGAAAAACCATGCATCAACACTCAACGTTTGTACAGATATTCCAGATCTCGTGGTGTTGCATACCGTCCCACCTACGCACATCAAAATAAAGACCGTTTTATTCACGCAATGCGACATATCCTGGAGTCAAAGGAGCCAGGTCGCCTTTACTATCGTCAAACTAATTTTCCTTTATACCGGACCTTTGATCTTCATGAGCGTAGCCTATTGGCAGATTGTAAAAGTCCTTTGGAGGAGCAACATTCCAGGACATAATTGTAAGCAAACGATCAATCTACGTTTCCTTTGTATTTTTTATTATATAAAGAAAATTATACGTAATCTATGACCGCGCGTTTATACGCGTAACGAAGCTATTATAAAATATTTCTAGAACATGTTCGTACAAGTGATTGTACGTTTTTTTCGCGGATATTCGTATCATCACGATCTTTTCTTATCGACAGTATCATTAGTATTCAACGTTCGAAATTCCAAACTGCGAATAACTGCGAATGTATTTAACGCGACATTTAATCTTTCGGTGGACGTTTATTTTACAGTTAAACGTTTAAGCTGTGTCCAATCAGTAATATCACGATCGTAGCAAAAACTAACCGATAATTCTATGACATAAGTAATAATACCAAGCATTTGCAGTACCATCACGAGCATCCCAGATGAGCCAGATTCCATCGACCGGTGGCGGAAATCCGGAAGTGCAGCTGAGATCTCGACGAAAGGCGGCAAAAATGTTAGTCACAGTGGTCATCACATTTGCGATTTGCTATTTCCCTGTGCACTTACTCTCCGTTTTAAGGTATTTTCCGCTAATCGATATGTTACACAAGTTCAATTTACCCTAATGTCCGACATAACGTAATGTAACAAACAAAAACATTCAAATACTTCGATTATGGACGAACACGTGTGTTACGATAGTTGGGATGGAAACGACATTATTGTTCAAAGCAAATTGATGTCCGTATTATTTAACGTTTCAGGTATACCACCACATTACCATCCAATAAATGGATAAACGCCATCAGCTTAATCGCGCATGGCCTATGCTATTTCAATAGTGCAGTTAATCCTCTGATCTACAACTTCATGAGCGGTAAACGACTTTTGACTTTCATTAATTTTAAACAAACAATAGTTTATCGATCGTGTTTCAATTGCGCGTGTCAGATAATTATATTGAACAAGATCACTTTTTTGCAATTTGGTCGGCGAACAGCTTATACTGCTTCTAAATTTTATCGCCGCATACTGTCAGGTGACTTTCTATGGATTTTATGGATGGCACGGTGCTGTACCTCTTTAATCAAAAAGTAATTGACAAGCTCAATACGATCGATTTACTACAAACGATCTGATACGTAATGCTGATACGTAAAGGTCCATGTCACGCTACTTCTTGTGTTAATGGAATAAGGTGATTCGTTCCTACGTGTAAATAGAATATTTAAGATAATTGACTTTTGATAAAATTCTTCCTTTCCTCCCTTCTCTTCTGTCTCTTGCTTCCTTCTCTTTTCACCCTTCTAATGATTCTGAAGTGATTTCTAGATATATGTACGACTATGTATAGATTCAAAATGAATCGCCCTATTCATTACGAAATCTATCTTCTTAATTCATTACGAAATTCAAAACTTATCGGAGAGCTCTCCTCACCGCTGTTATTAACATGCACCTCCCCAGATATTTCTATCTCGTTTACTTAAAGAACTTGGTAATTAAATGAAGCGATGTTTCACTGTTGAACTGATAACGACTTTGGTGTTTCTACCTTTCAGTTTGCATTTTAAAATGTACAAGAGTTCGAAAAGAACAATGGCACGATTCTTCTACAGAGTTGATCGTTATATTATGTCACTTGATTCAACAAAGTTTTGCTGCAATTTCTTTTCAAAATGCTTTTCGGGCAGTAAAGGTGTACATATCGTTTAAATACATTTCCAAATTTCGAAAGATACTTTAGTTCGTAAGAAAAAGACTACACATACCTGTATTTCCACTTTAATAATTCCGACTCGTAATGAAACCGGAAATAGAAACGATGGCAACGGTGAAAGCAAAAGGAGATATTCAGCGTGTGGTTTGCAGGTAAGTTCCGGCAGGAGTTTGGTCGTACATTCCGAGAATGCACGCCTTTGAACCCCACGAACGATCGCAGGCCAAACCAGCAACCCAGCTACGCTTACATGGCAAACGAATGTCGATCTGCATCGCAAAGTCGTCGTGAACAATTCTGACATGCGGAAATACGAGTCTCTTGGGTGAAAAAAGTCCCTAATACAATCTTGGAAGGAACTCAGGCCGAAAACGAATCTGTCCAGGATCGATGTAGTCTTGGGTTTTGTCCTCCGCAATCTCAATTACGCTTAGGGTGAGCTGTATTATATTCCACAGTTATTGGCCACCTTACAAAAACCAATTTCTCTTTTACCGATAATCTTTATTAACCTTTTCGTTTTAATTTAACCACTTCACTGTACACATAACCGACGATACAAGAGAAGTAAACTTTAAAATCTAATTTCGAGAATCGGAATTTTTCATTACAAATAAACAATCGATCGATTAATCGATATCGATCGATAATCACTTAATTGTCTTAAGATGCAGACGTAGAAGGCGTTTTGATAGATGATTTTACCCTTTCTGAGAGTTTTATTTGCATATCTGAGACTTAAATGATCTATTAGGAATTAAAAAATATGCTTAAAATAAAGGTCGATAACGAAATATTATATAGCTTACCCTTTTCGTTAAAGTCATAATGAAAATTGAAATCAAACGACAATAATGATGTTAATCTTAATTATTGTATTATACCTCGATTTAAGGTTTACAACGGTCCATATTCTTTCAAAGTAATACAAATTTAAACAACGCAAATTATCTAATTTGTATATAATATACCTGTAAAATACTACAGAAAGTATTCAATAATTAATCAAGGACTTTTATTACAGGGAAATTTCGGAAGGCGTTTAGGCGTACATTTCGCTGTGCTCGAGAGAATGGTTCTCGAATACAGCGTGGATATCTTGCGAGCACATCTAATTTCCCACGAATAAAATCTCGGACCACGACGATACGAACGACGTTTAAAAATAACAATAACCTTCAACGAAATACCGAAATTATACCTCTCAGTGCTATAACCACTATTCAGCAGAATGAAAAGCACGATTGATTGGATGCATATACACCAATAATATGACTATCAGACGAGCAGTAAGATTCACAAGTAATTTATTTACATGTAATTTGAATTTTAATACTAATGTAGAATATAAAATGTTAAATAAATATAACAAAGACATTATGTTCCACTCGGTAGTATTTTAAATAATAAAAAATACTTGTGAAAACGATTATATTTAGTTCCCAAATTCATAAAAATTGGTAGACACTATAAGTTCCATTGAAAAATGGAATCATCTGATATAACGAAACATTGAATATTATTGAATTAATATGTAAAATGTACTTACAATATTAAAAATTACCACATAGAAGCTCGATGTTTATTCTCGCAGAGCGTAAATTATAACATAGGCACATATGAATTTGTAAATCATTCTTCATAATAGAATGATCGTATTTAGAACTATTATATTGTATGTAATCTTCAGACGATACGTAAAGTTTGCTGACAAAATTGTATGTAAAAACTTTAATAAGATATAAATAATATATATTATCGCTATGTCATAAATATATGATGTAAATCTTATATTCTGTACACTTCTACTAGCACTTCATATAGTCTTGACCGAATTTATCTTCAGTCTACAAAAATTACATTTTTACCGCATATGAGAATCATTTAACTGAAAGATCAATCCCACTGTTTGTATGATGTCAACACTGTTAATGAAAATTTTATACAAGTTAAAATTAATTGATAGGATCCGTACAATTAAAGTTTATGCAAAACTTAATAAGTTAAAAAGAGGAAAATAAATTTAGTCATTTATGGAAAAAACTTCTTATCAATATATTATCTTTCCATTCCACCTTGCCAGTAACAAAGCATATCTTCATAAGCGTATTTAAAAAAAAAAAGAATAATCGCGGTTTGGACTTCTCGTAGCTATTACGAAAAGCCGATTAACATTTATTAATGACAAATTTAATAGTTAGTATTACCTTTGACTTAACTAGACTTTAAGATACAGTAAATTATGTAACGATTATTTCTTCACGATGCAGATTAAAGATTTCTTTTGTTCTAGTGTAATATAAGTAAAATTAAAGCATTAAGTAGTGGTTCTTTATCTAATAAATGTACTTCATTCATCCACCGTTTACTTGAATCGCATTACAAATTTGTTTATACACGAAAAACAATACATACTGAGGTTACTGACCTGACTATATCCTATTTACAATAGCCGTTGGTATTAAAAAGATATATCGATTTATTAGTCATTTTACCAGCCGATGCTGCATGCGTTAATATTCGATATACAATAATATGTTTAACACTAGTTGCCTCTACTAATAAGTAATTATCAGTAGACTTCGTATATGAAAGGAGTTTAACAATATAGAAGGATGACGTTTAATGACAGCAGTAGATCGATGAAATTCGTAGTGAAACATTGATACAAATGTTATCCACGAAATATACAACAATATGCTGAAATTAGATAGTCGTTCAAAATATATTTTAGACACGCACACATCCAATTCCTAAAGTATCTCACAAATAATTTGTGAAGATCATTTTCCTATACAGATTGCATGGTAACGTCAATAAAATTACACAGTATCTTTATGATATATGTGTACTCATACTCACGAAATGTCACAATTACGTCTTTCGCAAGGAACGTTACACGCTGTACGATGTTTTTTCAAGCTGCTGCTTCTTCAACAACTGTACTTTCAGTCGTTGTATTTTCTATCTTATTTGAATCATTTTCAGCCTTTTCAATGACTGGTTCCATAGCTTTAAGCGAAATAATATTTTCCTCCTTCATAGTGACTTTTGATGAATCATTAGCACTTATATCGTCTAATTGATCGGTAGTAGTATCTCCCAAATTCACTGGTGTTCCGATATCAAGAATTTTAATATCTTTTTCGGTATTCTCAACCACAGGATTCGCTATTGCACTCGAACCGTCGATTTTCTCTGTTTCTTGAATTTCTGCTTGTTCAATTTCTGTATTATCGAACTGTTCTGGCACAGTCTTCTGATCACTTTCTATTGAGTTAATTTTAACTTCTTGTTCAGTCTGTTGCGTATTACCAAGTTGATTTGTTTGTTGTGGCTGTGTGGTTTTACCTCTTCCTCGACTGGTCTGATGTTGATTCTCTGGTGGTGGAAGAATTGGAATAGCTGCTTTTGGTCGTCTCATTGGAGCTGATTGTTGTTGTTGCTGTTGCTGCTGCGCTGGACTATAGTAAGTACAACCTTGTGGTTGAAACAATTCTTGTGGAGGTGGAGGACGTTGTGGCTATAAAATATCAAATAAAAAATATATGCGACGATTTTTAGATAATGTAACTTAAAAAAAAAGGATAAAAGATTTTGTAGTAGAAAAATGTACCTGTACTGGTGGACTATATCCTTGATAACCTTGGAAATTTGGTTGAAATGCTGGTCCATTTGGACCAGGAACGTAATTAATTATACTAGGTGGAGCAGTTTGTGGAGAAATAAACTGAGGTGGCGGTACTAAAAATGGTGGTGGAGCATAACTGGCAGGTTGACCATTAGGTGGTATAGGAATTACAGGCTGACCAGTCATAGGTGCAGTTGCAGTAGCAACAGGTGTGGTTTGCTCAAAATGTCCTTGTGGATATCCTATAAAATTGAAATATATGCTATGAGCATTGATTTAAGTGCGTAAATATAATAAAAAATAACATACAAATATGCAGACAAACAATTATGTTTACTTAACAAAAAAAGCAAATAAATAAAAAATTATACACACATAGTAACCTACATTCTTACCTTGTGAATCTAAAACACCTCTTGAATTTCCAGCTAAATACATATACATACAAGTTAAATATTAATACAGGATATTTGATGTGCCATATCTATATTGTTCACTCACCAACATATTTTATAGATAATAACATTTCTGAGTGTATTTGTATCTTATTACCTTGAGGAGGAAAATATCCATGTTGACCATGCTGGCCATGTTGATTGTGTTGATTGTGTTGATTGTGTTGATTGTGTTGTCCATGTTGCCCATGTTGTGGTGGATAATTTTGTGGTCCTGGATTATCCGAAACAGTAGATCGCTGTCGCAAACTTGAATAACGTTTTGGCCTATTAGCAGAACCATCTTGCTGCTGAATCGATTGTTGTTGTTGTTGTTGTGGTTGTTGTTGCTGCATTCTTGGAGGTACTGTTCCCGATCTCTGCTGATTTGAGGACTGTCCATAGAAGCTTTCTAAAAAAACATCAAGAAACAAATTAGTATGAAGATGCAATATTACACATGATTCAAACACTCACTATTATGTCTTCCACTTTGATGATATTGAGTACCATCAGTAACGCTAATGTGTTTCATGTCATGAGTAATTTGCTGCTCATCATCATTCTGTATATTATTTCTCTTATTCTCAGTGGTAGTCGATCCGGTTCCGCGTCCCTTTGGTTTGATATCAACTGTTCTATTGGTGACCATATTGTTATTAGCATTTGTTCTGAATCCTCGTCCACGAGTTCTACTTGCTGCCAAGCTTACAGACTCTTGAACGTTCCTCTTGTTATTATCTCTTGAAGATATCTTTGTATTAATCAATTTATCTGCATCCCCGCCAGCTCCACTATTTCCATTACTGCTCTGAATGTGAGACGAATGTTTAGTATCCTTTTTCCAGGCTGGATTTGTAGGTTCATTAGGAGCTTTATTTTCATTCCTGTATATCAAAATATTGAAATAAATTTTATTAAATATATCTAAGTAAAAGAATCTAATGGTTTAAAAAATATTACATACGTATGAGTATTAGATGTATTGCTAGATTTTGATTTCAGACTATCACCTTGAGCTTGTAGAGGTGGAAAATTTTGTACTTTATTCTGTGACTTATTCTTACTACAGTACCAAGCTGATGAAATTACTGGTTCTTCTACATGTGTGGAAGCATTCTTATTTGTTCCTAGAGCAGGAAAATCTTCTCCACTTCTATTAAACTTTCTATTTTTATTTGAAACATTACTTCCAGGCTTTCCATATGCATCTTCATCTTCCCAATTACGCGTATATTTGTTAGGACCACGGCTAAAAAATATAAAGCACATGATATGGAACGTTACAAACACTAATATTTTCAGAGATGAATTTACCCATATCTTCTTCTTCTTCTAGCTCTAGGTGGACCTTCTTCATTTCTTATATCATAGCCATAAACAGCTATTAATTCTTCATGGCTCTTTGGTGCCTGTTCTTCATCATTATATCGATCATGATCCCATCTATCTTCTTTATCTTTCCATACTTTTTTTTCTTTGATTTCTCTCTCATTTTGTGACTCAACTGCACTATCTGTTACTTCATCAATGGTTCTATCATCATGTTCATAAAATGTTCCCCTTTTAGGGATATATTGTGGGTTACGTCTGTCTTCATCATCATCCAGCTTTTTCTGCGGTTTTTCTTCTTCTTGCCCATCTCCACTTTCTCGCAATGCACCATCTTGAGATTCAGCATCGGAATCAGAAGGATAGATATCACATTCTGAATCCTGATGACCATCAGTTTGCTCGCTGCTCTATAGAAAAAGTTTATAAAGAAACTACAGGAAAATAAAAATGGAATTATAATAAATTAGGTAACGTCAATGTTAAAAAATTGTTATTGGAAGTTTCTTAGATATTATGAAAGTACATTTTATTTTGGTAATACAAAATAATTTTATTTGGATTCTGATATGCACCGAAATTGATAAATTCTCCGCAAAACCACTTGCCGGTACATCGAACACAAAGGAAAGTCTCCCTAGTTACGATTACATTCAAAAGTATTACAGCAGTCTACTTAATCCACTTAATCGGGTCTTCCACCGAACTTTCAATCCAGTTCAATAAAAAGCAAAAAAATTCGATAAACGACAGGAGCTCAGAAATCGTGAAAGGATGGTAAAACTATTTGTTTAAAATCTTCGAAATGTTTAATCGAAAACACCTTTGTAGCAGCTAACCTGGGTTTCTTTCGTTGCGTTTAATTCTTCACAAGAGTCCGAGAGGTCATCAGAACCACAAGACTGATTAGATTTTCGTCGTCGTCTTGTATCCGACATGTTATTTCAGTTGGAAGTACACGTTTTCGAATTATCACAGATTTTCGTCTATAAAATGTGAATAAATGGTCAACGCCAAATGACTTTTAAGGTCGAACTAGTTTATGCCTCTTTCTACTTCGATCAGTTTCCGATCTCGATTCTCGGTCATGAATCACAGGTTAAACGTATCAGTATTGAGAAGGCACACCAAACTCTTGAAATTTTAACAATAGAAACGATTTCGTCGAATCGTCGGATTACTCAGTAGCAATGGCGGTTCTATAAACTTTCGAACAAGAGATCCCTTCTCCTGGTCTGTGCCAAATCGCTAGTAATTTGAATAAGAAGTATTTTACTAGACCCACTTGTATGGCGTCAGAGTTTCTCTCTTTCTCTCTCTCTCTCTCTCTTTCTAAATTAATTAATCTGTTGAAAAAGAAATTATCCAATTTACATATAGAATCCATAAAATAGAATTTAATTGATTGCCGCGGGAATTCGAATTTTTATGCGTTGTAAACGCCATCTGCAAACTATTTGATTGGCTATTACTATGTGTTCATACGTGAGTTGTACTCGATTTTTTCTAGATAGGTGTCTACAGATGTTTTCTCAAACTCTGAGCTTCGAATCTAATATCAGTTCTATTACGGATTTATGAAACAAATTCTACTTGAAATAAAGAAATCATTATAAATAATTATATGTTTTTATTTTTAAGCATGCTACTTTATGTATGCTCATTGTATTTTATGAAACTAGATAAGACTGAATAAAAATATGACCACGTATACAGTTCACGTGGTATAAAGTTACTGGAATTTGGACATATTATAAGTGTAGTGTCAACTTCTCAAGAAAATTATTTCAACAAGAACAGTGAAACGTTTGTTTTTCATAAAAAATAGAATTTAAATTATTAAAAATTAAACATACAAATATATTATAACATTTTTGCCTAATGAAATCGGACGAATACTTTTTAACCATCAAACGATGATGTTAAATAATTTTTCTGTTTTGCAGATATATTGCTGTCATCATAAGCCCGAAGATATCTTACATACACTTCGACTAAAAATATGATGAAATAATTGCACTTTTATAAAAATGTGGAAATACTGTAATGTTTATATTACTATAGTATTGTGTACTATAATTATAGTATATGGACACGATTTCAGAAGTTTCGACGATACGGTTCTTTTTAAAATTAATTGGCCGGGCAAAGCTAGCTCGGATTTATTAGTAAGTATTATTAGAATTGAAACGTAAATCAATGTCTATTAAATATTTTGTTATGTCTATATTACATCATATTTATTATACCTAATAGGAATCTAGAATAAATGTAGAACCTTATATTATAACAACTGCAAATAAGGAGCAGTATCAATGCTTAATAGTTGATAATTCAGAACAAGAGCAAGGTTATAATGAACCATACAATGGACCAAATCCAATAGAAATTTTATCAGCATTATTTAAACAAAATACTTGTTCTTATAGAGTATGCATTATAAATGCCATAAATGTATCATGTATGAGTTTAACGTAAATAAGTATCTTTTATAGGTTGAATCTTATTGGTCATATGAATTATGCCATGGACGATATGCACGTCAATATCATGAAGATAGAGATGGGAAGAAAGTGAAGACACAAGAATATTATTTGGGTACTTTTGATAAGTTGCAAGAGTTAAAGCTTTTAGCTGAGTATGCAGAAAGAGAAAATATTAGGAAGGCAGATATACCAGTTAAAAAAGTTGATGGAATCAATATGCCATATATTGAAGTTGAAATGGCTGATGGCACAGTTTGTGACTTAACTAATAAGCCACGAAAGATAAAAGTTCTTTATGTTTGTTATCAGCATGGAAAACACGAATTATTTTCGTTAGAAGAGCCTTCTAGCTGTGAATATGAAGTTATTGTTCTTTCACCTTGGCTATGTAATCATCCTGATTACAAGCCCCAAGCTACAGGGGAAAATGAAATTAACTGTCATCCAGTTGAAAATGCACCAAAGAAGCCAAGATCTCTTGTTGCAATGGAGATGGAAAGTCTGAAACTTCGATATCAAAAAGTAACGGTAAATCCATTTGACATTCTGTGTATTCAGTTATTTATTTTTGACTATGCCTGTGCCGTATGTATATATTGTTATTTAAAATAAAATATATTTACTTATATATTTTCTGTGTATGATAGTGATAATTTTTGATATTGATTTATGTGAAACACATGCAAAATATTTTCAAATAACAGTAGATTTTAAATAAATTCCATTATGCTATGCACTTTGTCAGTATGAAATATTATATTTTACCTAATCGTAGAAAACTGCATTGATCATAATTATATATCTTATTTATTTATCTGAAACACTTCAATTTTACTAAATTTCAAGATTTTTTAAGTAATTTTGGCTTATACTTTTAAGTCATATAAATAATCTTTTTAGTGTTAAACAATTTTTGTTTGCATTATTTATTATCTATACATTGAATTAATTATTTGTTGCACAGGATGACAAGCTGCAGGAAGTCTATGCAATCTTCCATGTAGATAAGGAGGGCCAGGTCAGAATATTTCGTATTTTTGGGATCAGGCCAAAGTGCTTGGTGGTTCTTGTCATTTGTCGCCATTAATTTATATCTCATTCTGTCCCTTCCTTTTCTACATACAATTATTCCCTTTAAATCTACATTTTTTCCAAAAGAATGTTACAATAACATTATGAATACTATTTATGCACCATTGTGTCTTTAGCATCACAATATCTATTGCTTTACTTGTACACAGCCAAATTTATAATATTTACATATTGCTTTTAAGTAAATACCAATAATCACAACACAAAACATTATATAATGTTATATATAATTTTCAGAATAAATATAAAATGTTATAATATTAAAATGTTGTAAAGTCACAATTTAACCGTAAATAATGTCGCTCTTTTATCTATTAATATCATAAATTAAAAGAAGGAATGATGTGTAACACATGTTTCATGTTTTTAACAAATTCATACAATTGATATTAATTGGTACTCATTCTCGTTATAATGTTCACTATGTGTGTATATTAATTGATGATTTAATTGACTTGCATTTATTTCAGGATGGTGAAGCACGTGTTAGAGTTGAAATACATCCTGTCGGTGTTACCGATAAACATAATAATATCGAAGACTCCATAAATTCGTTAGCAGATCAAGGTATTAGTCCTGCGGAAGCGAGTCCCGTAAAAAACTTTCTAAGCGGAAAGAATTGTTTACACGGGGTAGGTATTGCACTTCTACATTCTGACCATATTCTGTAATTATATTTTACTTAACACATAATTGATGAATGTAGGGCAATGGATGGTGGAAGTATGAATTTTGTTATGGACGCTCTGTAGTTCAATATCATATAGAACGCGATGGTAAAAAGACCATAGTAAATCTCGGTAAATTCGATAAGCAAAAACATTTGGACTGGATTGCTGCACATCCACATAAAAGACCAAAGTCTCCAGAATTGCGGAAACAGCTTTCCCATTTTTATAGCGATGGTACTATTTGCGATAAAACTGGGAATCCAAGACAAACAGAAGTATTCTATATATATATATATATACAAACATTTTATAGAGTAGATTTATTTATTCTTATACGAAAGAATTTATATAGCTACCACAATTTTTGCAATTTCTAGGTGAAATTAAAATGCGTTGAAAGTCATACGGCCAGTCCATCGAGTGTTTCTCTTTTTCTAGTCGAACCGAAAACATGTGAGTACGTTTTAGGTGTGGAATCGCCATTGATCTGTGACATTTTAGAATATGCCGATGAAAATGGACTTCTCAGTGAAAAATTTGACGTGAATTTTGACAAATTAAAAACAACCGCTTTTCACGAATACGACGATTTGGATGAGAGGATAGCAAATGGAGATGATTAGAATGATATTCAATTAGTACATATTAAACAAAATTGTTAAATAAAATTTTTAATGATAAAAATAACAGTTTTGATGTATCAGGCACATTGCATTTAGTTTCACTAAATTAGATAGAAAGATTGTAGGCTTTTTTTAATACTCAGTGTATATCAATATATAGGTCTTATGCTTCAAAGTTTTCGGATATTTTATAATACATATATAAACATAACAATTATTTAATACATATAGTGCTGTTAACACGTTATCACGAACTATTAAGTCACAGAGATTGTAACGTTCACAAAATGTTTTTCACTCTGTAAGATTTTGAAAGGAATAATTACAATTCTCTCCTATGTTAATTTCTATACCATCGAATTATTTCCTACCATTCTTATAAATGATCTAAGAAAAAAAGATAGAATGAAAAGCCACATTATATATTGATTATCATTGTCCAATATTGAGACCAACACCCACTCGAAATTGCTGCTTCTTGTGGTTTAAAAGTATACTAATAACCAGCGAAGATTCAGGAATTGGGTATAGTTTCTTCTCAAACACGCCACCGACTGTAGTCTCAGAATTCACGATACCTCGAAAGACAAGATCCGCGTATGGCACGTTTACTTGGTAAACTATAGTAGCGATTGACTGATGAGTTCTCGTGTTTGTTTCTAACTCGACCCCGAGTTCCAGTTGCGAGCTAGATTTGCGGTGATAACAAAGATGAAGGCCTGCTTCACCTATCGTTCCGGATAATGTCGCAAGTCCTGTACTGTGTCTAAAAGCCAAACACATGACTGTCTGTTGACCTCCTGGAACTTTCGAGCCACGAAGACATGCAATTTCGGCTCCTAACGCGATTCTCGATGTGATCGATTGTAAAAAGTGTATTACCATTGTTGCTTGTTTCTTTTTAAATTTTGGGTTGGCTAAGGTCACCGCTACAGTAAAATCATTCGACCGATATTCTAAGCTGGAACTGAACGCTTTCCATTTTTCATTAGCAATTTGCGCTGATAATTTAAATCTAAATCTACATGCAAGGGTATGCACAAAAGACGCGGACAAATTTCCAGTTGGTGTGATATCTCCCACGATTACAGGATATCTTTCTTTTAAACTGACTACTTTTGTACCGACATACTTTGCACCAAATTTGTATCCAGACGGTGTAACGGAACTAAGAGTTATCGTATGGGTCACGTTAAAATGGTCACTAAGTATTTTATTGATGACGAGCCGCGCACCGTCAAAGTTCTGCGGGTAAAGATCTTTAACTTTCTTGTGTATATCTTCGAAACTTCCTGGATTTCCTGGTACTCTGCCTTGCGGTTCCACGCACGGTATACAGTCTTCATGGGTTACTACGCTTGGTTCTTGTTTTTTCCTTGAAGCATGTACTGTACCCATTCTAATACATTAGGCTCTTTTAAAGTACAGTCAACAAATTTTCTTCGAACGCTTCTTAATTTTATACTTGATGACAACATACGAATAAAATTAATCCTAATGCAAACGGGTTATCATATGACCTCTCTGCCAATTTCAAACTCAAAAAGATCGATATATTCGATTTTACGATATTAATCGATGTATCAATTCGACAAATTTGATTGGTTTGTCAAGCTAATATGTATATCGATTGTAGGCGTTCGATATATCGATTCATATTCGTATGACGACGCAATTCTAGTATGTAATTTTATTTCCAGATGGCTTTTATCTCGAACATCTATATGCGGTATCGATGTTAATATATAAGAATTGCTTTAAATAACTTTTGTTAATGTAATTTTACTTTAAATATTATATTATATTACAACATCAATTACGACTTGATGTACAAATATTTTTTTTTGTAATTTAATAATATATAATATAATACAACACGGTCTGCTTTCTCGCTAGTCATCAGATAGCGTTCAGTTCATATATATAGAAGAACCAAAGCCTTGTTTGCGGAAGTGTGTGTGCTAGTGATGGCACAACTGAACATTGATCGCTAACGTTAGAAATAAGCAGATCTGCTCAGTGGGTGTTGTCACGTGGTCGCTTCAAGTAGCTTGTGTCGGCTCCCGATTGCGCGTGTAGGTTCGTGGTGCGTTTTTTATAATTCACCTCGGATTTGCACGCCTGCACGGTTGAGTCTTTCACGTCGCTCCTCGAACTACCGCGATTTCCAAATTGGGGGGCAATCGAATAGGTCAGACGAGGTTAAATAAATTTATCGCTTCCATATACAGGCACTGCAGGATAAGCAGTATGCCATGTTTTTTTTCTTTCATTGCTTTCATTTTCTTTTATAAATTTTACAAAACATACAAACTGATTTCATACGGATAAAAATAAAAGGAGGAAGATAATGTTCTTGCATGTTTCTTTAACTTTATTTATACGACAAAACAGTGATAAGTGTTGCGAATTCTCAATTAAGTGGTGATCAGTCAGGTGCGACTGATCGGTTGATATCGCGAACCTTGAATGAGATTAACGCTCAAGGAGGAGGTAAATTAAAGATGTCAAGTATGTAGTATGTTTAGGTTATGTATTTGCAAGTTAAGGTACAGAATGTGGTGTACTATAACACGAAGAGTGTGACGCTGTTAATACTGTTTCCAGAAGCTTCGTCTGATTCTTATGTACTAACTTTCCGTCCCCGGTTTTCCATGGTTTAATTGTGTACTCTCGTTGGCGCATATCTTCTAGTATTGCTGCTTGATACCAGATGTTTACTTTAGACCTGATCCATCGGGCATTCAGGTGTTTATTAACCTCTTAATGAGGTTCGTATCGTAAGGTTTATAACTTGGGAGGTAGGAAATTCGGGCTTTCCCAAAAAAGGCAGAGGTGCTGTCCGATAAACGGATGGTTATTCCAAAACCCGAACAATAAGTATAAAATCTAAGTAACAAGATTTTTTCGCGTTTCGCTATTTACTTCAGATGCAACCTGAGTGAAAAGAAGATTCCAATTCCATACTTCATCCGGCTCTTTTGTTAGATTTTCATTGTATAATTTCTCTGCTAGAAGAGAAAGATTAACGCCATTTAGAGACATGAATGCGGCATTCTTTACCAAATCCGTATCAAGTTCTTTATACGCAGCGACTCTGTTCACATTCACCCTACGGAATACCGAATTGAAAGTAATTGAATGAGAATTTTTGCAACAAATTTCACAATGATACCTACGTTGGTGCATTTACTAAATCGGACAAAGCATTATCCTCCTGAATTTCATCCAAATCCGGTATAACAGGGATATCTAGAAAGTATAACCCTGTTAACAGCAGAACTCTTACATTTTGGACGATTTCAAATTAATTCTCACCATCAATCACGTCGTCCTTCTCCGTCCCTCGAGAGCGTTCCCTAAGAAACAGTCTATCAGCGACTACGGATGCCTGATTCTTTAATTTTATTCGTTATACTCACTGTTCGATGATGCTCGACGACCCACGTATCCTAAAATTATAAGCAAAAGAGGGTAAGTGAAAACTGCATGAAACATTTCTCTCTGAAATCACAGATTACCGCAAGACAACTTACTTCCCGCTTTTCAGTTCGTCACCCCATCCTGTTTTCCTGGTACGTGGGGGTGCTACAGGTGGTTGTGCCGATTTCACAGAGGATGACGATACAGGACTTTCTAAAAGATCATCGTCTAGTTTCGAATCTTCTTGTACGATGTTCTGCGTCGATCTTCTACCAAGACGAGGCAAAAGCTGAAAATCAATATTTTTCTTTTAACTTAACCGCTCTGTTGTTACCAGCAATCGATTACAAGAAATGTGTACAATGGACAAGGGTGAATATTTAAAAACTTACTTTTTTCGAGGTAATTTCTAAATCCGCGGCCCAATCCATAGTTGTTCATTGACTTTGAATATTAAGCTTAACTTATTATTAGAGGCAAATAAAACCCGTGTTTGCGAGCAGTAACCATAACAACTGAACGCCCTGGTGACTCGAGCGGTGAATCGACTTTGCTCGTCCCTGCATTCGCCTTGTTCCCCTCTTTCGTTCGGGAAGTAGCGCGAGAAACGTGACTGGAAAGGCGCCAGTGGAACGGTCAAAACCGGTTCCAAGTACCCTTTGATTAGAGCGCGTCTTTTTAAACGACATATTAAAAGGATTCTGTTTAGAAATAAGCTCAAATCGTAATACGAAAGGTAAAATTAACAGCGCTATGTTTATTTCTTGTATTTCACTACACATACATTCTTTACGCACATTAAAATAACTCAACGGAAGTACAATCTCATTGGGACTTGTTTCAGGTATCTTGTATCATAGATATTGCATCCTAAAGGACAGCTGTTTAATAATGCTTGGTGTCATCGATTTGTCGTTGATATTCCTCGTCATCGGGATTCGCCTCACACGCGTTGCCATTGTTTGGTGGTCTTACTCCGTTGTACCTATAATTTCAATCATATTGTAAGTTACATAAATAAAAAGTATAGTATTATCTTAACACTTTGAGGACCGGCTGCTTTGACAACCATATAACTTGAATTTCCGCGTGTTTTTGGAGCGATTGAAAAGAATTTTCCGGCAACCAATATTATATCTAATATATTAGATATAATATTCAACGGTTTAGTATTATTCAAACATGTAATGTAAAATTACATATATAGCATCCACTTATAACATCCATTGTTTTTCTTACTGTTTTATTTCACAGTAATTAATATTTTTATAGGATACCGCATGAAATATAAAAGACGGGAATTCGTGTCTCCGGTCCCCAATCGTTGGAAAATGAAAGATGCGAATTCGCCGAGTATTAATCGTAGATAATATGCTTGCAAGTGAAAGACCTGGAAAAGTCACCCTTGCAAAGCCTCCAAGGCAGCACGTCAATTCTCTCGTGCAGTATAGGCGATATCTCAGGACTGACAAAGTACGGAGTACCAGCACCGGAACCACGGGTCAAGAGCTTCCTCTGATGGTCGTAGCAACAGTGTTGAGCTGCGGCGCTTCCGCTTCCTTGCGTCAAAAACGAGCGCACGCAGTAAGTGGCTCCAGGTTTATAGACATCGAGTCTTTGAGAGCTACCACTAACGTCTCTCCACCTGAAATACTTCATTCGCTTCTCATCCCAAATTTTGTCTTCGTAAAAGATATTGTTCGGGTATAGACACGGACAGGCGGGTAACGACGCTAGACCACCTGTAACGGCGAGTTCGAGAAACCAGGCACCGTGTTTACAACACTATGAATGTCGAGTTCGTACCTAAGAAAACTTGCTCGAGCTTATCCTTACTGTCTAGCCACTTCTGGCAAGGATCTTCGTTCGTGCCGTCCACAAAATCCAGCTCCTTGAAGATTTTCTGTCCGTCCGCTGCACTAACGTTTCGCAGATTTTGAAATAATTTGCTCACGATAACGCTTAAGCTATCGTGGAACATAACTTGATCGTCGATGGCCGGGTAAATAGAGGAAGAATTCATTTCATCCGTGTAATCTATATTTTCGAAGGATTCATCATTTTTGGTTCGATCTTTTTTTCCGAAAGATTGGTTTTGATCTTCTAATTCCACTTCAGTAGAAATAGATCGTTCGTTAAGATCGTTTCTCTCTGTCATGATAAAACTTTTTTCCGCTGAATCGATTCTACCTTTCTCCTCATCGATATCGGTTACATCGTAATCCTCCCCTTTGGTTCTATTGTACGATTCCTGCGTGCCGGGAAAAAGATGTAATCCAGTTTATTTTCATTTTCCTCGAAGATCTACGCAACTCCAATATTACAAATCATTACCTGCACACCATCGTTGCGTGATTCTTCATCGACCTCTATAAGCGTGTTGTTTTCATCAGGATCTTCTTTTGTCTCTTTAGATGTTTGGTCTATTGGCGCCGTGCCATTGTCCCACAGAAAAGACAGCCTGATCGCAGATGTATTTCGAAGACACGTCGATTGATTCCTACAGCGACGTCGCTTCCGATGTTTCGCGTGTCTCGTAGGAATCGTCTCTTCTTCGAGCTGCTCGTTTCGTTTGCTTCGAATCAACTGGTCGTTCAACCAAGATGGGTGAAATAGGCCCGAAATCGGTTTTTGATACACGGCGACTTCCAAATCTCCAGTGATTTCATGATCATCAATCTATGAGGAGAAAAGGAGTAAATTTATCGATTATTTGCGGGAAAATAAATGTCTAAACAGCCGATCTAGCGCAATTCAAATAGAGTGGATTCGAGGTACAGGGGTTATTTGAACGTTCGTGACAGAGGAGGGTAACGGTGGTCGGCACAACATCAAAAGAAGCCGTGTTTGGCTCGTCGATGAGATACGAGGCTCTCGCATGGAAAAGGGACGCGGCAATACACGCTGAAACGAAACGGAGCGAAATGGAATACTCTCGCCGATCCGTGAGACACAAAACATTTCTACTTCTTGGAAGCGTTCGTTGTGAGACCGTTTCCCATTCAATGGCGTAGCAGCCAATCGGCGTACGGATAAAATATCAGTTTCCCGCGTTTTTGTTCACCGCGAAAATCACTCGATAAAAAAATCAATCTGTCCTCTTGTTAATGAGAGTATGATTCAAATAAGTATTTATAATAATATTCGCGTGAAACTTAATGCGTTAATATGTTACTTACTTGACGACTGCTCGTGTGCACGATCGAAACAATTAACGTCAATTGGAAAATGAGAATGCAGTATACAAAGGCCGAGACTGTCATGTTCGTCATCAACGATTCCTCATAATGTCTTCTCGATGAATATTTAATTGTAGAAAATTACTTTTGTTTTTGTTTTGTTTTGTTCAACGCGCATCCAATATACCCAGCGAAGGTTTCCACGAAATTGATATATTCGCTGGACCTTTCATCCCTCTCTATTTGATTCTTGAACGATTTTCAGGCAGACAATGCAAGGACGTTGTTGTTGATCTGTTTATTTACAAACGTTCAGGAGCGATTAAAGACGATCGGTGGATTGATCGATCATCGCGTCTACACTAGATGATGCGTCACGCAGGTAAAGACTATAGGTCGGTGAAAAAGAGATATGTAAACGCGTGAATGAAAACGGGAGAAAAGCGATGAAAAAACGACAAAGAACAGACGACGAAAAGGAAGAAACACAGCATACACGAGGCACGAGGCGCGCACCGTTCAAAGGCCTACCACTATATGTATAGTTGTGAACTCGTGAAGTTCTGTCCCACTATAATGGCCAAGCAGTGGTAGTGGAGAGGCTGGAGAGGTAGCGCTCCGGATGACAGAACACTACGTCATTGTACAGGCCGTGGTACAGTTCACGGCTTAGGATTTCTTACTTAGCGGCAGTTCCCGCCCTATCGCTTTTCCTTTTCTTTTTATACCGGTTCCGTTTTACCTTGTTTTCTCCTCTCCATTTCCCTCGCTTGTTCTACGTTGCTCTAGCCTCCCTTCTTTACACCGATACTCTTCCAATCTCCAAGCGTCATTAACCCTTTTAGCAACTACGTTTCCGTGAGATGTTCTAATTATTCCTCTCCGTTTCTTCAAATATATACATATAGGTTTGGAAAAAAGTACGAACGGTCATCGAATTTCCATTCGGTTCATGTCTTTTACCAGAGACCTGGTACTTATGTAAAAGCAGGGCAAATAAGTGGGTAAGATTCTGCTCGACTGTCACGAACATGGATGACACGTATTACGATATCAAGGATCTAAATACAGTGTTGGAATGCAATGGAACGCGTTTTGGCTATTTTTAGGCGGGCAAATTCGAAAATACACCCACCATGGATTAAATATAACTGGAGATGCACGCACACGGAATGCAGTACGACGGCACGCGAACGATCGGTCGCTCGCAAATATGTAAATTCCCGCATCACGTCGAAAGCGCTGCTCCCTTTCATCGTCGATCACCTTATTTATCGTTCCAGTATTTTCGTTTGAATATCTCTATCTCTTCTTTGATTCTTGCCATGACAAACTATTGCGTGTGGAACCGGAGGCAGTTAGAAAGGAGTTGGAAGAGAAACCTAAAATTATTCCTCGGACAAATTGGTCAACTCGGTGGGAGGCGTGGGTGGAAATTTATGCGCGTGCAACGATTCCAAAGGGAACTAACAAGAAAGCAGGAAGACAGGTAGAGAGGATGGTAGCCGGCAATCGAGATCGCCTAATAGCCTAATCGTCCATAATTTCGTCCGATTCTTCACTGTTTGTTCCACGCAGCGTTCCACGTGGATTCTGCCTGTCCTAGAAAACGCAGAGATATGTACATACATTATGTTCTAAACCGATCCGCGATTGCATCGTGGATTCCAAAGGGGTCGTTAAACTAATCTGTTTACGTTCCTGGCCATGCTATGAATTCCAGCGACGAAATAAAATGGGAACCGCATCGTTACGAATGAAGAGAGAAAGAAAAAGCGAAAGGCCGTATCGTAAAAGTATCAACGACAGAAATTCGGAACCGTACAGGAACTGCCATTAGCGTGAGATTTCTCGATGGGTCGACATGCAACCCGATTTCGATTCAACATCGTTTATTTACTCGTAGATCGTTGAGCGCCACCGATACCGGATTGCAAAAGAAGGTAAAAGGGGCAACGTTTAACACCGGTAGCGCTGACATTCCACGACTGTTTTTCTGCATCCAGTGGCGCCAAAGTCATCGTCTCGAGCACTGTTACCGTCACGTTTATTTTATTGGCCCGCTCATAAAATTTACGCCTCGATTTCGTCGCTCAGCCAACGAAACTTCTTCTTCTAAGAAAATTGCTTCGTTATGTCCGAGCCGCTCGATTTGATTCGCTCGCTCGTCTGTTCGACCGGCTTCGTTTATTTGGGGGAGGGATGACACGCGATTTATTAAAATAAGTAATTTCAAATGTATTACGATGGAAGCAATACATACCATCCTTCCAAATATAGAACCTACGGCTCGTTGAGCGAATCTCGTTCGATCATGATAGGAGTGTGAGAAGGAGCAAGTTATATATTACGCGTAAAGACGGCTCGATAGCTTAAATACTCGTTTTATTTGTCATAATTAAAATATAAATAACTCTAACTCATTTTACGACACAGTAGTATATACAATGATCGAGACGATTAATTCCCTACGTGTGGTTATAATAATAATTTAATGAAGATATAGGCTATGATATAGACACATTCTAGTCATTGATACGCTTAGTTCTACGCGAATTTAGGAATGTTCTTATGTACAATGTTGGGACGTCAATTAAATGGCGATCTTCAGACGAATCTTTAGGAATGACTCTCGTGCTAATGCGTAAAAATCATTTTTACCTGATTCAGATATTCTGCCACTCTTACATTCGCTCTCTTTCTTTCTCTCTTTCTCGCGCGCACTCCCACTTTTTCTTTCTCTTTCCTCACATACATATTCACGCATTCTTCTTCTTTTCAATACCATTAACACATACTTTGACGCTTCGGCTGCTTCTTCCTTCACAAGGGGAATAAAAATACCATGAGATCCTTAACGACATCCGCAACGATCCGCTATCATGTCTTGATAAACTTTCAGGACTACGTTTTCATTGTCATCAAAGAACAGAATGGTTGTGCCCAATAGTTTCGTGGGTACGCAGCAAGGTCTCTCAACCCCCTTCACCAGTCCCATTTTGTGAACGATTCCCTGAATAGTCGCGTGATTTGTCGGCTGTTGATCTTGACTCAATGGCGATTCGCAGATGCCTTTGCAATGATAGGCGGAATAACCGAGCGGGGCGATGATAGAGGAGGAAAGACCGATTTCTTTAAAGTCGACGTAAAGCTCGTGCCTCGTACATTCGGTGACATTTTGTCGAACAGAAGCGTGACTTTTAATTGACCGTTTCTCACGGAAATTTTCATTCGACAAAGACATCGGCCTTTGACGAACTCTTTCTCCCATTCTTTCGCGGCGTATCGCTCGTTGATATATGTCCATCGAGGTTAAGCCGTGCGAATGAACGTTTTTCTGTAATTTTCTCGAAGAGGAAATGGTTTCCCTTCGACGTCGTTTGGGCGTCTCTTCTGCAAGATCTCGGGTTACCCGAGCAGTCTGCGTCACTACATCGTGTTCTCCTGTTTGCGTTCTCTTCTGCCTTTGAAAGTATTCAGATTTATTCTCGCTTTCCCATCGAGTCTCTTCCGGTTGACCTTTTCCTCGATCGTGCTTCTCGGCGTTCTTATCACCGTACTCGTTCTTTAAATCGTTCTTCTCGTCTTCGTTCTCGTAGGATGCTTCTTCGCTCTCGTTGTTGCTACGTTCGCCTCGGTGTCCTTTCCCGTCGTCATCAAAGAGTACTAAGATCGGTTGTTTGCTATGATGGTACTCGTTTCGCCGGGAAAACTCTACAGTCACTTGATCCTCGAACAAAGTGGAAGCCGTTACCAAGAGACCAAGATTTGGTTCTCCAGTTAACCAGGCAAGAACGGCTTGTTTTACATTGAATATCTGATGAAAAATGTCGAATGCTTAGTACACCGAGAAAATATAGTATTTTCTAAAAATTCCATTATCTTGAAACTTGCCTGCCAACCGGACGCGTGTGCCCCGACGTATCTAACGTTCAACAGCCTGTGAAGATCGGGTACGTCTAAACTTTTCTCATCCAAGACTTGATATACTCTTATCTAAAGGAAGATATATTCGTTATCCGAATTCTTAAAAGGTCGACAAATTGCGATTGACGTATACTTACCAAATAATAGGGTGAAGCTAAAGTGGATGGATGCATAATTTTCAAAGGTGTTCTCTTCCGATAAAGATGAAGTTCTGCCTCCAAAACAGATTCGTCCACCTCTAAACCCGTGATGTTGAAGAAGTAGAATCGCGATAAGGTGGTATCTGCGTAAAAGTTTTTGTTTTAGTGAAAATTTCGATCGCAGACGGAACGATGACCTACACTATGGAAGTGGTTAGAGGTTTACCTCTTTCGATGAAGCTGCGAACAACCTTGGCATTGTATGGATTTTTGCCACGCGTGACACCACTGGGATCTGCTACATTATTATACAGTTCCACCATAAATTGCGGCGGCACCTTGCGACGTCCTGTTTTCTCACTGTGACTCCGGATACCAAGAACCTGTAACGATTTCATCGACTGGTTAACGCGGTCGTTTGAAACACGCGACTTCCGTAAATGGGATTTACTTAGTCATTTCACTCATATTTTTGACCCTTCGAAAACAAAAGTTCTGTTTTCACCAAGTCTCACACAAACAGCAAGGCATACGACACAATTATCTGGAGACGGACCTGTTGTAGTTTTTCTAGAGCCTCGTCCCGACGAGCATCGTGCTCGCTTCCTTCGTTTAAGTCATCCAAAGACCAGGAGTTGACAAGTTCTTCCTCGTTGGGATTATCATCTTCGGAGAAGCGATTCGGGTGTGCGTGTACGTTGAAAGTACACGATAGGAAGAGTATCGCCAAAAGAAAAAGCCGAACGTCACTCGATATCATTCTCGTATATGGATCGTTGGTCAGAATGGAGAACAGGTCCGAAAGTGGGCTCGAAACACACGACGACGACGACGACTACCAACGATGCTGATCTCTCCGGATTCGCTCGAAGAATCGAAAGCTCGATGACAGCGTGTAACATCGACCGAATCTACGTTAAGTCAATGACAAACGCTTCTTAGCGGAGGAAGGAGCGGACACCTTCTCTGCTAGCGGACAGGAGGTTTGCCGAACCGAACGGAACGCTAAGTAGCATATGGGAGGTCTTGGCTGCGAGGAGTCACCTTTATGCTATGCCGGGAGTTGCCTCCCCCGCGTTGCTCCCCGCAGCGACATCGGCTTCTCTCACGGGACACCGACGCGACGCTACGCGACTCGACGCGACTCAACACGACTCGAAAATGTGACTTTTCTTTTCCCCCATTTGCTTCTTATTAACCCATCCTAGATCATCTTCGATCATGCTGGACCACCGAGTGCGCGTTCCGTTTCTTTTAGCTGTCAAGAAATTGCTTTTTGAAATTTTTTACGCTTGAAACATTTGTATTTTTAGGTAAGAAATTTTGCGTTTCTCTGGAAACAAAATGGTTGTATTAATGGTCTATCAAAAAATAGATACGAGGAAAGGACAAAAACCGATAAAGGTCGATTATACACGATAGCATTGCGAAGCGTACGAAACCCACCAGGAACGAGATGATGACATCGCGGGGCTATTAAAAAAAGCTCACGCTTCCTAAATTCCGTAGATTCGTGAGTGGCGAGTCATGTGGCCACGCAGCGATATTTAGATGTCGCGAATAATCGGTTGTTTTCCTACGAGGACGATGACGGATCTCGCGAGGGTGTCAGCGTGTATTTTCGCCTCCGCGTTCGAACATCGAGCACCGGCTTCGACCTCGTTCTTTTTGTTGCATTATTCGTATGTGAGCGCAAGACAAAACGGGAACGAGCTAGGGAATAGTCGTAAGTACAAAGTTGGCTAGTGCCAGTTGGCGTGTCTTTCGTAGAAATGCGCGTCAAATTCGCGAAAGCAACTTGCCGAACGTCTTATTGCGTCTTTCCAAATGTAATCCCGCTTTTATCATTTTACGTCGTAAGACGAATTAACAATACCAATTCTAATTCTAACTAATTCTAAGCTTGTCAGACATTTCTCAAAGAATTGACTCGATTACCGTGAAACCTGCAGAATCATTTAATACGACGATAGATAACGGCAAACGAATCGGATGGAACACGATGAGCGTGGACTAGTTTTAGGTAGCCAGTTGACGTTTTCTAGAAAGTCATTGTACGTTTATTTATCATACCAATACACGGTGCATGTAGGAACATCGAAATGGTACTTTGTATTTACGCGACGCATAAAGTAGCTTGAATGTTTCTACAAGTCTGTTCCATTGGCCCGTTGGATCGAACAGACTTCTCTCGGTCCTCTCTATTTTATTCAGACACAGGCACATTGGGTAATTTGAATAATTTCTCTCTTCGATCCACGACGTGTCCTGAAATAAACGAAAAACCACACCGATGTATGTTTAATTGTATTCGCATCGTCGATGATTAACCTGCATCCCCGAATACCTGTATTCGTGAACTTTGAATCTGGCGGGTGTACAAGTATGTTGCTTCGAGTACAGACCCGCCAAGCATCTCGATGGCTCTTTTTTGTCTCTCAAAAGACACATTTCCGTCTCGTTCCCTGGACACGTCCCAACGCATTGTCCGACGTTAATTTGCTATTTGCGCAAATACAAAGTCACCGATAAATTATAATACGATCATAGTGGTATCTGAGATCGCGTGGTAGAAAATTTACCCGAACGACTGGTCTAACATCCGTCGTGTTTGTACCATCCTTAATCTCCACTTCGCTGAAGTCTAAAACGGTCTCCATGTGGTCCATTTTGTGACATGTTCCAGCACAGCCACATTTCTCAATCACTTGGTACACTTCGTCCCCTAAAATGTAACGTAATAAGTACACCTATCTCGAGTGAAATTACGTTATCTACTACGAACGTAGGAAATTTGACGTACCATTCGGTCCTTTGATGCTAACCGTACTGTTCCTCACCGGTTTGCATCCAAGTTCTTTCAAAAGACACATCGACGATTATCGATAAGAATTACGGGCGAATGGTATCGAACGAAAGAAAATTATATACCTTTAGCACAGTGACCCATACATACTCCGACATCAATCACGGCTTGGTGAGGAGTGCCAGAATGTACGAGATGCGTGAAGGATTCTCGCCTACAGGACGAATCAGGCGTGCATTCGCAAGCTTCTGTGACTTCGATCACACGAACACCTTGAATCGTTGACACCCTCTCCAATTTTGCCGCCCTTGGACGACAATGCGATTCCGGGAAACATCTCTGAAAGAACAAAAAGTGCAAATGAGTTACGTTGAACATGAGCGAAACGGAAACTCGGATATTTTAATCGGATCGGATGAAATGTTGCCGCTGGTAAGGAAGGAGAACACGCTTCTAGAATGGTTGGTCATGTATCACACGGGGGAACATTTTATCGATACAGATGTTGAATGAGCAAAGCGAGCACGCGACTTCACAGAATTCGTACTTTATTTCGTCGTACGTTTGCCAAGCGAGAAAGTATCGATGGTGTCCACGGAGGAATTTATAATATTCGCGCGCCTCGTTATCTCTCGTTCGGACGGTTTCTTTGGTACTCGAGCTCTTTCGCGACACGCGGGCCATTTAATTATTCTCGCTGCGGGATAACATCGACCGTTATCTTTGTTCGTGCAAAGGCATCGGTGCCTCTACCCATTTTCTTTTCTCGTTTGTACCCCCGGTGATATTTCTGGCTAAGAATATTTTCTAATAAATTCTGTTCTCAGGTACATCCATCCTCAAGATCCCAGGAACACGATTCGGGATTTAGTAGCTGGCCAAGCTGGCGCCGGAGCGGTGACCCGGCTCGATGCGACCTTCCAAGGACGCAAAACACATCCTCTTCTTTCTGCATATCGCGTGCAACATTTCTTCTTCTCAAGCCTGTTTCTCTCCTGCAGCGTGGGTGCTGCAAGATCGTAAACCACCGATCGGGTTGCATCACGTGACGAAAATAGCTTTCTCCCCAAGAAGGGTCGTTCTCGAATTATTCGCGAATTATTACGACACGTTCGTTTACCATGCTAATTAGAGCCCACTGCCGTTTTAACACGGACTCGAGGCAACAGTTACGATTCGTATGGAAACGAAGTAGAAACACGCGATGATCGTTTAGTCGCAATACGATTGTCGATGAATTTTGGAGAATAGAATGTGTAAGGTATGTACATATGTATAAAAGGGGTACGATGATCATCGACGAAGATACGCAGTTCTCGATACAGTGTGGGGTGCACACGCCGTAAAAGTCGCGTAGATCGTACGATCGCGCGGTGCTGGCGTGGCCGCATTCCAGCTGGCGGATTGGTCGATCCCATGCGTCATAAATCTACATGATGTTCCTGCCTTTTTCGCCCTTCGTATAGCCCTTGGCATACGTAACCTGCCGTGGCAACGTATATCGCGATATTTTTTTTTTTATTTGCGAATTCGGTCTTTTCGCCTCGTCCTTTCTTTTTTCTTCGACACGCCGCTCGACTACCCGAA
Organism: Bombus lapidarius; assembly: GCA_936014575.1. NCBI lineage: Eukaryota > Metazoa > Arthropoda > Insecta > Hymenoptera > Apidae > Bombus > Bombus lapidarius. The sequence goes on along the minus strand of CAKXZU010000031.1, from coordinate 1,474,291 downwards.
CAGAATTCCACGACGTCCGATCTCGGTTTTTCGAACTTAGATCGGTTCCTTCGCTATATACGCGTTCCTGACTTTTCAAAGATGTCGCGAGTTTGGCAATCCTTTCCTTCTCTTTTTAATCGTAAAATAAGCGTGACCATGACGTTGAATTTTAAAGGATTCCGGGTCGAGGAATTCGACAGTTTCACGACCGGTTCGATAAACTCCGCGATGGCGACGCGTTTTTTGTCGCAAACCCGTTGCGCCAAGGCAGGGATCACCTAAAAAGATTTTTGTACCAGGTGCATCCTGCGGCCGTGCATGAGTCATGTATTACATACATCCATGTACCTCTGTAAACCTGCATTCTTTTCTGAACCGAAATTCTGATAAGTAAAGCTGTATGAAAAAATATTTACCTGTACAGTGGGTCGACTCGCATCTCCTGGATCATCCAACACGTGTCGTGGACACAGTTTACGACAGTGGCCTGCATCAATTTGGATAATTTCGCCCGATATTCCTGAGAAAATAAAAATCAAAGATACTGTCGAAAAAGGGGATTAGCGTTAGCAATAAAGTGTGGCCAGGGAGGTTCAATGAAATTTCAGTAGACCGGTAGGATGGTGTTGTTGACTGCGTGCCGTGGAGTTCGCTCGCGAAAAATAAGACGCGAGTAAATCCGATGGCGCCGCTCTGTAATGCTCGCGATCATCGTACAAAATTTACGACTTGTATCACATTAAACAAGTTGACAAGATATAAGAAGAGGGTAGAACCGTCTATAGTGTAACCGTGCTATTTTTGGCGCGAACGCGTGGGACACGGAATGCGCTGATTCTTCGGTGATTCACATTACCGTGAACCTTCGGCTACTTCACTGCCACCTTTCCGTGTTTGTTCCTATAAATGGTATTATTTCGAGATCTACTTGAAATACCAGACTACCGCGTGAACGCCCGATCAATCAGTCGAATAATCGTTGCCGGTCTGGTCTTTTCAGGTAATCGAAGGTGGAAAGATGGTGCGACGTTGGGCATAGCGATGATTTAAGCGTCAGCCGAGGATACCAGACATCGGTCAACAAAATCATTTAATTGACAATTGATGGCGTCTCGAAGGGTGGTTGTTCCTTCGATCGTTTCGCGGAACCGGCCGCTTCGGCGAAACCTTAATTATTCGTCCGTGAGGGGCATTAACATTCCACGAATCACAGACTCGTTCCTTTGATCGCCTCCGATCTACAAGCGGCAATTGATCTCTCTGTGACAAAATCAAGTAATGAGATCGAATCGCGATCGGTTCGACGATTCCCGCGCTATTTTAATGCGATAGCTCGCAATGATAAATCGGTCAAATCTTTTGATCATGGGCACACGACAACACCGTCACCGGATGCTTCATCCTCTCGATCGGCGTCAATTGATTGAACACCCGATATTAATTTACCGGATCGGATCTAGCGACAAGGCCACCAGCGTTTACCACTCATGAATATGGGGCGGCAAGAGTGAAACGAGGGAACGTAACTTACATTTAGCCGGTTGCTAAAATTACGCAACTCCTCGCCGAATCTCTTTTCAACGTTATACCGCTCCGCAATCTTCTGTGCATCTCTGTCCGTATGCTCCGTCCTGACATTAGCCAGAATTTAATACATACTTTTTCTTAAATTCGCTTACCGTATCCAACATCGATCATTTTCTCATGTCTGGCACAGCATACATGTTGTCGAACCTCTTCCCTGTGTGTCCTACCTTCGTTGCCTTCATTCTGGTCACCGATGGCTGAAACAGAAACAACCCCGATATGCAGATATCAAACAGAATCATGCTTCTTCGAAAACGTTACTATTTTGTATGCTAACAAACGTAACTTGTAAGAGTCGGTTGAAATATAAAAGCATTGAATACATCGCAGAAAACTTGATAAAAAGAGAAAGGAGCAGAGAGGGCGAATCAGAATGAAAAAGTGCGATGCGGTGCCTACCTAATCGTAAATTGGCGAGGTAAACTAACGTGAAGCCACCGAATACGGCCCACTGACCCCTCGTGATTTGTATTCGCATCGGTACGAATAGCGATGGACGTAAATCGGTTGAATAAGATTTACCGAGACGGGATGGCGAGATTCGGAAACGAGTTTGTGTATCGAGGATGCACGAGTTGTTTGCCGTTTGAAAAATGCGTACAGAATTTAATGATATTCTCTAGACGTAGGTGTGAACGCCGCGTGGACGAAATTGTGCTAATTTGTCACAGTGGTTGTTATCTCATTACTCTATATATACCCGCGCGCGGATGACTAGAAGATTCGTGGTACACGGAATACTCTTGGACTCGCACGCACACGACATGCAAAGCGGTAGTCCAGAGAGGACGCACCGTGCGATCGATCACGATCGGTTGTTGCCCACGCAGGTTGCGATCTGCGAGAAGACTGGCCGTCTGGAAGCCACTGGATCTCGCTCAGACGGAGAGGCGTCCGGCTGACAGGCGGATCTCTATTAATCTCGTTTGGTACGGGAACGTCGGCCCGCTTCGTGACGGCTGGCCCGTCCATCCATCGGTCTTTTGCCTCTTGCCTGCCACGATCCCTGATGCGCCTGATGCTGCTGATTTTATGCTCCACCGAACCTGATTCATCTCGTCTGCATCTGAACCTCTACATTCCACACGACCAATTTCCCTCTATCAATAAAAGTTTCATCAGCAAATTTTCAAACGAACATACAATTTGCAGAATAACATTGATAAAAGGGATTACCTGTTTTATAAAACGCAATCAATTTTAAATTATTCGGTAATGTAACGGTTAGATTGAACCAATAAGCCATAAGCCTTCTCAGCTCCCCCAAACTTGTGATCGCGATATCCCATCCCTGTCTTATCTCTTATATTCATCCACGAGAATTTTACGAGCTCGATATATTGGGATGATGATATTCGAAACTAAAAAAGGAGAAGAAGCTAAGAGAAGGAAGAATCGTACATCCTTTACTCCGCATATTCTTTTACCATAGGATAGAATTTATTACATTCGATAGAAGAATAAATTTGTACTGATTATGTTTGAAGATCCTCGTGAACACTTTATGTATTTTTCGAAATTTCTTGTTATTATTTGTCGGTTACTAAGTAGGATATTTTTATTTATTTGCGGGTTAATTCATGAAATTAAAAAGTATGACCTAACTTTGTTTAGCTGCGCTGAAAAAATAATTAAAATTTCTAATATTAAAGTAATATCTTTCCACTTACAAATGAAATGAATATTTTACATTATATATATCGGAATAATGTCTGTGACGTCATACAAAATGAATATGTTGTTCGTGTATCATCATTGAATACTTTATTTGTTAACCATTGCCATCATCCACTTATTAGAATTTATGTATATGTATATAGTCTAGGTGTTGCATGCCGAGCAAGGACATGTTATCATGGCGGATGGCATTTCACTGTAAATATTTCTATGGATTTCTATATTTTTATATTGATTTTGATACTAAAAATTGCAGATTGAGAATAATCGTGTAAATTTGTACGCATTTTACAAAAAACTTCTTTTACTGCATTTGATATAAAACATTTGTATGTGATTTAGAGGTTATGTTCTGCCAGCTGAATACTTATTTAATACATTCAATAAAACATGTTTCAAAAGACTATGTCAAAAGATAGTAGAGTGGAAACGTTTTATGAATTATATCCAGCCAATTATTTCTATCGTTTCAGAATGATACCAAAAGGAAAAGAAAGTGGGAAGAAAAGTCTTTCTCCTTGGATGACATGTGAAACATGTCAGAGCATCTTGACACTAAAGGATCTAGAAGTACATAACACTAATTGTCCACCTAATCTTGTAACATGGAATCATAATTTCATTTACGGTGATATATTATATAGTACCGTAGAAACATACAATCTATCAGGTATATATGCTCTTATATTTACTATTGTTTGAACCACTTTTATATAAGTGTTTCTTTGCATAGAACAGCCAAAAAATATTCATGTAAGAGCATTGGATGATATGGTATTTATATCGCAATCTGCTTTGCAATTATGTGAAATTGCAATAGGAGATTGTGTTCTTGTAATTGCTGGAGAAAGTAAAGTTGTTAAAACTGCTTGGCCAACTAAGGATAAAAGTTTAACAAGTGTTTCGTTAACAAAACATGGTAAAATCTTTTATTGAATCTTCCAAAATCTATATACAAATTTTTCTACCCATATATTTTTTACAGCAATAGAATTAAATAACCTTCGAGGTTATGTTAAAATCGAAAAATTAAATTCTTCTGTCGATATTGCCAAGGAATTTGTAATCTGTAGCGTTGGAAAACATATATTGCCAGAAGCAACCACGGAACTTAACATAATACTTAAGAATCATAATGAGCAAAAAGTATTTACTATAGGTAATAAATTCAGTGTGCCTTTTTATGGCAAGAAATTAATTTATAAGATCGTCAAAGTTACATCAGATGACTGTGAAAATGTTAAATTGTCTGAACAGTTTAAACAATTGAGCATAACAGATGAAACACGTAATACCAAATTGTATAAAGCACTGTACAACACAAAATGGACAATTTTAAATGAAGAGCAAGAAAAGAAAAAAGAAGAATATAAAAAATCTAAATTTAAAATACAAGATATTGGAGGATATGATAACGTAATAGAAGATATCAAAGATGTTCTTGATATTGGCCTTGGTCTGTACCAAAGTATTGGAAACTTTTACATTAGTAAAGGAATATTATTATATGGCACCTCTGGTGTTGGCAAATCTGCTATCGCCAATGCCTTGATATCGCAATATGATATTAATTCTACCACTATTTACAGTTCAGATATTTATAGCAAATCTTCAGGCGAAACAGAGAAAAAATTGCAAGATATTTTCATGGAAGCTAAGGATAAAGCTCCAAGCATTATTCTAATAGAAGAAATTGATAGTTTATGCCCTAAAAGGAGTACTTCAAGTACAGATCACGAAAGAAGAATACTTTCTCAATTGACTGCACTCTTTGATGGAATACAAAATGCAAATGATAATGTAGTAATACTTGCCACAACTTCGAAATTGGATCTTGTAGATAATTCTCTTAGAAGACCTGGTAGAATAGACAAAGAATTCGAAATTCATGTACCTACTACCAATATGCGCGTAGAAATATTTAAAAAAATGTTATCAAAAATACCGAACACTTTATCCTTAGAAGATATACAAAATATCGGTTTTGTTACTCATGGATTTGTCGGCGCCGATTTATATGGTTTATGTTCCCAAGCAGTTCTGAATTCTGTAAAATGTCAACAGAAAACTAACACTGATCTTTCGTTAAAAGTAACGATATCAAACTTTGAACACGCTTTAACTGTCACAAAGCCGTCAGCTATGAAAGAAGTTTTAATAGAAGTACCGAACATCCAATGGTCGGATATAGGAGGTCAAAAAGACCTAAAATTAAAATTAAAACAAGCTGTTGAGTGGCCACTACGCCATCCCGAAGTGTTTCTCAGGATGGGTATAACTCCACCTAAAGGTGTTTTAATGTTTGGTCCACCAGGTTGTTCCAAAACAATGATTGCAAAAGCTCTTGCAACAGAAAGTAAAGTAAATTTTTTAAACATAAAGGTTAGGCATACTAAAGTATAATTTAAAACTTTTCCAATCAAAAAAAAAGAGATAAAAAATACAATGTTTTTAGGGACCAGAATTATTCTCAAAATGGGTCGGTGAATCCGAAAAAGCCGTAAGAGAGGTATTTCGAAAAGCAAGACAAGTATCACCTTCAATAGTATTTATTGATGAAATTGATGCACTAGGAAGTGAAAGAGGTTCTTCGTCAAGCGCCGGAAGCAACGTGCAAGAGCGAGTTCTAGCACAATTATTAACAGAATTGGATGGAATTACTGCGTTAGGCAGCGTTACTTTAGTGGCAGCAACTAACCGACCCGATAAAATTGATAAAGTTAGTTACATTTTAGAAAACAGCTATACTTATCAAAGATGTTTATTAATTAAAATGTTGCTTTTTCACAGGCACTTCTTCGTCCTGGTCGTTTAGATAGGATAATATACGTGGCATTACCTGATTATGAAGCCAGACAAGAGATTTTCGATATAAAATTAAGAAATATGCCAATCGCCGAAGATGTACATATTCAAGATCTAGTTGATCTTACAGAAGGATATTCTGGAGCAGAAATCCAAGCAATTTGTCACGAAGCTGCTATAAAAGCGCTTGAAGAAGATTTGAATGCTACTATAATCACTAAAGAACATTTTAAAGCAGCATTGGCTATAATCACTCCACGAACACCAGCGTCGTTAATAAATTTATATAATGAATATATGAATAAAATACATTAACTATTAAACAATTTACTTTCATGTAATAATTGAATTTGTCTATATGTGCAAAGATTATTAATCATCTATCAACACCTTTCTATTATTTTAATACCAAACTTCAGACTTTTATTTTAATAAGATTAATAAAATTTGTAGTTGTGTAATTGCAAATTACATTGCCGAGTCAAATGTCGGTAATGACAAAATGTGAACGACCTTATGGGAAAAACGATTTAAAACAGATGATCGAAAGGTATGATCGAAAGGGTGAAGTATTTTATCATTTGATGAATGCAATAACGGTCAACTTAAATATTGTTTTAGTTGCGGTTGCTGTCCACCAATGGATCTACAATGCCCATCTTGTTCTATGTCGTACCCGCCTCAACCTGTTTGCTGCTATACGTGTCCTACTCCACCATGCAAATTGGAACCGAAACCTAATTGTTGTCCACCTATGCCAGTCACCTGCATGCCATGTCCGCCTCGATCTTCACTCTTACCTTGCGTCCCACGCCCTTTCGTTTGTCCACCCTGCACAGGTCACTCGTGTATTACCTGTGCACCTATACCTAAACCAGTCCCAGCTCCTTATGAAGCCGGTCCTGTCTTCAGGGCACCTGTTATTACTGGTGGATTATTTTACGTTGGAACAATCAGGTGTTATCCATGTTTATCATATGCTTGTTGAACCATATCTCGCCTATTTTACACTCCAATCCCAAATGGTCCTTCGAATATAATTACCTCACGAATAAAACATTTATTGTCCAGTGTTAATGATGTTTGATCTGAACTTTGTGTTGTATATAAATATTAGTATACATTTCATATATAAATAAATATAAAACAAATGTTCTTATAACAATATTCAGCCTTTTCGCTCAAGATAACCGCGCTATTCAATTAATTTTTAGAATTAATAAATCTCTACTAATTTTTAAATTTACAAGTGATTTATGATGGATAAAAGAATATGTGATCTCTGTCCACTAGATCATTTTAATAGAATCGGTTGCATGGTAACGACATGTAACTGGCCTTTATTAAATATTGTTCAACAAAGAACTAATCAACCATATTTACGAAAAATAGAACCAATAAAAGGTGTCAGGTAGGAATTTAATAATAATTTATTGAATCTGAACATAATAGAGATTTCATACATAATGTAATACATTCATTACTTGCGCCTTTATTAATGTATTTTAATTGTGTATTGGAGATTTAAACAACCTGCAAATTCGCCACAACGTCACGGATCATGGACAAATTTAATGTACCGCCCTATTGTGCAAGGGGGTTTCAGATATCGTGGTGTATATAAATTACTTCCTCTTGATCTTTCACCAAGTTCTCCTGTATTGTCTCGACCTGCCCCTGTTCCACCTACAGATTTTCGAGGAATAACAGTATATTGTTGTCGATAGCATTGGCTACATGCGTTTGCGTATACATGTATTCGCACGAATATATATTACATTTATGTAAATTTGAGCGTATATGCTTCATTTCAATTTATACACTATAAATTATAAGGCATTAATAAAAATAAATAAAATGTATCAGCGCGTTCTTTGTATTACATGAACAAGAAGTGAGGTTATGTTCTTATTTTGTAATTAGTACTAAAAATCAATTATATTTAAAATAATTAATCAGCATGGAAGCAATATGGAATCGCATGCAATTAGAACGTCCTCCCAATGCAAGTTGTCATATCGAACGTCATAAATTTGGTAAGTTTAATTCTGCTTGTAAATAATACAATAAAAAATGTTGTAATATAAATTTTTTATACGAAAGGCGAATAATCTTCCATTTAATAAATAGGTACATGATATTTTTTTATTTTTGTCACTATTAGATGCATCTGCATTTCTATCAACACTGGACAAAATTATAAAAGATATAACTTCTCAAGAATTATTGCACAAAGAAGCAGCAATTTTAAGCAGATTAATTTATCGTATGAAAAGAAAATTTCGAAATGACAAAGGTGTCAAATCAATGTCTAAAATAAATAAAGTTTTGCTCAAATATTTGTCATTATCACTTGAAAAGGAATATGAAAATTTGAAGAGCTATGTTGAAATAGACGAAAAATATATTACATTATCTAGTAAACAAATGATAGAATATGTTTTGGTTAAAACGCAAGGTTTTGCAAAGCTTATGTTACGTTTGGAAGAGGTCTCTAAACATGCTGCATATTTTCTTAAATGTAGAATAAGTTTAGGTCATGCCTGGTCTACTGCTATTACTGCATATGCTGTTGTTAGTAGAATATGGTATGTTATTTTTGTATTACATAGTGTAAATTTATAAAATATAGCTATGGAGTATTGGTATATTTTGCTACAGGATTTTGTCAAGGTATCTAGTTAAGAAAGCATGTACATGGTATAATGATTTATACCAGTACCTACACTTTTTTGAATTTGTTGGATTATCTTGGCTACCCAAAGACTACGAACTTACAAATGATTTAAAATCGTGGCTATCAGTACCATGGATAGATAACCCTATCTCAAGGCATGTAAAAAAAAATAAATATAATGAATTATTATACAAAACTGTTATAGTTAAAAAATTTGTATTTCTATAGCATTCCCAGCGATTATGGATTAAAGAATACAATGTTTAAATTAATTACCCCACGTGAATATGATTCAGATGAAGATCTAGATTGTGATATACAAGATTACAACAAAGAAACAAAATCTGAAAATACATTTTCATGGGTTGAAAATAAAAATGCTATACATATTTCAGTTCCAAGTGAGGTCAAAAATGTTGTCTCTAATGATGATGCAGGAGGTATAAAAGCAAATTTACGAATCATATAATAAAAAGAAATATTATTTATGTATAATATATTTATAAAATTTATTTTTTGTAGAAATTATAGATCGTCGTACTTTTAATTTAAAACATATTCAAAATACACCAATAGCTGATAGAAAGGAACATAAAAAATTCACAAAAATCGGAGAAACAAAAGGAAATACGGCATATATTAAGGGCAGTAATCAAGAATCTTATTTTGATGATTTAAGAGACGAATTTGTAACCAAAAAGAGGAAGAAAAATTCCGAAAAAAAATTAAAAAATTTAATGGTAAAAAATACCTCAAAAAGATTAATTACTTTCAATGATGTCAATAATACATCAGATTTAATGATACTTCTAAACAAAGAATCGTATCCTGGTTTGGATAAATTAAAATGGAATATGATTAGAAATAAAGGCAAAAGATTATTAGACAAGTTGGAAATTTGTTCTGATGGAAGTAAGCAGTCAATTCCATTAAAAAAGATAATGAAATGTATAAAAAATTGGATTGCTTAAATATAGTGTATTTATAAATACAGTGTATATATATATGTTAATATCGAATGTAAAAATAATATAAAAATAAATATCATATTTTTTATGAAGGGAGTTTTTCATTATCTTTTATTTTCCTAACATGTTTTAAACATGCTCTAAGAAAAAGTAAAAAATAATAACGGTGTATTTAAAGTGTTCGATATATTTAATTTATTGCACTTGATAACGTAAGAAAATTATGGTACATTAAATATTCTTATTTAGAACAACGGCATTGCAAAATAAAAATATTTATAACAATAATTGAAGTAATTATCCCTGAGTACATAACACTTTTCTTGTTTCGATGAAGCAGACCGGCATAGAAGTACAAAATATATGACAAATAATCAGTACATGTCGATATTCGGATACAACCAATTCGTATACAACTGTGGTCTCATCCTCCGTTTTAATCCAAGATCAAATTGTCTTTTCTTCATATTGTTGAAGCAACACGCACGAAATTGTCGTGTTCCACATTTCTCGGCGCATTCTCTGCCACACTGTTCGCAAGATAAAGTTTCTCCAAAGACCCATAATGCGCATACTATATTGCAAAAAACATGTTTTTCTTATTTATATTTATGTATACATTTTATTTTATTCTAACTAAAGGAATTTGCTAAAAAACGAGTGAGCAATATTTAAAGCACTATTAAAAAATTATTTGTTTAAAAAAGTATAAAGGAACGTATTTGATGCATTTATGTATGTTACGAAAAGGGTGTACGATCATCAATGAATGTTAAGCAAGTAATTACAAGTTATTGCATCTATATAGGGCATAAGCTAATGCATATTTCGACTAGAGTTTCTTCTTCTTCTTCTTCTCCTTTTTTCCGGTTTATGTTAATAAAGAAAGAATATTAAAAGAAAATTGACTATACTTATGTTTTATCTTCTTTAATATAGCTTCTTATACAGCAATAAATGCAATAACATCGTAACAACTGCTTTAAGTGGTGTACTGTATAATGATGTTATCAGCTTCAAGTGGAAATTATATTATAATCTCTAATCCGATTTATTTTAAATCAGTTTTAGAATATTCGAGCAAAGTAACTATTTCATAAATTTCAGAATATTTCCACTTATAATAAATATTTAAAAAATACATTTTCTATTATGAGAAGTAAATATTGCTTACCTATGAAAAATAGCGCCACATAAGTGCAGTTCATTTTCTGGTTCGATAATTCACTGTCAAATAAAATAATAACTGTAGTTATTATATCGTCTATCATGTTACACACTTTTTGTTAAATTCAAATAAAAAAAGAATTATAACAAAGTAATAGAATAGTACACATATAACACTCCAAATTTATATCGAATCAATTTTTCTTATCTAAATTTAAACAACACGACTTGAAATGCCAATTTTGAAGATGCCAACTTACGAATCCTTTGTGGATGAGCGCTGAACGGCGAGTGATAATCTTTCCGAGGACCGCTGGTTGAAGATATATCTCCCCACCAACTCCTGTTTCCACCTTAATCCTTAACGCACACGCAATTGCATTTTCTGTCTTGACATGATATTTAGAGAGATTTCTGATTTGAAATTTTGCTATAATTAGAATTCGCTTTGTACGGATATAGATTTATCAGAACTAATTACTTTATAATCCTAAAAACATTGTGAAGAATTTGGTAATAACATAAATACATCAAGTTTTCATACATAGAAGTCTTAAGCTCTTTGCCTTATACATTTATTTACTTTAATAATAACACTATGTAGATGATGAGGATAACGTCGCCAATTTTATAGCTTGACGCGCTACTAATCTGTGATAACATTTGAACTGAAAATAGAAAAAGATAGTTAGACGCATATGTTCAGTTTCTTTTTAATTTATATGCCTATATTGGAACGAATCGAACTAGGATAATAAACGATTCTTTCTCTGCGTTTATAATCCGTGTGTGGTATAGAAATTTCACACTCTAATAGTAATGGTTCCAAAGGATTTTTTACGATTGCACTGCGTGTTGCAAAAAGGATGTTTTTATATTTTATTGTTTCTACAGTTTTATCATAATAATTATTGACTTCAGTTCCTTCTATATAAATTTTTAGTATAGGTCGCGGCTGTGCTCCGTTTGCTACACATGTTAGATTCAAATGACTTTTATTGAAAGAAGAAACATGAATGGACAGATTAGTTTCTGGCACTGTAATACAATATTAAGCAATAGTGTTATATGTCACATAAATTATTCGATTATTATTTACAATCACAGAGTTACCATAAATAATCATTTTTGTTCCTTTCGTGTCCTCTTCCTGGAAGGTGCTGATCATACAAGTATACTCTCCGCTCATTTCGATCATGGCCATTTTCAAATGTATTATGGATTGTGAATTAGAATGTCTTAAATTTTGTTCAGGATATTCAGCAAATCCATCTATCACTCCTATATCCTGAGGTGGCACTATAGTTGGGTTACAATAAAAAGAAAAAACATCATATATCGAACAGGGTCGTTCAGCTCAAAAAGTTCAATTATGTTTAGTATTACTTGGTGGTATCCATTGATATATTTGGTCTTTGTTATGGTACCATTTTATTACAAGACCGTTTTCGTCTTTAGTGACATTGTAAATGCAGGAGAGATCGATTGGTCCAGTTCCATTACGCACTACGTGCGGAACGTTCAATGTGTAAATTTTTGAGGCGCATATATCTGGGAAGCAATCATAGTTATAATTGTTCTAATACACTTTGAATTTATTAATCATGGTCAAAAATAACTTTTAATGGCATACGACTAAAGGAGAGGATTACCTGTAAAGCGGTTTTTTACCACTGCTGTGGCAAGCAGAAAAACGATATATGATACCGACGACATTTTCTACGAAGATTAGTTTTCAGACTGATGAACAATTAAACATGCTTCGTTAATCTTAAATCAAGCGCAGGTGAAAGGTTCTGCGCAGTTACCGATTATATTGTTCGTAGAATAAATATCTTTGGAATATTTTGTAGCGAAAGAAACAAATTTATATTTAAGAGAAACACTTGATCATGTTATTTCTTTCTTTCAATATTTACAATGATTAATATTTATCATTCTTTTTCTTATAAATTTGTTTAATTTCCTGATCTACTATAGTACATTCCAGCCACTCTTTAAAATTCTCCGGACGCTCCTTTTAGTTTATACTTCTCCTAAGAGATGGCGATTGAAGTTCCGTTAGATTTCAGTTGGAAGCCTCTATCGCTTCTATAGAGTGCTCACTCACTTAGGATTTTGTGCTTATAAAATATTGTATGTAAATAATAACAGTGTATTAAAAAATTAAATACATGAATTTTGTATTTCTCAATGAAAAATTAAAACGTTTAAATAGTAAAATGATTTTTCAATATTTTGAGTCAATCTTTCTTAAATAAACATTCGTATGACCATCTAAACGATTATAGATAATTTATGGTTAGTGAAATCACTGACTTCAACGTTTCTATTATTTGAATAGCGAGTATGAAAACAAACAGTTACAATTTTTATTGCTAACGTTTATTGTTAAAAATCAATATTATTTTATCAATTATGAATGATGACCCAAGAGAAGTGCTTGTTCTTCTTAATTCTTTGGGCTTTGTTGGAATTACAGCACAACAACTTAAAGCATTTATGAAAGGTAATATTATTGATATCTTTTTTTCTGTATTTTATAATAGTTAATATTTAAATATTTTATGCACATTGTAATTACCATTGTTGCATACTGATTCTAATTCATATCGCTTTTTCTTGGTACAAGATTTAAAGTTATATAGGAAAATAAAAGATCGTGAAAGACAGCAAAAAAGGGAAGAAATTAAGAGAAAAATAATAGATAAGCAAAAAAATATGATTAAAGAAATTCTTACAGAACAAAAGACAGAGTTTCATTCAGTTGAAAATACTATATCCACTAATTCATCTAATTCTTATTTTGATGACACCATTGTAAAGGTAATAGTGACAAAGTTATCAAGTGACAAAGAAAATAAAAATCCTACAAATTTTGAAGAAAGCTATACAAATGTAGGTCACAAAATGAATATGATACAGTCAAAATCCAAATCCATGAGAACAGAAGATCATTGCAATGTTAAATCCATTGTTGTGCCATGTAATAATATAGAGGTAGATAATAAATCTTGTTTAAAAAGTAAAAATAAATATGAAGGGTGTTTGAAAAAAGATTTCCATATAGAAACACAAAGTAAAACAAAAATACAAGATGATAAAATACAGATTCAAGAAAAATCAACACCTTTGCAATCAGTACGTCCTATGAGTGCACCAAACATTTTAGACCACCAGCAAGGATATATTGGAAGCAGCCACACAAAAAGTACATCATCTACAAAAAATACTCATTCTGGAACAAAATCATGTAAGTTTCTAACATGTATCATATTGTAAATATGTACATAAATATAACATAAATACAATTAAATTACAACATATAAATACAATTTTACTTTTTTATCTCAATATAGTTATTAGACCATGGAGATTGCAACCAGACATCCAAAAAAGTAAAAATGATAAAAAGACTGATCCAGTTTTACTTTATCAAAAATATCAGCAGGAATGGAAACAAATGTCTTTTCCTGGGGAAGCTAAACATGCAAGCATAAGGTGGGCCATTCGTGAAAAAATGTTAGGTGAAGATCCTCATCCAACAGTAAGGGTCTTTATTTTTATATAATTATAATTCGGTATTATATTTTCCTTAATATCATTGACATTTATACTTGCAGCCTCTTCCTAAGAAGTCAACTAGTATGCCAACACTAAGAAAGAAGTGACCTTTATTCAACTAGGGATGAAAATTTTGTTTTGATATAAATAAGCTTAAAACTGATATTGATAATGATATTGAATTGTTATAAGAAATTAATGACTGTTACAGAAAATAAATGCGATTTGATAAGAAGTAGATTGATATTTCATGCTTTTATTTTTTAATTTCTATTGCTGGTTAAGTCTAAACTTTGCCATTAATTTATGATAATCTGGCCTATGTAAATGGTACAATATTTTGTCTTCAATTAAACGTGCAGCTCTTTCAGTAAGAATTAAAGTATTATGTTTTAACATACTGTAGACATTCAGGCCTGGAAAATAAATTTATAATGAAGGTGCTATAAATTAAATAACATCAAAATGTATTAATATATAACTTACCATATACAGGCATTAAATTTACATGCTTTATTGTGTCAGTTGCTTCTGAGATGTTTTCAGGCATGATATCATCAGTATCAACAAACAACACAGAAGGTCCCCAATGTCGCTCTTCTATTAGTTGTTCAATATATGATGGTTTATTGGATGGAATTTCCAAATCATTAACAATATACAAATCATCTTGAGCTAATTTAACAGACAATGTAGATGTAAGTCCAGCAACTCGGGTATAAAAGGGAAGCATGTAAAAATGAGTTGTAGGAGATCTAGGTCCATGTACTACACCACCACCTCTCCATAATGGGGAACGTATACTTGAATGACGGGAACGACCTTGTCCCTTTTGTGGCCATGGTTTCCTGCCACCACCTCTTACTTCTGAACGTACTTTTGTATGTGCATAACACTAAAATGAAAAATTAATTTACCCATTTTGCCATTCTTGATTTAAGACTAATAGGAGTAATTAATGAGATGTAATAATTACCACAAAGCGATACATTCTTTGCCAGCGTATGTTTTCATGAATTATATCTATCCTAGGAGATGCTCCATAAATGTCGGGATGTAGAAAGACAAGTCCTAACTTTTGTCTTTCAATGGTATCCAAATTTTCTAGCCATACTTCACGCGATCTTTGGTAAAAATAATTTTCATCTTCATAACTTCTTTTGGAAATGATTGGATGGATTTTTTCCGTGACAGCTTTTGTACAATACGTTACTTGTTGCGAATATGCTTGTAACTTTGTGATAACATTTCTAAGCGATAGCATTTCAATAAAAGAGTTTTTTGTTATTGCATCTAAACACGGTTTATTGTTATAAAAATAACCTAAATGTTTTCGATAATGTTCAATTTGACGTGAGATGTCGCTAGACTCAAAGATTTTGTAGATGTCACTACCATTGAACATGAATGGCTTAGTTTATGTAGTAACTGGTCATTTTTAAATGTAGTCATTATTAAAGTCAGTCGGTAGTACTGTACTCAACAGCTGATGTTCAAAAAACTTGGTACTTATTATTATCAGTAGTATTATATATATTTTTAACTATATTTCTAAAATATGTATGGAAGAAAAGGCTTTAAGCTTATTTCAGAACTAGATTTATATTCTGATATATTACCATTCAACGTAGGTTGTATGATAAAATAATGTTATGATGATATTAGAGATAATTAAGTAATGATCTAAAAAAATGATTTATTTATAGGAGGTACTTGTTAAAGAAGTTTTACAGGAGATGCAATGTCTCTATGATGCAAATGTAGCAGATAGGTTTGTATAAGATATAACAATGTAAAAATTAAAACTTAGAAAAAGCTTATTGTTGAATAAACTTTCAGCAATGCCATTAGGAATGACGATAATATGGCATTATTGCCATCAGTACAGTTGAGACATACAGCATTAAAAAGAAATAAAAGATGTGTCTTAGCATACATATATAACAGAATGAGAAAACTAAGAGAATTACGATGGGAATTAGGGAGCATTCTACCACCAGAAATAAATTCCAATCTATTAAATGCTGAAATTCAATGGTTTCAGTCATATAATAAATCTTTAGCTAAATACATGAGATCTTTAGGAGAAGACCATGGGTTTAATCTAACAACAAACATGGTACCTCCAAAAACTCCTTATGTAGAGGTATATATAAAATACTCAAACTTTGTTCTAATAACAGTTAAATATACAAAATGTAATATTATTTCAGGTCAAATGTGTAGAGGATTTTGGAAGATTGGAATTAGATGATGGCCAAGTTATTTTGCTAAAAAAAAATACATATCATTTGCTACCAAGATCTGTATGTGAACCATTGATACGACAAGGAATTCTTGAACATAAGAGTACATGATATTACTATTTTTATATTCTGTTAAAATAAAAATTATATTCATAAAAAAAAATACTTTATTTATCAGACCCAAATTTTATTGAAATATATATATTTATGAAGTATTTATAACACTTAAATCTTAATTCTATGTAGAAGAAAGTGCATGATTTATTTTTATTCAGAATTGCATTTAAAATATTTATGAGCCCGTATATTCATGTTTACTTTCATTAGGAATTTCCCGTGTAAACTTAAATTCCGTATAACAGCGCGCAGTTGATTCAAACAGTTGGAAGCTTGTCTGCATGCGCTGCATTGCGCCTTGTGCTCAAGTGAGTTACTTTGTTTGTCTCTATCATAAGGTTTAATCTATTTTTAACCTAATCTTATACGTAGAATAATATATGTAACTACAGATTCTTCTCTATTGACAGAAGACGATGCAAACAATTCATTTGAAATCGATCAAATCGACTAACGTGATCTTCATTTGTTGCACTTGCGACTTGACATCTTCAAACGGGTAAGTGATCACTTAAGAAATATATAATTACTTTTTCCGATAAATTATTTGTATTTTGTTTAAACCTGCTTATAATTTTTATTCGAAAATAACTTAAATATCTGAAAAGCAGATTATTGTATAAATAATACTTTTCAATATAATACATAAAAAATTTACAGAGCTGATTCGTAAAAAGGTTCAAAGATATAATATGTTTTATTTTTATTTCTATCGTAACAAGGATACAGTTCGAATTGTCGTAACAAGGATACAATAAAATGATCTAATACTTTATCCGCTTCAACTTTGAGTCACCGTATTTCTCCAGACTTTGAACACTTAAAACATCATTAATATGTTTACCTTGTAGAATACAAGTAATTAGGTAGTGCTATTGTTCTTTAAAAAACTTATTTACCATTGAGAACTTTTCTAGACTTCGTAGATGAAAATAAAATCGACATCAGAAATCAAATCGTGTGAACGCACTTGATACATATACAATGTACAAAAAGTGAATTCAAGGTGCGATAGCTAAGTTACTGATAATGAATGGTGTATCTATCGGTGAATTTTGTAGATGAATTCGTGAACAATGCAGATATAATGTGTATGTATACGTACTGAGCTTATCACAGTTAGGTTTTTCCCAGATAGCTTTCGCACCGAATTCTCATTCATCGTTACTATAAAAAAATTTGGTTACATCTTTTTTCACACAAGGTCAGTGACAAATTCCTATCAATAAACCACACATTATCACATCGATAAAGAAAGATTTATATGATTGTACAAACAGAAATAGTATTCATGAAAAATACTCTATTCATTATTAATGGACGATTACATAAAATTATATAATTCATTTGTCATTGGTCTACGGATTAAGACTATCATTTACAAATGCTTTTACAACCTTCATCAATTCACAGTGGCCTTTCACTCTCATTTATGTAGTATATTAATAGTAGCTATTGTTTCCGAAATAAGAAAGTACATATTATGACAGCGGTCTGGGATTATCGGTGTACTAACGGTTTGTGTAACGGACGATAAGAAATACGATTTCCCTTTGTTTTAAGGTCGAGTGTTAGTAACCATCTTTGGGGAAAACCGTATTTAAACTCCCATGAATAGGACCGAGATTCACTTTCAGAGCGCATCGTACCAACGTGTCTTCTTGGTATATCTACTTTGTAATACTGTAGTATTTGAAATTATTTGTAAATATTGGTAAATCTTCTAAGTCGGAAATGCCGATGGAATTTCCGGTGAGTGTGTATCATACGGATTGACAATTGAAAAAGAAAGTAGAACGGTGAAATCTGCATGTTCCTACAGAAACATATACGCGTTTGACATACTCGTTCACAATAAGTTAACGCTTTCCCATCACTTCTTAAGTACCTAATAAAATTTGATTTGAATTTATCGATAATTCAAATGCGAAATAAAGATTTAAGCCATAGTTCATTAGATTCTTCATTTTCAGTTAGCAAACGAATACCTGTCTTTTTACTTCATAAAAAATAATAAAGGTAAAGAAACGAATGTCAAGTAGATAAATTACGACCAGGTAAATGACTGTAAAGAGAAAAAATGCGCGTTCGTATGCAATGTTGCGACGTCGAAAAATTTCTTCTGCGCCCGATCAGATACTGTAATAAACTTCAGCATTGAATCTGTTTTTCTTTTAGATCGCTTTGTACATTACCTGAAAAGTAATTTCATAAATAATAATTGATAATTTATTTAGAAATACTCCTATGATATATGTTCGTATATATCGGAAGATAAAGATTTGCTTAAAAAAATGAAATAATCCATCAAACTACTTCCGTGTAAAATTGCGAAATTATTTGCGGTAAATAAGGTGGGAATTCTTTCATGGAGTTTCCGACTCAGCTTTCTTTTTCTAAACTGGTTATCTAAAGAATGCCAAGTTAAATTGAGTACACAGTGTATACGCGCAGCTGGCCCTGCCAGAGGATGATGGGTTTTCCCACCCCTACCTTTCCCCTTTGAGAGCTCACAAACCGCTGATACCGCCAGAGGTTCCACTGTGCTGAGCAGCCATCGTGGAAGTTACTCAGCGCGTCACCTAACGTTACACGATTAGTTCGTTTCCAGACAGCGCGTTGAGTGGAGTTTCGACACAATTACAAATTCGCACGGTTATCGAGTATATATTATTTTGTTTTCTTTCTCTGCAGTTCTCCGTCAGAAACATAAACTTTTATTCAACAAACCTAACCTTTCCTTTGAAACCGTCTTCCTCATTAATACGTGAAATTTTCTGATGAACGCGAAATTATCGTGGAACGACGTGCACTAGCCACCGTTATTTACGAACACATAGTCAAAACGAGAATGCGACGACAACGAGAAACCGAATACACGTAAAGAAGCCAGCTGTTCGAGGCGAACGACAATCGAATGATTGCTCGAATAAACGGAGCAGTGGCGTCGCTTGCGAACGAACGAAACAGAGACGAATGTATTCTTGTTCAGAGAAGGAAGGACAATCGAACGAAATCGTAAAAGTCGATTAAAGTATCCGCACGGAAAGCTACATAGATTCGCCGTGTCAGGATTTTAGAGAAGTATACATAGTGGTGTATACACAGTGCGTCGCTCTGTGTGTCTGTGTATATGTGTATACAAGTCGCATGGTAGTTTTCCTTCAGGCAGAGCGGGAAATAAGTAGATTTTCGGCCGCGGATTGAATATTGATATCGAAAAGATGTGGCATTCGCCGAGAACGACACCGATGGAGAGCAATGTTCCAGAAAACGAACAACAACAAAAGTGCGAAGATCAACGTAATTCGAGCCACGCCGATTCCGGATTTCTCTCCAGTGGGAATCTCCAAATCAGTTCGGAGCTGTGCGACTACGAATTGAATGCTGCAACAACCGCACCCGTCGCTCCGGAACCAATGAGAGCAGATAGCGGCGTGGATCTTGGCTTAAGCGAAAGCTTGAGCCAGCTTACATTGAAACAAGTTACATTAAATCCTCTGGCAAGCGGCAAGGTTCAGGTTGAACCTACCGTCGAATTGACTCCGGTAATCTCCGAGAAACTCGAGCAAGAAGATGCTTCAACGTTGCGACATGAGCCGCATCAATCCCTTGACAAACCGCTCAATAAGGAACCTTGGCAGCTCTACTATACTCAGGACGACGATGGTGACACGTAAGTAATCTAGATATTATGTATTTCTCCTTTTCAAAACAAGTTTGACCTAGTTTTAACAATATATAAATTCCGATTAAGTAGGCACGTGTCGTGTCATGTGCGTCACAAGTAGAATCGTAAAGACGTCATGTTTCTGAAATTTCCGATATGACTAACGAGATCGTTAGCGAGCAAAATAAAGTGATAGTTAATTTCACGTATATATATGCAGATCGGCGCATGCTCCGTTTCGAAGCAACCTGTAGCCCGCGTTACTTTCAAGAGTCTTAAGTGACATTATTGTTTTCGAGCGTATCGGTCGATATTACAATAATAATAACGTATTCCGTTCAATGGATGTTTTCTTTGCATGACGAAACAATGACTTGATTTACATATAACCTGTTTCCTCGTATCGATTAAAACGTAGGAAGTGTTGTTTTATATAATACACGTAATACATATGTATAGTCTCATAAAGAAAGCATCGTATATGTTAAGAATTCTAAGCAAAACAAATAAAAAAGATAATTGTACCATCGTTCCGTTTAAATGATATGACAAATGGTATTTTAAGATAAATGCCTTTATCAAGTACAGCTGTTGTTTTTCTGATCATACGAGAAATATGTTAATCGAAGCAAATATTGTTACGCGTCATCGTATGCGCGTAGATCGGCCGATCGTCTCATACGCTTTTCGCAAGGCGAAGCACGTTGACCAATTAAATTATTGTAATCGCGAGATATACATCGAAGAGATCCTTTCAAATTGTGATACGTCAAGGAGAGTACAAGGCGACAGGGGACGATAGGATCAATGCCTTTCAGGGATAACTTCCGGGGAACTTCAAACAATTATATACAAATTTTTTTTTTTACGCCATTTTCCTCTTTTCGTATTATAATGTATAATACGAGTTATACAATTAGAAAACTCTATCAAAACGTTGCACGCGTCATCATTGAATGACGAAACATTGACCTTTGCACAGAGAAAATAAACTGTGAAACAAACTCTGAAATGAGGAAAAGAAATTATAGTGGCGCTTCGAGGTTGAAGCCTACTCGCGTAAATACGTACATTATCTCCACCAATGACCAATGTAATATCGCGATTACCCATTGCAGAGCGAAAAATTGCAACACATTCTTTTTCATCTTTATGCAAACATCTTTCCTTAAAGCCATTAGTAATCATTTATTTTGCTCTCTCTCTCTCTCTCTCTCACAGGCTACTTCATATGGCCATAGTGCAAGGCTTTCTGGAAGCTGCGTTCAGCTTGATAAGAATGGCGCCACATGCCTGCCTTTTAAATATCCTGAACGATGACTGCCAGTCGCCCCTGCACCTGGCTGTATTGACACGACAACCGAGGATCGTTAGGCGGCTTATTTTGGCAGGTGCAAATCCGGCATTGAGAAACTTCCGTGGAAACACAGCCCTTCATTTGGCGTGTGCTACCGGGGATCTTGCCTCTGCGAAGGCCCTTACCGATCCGTTGACACATGTTGAAAGGAATTACCTACACCAAGGAAAGGAAATACCTGCCCTGCCACAAAACCTAGAACAAAGGAATTACGATGGTAATTAACAAATTCATACCCTTCATTTTTTCTTCATTTCACCTTGCTTACTCTAACATTTCTCAGTGAATTAACATTTGTTTGTTTATTCTGCTTAAATCCCATCAGTAATAACATTTTATGAATGAATGAATAGAATAGCAACACAAAGTAGTTTTAGTACATTCGTTAAATTCTTGAACATTTGACGATGATGTATGACACAAAAAACACTGAGAACAAAGCCTGTCCTTATTAATGGACAATAAAAAGAAACCCATGGAATAAGATGTTTTGTCAAGAAGGCAGGAAACGCGCGTGACGCGGGTTTAGTATCGCTCGCGGAAAGGACAAACGAAGCATCTCGGAAAATCCTAACAACTTTTACCGCATGAAACAACAGTCATTGGCATCGCACGCGCGCGCGCCGCGCACGAAGAACAATTCTGTAACCACGATTATGCGCGGGTTTCCCATGATTTCATCGAGAATCGAGAATGATCCGTTATTCCGTTTATTTCGTTCGGAAATTCCATGAAGTTAAAGTATAATCCCATTACTGACGATTTATGATATTTTTGAGAAAAGTGATCAATGCCACTCGTCACTTTCAAACAGATTGGATTTTTCGAGACATTTCCAAGTAACAATCGCGTTATTCGTAATTCCAAAGTAGCTTCCTTTTTAGTGACTATTCAAACGAGAATTCGAGCCGCAGCTAAATGTGCTACGGATGCTTCGAAGAAAAGTTTAGTCAGAAATCTTTTCCACTATGCCTTTTGTATCCGTTGTCTATGCATCTTTCGCAGACTCCAGTGTAATTACATTTACAAGATTTCCTTTTGCTATGCTAATTTGATATATCCGTGGTTTTACGTTAAATATTTCAAATTGCGATGCCTGAATAATCGAACGTTGAACGTTAGCTCTTTTACAAAGCTCCGGAATTCCCACATAACGTCATCCATATACTCCATTCTAGGCTTATAAAATGGATGTACACATGGAATGGCAAGCTGTTGGCGTAACGGCTGATTTTGGACCATGACGAAATAAATTAAGCTACGCTTTTGCTATGGATTTTTTATCTAATCGCAAGCTCACGTGTCCGTTACTTGATTCTTACGTTGCGTCGTACGTACATACCGGTGACGTACAACGTGCTTTACGTCTTATCGATTTGTCAAGAAAAACGTAAACATTCGCGTGTGTAATTTTATCGAAGCGAATGAAAAAGCACATGCTCGAATAACTAGGCTTAAATTAGACATACGGCCTTTCGTGATACGTATGATTCAATAGTGGAGCAGCAACGTTAGGGGTTCAAGTGTAGTCGCGGTGATTCGGTCGATGAGACGCGCCTAGAGAATTTCACGGATGAAGCAATTAGGTAGGGGAAGAAGAAAGTGAGGAGAAAAGAGTGTTGCGGTATTAAGCTCGGAATACACGCGACGGAATTTTGGCGCGTCGTCTGTGCGTGCGTGCACGCGCGTTACATCACGCGCGGCGCGCGATGAGACAGAAAGCTCGAAGCAGATGTTTTTGATATTTAAAAATACCTGCGCGACTATTTGCGTGTCGTGATATTCTTGCCTCGGTTCGACTCGATTCGACTTGGGAAACCCCACAATGGCGTGGAAATCGGTGGGCACGTATATGCTTTCACCGTTTTCATCGTAGAGAACGAAACGAGAAAGGAAAAAGAAAGTTAACGATTCTTTCATTGCTCTTGATTCTCTATTTTTAAAGAATGAAAACTGAAGAAATATCCGATAAAAATGTAATCTCCATGCTTAAGAGGATCATTCATAATAAAGAGCAAATCGGTAATTGCCAATACAATATCGTTTAAGTATATCGAGAAATTTCGAAATATATAAATAATCTATTTCTTTATGTACTTCTAACGCAATTGCGTTTCGCGCATCGTGCATCGATACGTCTCGATAAGAATAGAAACATAAATATTTGCGCGGTAGAGATCAGCTCTCTGAAGCTCCCTGTTGCGAGGCGAGTTCAACTGCAACAAAATTAGTAATTATATTCCGCCAATGTACATGCTGCCGATGGTAACAAGGGAGGTTAATTTTAGCAGTTACTTTGATCGGTACGAACCTAGTTTGGACCGCGGGACGCCAGCCAAACCTCCGACGACAATGATTCACCACGTCTTCCTAGTTCTATCTATATCTTGTAGAAGCATGTGACTCGGTCGCATCGTTATGAAAAGTACGCGTTTCCACCCTCGTTAAAGACGTACGAACGTGTATTGACATAAATGATCTTTTTTTAATCGTAGAATAATCCCTCAAACAAAGTATTCATTCATACGTTATCATACGTTAATAATTCATATATAAATCATATGTTAATCGTTCTATATTTTATGCAGATGTTATACTTTGCGTTTCAGGAGAAATGTGTTTGCACATAGCCGCCTCATCGGGTCAAGTAGAGTTGGTACGGCTTCTGCTACGTCTCGGAGCGGATCTTGAAGCCAGAGAAGCATTGGCGGGGAGAACAGCTCTTCACCTCGCTGTGGAGCATGGGTGTCGGTCAGTGGTCGCGTTCCTCCTTCAGGAGTGCAAGCCTTGCTTGGATACGCAAACCTACGCCGGACTCACTGCATATCAGGTAGCTCTGTGCTACGATATTCAACTCGCAAGGGAATTAGTAAGACTGGGCGCAACACCGGAACCGCTTCCAGAGTCAGATTCCGACAGCAGTGATGAAGACGAAAGCTCTGCAGCTAATAATTATTTACCCGCGATCGTGAGACTTCGACAAAACGTGGTCGGTGTCAAAGTATAGAAATATTTATCGATACGTTGACCAACTTAACAATTCGGTTTGTTGTATTTAATTGATTATAATATCATCGAGAAATTATTATCGACGATGTCTTGACAAATGGTCGTGACGATAGATCACGATACGGGTACATAGGGTAGACAGAGATAGTTCGAACTCCGACAAGTGCAAGTATTAATCACATCAAATCGAATATGTTTTATTTACTTAAAGCTAATTAGCAAAATCAGTGTGAAACGTATTGTAAAAACGAAGAAAACGAAAGAATATACGAGGTAACGAATGACGAGCAAATACATAAATATGTCTAATGCAAAAGTGCTTCAGTAAGAAGCAACTACTATACTTCGGTAACGAGAGAAACGATAACGTTCGAAACAAATAGAATCGTTGCAATATAGATAATCGACTGCAAAGGATTTACATTTACGCTTAGGAGATCATTGGATCTCGTCCTGTAAATATAGAAGAAAGTATCAGACTTTTTTATTCGAATAGTGTGAGAATGTAGCAGTGACATCCGTACGTTTGAAAGTGACTTAAAATAAGAATCTATGCTGATATAAAAAAGTAGAAAAAGTAGTATGTAACAGAACATTCGTAATTTCATTGTTCATATTAAGGTGTACATACACATAATTTATATTAGATAAAGAGACCGAAATAACACTTATGAATAGGACTATTTATCAAAGAACGTATCAAAGCTGTACTGAGCTTTATTATGCCAGAATACTTCGGTATTTTACTGTGAATGTTTAACGTGTATTAATTTCCTCGTTCCCCCTCTCCCTATTGTTGTATATAGTCAAGATTTGTTAGTATCGTAAATATGCTGTTTTTACGGTATCAGCAGTAAAAGAAGGATAACATTAACGTTGTTACATAACGATGATAATTATTTTTTAGTAATAAAAAGTTTTAGAAAATTTATCATAGATTTTAGAATTTCTTTTGCCGATAAATACGAATAGCGAATGATTGTTACCAAGCATTGGCAAATATATAAGATTCGATTTTGATTATTAGGCAATAAATACAGTAAATACAATATGAAAGCTCAAAGAGGGATGAAATGTTATAACTAATTTTACAAAAGCCGGCGTAAAAATATGGAGCAAAGACCAGCTGTTGGTTATTTCGAGTTCGTAATGTGTAATGGTCTAGGCATTCTAAGAAGTCTGTAGACTTATTCCTTTTTGGGGGAGTTCGGTCTGCGAAGTGCACAGGTTCCGGGATATATTTGGCTCTTGGAAAAGAGAAGATTCTACTAATCGTCTACTAATTTTTTGGCTGTAAGTAGTAATTCATTTATATTATGCTATATTTACATTAAAAATATAATAATCTGAATCTTCTATCTTTACAAAGTATGTATGTATTATGTTCCTTATAATGTAACAAAAAGAACTCTGAATTGTATGATAAAATATCCGAGTGCGAAATATAATTCTAGAGATAATTTTACGGTTATCGAACTGCTTACGAACGAAAAAATGCAACATGACAAATATCTGGGATTCCCCAGTTACTCCAGTTTGCTGATGGAAATACCAGGTTCTGTGGCAACGAAAGTAATGTCTGATCAAGCAACCTTGGACACTAAACATTTTACCACACAAAGTTGTTCGTACTAATCGTACTTAAAATGCACCTGCGTTCGTAAATCATTATAATATATGCACATATATGTCCTTTTTTATTTAATACGCTTCCATGTTCGGATTCTACGATTAACTTGTATCGTAAATCTGAGCATCTTTAGACTGTAACATTGGAACCATTTTTTTAGTGAAATGTATATAATACATTTGTAATGTAATGTATATACAAGTTCATACATAAAAATTATAATAATAAGCCATACAAAACATGAATTAAAGGCCAAAATTCTGTTAAAGAGAATCTAAATATCTAATTTAGAGACGTAGTTACAATTATGATTGTTTGTGTTTAAGTACATACACATATATATGTATTTATTTAACATATTTTTAAAGGTTAAATTATAAATTAGGAAGAAATGTAAATACAGTAATAATGGTTATAGTAATAAAATATAATGAAATATAAATGAAAATAAAATATTATGTAATTACACATAGAATATACATATGTGTATAGAGAGATCGCGATAGTGAAATATAATAATCACACATAAAGCGTAATGTACCAACAGTCGACAAAATGTTAATAAATACATTTTATGTATGTATACATTGCGAAGCAGAAAATACTTTACAAATGAATATAGTATAATTTGGATTAAATGTGAAACTAGGCTCGCAATCAAGTTGCATATAAAAGAAGGACAGAATGTTCTTCGAAGGTACTAGAAAATTGTGGAATATAATCACAAAAAGGCATTGCGTATAACTAGTTTCTCGACAATTGAGAAGAGGCGCTAGTTGTCCATTTCTGGAGCTTTCTGAAAATCTGCGCCGGCTCGAGTGTACTTCACGAGTCATCACGTATCTTTGTGAGCATAAAAGAACGAGTTCTGAAAAATAGAACGAAAGTATTACTGTTCTAAAGTCAAGCGTTATGGACCAGGTAAACATTCTTGCCACGTTGATTACTATCACGCATTCCTTAAGGTTAAAAAGTCGCTAATTTGGAAAGCACTGTATTTATCCATGATGCTGTTAATTGAACACGCTTTGTTTTAAGAATTATCTTATTCCTTGCTTGTTGCACTATTTTCTCGTACATTCTATTAGATTACTACAAAAAATATCAATTCTTATTTCTTTTTATTTAATTTTTTGTTTTGATATGATCGTTTATATACAAAATCGAACATTTTTTATGCTCACTAAATAAACGATATTTTTCGCTTCCAAGTTAACATTGTTATAACTCTCTAGAAAGGACGTTTCGACCTTTTATTACTGCTTGTTTCCTTGAGATTCCAATTGAATGATACCAAATTATTAAATTTAAATTTGCAGGTATATGTACTAAAACAGAAAGGTAATTCTGCTTTACAAGAAGGAAGATATGAAGAGGCTATTAAACATTATACAGAAGCAATTGGCTTAGATGAAAATAATCATGTTTTATATAGTAATAGATCTGCAGCGTATGCTAAAGCAGGAAAGTACAAACAAGCTTTGGAAGATGCTGAGAAAACTGTAAGTTTAAAGCCCGATTGGGGAAAAGGATATTCACGTATGGGCAGTGCATTGGCTTACTTAGGTAAATTAAATGCATCTATCAAAGCATATGAAACTGGCCTGCAACATGAACCTGACAATGCCCTACTTCAAAGTGGTTTGGCTGAAGTGAAAGCTCAACGGTTGATGACGTCAAATCCCTTCAATAGACCAGATTTATTTGTGAAGCTTGCAAACGATCCCAGAACCAAAGGCTTTTTATTAGATCCAGAATATTTAAAACTTCTAGATACTCTCAGAAATAATTCAGAGGCTGCTGCTGAGATGTTAACAGACAAACGGGTACTTACAACTCTTAGTGTATTAATGAATATGGATACTGACATGGAAGTAGAAACGAACTCATCTCAGCAATCAGAACCTCCGAAACCTAAACAAGAATCGCCTAAGCCTCAGAAGAAAGAAGAAGAAGATTGTAATACACCTCAGAAGCTTGCACAGCGTGAAAAGCAATTAGGCAATGATGCCTACAAACAAAAGAAGTTTGAGCCAGCCCTTCAACACTATAACAAAGCAGTAGAATTAGATCCTACAGAAATTATTTACTTACTAAACATAGCAGCAGTATATTTTGAACAAAAAGAGTATGACAAGTGTATCGCTCAATGTGAAAAGGCCATTGAAGTTGGAAGAGAAAATAGAGCAGACTTTAAGTTAATAGCTAAAGCATTCACTAGAATTGGACATGCATACAAAAAGATGGAAAACTGGAAACAAGCTAAAGTGTATTATGAGAAATCCATGTCAGAACACAGAACACCCGAAATTAAAACTCTTCTTTCAGATATTGATAAAATCATCAAAGAAGAGGAAAGAAAAGCATATATCGACCCAGTAAAAGCAGAAGAAGAAAAGGAACTTGGAAATCAAAAATACAAAGAGGGTGATTATCCAACAGCTATAAAACATTACTCAGAGGCTATCAAAAGAAATCCAGATGACCCAAAATATTATAGCAACAGAGCTGCCTGTTATACGAAATTAGCAGCGTTCGATCTCGGGTTGAAGGATTGCGAGAAATGTGTTGAAATTGATCCGAAGTTTATCAAAGGATGGATAAGGAAAGGGAAGATATTACAGGGAATGCAACAACAAGGAAAAGCACTTACTGCTTACCAAAAAGCATTGGAATTAGATCCTTCGAATAGCGAGGCAATAGAAGGATATCGCTCATGTGCCGTTTCTGTTAGTTCCAATCCCGAGGAAGTAAGGAAGAGAGCAATGGCAGACCCAGAAGTTCAAAGTATATTACGGGATCCTGCGATGAGACTTATATTAGAACAGATGCAAAGCGATCCTAGAGCTTTACAAGAGTAAGTATAATCAATCTATTAGATTTATTATATTAGAACAATCTTTTTCATTTTATATTAATATTATAATTTTTCTATTTATAGCCACCTGAAGAATAAAGATGTAGCAGCAAAATTGCAAAAACTTTTGGAGTCGGGTCTCATAGCTATTCACTGAAGGAAAACATCCGCATTTGTGCATAGCCCTGTGCGACATTTTACTGTCGTCAAGTTCCTTTGATATCGAGGAAACAACGCTGTTCATTATATTTTTGTGTATTAGAAATACGTTATTTAATCAAGCAGGTCGCCTAGTGGCGTATGTATTGTATATCTGTGTTCTGAAAAAGCCATTTTCAAACATACATTTCGTTGCAAGATATTTTCGAGCGAATACAGTGGCCTTCAGGTCATAGACCATTTTTGAATTGTAAATCTTGTTACAATAGCTGATGCTTTACTATGTCTTACAGAGTGTAACTCTATGAAAATTGATTTCTTATATAATTATAAGTTTTTACATCTTTTGCATAAAGTTACACTTTCACTCGTAAATCATTAATCTCATCAACCTCAAGTACGCAATATTTTAAATTTGTTACATGTGGTCTAGGTTAAAGGAAATTATTAAACCTAATTAAACTTAATTAGTGTCAATAAAACATTTCCATGCGTTGAACATGTATTTAGATAACATGTATCTACTTCATAAACCAATACAGTTTTGGTCTAAAGTACTAATACTGTAGCGATGATGGAGAATAATAATAGCTATAATTACAACTAATTATAATAATACTTGTATGATTTATTTAGAGTCAAATTCAGTACAATATAAAAATAAGATAAACAATGTAATTTCAGAATCTGTTTATTACAATATCTTTTGCATCAAAATATACAGAGACTTTCCATATGCATATTTTAATAAAATCTTGCGTTCACATTAAGTTTGCTAAATTTTAACAGAAAATATTCATAAGTCGTAGATGTCTATTATTATCTATACACCATTTTCTTACGCTCTAGTTTTTAAACATTAAAAAATTATTTTCTATTGGTAACTATTGTATTGTTAATTGTATGTTGGCAGTAACGTCGGCAATGTTGGTAATAATTTAAATACCGAATAAGAGAGGAACTAATTACAACTGAAATAAATATCGCTAGATCAAAAAGAAATTTTTTATTACATTTATATTCAAACGTTTACGTTTCGGTATTAACTCAATGAGAAAAATAGCATGTCTATTTTAATGATTACGGTGCCTAATGCGTCGCTATATTCGTCTATTTATTTGGTATGAATATTTATATATACATGCACACACATATGGATTGATCACAGCGCAACCTATCATATCTATGGAACTAAACACGTATGGTTGAACGCGAAACTACAGCGAAACGTGTATGTGTTACGAACATATCGCATACATAACGATTTAGTTTCAATAGATGGCACAGATAGCGCTACGGTCAATGTATTAACACTTCACACGACAGATTGTTGGCAGTGAATCTACTGAAAAATTCTAGACAAGAGATCGAACGTGTGACGGTGTGTGCATATTAGAGAAGATTTTTCCAGGATAAAAAAGAAGATCGTGGAACAGTGGGCAGGGTACTTAGAAATCAGGATACGAACCTGATCCATCTTAAGCGCGGTGAGCCGCCGCGCTGGTGGGCCTAGCAGACGACATGTTGGCTACAGGGAGTACTTCTTGTCGGATGTTTTGGTCACGAATTTCCTCGGGGATTGTTGAGTGAGGAAAGTGAGCGAACGCAGTGAAAGCGAGGTGGAAAGAGAGTAAGACCACTCGAGGGTGTGTGCGAGAGAGGGCACACGGTTGGATTCCTCGAGTGGTGGTTGTGCTGTGGTGGTCGACAAGAAGTCCGCGGAGAGGGGTAGAGGCTAACGAGAAGTCGAGGAGGGGGAACCCGGACGAGCCCTCGAAAAATTGAGGAGTCAACGAAACGAAAATCAGAGAAAGAAGAAAAGGTTGGGTCGATTCTCGGTACGGGATCCCCTTGTGGATGAAAACCTGGAAGAACGGTGTAGAAAATCGCAGGACAGAGAAGTAGGAGAAAAAAATTCGTGAGAACGTAAAAAGAAACGGTGGAAACTGCTTCAGTGAAATCATCCTCCTTATCTATGGGAGCTGTCGATTCCACGACTTTGTTCGATTTGCTCGAATAACGAGGTAGCAGCGTACCGGAGCCGATCTATTTTAACTTTTCGTTGTTCTGTCCGAAGGGTAGGGGCTGCGTAGTGAGGCGAGGCGAGGTCGAGCTGTCGTATGTCGTATACACGCGTCCGAGTCCCTTCCTCCTGAAACGATTTCGCGTGTCTCGTGTTCGCGGGCCATCACAGGAGGCGCATCGGACAGTGCACGTCAACCTATTATCCCAGTCCCGGTCTTGCTCCCACTCTCGAGCGCTGATCGTGCCTCGTGCGTACTCCCTCTATCACAACCTGCCGCGAGTGTCTCGCGGCCGGTTTTCGTCAGTGTTCCAACCGAAGATTCGGAAGTGATTTGATTCCTCCTATATCGTCGGTATTTTTTCATCGAATCTGCAACCAATTTAATCGTGCTCGGTGTTGCACGATTCGCCTATATTCTTCTGAGTGGATCAATTTCTTATCGGGCCAGGTGTCACGACCCCGTAAACCCGTCGTCGTTTCAACACGACCGATTGCTGGTAGAAACTCCGGCATTCGGCGATTATTCCGATCCTATCTTTTCTGTATATTCGTACTTAAAATACGCACAAGAAGTCGATCGTCGTTCAAAACCAACGTGTTGGACCAGCAGCACTGTCGTCGATCGTGTGTAGCTATGGTTTCGCGGGTAGTGCGAGATAGTGAAAGAGAAGCCGTGAAGTGAATCGAGTGTGAGTGCAACGGAGAGAAGACATCAAGAGATATACATACGCGCAGTTGTTGCTAGTGTACAAAACGGAGATAGTAAACGCACGACAGAGGCAGAAAAGGAGAAAGACCAGCGCACGAGAGAGGGAGTGCTACTCGAGGAAGAGGGAAGGACGAAACTCGAGTGTGGAGAAGCGCGATACGGTGATAGATAAGTATCGAGTGACAGACACGGCCGGAACGAAGGAACGAACTTGCAGTAGGTATATAGGTACTTGGAAAGGGAGTGAATCTGTAGGAACTGCGGTGCCAGAGGGTATACTTATCGAACGTCACATTTACGCGAGATAAACAACACGCGCCGACGGTAGACCCGTTGCGCGAGTCTATTCTCCCTCGTTCGAGAGTAACATAGCGGCGAGATACCGTCTTTCTCTAAGCCGAGAACAACAGAGAACTACAGAAGTGGAAGGGAAGAGCGAAGAGGGTGAGCCGCGCGTGTCTCTCTCGTGGTGTGTCATGGGGTGTTTCGGCAGCCAGAGCAGTAAGGCCAGCCAGGATGACAGTAAGAACCAGAAAAGGCGCTCGGATGCCATTACCAGGCAATTGCAAAAGGACAAGCAAGTTTACCGAGCTACCCATAGGCTCCTTTTGCTTGGTAAGTCAACTTGTTAAACTTTCCCTTTTTTTAGGACCTTCCATCATTACTTTGACGACCTTTTATTTCGTGGATATCTTCGGTTATCACATGTTTCTAGTTAAATCTCTCTGTAGTTAAATCTCAGTACGTTTCGTTAAAGATGTGTTTCCTTTTTTATCTATTCTTTTTTAGATACGGTATATAGTCTATATCTATGTACACGTGTCAGAGACGGAGAAAATTTCCGCTAGAATACCAGTTGAATCGGCTTCGATCGCCAATTTTGGACAAAAAGCGAGTCCGGTCAGAGGATAGGCCGAACATTATCGCGATGTTCAGCAGCGCGTAATTCAATTTTATCGATTATCGTATGAGCCGGCACCCACGAATATCCAGCGGCTGGCTGGCTCATGTTGTACCCTTTTCGTGTCGCTCTCTTCGTCTCCTTCTTCTCCTTCTCCCGAACCGGAGTCTTTTTCACATAGTCGGCCGATGTGGGTGTGCGCGTGCGCCCTCACACATGTATGCACACCATCTACTTATTGCGATACTTAACCCAACACCTAGCCATTACCTTCCTATTCTTCGTTTATGTAGGTCGTCGTTCTAATTCGACGTGTGGACCTGTGTTGTGTGTTGCGTATAGTTGACTCGTAGCTGTAGGTTACGAAGCAACAGCTGTTACTGTATTGTTTCCCCTGTCGTCTGCAATTACGATCCTATTCCTGTTTTCCAAAAAAAGATACGATAATATGCCGCGTCTTGCGCGTTCGTCGAATAGCTTTTCAAACGATCGTTCAAAAAATCACTATCGATCTTTAAATATATATGTTTAAACCACTGCTTCTTAACCGTTTTCTCTTTTAAACTTGAACGATTGTTTTTTTTCATAAAAGAGAAAGGAGAAACAGAGAAATTGTTTTTTTTTTATGTTTTAGGAGCGGGAGAATCGGGGAAGAGCACCATCGTCAAACAGATGAGGATATTGCACACGGATGGTGGTTTCAGCGAAGCGTAAGTTTCGTTGCTCCGTTACAGCGTTACTACTTTTATGCCAATCCAACATTCGATACTATTCGCACAACACGGTAATGCCACCGGTACATAATCTTGAGTCCTTTATTTCTTCCCATTAATACGCACTCGTGAATGATTCAACCTACGGTTAATTCGGTCCATCGCGTGATTACAGTATCAACACGTGGTTCAAGTAAATTATCCCTCGCATTTTCTAACTTTCTTTTTCCCTGTTTGTCTCAGCTTTTTTCTTCGCGATATTATCGTTGTAATCATTTCAAGAACGCAGTTCTTCCGTAAATCGTCCAAAGAATACGCGCCTTTCGTTCACTTTCGATGCTTTTCCTTTCTTCTTCTTCGGTCGATCCGTTTTCATATCCAGCTACCGTTTGCTAGGAATCAAGCGAACGGATCAAAAATATAGTCGCGAAACGGTGCAAACTAGATAGAAACAAGTCGTTATCGTAAAAAGAATGTCGGTACACCTATATACGTGAAAAATCAGGAACAACTAGATAGGATGAAAACGATGTGCAAACAAACGGGCTCGGCCCGGCTCGTGTGTGTCGTAAATTCTGTCTGCCTCCGGCGCTGATAACGGACCCGAACGCACGCCTTATTACTACTTTTGCGGTGATTTTTTTTTCATTCGCCTTTTTCCTCATCTTTATTTTCTTGCTCACTCATTCTTCTTATCGGTCTTCTTCTTGTTTCTTTTTCTTTTTATCGGCGATATCGGGATTAATACATTGTTCGGAATTGTTTCCACATGAATCGCGAAAAGTTGTTTCTATCGTCGAATTTAACGGACTCTTTTTTGCTAGCGACGCGATTCTAAGAAGCATTGCGTGTTTGACGCGCTCGTTGCAGATTTCGCTTGTTTACTATGGAAACATACCGTATAACCTTGCGTATTTTTAGTATTTTTTCCTTCTTCCTTTTTCTTTTCTACCCTCTGGAGCTTTTTTACATTTGGTGTACGAATTAACATCATTCCTCGCCTGCGTTTGTATATGCTTGATAGGAGCCCATGAAATCCACAGACACCTCAATCGGCTGCAATTAAGTAAATAGGTTTATGTAAATATATTTACATTTGCAGTAGCAGCTTTTGGAACAGTGAGACTTTTAACGTATAATCCTACTAAACGGCAAAATCGTTGGAGTAGGTAGTCGTTCGATTATTTTTAGCGTTGTATTCGAATATCGCGTGTAACAGCGCGAAGCCTTTTAATCCGCGGTCACATACGTCCGAAACGTCGAGAACCGAAGGATCACCAGGATAAGGGAAATCAGAAATACGGTGAAAAGTAGGGAAGCAGACGAAAAGACGAATTTCTAAGTATCATGTGAACAAGACGCGAAATTGCGGCGGCGATATACATGATACATAGCATTGTGCGTAAGGAACTTGAACGGAATAATAACACTATAAAAATGGGAACCTGTATTAGATCGCGACTGTCGTCATCTTATAATGTACGTATGTGATACATGTACACGATATACGAGAGTCTTAAACGACTGAACTTTGCTCGAGTGACGATAGGAGCCTGGCACAGGTATCCCACATGAAAATTCGATGCTGCTGTCCCATAGTTGTGACGGCGAGGAGTCGGTCGCATCGATCGCCGGTATTAGATTCGCGAAATTTCCAGTGTGTCTCCAAATCGACGAAATCGTTATACTAAAACTGGCGCGATGCCGTGCGATCTAAAATTATCGAATGACTCGGGTGCCATTAATAATGAAAATACGCGCGTATACGTGGTAAATATTGCTCGAGCCTAACTTGTTTCGATATTTCTTTATATAATCATGATCGAGTCATTGGTTTCTTTTTTTGCGCACGGCATTAAGAGTATTCAGCGATGTACACAACGGTGCATCGATATTGAGATCGAAGGATCAAACATATCGTTTGTTTCTCACGCTGTTCTGTGCAGGGAAAAGCGGCAAAAAATCGACGACATCAAAAGGAACATCAGAGACGCGATATTGGTAAGAATCCCTTTTGGATATTTGTTTATGTAATACCTTTTCAAACTTGGCGCGATACCCGCTACTCGACCGAAATTTTTTCCTCCATGCGTCGCGTTTTATTTTTATTTCGCTGTACGGATTTTATAATCAACGGACTACTATCCTTCGGGATAAATGGTGAAACGCGGAGCAGAACATAAAGTAGCTTACGTTGTATTATTCTTCTGTTTCTCTAAGACGATTGGTCTCGGCAATGGTTTGTTACAGCCTTATTAAAATATCGTTCGGTGGCACTATTATGCACACATGTGTCTTGGCTAACGATAATGATACAACACGTTCCCTCTCCGAAAATACCCTTTCGGAGTAATATTCGTGAAACGCGTCGAATAACGCGGCGCATTCTGGGAATCTAGTGATTTATAGCTAAATCGATACGAAGCGTTGGTGTTTTCTACAACGGCAGTGTTACGGTATTGCCGAAGAAACCGTCTCGGGCCATGAAATCGAACAACTTTTTAACTTACGTTTCAACAGAGATAAAAACCTTGTTCCGTAATTTCTATCGAAATGGCGGTAAACGCGTCCGTTTTGACGGGCGTCTCGTCATTAACGTTACGTGATGCGCCCGTAAATTCGCGACGGTTTAACGCCGTGCTGAGGAGAGCAGCGCGCTGTCATCAATTTGTCGTTCGAGGCCGTGTTTAGATACGCGTATCGTCTGTAACCTTGCAATCGCTTCCGTATGTCGGGTGAATGTAATAGACAAGCTGCCCCGTGGCACTTAAGGATTATGAATGACATATTATCTGCTCATGTAACGATAGATACGGCCGGGATGGAAATTTCGCATACGCATCGCAATCCCGCGAAGAATGCACTTTCTTTTCCGTTCGCGATGGACGTTGTCGTTAGCGTAATCGTCGTGGAATTACGTGCATATGTATGCTATACGATACATCGATACACGTGGACAGCGTGGCTTCCTTTTTTTCATTCGATGCGTTCCTTTTCAGACGATAACCAGCGCGATGAGCACGCTAACGCCACCCGTTGCTTTGGAAGATTCGGCGAATCAGAGCAAAGTCGACTATATCCTGGAGGTCTCGTCTGCCACGGACTTCGATTATCCCCCGGTGAGTCACAGCCAACCTATTTGTTCCGCGTGCCGTGTGTACCTTCTTAATGTAATACGATGAAAAATACGCTCCAGTTTTGTACGAGCGGTTCGCTTTCGTCTTTTCGTTGAATGAAAGACCGGTGTCTCGGGCAGACGAGGAACTTTACTATACAGCGCAACGTAAATGACTTATGAGGTTTTATAGCGTTGGAAGGATGAACAGGATTATAAGGGTCGGTGGTAAACGATCATGCTAACCAATTACAATGGATTGTTCTTTTCTCAGTGCAAGTGTGATACTTTTGCGGTACCGAAAGTTTTTTGTAGCTTACGATACACGTTGGTAGCATTTCTTCGCGTGAGAGCCACTGCGTGGCATGATCGGTGTTTACAATGTTTACACAGCCATCGCATATGTGGTGTGCTATACAATGCTCTGGCTATGATGTGCTGCGCCATTCCCCGCCTCATGTACAAAATGCGCTCGTAGATCTTTGTGTCGATCGATTACCGTGCGCCTTCGATTATCTGGTGCTCACCATCAGTCACGACGATAGCGATCGACTTTTAATAATTTTTAATAATTTTCAAGAGCAATGTTTCTTGATCTCCCTGTAAAATTTCCCGTGCTGTCAAAGCGAAAGAAATTCGAATATATATTCTTAGAATCGCGATTTGACTTTCGTCCAGGATAATTATCCGATTTTATTTTATGAAACACATCGATTGACTGTTTCCACGCGTGACGAATATATTTCGCGGTATACGATGGCAAGCGGTAGAATTAAATTTTATTACCGTGATGATTTTAATCAAGGAGAGCATTATTTCGAGGACACCAGACGTGCGTTTATAAGCGGCAGACGTACGACAAGAATGTTCTGGTATGGATCGCGTAATTTCACAAGCCGCGCGTACAATGAATCGTATAGTGAAACTAGATAGGGGAAAACAGGGGAGGGTGTACCATTAAAATATTACGACACGAGCGAGCGCGGTACACGTTATTTAACCCGTTTAGTCATTTTGTATTCAGGCCAGCAATTCTGCCGCGCCTCTTTGGAACGTGCGCTGAAGTTACTAGCACGATTTATCCCTTAAAGATTCTCCGATTTGTTGTTCTTCTGTATGATGTCCGCGCTATGCTGAATTTGCCGAATTCGCCTTATGTAATTTGGATCGATGACACGAAGAATTTATCAACGTGCATTTTCTCAACGAGCCGGCAAGGTCCTCCAAGGCAGACGAGGAAACATCGAACAATACTTTCGGTGATTCCCCTCGATCGATTCTCCCGTGACTAATGTCCCCGACTATCGTTTCCTGATAAATTTAAATAGGAAGCGTGGTAGGTATAGGAAAACATGATTCGCACCGTGCGAGGCTAGATCGAAAAGACGATGAAAAAGATTTTAGGGGTCGAGGAGGCATTGACATCTTCTGCAACCAGCTGACTGGACTCACTCACGGACCGACGTTGTCGAAACTTCTGTCAGTTCGAGGAGAATAATGATTTTTCGCGTGCCAAGAGGATCACACCGAGATTTCGAGAACTACGAAACCCCCGAACGCTCCGAACTGGCGAAACGACGTGGCGCATCTCGAAATAAAGTCGTCGCGACAAAATAATCCATGTGTTTTGCGTCATTCACTGGCAGTTGTTGGTACGTGGGTATGTGTGTACGTATGTACTTTTACGTATCTCTGGCTCTGGTTGTACAGGCGCAAATTGTCGTAGTTTCTTCTTCGCTACACGCGATTCGGCACCATAACCATCGAGAACGATGCATCCGAATTAATCGAATTAAGCCATTTGTTACCGGCAGACTTTCGAGCTCCCACGTAACACTACGTCTCGTTCTCTCGTTGAGAATTCTGTCGCATTTTTGCTCGACAGAGTGTTCCATCGAAATACCTTAACCGATGGATGGAATACACGTACGAGTAGTCATCCGCCCGTCGGATAAAGTGAAGGGTTTAAATTTGAATTTCCATCATGAGGATACATTATACAGTGAAAGATATGTTTATGCGTACGAATAAACATGTCTTTGTGTTAAGAGGAAGTTACCGGGCAGAGGCTACCTTTTATTTTGTTCCGCGGCTACGTTCGACGAGCCGCGTCCAATTTGTCACTGTCGTTTCGCTTTTTGCATATCTAGGCGTCGCTTGTTGAGAGTACGGAAGTTTATTTTGAGTCGAATTCTACACCGAATTTGACCGCAACTCTATCACCGAGCGCATCTGTGCGGCTAATTCCTGTTTTACGGAAATACGTCTAAATAAACGTTGAAATGTTTGTTACAGACTGCGGAAAAGGCTAACACCTATCTAAAATTGTCTCTGTAGAATGTTTGTCTTTTTTGGTTCGAAGTACTTTTAGAAAAAAGGCAAGAAAATCGAAAATATCGGAGTTTGTGTAGCGACTTGGAGGTTGAGAAAGTTGGCTCGGTCTGCTTTGAGATCGGAAACATCTCGAAAAATAAAAAATTTAGTAATTCGAAGAAGTTCTCGAAAGGATTTCAACGTGACTTTCCGCTTTGATGCGAGAAGCGCGCACAAATTTACAATTTGTTGGTCGCTTCTCTTGACAAATTAACGTTTGCCCGTATCTCGATTCTTTCGAAATTGAATCCTATTCCTTTCGAAAATTATCGCAATTGCCGGTTGCTTTATTTTCTATCCGACAAGGCTTCGGCAATAGATGTTATTCGAATATTTATCTTGGCTTAGATACCTGATCGATATCCATTTTTATATAGGAGCGGATAATACGCGTGCAAAGCCGGCGACAGAATTAAAAATGAAAATATTTCTGTCGATAACGGACGTGCTTCGTGGCTGCCAGTTTCGCATAAGTTACGCTCCGAATCGTCTTTTTCACTGGTCCAACTGTGACGCGGTATATTCTGTTGTCACGATAGTGGCCGGGTTCGAGCCAAATTTTCCATTTCGTCAGAGCCGCACGTTTTTTAGATAATTAATGAGACACGATAGAAGCGGCCGCCAAACTGTGAACTTATTTGCAAATCATCCACGGATGTGCCGTCAAATAATTATTTATCTTTTAATGTTATTTCCGCCATTTTCCATTTCATCTCGATGGTTGTAATACATTAACCGAATTACAATTCATGTTTGCAGGAGTTCTACGATATTGTCGAAACCCTTTGGAAGGACCGGGGCGTTCAACAGAGTTTCGAGAGGAGTAATGAGTACCAACTAATTGACTGCGCCAAATAGTGAGTTATCCTTTGTTTGTACGATCATTAAAACGAATTTAATGCTACACTGAAGTCAAATCTGCAAAATTAAATACTAGATTGTACATTTGGGCATTAAAATAGAATACTTTTCGGAAAATGGATCAGTTTGACTTCCGAATGGATCGTATAGTATAGTATAGTATATACGGTAAGACAGATCGTGAAGTGTCCAATGATAAAAATAAGAGAGCAGAGTTATTGGCCAGGTTCGTAGCGTCGAATAGCTCGTGTGCTCGAGTCGCAACACACGGTTATTCTAATTCGCCCCGGCACTGATATCATAATTACGATAAGAAGTACGTATGATAACGTTCATACGATGATAATGAGACCGCGAATCGCGTCGGATTTGCCCGCGGATTCGTCCACTATCCTTTCAACTATTCCGCGCGTGCCAGACGAGTATAACCTGAAACGAGAACTCGTGGTTCCGTGAAAAAGTGTAACGATTCGCCTATGTATTCGTACCTGTATTTCTGGCTGTGTGAGTATATTTGTATTTGTTATCGTATCTGACTTGTAAATAGTCTGCAACGCGGTTGGATAAATTTCGGAAGCGTTCTCATGACCGCGATACATATGGTATATCCGTGTATATTCATGGGCCTGTGACACCGATTTAATGCCAATGGAGACAATGCCTTAACGAGGTAATCGCTTTAATAGGGGCCACTCGTTTATCTAGGGGTTCTCGATGAATTGGCCCAACCTCGAACTTTTTTCACGCTGTTCACTGACACGGGAGCTGTTTAGGTACATACCGGTCGAATATGCTGTGCTTGCTTTTGTTCCACTCTCTCTTCTTCTCTCTTCTTCTCTCTCCCTCTCTCGCACTCCGAACGATATTTTTGACACTGCACACATAAGATATTTGTTTTTCCTTGTGCGTTCCACCTGTATGGAGTTCGATAGAGTTTGTCTAAAGATGGTAGCCAAGTTCAAACTGTTCTTTAAAAGCTTGATGCAACGTTTACGAATTTGTATTTTTTCTAGCCATAAATCTATAATAAGATAAAGTTTGAAAGGCGACAGCTTTGTCGAAAGTGCGTTTGACAAATTCATATTTACCGCTTGAACGGTTAATAACAAGTAGATAATTGGATGAAACTGGAAACGGAGTGTCATGAAGATCGTGACGCCGTGTATTTACAAAGATATATTACTTTCGGGATTCTCCTTTTAAACGTCACGTAACTTGGAGGGAATAACCGCCGACCCGATATATAAATGAGCGAAAAATTGGTCCGCTGCGAGCCGTCCCGGTCCAGTAGATCACTTTAAACTGTATCCCTTTGAAAATTACATAGGTGAGGCACAGGTTGT
Organism: Bombus lapidarius; assembly: GCA_936014575.1. NCBI lineage: Eukaryota > Metazoa > Arthropoda > Insecta > Hymenoptera > Apidae > Bombus > Bombus lapidarius. The sequence goes on along the minus strand of CAKXZU010000031.1, from coordinate 1,432,778 downwards.
TGCACTGAATCGTGAGCAAAGAGGCGTGAATCTCGAGTGTAAACGCGAAACTTATCCACTAAACTAACAAACCCGAACATGTGACTTCGTTTGCTGTTTATCATTTCGTCAAATACTTTAATTAGGCAGAACACGCTTTTTATTTGGCTATAGCCTCATTGGATCTCTCTTCGTCTCCGCGTGTATAATTGCCATGAATATCCTTGTCGTTATTATCATCATCGTTACACTGTCAATAATAGGAGAAATTAAAGCGTTTATCGTTCAATTGATACCCCCGTGAGACACGAAACGAGAATACTTCGGAATACGTTCATGATCGACGTTTAGCAACGTGCCAAATAGTGTCTCGCGTTTCACGGCGAGATCGCATCAAGATCACGGCGATAGTTTTCGTTTCGGTTAAAAATGTTTGTGTGATTTTTTTAACACCCCTCCCCCTTATTCTGGTTTTCTTTCGTTTCTCTCCTTTTCCTTTTTTTCTTGATTCTTTCTCGTCCTCTTGTGTATCGAAATAGAAAGAAAGAGAAAGAAATCTCTCGATAAAAATAGCGTATCGTATTTTTAGGAAGCACTGCTCGAGAGATGTATAACGGAGAGATTCTTGTGGACCCCGGGACGCTAGATTGTTGTAATTTCAGACGCCTGTTTGCTAAACATTAGATAAGTCTCTCATTCTTGATTCGTGATCAAGGAAACAGATTTCGAGTTATACAAAAATTGGTAGAAATTAATGGTTCAATTCTTTCTTCCCTTCTTTTTGAAAAGCAAAGAAATTTAAAGTGAAACTGTCTCGAATACTTGTATCGAAGATGAAAGTAATATGGACCAACGGCAAGCTTCCTAAAATATCATCGAATTGGAGTTGGTGCACAGCGAATAAATATTTGTGCGACGTGAATAAGAGATCGCTATGCGCCAACGCCTGATTATCGATTGTTGGTTCAGTCACAGCCATTTCCGGGTTGAACAACTGTCAGATTTCATGCAATAAAATTCGCAGGTGAAGCGTGTCGCAATATTATCGCGATTCAGATTCTGCCCGTATCACCTTTGAAGCCCATCGAATTGCGCTGAGAATTTAATTCGTTGCGATATCGTTTTCAGTATCGAATTTTTGTTTCGGATTAAAAATAAAAAAAAGAACTAAAAAAAGAGTAAGGGAGAGGGAGAAGGAAAAAATGCAGGAGAAAGAAAAAAGAAGAGGAAAAAGAGAAAACGAGCGCTGTACACGGGGAGAATCGAGTAACGTGTCAATTACACGATGGGATACCTCGGCACACCTTAAAAAAGGAAACACGTGTCTCTATATATAGACGCTGGTCTATATGCTGGGATCACTGATGTTGCCACACATAGTTCATGAATGTTTAGGTCGATAACAATCTTCTTCCGTGCCATCGTTATGTTAGATAAAAACCAGTATTTTTTATCCTCGTTAATAACTTTCGATGCCATTGCCTAAATATAGATCGCGAAAAAATCAATGAGATCGTTTCAGAAAGTCTTTGGCGCTTCTGCAGAAGTTGCCGAGATTTTTTTCTGTAAAATCTTTTTTGTAAATCGAGCGATACGTCGAAACTTTTCCGTTATATCGAAGCAAGAAGGAGCGATTGTTAGGTTCTTTAAATATTTGTAATTCGAATCAACCGATCGTTTAAGATGAAACAGAATGTTAGAAAGCGTCGAAATCAATGTAAAAAGTACGTAAAGGATGCTCAACGCGGATTCGATCTGGTCTACTTCATTTCGTTACTTATGCAACGAGCCGAGCATTGTTTTGTAGTTAGTCTGACCTCGTTCAAAATCCGCGAACCATTTATCTTCTTGAAAGTGTTTCTTATTCTTTACATCATCCTACGCATTGTCGTTTATACAGGACGGTTGGTTGAAAAGTAAACCCCGGGAAAGCTAGAAATTCCTAATTCTTCTCTTGTATGTTATATTTTCGATAAAAATGAAATATTTTAGCGACCAGTGGTTCTGGATAATCTAACGCTGGGATCGTGATGCAGGAGGGGTGTCACGCTTTTCATATCGTTAGAAATAACATTGTTATAAAGTTGACTTCAAGGTCGGTGAAGTTACACCGCCACGGTAACCAGAAAATCGTTCTGCTGTAGCCAGTGGGTCACGACCTCCTTCCTCTTTCGATTCTCAGGAGGTCGATAACCTCATTTCTGTACGAGCGCGCCAATTTCATGACCTACCTTTCTCACGAGCCTACACACGAGCCACGTAGAGCCTTCATCCCAGGGGCTTCTCTCCAGCTTTTCCGTGCAACTACTTGCCGAAAATCAATTTCTCCGATTTCTGGTTCCTCGAATTTACTCGAGGAGCTAAATTCTGGTTACTCACGCCTGTTGAGATCAATGAACGCTGGATTAATTGCTGTTGCATCTCGTGGTTCATTTTATCCTACCTTCCTGCCTTTGTACCTATGAAAATCCCTTTCAGTCGTTTATATTATTTTCTATGACGAAACGATATCCCGTAGATATACATGTAGTAGAATCGACAATTTTGCAATTCTTTACATCTATGATATCTTAGTAACGTTATCTCTTTCAAGTTTCGGAATATTTCCAATGAAAAGGGTGTCGTTGTCTGTACGGCTATTTAATATCCGGGCCGGAGAGCAGTGCAAGTGTCTGTCAGTAAATATATTATCACCGTCAACCGACTGTGGAAGGTTGCATGGTGGTGTCAAAGCGAAGACCCACCCCTGTAGGTTCTCGCGCATACAACATACACCTGTACAGGGAGCTGGTATACATACGCGAAACTAAGTCTGTACGTACGATTGATGGCGAGCAGCGGTGGCAGTGACCCATGACCCGGATTGGAAACTGGGTGCTAGAGAGGCATAGTCGGCGAGGCCGAGAGAGCGAGAGTTGGGGTTAGGATAGGACACTACCGAGAATCGATTTTCCCCCTTCGTGCGCTCTATCCACCCTAGACACTAGCCGGGGAGGGTCTTTCAAGAGAAACGGTGACAGCAGCATGAAAAAAGGAGAGAATTCTCTTCGTTCGGTGCTCTCTCACCCTGCTCCAGCGTTCCACCCTTTTCCTACAGCCACTTCCGTTTTCCATCTTGTGTGTTATCGCGCCACTTTCGATATATAAGATTCTGCAGTTTCCATCTGGACGGAAAATTCATGAACGAAAACTATTCTGCACTCACCAAATGCCTAAAAGAAACACTTAGGAATATGTTTTGTTTTTTCCTTTGGTTTAAGGTAAAGCGTTGATTCGGTTTTCCGGTTTGGCGTCGATTATAAACGTTTTCGTTAACATCTGACAATTGACAATTGTTTGAAATTTTTAATGATGCTAAACCATAACCATAATGGTAAACCATAATCACGCGAAGCAACTCTCACGGTAACAATGCTGTTAACTAGCTGTGTTTATTATCGGCGATGATCAGCATCGGTGGAAAATACTTGCACGTTGATCAAGGCGTAGCTCGTTATAGCACTGTCAAATCGATTACATTGTGAAAATTTACATTTAGGATCATGAAGACTGTAGGAGATGTGTGTAATCGTTTCTTCCGTTCTCTGTTTCAGTTTTCTAGATAAGGTAGCCATCGTTAAACAACCGGATTACACACCCACAGAACAGGTAATCGTCGATACAAGGTTTTAACGTGAAACCGAAAATGTACAGATTTGATTTGAATGATAAATTTGGTCGATCTGTTGCAGGACATCCTCAGGTGTCGAGTCCTTACGTCCGGTATCTTCGAAACGCGGTTTCAAGTCGACAAAGTAAACTTTCAGTAAGTCCTAAGCGATAGCTACTCGCTTTACTCCAGTGTCGTCTAACTATATATAGACGACGTATTACAGTAACATCGGTCGACGGTAAATATAACGTAAAGCAGCGACGCGCACCTCATCCCGGCGTGTATATTACAGCTATAGACTTACGTGCTATACGTGCAGCGGAATCGGTTAGCCGCGTTAACGCCTCCGCAACTTTATAATATTTTCCCTTTTTGCCTTGGTTCCCATTAGCCCCCTCCCCCTCCCGTTAGATCCTGTGTTTCGCATTAACTCTACGGAGGAACATCCAGTCTTTATCGGTCCCTTACGGAATTTCATCCCGACAGAGTTAAATTTACGGATCAATTCTAATTTCAACTTTTTTTTTAGCCGTAGATGGTGTTACGTAAAATGTAAAATATAGTACACGAACACGATCCTTTGCATGCATTTCGTCCATAAAAGCGTTGTAATATGTAGCATCAATGATTGCTTGTTTGTAGTATGTTCGACGTTGGTGGTCAACGCGACGAAAGGAGAAAGTGGATACAGTGCTTTAACGATGTAACGGCAATCATATTTGTAACAGCATGTAGTAGTTATAACATGGTACTCAGGGAGGATCCAACAAAGTTAAGACTCAGAGAGAGTTTGGACCTCTTCAAAAGCATTTGGAACAATCGGTACGAATCGGTTTAATTGCTTGGAAGTATTCACCGTATGATAAGATGTTCGCTCGAAATCTTCGTTACATGTTCGTCCTTTCCTTTTCTAGGTGGCTTCGCACAATTTCCGTAATCTTATTTTTAAATAAACAAGATCTATTAGCGGAAAAGGTGAAAGCAGGAAAGCACAAATTAGAAGATTATTTTCCAGAATTTGCGCGATATCAGACACCGGCTGAACCTGGGGTAGTGCCAGATCCTTCGGAACCTCCTGACGTTATGAGGGCCAAGTACTTCATTAGAGACGAATTTCTTGTAAGTACATCGTGTTAGATATTTGAGCACAGCTTTATTAGGCGAGCAATAAATTTTCCATCGGACTATTTGCAGCGTATAAGCACAGCCAGCGGAGACGGTAAGCACTATTGTTATCCGCACTTTACATGCGCCGTCGATACTGAGAACATCAAGAGAGTGTTTAACGATTGTCGGGACATCATTCAACGGATGCACTTGCGCCAGTACGAGCTCTTGTGACTTCGTTCCTGCCGACATATCCTGTCATGTATTCGTATAAAAATTACGGTAGTGCTCCACCCTGAGCTAACTCGAGTCAAACCAGTCGTACCATGGGCGATCTGAATGGTATCGCGATGTACGATGATATACATTGGTGCGTGGAACTCTTCTTCGCGTATCTGAAGCCGTTTAATTATTCAGAAAGTAACGTGTCGAAGACTCCGCGTGTACGCATACATGATTGATGGCTGCGAGTCGATCGTTCTTCTTCGACAAAGAATTCAAGGAGAAAAGTTGATACGCAGCGGTTGGGGGTTACCTAAAAAAAAAAAAATCTGTCTCGCAATGGAGAGAATAGTTCTCTTTTTGCACAGAATCGCTTACTATGTCATTGGTGTACAAGCAAATTATGCCCTTGCGCATTCTACTTTAACGATCGTTTCGACATAAAAAAAAAGAGATATCTCGGGCATTTCGATCACTCGACTCCTTTTTTAGGTTTCGTCGAGAGTGTGCTGAACGTCGTGATTGGGGGGAGGAGAATAATATTCGTTGCTAGAAAAACACGTGCAATTTTAACTATTACCTCGTTAATTTTATTCTTATTACGCATCAATTCGTTGATAAGAGCAGTGGGAGAAAGAAAGAGAGCGAATGTTCTAACGTGGGTCATTGTTATAGATTAACACGACGGCGATCGTGTAACGACTCTTTCGTCCGGCACACTCGTCGCGTTATCTCGTTCAGATTTAGTATTAAGAATGTTTCCGAAGACTTAGGTAATTTCACCGATAAAAATCCTTATCGTTGAACGTTTCTTTACTCATTTTTCGAATCTCTATTTTTTCCTTGCCCCTTAAAACAATTTAATTATATGATATAACCGTGTTTATTGGTAAATTAATTTTTTCGAATTTCCGAATCTCGACTTTTAATCGCATTGGCCCGACCCGTAGGAGTCTCAGCCGCACCTTTTTACAAGAAGAGTATTTTGTGAGATTTTACAGTATTTCGAAGAGCGTTTTAATTATATAACTATGTATCAAATATGTACAGGGTGACCGTCCACGGATTCATGTTTTTATGTGCGTTTCCTATAAATCGAGATTCCTCACTGATATCGTTTTTACTGATTTCCATTGAACTACTTTAATTCGTGTACTTAGGCACATATATTATCATTGTAGCTAGTATCTACATGTAAATCCTAAACGTACGCAAGAGAAATGTGCCACGTGGGAAATTCATTTTACATGTACACTTTTGACTATAGCGTTAGGCTCCAACATTACAACAATCAAAGTACGTCAATGTGAACGTTATTACATACGGAGGTATAATATGTTGCTTATTTATTCGACTTCGTAACGTAAAGTCCCGCGTCCCGTTTTCGAGTAAATGCTTTATGTCCCGAGAGTATGCAATGGTAACATGTACAAATTTCGATCGATTCATCCAAATGATCAGTTATCATCGGAACTTCTTAGGGTAAAGTTTCCTGAACCAAAGTGCGATGTGCGAATTTCTTATCTCAAGTATCTTTACTATTTGGACACCCTGTATATGGTAAGTCTCCTATTGTTTTCTTTCGAATCTTAATCGTATCTTTCCTTTCACATATTTTTTCTCAATTTCATACCAGATCCAGAGGACGAGAGGAGTTTGTACGCGTGTGCAAACTGCTTTGGAACTACGCGCATTGCGGCTATATCTCGCACGTGCGTACACACGTGCATTCTACTGCTATAAATATATAAAGTGATGAATTGATACACGTATTAGTAACAGAAAGAAAAAGGTAGAAAATTCTTCGTGGCAGCACGTTCACTCGCATACATACACCCTCGTACCCCTAGATTAAGTGCGGGTTACTGATCTGTGTAACATCTACTTTTATAATAGGTAACGAGAGTTTTTTTTATCGTCAAATTAAACTGAATAAAATAGGGATACGAATAAGCCACGTTCCGGTTTATGTAACACAACGTAAATATATTGGGGCATCCGGTCTTACTATCCTTATTATCGTCTTGTTTCAAACGTTTTTCTAATAAATTTGATCATGTTCACTCTTATTTCTTCCTTTTTTTTCATTACGATCGACCATTTCTTTGTAAAGCAGAAGAGATGAGAAGAAAATTGTGCATAGAACATTTCTCGGAAGTAAGACAAACTCTGGCAGTTTGATTGATATTTCCCTTTTTTATTTTTTATATGACTACCCGGTCTTGTGACGTTTTCTCTTTTTAGAAACTTTACAACAATGGATCATTCTTCTTTTCGTGTTCTTTGGAAACTGTTCTTATCCAGCAGTATGGATAATCTGATTATTTTTAATCTATTAGATAATGTTCCATCCGATCATGTTTAAATGTTGTGGCTATGAGGATAGAAATTCCGGACATTGCATAACGGTTACTCCGTACATGCTGACAAGCCCACACCCTCATAAATGTATTCTCATGTAATATCAATATATGGGCCCGTGTGCATACATATATATGTATACCTATCGTACTAATACATAACTGACAAGCCATAGTTTGTAACGGTATTTATAACTTTACGAAGTGTTATTTTTACTGTAAAACTTGATGACAGATGTAAGAGTGAAAGTAAGGATGTTAGGGAGTGAGAGACAGCGAGCCTGCGAGTATACATATATAATATTACCTGTCAATGAAACTTCCGTGAAACTTTAATGTTCATCCAGCACAAAGAAATATGAAACATCATTTTGTGTATGTCAGTGTACGAACGAGTAACGAGTACTGCGTAATTAGTATTATTGCGAGCATTCTTATGCGTTTTATTTTTTCGTTACGATTTTATTTTCTTTCCCTTTTCTTTCGAATGGAGAATCGCGTTCGTCCTAATTTTGAATGTTTTATTCAACGGTATTGAACAACAGAAAAAAAGGGAAAGAAAAAATACGGTATGATTGACCATAACGAAAGGAAAAGGAAAAACAAATCACATACAAAAATATATCGAAGAAGTATTGGTAGATTGATTGTCCGTTTTCGTCGGTCGCGATACAATAAAAAAACACACGCAAAAGTAAAAGATAATATATGTACTTGCTACTTGAATGTAAACAAAATTTGTAAGTGTAATGATGATCGACTATTGTATGCGCGTATGCAAGCGAGAAACAAACGGATACCGAATTAATAACTAACTAATAAATTTTACGTGGCCACGATTATACCGATATAGATATACATATATACATTATATATACTTACATATATATATTATATATATTGTATACATACGCCGATCGCACAAGTTCTTTTCTTTTATTGTACGTACAATATACTAGGCATGCGAATATGTACATGTAAAAATAAGCGGTGCAAGTAATTATTATTTGTAAATACAATAATAACAGGTTCGTGCGGATGAGAAGCAATGACGCATCGGTAGCAGTTTGTCGAAACTAACTTGAAATTGTGCGTTTGATTAATGGATATATACTATTCGGTGTAGTGTTCATTATTGGAGAACATCTTGTGTTTATAGATCGCTTAACCACGTATAGAAATGTGTTTGCATTTAAATATTTTGAAAAGGATTGCGTTTATTTTTATTTTTTTTTTCTTCCTTTTTGGAACGTAACGGAGAATTGTCGAAGCTTCTTTTTTTGTTTTCATCAATGCTGAAACAGAGTCAAAGGGCCCAGTCGTGTTTTGTATGAAACGAACCACTCCCTGTTTCTTCTTTCCTCGCGATCCCCGTCGTGCAAATGCAAGTCGTCGATAAAACACGATGCAGCACGTCGTCCACGAAGCGCATTATCCGCTTACATTTCGCAATACTCTTTGTGGACCACGTTGCTAAGAGAGCATTGCCTTAAAAAGCGAAAGTCAAAGCAGATGGAATGGGCATAGTTGGAATCGTCGTAACGAGAGATAGAGATACAAGATCTGATGAAGCAACGTTAATGGTGATTATTGTCGATAAATAATTAAATGTTCCAGTTAAATTCGATTCGTGGACACGATTGCATCATCCAGGTCTTTTAACTGCCTCGGAAAGAACGAATTACCGAGAAAAAAAATTGACATCCTGATTTTCAATTCGTTACACCTTTCTAACGAAGTCATGGAACGTTTGCTCGTAGATAAATACGTGTTTTATGCTATCATGGTCGCGTTTATGTTAAGGATACAGAGTCATTTATTGTGATCGTCTTATCGTTAAACTGTTATTCGATAAAAAATTGTCTCTACACGGGCAGATTTTATTGAAACGAAAAATGTAGTTATAGTACTATTATCATTATTCTTATTACCATTTATTATTGTTATTATTATTATTATTATATTATCATCGCTATCATCGTCATCGTTTCATTGTCATTATCATCGTCACTCTCATTATTGTCGTCATTATTATTGTAATTAACGATTACTGCTGTAATCATTGTTAAAAAAAGCTATCTTCGGAAGAAATTAGATTCATCTATCCAATCTAGAGTAATGTATTTATTTAAACTGACCACGATCAGTGCAGATGGAAAAGTGAACATTGTAACACTGTGTTTGAATTGTGGTTGTCTTTCCAATAATAGATATATTCGTCTTTCATACATCGTAGTTATTTCTCTTTGAAAAGGGAAACTTCGATCTTTCGTTATTGAAAGAAAGAAAGAAAGGAAGAACGAACGAAAATCTAGAGAAACGTCATACTTTTACGACGGACATTTGTCAGAGCTCCGATCATAGTCCCGTGCATAATTCTAATGCGATTTAGTAAGAAACGAAGTTTTCAGAAGTCTTAATGCAAGGCGAAGGTCGTCTTAATGCAACTTGAACGACGTATACATCTGCGTATATGCATAGAGACTGGATAATCGTTCTCAAAGTTGTCGGAATTAGTAAATTGATGACGCAAGCACGAATGCATGGAAAGTCAATAAGTTCAATCATTTGAGATCACAATAATCGTTCAAGTAAATAATAATGCATGTTCTACATATACAGAGATGTGAAGATACTATTTTTATTTCTCGTTAAATTATTTTCACCGAGAAAAACATAGAGGGCCAGGAGAGATGGAAACGTCTCTCGATCGAATACGCGTACCAATCTGTCTTAATTGATTTCAAACAAAGATACGTACGTTGTTATTCCCTTCGGTTTTTTACTTTTCGATATCTTTCACAGTAAAGTAGAATTAATTGCTTACGTGAGAAATAATTATGATTTGCCTCGGAAAGTTCTTTGAATATTTTCGCTAATCGTTTTGATGTATGTAACGAACACGTTCGTGATTAACAAGCATTTTATTAATAAAATGAACGTGTAAACGTAATACGGTCTCACCGTGAAAGTATCACAAAATATGAAAAGCGGTTCCCTGTAAATTCCCCAAATGACGACATAATCTTTCCAATACCACCACTCTACCTTTCCATCCAGTCATTCGAATTTACGAATAGGCAATAAAAAAATGTTCCACTGTCTTTTATCTAGAACATCTTGTCAAGCGTCATAAGTCATGGTTGCAAATGGTCCCTGATCGTGAATCGGGCCTGATGTAACACTTATTTCAATTGTTTTGTTGATTCTTCGTATTTGATCGGAAATCCAGATTGCTTTAATAGTACTCTTAGGATCATCAAAGTAATCTTACATTGGGAAATCGTACGTTCTTTTGTAATATTTCGTTGATGAGATTGCCGGGTCACGATGCAACATAAAACCACTTTGATTCGGAGACTTATTGGATGAAATCGTGAAAGACAAGAGAAGGAGCTGTCTGTGCCTCGAGCGCAGCAATTATCCTATTCGTTAAACAATAAACAAACACACGAGAAGAGTTATGGGCTCTTGCCACATATTCTGTCAGAGTAATTTATATAAAAATATAGCTACATGTATAATGATCGATCGTTGGTGTTGTCCGAAGTCTTTTTTCTAGTTTTTATCGCATTGTTCGCTAGAATCCAAAACGTTCAAGAATCACGAGCATTCGTTTGATACGAGGATAATATCGTTTTATAAAATTACGAAATTTATCTCCGAATAAATAAAAATAAACGGTGATTGAAGTGAGATGTTCTAATTTGGAAGCTGGCGAACATTCTATCGGATATTACAGTTATTTGAAAACTGATTGAAAATTATGTAAAAAGAGAAGGAAATATATCTTGGCGATCTTAGGGGTGCAAAAAAGAATAATGGATCACTTAATTGTTCGTGTGTAAATGTATTCATGTAATAAGGTATGAGAACTGAGAAACTAAGAAAGAGAGAGGGTGAAAAGAGTTTTACCAACTCGTCAATAAGTACGTCCACCCTCCCTTCTAAATAAAAAAAAAACCGGGTTTCCTCCCTGATTCTTAATGACTTCGTTGTTGCGTGTATCTTAGAAGTATGTTTAGCTGAAGACTTAAGAAAGGAACTATTGATGCAGACGCAAAACTAAAAGCGAAAGCAGGAATCGTTGGACAGTAACATTTGAATAAGCACTAATTATATACGAGTGAATGGATAATAACGCGTATACAGAAAAAAATATACACATACACAGAAAAATATGGAATAAAAAATACGTGTGATGTAAATGAATAATAACACAAGAAATTCGTTAGGAAATGAAATTAAATGTTGCCCGCCCCATGATTTTTCTTGGTATTAAAATGCTGTGTCCGCACGAGAACCAGCACGGAGAATTTCTTTTTTAAATCCTAGACTAACGAGTATCTATGATATAACTGCGTAATAAAAAGGCAAAGAAAGGAGATACATAAACCGACAAACAAACGAAAAGATATGGTTGCTATATAAAATATGTGAACAAGTATTGATCCCTTGAGTCGTTTAGTTATTGAAGCTATTTAAGTAAAAATCGTGGGGTGGACATGTAGTATATACAATAAACTGATATATATATATATAAATAAGTATATGTATATATTTATGTCATATAAATATATATGTATATTATATAAGTATAATTCATGTTGAGTTAATACGATCGAATAATTCCGCGTGTGTGATAGCCAGTGTGCATTAAAAAAAGGAAGAATGATCCGTACGACTGTAAATGTGTTTTTAAATTGCAAGAAGATACAAAAAATATTTCATTCTCATTCTGTGATGACTGTCTGAATATGAAGGGAAAAAAGAAATGTTTTCATGGATCTATGCTGATTAATCAATTAAATTATTATAGTGAATAAAGAGTTCGGCTCGTGTTGTATTAATTGTGCAAAAGGAATAAAAAGAAACCATCTGCAAGTGTGAAGATACGTGTGTCTCGTTCGCTCGTGTGAATAACATAAACGTGTTATGTCCGTATAACGTGTGTTAACACGTGAATTATATACACTATTTAAGAAAGAAAGGGAGAACACGTACGCTATATCTGAATGCAGAAAACAAACAGTATGATTTGTATACTGTATAACTTTAGTCGTTTATTATTGATTTCGAGAAATGTGTATAAATTATTATGTGTAATTAAACAAAGATCATTTAGTAAATTCTAAGAGTATATAATATATACATATATACTATACAAAACTGAATCACGACATGCGTGCGTTTGCGCACGTGCCATATACAAAACTCATAAAACTTACAAAGAGATATTGTGAAAATTACAAAACTAACAACACTGCAAGGCCACTGTATAATACATTTGTGTAACTAAAATAGTGATGGTACAATTATGAAAATTATAAAAATACAATAAACACTTACCGTATGTCTTATATACACATATACTATCTAACTGCTATTTAAGCCATATGTCTTTTTTAGAAATGATATATCAAGAATGCTCCAATAATAGTTAATTATGAAATAAATGTCGAGACACATTGTTACGAGAACTAAGATGTTATATTACTTGTAACAAATTTATATATTACATTTAGAAGTACATTACGTTTATAAATATTAGGAGACTATTCAAATACTAGTATAGCATATTGAAATATAATATTCAAAGGTAGAGAAACTTAGTAAACGTAGATTCTCATATGATTACGTATTAGCATTTAAAAGTATTTTAGCTCGTTTTTACCATATGCCTCTTCAAATATAAAAGTTGTGTTTTTGATTCCAAAGAAGATAATTCATTCACGTAGGGCGCCATTTGCTGTACATGATTTTGGTAATTCGAACCTAAAAAATTATAAATATTCGATATAATTCACATTACAACACGAACACAAGATTTACATACCCATGGCTGCTTTCTTTTCTCCGTATACAACTTTCCCATCGAAATCATTTAATGGAACTTTTATATCTGCATCGACTTGTTGAATCGTGACATTTAAATGATCCTCAATTTCAGCCAAGTACTGAAAAAATGACGTTAGTAATATCGAATGTCAAAAAAAGCTAAGTATGTTACGTTATATCAAATCTTACGTTCGGTTCGTTGTACCAAATGCAACAACCACCCTTATCAGTAAGATTAGTATTGTAACAGTTTCTTCCACGAGAAGGACACCATTCGCCATGATACCATACTTTTTCAGGAACTTTACTAACTAATGAAATTGCTAGACCCATTCGTTCAGCTCTACCGACTCTACCTATGCGATGTACGTAGTTGGATTTCTCATCAGGTAGGGTCATATTAATCACTAGAAAAAAAATTATATAAGCAAACCATAATTACAAACGAATTTGTTAAAAGTTAGTGAAGATTACGTACTAAAAGGTAATCCCGAAATATCTAAACCTCTAGCTGCGACATCGGTACAAATCAAGAACTTTACTTCCTGCCTTTTGAACTTCTCTAAATTAGATTTGCGTTCCGCAGGCTTTCTATCACCATGGAGACATACGCATGAAAATTGGTTTCCACCAGATTGTTTCAAATATTGTTCCAAGTTATCGCAGTCTAATTTAGTTCTACAGAAAATTATAGCTCTATCCATGTTGTGTTCTTTAATGGCACGAATACAGTATTCACCTTTTAGTATTTTCACAGCCTCTGAGAGTGTCTCTATGAAAAACATTTAATCATATAATTAACGACAGAGGAATTACAAAATTATACGAGTTTATTTAACTTGAAACATACCAGGATTGTTATTTCCAGGTCTTATGTTATCCCTGCTATGAATACCGTCAGTTTCTATATGTTTCCTTAAGTTATGCCAAGATTTATCTTTCTGTGGATCGATTATTACAACAACATGGTGTACTGTTTCGGGAACTGCATCTTCACCTTTCAAGTCTACCCACGTTGGAAAGTGCATCAAACGTTCCTAAGCAAAGTAAATTTATTTCTTATATATATATTTTTTACAAAATATTGCATAAATATACGAATGGCATTATAAATACCTACCGCCATTTTTTTAACTTCAAATGCATGCAGTGTGGCAGAACAAACAATCATTTGTAATCTTTTCCCATCTGATGTAATTTTTGGTATCTGTCTGTGCAAACGATCGATTAATTCCGTGTAGCCTTGTTTCAATAAACCATCGGCTTCATCCAAAATGAAAAACCTAAAAGAACTATACTATAACAACCATTATCTTGATAAATTTAGCATAAAACGCATTGCAAAGTACCTGCAATGTGTTAAGGACAAGTAGCCACCTTGTATTAAATCTTCTAAACGGCCTGGTGTTCCAACTACTATATCCACACCAGAATTTAATGTAGTAATTTGTTCTTTTACGCTAACTCCTCCAATAACTAACAATTCTCTAATGACTGGATCTTTCAAATGTTTTTTAAACTATATAGAGATATCGTTTTATGTATTAAATATTTTAAGCAAAAAAGTATTTTGGGATTAATCATTACTGATATCTTACTTTTTGAATTTGATTATATGTTTGTTCAGCAAGTTCTCTCGAAGGTTCCATGATTATAGCTTGAGGGGCATTGCATTTAGGCTTGCCATTTTCCTTATGAGTTTGGCTACTGTTTATAGGATTCTCATTTATAACTTCCTTAGGAGCTGAAGCAACAGCTATATAATCATTTGGAGGGGGATACTTAAATGGCTGTGCTCCAAAATTGAATGACATTTCTGCATTTTTCAATACTACAGCTGGGTAAAAAGTCTGTGATTTTTGTTGTGCATTCAGAGTAAATGCTGGACCCAGATCCACACCATTCAATGTAAAGCTAATTTCACCCTTTGATAAATTCAGAAGACATCCAACAACATCATGCATTCCAAAAGCTTTTCCATAATTGTCAAATTGTTTTGCATTTGATTTTTTGCCAGTACCACCATATCCAAAACCAAATTTATCTGTTCCTAAATCCAGTGAAGCCTATATCATAAATGCAGTAATATTTATAACTTTTTGACAACATCATTTTTGAAAAGCTAACAAAAATTCATGAGAATTACTTGAGATGTAGACCAGCCTACACGACATAATCCTTCATCAGTTACTATAGCTTCAAAGAAGTATTTGTCTTTTCCTTGAATTCCTTTGTTTGCTCTACAGCCATGCCATTCTTTCTGTTCACGACTCTGGCATCGCAAACCATCCGGAGTCACAGCTAATGCTCTACCTCTATCAAATAAACTTAACAACCAATGTGAAGCTGTAAATAATTATAACAACATTAAATAAAAGAATGAACATGTTGTAATGAATATGAAAAAGAATGTACAATGTTGCTGATGTCCACTATTGCTCGAGGTCTTGCCCGTTTTACCAGACTCTAGATCCTTAAAAGTTTCCCAGACAATTTGCAAAACTGGTAGACAAAAGGCGCCAGTTTTTCCACTGCCAGTTTCTGCAGCCATTAACACATCTCCACCACCCAAAATTAGTGGAACTGCCTCAGCTTGAACATCAGTTGGCAATCTGTATAAAGGTATTTGATGGTATTTAATATTTCCTTTCATACGCATGATATAATTTTATTTTACTTACGTCCACTCCATTTCGTCAACTGCTTTCGCGATTTCGGGTAAAACACCCATTTCTAAAATAAAATGTTCATATATAAAACATTTTGACAATTTCATAAGCAACATCTATATTATAATTTTTCTTATATAATTACAATGCCAGAAATATGCCTAATAGGCATA
Organism: Bombus lapidarius; assembly: GCA_936014575.1. NCBI lineage: Eukaryota > Metazoa > Arthropoda > Insecta > Hymenoptera > Apidae > Bombus > Bombus lapidarius. The sequence continues at coordinate 1,416,778 of CAKXZU010000031.1, read as the reverse complement.
TTTACCTTCGAATGCCGTCATTGTTATAATTTCAGTTTATGTCCTTTTTGGATCTAATTTAAAAACGCAAAATCAAAGAACATACACCGGTACTCTTCTACGTCATGAAGAGATGCGTTTGGAGTTTGGAATATTCGATGAAAGCGCCATCTATACTCCATGGGTGAATCACGAATTATGTAAAATATAGCAAGGAACATACATCTTACGATCTTACAAACTACTCATCTTTTTCATTTTCTTAAAATTTAAGAAATAATTTGAGATATTTAAACCTCAACATTCAATAAAAGTTATTTCTGCAATGTCTTGCAAATCAGCTAAAACATACAAAGAGAAAGGGAAGAACAAAACAGTTCTATCATTTTTAAACTAGCCCTAAGATCATATTACTTGTGCGTAGAACTGTGATATATGATATGCGTTAGTATGTTGTGAGTTTGTTATGCGTAAGCCAAAATATAAAATGGTAGGTTTGTTGCTTTAATCAAGTTTATTGTAAATAATTCTTCCGTACATGTCTGGGAGGTGTACAGATATTATTGCAGAAATGATGTTAAATACCGTTTGTTGCTTATTTAAGAGATAGCACTATAGAAATGACTCCAAAATGGAAGGTATATATATCTTGTATAGGTTATACAATCACTTTGACTTCGTAGTTTATATTACATACAAATCTGAATTAATGTATATGTTATTATTATTAATGATAGGCCACTAGTTCAGAATCCACCTCAACAACAAGTTCTGGTTCTTCATCCAGTAGTTCTTCAAGTTCAGGCAGTGAATCTAGTTCATCCGATTCAGAAAATTCTAGCAGTTCTGCTAATAGTCAAAAAGCATCTGATACAGAAAGGACAAAGAAGAAAACAACACTTCCTCCTAATAGGCATGGCAAATCCAAAACTGACACAGTTACTGCTCCATCTATAGAAAATAAAAACAAAGAAAGGGTACCACCAAAGAATAGACCTGTAGTGTATTCTTCGGAATCAGAAGAATCGCCAAGCAAAGTAAAAACAACAACAGCAAAGAGAAAACCGCCAGCTAAACCAAAAGCAACTGCTACAGTAGCACCTGTTGTTAAACAACAGAGACCACCTGCTAAATCAATAGCTACTACAAGTCAACAAAAAAATGTACCAAATCCTAAATCAGTTGCTAACAAGCCAAACAAGCCTTGTAGTAAGAATATATATATTTAAAATCATTTGTTTAAAGTAACTTTAGTTTCGTTCAATAATTAATAATATACTTTTTCGACAGCCTCTACAGGTACTAATGGGAAAGTTCCTGATAAATCCACAAAAACAATTTCGGAGCCTGTACAAAAGAAATTGAAAAAGAAAAGCATATTCAGCCCAGAAAATAGTAGTGAAAGTGACAGTGGTATTCCAACAAAAGCTAATTCAGCTAAACCTATAAATAGTTCTGCAAAATATCCAAAAAATCAGCAATCTAAATCAAAACCAAATGACGCAAAACAGAAAACAGTTGCTCCAAATAGACCTAGTACGTAAATGTGACATCATTTCATAACATATACAATCATTAATATCATTAATAATTTCCAATTAATTATTTTATTGTGTTAGGTTTATTAACCAAGGCTGCACAATCACAAAAGTCAGATAGCTCCGCAAGTTCAAAGAGTTGTTCTGCAGGATCAGGTTCCTCAGGCTCGACAGATAGCAGCACTGACTCTGAATCGTCAGAAAGCGTTGCAAGCCCACAGCCACAAGTGAAGAAAAAAGATACTCAGCCAAGTACAACAATTTGTGCTACCACAAATGTTCCACCAAAGCGACCTTCAGCAACAGTTGCTCCTGTAAAACCACAAAAGTGTACGAAACGACAAGGTAACTTGTTAGTTGATGTTATTAACTGTGATCATTTTTCATAAATAAACAGAATGTGTTTTTTATTTTGCTTCTTTGTAGGTACAATAAAGAGCGAAGATGAAGCCGACGCGTCCGCTAGTGAAAAAGAGATGGATGAGCATGGAGAAACGGGTGCAACGAAAGCAACAAGTAAAGGCAAACGGAAGCTCCAGACTCGGAAAGGTAGCAAGTTTCTTCATCTTCAAACAAAAGCGGCCAGCGACTCGGAATCTGATACAGGTACGAATATATTTTATATATATATTTTGTATAATAGGCTATCGAATGCGATATTTCATTACTAAGCTTATATTTCCTTCCTATCTCTTTATGTGTTATGTTTTTATTTAAAGAATTGATACTTTTTAAATACTGTCTAACATGTTTTACTCGTTACTAGTATAATTAGTTGCATATCCTGAGTATGTATTAGTTTTGGTTTGTTTTTTCCTGTATCGATTTGTACTGGACAACGTTGCTTTAGAAATTAGATTAATTAACCGTTTTCGTATTTTCTCTCTTCACAAGTTCAGTTCCTCCTACCAATCTTTTACAGCAACCTTATTGTGAATTTCAATATGTATAGGTAGATCGTTACTGTAGTACCACCGTTCTCTCGTAGTAAATATTTCTAGATACATTTCGATTAGTTAATTGGATAAAGTCAGAATTCTTAGCATGATTATCTTGAAAAGAGGCGGGTAGAGAATTTTCTGCAGGCGGTGGATTTAGGACTCTATGCTGCCTCCTTAACACAAAAATGCAGTATTTGCGGTTCTGGATGGATGGATTGGACATATATGTGGCTCGTAGGAATCCTCTGGTCGATGGGATAAACATTTCGTATACAAAAAAGCATGTCCAAGGTATCCTAAGATGCAGATACAGTCTTTTTGCTTACGGCGGCAGTATGGTTCTCAGGTACGGAAACGGTAGCGTGTAAACGTATCCTGCAAATTCCCCTGATCCGGTGTGATTTATCGAGAGTAGCTGAGAGCAAGAGGAGTACCAGCAAATCACCTGTGAAACGTGCCGGCCCTAGTACCGCTGCCAGACACTCGTCCGGGTCCAACAGAATATCACAGAATAGTAGTACGTCGAACGCTATTAGCGGAAGATCTGGACAAGGCAATTATGGTCGTACACGCGTAAATAAGGAGAGAGAATGTCCCCTAGCGCCAACATGCGATTCTCGGGGTCATCTTTCCGGAAAGCTCGATTCGCATTTCACTTTAGAAGCATGTCCTTTGTACCATAACACTACGCCACAAGCTTGCGTGTAAGTGAGATTTAATTGGAATATAATAAACATGCTCTACCGGTGCATTAGAAAGTAAGCAGTCTTTTTCTGTTTTCTTTGCAGAGAATTTTATAAAGATAGAAAAAAAAGAGAAGAAGAGAGGAAAAAGGCCGTAGCATGTTTGGCGAAGAAGTCTCCGAAAGGTTTACACCAAACAACAGAACAGCGCAATTATCAGCTGAAAGTGCGGGAAATGAGAAACAAGTGGAAGGGAAACACTGGCGATGGAAACGAAAGCGATAGCAGTTGCGAACTTCAAGGAAACGAGAAAGATCGTCAACCACGTTTAACGAATCTAACACCAGAATACGATTTAAAATTGTTTATGGAAGCGCAAGCAATCGCTAGTGAAAAGATTGTAAGTTGGAACATACTACTTTCTATTCTACTTTCTACACATACGAATTATACAATGTTTTTTCTTATAGGAGAAAGAATTGAAAGAATTAGATTATGATGGCGAAGGCAGAAATGGTGGCGGCACGCGAGTCATCGAGATGGGAAAATGGGAGATGGAGGTATGGTACCAAAGTCCATATCCGGAGGAGTTTAGTCGCGCTCCAAAACTTTATTTATGTGAATACTGCTTGCGATATGCAAAAAGTCGTCAAGTTCTAAGGAGGCACCGAGAGAAATGTTTATGGAGACATCCGCCCGGTCATGAAGTGTACAGGTTAGTAAATAAGTATAACTAACGCAAGCGTTGTACATTAAATTTATAAATTTTCTCTTGTCTCCTTTTTATATATTCTGTGTTTCATTCTCTGTACACAGAAAAGACAAGATAGGTGTGTGGGAAGTTGACGGGAAACGCTATAAACAGTACTGTCAAAATCTCTGCTTGCTGGCAAAATTTTTTTTGGACCACAAGACTCTGTACTACGACGTCGAACCTTTCCTCTTCTACGTGATGACTATTGGCGATTCCGAAGGTTGTCACACCGTGGGTTACTTCAGCAAGGTGAGTTTTTTACTTTATGTGATTAAATAAAAATAAAGCGATATATTTAAGAAGAAAGGACTCTTGACCATAACATACATTTTTTAATGCTAACATTCACGGTAAACAACAATCAAATAATATCTTTCGACGTGGATTTTAATTAACATTTACGCAATACGCGTTAAATTATAAAGTAAGTTGTAGGAGAACGAATGATGCAAGCGTCTTCTTGTTGTGAAACACTGGACAAATATTTTCATAAATCATTTATCAGTTTAAGATATTATTTTCCAATACGAATTGTGCAAACGACGGGTTACTAAATTCAAACGAGAGACGTTGCGATGTAGCGAAAGCGAAGAATGCCAATGAACCGTGCATTTGTTGATTGTATTCGATGCTGTTAAAAAATAAAATCAAGCGAGGTATGAAAGAAAAGTTCTCGGGGCGTTTCTTATTAGCACGGATCTCGTAGCGACAAGTTACCAACGGTGATATTAATGCCGAGCACGTGCTTGTACGTGCGCGACTGTGCATGAACGATGGTGTCTGTTGTTTTTACTTGTGTCTGTTAGCACTTGCGTAAACGGTGCCCACGTTTACGTGGTAGGCGTCTCTATCGTACGACCATCATGGTTGATATTAAAATCGTTTAGCCTATTACAATGTGACGTTTTATCTCGCCTTTGTACTCTTCTTTTGATCATTGATACACCAAAATATGACGTACCTCGACCTTTTCTTTCCTATCCATTACTACGTCTCGTCGCAGGCACTAAAACTATTCGGGAAAATGGAACTTTTGATACATTTTAAAGTAGACGTCATTCATTAAGGACATAACTTAAGAATCGCAACTCCAAAGCGAATAAGATATCCGCGATGATCGTAAAAATTAATATTCAAGAGGAGAAGATTACTTTTGTTTTTATTTTGTGGTTTACTAGGCCCTTAATGGCATTCACGTAGTCTGTAGGGATTATACGAACGAGGGTGTGTATTGCGAAGAGGGTGTCTCGTATCCGTGACCCCTCTTTACCCGAGCACTCCTGGTCTGGTTGGCCAGGATGTCGGTGGGAGAGCGTCGTGCGCTACGCACGCCTATTTACTGCGGAACAGCATCGCCGGAGTCGAAATCTTTACCGACGTTCAATGACCTCTGACCCTGGCAAGACGCGCCAATCTACACCTTCCCACTCCTTTTCACTAAGGGAGGAAGGGTGACGAAAATTTCCTCTAGCTCCACGCAAACGTTTGCGCCTGTCTCTTTCGTTCTTCTCGCCTCTGCAAAATTCTCATCCTTCTATCAGACGATACCTCGACCTTTTTTTGATACTTGACGTATTTTCAACGTCGACATTTGTTCGCCCGTCTTCTTAGAAAATTTGGAACGAGCTTTATCTTCCTTCGCTAAACTCGTTCTTCCTACGTAACTCGATATTGTTCCTGAAATACTTGCAGTGCATTCATCTCCTCAGCCAGGTTCTCGAAATTCCAGGGACACTGAACGTTCATCGTCCCTCGAATCGTTGCTCTCTAGCTAGCTGCGACAGTTTCACGAAAATCGGATAATTCTATAATTTCGATATCGATCGTTCCGCTCGAATTACAACAGAAGAGCCGAAAACGTGTTCTTACAGTACAACAGATTGTGTTACACACCTTACAAAAGGGCGTACTCCGTGGCTCT